>CM043005.1:4176038-5447764 GCA_023678885.1 Pogostemon cablin
GTGAGATCTCTGAATTTGACTCCATAGACAATGTTTCAAAATCTAAGATGAGGAGAATTAGCATTCATGGATGGAGGCAAGAGTACAGAAGCTTTATAGTTGCGATACAAGGTTGGGCAACCCAACTGTCGCTTGTGGAGTTTGAGAATTTGCTAGCTGATCAAGAAGCTTTAGCTAAGTAAATTGGTGATGCCTTATCCAAGAATGATGAAGAATTGCTATATAGTTACATCGGGAAAAGACCCAGATGGAATACTCGAGGAAAAATGAGGAAATAAGGTGACCAAGAAAGTCAGCCAAGGTGTTCTCAATCAAGGAAAGCATGGAAAATGATGATAGGAAGGATCAACCTCATGATAGGAGTAGATTTCAAGGAAAATGCTACAAGTGTGGCAAGGAATGTTATATGGCTAGAAATTGTTGGTTGAAAGAGAGTTGAAAGTAATTTAATCATGTTACGTATGGGATATGAAAGCGAAAAAGAATGGGACTTTGAGGCATCTTATTCTGAGGAGAAAGATGTGGTAACGTTTTTCATCAGCTGTCTTAGAATTGGTCGAATATAAGTGATTGGAAGACTGATTATGAAGATGATTGGATAAGACTCTTCAGTAGCTGTTCCAAAATTGAAAAAGTTAAGGATGCTGGATGAGCAATTATGAAAACGAAGAGAAGGAGCCGCCACATATGGACAAGAATGAAGAATATTGTGGGGAAAAAAAAGCACCAACCAAGAGTTATCAAACTGCAAGGAAGAAGTAAACTTGCAAGAGAAGATAGAGGAGAAGATTGATGAGGATCAATCGGTTATCCTAATGTACGAAGAAAAAAAAAATGTGGTGGCTAGTGCTAAAGTTGTAACCACACAAAAACAAGGATTAGTTCAGAGTTGCGCAGTAGAAATGGCAATCCAAAGCACTTATCAACACAAGCCATTGAGGTTAGTTTTCAAAGTAATTTTGGGGACTTGCCAGGGTATAAACCCATGGTGAAGTCTTTCAGGATCTCATTTGGACAAATTGAACATTGTCTCTAGGCTGAAGTTCTTTTAATTCTAAATAATAACTAAAATTTAGTATATTAAGTTGATTTGTTGCAATAGCTTCCAATGATTTAAGTACCTTTTTCAATATTCGCTCTCAGATTGAAAATCATTTCACACTTGGTTCATCTTTGTCTTAACTTGCCTCATATTAGATTCATTATAGTACTTTGGCTACAAACTTATTTAGGTTGGTAATTGTGAATTTAGGTATAAATGGTATAATTTACAACAAGTTCAAATTTGGATTTGTTTGATTAATTAACTCTATGTTTAACCATTATTGATGTTACTTGCATAAAGCCAAGATAAGCTTTAGACCATTGCAAAATTTACAATCTTTTTAGCTCTACAGTGGTCAATAATATTTCAACTTAGAATCACGACGAACTAAGATAATTTGCGAAATTTCAAAATGCTTTTGAGCTCGGAATTCCATCAAAGAGGCAATAGCTATACATGAACGCCGGTTGAAATTGCCGATTCCGGTTTCTGGAAATGAGGAATCGGATCGAACCTGTCCTAGGGCGGTTTTGGTAGTTTGGAAAATTGAACATTGTCTCTAGGCTGAAGTTCTTTTAATTCTAAATAATAACTAAAATTTAGTATATTAAGTTGATTTGTTGCAATAGCTTCCAATGATTTAAGTACCTTTTTCAATATTCGCTCTCAGATTGAAAATCATTTCACACTTGGTTCATCTTTGTCTTAACTTGCCTCATATTAGATTCATTATAGTACTTTGGCTACAAACTTATTTAGGTTGGTAATTGTGAATTTAGGTATAAATGGTATAATTTACAACAAGTTCAAATTTGGATTTGTTTGATTAATTAACTCTATGTTTAACCATTATTGATGTTACTTGAATAAAGCCAAGATAAGCTTTAGACCATTGCAAATTTTACAATCTTTTTAGCTCTACAGTGGTCAATAATATTTCAACTTAGAATCACGACGAACTAAGATAATTTGCGAAATTTCAAAATGCTTTTGAGCTCGGAATTCCATCAAAGAGGCAATAGCTATACATGAACGCCGGTTGAAATTGCCGATTCCGATTTCTGGAAATGAGGAATCGGATCGAACCTGTCCTAGGGCGGTTTTGGTAGTTTGGAACCGCCAGTGTCTATTTGAGATTTCCGTGTCCCAATTTTTCTTTTAAAAACTTAAAATCGTGATTTAAAAAAATAGAAAAATTGTCTCTGAAATGAGGAATCAAAATCGAACAGGAATATTATTTGTTTCGTTTCTATTTTGGCCCGTTCTTATTCCAATTCGAATAGCCGGTATCGGTTTTTTGGTGCATATCTAGCCATAACATGCCCAAAGACTTCCTAACTCTATTTTGGCAGGAATTTTGTCCAGGGACAAAAAAGAAAGGGTTCTGGCTTGAAAATGATGAATCATCTATCTATTTATTTAAGTAGCTTAATCATGACACCGGGTGTCATCACTATCAATTGAGCAAGTGGACTTTTTTTCATAATAGATTTCAACTCTACTTATTTCGGGTAGAGTTTAGATTGCTTGAATTGCAAGCTAGCTTCCAAACAATTTATTGATTAATGCTTCAAGTGTTGTGCGTTCCAATGCTTTTCCTTTTTCCTCACATAAAGTAAGCCCCAATGTTGTTCATAACTTGGTTCTGATATCCTTTACATGGAGCTTTAACCAATGCGTCTAACCTGTCCTCCTTTTAGGTCTCTAACTCAATAAATGGGTCCAATGCTGGTCAATGTTACAACGAATTGACTGATTATAGAGACACGGTCAACAATCTACAACTTCCACTACAATTTTTCACTAAGCTTCCATAAGTTTTTGGCCTATGATTTGGTAGTGAACTTGTTCAGAAATCATACTAAACACTTACATGTTTTGATTTATTCTTAATAGGGGAAGATCTTAAATGAGGCTAGTCTTAGTATCATGGCCCCAAACTATTTGTTAGTTGATTTTTTTAGTCTATTCTCTTTTCACCCTTCTCTTGATTATTAGTTTTCTGACTTTCTTTTGACCTACCCAATTGCAGTTAAGTGCTAAGCTCATCACAAACATTTTGTTATGGATTTGGATTTATCAGAGAAGGGAAAAAGGTGGAGCAATGGTAGACGTGGAGCAAAGATAGTTGATGAGTCATTTATTTTCATTGAGATTTTATTTTTGTTCTTGTTTTCGTGCTTTCTGTTTTGAGTCATTGGCATATCTACATATGTGCTTATTTTCTTTATATGTTCTACTTAGTTGCTAGGCTTTAATGATTTCAGGGTAGAAAATATTGTTGAAAGAATTGGGCCACAGTTTCAAAGAGTTTTGGAATAATGTCTCGTGATTATTCTGAAATATTGATTTCGTTCTCTAACTCCAACATTTGGTTTGACTTTCCAAATCATCATGACGACAAAGTCAAGCTCGATAGGATGTATAGGAAGCAACTATAACTAAGCTAGAAATGATGTTGTCGCTAGAGAGAACAGTGGTAGCCGTTGAACAAACGAACGGTACGCAAGGGATTATATTTGCTATAGTAAAATCTTCTCAAAAAATGCGTGAATTGAAGAGAAGACATACATTTATCACTCCCAACCTCCATTGGAAAAAAAAAAGAATTTCTTATCCATTCATTTTAATATAAAGTTATCAGGTAGAAAGAGAAGAAGACATAAGTTTAGGGTTAATTTGGTTTAGTGCTTTGATTTCAAGTCAATTATTTCCTCGTTTAAATTATTTAGTTTGTTACTAGGGTTTTATCATGAAGAAGAAATTATATTCTGCAGCCTTATTGGTTTGCGGCGGAGCTAATCTCTGTGGCCCTGTTGAGGGAATACTATGGCAAGAGTTAATCTCTGTAAGCCTCTTTGAGGGATTTATTAGGCGTGTCATTTTTTTATTTTTTTACCTCTATCAATTGGTCCGACTAGTCATCTCTCTACCTTAAGGACCAACGCCCGCTCAATAACAAAAAATGAGATATTTCAAATCAATGACAATGGAGAAATGCGATGGAGAAGGTGATAAAAAACATAGAACATGCTTTAGGCTCGCATGTTTCCAATATTGAAGAAACCTTTTCCTCTGAATTTACTAGGGTTCTCAAAACCACCCTGGAATGCCATGTTGAGATGTTTAATACCAACATGGCTAAATGGGAGATCATATTCCCAGCGGACATAATGGGATCACCAACCCATGCCCTTGACACGCCACTGCGCACCAGGCCACTCCTTTGGCACCAAACTTAGCCGCTAGTACTTCCCTTGGAGCCAAATCACGTGGTTTCTTTAGGATGATTCCACACTCTACCCCGACAGTTGATTGTATGGCCCACAACCCAAAAATGAACTTTCTCAGTGATTATTCAGATCCAATCGTCGTGCTAGCACAAGCGAGGCAATGTTTCTTGATTCACGACACTCCGTCGAGTGACTGCGTGAAATTAAGTGTCCAGATCGATCTGTTGAAAGATGACGCTAAAGAACTCTTAAAGTTTATCAAGCCCTTCAAGGAGGAGTCCCAACAGTCCCTTCCAAACACCATTGAACCAAATGGGTATGGCTGATGCATTGGGATAGTTGTAATTGTATCCTTGAGGTCAAGGCTTTATGGAGAATGAGGCAATTGACAGAGAAATAAGAAGCCAATTTTTAGGTTAACTAATTTTAGTACTTTGACTTCAAGTCAATTATTTCCTTATTTAATTTTCTGTTTCTCATTACCTTAGTTTCCAACTTCTACCATATTAGAAATTAGGTTTAGTGTTTTGTTTATGAACCATCACATATTTAAACTCCTATGTGATTAGTGTTTCATCATCTAGAATAAAATATATTTTTCAACCTTATTGGTTTGTATCGGAGCTTCGTCTCCATGTTTTTCATTTTTGTGGCCCTATTGAGGGATTACTTTGACAAGTTGGTCTCTATGGCCCTCTTTGATAGATTTATTCGGTATGTTTTATATATTTTTCTTTATCCTGTGTGCATCTCTATCACATACTGAAACCTTCAGCCGCCAAAAAGTAAAAGGAGTGGGGAAAGTGGATCTCTCTGTCTCAAACCTTTTCCCAATTTGAATTCTTTTGTAGAACTGCCATTCACAAGGACTGATGCTTTGGCAAACATGATACATCCCATCACTCACTTGATCCATCTTGGATTGAAATTAAACGATTTCATTATCTGCTCCAAATAATCCTACTCCACTTAATCATAATCCTTGGCAAAAATCGATTTTTAATGTACACTTGAGTTTTCTAGCTTAGGCCTCCCCTATCACTTCATTGAGAATCATCACTCTGAGATAATGGCCTCCATATGACCTTGCAAAGTATGTTTGCTAACACTTTTGCAATAATCTCGAATACACCAACAAGAAAAATATATCTGAAGTCATTGAGACCCAAAACTTCTTCTTTCTTAGGGAAGTGAAAAAGTTCTTAAATTATATAGGAGAAGGATATTGCACCGGATGCACTCAAGAAATGCCATTGACTCCAACCCAAAAAAGGTGTCTAATACAACCTCCAAGTAGGCCAGCACCTCTTAAGTAGACTCGGGATCGTCTAAAGTCCCTCCCCGACGACGAGCGAGGCAGAGATCACACACAGGACTTCCTCTTGTATGGTGTCCTATAGGAGATAAGCCTTCTCGAGCCAGACCGAACTTTATATCGTCGTTGGGGAAATGTTTATCGTACCATTTATCGTCCCGATATTGCTTATGTTGTCCATGTGCTTAGCAAATTAAAAAACTAACCTCGTTCTGTGAGGAGATTCGACCGGGGTTGGCTAAGCTAATCAGCAGGCTTATTCAGACATCAATCCAAAAAGACTCACTCTAACTGTAATAGAAGATGGCATTATTCCAAGGTCTCGCCAGATTTCATCTCAAATCGAGCTGCAGTTCTTTTCTCCCCTTATGGATTGTAAGAACAATAAAAAATGGATTAATCTTTTTAAAAGTTTCCCATTTTGATAAAATTCTTTCAGTCTCATGAAATCAATTTTGAATAGGCTTCAAAATTCTTTAAAGAAATTTGAAATTAAAACCATCAGACCTAGGCTTTTTGAGCAACCACATGAAACTGTTGCCATCTTTACTCCTTCTGAGAACTTAGCAATTAAAGAATGATTATCGGATTGATAAAGACTTTTTGTCGCCAAAGTCAAAACAAGACCCTGGTCTTGCGAATTGGGTAGACTCAAAATGGTTGCTGAAAAAATCGAAGACCCCCACTTTAACCTCTACCACCTCTTCTTTCCATTCTCTATCACGCAGTTGTTAACATCGGTGCAATAAGGCCTTGTAGAGCCTGAGGCGCGAGCGCTCTTAAGGTACAAGCTACTCTAGAACATATATAAATTAATATATCCAGCTCAATATATAATTACCCAACTAAATACAAGTCAAAATCAAATAATATAATAATACATAATAACTCATAAATAACATATTAAAAATTCATGCATAATGTCATAATGAATTTCATAATTCAAATACACTGTACGAAGAAACAATCACAATACGCAAGTAAGTAGAATCTTTAAAGTTTAAGAAAATATCAAAGACCCAAATGAGATAAAAAAAAATCATAATTATCATGGTTTGTCGAAAAGAGTGAAAATAAAACTCAAATGCTAGTTCATATTTACAAAGAAAGTCAATATTTTACTAATTAAAGTGTATTTACTATGTGACAATTAAAAATAAAACATTAAAAAGCATACCATATTTGAAATTGTACGCGAGCCGCGCCTTAAACTTCCAAAAAAAGGGCACACAAAGGCGAGGGTTTTTTTTTAAACATCAACCTAAACCCAAAAAAACAAATAACTCCAGGCGACGAAGGTTTCATCTCGCCTGAGGCGCGCTTTAACAACTATGCATGGAGCATAGTTGTTAGGATTCCAGGTTTTTTGGGATTTAGGTTGATGTTCAAAAAACCCACACCTTTGTGCACCTTTTTGGATGTCAAAGGCGCGCCTCACGTACAATTCCAAATATGGTAAGTTTTTTATTATTATTTTTCTTAATATTGTTCGCGTACAATTCCAAATATGGTAAGTTTTTTATTATTTTTTCTAATATTGTCTCACGGTAAAACGCTTTTTACATGGTAAACTCACTTTTATTAGTAAAATATCGACTTTTATTTACAAATATGGACTAGTGTTTGAGTTTCATTTTCACCCTTCTCCACAAACTAATAGGCTTTGAAAAGGAGATAGTACTTCCTCCCACAGCCACCGCTCGCCGCGCTGCGCCGCCCAACTACTACAAGAATTTTAGATTTTTTTTACTGTTTTTTCTATATTTTTTATGAAGTGGAAGAATTTAATGAATATAATTATAATTTTTTATCTCATGAGTAATCATTTGAGTCTTTGACATTTTGTATTTTCTTAAACTTGAAGGTTTCTACTTATTTGCTTATTGTGATTGTCTATTTGTGTTGAGTACTTGAATTCCGAAGTTCATTATGACATTATACATGGGGTTTTAATTTGTCATTATGTTATTTATTACTCCATCCGTCCTTGAAGATTGTTCTCTTTTCTCATTGGTTCGTCTCACAACATTGTTCACTCCCCTAAAAGGAAATATCATTTAATCTAAAACCTCAAAAATGCAAATTAATTTTAAAAAATGACATTTCTTCTTTCCGTACTTTATATTTTTATTATTTATTACCTACAAAAACCAAATTACCCACAAATGTCAATAAAGTTAAAAATATTTTTATTTATTTATCCATGATACAGTAAAGGTTTTAGGTGATTATGTATTCTTATTAAGATATAAGTGCAAAATAAGTCATTATTCTATTTATGTGTGCACACCTTGACATAATAAGTCATTCTATTTATGTGTAAAAAAATATTATCACTTTCTTGTTCATTTTACATAACTTGTACAATCTACTAAGTTTTTTTTTTTTGCGCTGTTTTTAATGCCTATTATAGAGACATGGCATGACATAATCATCTATTACTATATAGATTTTATAAGCAATTGTTTGTTAATGTACGTGCATTGCTAATAGATTTTATAAAATTATCATAATATTAAAATAAGTTGTGTTATGGTTACTTGTTAGATCATATGATAAGTATGCTTATGATATGTCAATTTTATTTTAGAGTCCTAAGTAATGGTGCATCCAGTAAAATGAAAGATGTAGTTGGTGGTTATCAAAATTATTTTAATTATTTTATTTTAATGAGTGGTGATAATTAAATAAAAAGTTGATCTAACGATGGAGATTATTTAGGTGCACCGGTGCACCAAAGTTAAAACTCATATTTTTAACATATAATAACTATGGGATCAAATAAAATGATTTTTTTTTTCAAAAAAAAATTATACCTAGTAAATTACCTATAAATCTAGGTGCATTGGTACTCTCAATGCACTACAAAACTACCCCTTATTTAATTTATAGGACACATTAAATAGAATAAATGCATAGGAAAAGAAAGTAACTGATATTCTTAATGCAAATCTAAATCATTTGTTCACCATAGAATTATCCCTTGTTTTACAATAACTTATAGAACACATTGAATATAAATCATTCGTTCACCATAGAATTATCCCTTGTTTTACAATAATCTATAGACCACATTGAATATAATAAGCATAGGCAAAAGAATTTAGCCAATACAAATAAGAAAATAAATAAATATTGAAATTAATTGATTAATTTTGGGAAAAAGATAAGCCACAAACTATTAATACAGAAAAGGCTTTTCCTCGGTAGGAATTTTCACTCTTTCCATTTTGGTTCGTCCCTAAAAAGTTTACTTCCATAAGTGGTAATAAAATCAATATAATTAAGCAAACTGTGCACGAAATCAAATTCGTGCACCCATATTTCGTACTTACAATAATGAATAAAAAAATATACACTAATGAATAAGAATTTATACACTTTTTTTGCGAATTTTTAGTGAACTTTTTATTAGTTTTTTAATGGAAAAACTAAATATTAAAAAATTATACATTTATTAAGAAATATATATTAACCATAAATTTAAGAGTTCGACTACGGTGCACCTGTAGCACCGGTGCACCTAGACAATTTTAGCCATTAGATTAAACTATAATTGAATCCCACCATTAATTAATTTAAATAATTAAAAATTAAAATAGGATAACCACCATTATGCTTTTAACCTATGAACTCTAAGGTGCATCGGTGCACCAGTTGCACCCTAGAATAACCCTAAAATTAAAATTAATACACATATGAGTGCACACGTGCACAAGATATCAACTCATATAATTAACCCCTTTATACACTTTATTTACAAAAGGCAAAGACTTGTGTGTGACCGCCAGAAAGTGATAACTTTTATATTGAAAAGTGATACGAAATTAATGAAAAGTGATAATGTTATTTCATTAACAATTTATAATATAAATGAGAAGATATAACATTTTATAGCGAAGAGTGTATATTTGGTGCACACGGGTGCAAGGGTGCACCCATATGTATATGTCTTTTTATTCTATTTTGTATACATATTATTCTATTTTGTATAAGTGTTTTGTAATAATTGTATACTTTTTTCACATTAAGTTTTCATTAAAAAAACTAACTCCATATGTGTATAACTTTTTATTGAATATTATATACAAATCTTCATTAAAAAAATTAACAATTAAATTGTATACATTTTTACTCTTAATTGTATATGTTTTTGTTTATATTTGTATATGAGTGCACCCTATCTTTAGGTGTACCCGGGTGCACACTATAAATTTCCTATAGCGAAAGTGATAACGTTTTATAGCGAAAGTAATAACTATTTTAAAATGTGTAAAATGGTCTCACGTGAGACGGTCTCACACAACACCTACTCTTTACATAAATATCACCCCACCTAATACATCTTAATATTTATTACCTTAAAAACCCTAAATTACTCTCAAAATTTATACTTTTCATAATTTAAGTACAAAGTCAAAGGTACAAACGTCTCTCAGTCGAATGGAGTAGATAATAAATAAAATGATAAAACCCCCAAGCGCACAGTACACCAAGATTCGACAGCCTCAAAAATTGTACCATTTAGTATTAAAGGCCGTACATTTGAGTATAAAATTTTATACCCTTAATTTTTTAATTTTTTTAATTCAAATAATAATATAATTCATATTTTAATTAACTCTTTCATTGCAGAAATATACCATTTGAATTAAAGTGTATACCCATTACTACAAAATGTTATACCCTTGAACGTCTTAATGAGACCAAATGCAAAAGATACCAAATTTAAATAAAATTATTGAAATTAAATATTTATCTTGATACATGTATGAAAATTAATAACTTTTTTAATAATTAAACATTTATAATATTATAAAGTGACACTCTCTTATAAGAAATACCCCATTTCTTTATATATAAAAAAATATATATCTGCATCATATCAATCAAAAAGGTGACATTTTTAATTAATTTATACTTTAATTATAATTGTACAAAATAATAAGATAATGATTTATTTTAAAAATTAGCATCCAAAAAATAATTTATGTAATTAGAACATTAATATTTCGATTAACATCCAAAAAAATAATTTATGTAATTAGGACATTAATATTTCCTCATAGAATAAAAGATACATAAATTATTTGAAATTGTCAATTTAATTTTAAATTTTATGAATAGATATATTATATCTTTGCTATTGCCTCTTTTTCAACCAGAGAATATATAGTTACATTAGTCAATATTTAGTTTGTTTAATATCTCGCATCTTTAAACACGATTAAAGGATATATTGGAATAACATTACCAGATATCGTATTTTAAATTTTAAGAATAGATATATAAAATGACTTCGCTATTGCATCTTTAAACTAGAGAACATACAGTAACGTTAATATCTCATATCTTTCAACCGATATATTGGAAAATTATTACTAGATAATATTAGTCAATATTTATTCTGCTCTACATGTAATTTTTATCAAAAAAAAAATTAAATATAACTTTTTTTAAACATAAGTGAAAAAATGAACCTAAAAGTCATCCTTTTGTATTAAAACTAAGTACTATATTTTTTTTAATTATACTTCCCACCCTGAAAAGACATATATTCAATTAATCCATTGATCTCAAAATACAAATTTTATCATATTCACAATTTATTTTGTTCCATCTTAAATCACAAAACATATATTCAATTAATCCATGTTTCTTCTTAAATCACAAAAAAAAATACTATAATTCATGCAAAGAAATAAATTTTCACAAAAAAAAAAAAATTCATGCAAAGAAATAAATTTGATATAAAACAGGCATGAACAGCAATACAATGAAGGCTAATGTAAAAGTAAGTATGAGCTAAACGTGGTTTAAGAAGGATGATACATAAAAATAAAAAGTAGGAGTGGTCATAAATGAGATTTTCTGACTTTGAAATGACTATTATGTAAAATACCACCCACAGAAGTGCCCAAGTCATCATCTTTCTATGGAAAATATCTCCTTGTTAAATTTAATTAAAATTACAACAAAGCAATTCTCGTGGTTTATGGAGACAACTTTTGAGTCGGCATGTTAAAAAAGTACAAACCACGTTTAGTAATCAATCAATTTATTTCTCGAAAATCAACAGCAGCTTGAAATTCGAAAATTTTAAAATTTAAAAAGAGTAAAAAAAAGAAGAGAATGCAATTTTACTAATTTAGGCTTCTAGATTTCTACTTTGGGCAATCTGAAATTTAGGGCTCCAAACTCAAATCACTCGGAATTAAAAAATTAAATAAAGAATTTCGGAAAGAAAGAAGAGGGAGCAGAAGATCAGAACATGCAATTTGGGAAAATTAACAAGAAGAGTAATCACCTGTTATTGCTACAGTAATGGTAGAGCTTTCCACGGCAAGAGTAGATAATAACGCCAATATCCAGATCACAAAGAATCGATAATTCTTTGGCTTTCTTCAGCAATCCATTCCTTCTCTTGGAGAAAGTCACCTGCCTCGCGCTTTTGTCTTCGATTCGCTTTATCTCCAGTTTCCTCCTCCCCATTTTTTGTGTGTAGTTTAATTAATGGAAAAATGGCCTTTTTTTGCCTTTTTAAGGAGGGGGAACATCTATCAATTATGGCATGAGAATCTGGTCTAGGATAAAGATGGACGCAGTTAAAAATTAGTCTAATTTTTAGTCAATACATAAGGGGGTGGGGTTGGGAGGAGATAAGATCACTGATCTGCGAGTTTAATTTAATTTTCTGGAAAATTACCGGGCCAATGAAAATGTAACACGTGTTCACGTATGCGCTCTTCACATTTCTATGGCGGCTTAATTGTTAGGCGTCCCTTCGATTCAATCTCCTGTGACAAATTTCCGACTTTTCTAATTCTGGGCATTAAATAATATATTTTCAGACGGTCAATTGGATGTCTGTGGACGACAGATATATGTCCACACATTGAATCAATGTCTGGTAAGTTCTACCATTAAATAAAGAGTTTAGTAGTGCGTCTTCTGTGCCGCGCAAATCTAATTCATTAAATTTTAAAATAATTAATCTTTACTTTTAAATTTTAATTAGTAATTAATTTTTTAATTTATATAAGGCAAAAGCTCCTGTGCACCCGGGCGCACGGAACACTTTCCGTGCGCCTTTAGAAATTTGTGCTAAATTGTATACCTTTTAGTATACAGATGTGTACCCTTTATTTTCTAAAGAAAAATCTGGGCGCACGAACAACACTCCGTGCGCCTTTAGAATTTTGTGTTAAATTGTATACCCTTTAGTATAAAAATGTGTACCCTTTATTTTCTAAAGAAAAAAAATATTAATGAAAAGTGTATACCCTTTAGAACAAAATTGTGTACCTTTTAGTAATTAAAGTGTATACCCTTTAGACCAAATTAATGTACCCTTACCCATAATACAAAATTTCTAAAGGCGCACGGAATGTGTTCCGTGCGCCCGGGTGCACGCAAGCCTCACTCTTTATATAATTACTATTATATTTTAAATTAAACTATTAATTAAATTCTTGATTGCGTTAAATGCATTTCAAAATTACCCTTAAATTAAATAAAAATATTTTTTTTTCATTCTTTTAAAATATACTCTTTCTTCTTGTAATAATTTTGTCATTTTAGTCTGTTCCATTATAAAGTATTACTCCCTCCGTTCATTCTCAATATATCAATTTGCTTTTTGCACGTAGATTAAGGATTATTATTATTTTATGTATAGTAGATAGTTGTATTAGTGGAGGGCGTGAGTCTCATATTTTATTTGTATTAGTGGAAGGTGTGGGTCCAATAGTCCAAAAAGGGAATGGATAAATTAAGAATGAACGACCCAAAATAATAAAATGAATAGATGGACAGTTAACAGAGGGAGTACATATTTTCTATTTTAGTTGATGTGACCTAAAAAACCAATAATTATATTTAACTCACTACGTACACGTATGAACCACACTTAATACTAATACAACTATTCATTACACATTAAAATATTACTACTATATTCTTCAACCCACACCTCATATTAAATTATTATATTCCTTAATCCACGTAGAAAAATAAATGAATACGATTAAAATATGGGATCACACATCCATTAATACAGTTATCCACTACACATTAAATAATAATACTTTTTAGGGGTGACTATTTTCACCCGAATCTACTAAACGAACCCCATTAAATTATAAGTTTAAAATATATTTATGTGAAAATACGTAAATATTCTTTTATAAATAATAAAATAAGATTATTTAAGACAATTTGTTATATAGACCCCAATTAAATTTCTAAATGCACCCTAAATTCAACGCTTCTTCTTCCTCGCCTAAATCCAACTCCTCTTCTCCCATATCCGGTTCTTCTCAATCCTCCAAGAACTTATAAGTATATTCATTGTAGGCCATTTTATAACAAGCGTATTTAATAAGATTGTGTGAAATTTCATTATTAATTAATTAAAAATAATAATAATTAGTTTTTATTCAGCCCAAATGTAGGGAATGATGAATAATTCCCAAACGAATAACTGACATTGTACACACCAGCATTGGCAATAATCCGACGGGTCAAGATGGATATGCAGTTGGGTAGGGATGACAATTCGTGCTAACGGGTAAGGTTTTGTGTCGACACAATAGTGACACGATACGATAAGGGTAAACCCGAACATGACACGATAAGAATTCGTTCCAACATGACACGAACACAAAAAATAACGAGTTGACATGACACGACACGATAACAACACGATAAGAAAATTAAAAATAAAAAAATAAAAAATACTAATTAAAATTATTAATTTTTTTAAGTAAATATATTTTATAATTATTAATAAGTATTTTTATTATATATTTACCTAATTTTATATTTATATCGGGTTGTTAATAGGTTAATGGGTTGCTAATGGGTTAATGGATCATCTGTTAATATTAATCATGCTTAACGGGTTGACATGAACTCGACACGAAATTTTTATGTCCTTATTGAGTTGACACGATAATGACACGAACCCAATAAGGCCCAATACTAACCCGTAATTATCGTATCGTACTCGTGTCTTGCTATCGTGTCGTGTCGAGAATTGTCACCCTTACAGTTGGGTGGGCTTCACATCTTGCGGGGAACTGAACTCCTTATCCCAATCCTAGCCATCCATCACGATCCGACTTTATGGTGTCACGATGCACAGAAATTTAACCCGACTAGATTTACCAAGGGCTTGAACGGGTGGAGGACGTCCGTTGATTTTCTTCATCTTGGAGGATTGGGAAGAACTGGATATGACAGAAGAGGGTTGGATTTTGACGTCGAAGAAGAGGCATTGGATTTAGGTGAAGAAGAAGATGCGTTGGATTTGGGGTACATTTAAAAATTTTATTAGGGTCTTTATAATCATTTGTTATAAATCTTATTTTATTATTTATAAGAGGGTATTTACGTCTTCTCACATAAAATATATTTTAAATCTAATAATTAATTGGTTCATTTAGTAGATCCGGATGTGCAAATAGTCGCCCCCTACTTTTTCATCCATGTAAAAAAAGCAAAATAGTCCCTTTAAACCGGATGGAGGAATATATATCAGTGTAATCAGCGGATATTTTTGCACAAAAAGGAAAAGGGGGTCGGGGTGAATATGATTTTTTTAAAAGAAAAATTAAGGGTGATGTCTGACGGGTTAGTTTTGAATTTTTTTTAAACCTCATCACCGAACATTGATATATTTTATTTTTTGTAGTTAAGGTGGGACGGACATTTGAGTGGAAAATTTTAATTTAATTATTTTAGGAACATGGATAGACATAACAATTACCGGACATAAATAATTTGATTATTTTCTAGTGGAGGCTGAGAAAAAAGGATAGCCCTAAAAAAGCTTGAAGTCGTCCATTACCACCACGGACAGGTTGGTTCTTCCCTCGAACTGACCAAGCTTTATGAGTACTGACTTGGCAAGGGTTATTCTCAAGGGATAAAGGAAGAAGATTTCAATTCTTTAATATTAATCTGAAATAGATCTAGCTGCATCTAGTAATGCGCCACTAAAATGGAGTATGTCCACTTTCGACGACCACATAAACAAATGAATAAGAACTTCATCCATGTACCAAACATATTTGATGATCGTAGAAAGCTTCAGTGATCAACTTAGATGCTAAAGAGTTCCCGTCTTTGGCTCTAAGCATTCCCAAAGCCGGTGAAGGAATGCAATAAGGATGGTATAATAGGTTCCTGAGTCCAACAATTCCTTGTTTAGGAATTAAATATGGACTCTCTTCTTTCTTATTTCTACTATATTTTAGTCAAGTATCTTCTTTGATAGCTATTGATACGAGTTTATCTACCTTCTAAGCCCATTAATAAAAAATAAAGGGTCGGCCGATGTGATGAAACTTAAGGAGATATGAGTTATTATTGTTGGCATTCGATCATTTGGTTAACGTGAATCTTAGGGTTCCATGCGTTTCTAATACAGCGGAAGCAATAAGATAGAAACGTATTACCTTTCACCAGGGAATGTTGAAGAAGAGAATGAAATTTCGCCGACAGCATGCGCAGTCTCACGACTTTAGGCCTAACTTCCTCATCCGATCTCTGAATTGAGTGATCTACGCACCAAAACGATCCTCTCTTCAGTGGCATTCCAAGTTTCACACGATTTTAGAAAAATCATGGAATTTGATAAACAGCAGCAGCAAACAACCTCTTGATCTTCTGCTGTATTCACAAGTCCAATCTTGACGTCATGTGGGCGACGATCCTCAAGATCTTCTCAATCTGCTGTTCTCTCTACCCTACTCACGGTTAGGCGTGTCTCATCTAGGGTTAGAACAGTTGAGATGACTTATATATGGGCTACAATAGGGACCAAGAGGAGAAATTAGAGTCGGGCCTCCATTGGGCTTAAGTATCCAAGTTTAGTCCAAAACTTATACTTAAGCCCAATAATAATAATAATATATTCCACTAAAATATTATTACTGCACTGCCGCTCCAATCTCATAATTATGTTATGGGCTCTTTCTTATTATGAGTTCGTTAGTCTCCCCATGTTTAAGATATACAATGCCCATTAATTAATTAAGTTACTGACAACTTCAGTAATTAATATCTCATCCGAGAGTAATACCACTCAACCCTGTTATCATGCCGGAATAAATCCACCTGCAGGGTTTACATGATACTAATCCTTATGAGCTCCTCAAGGGGACATCATCAGCTTATTTAATAGGACACAGATTCCTTTTACAATCAACAGCACACCATAGAGACAGCATTATTTCTCAACTCACCAAGTTTATTGATTTAATATTTAAATCTCACCCATTGATGAATCAAAGAGATACATACTGGCTTACGTGTCAGGATTAAGAGCACGAACATCCATAATAACTAAGATCAAGTTCTCCTATATAGTCAGTATAAGTCAAACGATCTCAAGCGGTCCTGCTCAATACACATAAAGTGCACTAATGTGATTCTATAGTCAAGACAAACTAATACCAAATCACACTACAACCATCTCGATAGAGAGTCCCCATCTATCTCGGTTGTGAGCATCTGTTTTTACTTTATAAGGAAATCGATAATATGATCTTCCGCGTGTTGTCGCACAACATATTATCTACAGTATAAAGTACGTGCACTATTGCATCGGATATATAAATAAATTATAAGATGCAATCATTTGATCAATAATTCTTATTTCAAATAAATTGTTATAACGTTGTTCATACTAAAGCTAGGCTTTTAGTATACAATCCAACAATTATATCATTTGAAACAAATAAAAAACTAAGAAATTTTTCATACTCACTCATTGCTAATCTCATGTCCAAGCTTTATTAACTAACCTATTAGTTAAATATGAAACAAACATTCTCATCATAATGTTAATTCATAGAATAATTTTTTAACTTTTAATTTATAATTATTAATTAAAGAAATATTATTAGGGACGGTTTGATAGTGTAACGGTCTCATGAAAGATCAACTCTGAAAATATATAAAATGATCATTTGATCCACGGGAGAACTCATAAAAGATCAACTCTGAAAATATATAAATTGGTCATTTGATGGATAACGTATGTTCTATAGGTAATTTTTTTTATATATTGTTGTAGGATTAATAAAAAATACGTCAAAATCAATCCCATTAATCAGAAATAAACTCACATAATTTTAAATATAGGACCTGTTTATTTTAATTATTTTAATTTTATAAAAATTTGAGGTTTTACACCACCTAAATACGCACAACATAGTGCCTACAAAGGTGGTTCAATGTCGTTGTTACAAGTAAGAATTTTTAAAACAGCTCAATAGACAATAGAACAGTGAGGGCTATGTCAAGAGAAATATCCCTTGTCCGTGGCTTATGGCATAAATGAGTTTAAAATATAAATCATTTCGTGTTTTTATTTTATTTTATTTGAGAAGGTCTCAAAATAATTAGGATATTCATTTTCGTTCAGAACCTTTCAGTTTTATATCGATTTCGTTCCAAAATATTATTTTTTACAATTTCGTCTCATAACTTTGTAAAAGCACATCTCATCCCATGAAATTAGATAAATTAAATATTTTTATGTAATTATTTTTATGAAAATTTAGAAATTATGAAACTATTTCGAAAAAATTAAAATTTTTAAAATTATTTTAAATAAAGTAAATTGATATGAGACAATTTTGATTTTAGACTTGCATACAATTAGTAGATCTATAATTAATTATAAGGGAGAATTTTAAAAATACTCAATTCTCAAAGTTTTAAATTAATACCATCACTTTTTCTCTTTTCTATGAATAGTAACTTTTCTGGACCTTAATACCCTTGTGTCAGTAACCTTGTTGGCTACCATCATGGTGGCCCACATGGCTGCCAATATGGTGACCTTGTCAGTTTTAAACTCATTTTAACTTAAACTTCAATATTTTTTTCCTCAAAGTAGACATAGTCCATTACGACCATATCAGGCCCATCATGCTTCCGTATATTATTTAAACAAATTAATCTCGTAATTAATTAATTTGAAACAGTAACAGTACCTTTTTTTACCGTCGATCCATCGGGTATTCGGGAGGTTTTACAGCTACTCCTCACAGCCAACCACGCGTCCCGCAGTGTGATAGTTCAATCCCGTTCCTTCAGCAAACCTCAGCACAACCCTGGTTCATTTCCTACACCGGGTGTATAGGATGCTGCTACTGTTTCTCGTCGGAAAGTATGGAGATCAATGTTGCAAAAAAAATAGAAGGTTGCATGTGGGCAGTAGCCCAAGATTATTTATTTATTGAATGGAAATACTTATTACACATTCATAATACTTGAACAAGAGGAGAAGACTCCTCTAGCTACCTATTGTAGCTAAAATGAAAACACTCATACAAGAAAGAAAAACTACTACAATGTTTATTGAGAGAGAAAACAGAGGGGAATGGTTGATGTCTTCTACTTCCTCAAACTTCCTTATTTATAGAGTCTCATGGACGTGAAATCCGGATTTCAAGTCCTTTTAATTTTCAGTTACGTCACTACTTACGTCATTATTCTTACGTCAGTGCTTACGTCATTCCCATTGGATTCCAACTTTTAGCTGGCTGGTCCTCTTCTCTTCATTGGATGCCCTTATCTGGTCCATCCCTCTTTTGGCTTTTGCAGGAATCACATGGCTCCTTACCCTTTTGGAAGAGTCATCCGACTCTTGCTTTTTTGAAGAGACATTTGTCTCCTTTGGTATCCAAAGGGTCCTCCGGCTCTTGTGTGCCTCAAAGAGGTTTTATCTTCTTCCTTCCACATATTACTTCTTTTGCTGAAGAGGGTCCAGCAATTCTTCTTCCCACGCCTAGTCTTACTCATTTCCCAAACTCTGGTTCTTTTTAGGTAAAGCAGCTCAGGTATATTTTATCTGCCCATTACCCAAAGTGGGCCATGTTGCAATATTTCAGATGGGTTTGTTTACTTATCGGCAACTTATTTTCCCAAAGAAGCACTCGCTTGTCTTCAAAAGCATCTTCAGCAAACTACATTTTTCTTCTTGTCAAGGTGTTCAACAGAAGGGACCCGTTCATGATTTTGTGTTCGAATTTGAACGGAAACTTTACCTGATCCATAGCTTAGATGCAGGTATATAAATCCCTCGCTCTTCGCGTAGAGATTTGATCCTCTGAATAGGTAGAAATCAAGACTGGTTCCTTCCCAGGAGACTCTTTGATTCTGTTTGAATCTTCCACATCTAGTCTCCTTAGCATGATAAAATGAAAGGCCTCGTGGATGCCTTTCTGATAGGCTATCGTCGATCTACCAAAATACAATTTAATTATGACTCACACTTATACTTAGTATAGTAATGAGTACAGGTCGAACCCAAGAGAGTATTATGAATTTTTAATTAAATCTAAGTGTTGCAAACATATAAAATAAATATGGGGGGTTTTGAATTGGTGACAATTGAAATTAACACTAACAATAAATCAACTTAATTTTTAAATAACCAAGTAGACGAAAATTAATTATTTAATTAACCAAGTGCGTAAAACCTAGTTTAGGATGATGATCCACTCCCGTTTACTAAATCAACTAATTATAGGAATTAAACATCTAGCCTAGTATACAAACTCAAATCCCTAGATTGATGGTATGACCAATCAACCCGAATGTTCTTACGTTTATCAACTAGGGTACGATCACTAAATTGAACTATTTACGAGTGACCCTATGGATTCGAACTCATAAACACATTAAAACTCTAAACATATAATTACTAGGCTATGAAATCCGGCTAGAAATCATACAACCTAGATCATATTACACCTAGAGGGAATAATCTCTACTTGCTACTTAATCCAATTCCTAAAACAATTATGGATTGTAGATCATGAAATAGCAGTAAGCAATTAAACAATTAAACTAGATAGCCAGTCTAAAATAATTATCAAACTGCTATAAAGAACATCATAGCATGTAATAGAATAAACTTGCACAAAAAATTCAATGAAAAATCCTTAATAATTAATCTAAGGTTCAACGGGAGGTTCACGAAATCCTAAACTAGAAAAGGGGATTAGACCTGCATGTGCATAACAAAATATAAAATAAAATTAAAGAACCGATGATGTCCGATTACTTCTGACTCTTCACGTCAATCTGCCTTTGGAAACAGGAACACCGCTGCCTTCTTTTCTGCTCCAAATTCACGTTCTGATCGTGTATTTTCGCCCCCAAAAATAAATAAATATCTCCCATATATATATGTGTCTTGATCCTTAAGTAATCCTGCTTGATCTCCTTCCTTATTTCTCTTTTCCAAAAATATATACAGGATCTCTTCTTTTTTACCGTGTCTTCCACCAGATATGGGCCTTCAATTATCTGGAAAATATGCTAGCCGATTTGTTTCCTAATTTAGCCTATTTCCACATCAATTCATATAATTAAAGTAATTATCTCTTAAAGATAAAATAAGTCAATATTAGCACCCAATTAGCACATAAGTCAATCAAATAAATATGAATTTTAATCAAATAATTGTGCTAAAATATGACTTATCACTTTCCCAATTGGTTCTGCGATTGCACTGGTAAAGTAGAGCTCCAATATATCTCATCTGTACAACGTGTCATTCATTGTCCATGCCTTTCCTACTGCATTCCTCAGCCAATCCGACAGTTTTGAGATTTCTGGAAAGCCTGGTGCGATTGTGTATATTGAGGCTAATGCCCCAAAATCGTGCCACTGCTTTACATTGGTTGGACTCGTGCCTTCTCTCATCCAAACTCGGGGGTATAGCCCCGATACATCTATCTGGCATTTCTCCGGACGGATTCCTTGTCTTGTATTTAATTTCTCCCAACTGGCCTGGTACTCCTGCCAATGAGAAAAATAAGCTCGGTTAATACCAGCCTTAGCGGTGCCCGTCACAGGCCTAAGACTGATCTCTTCCTCTTTTACCCCAGAGGTGCTGGGTTGACTCGCCAACTCTAGATGTGACTCCAGAGCCTCGATTTTACCTTGGACCAGTTATTCCTTTGGAAGTTTCAATCCAGGACTCGTACTTAGGGTACTTGAATCCCTTGCTCTGGGTTTAGAGCCCGTTCTCGGATACTCTTCTTTTTTTTATTATCATCAACAGCCTGGAAGATTGGCTTTCGTAAGATCTCGAATAGATCCGCATTGTTGCGGATATAGCCTCGTATACAACTAGACACTTTGGTCCGGTCATTCTTATATAATTTTTTAGCGCGCTCAGCATTGAATACTAGATTCTCAAATTCCCTTTTGAGCAACTCGATGTTGTCCATCAGATGCCTTGAAATGATCAGGATGGAGTCTATCTCAGCTCTCTCCATCTCTTGTCAGGAAATCTGCCAAAACATTTTCAATAGATTTAATAATGACAATATTAAAATCATAATATTGACATTCAGCTTGCCATCTTAAAAGTCTAGCCTTTTCTGGTTTTGATTCAATTTTATTTTTTAGAAAGACCTTGATACTCGTGTTATCAATTTTAAGAATGAATTTCTTCGCAAGAATAAATAACGACCATTTTTTGAAAGCCTTTCGTACTATGAAGAACTCATTCTCATTAATGTGCCATCTCTTTGCCTCATTCTCCGCAAAGAGTCCACTGTAATATCTGCATGGCTCTTCTCCTTCGGATGTAGACTTCGTAAGAATTGCTGGCCACCAATGGTCACTGGCATCTGTATATAGCACCAGGTCACCCTCGTCATTTGGAATGGCTAACTTTGGAAGCTTTTTGCAAACCTCCTTTAGTTGTTTAACCATCTCTCGGTGTGATTCCTCTCATTTGAACTCAACATCTTTTTTCAATAGAGGACTGAACACCTTCTTGTATTGTACTAGATTGTTTATGAATATTCCAGCAAAGTTGACAACTCCTAAGAAGCTCTGAAGTTGCTTCTTGTCCTTGAGATCTTCAGGAAATCCTTGAACCTTTTCAACAATGTGTGATTGTAGAATAATTCCGGATTCATCAATCTCTACTCCAAGAAACTCGATCTGTTTTGTTGCAATTACTGTCTTCTTTTCAGAAATCACCAATCCTTCCTTGTGACATGCCTCTAAAAATACTTACAGATGCGCCAAATGCTCCTTCATGTTTTTTGAGGCTATGAGGATGTCATCCACATAAACAAACATGAATGAGAAATAATCTTTGAAAAGATTATCCATCTTTCTTTGGTACATCTGGAGTGCGTTCGCCAAGCCCATAGGTATGACATTCCAAAATATAATGGTCTTGTGGTGTGGAGAAGGCTGTGAACTTCTTGCTTCCCTCTTCCATCATAATCTAGTAGAACCTAGATTTGCAATCAAACTTTGAGAATACCTTAGCATTCTTGATACAGTTGACCAAGTGTTCCCTATTTCGTATGTAGCATCCATCAAACTCCCATATATTGTTGATCCCCTTGTAGTTGATCACAAGTCTCGGTTTTCCTCGCTTGACTTCTCCATGATTTCGAATCAGAAATCCTGGACTGCTGTATGGAGATACTCCTGGTGATATCAACTTAGATGTTCCTCAAGTATTTGCTGCATATCCTTTCGATCCTCTTGGTTAGTCAGGATAGGCTTGTATCTCACGAACTCATGCTATTTTTCTTCTTTTAATTTGAGTGAGGCTTTGAGCTCGTTTTTGTCCCACCAGGCTAGAGGATCCTCGTTGAAGTTTCTCTGTATATTCTTTTTGACGTCCTCCAAAGATGTTTGTTCTTCAATTGTAACCTCTCTCTGTAGGCTATCTCCCAAGCTTACTTTGAGAAGGTGGATCATTTTTTCTTTTAGTTTTTCCATCTTCCATCCTCCTTTAGTCTCGGTTCTCATCTGAAGGGCAGCTTTACAATATTTTCTTCGATCATTCATTTTTGGATGGCTAAGTTTTCATTCATTATCACCACGCTTTCTGCGGAATTGGATCGATATTTTTCTCTGAAATGCATTTCGCAGTCTAGGGGCAATGATCTTATGTTCACAAAGGGTTGTGAAAATAAACCTTTTTGTTGCGTTTTCTTAGGTAAACCGTTTGAATATCTGTAGAAAATTATTTTCCAACAGAATATCCATTCCAGTGTCATGAAAATACATCGGTGGAGTCTTCACCTTGTACCATGGGTACTATCCGCTTCTCCGATCATGATTTCTGCTTGTTTGATACCTCTTTTAAGGATTAGCACCCTCTGTGAGAAATCCCTTCCTAGTACAGTTGGCAATTCTTCGCCCGACCCTTTAGGAAAGACTCCTTCTTTTGCAGTGTAGATACCAGCTCCTGAATCAATATATGCCGCAAAGTACTCTACACGGTGCTCCTTATATATCACCCTACGGTGATATATATAGAGAATTGACTTGTGGTTATTGGTAGATCAAAGTTTATAACCCCGAGCTTCTGCAATTGGACTTTGTATCTTTTTTCTTTGACCGTGAATTCCATCTCATCTTGTAATCATTCCTAAGGTTTGTGATCCTTGAGAAACTCCAATCCTAGCACTAGTTGCTCTGAGAATCTTCCTGCTATTCCCTCGATTATCAGCTCAAGTTCTCCGAGTTTGAGTTGACCTATCTCCCAATTGTTGGTTGTTGGAGATAATATAAGACATCACAAGGAATAGAGTTTCCTTTTTAGTGATGTCAAATATTACTTTGACTCATCTCCATCCTTCTGGGCATTTTAGTTCACCTTTAGTTGTGAACTTTTCTGGTTCCTGGATTAACTCCATGATTGGTCTCTTTTCCCATTTCTCACTGATCATTCTGTCTTCATGGAAAGAGATCCTTCTCTGCTCGAATCTGAGGCTGTCTTTCCTATTCCAGACCGGCTTATCCTTGACCCATAAATCCATGTCATGGATCGGCGACAATTCCATTATTTCTAGCCTAGTTGCACATGCAACTCTTTCAAACACTTCTGGTATCTCAATATACTCATTCATTTGGAATAAATCCGAATGATGAGTGTTGGACAGGGCATATGAGATACTGTATGTGATTGAGTAAGGCCTATTCCCTTCTTTCATCAAATATTTTTAAAATCTTGATGAAGGGTTAGTGGCCTATTGAAATCGTAATCTGCCAGGTTGTAGGCAATCCTTGGGTAAATATAGGATGCCACCTTTCTTATATACAGGTTTTCTGAGATTCCTCCCAATCACGCTTCTCTTGTATTCTTGATCCTTTTATCAAAGATGGCCATATCGATTGGTGTATCGATACCTTCTTTGAATATTGCTTTAATGAGGATCCGAATTGCTCTGATATGGATTCAAGACATGATCTTGGCCACTTCTTCCTGTAGCGCTTACTTAGTTCCTTATTGACTTCCTCAATAGGAACTAGCTGCATTTCCATCACATTTCCCGTAAGCTCCATAGGGATAGCGATCTCCCCTTCGGTAACTTTGTATATGATGTGATGCTTTCTTTTTTTGAGGCGGAATCGCTCCATTCGTCCCACAGTAAATCCATCGTATAAATGGAGTCTTGGGTCCTCCTTAATGATTCTCATAACGGCCTTATGAGAGATGGATGTCTGGGAGAAGAATCCAGACATATCTTCTTGCATCTCTTATCTGAAGCTTTCTTCTTCACTCCGACTCATCTTTGGAAGATTCGTCTTGACTGAAGAATTCTACTTTATAGATGCTCTCGTCTGAGGGTATATCTTCAAATTGATATATATATATATGCACCAGATCTTGGAAGTAAAAAGCTTTCTCTATTTCTGGAGTGGTTTCAAATTGTCGCACTCCTCGCTTCTGGTTTTCTAGATAATCTGGTGAGATATGCCCTCTGGCTCCACACGTGTAGCAGTTACAATCCTTTTGAATCTTTCATTGGCTCATGTAGGCACTCGTTGGAATGTCTTTCTTGTGGGAGTTCTTCCTGTACTCCTCTGGTTTGATCCTGAGGAAGAGGCTTGACTTCTTGAACTCTATCTTGTTGGTCCAGACCTTTGCCCTGATTTATAGCTCTGGGCCTTTTGTTTAGACCAAAAGGATCTTGGTCTTCTGAACCTCCATCCTCCGCTTCTTTGAGTGTAAGGATGATGTTTCTTCATTCTTTTCGGTTTTCTTGGACTTCTTCCAATGATGGTAGAAAGATCATTACTCTCGCAACATAAGGGTATGTCTTGTTGATTCCCTTTAATCTCTTGTATTTTTTGTGTAGTGATGCTTGATGACACCACTGATTGGCGATATTTTCACCTAGATTTTAGTGTCTTTTTATATCTATTTTCGTATTATTTTATCCATATTTATGTACTATTTGGTTGTATTTTGTGTTTTTATGAAAATGTCTGAAAAATAACTTAAACGTATGATTTTTAGGTAAAAATGGTTTTAGATGCAAAAAGGAAGACGTGAGAAAAAACAGAGCTAAATTCGGAGTCCAAACAAGAAAGTTATGATTAAAATGGTGATGTCGCACAAGCTGTTCCTACTCAGCATGATTGTGTCATTTTGCATGACTTGTTACACTTTCAAATTTTAGACTTTTTGTCAGTTCTTTATATGGATAGAAAACCAAGGAAGAGATGATCGTGTAAGCGCAAGAATCACTCGAATCAGAGTTCAGATGTGGAAGTTGAGAGCGAAACGGTGAGACTGCGCTACACCTACTCGACCCGAGTACCGAGCTCGACCAGAGCTTGGTCAAAAGTGAGTTTTTCTATCAGTACATCTTCCAGAAGGTTCTAGGCCCACAAATACATCATTTGGCATACAAATTAGGCAGAAATCGTTCATGGATCCAATCTACACCTATTTCACACTATTTTTCACACACTTTCCCCTCCATTCCATCTACCCTTCATCCAATTCATTTATCCATGAATCCACCCATCCAATCCACCATCCAAGTGATCAAGGAAGCAAGGGGGAGTGAAGATTGCAAGAAGAAGAAGGAGATCTCCATTGAAGACCTTCAAAGGGGAAATCTATTTCTAATTTATATGAACTTCTTTATAGTTTGATCATGGGATTTGTAGATACAATTGTCTATATTGTTTTCTCTAAGACTATGATAGACTAATCTCCTTTGTGAGATTAGCTCTATAATTGGTGTTGGATAATTTAGGTTTTATGCATATTGATTTTAAACTTTAATGGGCTTCGTGTATTTCTATCATTGATGTTAATTGCTTGATGTATATGTGTGATTTGTGTGATTAATTGTATGGGCATGTGATTAGATTGGGAAATCAATTATGTGTTTAAGATAATTCATTGAATCATTTCATCATACACTTCATGTGCATTAATTTGAAATGAGATAGAGATATCCTTCTAGATCTAGAACCCTTTGATAGAATATTTGATTAACTTAATCGAGAGATTAGATGAGGAGACTCAAACCATTAGTGAATTCATAGAATCTAAAAAGGGAATATTGCCTATGATTTAGTACCTCATTAGGGAACTCGTAGAGTAATTAGTACCTAATGGGAGGTACTAATTATTGCATTAGTGTTATTGAATTTATTTGTAAGCTATCCATCATATTTCGTCGTCCTTATAAAATCAAACTTGAGATCGCTTAAACTCTAGCAGTGGATTCGATAAATTTCTTTAATTGATCATCCTGACTATTAATGATCAATCAACCACTCTGCAATCTTGGCTTTGAGGAAAGACATTCTTCTTGCTATTGAATCCAGCTCACATGGTTCATATTCTCTGATCAGCATTTCTCTCCATGGGCTTGGAATCTTGGCAAAGAATAGGTGGAATACTTCCTCCTCCTTAACTTTTGACTTCCATCTATACTCTGTGAAGAGTTTGATGTACTCGTCTACGTGACAGATATCAAGGAGTTCCAGGCTGTATATGGCATTTTTATACTTATTCTTCTTTTCTTCTTCCATTCCTTCGAAGTAACCTACTCCGATAAAGTGGATCTTGAAGATCATGGCCATACAATCAACAATATTACCAAGATCTTCGCCTTCCATGGTATCCTTCTTGACTTCGTCTGAGAGCTCCTCCCAGGCGCACTTTATTGATCCTTCTAGGCTCATAGTTAGGAATCTTATGAACCCTTCTTTATCTAGCTCTAGTGCATCTCCTGCAATCTTCATTACATTTGTCCACTCGTCGATTAGGGTCTCTCTGTTATTAAGTCTAGAGTGTCGAGGTTTAGAATCAATCCATATGAATTTATCGGTTCAAGGTGAGACCGACCATATGGAGTGTTGTATAGACTAGATCCTCGAACTCGGATTGCTCCTGTTGACAATCCCATCGCCTTCATCTTGAAATTTCCTTGGTTTTGGGATGTCTCTTCTTGTCTTACTTCATGGACTCCATGTGATCCAGAAGTTCCTTCATTTTGGCTCAGATCCTGTCAGGTCTGAGGAGCCTGAGATTGTTGTTGAGAGTTCGAAGTCTCTCCAACATTCATTTTCAGATATACGATAGTTAGTCCTTGGAATGACTCATATAGATCTTGTAGATCCTCAAGATTTTCTCTTTCCATCCGGGGATGTGGATGCTCCTCGAAGGATAGTAATCATCTTCTCACTCTCCGTCTTCGCCCTTCTGACATTCGTCGACTTTTCCTTTTGGTGTAAAAGGGGTTCTATTCCGAAGGTTGGTAGCAACCTTCCTCCTGGCCTTCTCCCTGTCACCTTGGTTTCCAGGAACTCTACTTGTTTTATCAACTTCTTGATGAGGTCAAGTTGTTTGTTCTACAACGTCTCCACCTTATCCATCTTGAGGCTGATCTCAAATATCGTCTTGGACATGTTTTGGCAATATTCTCCAAAGAATTTCGTCTTCTGTAATTCTCTAAGATCTTGATTCATCTTAGTTATCTGCCTCGATCTCTTTCCACTCTGTCATTTTGACCACCATGAAAAGTGATAGGGCTTGCAGATCTCTCTTGGACCTTGATTTGATCGTCTTCTCCATTGTTCATGTCTGGGGACACGTCTATGGATCTCAGTGAAACTTTGGAGTTCCACTAGTTTCTTGACACTTCTTTGGAGTATTATTTCCATCTGGCGGCTTTCCTCCAGATGTTCTTTCTTGATGTAATTGGCACGAGCCTATGCCTGTTTCCATCCTTGTTCGAGACCATTCCAGAATCGGTCATTGGCCTCTACTTTCTTTTCTACAATTTGCCTATACAATATATTTAATATTGTTGTAGCCCCCAGGGCATAGCTCAAGTGGTAGAGGGGAGGGTGGAAAGGCCTTCCAACTGAGCTTGGTTGCTGCAGAGTGGGGGTTCGAATCCTGCCTTTGGCATGGATTTGTCCCCTTGCAAGCACAAGTTTAATAGTGAGCCCTCTCTATAAGCCACTTGAGGCACATCCTGCGATTTACCTCCTCCACCAATCCCCAGGGCAGGGGCGGTGGGGGCCCCTAATGGTGGGGTACACCATTTATATTTAATATTGTTGTATAGGACTATTGTTACTCCCGTATCCAACAATGTTACTCCAGTCTTGAACAGAGCTAGTAGTCCTGTCACTCTCGGATGTCGAACTTTCGTTCGGATCCATATGTCTTTGAAACTCTCTTCTCGTTAAGTAATATGAGTTTATAATAATTTTTCATTCATAAATAAATAAAACTAGGGCTCTGATACCATTTTGAAGCGTGAGGAATCTGAGAAAAATTTTGAAATGAGGCTGTCATTTTAAAGTATATTTTAGTTTACCAGCATGATCACCTATATGACTACTGACATGGCTACCGTTGCGTCTACCAGCATGGTTACCGACAAGTACTGACAGGTGAAAATTTGACCAGTTGACCCGTTTGACCGGTTGACCAATCTGACTTTTCAACTGTTTTTTTTTTTAGGGCAAAACTGTCCGAAAATTGGCAAATGGGTGAAATTAATAACTTTTTTGAATGATTGACAAAATTAAATTTTGTCATTACATTTTGGGTATTTTTGTATACTGGCACTAATTATAAACCGTCACATATATATAATTAGAGCAACATCTGTAGTTAAAGCAAGTAAACCACAAGCAGTCGCAGAAAGTATAAAAGCAAATATACTTGGAGTAGAAATAGAAACATAACACCAAATTAATTATTTGGTGCAATTTATAATTTTTGGGTTCACTAAACTCGATTCTTCACGTCTAAGGCGCTCTTTGACATGAGATATATAGCTTGTAGCTTTGTTGTCCACTAATTCATCTCCACCACCACCGTCGGGGCCATGAACGTATCCGTCGTCGGACTGCCCAACGAACGACATCGTTCTCACCAACCTCGGCTTGACAGCGGCGGCAGTGGTCAATGATGGCGGCGGTGGCTTTGCAGCTCGATAAAATGACATTATCAGCTTGCTTTTCATCGATACTCCTTTCCCGTTCACTATTTCCATTAATAAATTGTATAGCTAGGAATTAATTTTTGTTGCTCTTCTTCGATGGATACCCACCTTTATTTATAGCGATTGCTGAATATGAGATTACATGTTGATCTAGTTATTATTAACAATGACGTTTGAGATAAAAATGAATCTTGTATAGTTGGAATATGGTATATAGGCTTTATAGAACAACAATAATGAGAGTTGTTCCTGTCCACCCGACCCAAGTATATATATATATATAAAAATTAAAATATTAATAATAATAATAAATAAACTAGTATTATATTTTATTGGAAATAATTCTTTTATAAAATAAAGTGTATAAAACCCTTGAGTTGGTCTCTTATGTCCCTGCTATAACATGTGTAAGGGTATAACATTTTATTTGAAAAGAATAATACACTTTAATTAATAAAAGTATAATTTTTTTAATTGAAAAGATGGATTGAAATATGAATAATATAAATGTTTAATTAATTTTATTTTTTTCAAGAAATAAAGGTATACGTTTTTATATTAAGAGTATATATTATTTAATATTAAAGTGTATAACTTTCGAAAAATACGTGATTTGGGGCACAATATCCCGTGATCACGCAAACTTTAGCCAATACCCTATAAAATTTATTTCATGAACTATATTCTTCCTCATTAATTCCCCAAAAAGATGACGGAATTAATCCACTAGCATCTGTCTCCATATCAATTATCATCTCTCGACCATTATTATAGAAAAACACACTTAAAATAATTTGAAATGAATTCATTTCTAACTAAATTTGCTTTTACTTCGTCAACAGTAAAAATATTTTGTTTCGATATTTTCTTTGCGCTCAGGATCTAACCAACTTCATTTTTTTCATCCATATGCGTCTAGTGAAATTCTTTAATCTCATACAAACGTTTGTCTTGCCTTTAAATAAAAATGAGTGAGGCTCTTGTGCACTCGGCGCACGGAGCACATTCCGTGTGCCTTTGCAATTTTTGTGCTCCTTTACAATTTAAACCCTTAATAATGTATAGGTTTAAATAGAATATAGAGGGGGAGAGTAGTGTTCACATGGGATACGGAGTATCCTTCCATGTTCCCGAAAGTGCAGGAGCTTTTGCCAATAAAAATATGATAATTAATACCGCTTAAATAATTAGTTCACACTTTAGGATATATTCTTGTGGAACGTATTTAATTTGATTTGATCACTTTATAAGATATGGATTATATGGATATTGTAAATATATTTAGAGTCGACCGGAATAAATGCCACCTAACTAATTATATACTCCCTCCGTCCTTGGTAAGAGTCTCATTTGTTTTTGGGCATGTGGATTAAGGAGTATTATTATTTAATGTGTAGTGAGTAGTTGTATTAGTGGGTTTTGTATTAATGGGAGTGGGTGGGTTCCATGTGTCCAAAAAAGAAAATGGAATCCTTTGGGTGAGACAACCAAAATAGTAAAATGAGACTCTTACCTAAGGACGAAGAGAGTATATATTCGGAAAAAAAAACATTATGTGCAGAGTGTAAGACCATAATTATGTCAGTTGAAAATATTACTAATTTCACGAAAATAATTTCAATACAATATAGGCAAGCAATTGCATAGGATAATATCATTAAATTTTTTTTTATGAAATAGATAAGGAGTGAGGCTTGCGTGCGCCTGGGCGCAGCCATGCGCCTTTAGAATTTAGTATTATAGATAATGGTACATTATTTATTTTAAAGGGTATTGAACTTAGCCGCATTTCTAGTGAAATGTCAAGAGTAAGTGTACTCTATCGCTGTTGTATACGCGTGACCAAGTGCAAAATTTATAGTATTGTCGTCCCAAGGGAAAAGGTAAACTCAAGTTGTATCCGGATTTTTCATTGATTTATGTTTTGTAAGGATTATCAAGATAAGGTTTTGATATAAGAACTATGATTACTCTATCAATTAACTAATGAACTAGACAAGCAACTAATTATAACAAATATCAATCAAATCTAGTAGCAAGATGAGATGGAATGGATGAAGTGTATCTAAGAAGAGAGCAAGGCTAGCAACATCATGGTCAAGGTCTTATGTAGACTTCACACTCACTCAAGCATTGATGACTTTCAAGTTATGATACTAAGGGCAATGACAATTGTACCCCTAACCCCTATGTCCAAGGTGATTAGGTTCTCAACTCTTTTACAAGTTTAAATCTCCTAAGATTGTCTTACTCTCAATTCCCTCATGGGTACTATGATCATAAGTTGGTTCCCCTCACTAGTTCATCACTAATGTTCTATCATGAGGTTCTAAGCACTTGGAGGGAATGACTTTCCTCCCCTCATACTAACCAAGTCACTTAATACAATCAATGATTCAATTAAACCACCACACATAATATTGGAATGGTCATCCTAACACTATGCATAGAGAATTTAACCACACACATCATGCATCAAATGAGAATAAGCATTCATGATAGAAAGTAATCATAACAATCAATTCATCAAGCTTTAATAGTGCAAAAATCTACATATTTCCTAACCAATCATATTGCTAGCCTCACTTGAGGACTAGCCACAAATATTCATTGCCAATTGGCTACAATCCAATACAAGCTCCATATGAGCAATATAATGAAGAAAGTAGCAAAATAAAAGAGATTGAGCTTCCTCTTGAAGGTAGACTCCTTCTTCCTTGATCATGCCAAATTCTTCAAACAAATCTGATTTTCTCTTCTTAGATGATGGAATGGATGGATGTATGGATGGATTTATGAAGATCAAGGTGAATTGATGGATTTAGATGGTGTAGATGGATTGTGGATCTAGTGTGTGAGGAAATGTGGTGTGGATTGTGTGTAACTGCTCTCAATCTGATCTAATGTGAATCTCCCTTTCAATTTCGCACCAATCATGGTTTTATATCACTTATGGACCTTCTAGAAGCTTCCGGAACATTCTAAAATTTTCACAGGATTTTGCACCTACACGGCCCGTGCTGCAGTACACGGCCCGTGTAGGGCACACCTACTTCGGCATTTTTGTGCGTGCTTCCGGACACGGCTCGAGCTACAATACACGGCCTTGATCATGGCCGTGCAGCACTTTCTGACGATAATACACGGCTTCTTCTTACAGGGCCGAGCTCCGCACACGGGGCGTGCAGCAGCGCACGGCCCGTGCACCAGCGCACGGCCGAATCGCTGGCCGAGCAGCGTGTTCTGATGACATTACACGGCCAGCTGCTACAGGGCCTTGTTCCGCGCATGGCCCCTGCAGCTGCATGGCCTATTCTTCGTCTCCCTTTCGCTCCCGACTCTGTTTTTGTCCGTTCCATGACCTGTTTTACACATATTTAAGCTCATTTACACAATTCTATCAGTTCGTACCACTTTCCTCAAAATAACAATAACTCCACCAAACTTAACACAAATACGGATAAAAATATCCGAAAATACACACATAAAGACACTAAAACCTAGGTGAAAATGACGACAATCAACCCCCCAAACTTAAAGTGTTGTTCGTCCTCGAACAACTAAAAAAATGATAAACAAGAGGAGAAATTTTCACCTAGAGAACATCTAACGAACATAAACCATAATATATCACAAGTAATAAGGACTTCAAAATCAAGTTAAGTATCCCTACATAATCAAACTTATAACATGAAAGATTAACGAGTTCAATCTCAAGCATGACAAAAGAGTAATCAAATCCCTTTCAATCCAAGCCTTTCATAGGATATCAAATTCACTCAACACTCTTTGAAGTAAGGTTTTGATCAACACTCATCAACCGGTTAAAATCGACTCACCATAGGCTTGCTCATGGACTATGTTCACAAGCCACCTTAGTTTCAATAAGTGATCAAAAAGGTCTTTATCTTTGGATGTAATGTTTAGGCTCTTTGGTAAGGTAGGAAACTTTGGATAATAGTGACTTTTCAAGTGTGGTTGATCGAAGAGATGATTCCTTTCTTCAACGTCCTCACTTTCATGCTTCCTTTCTTTTCTACTTTAATCACAAGCACTAAGCATCATCATTCCTTGGATTTCTTGAGCTTCTTTTTGAATGGCATACTTCTTGTCTTTGACTTTTGTATTCTTTGAGCATATTTTTCTATTTTGCTCCTTTTTCACTTTTGTTGAAGTTGCACTTGCTTTTATCTTGAGCTCTTTCATCCTTTTTCTTGACCAACATGTCTCTCCATATACATTTGCATATCTTTCCACATTTTCCCTTGTAAATCATCATCATCCTCAATTACCCACACATAGGTTATATATAAGGTTTAAATGGGTTTTCAAGGCTTGTAATGTGCTTATATCATAAGAAATAGGCTTAAAGGTTCAAAGTGGCTTACTAGGGATAATGTTTTTGGTAAGGAAATTTTATGGCCATGACTTTTTTTTTTTCAACAAGGATGGCCTAAGATCATTTCACAAATTTCAACCATTCGGGCTTCGTTCCTATAGTCCAAGAGCAAGTTCTAGTTTGTCTAAGTTCAACCGGTCCTCTCTTCAATAATTAACCATGGAGGCACGGTTGAGGCTCAACTCTCACAAGCTTTTGCTTGGACCAAAAGAAACTCAATTAACCTTCATACTTCTCAAAATTGAACAAATTATGTAATCCATGTCACAATTTTAATAAGTAGAAACCATTAACTTGCTTGCCATCACCTATCACAAACAATGCATCATAGCTCATACTCAAAAACATTACTCAACTCTTTCCCAAAACATACCACCAAAACCACACCTATACAAGAATTAAAATAACAACAAACATCACCTACTAATCAAGGGATCAACAAACAATACAAACATATAACATGCATAAATCAAATCATCCATCAAAAGAAAATAAAGCACATCAACTCAAACCCATAACGATAAAGATCAATCTCCCATCGCATCAAACAACGAAAAATCAAACTAAAATACCAAAAAGGAAATCGCATAAAACTGAAAATAAAAAAAACCCAAAGTAAAACCTCCCAAAACCAACACTTTAAGTACAATCCAATCAAATCCTAACAAATCAAATCAAATGTCTAAGCAATAATACTTCCAAAATTCTAAATAATAGCTAGATGAATGGACAAAAGTGCCAAGCACTCAAAATACTCCCTCATTGTTCCGGAGGCGGAGGAGGTGGACGATAGGTGTTCCATGGAATGTAGGCTCGAGGGTTCGCAGGAAACTGGAAGTTGAACATCATGGTCATCATCTCCTCCATGTTGTTGGAGTGCACCCTTGTTTGTTCTTCATAGTACTCCCTCCTTCGTTGTCCAGCTCTCAATTCTTCAATGTGTCTTCCATGCTCTTGCTGGACTTCGCGAATCTCCCTGATCTGAGTCCCATATGTCTGCTGCACATGCCTCATGTCGCGTACCTCATCCATCATATAGTTCCACCTTTCATCTTCTTGGCCTGGTGCGACTGGTGGCGGTGCCTCTTCCTCAAACAGTGGTGGATCAGGGCCTTGCTCCTCAAACTCAATCTGCTCCGGTTGCTCTCCTTGCTCATCACCCTCCATGGGCACTTGCTCGGTCCTCAAATTGGCTAACTCTTCATTTTCTTCAACTCTAACCTGCCTCAGAACCTGTTCCATTTCATCTCTGTTTCTTCTATAAAATGCCTTAACAACTCTGGAATGGTTCACACTTCCCATAGCCAAATTTGCAAGCCTTCTCCTTGTATAAACTGTAGTGAGCTCCGGTATTGGCAACGGAAATGGAGCTCCCTTCTCCTGCCTTAAACAGTATTGATTTCCTACCATGGTCAAAAATTCCATCCTCATCAGCTGTGAGTAATTCAACCCTTCACTAACCATACGATTCTCCATCCCTGCGAAGTTAACTCCCATTCCTTGAGCTATCATTGTAATCATCCCTCCTAGCATCAACCCTTGAGAACTCTGCCTCTTTGCAACTCTCTCTGCATGTTGCACAAAGTGTGCTGCAACATTAAGCGGTAGCTCTTTATACATACAATACATGATGTAGAGCTGCTTTTCTCCAACTGAGCCTCCTTCAAACCTTCCCAATATAGTGTTGGAGACGATCTTCTCCAAATACCTCATTACCGGATTCCGGATGGCTGTTCCCTTTGAGGTACTAGGGACGTACCCTGCTCTCTCAGTTCCATCGTTCACAAGGCTTGACCACCATTCCTGTTGGTTGAAAGTTCCTCCGGCATAAAAGCTCCGATGGAATTTGCATGGCGGGCACCCAAAACACTCATTCAAAAATGCCAATGGAACCTTTTCCCTCAACACATTGTCTAGCTGAAAAGTCACCCACAATGGATACCCATTCCTATCTTTCTTCACTTGTAAAGTGCTCATGAATTCCGCAGTGAGATGATAGTAGGTTGGCGGCCTCTTATCGAAGAAAGCTTCCATCTGAGAGAAGCGAAATAACTTCCTCAGATCTTCCTCTATACCTAGTCCCCTCATCGTCTCCGTATCTTGGAAACGAGTAGCCTTTACCTTCGGAGCTAGCACTTGCCAGCGAAGCACAAACTTTCCCCAATAATCCTCGAACTCAACCCCAAATTCCTGCGGATGAATTCCTTCAATTACCAACTGGGCATCCAAGTTAGATAACTCCTAAGGGTCGGTTATCACAATGAAATCCTCGGTCCTAGGGCGAACTCTCCTCTCGGCCATCTACAATGTACAAACAATATACAACTTATCAAACATATTCACACTTAACAACTTATCACCATTCATCACAACTATCAACAATTATAACCAATTTCTACTCATGATCACACATATGAATCCTCACTTCAATCATCTTAAAATGCTATTCACATTTGACCATCAATTTCCAACGAATTCCTCTCTTAGACATTTCATCGAACACTTGGCATGCACAAAATTTAAACATCCTCTCAACATACAATTTGCATAGCCTCATGCCCAAATCTTACATTTCTAAAGCTAATCTCTCACAAATAAACATCATACTCACGTAATTCATCAATAAGCACAACACAATTATTCAAATTCAACATTCTCACACAAATCCCCAAATTTCTCATGAACCCTAATTCACTTTATTCAAAAATTCTATTCAAAACATGTATGAACATCATCAATTAAGCATAAAATTCACATTAGAACAAAGCCCATATATCAATTTACTAAATTCATATCAAAATTCAAAAGTTTTGGTTCAAGAAGTCATACCTTTCAACAATTGGATGTGGAGAAGTGATTTGGTGTGCAAACTTGACAAACTTTACTCACAATCCTTCAAAAACTAACCTGGTGGAAGATTTGTGTACTTGGAGGGGTGAATTGGATGTGTACGGATGAAAGGGAGTGTGTAGAATGCTTATGGAAAAGTCCTTTTAAAAACCTGGTCGAAGCCCTGCACGGCCCGTGTTACGCAGCACGGCCTCAAGTGAGGCCGTGCAGCGTGTTCTGATCCCATTACACGGCCACCTGCTACAGGGCCGTGTGCGGAACACGGCCCGTGTACCGTTTCTCCTGCACGGCTCGAGCTGCGTAACTCGCCCATCATCCTAGCCGTGTAGCATGTTCTGATCCCGCTACACGGCCAACTGCTACAGGGCCGTGCACGGCGCACGACCCATGTAGCAGTTTGCCCTGTTCTTCATTTTTCTTGCTTCACTCCATCCTTGCCCTGTTTTTCACTCTTCACATACCCTATTCATGCTCAAACACTACTCAATGTCATCCATGCTACACTCATAATCAAGAATGGATCGAAATGTACTCAAAACACCACCAAACACACCAAAACTATACTAACTCATGAGAAACATATTCAAAATTTTTCAAAAATGACCATTTTGCAAAGATGATATATATACACAAGATAACACAAACAATTGAACAAAGTATAGATCACACCACACACTCTCCCCCCAAACTTAAATCGAAACAAGTTACGAATTAAGTTTGCAAAAGTGGTGAGACATACCTTATTCGTTTTCTCAATGCTCTTCATGAACTTCTCCACCTCTTATGCCTACTTTAAGCTCCAATTGATCAAGTGTGACCACCACGCAACCTCCCCCCAAACTTAAATTAACACAAGTGTTAAAATTTAAGTTTGTAAAGAGTGGTGAGGCATACAATCATCATTCCACCTTTAGCATCCGTGTCCTTTCTCTTATGCATTTCTCATGAACTTAACCACCTTCATACCAAATCTACAAGAAAACTAAAAAAAAAATCTACACTAAACCAATACTCAAAAGAAGTTTAAGAAGAGAGAGTAACCACATACACCCTCTCCTTTTGAGAAGGAGATAGGTAATGCTTCACTCTATGACCATTTACCACAAATTCATTATTTGGACCCTTTAACCTCAATGTATGTCCATTCAACACTTCAAGCACTTCATAGGGTCCCATCCATTTTGATTTAAGCTTTCCGGGAAACAACTTGAGCCTCGAATTGAATACAAGCACTTTATCCCCGAGAGCAAACGTCTTCTCCTTGACCTTAGCATCATGCCATCTCTTCATATTTTCCTTATGGATAATTGAGTTTTGAAATGCTCTTCCTCTAAACTCCTCCAACTCAACTAACTTCAACAACCTTGCTTGACCACTTTCCCCCTCGTCCATATTAAGGCGTTTGATAGCCCATAATGCACGGTGTTCAAGCTCCACGGGGAGATGACAAGCTTTACCATAGACCAATTGATACGGTGAGACACTAAGAATGGTCTTAAAAGCCGTCCGATAAGCCCATAAAGCGTCGTCAAGCTTGTCCGACCAATCCTTCCTCCCTCCATTGATGGTCTTCTCCAAAACTAACTTGATTTAGCGGTTTGAGACCTCCGCCAAACCATTTGCTTGAGGGTGGTAAGGTGTAGCCACTCGATGTTTCACTCCATATCTTTTCAACAAACTCTCCATCAACTTGTTTACAAAGTGTGATCCTCCATCGCTCACTAAAGCCCGTGGAACTCCAAACCTAGCAAAAATGTTCTTTTTAAAAAACCTTTGCACAATCAAAGCATCATTTGTCTTCGTGGGGATTGCCTCCACCCACTTGGACACATAATCCACAGCTAGCAAGATGTACACATATCCTTTAGACGAGGGAAATGGTCCCATAAAATCAATCCCCCATACATCAAAAATTTCTACATCAATCCTTAAGGTCATGGGCATTTCATCTCTCTTGCCTATTCCCCCTATCCTTTGGCATCTATCACACTTTGCAACAAACTTCTTTGCATCCTTAAACAATGTTGGCCAATAGAAGCCCGATTGTAAAACCTTAGCCCCCGTCTTTTGATGAGCAAAGTGACCTCCACACAAAGACGAGTGACAAAGTTCAAGAATCCCCATAACTTCTTCTTCAGCTACACATCTCCTTATTACTCCATCATTGCAAATTTTAAACAAATACGGCTCATCCCAAAAATACTTCTTAACTTCAACATGAAACCTCTTTTCTTTGTACTCATTAAGCAACGTGGGCTTGATTCCACACACAAAGAAATTGACGTAATCGGTGTACCAAGGTGGCACATTCACCATGCGAGTACTCACTTGCTTGACCTCTAGTAGTAAAATGTCCTCATCCGGGAACTCATCCCCAATGGGCTTCAAATCTTCATTTGCACCTCCATTTTCTAACCTAGACAAATGGTCCGCAATCACATTCTCCACGCCCTTTTTATCCTTGATGACCACATCAAATTCCTGCAAAAGCAACACCCAACGAATTAAACGAGGTTTAGCATCTTTCTTACTCATGAGGTATTTTATAGCCGCGTGATCCGTGTAGACAATCGTTTGTGTTCCAACCAAGTATGGTCGAAACTTCTCAAAAGCATACACTACGGCTAAAAATTCCTTCTCCGTTGTGGTGTAGTTAATTTGGCACGAATTCAATGTCTTTGAGGCGTAATAGATTGCTCTAAACTTCTTCTCTCTCATTTGCCCCAACACCACTCCAATGGATTGATCGCTAGCATCACAATGAAGTTCAAATTGTAAACTCCAATCCGGGGTAACGAGGATCGGAGATGAAGTGAGAGCATCCTTAAGCACCTGAAATGACACACAACACTCATCATCAAAGTTAAATGGACAATCTTTTTCAAGCAATTTACAAAGGGGTTTAGCAATTTTGGAAAAATCCTTAATGAAGCGTCTATAAAAGCCCGCATGTCCTAAGAACGATCTCACCCCCTTCTCACTAGTAGGAGGGGGAAGACGTTCTATGGCTATTACTTTAGCACTATCCACTTTTAACCCATGCTTTGAAATATGATGTCCCAAGACTATCCCATCGGTCACCATAAAGTGGCATTTTTCCCAATTTAGCACAAGACTCGACTCTTCACACCTCTGCAACACAATCGTGAGATTAGTTAAGCAAATATCATAAGAAGATCCATACACGGAAAAATCGTCCATAAACACCTCCATAATATTTTCAATTAAACCATCAAAGATTGCCATCATACAACGCTGAAAAGTGGCAGGGGCATTACATAGACCAAATGGCATCATTCTAAACGCAAATGTACCATAGGGACATGTGAACGTTGTCTTCTCTTGATCTTCCGGTGCAATCAATATTTGATTGTACCCGGAATAACCATCAAGAAAACAATAGTACTCATGCCCCGCAAGACGATCCAACATTTGATCTATGAATGGCAATGGGAAATGATCTTTACGAGTATTCTCATTCAACTTACGATAATCAACATATACTCTCCAACCCGTGATAGTTCTAGTGGCAATTGTTTCATTTGTATCGGATCTAACAATTGTCATACCACCTTTCTTTGCCACTACATGTAGAGGACTTACATATTGACTATTACTAATTGGAAAGATTATTCCCGCATCAAGCCATTTTAACACCTCTTTCCTTACCACTTCTTGCATTATAGGATTTAATCTACGTTGATTTTGCACACAAGACTTTTCATCATCAATCAAATGGATCTTATGCATGCACATAGATGGACTAATACCTTTCAAATCTTTAATGCTCCAACCAATAGATGACTTATGATCTCTTAAGACTCTTAGCAATTTTTCTACTTCTAAATCATTAAGGGAAGAGGATACAATTACCGGATACGTTTCATCTTTTTCCAAGTAAGCATACTTTAAGTGATCCGGCAATGGTTTCAACTCTACCTTCTTCTTCTTCTCTTGCACTTCCAAAAATGGCTTTTCATCAAGTTTCTCCACCTTTACCTCCTTTGCTTCCTCTTTTGTGAGTGCCCTACAAGCATTTAAACCATGCAATTCATCAATTATTTCATCATTTTCTACACCAAAAGAAGATTTAGCTTTTATAGATTCAAGAGAATAAGAGTGGCTTATGATGATTTCCAAAGGGTCCTTGGAGTGAAGGTGATACATATGCTCTTCAACCATGTCGTCAATAACCTCCACTCTTCCACATTCCTCCCTAGGATACCTCATAGCCTCACTTAAAGAAAATATGACTTCATCCTCATTCACCCTCAAAGTTAGCTCCCCTTTCTCCACATCTATCAATGCTTTCCCGGTGGCAAGAAACGGACGTCCAAGTATCAATGGGACACTATCATCTTCAGCCATATCTAGTACCATAAAATCAACGGGGAACACAAACTTGCCAACTTTAATCAAAACATCTTCCACTATTCCCTTGGGATGTGTCAACGACCGATCGGCTAATTGAAGTGTAACCGACGTCGGTTTGACCTCACCAATACCCAACTTTTTGAAGATTGATAAGGGCATTAAGTTAATGCTTGCCCCTAGATCACATAAAGCTTTGTAGTTCCCTTGCTCTCCCATCTCACAAAGAATAGTGAAACTCCCCGGATCTTTCAATTTAGGGGGAAGTTTCTTTTGCAAGATTGCACTACATTCCTCCGTAAGGTTCACCGTTTCGAACTCTCCCAAGCTTCTTTTCTTTGACAAGATATCCTTCAAAAATTTGGCGTAGTTGGGCATTTGAAGTAAGACCTCCGCAAAAGGCATATTCACATGTATCTTCTTCAACATTTCAACAAACTTGACAAATTTCTCTTCTAATCCCTTTTTCAAGCATCTTTGTGGAAACGGGATTGCCATGGGCAACTTAGGAATCCCCCATTCATCCCTTTCAAACTTTTCATCTCTCTCTTTCCGTTTTGCTTCTCTACATCTTTCCCATTTCTTTGGAGACTTTACTTTTTCTTCTTCAAGTGTAGGGGTACTTTCACCTTTTTCAACAATATCAACTTCTTTCTCTTTCCCTTCTTCACCCAAACTTTCCATAGGCTCAAGTTCACAATCCACCTCCTCTACTTCCGTTGGCATTGAAGGCCCTTCGTATTTTGTTCCACTACGAAGTTCAATCACCTTACATTGCTCCTTCGGATTAGTAATGGTTGTAGATGGAAACTTCCCTTGGTGATGAACATTACCCCTTTCACTTGCCATTCGACTAATGTGAGTCTCAATTGCTTTGAACCTCCTCTCATTCATATCATTTTGTAGTCTCCTTTCTTCATTTTGTTGTCTCATTTCATGTTTCATTTCATCTATTCCTTCTTTAGTCCCTTTCATGAATTCCAACACTTTAGCCATTTGATCTTCATTTGAAGACTTTCCTTCACCATTTGGCGCTTTCTCTCCCGGATGAATCCCCGGTGACAACGTAAGTGCATTCCCTTGGTTCCCATATGACAAATTCTCATACCTTCGAGGTTGATTGAAGTTTCCTTGAAAGTTACCTTGCCCCAACCTCCTTGCCTTTGTGGATATCCTCCTCCATGATTCCCAAAATTCCTACCATAATTTCCTTGGAAGTTCCTTCCTTGCATGAAGGCAACTTCCTCAAGCGTCATTTCGGGTGGGCACCAACTATCTTGAACTCCAAAATTAGAGGACATTCCTTGTTGAGGCATAGAATTCGGCATTTGACCACTTTGAGACGATTGTCCCACATTAGGCATAGACATACCTTGTTGAAAATTAGGAAACACTTGTTGATTCATCAAAGGTGATGATGTACCTTGTTGAGGATTTGTAAGCATTTGTTGATTCACCAATGGCTTGAACAAAGAATCCGGAGACACTTGCCAATTTTCACTCATTTTCTTGAGTATCTCCTTGATTGCCTTATCGGTGGCATCTTCTTTAGGCACCTCCACCTTTTTCACTTGTTGCAAGTACACCTCTTCCATCTTAGCAATCCTTTCTTTTTCATATAGGCCCACAACTCTATCCATGACCCATTGTCCCGTATTCAAAGCTATTTTCTCGCATATGGCAATTGCTCTTTCCGGAGTTTTCCCCAAAATCGACCCTCCCGATGAAGCATCAACTAGCATCCTTTCACCCCCACTCAAACCGGCATAGAAAAATCCTACTTGTTGATCTTCGGGAAATCCGTGTTGTGGACACTTCCTTAGCATTTCTTTGAATCGGTCCCAAGCTTCACTAAAAGTTTCAAGAGGCATTTGCTTAAACTGCAATATTTGACCTTTGAGATGCAACATCTTTGATGGTGGGAAATACTTGCTCAAGAACTTTTGTGACAACTCTCTCCATGTGTTGTAGGATCCCGGTGGTAAAGTATGATACCAAGCCTTAGCTCTATCTCGTAATGAAAACGAGAAAAACATCAATTTAATAATATCCCCATTTATCTTGACTGTGTTTGCTAACTCAGTAAATTGGGCTAAGTGAGCATTTGGATCCTCCATAGTACCACCACCAAATTGGTTTGCTTGCACCTTATTGATCAATCCCGTCTTGATCTCAAAATAATTAACATTCACCGGTGGTCCCACAACATAGTTTCCATATTGAGGTTGGAAATGATCTCGGATATTCATCCCCACTCCATTATTTCCATTACCCCGAGGTTGATTTTGCACTACCGGAGGAGCTTGTTGGTTATCCCTTGCTTCTTGTTGTGCCAACAAGTTTTGAATGATAGCTTGCATTTGCTCATTGTGAGCTTCCATTCGTTGGTTTTGAGCTTGCATTTGTTGGTTTTGCAAGTGCACTTGTTGCATATAACCTTGTGGCACATACTCCGGATTATTGTTTCCCCCTCGAGCATTATCACCCCCTTGAAAAAGCCTCATGTTACCTTCTTCATCACCAATATTTGCATTATCCCTTATGTGTTCCATTTCTTCCTCCGTAGGGTTTAGAATTCCTCTTCTTTGTCTTCTTAAGGTAACTTCCAACTCCAAGTTCAAAGGTTCAATAGATTGAAACCTTGAACGAGTTTGCATGTACCTACAAAAATTCTCAAATTAGCTCTCCAAGTAACCAAGACAAGTAAACAACTATACAAATGAAAGAAATATCCTTATCAAGACTAATCAACTTCAAACTCGTTACAACCACAAGTTTAACATTTCCCCGGCAAGCGGCGCCATGAACTTAGCCGCATTTCTAGTGAAATATCAAGAGTAAGTGTACTCTATCGTTGTTGTATACGCGTGACCAAGTGCAAAATTTATAGTATTGTCGTCCCAAGGGAAAAGGTAAACTCAAGTTGTATCCGGATTTTCCATTGATTTATGTTTTGTAAGGATTATCAAGATAAGGTTTTGATTTAAGAACTATGATTACTCTATCAATTAACTAATGAACTAGACAAGCAACTAATTATAACAAATATCAATCAAATCAAGTAGCAAGATGAGATGGAATGGATGAAGTGTATCTAAGAAGAGAGCAAGGCTAGCAACATCATGGTCAAGGTCTTATGTAGACTTCACACTCACTCAAGCATTGATGACTTTCAAGTTATGATACTAAGGGCAATCACAATTGTACCCCTAACCCCTATGGCCAAGGTGATTAGGTTCTCAACTCTTTTACAAGTTTAAATCTCCTAAGATTGTCTTACTCTCAATTCCCTCATGGGTACTATGATCATAAGTTGGTTCCCCTCACTAGTTCATCACTAATGTTCTATCATGAGGTTCTAAGCACTTGGATGGAATGGCTTTCCTCCCCTCATACTAACCAAGTCACCTAATACAATCAATGATTCAATTAAACCACCTCACATAATATTGGAATGGTCATCCTAACACTATGCATAGAGAATTTAACCACACACATCATGCATCAAATGAGAATAAGCATTCATGATAGAAAGTAATCATAACAATCAATTCATCAAGCTTTAATAGTGCAAAAATCTACATATTTCCTAACCAATCATATTGCTAGCCTCACTTGAGGACTAGCCACAAATATTCATTGCCAATTGGCTACAATCCAATACAAGCTCCATATGAGCAATATAATGAAGAAAGTAGCAAAATAAAAGAGATTGAGCTTCCCCTTGAAGGTAGACTCCTTCTTCCTTGATCATGCCAAATTCTTCAAACAAATCTGATTTTCTCTTCTTAGATGATGGAATGGATGGATGTATGGATGAATTTATGAAGATCAAGGTGAATTGATGGATTTAGATGGTGTAGATGGATTGTGGATCTAGTGTGTGAGGAAATGTGGTGTGGATTGTGTGTAACTGCTCTCAATCTGATCTAATGTGAATCTCCCTTTCAATTTCGCACCAATCATGGTTTTATATCACTTATGGATCTTCTAGAAGCTTCCGGAACATTCTGAAATTTTCACAGGATTTTGCACCTACATGGCCCCTGCTGCAGTACACGGCCCGTGTAGGGCACACCTACTTCGGCGTTTTTGTGCGTGCTTCCGGACACGGCTCGAGCTGCAATACACTGCCTTGATCATGGCCGTGCAGCACTTTCTGACGATAATACACGGCTTCTTCTTACAGGGCCGAGCTCCGCACACGGGACGTGCAGCAGCGCACGGCCCGTGCACCAGCGCACGGCCGAATCGCTGGCCGAGCAGCGTGTTCTGATGACATTACACGGCCAGCTGCTACAGGGCCGTGTTCCGCGCACGGCCCGTGCAGCTACATGGCCTATTCTTCGTCTCCCTTTCGCTCCCGACTCCGTTTTTGTCCGTTCCATGACCTGTTTTACACATATTTAAGCTCATTTACATAATTCTATCAGTTCGTACCACTTTCCTCAAAATAACAATAACTCCACCAAACTTAACACAAATACGGATAAAAACATCCGAAAATACACACATAAAGACACTAAAACCTAGGTGAAAATGACGACAATCAGGTATACACTTTAATTAATAAGGGTACACCATTTTGTTTTAAAAGGTATACACTTTTTATTATATTTTTATTTTTCTTCAGAAAATAAAGGGTATATAATTTAATACAAAATCTTAAAGGCACATCGAGTGTGCTTCAGTGCGCCCCGGGCGGACACTAAGTTTTTGCCTTGTAAGATAAATGGTACACATCTTTATACTAAAGGATATACAATTTAGCACAAAATTCTAAAGGCATACGGAATGTGCTCCCGTGTGCTCGAGCACACACAAGCTTTTGACATAGAAAAGATGTGATAATATTTTAAAATTGTAATTTTTTATATGACCATCTACATTTTATATTTAAGTAGTTATTATTTTTCTATTAAAAATATTATCATTATTTTTTAAAATAATTACTTTTTATTTATACTATAAATTGTTTATGAAATAGTTCACTGCACCATTATCACTTTTCATGATAGAGTAGCTCTATTGTACACAAATTATTAATGTACAACGGGTCAAAAATATAGAAAGCATGTCGCATATATAAGTAAAAAAATCAGATTAGATCATTTCCCATTCACACCTAGGTCAGAATTCTCACTGCCTCTCAACCGCTTGAGCCCGCCTCCGCTCAACTTTATCTCAATCGCTCTGTCGTCTGTCCATCCGTTTCCCCTCCGTTCCACCTACGTCCGCCTCCTACTCAGCGATGATGGCCATTCGTTCGCCACTTCTGTCTGCCTCCCCTTTTCACTCACCTACTCTCCATCTTATGGTGTTCTCTCTCTTCTAGGATGTTGCTATTTCTGTTTTTCTTCTCTCCTATACAGCAATGTTGCGACAATGACTTTTCCTCTGTGATCAAATAACAGTGATAGAATTTAGTCTTCTTCTTCTTATATGATACATCAATATTTTTCCATTCTTTTTTTTTTCAGATCTAATGAAATTTATACTTCATTTAATAATTGATCATACCTCAATTTGATTAAGTTCAGCTTCAATATTATCTTATATAACATTAATTTAGTATCGATGTCATTCTTTATGATTTGATTGATATGTCTGTAAATTTATCAACCTCTAATTTCTAATTTCTTCTAATTTAATTATTCATCATTTTTTTGTGTTTTGATTCTTTGTTCAGACGATACGCAATAAGTTCATCTATTGATTTGTTATTCCTCTGTCGATGCGTCGTTTCCTTCCAAACGAAAGAAAAATCATCGGATTATGTATTTTTAAAGTAGTGTGTTAATTATTATACATTACTGTACTTTTTTATTTTCTTAAATGTATTCTTCTTTATAACTGAAAGGGAGATCTATTGTTTTGTTATTCCTCCTCGTTTCCTTTCAAATGAAAGAAAAATCCTCAAATTATGTATTTTTAAATTAGTGTATTAATTATTATTCATTACTGTACTTTTTTGTTTTCTTAAATATATTCTTCTTTATATTTTTAATTTGCATATCTTTAAATAAATTTATTAATTTTCATAACTTTTAATCTTTGAGATTTAGCTCGATACAATTCATGAGATTTTATTTTAACAATCAATTGTAATTTTTTTTCAATAAAGTATATTTTGTCTTTATAAATGTATTTTGTACTAAAATATATAAAAAAAATGAATGGATGTGTGATAAAATTATTGATATAAAATATCAATATAAATAAATTTTATAATTTTTAAAAATTGATACATTTATTAAGAATAACATGTACATTAATAAGGAGAAACTTATACAATTAGTTATTAAAATATGTTGTGCGTATTAATTAATAAATAAATTTACTTTATATAATGTATACACTAGTTAATTAAAATTTATACAATCACTAATAAAGAATTAAAAATATATATGATAAATTTATATCCAAAATTAATAAAATACATTAAAAAATAAAATGTTATACATTTATTTTAAATAACATAACATTTAAAGAAATTGAAAATATTTTATACACTTACCTCCAAAATTAATAAATACACCAATGAGTAAAATGAAATATATTTCTTTTATAAAACATATACACGGGATACATCACATTAAAACTTCACACATTTGTTTCTCTGGATGCTATCTTGCATACATCTCCACCATTACAATTGAAATCTAAATTTCAAAACCAAGCCTCCAACAAAAACTGTAACAAATTAAAAAATAAGAAAATGAGATCTAAATCTCAAAATCAAGTCTCCAACGCAATTATTACTTCCAATAAATCAGGGAGGAGAGTGAAAGGGAAGAAGAGTAGAATAATCCGGGAGAATTGCATCTAATCATAAATGAATTCAGGACACCCTAATCAAAAAATAATTCCAGCCTCCATATAGAAATAGTGCAAAGCATTCTTTCACATCTACAAAATAGGAATTGGAGTTCGTCGACATGTTCCATTTCAACATTAGAGGAGTCATAGAATCACAAAGATTCAGATCGAGACAACTACGAGATCTACAGGCTTGAGACGACGAAGGAGATGGAGCAGCGACGAGGACAAAGATTCAAAATTGAGACAACGGTGTGATTTGCTAGCTTGAGACGACGAAGGAGATGGAGCAGCGGCGAGAGCGCTGTGTGACATGTGGCTAGTGACAAGGTTGAAACGGAAAAAAAAGCAGTGGAAGAGGTTGTGAGAGAGAGATCGATACCTAAGGTAGAGAGGGGTGAATGGGCGATGAATTGGGGCAAATGACCCAACATGCTAATTAGAGTATAAGTACCCGGGTCAACGGGTCAAATTTGACCCAATTGCACCTTAAAAGCGGGTGCACAATAGTAATTGCCTTCATGATATAGTATTATTTTTTATTAAAAATATTATCACTTCTATCCGTTTCATAGAAGCCCTCCCGTGAGATGTTCTTACACAAGTCTTTGCTTATTTTATAAAAAAGAATCTCATGTTAACCCGATTTACTATGTATATACAAAATTACTCTTTAGTATGTGAAAAATTACCCTTTCAAGTGATGAACTATTACTCTTTTAAATGAAAAATACTACTTATTTCCACAGAATTTAAAAAATGACAACATATAGATTTTGAAAAATAATATTTTTCATTCATAAAAGTGATAGTTGATCACTCTAATAGGTAATTTTACATATACTAAAAAGAAGTCATAAACACTGAAATTGACTCCATTATGCAAAATCACAAGTGGAAATTGGCAGATCTACTAAAGCGTTGCAAGATCTTAAGATGCAAATGGATCCTAAAAAGAAAGTATAAAGTTGATGGGACAATAGATAAATATAAAGTCAGGTTGGTGGTTAAATACTTCAGGCAAAATAAAGGATGTAATTTCTTCAGTACCTAGTCACCAGTAACACGAATTACGTCTATTCGTGTGTTTTATAGCAATTACTGCATTGCACAATCTAGAGATATAATAAATGGATGTGAAGACAGCATTCCTAAATGGTGAGCTAGAGGAAGGAATCTATATGGACCAACCAAAAGGCTTTATAACACTTGAAAATGAGAAAAAGGTATGCAAATTTATTTGGTCATTATATTGACTTACACAAGCTCCAAAACAATGACACGTGAAGTTTGAGAACATTATGATGTCAAATGGTTTTCAAATCAACGAGTGTGACAAATGCATGTATGAAAAATACACCAAAGGAATTTGTCATCATTTGTCTCTATGTAGATGATATGCTTATCATGGGAAGCAATCATGACATAATAGTTTATATTAAACGGATGTTAAGTCGAAATTTTAACATGAAGGACATGGGCAAAGCAGTGTGATTCTTGGAATTAAAATTCAAAGGACATCTGATGAAATTGCATTGTCTCAATCTCATTATATTGAGAAAATTTTGAAGAAGTCCAATGCATTTGATAATCTACAGACTAAGACACCTATGGATCGAAACGTAAACCTTAGTAAGAACAAAGGTGTTCCAGTGGTTCAACTCGAGTACATAAGGGTTATAAGGAGCATAATGTACATAACCAATTGTACGAGTCCTGACATAGCTGTTCAATAAATAAACTGAGTAAATACACGAGTAATCCTTACAATGAGCACTAGAAGGCATTAAGAAGAGTGTTGAGACACTGAAGTACACTCTTGATGTGGGGCTACATTATACTAACGATCCAATAGTACTTAAAGGGTACAGTGGATATCTGACACAATAGACTCATTTTCATAAGTGGATATGTATCACCATTAGAAGCGGAGTAGTGTCCTTGAGGTCTACTAAACAGACCTGTATAACCCTTTCCACAATGGAATCTAAGTCTATAGCTTTAGTCGAAGTTGGGGAATAAGCATAATGGATTCGAAATTTTCTTGAAGACATTCCATGTTGGAACAAATCGGTCCCTACGATGTGCTATATTGTGACAATCAAGCCACAATAGGAAAAACTCTAAATGATATGTACAACGGAAATTCTAGACATATCTGTAGACAACATAACACAGTGAGACAATGGATCTCGATTGGTATAATATCAATTGACTACGTGAAGTTAAAGGACAACATAGCAGATTTGCTTACAGACACAACAAATCAAGATCAAATGAATAAATTGGTAGAATGGATTAGATTAACATCTACAATGAAAAGAATTGAAACAATGAAAACAAACCTTGATTACTGGAAATTCTAAGAACTTAGTTCAATGAAAAAATGAAACTATGGAGGTTCAAGTGAAACTTGGTACCTACCATTCCTTGGTAGAGCAATATTACCATGTATTAGAACCTTTATTGTGGTAAGATTAAGTTTTGACTTGTAATGATTCCTGAAACACCTCATGGAGGTTGCATATAACTGGATATTCAAGATATAAGATCGTCTATATAAATGTGAAGTGAGTGGCCACTTCAAAGTGAGACACTTATGAACCAAAAGGAATCCATTGTCGAAATGGACCAAAATGTGAGAATAAGGATGTTGAGAGACATTTATGCATTTGCGTTGTTGTCTAAGCATACACTAAGGGGTAGTAATTCAATGATCTTGTGTTTATTAAGCCACCGGTATGCCCGACATTGTTGAACTACGGAAGGTTCAAAGTCCCAACCTACCTATTCGGATACATTAGTGTCTCATGAGGATTAGATTGTATGTCAGCATTCATATGTATCAAATTCTACTCATGTGGGGGATTGTTGAGAATTAATTAAATTAATTAGATTTAACTGGTTAGTAAGGGTTAATTATTAAATTAAGCAATAATTAAGAATTTGGCTCACCTAGTAGGGATGTTACATAGATTTTAATGAGGATTAATATAAAGTTAATAACTCACATTGAATGTGGGATGAGAATCCTCAAAAGTCAATCACATTTTAGCTCGATCCCATCAAATTGTACAATCCGTGAAGCCTAAACTCTTTTAACAAGAAGATTAGTTGATCCTGGACATGGAACAAAAGCTCCACCATAATTTCTGATAAGAGAAATTCACACCTGTTAGCAATTAATCCATTGGAATCAACATCTGTCGCCTTTATCGATTAGTGGAATGGTGCACCTATAAATAGGGTTATTCAGCATGCATTCAAACACACACAACAAACGAGCATCTGCATATACAAAACATTTTTATCTAAGTAAAGATCTAGTTCTCCATTGATCATAATTCTCCAGAGTTTCTACAATAGCAGTGCAGCCTTTACCAGAAACGATAAGCAGTTTCACATTTGGGGAAGATCTGCCAAGAGTGGAGCACTACCAGGGCATGTTCTTCTTGTGGGAACAGTTCTACTCAACTCGACTTTACCACTCTCAAAAACATAAGATTCAGTTAAAAGGTTTTAGAAGACCCTCAGCTTCTACTCCTTAATTTTTGGTTGTAAATTTCATTCTACTTCTTCCCCTCTTTTATTTTGTAACGAGATTGATTGGTGCATATATAAACTAACATGCAATTTTTCATAGACAATAGATTCAAATGATTTTTTAGTGCACGAATATGGAGGGTGATGAGTGATATTTTTACCTAAATTTTAGTGTCTTTTTATATGTATTTTCGTATTGGTTTATCCGTATTTATGTGTATTTTGATTGTATTTTGTGTTTTATGAAAATGTGTGAGAATGAGCTTAAACGCATGATTTTCAGGTAAAAATAGATTCTAGACGCGAAAAGAAAGACATAGGAAAAAACATATCTCAATTCAGAGTTGAAACGAGGGAGAACGAGCCAAAACAAAAGAAGAAAAATAGGGACTACAACAACACGGCTGGCCATGTGCGGAACACAACCCTGTAAGAGGTGGCCGTGTTCCAACACCTGAAATATCTACACAATCACCCTATGGCCGTGTGCTCGCACACGAGCCGTGTAGGTGCAAAATCTGTGAAAAAATCAGAAACCTTCTAGAAGCTTCCCAAGGGGTATAAATACCCAATACTTCAATATTTAAAAATTTTGAAGGGTTTCACCCCTGCACACACCTCACACATCATTTTCTCCATTTTACACCATCATCTTCATCCATACCATCTACCTTCATCCCACCATCTAAGTAGTTAGAGAAGCAAGGGGGAGTGGAGATTGCAAGAAGAGGAAGAGAAGCACCATTGAAGCTATTCAAGGGAGTTTTAATTCCAATTTTTATAGACTTCTTTATAGTTCAATCATGTGTTTTGGAGATACAATTGTCTATGTTGTTTTCTTTGAAACTATGAAAGGCTAATCTACTTTGTGAGATTAGCAATATGAATTGTGTTGGATAATTTTGAGTATTTTGCAATTGAATTATTATGTTGATTGGGTTTATTGATTTTCTATCATTGATGTTCTAGATCTTGGTGTTTATGATGATTTGTGTGGTGTGTTGTTTTAAACATGTGATAAGATTGAGAAGTCAATGATATATTTAGGATAATTAATTAAATCATTTTATCATACACCTCATATGCATTATAGATCTTAAAGAGATAGATATGTCTTTTAGGATTTAGAATCCTTTGATAGAATATTCGATTGGTTAGATCGAGAGGTCAATTGATCATGTGAGGGGATTCTCTAATTGAACTTAGTACCTAGTTGGAATTGTTTGATTGAGAACCAACCTTAAAGCCATTTTGAGACCTTATTAAGGATCTACATCCTATTCATCTCGAGAGGGAGTTTAGGTGGAATTCGTGTTGGCCCTTAGTTATTAACCCATAACACATATGAATTCGTTGCATGATACCTAGATTTTCCATACTTTAGGTATTGCTAGTCTCATTCTCTATCTACTTGGCTCATTCATCCATCTTCAATTCATCTATCCCTTTGTTTAATTGTCATTTCTTGATTAATCATATCCCTTTATGATCATCTCTATAAAACTATGACAAATACGAGATCTCTTAAACCCTAGTACCTTCTTCCCTATAGTTTGATAAATTCTTTAATTGGTCATCCCGACTACAAATGGCTAATCAATGGCGACGTTGCCGGGGAGACAACAGTTGCTAGTGGTTTGACGAATGAGTGTTTTGATTAGTATTACTAGAGATATTTTATTACTTTTTATTATTTGCTTTGGAAAATTTTTTATCTCTCTTTTTCGTTTTGATAGGTACTTGGAAACTACCTTGAGAGAAGGAGAAGGATGATCAAAGCCAAAAATAGAAAGTTTGAAGAAGAATTGTAGTAAGCCTTAAGAAGAACATTTAAATGGAAGGTTGGAACCAATACGTGAGTGATATTTTTTGGAATCAAATTACAAGGGTTCTATCTCCACAATCAAGAGGCTACATGAATGAGAGCAACTATGGTTACCATTTCTAAATGGATCAAGATAGCTCTCAATACTACAATAAAGGAAGAAATAGAGAATGGCAACAAGCTTACAATACAAATACATTCCACCCTTATCAAGCATGTGCTTATTCTTTACTAAATCCCAACACCAATCCTCCATTCAAAAATTACACCTTATTGGACTTATATAGAAGATGTGCTCAAGGAAGTGATGAAGGTCAAAATTCTCAATCAAATTTTCTTCAATATGAATCCTTCGAGATAATTACCCCCGCTACTTTGGAATTGATAAGACAAATAAGGATGATGAATCAAGGTGTTTATGGTCAAGTCTTGCATAGTACAAGTTTGGGGGTGGTCAAAATGTGCAAAGTGTGTCGATTCCTAGTCCTATGGAGTAAGAAGAGTGGAGGATTCCTAACTCTCAAGTAAGAGATGCTTCTTTCATGGGAGTGGATGATTTCCAAGAAAATTTTCAAAATAACTATGAGGGAAGTTTTCATGGGAATTATCCACCAATTCAAGGATGGAAATTTGACAACCAAGAAGGAGGAGACTTTCAACAAGTTGAGAAAGAAAAATCATCTATAGAAGTCTTGATTGAGATGATGGAAGCAAGCCTTGAGGAGAACAAGAAAAGAGATGAAGCACGCATTGAGGAGAAGAAGAAAAGAGATAAAGCAAATGAGAAGAGGTTTGAAGCCTTAGAGCATCAATTGAGCCAAATTGTAAGTACTTTGACAAATTTTCAACAAGTTGAAGAACTTGAAGAGGAGAGTAAAGTTGAAAAAGGATTGGAGAGAGAAGAGATGTTTGGAGATGAAGAATCAAATGAGATATTTGAAGAGCCTATTGAGGCAAATGATGTTGATGAAGAGGAACAAAGTCGAGAAGCAAGTGATGATGACTTAAAGAGTGAAATGAGCATTTCTAAACCTTTACACTCTTTAAGTTGCTTTAAATTTCAAAATATTATTTACATTGATTTTGTCTTACCCATATTGATTCTTCTCATATCCTTAGGAACAAAAGAGAACTTGAAGAGATGTTGGAAATCTATTTGGTAAAGCGAAATAAGTGGTGTTCAAGAATAAAAAGGGAAATGGAGTGTAAGCTCAAGAGAGTCGAATTTTTTAAAGCCATGCTCGAAGGATGCAACGAAGGTCGTTACTTGCCACAAGTGCCTAATAGAGGAAGAAGCAAAATGGTTAAAATTCGATGGCAAGGACGAAAGATATCTGTGGCCATTCCGATGAGTTCTTCATATCCCGGCGGGCTTGAAGACGTTAAACTTAGCGCTAGATGGGAGGCAACCTATCATTATCTTTATTGCTTTATTTATTATTTTCAATAAGGATGTTCGTTTTGTTGTTTGTATTTTAGTTTTGTAGGAGGATTGAGCTTGTGAGAAAAATGTGTATTGAAGAAAAGAGAAGTGCTTCATGGATTCGAGTAAACATGTCGCACCACTTTTTACAAACTTAATTCTCGACTCTTGTCTCGAGTTAAGTTTGGGGGGCTAGTGCGTGGTGGACATAACTCAATTCGTTGGACGCGTATGCTTCTCCACAAGAAGATTGTTGATGGAAACTACAAGGGTAGGTCTCATCACTTTTGTAAACTTAATTCTCAACTTGTTTCGATTTAAATTTGGGGGGAGAATGTGTGGTGTAACTCACTACTTGAGTGTGCTTGAATTGAGGATGATGAGAGGTCTTCTTGTAAAATTGACCCAATTTTAAAATTTTTCTCATGAGTTTTGGTTTGATTTTGGTCCGATTGGTGGTGTTGAAGTGCATGTGAGTCTATAATTTTATTACAATTGTCGAGCTAATGGTTTGATGAGTTTTTGAGCATGTACAAGGGGTATTGGAAGCATGAGTGGAGTTCGGAGCTAACAACTTCCACTACCAAATGCCTATTGAGGGAATTTACTCTACACTTTATTACTTCTAGTTGCTTGACATGAATTGATTTTGATTTGAATTGATGTGATTAGCATGTTACTTCATTTCTTATATTTTTGGGAGGTTTACTTTCGTAATTTAGGATTTTATTTTTAATCAAGATGTGGATGTTTGTGAGCCTAATTGATCATGGAGGATATGAATGTGCACTTCATTGTCTATGGATGGATGACTTGCTTTTGCATGGTTTGGTGCTTTTGTTTTGTTTCTTCCTTGTTGAGTCATTTCTTCTGTGTTTTGTGTGTTTCTTATTCTTGTTTATGGATGTTTGGTGATTTATTTAGAGATGTCGTGAGTCATTTTTGAATGTGAGCGATGACATGTTGTTGTGATAAGTGATGACAAGTTATGATTAACAATCTCTACACTTTTGAATTGTGACATGTTCTATTTAACTTGTTCTATTTTAAGATGAATGTGGTATAATAAGTTCCTTAAGGTCCGAGAATAAGCTTGTGAGCATTTGAGTTCAACCGTGCATACATGGTATTTCTTTTCATGAGTGGATTGGTTGTGTTTGATAAGCTAGAACTTACTCAAGGACTACGGGAATGAGCCCGATTAGTAGAAGTTAGTGATATGATCTAAGGCCATCTTTGTTATCTATAGTCATTGCCATATATTTTCCTATCATGAACATCATCCCTAGTCAACCACTTTGAGCCTTTAAGCCTATTCTTGTGGTATACGCACATTAGAAGCCTTGATTACCCACGTAAACTTTATATATATACCCTTTTGTGTTAGTGATTGAGGAGATGGTGGCTAGAAAAGTTTGATGAGAAAGCAAGAGAAGAAAGGAAATGATAAACAAGTAAGAAAAAATGATGAAAAGAGTACAAACAAAAATATACATGCAACCTCAAAAATAAGAAAATGAGCAAAGCAACAAAAATATACTCAAGTACTTTAAAGTCCGAGAAAGAGAGCATGCATTAAAAGAAGCTCAATCCAAGGAAAGTTGATGATTAGTGCTTGTGATTACCAAAGATAGAAAGGAAGAAAGAAAAGTGGAGAAGTTGAGGAAGTTGATCATCTCTTCGATTACTTACACTTGATTAGTCACTATTACCCATATTCTTCCTACCCAGCCAAAGAGCCTATCATTACATCCTTAATGAAAGACCTTTTTGACCATTGATTGAAACTTTGGTGGTTTGTGAATGTAGTCCATGATCAAACTTATAGCGAGTCGAGCCAATCGGTTGATGAGTGTTGATTTACCCCACTTTATAGAGTGTTGAGAGAAATTTATACCCGTTGTGAGGCTTGGACCAAAAGGGACTGTATTACATTTTATTCTCTTTGAATTAAACTTGTTAATATTTTTTGCATGTTATGAGTTTAATGTTGTAGGATGACTTAGCATAATTTGTGGTTCTTATTGCTGTTGATGTGTTATTACTTATGTTCGTTTAGTCTTTTCCTAGGTGAAAATCTCTCCCTTTGGTTTATAATTTTCGTTGTTCAGGGACGCACAACACTTTAAGTTTGGGGTGTGATGAGTGATATTTTCACCTAGATTTTAGTGTCTTTTTATATGTATTTTCGTGTTGGTTTATCCGTATTTATGTGTATTTTGGTTGTATTTTGTTTTTTAAGGAAATGTGTGAAAATGAGCTTAAACGTATGATTTTCAGGTAAAAATAGATTCTAGACACGAAAAGGAAGACATAGGAAAAAGCGAATCTCAATTCGAAGTTGAAAGGAGAGAGAACGAGCCAAAATAAAAGAAGAAAAATAGGGACTGCACCAACACGGCCCGCCGTGTGCAGAACACAGCCCTGTAAGAGGTGTTCGTATTCCGACGCCTGAAACACCTACACGACCACCCTGTGGCCTTGTGCACGCACACGAGCCGTGTAGGTGCAAAATCTGAAAAAATCAGAAACCTTCTAGAAGCTTCCCAAGGGGTATAAATACCCAATACTTCAATATTTGAAAATTCGAAGGGTTTCACCCCTACACACACCTCACACACCATTTCCTCCATTTTATACCATCATCTTCATCCATTCTTCATCCACACCATCTACCTTCATCCCACCATCTAATCCACCATCCAAGTAGTTAGAGAAGCAAGGGGGAGTGGAGATTGCAAGAAGAGGAAAAGAAGCACCATTAAAGCTATTCAAGGGAGTTTTAATTTTAATTTTTGTAGACTTCTTTGTAGTTCAATCATGTATTTTGGAGATACAATTATCTATGTTATTTTCTTTGAAACTATGAAAGGCTAATCTCCTTTGTGAGATTAGCAATATGAATTGTGTTGGATAATTTTGGGTATTTTGCAATTGAATTATTATGTTAATTGGGTTTATTGATTTTCTAGATCTTGATGTTTATGATAATTTGTGTGGTGTGTTGTTTTAAACATGTAATTAGATTGAGAAGTCAATTATATGTTTAGGATAATTAATTGAATCATTTTGTCATACACCTCATGTGCATTATAGATCTTAAAGAGATAGAGATATCCTTTAGGATTTAGAATCCTTTGATAGAACATTCGATTGGTTAGATCGAGAGGTCAATTGATCGTGTGAGGGGCTCTCTAATTGAACTTAGTATCTAATTGGAATTGTTTGATTGAGAACCAACCTTAAAGACATTTTGAGACCTTATTAAGGATCTACATCCTATCCATCTCGAGAGGGAATTTAGGTGGAATTCGTGTTGACCCTTAGTTATTAACCCATGATACATATGAATTCGTTGCATGATACCTAGATTTTCCATACTTTAAGTATTGCTAGTCTCATTCTCTATCTACTTGGCTCATTCATCCACTTCCATTCATCTATCCCTTTGTTTAATTGTAATTTCTTGATTAATCCTATCCTTTTATGATCATCTGTATAAAACTATGACAAACACGAGATCGTTTAAACCCTAGTAACTTCGTCCATGTGGTTTGATAAATTATTTAATTGGTCATCTCAACTACAAATGACTAATCAGAGGGCGATATTGCTAACAGACCATCCCAAAGGTAGCGGATCGATGACGATTCAGATGCCGGAGATAGTACTGATTGAGGGTTATAACTGGATAAATCCAATGCAGTAGGGTAACAAGGGACAATGACCCTATTCATCGGCGAAATTTCGCAAACGATGCGACTAAAATGAAATGCAATCGAGTGTTCTGGGATTCCCGTAGGCAGCGCTGGGAAATTTGATTCAGAGAAACAAACTTGACTCTCCTCGTGGATGGATGGGGCCATTATCGAAAAAGGTAACCAATTCGATGATTGTGCACATGCATAAAATAAAATATACTACATCTATACCACCAAAATGTTCTCATTTTACTTGGTGCCTCATTCAAAGGTTTTCATTTTTCCCTTTTCGTAAAAAGGTTCCATATATGACCCATCACTCATTACTAATACAACTACTCATTACACATAAAATAATAATATTTTTTAATTCACATGAAAAAAAAAATGAGGGCTTATAGATCGGACATAGGAATTACATAATGTGAACAAATAATTCAATAAATTAACATACACCCAAGTCATAACGATTGTCACATATATATATATATATATATATATATATATATATATATATATATATATATATTTCTCCATAATCTAATAAATAATAATTTTCGATATTCAAAATTTAGAATAATTTCTATTTATGTACGCCCAATGTATTATAAAAACACTTAATATAATTGTCTTATAATAATCTTTTAATTTTAAACTTCACATCCATTTGTTACGCACATATCATACTTATATCTTTTTAAGTACTTGCAAATATTATATTACGCTTACAAATTCAAAAAAGCTGATAAAAACGTTTCTTTAATCTTCAAAACAATTGTTCAGACTAATCCACAAGGGATTCACCCCATTTGCGTTCGAGCAGTTAAGTCTTTTAAACAATAAATTGGTTTCGCACCATTTATATATCTAAAAAACTTGGGTAGAATGTTTATAAATTAAATTAGCTAGATAGCTAATACAAGAGAGAAAAAAAGGCAGGATAGTTGGATAGGGAATCCTAATGCAGTGTTTGATGAAAATGATGCAAGGAAGAAGATTTCCATTAATTACAGGACGTTGAGAATAAATGAATCTACTCCCACATGAAAGTGAGAGTTTGATGAGATCCTGCAGCAGTGGATGAACCTTGGGATGCACTCGGAAAGGCTCCCGGGACATGCGAATCGGGTGCGTTCGAATGCGTGGGGTTGGCTTCTTGATGGTAAGGGTAGTGATGAGAGTAGTGGACTGGCTCGGGGTGAGCTACTTGGTGCAGTGCCGGTGACAGAAGAGAGAGAGCACGATCAGAGTTATCGGAGTAGATTTTCCGGGTGGGATCCAGAAAGTCACCCAACTGAAGCTGCTGATTGACGGCCCTGTAGCCTTCCGGGAAGGCGTTTTGTCTGTCCATGTAGTTCATCTGATTGTTGTACTGCATCTCGGCGGCACCACTCCAAGATGAGCTCAACATGGAACTGGGAAGTATCTGTGGGCTGCTAAATGAGAGCAGCCTGCTGCTGGGTTGGGTACTGGTGAAAACCAGCCCAGAGTTTTGGTCCGGTTTAGGCTTCCTTCGTCGCCTATTGTGCCCATCAAGTCTTTTTCGACAGCTCCGCTTCCCCTCATCGAACTCTACCAGTGAATGGAATCTACATATATATCATCACCTCAGAACCAAAAACAGATGGACAGGCTATGTATGCATCACAAATTAGAGCAAATGCATTAGAATTTTGAATGTTGTGTTGTGCATACATACATCCACTAGATTCTCATGGCATCCAAATTAAAAAGGGCAATGCAGGCCACACTAGAACATTTTTAAAATGCAAACTAAGGTTGAAAGAGATTTCTAGATAAGTGTGGGTTTAGATAGGGTATTTAATTCCAAAAAAGTCAGGATTCACAGTCATGACTTAGCAAAACATGCAAATTAACAATCAACAACCAAGCTCACCGGCTGCATTGTTGGCAGAATCGCTGCTCCCGACCCCCAATTGTGACCTTAGGGTGCTTGGAGTGAGCCTCACACACTTTATGCCGACGGTGATAATCTCTACACAGGCTTAAATCCGCGTTACAATCGTCGACCAAGCATTGAGCTACTTGTGTAAAGTTTCCGGGGGCCTTGGCACGTTTGGAAGACGCAGAAAAGGAGGAACCTGCAGATTCCATGCGCACAGATGGAGAGGCCTAAATCATCCACTTAATTGTATTGAGTTGCAATGTCCAATTCCACTTTATTGCAATGCCAAGGGATCTCTATAAACCACTCTTTCCAGCTTGCCAATTGCACTCTTTCATCACTAGATTCTGCATTCCCCCTTACCCACAATAAACCACATTTATGTCAGCAGAAACTACCAACAAAGTTATAAAACAAATTAAGATGTCAAGCAAAAAGCTAATTCTACCAAATGCAAATAACATCAGTGAACACTTCAAGCAAAATGATTACAGCTAGCTGTTGACACTAATATATAATCAGCAAAAACATCATATATATATATCAAATGGGGGTCATGGTGTAAACCCCGTAGTCCTCCTTAATTTAAACTCTAGCTAAACATAAGGTATATTAGAATAAGGAGAGGGATCACGGGTTACACCGTGAACCCGATTCACACAATTGTTTGTCATCAAATGGAGTACAAGATTGTTCTCATTCCTAATCAACATTAACCCCACCTAGTACCCCACAAGAATAAGAGGGGGAAGGAGATTAAAAAGAGAAGATTTGGAGGAAAGAAGTTCAAACAAGGACAGGATTCTAGAGGGAGATGTAATATACTTAAACTACCTTCCACTCTGCCACAAGATCTACAGAAATTGGAGGTAAAAACAATAAATCAACTCAAGACAAAGATTTGGGCCAAAATAAAATTGGCAGATGAAGTCATTACAACCATATTACCACCTAAAAAAGGAATAATCATAAATTGTCAACTAAGAAAAAGATTAGGGAAAGATCTAAGGACATTGGTTCAAGGACAAACAGCCCTTCTCAACAAAGAGAAATTAATTATATAACTAATATATTTCTTGTTTTGTAGATAAAACAAAAATAGGAAAAGCTCCACCAATTAACAAACCCATCAGTCACAAATTGTATGCTAAAAACGGCATAAAAGAAGTAAAGCCCATTTTTTCCTAAAATAATAGATTCTTAGACTTGATAAAATACTGGATAAAAAAAGTGGCAACAGCAAGATTTCAAGCATTCTTCAGATATTCTAATTTTATATTTTGCTAGTTGGGGTTTAATGATAAAGACTGAAACATAAGGAAAATATATAGGGACCCCAAGAGAGAGAGTAGTACCTCAGAGCTCAAGAGAAAGAATCTGCCAAAGACTAGACATGGCAAGTACCAAAGAAAGTGATATGATAAGAGAAGAGGGAGGAGGGAGGAATGCATATAAATTGAAAGCTGGGAGCAAGAAAGGGAACTTGTGTCCTAATAGATTAACTGGTAATTAATTTTATGAAGACTAAACTAAAGGAGGGGTGTGTAATAAAACTTTCAGACAAGTGCAAAAGGAGGAGATTGACTTGGTCTTCTCAGCCATTCATTCTCTGACAATGACTCCATTATAAATGGATCAGTAAAGTGGCAACTGGCAAAAGCTAGATGGATGAGAGAGAGAGAGAGAGAGAGAGAGAGAGAGGACTCAATTTGAAGTAGTTGTAGGCTTGTAGCTATAGAGTTTGAGTAAGGTGATGGGTTGGAAAGGGCTGCTATAGGGTTTTAATGACCAAGAAGGTGGGTGCTCTTTGATGAGATTATTACTATTACCAAAAAAAATTAAAAAAAAAAATCTCGTGTAAATACCATTCTCTATGACATTATTCTTTAAATATTCAATAATTAATTATACTCCGTTCATAAACAACATCATTTGCTTTTAAATTAAAGAGTATTATTATTTTATTATATAAAGTTGGTAATATATTAGAAAGATGTGATGGGCAATGGTGGACCCTTTTTATTAAAAGAGGAAAATTATACAATTTGGACGGGACGCCCGATATAGTAAAATGGTGCTATTTGGGCGGGACGGAGGGAGTAGAATAATTGGTGTTATTTAAGGGTTGAAAAAATATCGAAATTCCGACCGAAGTTATCGTATCGAAAAATATAAAAATTATTGAAAAAATCGGTTGAAATTTTCAGTACGGCATGGTGTCGTACCAAATTTTCGGTACGATATCAATATACTCATAATTTTAAAAAAATCGATATTTCGGTATTTTCGGTATCTCGATATATACCATACTCAAATATCAAAATAATAGTTATTTTTATATTTAATATAGATCATTTGATTAAATTATTTTCAAATATTATATAATAATTTCGGTATGAATTGGTATTTAAACTTTCAATAATATTAAATTGGTATATTAAAATTTCGGTATGAATCGGTAAATTTGGATAAAAGAGGGTATTTCGGTATAAAACGCTATTAATATATAATATATCAAATTTTTGGTATACCGATTTTTTGTATACCGAAACTTTCGATATGATATCTGTATAATTTTTTAAATACCAATAATTTTAATACGGTATGCGGTATAAATCGGTAATTTCGGCATGCTAGGATATGTCATTCCTAACTTGGAAAAGTTATTGTCCGTATTAAACAAGAGTGTTATTTTATTCTTCCTAAGTTAAAGTAGACATTTGATTTTTAGATATAGATTAAGTGATGACATTTGAATAAGAGTATTAATTTTGTGCGTGGGATTACCTAAAATAAAGTAAATATCTTAAATATACTAATATGGAGTTGTTCTATGCACGTGTCATCTTCAAAATTATTTATCCTAAATGTCAAATTATTATAAAGTTTGGATGCTCATGTGGCGTCTCTAAAAGTGAGTTGTATATATGTCAAAATTATATAGAATTAAATTAGATAATGTGTAACATTTATGTTATATTTAAATATTATGAGAACATTTATGTGTATTAAATATTTATCACATTAATTGTGCAATTATCATTAATATAAATTCTAAGAATATTAGTAAATATTTTATTTTTTATTATATTGAATATAATTAATTAATTTCTTAATAAATAATTACACAACAATTCACTATAAATATTTTTTTATGGGTTCATGTTCATTCACATTATCATTTAATATAATAAATAATTAATAAATTCTAAAATAAAATAAAATAAAATTATATTTAATATACTAAACTCTAAAAATAAACAGATTATAATCCATTCACGACATAACAAATTCGAAGACGAATAATAACTTATTATTCAAAAGAGTAATAGATTATTAATTTGATGAGTAATAATTTATCATTAAAAGAAATAAAAATTTTATTTTACTGTACAATGAATTCACAAAATAATTTGTGTTATTAAAATTATTTAATTACTTTTAAAAAATTTATTATATGACCGTCAAAGTCATTATTATTATATTATTAAACAATGTACATACATTTATATTTTTTTTGTTTATATAAATTAAAATATATTAATTTAATTTAAAATTAATATTTTTAACCGTGCATTGCACGGGCATAATACTAGAATGGAGTACTTTAGAGTTAAATATAAAAATTTGCTTAAAGAATAACAATATTACTATGTCATATTGATTAATCGAAGAGCAATGTCCATCATAAGAGAAACACTATTGAGAAACTGTTTTACAATTATTTCTTTTAAATTAGTTATCATCTTTTATTACAATGTTAATCATTTTTACTAAAAATGTTTAAAAATTTTCTTTTTTTATACTATGAATGATTCATAAAATAATTTACTGAATGGCTGAATTTTTTTTTGGCATCTTTTATTACAATGTTAATCATTTTTACTAAAAATGTTTAAAAAATATTTTTTTATATTATTAATTATTCATAAAATAATTTACTAAATGACTGAATTTTTTTTTCGGACAGTATTACATGTAATTAAAAAAGAAACCAGGTGGGCTAGCCCACCTGGCCACTGGGCTCTTCACTTAAGTGATAGACCTCGATTCCCATTGGAAACGAATTAGGAAAGGTGATATAAGGAAGCTTGGAGAAGGGGAATTAAGGATGCTTGGTGTATACTAACTACTAACTGGACTAACAATTAACATTTACAGATAAAAAAAAATATTTACAGATCAAAAAAAAAAGAGAAACTCTCTTGTGAGACGAAATTAGGAGAGGTGATATAAGGAGGCTTGAAGAAGGGGAAGTAAGGGTGCTTGGTGTATACTAACTACTAACTGGACTAACAACTAACATTTACAGATAAAAAAAAAAGAGAAACTCTCTTGTGAGACGAATGTGTGACGGGTCGACCCATCACTAAAGTATGCTTATTGTATAGTTAAAGTATGTTTTTTTGTAGTTAAAGTATGTTAATAATAAATCATAGTATAACACACTAAAATCATACTTTAATACATAATCTAGTATACTTTAGAAAACATACTTTAACAACTATTAAACATACTTTATCTATTCAATAAGCATACTTTAAGGATGAGTCGACCCGTCTCACATATAACCTATATCATAAGAGCTTTTATCTTACAAAAAATATACCCATGATCTTATATGCAAATTTCCACGACTTAACCTCTATGCCATACTATTTTAACTATATCATATATATCCCTTGATCTACCCATATATCATAACTTACAAACTAATATTTAATTCAATACTAGTTAGCTAGTTTGGTCCACATTAACTCCAAACCTTCGGAAAAATCACTTTATTTAATTTACTTGATAAATGACAGTAGTTTGTGTCCCACCCACGCTTCCATGTGATATTCTATATGTACTATTGTTCTTCTCATAATTTAATCAAAATTTTAAGTATATAACTATAATTTAATTTTTGTGATTCATGTGATATTCTATATGTACTATTTTCTTCTCATAATTTAATCAAAATTTTAAGTATATAACTATAATTTAATTTTTGTGATTCATGTAATATTTTTTCATATGATTCACAATATATTTCACCGTTTAGAGGGCTATAGTCAAAATTTTTAGAGTATAATTATCTTTTAAATTCATAATTAAGTACTACTGTGTTTTTGATTCTCGTAAGTCAATCAAACATTGAATTATAAGTTACTTTAGACAAATCCTGCGACTTACCTTCTTCACCAATCTCTAAGATACAGATGGTAGGAGCTTCTAATTGAAAGATACATTAATTGTATAGTATTTTTCTTTCATCTTCAATGGTTGCATTTAAGCAAAATAGAGTAAAAAAAACGCGCATATTTAATTATATTACTTTCAATATTTATGAAAATGTAACAAAAAGATTGTGAGAAAACAAGGTGAGAATGATGCATACTAATTTTGTAGATGAAGAAAGGAAGAAGTGGTGAGGAATTGATGAGAGCGAAGTGTCGGCAGGGCAGGCATCAAAATGTGTGGGCCCACTCCAACAAATCTCAACCACACGTTTCAACGATCATACAACAGTGGGACCCACCTTTAATCTATAATTATTTGCAAACTATATCCTTCCCCCAATTCATTCTTCGATTTTGGTTAACTAAATTCTAAGCTATGGTATTTATTTATAAGTGATAATGGCAAAAAGTAGTCACTTTGATTTAAAAGGAATTTTTTCTAGCCATCAATGATAAAACAATTTTATCTAGCCATTTTTTTTATTTAAGATCATTTTACCCTCAAACTTCATCTAAATACAAAATTTTAAAATTATTTTATTTGTTATATCCGATTGATACTCGAAATAACCTATATATCCTTAATATTTTATGCTTCTATTCGACCCAAATAATTGTCTATTCGGCCTACACATATTTGCCTATTCGACCTATATATTTTCGCCTAAATGGTTGTTCTATTCGGCCTATATATATTTGCCTATTCGGTCTATACTTATTTGCTTATTCTGCCTATAAGTATTCGCCTATTCGGCCTATATGTTTTCCTAATTTTCATCACACTTTAAAATGGTATCAGAGCCCTAGGTTTATTTATTTATGAATAGAAAAATTATTATAAACTTATATCACTTAACGAGAGGAGAGTTTCAAGAGATATGGATTCGAATGAAAGTTCGACATCCGAGAGTGACAGGACTGTTAGCCCTGTCCAAAGCTGGAGCAACAGAAAATTCTGGATTGTTAATTATGACGAGACAAGCTGCTCTATACAATAATACTATTGTATGTTGTATAGACAATATGCGGAAAAGGAGTACGAGGACGCCGACCGATATTGGGAAGGTGTAAACCAAAGGAGAGAGTTGGCAAATATTCGTGCCAACAACACCAAGGAAGAACATCTGGAGGAACTACACCAGATGGAGATAAGATATTCCAAAGAAGTATCAAGGAATATAGTGAACTCCGAAGTTTCACCGAGATCCATGGACGTGTACCCAAACACGAACAATGGAGAAGACGACCAAACCAAGGTCCGAGAGAAATCTAGAAGCCCTATCACTTTTCACACTGGACAGAATGACAGAGTTGGAGATCGAAGCAGATAACTCTAAGATGAACCAAGATCTTAGAGAATTGCAGAAGAAAGTGAGATTCTTTGGAGAATATTGTCAAAACATATCCAAGACTGTAGCTGAGATCAGCTTTCAAATGGACAAGATAGAGATTGCAAAATAAACAACTTGATCTCATCAAGAAATTGAAAGATCAAGTAATGTCTCTGAAGGTTGCCACCAACCTTCGGAATAGAATCCCTTTTACACTAAAAGGGAAAGACGACGGAGGTGATAAAGCCAAAGTCAGAAAGTGAGAAGATGATTGCTATCCTTCGAGGAGAATCCACATCCCCAGATGGAAAGAGCAAATCTTGAAGATCTACAAGATCTATATGAGTCCTTCCAAGGACTATCAATTGTAGATCTAAAGATGAATGTTGGAGAAACATCAAGCTCACAACAACAATCATAGGCTTCACCGACACAACAGAATCCGAGCAAAAATGAAGGAACCTCTGGACTACATGGAGTCCAGGGAATAAGACAAGAAGAGACAACCCAACAACAAGGAAACTTCAGAATGAAGGCGATGGGATTGTCAACAGGAGCAAGCCGAGTTCGAGGATCTAATATACACAACACCCCATATGGTCGGTCTCACCTTGAATCGATAAATCCATACGGGCTGATCTTAAACCTCGATACTCTAGACTTTAAGAACAGAGATTGTTTAAATATTTTTTACTCACGAGTAAGAATACTCGGTCTTTGTAGAAGTATATCCCAAGAAATAAAATTATCGAATTCGAAGGAGTTTAAGTTTAGATTGAAAGAACACGTTAGCTCGTGTTTCTATTGTTTTTATAAGGGCGAACGAGGAGGTTGATAATCAAGAACTCAAATAAAAGAAATCAAGATAAAATATGAGAAAATAAAATAAAAATGGAGAAATGGTGATGTAGGGCAAGTAGTAAGAAATGGGACTAGAAACAATTAAAGTACCTTAGGATTCATTTTATCATACAAAAGGAATAGACGAGATAGACATTGGACTAGAGGCGATCACGAATGTATCCAAAGCTTCCTCTCGGGTTACTAAGGTTGTAGATCTCCTAGAGACTCCCAAATGCACCTAGGATCGATGCCCAACACTAACCCCTTCCATCTAGGTATTAATTAATTCTCAATTCTCCCTTAGAAGGTACTAAATTATAATTAACTCTCCCTTTGTGCGTACTAAGGCCAACGAATTGATTGGTTCCTCTCATCGAATTTAAATATCCTCTCGATCAAACCTAAACCCAATGTCCTCTCATACTATTTATAATACTTTGGAGGATCGTCTCCGTCTCACCCCAAGCAATATCCACACGAATTAATATAATGACATTTAATTAACATAAGCAATAAATTAACCAACAATCCATTAAATTAACATACTACCCATAATTAACAAACCATGCCAAAATATAATTCATGCATCACAAAACCCATGAGAAGAAATCAAATACCAAATCATGTCTAAACCATATTTAATTTGCATAATAAAATAAATATTAAACACTAATCATGTCCCTAACCCCACAAGAGGGATTAGCCTAGCATAATTGAAGTAACAAAATAAATAAATAATTCATTACAATAATCCATGGAGTCTAATTCAAAGAAAATTACAAAAAGAATTAAAACTCCCCTTCAATTTAACTTGTTAGAGATCTTCAATTGCTTCTTGAAATTCCTCCTCTTGCTCTTAATTCCAAGTAATTCCAAACACCAATTGATAGATGGATGAAAGATTAGAAGATGGGTTTGTGGAGTGATCAAAAGAAAATAAAAATGGAGAAGGGAGAAAGTAGAGAGAAAGTGTGTGAAGTGTGTGGCCTCCAAAATGAATGAAATTCTTATTATTCTTTCAAAATTTGGAAATGAGGGTATTTATAGTGGTGGAGTATCAAGAGAATTAGGACAAATATTGGATAATGGGCTTAAATGAGAAATAGGCTTTTTTGGTGCAATTTTTGAATTATTCAGGAACACGGCTATGCCAACCTCACACGGCCTAAAAGAGGCCGTGTTTATCCTGTATGCAACCTGAATCATGAACACGGCCGCGGCTGGCCGTGTTTCTCCTTTAGCCCGTGTTTTCTTCAATTATCCTTTTCTTTCTCGTTTCAACTTGGAATTGAGCCTCGTTTCTTCCTATGCCTTCCTTTTTGAGTTTTGCATCCATTTTTGTGCTTGTTTCATCCCAATTTAATTCTCGTTTTCTCCTTTTCTGATTTAAGCTCAATAATATCTCATTCCTACATAAAAATTAACATGCTTCACACACTTTTCTCTAAAAATACAAATACTATAAAATGCGGAATAAAATACTAAAAATAATATAAAAACACACAAAAATCATACGAATACAACTCTAAAATATAGCAAATTTGCACGCTAATCAAATTCCCCAAACTTAGGGTGTTGCTTGTCCCCAAGCAACGAAAAAGAAAAGGAAAGAACTGAAGGGTAAATTTGCGTTGATATTAGAGTCGAACACAAAAGTAATGTAAATATAACCATAAATAAAGAACTGTCAATAAAATTAAAATATTAAAAATAGGAAATTTAAACACCTTGCTTTTAAAAGGTTCAATAATAAAAAGATTTTGCACAAGCATACTTCAACGTCCTAACCTCACGGATAGTGTATCATTCCACTCATCTTATTTTAGAGGGACATGTATATTCTCATCAATCGATCAAAGCATACTCACCATAAGCTTGCAAGTTCTCACTCTAAAAAACTCAATTAATGTCCATAAAAGATCAAAGAGGTCTTATATTTGGATGTAATAGAAGGCTATTTGGTTAGGAAAGGATAATTATAGGACTAAAGTGACTAAAAGTGTGGAGAGATCCTATTGAAAGAGTCGTCACCCTTATAATTTTTCTTTTCACATCATCTCCTTCTTCTTGCCATCTTTTTTTCTTTTTAAACATTATTCTTCCTTATTATAACACAACTCCTTCTTTTGAGTTTTTTCAAGAACTTTCTCATGATATGAATATAACAATGCAATTTTAGCTCTTTCTTGGTTTTCTTTTTCTTTTGCATTCCATGCTCTATCTCTTTTTTTTACATCTCACATCCTTCTTTTTGCAACACTTTTTCTCATGTCTTTCTTTTCTTGCTTCTTGTGTTTCACATCACTTAGCTTCACTTTCTCTAGTCAAACTCCACACATAATATTCTTTCTTAGCTTCAAGTGGTATTTCAGCTAAAGATTGTGCTCATGAAAGAATATAGGTTTATAAGGCTCAAATTGGCTAGCAATGGATAATGTAACAAGGTAGGAAAAAATGTGTTTGGCCATAGGCTATTATGATCAAGGATGGCCTCTTATCATTTCTCAAATGTCCACTAACAAGCTTCATAGAAAAGTCAACAAGCAAATTCTAGTTTGTACATAAATAATCGGTCCTCTCACAAAGAAATAATACCATTATGATGTATGGTTAGGCTCAAAATCTCACAGTTCATTTCGTTAGGATCAAAGTATACTAATACATCATTTTTTACTCATTGAACAATTTAAAATGCACTTCTTATCATGATTTCCTAATCTAACATCCTAATTCCACCAACAAGTTCCCATTTACAATCAATATCCACATTACCAAAAAAACATGCAAACATCAAACAACCAACAACACAAGAAAACAAGAAAAATCACAAAAACACATGACACAAGGAAACTATGTGCACCAGTGCAAATGTTCATAACATGAGAACTACAAGAGCATATAACAAATCAACCCCCCAAACTTAATTCTTAGCTAAGGCTAGAATTAGGTTTGGATCAAAGAATAGGCACTCCCTTTGAAGCATCCCTCGTAGCTCTTCTCTCAATTCAATACGCTCCAAATCCACATCAAGCACATCATAATACCTAGACAAAGCACAATCAAACACAAAGATCAAACCAGAACACTAAAAATCAAATCAATCACCATTATTGAAAGCAATAAAAGAAAGTAATTAAACTAATGGGTTGTCTTCCATTTAGCGCTAAGTTTAACGTCTTCAAGCCAGACGAAAATTTTCAAACTCATCGGAATGGCCATAGATAGCGGTTGTCCTTGCCACCATACTTTAATCTTTGAGCTTCTTCATCCTTTAAGTACTTGTGGCAAGTGATGGCCTCGTTGACACTCTTTAGATTGAGCTTGAAATTGCCAACTATCCTTGCATGGCATTCTATTTTCCTCTCCATTCTTACAAACCACTTATTCCTCCTTGCAACGAATATCCCCAAATTTTCTTCCAACTCTCTTTTGTCCCTAAGAATTTGTGAGGTATCAAGAGGCAAAACAAAGTCAATAGAATCAATGTCAAGAAATTCATTACAACTTAAAGAGTTTAAGGGTTGAAAATGCTCATTTCACTCTTCAAGGTATCTTTATTTGTTTCTTGGCTTTGCTCTTCTTTTTCGCTTTCTTTGGGCTCAATAGGCTCTTCAATGTTCTCACTTGATTATTTTACCACCAAGTTCTCTTCTTCCTCCAACCCTTCTTCAACCTTACTTTCCTCTTCCCTTTTATCCTTCATATGAACTTCCTCTTCAATTTGTTGAGAATTGTTCCATGCACTTACAAGTTGGCTCATTTGATACTCAAGGGAGTCCATCCAATCATCCATCTTCTTCTCATTTTCATTGATTTTAGCTTCAAACTTGGCATCACTCCTTTCCATATAAGCCCTTGTTTCTTCCATGAATGCTAGCAATGTATCCTCCAAGGACGACTTCTCTTCATCATTCTTCTTGCTTAATGTAATCCTCTCTTTGGCTTCTCTAGTATATGCTCTACTTTCTTCCGTAAAATTCTTAATCATATCTAGTAATTCGGGAGAAACTTTGATGTTAGAATTTGGAGTGGAATAAGTGTATCCTTGATGACGTTGGAATGTGTTTCCATTGTAAGCTTGTGGCCATTCATCATATCCACCATGATTGTAGTATTGAGAGTGAACTTGACTCATTTGGCAATCATATCCATAGTAACTCTCATTTATGTAGCCTTTTTGTTGTGGAGGAGGAACTCTTGCATATTGATTTCCATAGTAACCACCCATGTAGTTGTTCCATCCATCCATCTGATTCTTTTCTCCACAAAATTTACTACAATCTTCCTTCAACTTTCTCTTTTTGTGCTTTGTTCTTCCTCCCCTCTTTCAAGGTAAGAGTACCTATCAAGAAGAAAAAGTTAGAATAAAATTTTTTAAAGCAAATATAAGAAACAAAACAAGATAAAATGTCCTTAGTAAGAATAATTAAAACACTAACAAAGCATACAAACAATCCGTTAAAACTCCCCGGCAACGGCGTCAATTTCTTGTTTGAATATTTTTTACTCACAAGCAAGAATATTCGGTCTTTGTAGAAGTATATCCCAAGAAATAAAATTATCGAATCCGAAGGAGTTTAAGTTTAGATTGAAAGAACACGTTAGCTCGTGTTTCTATTGTTTTTATAAGGACGAACGGGGAGGTTGATAATCAAGAACTCAAATAAAAGAAATCAAGATAAAATAGGAGAAAATAAAGTAAAAATGGAGAAATGGTGATGTAGGGCAAGTAGTAAGAAATGGGACTAGAAACAATTAAAGTGCCTTAGGATTTATTTTATCATGCAAAAGGAATAGATGAGATAGACATTGGACTAGAGGCGATCACGAATGTATCCAAAGCTCCCTCTCAGGTTACTAAGGTTGTAGATCTCCTAGAGACTCCCAAATGCACCTAGGATCGATGCCCAACACTAACCCCTTCCATCTAGGTACTAATTAATTCCCAATTCTCCCTTAGAAGGTACCAAATTAGAATTAACTCTCCCTTTGTGCGTACTAAGACCAACGAATTAATTGGTTCCTCTCATCAAATTTAAATTTCCTCTCGGTCAAACCTAAACCCAATGTCTTCTCATACTATTTATAATACTTTGGAGGGTCATCTCCATCTCACCCCAAGCAATATCCACACGAATTAATATAATGACATTTAATTAACATAAGCAACAAATTAATCAATAATCCATTAAATTAATATGCTATACATAATTAACAAACCATGCCAAAATATAATTCATGCATCACAAAACCCATGAGAAGAAATCAAATACCAAATCATGTCTAAACCATATTTAATTTGCATAATAAAATAAATATTGAGCACTAATCATGTCTCTAATCCCACAAGAGGGATTAGCCTAGCATAATTAAAGTAACAAAACAAATAAATAATTCATTACAATAATCCATGGAGTCTAATTCAAAGAAAATTACAAAAAGAATTAAAACTCCCCTTCAATTTAACTTGTTGGAGATCTTCAATTGCTTCTTGAAATTCCTCCTCTTGCTCTTAATTCCAAGTAATTCTAAACACCAATTGATAGATGGATGAAATATTAGAAGATGTGTTTGTGGAGTGATCAAAAGAAAATAAAAATGGAGAAGGGAGAAAGTAAAAAGAAAGTGTGTGAAGTGTGTGGCCTCCAAAATAAATGAAATTCTTATTATTCTTTCAAAATTTGGAAATGAGGGTATTTATAGTGGTGGAGGATCAAGAGAATTAGGGCAAATATTGGATAATGGGCTTAAGTGGGAAATGTGCTTTTTTGGTGTAATTTTCGAATTTTTCAGGAACACGGCTATGTCAATCTCACACGGCCTAAAAGAGACCGTGTTTCTCCTGTATGCAACCTGAATCATGAACACGGCCACGGCGGGCCATGTTTCTCCTTCAGCTCGTGTTTTCTTCAATTATCCTTTTCATTCTTGTTTCAACTTGGAATGAGTCTCGTTTCTTCCTATGCCTTCCTTTTTGAATTTTGCATCCGTTTTTGTACTTGTTTCATCCCAATTTAATTCTCGTTTTCTCCTTTTCTGATTTAAGCTCAATAATACCTCGTTCCAACATGAAAATTAACATGATTCACACACTTTCTCTAAAAATACAAACACTTTAAAATGCGAAATAAAATACTAAAAATAATATAAAAACACACAAAAATTACATGAACACGACTCTAAAATATAGAAAATTTGCACGCTAAACAAGACCCTGATCGACGAATGGACAAATACCATGAAAATTGCAGGAGGTGCACTAGAGTTGGATAAAGAAGGGTTCATAAGGTTCCTAACTATGAGCCTAGAAGGATCAGTAAAGTGCGCTTGGGAGGAGCTCTCAGACGAAGTCAAGAAGGAAGTCATGGAAGGCGAAGATCTAGGCAATATTGTTGATCAAATGGCCAAGATCTTCAAGATCCACTTCATCGGAGTTGGATACTTCGAAGGAATGGAAGAAGAGAAGAAGATGAAGTATAGGAATGCCCTATACAGTCTAGAACTACTTGACATATGTTATGTAGATGAGTACATCAAGCTTTTCACAGAGTATAGATGGAAATCAAAGATCAAGGAGGAGGAGGTATTCCACCTGTTTTTTGCCAAGATCCCAAGTCCATGGAGAGAAATGCTGATCAAAGAATATGAACCATGCAAGTTGGATTCAATAGCAAGGAGAATGTCCTTCCTCAAGGCTAAGATTGTGAAGTGGTGTCATCAATCATCACTACACAAAAATTACAAGAGATTAAGGGGAATCAATAAGACAGTCCCCTTATGCTGCGAAAGTAACGACCTTCCAACTATCATTGGAAGAAGTCCAAGGAAGCAGAAAAGGATAAAGAAAAATCATCCTTACACATAGATAAGCGAAGGATGGAGGTCCAGAAGACCAAGATCATTTTGGTCCGAACAAAAGGCCCGAAGCTATAAATCAGGGCATAGGTCTGGACCATCCAGATGGAGTTCGAGAAGTCAAGCATCATTCTCAGGGTCAAACCAGAGGAGTATAGGAAGAACTTCCACAAGAAAGACATTCCGGAGAGCAGCCACACGAGCCAATGAAAGATTTAAGGATTGTAACTGCTACATGTGTGGAGCAAGAGGGCATATCTCACCAGATTGCCCAGAAAACTAGAAGCGGGGAGTACGACAGTTCGAGACAACCCCATAAATAGAGGAAGCTATTTACTTCCAAGATCTAGTACATGTATATCAGTTCGAAGATATACCCTCAGACGAAAGCATCTATGAAGAAGAGTTCTTCAGTCAGGACGAATCCTCTAAAGATGAGTCGAAGTAATATTTGACATTACAAAAGGGGAAATTCTATTCCTTGTGATGTCTTATATTATCTTCAACAACCAACAACTGGGAGATACCAAGAACAGCTCAAACTCGGAGAACTTGAGCTGGTGATTGAAGGAGTAGCAGGAAGATTCCCAGAACAACTAGTGCTAGGTTTGGAATTTCTCGAGGATCACAAACCTTGGGAAAGGTTACAAGATGGAATGGAATTCACGGTCAAAGGGAAAAGATACAAGGTTTACTAGTAGAGGCTTGGGCTTATAAGCTCTGATCCACTCATGGCAACAAGTTCGTTCTCAATATATATCACTGTTGGGATGATATATAAAGAGCATCGTGCAGAGTATTTTGCGGCATACATTGATTCAAGAGCCGACATCTGCACAGCGAAAGAAGGAGTCTTTCCTAAAAACTCAGGTGAAGAATTGCCAATGGTACTAGGAAAAGATTTCTCACAAAGAGTGATAATCCTTAACAGAGGAATCAAGCAAGCGGAGATCATGATTGGAGGAGCGGATCATATCCCATGGTAAAAAGTAAAGACTCCACCAATATATTTTCATGATACCGTAGTAGATATTCTGTTAGGAAATAATTTCTTACAGACATTTAAGCATTTTACCCAAGAAAACGCAACAAGAAGACTTATTTTCACAACCCTTTGTGAACATAAGATCATCGCACCAAGACTGCGTAATGCATTTTAAAGAAAAATGTCAATCAGATTTTGCAGCAAGTGTGGTGATGAAGGAAAACTGAGCCATCCAAAGATGAATGATCGAAGAAAATATGGCGAAGCAGTCCTTTAGATGAGAACCGAGACTAGAGGAGGATGGAAGATAGAGAAATTAAAGGAAAATACAATACACCTTCTTAAAGCAAGCTTGAGAGAAAATATACATAGAGACGTCACAACCGAAGAACAAACATCTTTGGAAGGCATCAAGAAAAAGATACAGAGGAACTTCAATGAGGACCCTCTAGCCTAGTGGGATAAAAACGAGCTCAAAGCTTTACTCAAAGTAAAAGAAGGAAAAGAGCATGAGTTCGTGAGATACAAGCCTATCCTGATGAACCAATAGGATCGAAAGGATATGTAGCTAATACTTAAGGAACATCTAGACCTTAAGTTGATATCACCAGGAGTATCTCCATACAGTAGTCCAGGATTTCTAGTTCGAAATCATGGAGAAGTCAAGCGGGAAAAGCCGAGACTTGTGATCAACTACAAAGGGATTAACAACATCTTGGAGTTCAATGGATACTATATACTAAGTAGGGAACACTTGGTCAACTGTATCAAGAATGCCAAGATATTCTCAAAGTTCGATTGCAAATCTGGGTTCTACCAGATTATGATGGAAGAAGGAAGCAAGAAGTTCACAGCCTTCTCCACACCACAAGGCCATTATATCTGGAATGTCATGCCTATGGGCATGGCAAACGCTCCCCAGATATACCAAAGAAAGATGGATAATCTTTTTAAAGATTATTTCCCATTCATGTTTGTTTATGTGGATGACATCCTCATAGCCTCAAAGAACATGAAAGAGCATTTGGCGCATTTGGAAGTATTTTTAGAAAAGTGCCACAAGGAGGGACTATTGCTTTCTGAAAAGAAGGCAGTAATAGCAACAAGGCAGGTCGAATTTCTTGGAGTCAAAATCGATGAGTCCATTATTATTCTACAACCACACATTGTAGAAAAGGTTCAAGGATTTCCTGAAGATTTCAAGGACAAGAAACAACCTTAGAGCTTCTTGGGAGTTATCAACTTTGCTGGAATGTTCATCAACAATCTAGCACAATACAGGAAGGTGGTTAGTCCTCTGTTGAAAAAAGATGTTGAGTTCAAATGGGAGGAATCACACCGAGCAATAGTAAAACAACTAAAGGAGGTTTGCAAGAAGCTCCCCAAGTTAGTCATTCCTAATGATGAGGATGATCTGGTACTTTATACAGATGCCAGTGACCATTGGTGGGCAGCCGTTCTTACGAAGTCCACACTAGAAGGAGAAGTGCCATGCAGATACTGTAGCAGGCTCTTTGCGGATAATGAAGCAAAGAGGTGGCACATCAATGCAAAGAAGTTCTTTGCGGTTCGTAAGGCGTTCAAAAAAGGGCCGCTGTTTCTTCTCGCGAAGAAATTTATCCTTAAAATTGATAACATAAGCGTCAAAAACTTTTTGTAAAATAAAATTGAATCTAAACCAGAAAAGGCTAGACTTTTAAGATGGCAAGCAGAATGTCAATATTATGATTTTAATATTGTCATTATTAAATCTGTTGATAATGTTTTAGCAGATTTCCTGACGATAGATGGAAGGAGCTAAAATTGACTCCATCCTGACTGTTTCAAGGCACCTGATGGACAACCTTGAGTTACTCCAGAGGGAATTCGAGAATCTGGCACTCAATGCAAAGCGTGTTGGAAGAATACAAGAAAGCGATCAGACCAAAGTATCCAATTGCATCCGAGATTGCATTCGCAACAATGTGAGTCTATTCGAGTCATTACGAGAGCCACTCCTCCGGGCTGTTGATAGCAATAGCAATTGACAAAAGGAGAGTAGTCGAGAACGGGGCTCTAAACCCAGAGCAGGGGATTCAAATACCCCTGGCACGAGTTCTAGATTGGAACTTCCAAAAGAGGAGCTAATCCAAGAAAAATTCGAGGCTCCTAAGTCACATCTTGAGCCTTCGAGTCAACCCAGCACCTCTGGGGTCAAAGAGGGAGAGATCAACCTTAGACCAATGATAGACACTGCTAAGGTTGGTATTAACTTAGCTGATTTCTCTTATTGGCAGGAATACCAGGCCAGCTGGGAGAAATTGAATACCAAACAGGGAATCCGATCGGAGAAATGTCGGGTGGATGTATCGGGAGAATATTCCCGAGTTTGGATGTGAGAAGGATCAAATCCAAATGATGTAAAATAATGGTATGATTTTGGAGCACTAGCTTCAATATATACTGTTGCACCAGGCTTCCCAGAGCTTTCAAAACTGCCAGAATGGCTAGAAAAAATAGTTTTTAAGGCATGGGAAAACAACGATACTCTATCCAGAGGCGATGTATTAGAGCTCTACTTCACAAGTGCGGCTCCAGAACCAGTTGGAAAAGGCAACCACGATGCCTTCCATTTCATTAAGCTAAGAAGACCCGATGTTTCAGCATCAAACAAGATCAAGGAGTCTTTCGGGAAGGAAACAGTCTTGGTTTTTACATTTTCTGAAGAACAGATCTCTACACGCAGAGTGAGGGGTTTGTTCGCCTGCATTAAGGCAATAGTGGAAGTGAAGTTCCCATTCAAGTTCGAGCACAAATCTTTAAATGGGTCTTTTCTGTTGAATACTTTAACAAGGAAGAAGACAGGTGATGAGAGTGGAAATTTACGTCTTTTTGATTTCATAATACCTTGTTTTTATTAGAATAAGGCCATACATTCATGTCGGATTGCGTAGTCTACATATTTTACATGATTATGATGCTACTAATGGGTTTTATTGAGTTTTGAAGGTTAAAACATGGTAGAAATGAAGCAGGAATGAAAACGAGCAAGAAACGGGACTGAAAGACCCAACTCGAGTTGTAACATGCAACTCGAGTTGCAACACGACTTGCAACACAAGTCGAGTTGGGGTTCGAAATATGTCCAGAATCATCCAGAGAGCTTACTCGAGTTGCAAGGTCTTACTCGACTTGCAACTCGAGTCGAGTTGGGTCCCGAAGACAGTCCAGTTTCAGAGCATCGCAACACGACTTGACAGGCAAGTGCACGACTTAGCAACACGGCTCGTGTTAGCTTACTCGAGTTACTTTTCAACGTAACACTGGTCGTGTTGCCAACTCGAGTTGGAGTACCCAACTCGAGTTTGGTTATTTTGGGCTAAAAATTGGAATTTTTGATCCCCTGTGCATGACAACGTGTAAAAACAGCCCAACCAAGTCAGTTTTCGTGGCTTAAGATATAAAAGGGATAGATCACATAGAGAAAAGGGGATCAATCATTCACAACAAAAACACATTGTGAATTCGATTCACCACCATCCATCCATCTACCCACTCACATCAAACCATTCATCCATCCATCCCATCGGTCCTGAGGAAGATTCAAGTGGGTTTTGAGAGCCAATCCAATCGGAGAGACGGGGGAAGAACACGAACCACGTGACACTAAGGTTTCATATCTTTTTTTTATTCTTTTCAATTATTGATTATGTTATGAATTTGATAGCCATGAGGGTTGTGTGTAACCTCATGGGCTAAGTACTTTTACAGTTCTAAGGATTGAGGGATTAATGTAGTTGATTTGGGAACCTAGATTAACTTTGTGAATTCATACTGTTTATAATCCTTGTTTATTTGATTTATCCAAACTTTATCATACGTTTGTAACGTCTTCATAGCATATTAATGATGTTGCCCGTGATGCTTTATATGTTGTGTTAGCTTGTGTGCATACGTGTTTAATATTGTTTGTTTGCTATGGATTATTATAGTTTGTCCGTGAACACGATAATCTTAAGGGCTGGTAAACTAGGTACTTGAGTGTCTTACTGGAACAATGCAATTAAGAATTCAAGTAGGAAGTAAATAGGTTTGAGTAGTACTTTCAGAGAATATATGTTAGTCGAATTGGCCATCCGGAGGTTTATGAAATTCACCTTATTAGTATCTAGGAAGGAGGTTCAAAACTATTAATGCATTATGTCATAATGTATTTCTATTAAGACAATATGAATGAACAGTAGGACGTCTAGGAGACCAAAGCAACTGCATTAAACCTGATACCTTAGAGCTGTTATTTCTGTTATTTATTGTTTCAAGAATTTTAGATATTAATTTATTCAAACACTTGGAAATTTATTTCGTTAATTCTAATTGAATAGTAATACAAGTTAACTGAATAACTAACTGTCTCAGTGGGAACGATAATTTATTTTAATTGAGGTACTTGCCTCTACAATTGACATCCCTACACTTGGGAATTTTAATTAGAGTGCGCAATAATTGCCTAACAAGTTTATGGCGCCGTTGAAAAACAAAAACTTCTCTGGAAAAAAAAGATTCCGGTGAGTAAACAAACTCATCGGAGATATTGCAACATAGCCCATTTTGGGTAATGGACGAACAAGGTATGCACGAGTTGTTTCACTCAAACAGAACCAGAGTTTGGGAAAGGAATAAGATTGAGCATAGGGATGATCAGACCTGCTGATCCACCGCCAGCAAAAGAGACACGTGGAAAGAAGAGGGTAAAATCTCTTCAGAATACCCAGGAGCCGGGAGAATCTTCAGGCACCAAAGAAGATAAATGACTCTTCAAAAAAGCAAGAGCCAGATAACTTTTCTGAAAGGGTAAGGTGCATGTGACCGATAAGGGTGGCCCACAAGAAGGCATCCAATAGAGAAGAATAGACTAGCTAACTGTTAAAGTTGGAATCCAAGGCAAATGACGTAAGCAGTGGCGTCAAAAGAAGTAAGGAGGCTTTGAAATCTGGATTTCAAATCCGAAAGCCTCTATAAATAGGTGTGTTGAGAAAGCAGAAGGCATCGACCATCACCCTCTGTTTTCTCTCTTTCAATAAACATTGTAGTTTCTTTTCTTTCTTTGTATGAGTGTTTCTGTTCTAGCTAAAGGAGTTTTTCCTCTTGTTCTGTGAGGATGAGTGTGTAATAAATTTCTCCATTCAATAAATAAATAATCTTGGACTACTGCCCGAATTATGTAACCTTCCATTATATTCTACAATCTTAATCCCTATATTTTCCGGCGAGAAACAGTAGTAGCATCCTGTACACCCGGTGTAGGAAACGAACCAGGGTTGTACTGTGGTCCACTGAAGGAACGGGATTGAACCATCACACTGCGGGGTGCGTGGTTGGTTGTGAGAAGCAGCTGTAAAACCTCTCGGATACCCGGTGGATTGACGGTCAAAAAAGGTACTGTTACTATTTCAAGTCGGTTAATTACGAGATTAATGTTGTTTAATTATTGTACGGAAGCATGATGGACCTGATATGATCGTAATGGACTATGTCTATTTTAAAGAAGAAAATTGTGATGAAAAGAAAGAGAGAATATTAAAAATCATATACGGATATCAATCGGGTAGAGTAAATAAAAGATTTTATTGATTTAAAAAAAAAGGTATTTTGGAATGAATAGTAGAAAATGACTAGAAAAAATGTATTATTATAAAGGTGGCTAGAAAAAATTAAACTTAAGGAATATTGATTATTTTAAATTTTGGCCCTATTTATAATTATAAGCTACCCTATGGGATTGTAATTAGCTAAAACATCAGATTACTCATCAGTCGTTTTAACTTTTAAGTCCGTGTTGCGTGCAATCACTCGATACGTACAATATTTTTTACTCCTAAGTCCTAATTGCCAAACAGCTCAATGCAATCTCTTGCGTGGAAATGTTCCATTCCGATATACTCTCTCTATCCTGCACTTATATTCACGGGTACTGTACATATATAGTTTAAGAAAATTTATTTTTTAATAAACTTTATTTACTTTTTAAAGGTATTGTAGTATTTTAATGTACTCCCTCCATTCCGCCACAAGAGTTACATTTTACTAATTAGGGCGTTCCACTACAAGAGTTACATTTCCCTTCTTAGTAGATGGAGCCACATAAATCATTAATCACTTTATTTTCATAGAGCCAACCAACAACACTAATACAACTACCCACTATACATAAAGTTATTATATCTCTCAACCCACTACACATTAAAATACTCCATCCGTCCCATCCTAATAGTTACATATTTATTTTTTGGGCGTCTCATCCTAATGGTTACATTTCCCTTTTTGGCATATGAGACTCACACAAATTAATTACTTCTCTCTTCATGGCCCACACATCACACTAATACACCTACCCACTTTACATTAAACTATTATTTCTCTCACCTCAATACACATTAAAATACTATATTTATTAATCCACGTGCAAAAAGCAAATATAACCATAAGGACGGGACGGAGGGAATACTATTTTTCTTAATCTTCGTGCAAACAGTAAATGTAACTCTTTTTATGGGACTGATGGAGTAATAAATAAATTATAAATTATATTATGTGTGTTAGGTGAAAGTGATATTTTTGAAATTAAGATAACTTTTGAGGTGGTTGGTTGATGTGAAGTTTTCCTTTTTGGGCGGTGAAGATAAGTGTGTGACGAACGAAAACGGAAAGTGTGAATGTAGGTGTGGGACGAAGATAGTAATTTATGAGGAAATTACTTTGTGATTTATGTTTTATTTTACTTTTAGAAATTAATATTAAGTTTTGAGATATAATTAAAATTTCATTTTTATGATTTTTAATGTATTTTAACTTAATACTTCCTCCGGCCACTTACGAGGTATCAATTTTACCATTTTGGGCGCCCACTTCAAAGGTATCACTTTCCCTTATTTAGTAAAAAAGTACACCCTGTGGCCCACCACTTCCCTCTAATACAACTATCCACTTTACATATAATAATAATACTCCTTAATCCACGCGCAAAAAATAAACGAGTACTTTGTAAGTAGCATGAGGAAATATTTCATAATATATTTTATCTATTTCATGTCTTATTAATTTTTGATTTATTATAAATTTTATCCTTGTATTTCATTGTTTATTTCACTCCTGTAATTCATTGTTATCTGGGAAAAAGCAAACGTCCCCCACCTCACCCCATTTCTATCTATAATTTTGTTGTACCTCTTGTTTTTAGTATAAATTTTTCTCCGTTTTTTTTTTATGAATTGAATTTTATGAGTATAATTGTAATTTTACCCTTTTATTTAAGGTATAATTTATCTCAGTGGTTTAGGGCATATTTTACTCTAAATTAAAAAATTCTAGAAGTATAATTGTAATTTTATCTTTATGGTTTGTGGTACATTTCACCACTATAATTTAAGGTATCATTGTAATTACATCATTGTGATTTAGAGTATATTTCACCCCTAGAGTTTAGGATATATTGGTCTTTCAAATGGAATAGTAAAATTAAAAATAAAAACAAAAATAAAGGATAATATTAATTGAGGAGGGAACCACAAATTAATCAAAGGAGCACCACATATTAATTAATGTGAATACTTACTGTTAGATACATTAAAATTTTCTTAATTACCTACAAAATTAAAAAAATATTACTATTAACTATATAAATATATAGTGATATTCCAACTTTACCCTTATAATGTGCTGCACACAATCATTTACGTTATGTGCATCAAAAAATTTATGTGCAACAAATGTTATGCAAAATATTTTATGTGCAGCAAGAAAATTTATGTACAGCAAAAAAATCGTAAGTGTTACATGCAGCAAAAAAATTGTAAGAATTATGTGTAGCAAAAAAATATTATTTGCAGCATAAAAATTATTAACTCAAATTAAGCTGAGGTTATATTGGATAATTAATTTTATCTTTTTTATCTATAAGTAAATTTTTTAAAGAATATATCTCTTAGTATTTATGATATTAAGTGTGTATTAACTATTAAGTAGTAATTATTCCTTAATTAATTAGGGGAAGTGTGACCACAAGTTCTACTCAAAACATGGTAGAGAAGTTTCTACATTATTTTATATCCTATGATTTGGGTATACTCATATATGTATTAATTAATTTAATAATGTATAGTATATTTTTTTAAAAATAAATGTATAACTTTTTTGTATTTAGATTTTTATTAAAAAAATTAGTAGAAAATTCGTTAACATAGTTTATAGTAGTACATTTTTATTCATTATAATAATATAAGTTCTGAATGTAATCACGAATTTGAATTCATAATTTGAATTCGTGTACTCGATTATCACTTTTTATCCATCCCACGTAAGTAATACCATTGGAGGATTTTACAAAAATCTTTGAAAAAAAAGAGGGGTACTTACTGTACATTGGAATCTCCTTAATTACTATAAGATACAAACTTAAAAAAAAATATTACTACTAACTACATAAATATATAGTGATATTCCAACTTTATCCTTACAATATGCTGCACCCAAACAGTTATACTGCATACAATCATTTACGTTATGTACAGCAAAAAAATTATGTGCAGCAAAAAATTTTATGTACATCAAAAATAATAGTCCAACAATTAATATTATGTGCAACAAAAAAAATCGTAATTGTTATATGCAGCAAAAAAATCGTAAAAGTTATGTGTAACAAAAATAATGTTATGTATGTACAGCATAAAAGTTATTAAGTCACGTTAAATTGAGGGTATATTGGATAATTAACCTTAATTTTTTGTATTTAAAATAATTATTTTAAAATGATGTATCTTACAGTAATAATAAGTATTAATTAAGTGTGTACGTAGCAATTATTTCAAAAAATAATAACAATAAAAAATGGGTGATTTGAAACCAATTGCACCATGTAACCGATTCCATTGTAATCTTGCTCCTTTTAATTATTAGTTGAGAGTAAAATTATATTAAAGATAAAACTAATTCTAGCTATAAATGGATTATAAACCATAAAAATATAATATTACATGAATTATAAGAATAAAACTACAAATTCTTAAAATTAAAAATAATCTTTAGGAATAAAACTTAGATTAAGATAAAATAGCACCTGAACTTAAATGAATTATGAAAAATTGTATGTTCAATACATTACCTTATTATATACCATCTTATTATATACCATAGGACTATGTCTATAATTATTCTCGGATATTTGGAACTGCTAGCTGAAGTGGCTCAATTAAATGTGACACTGACAATAAAAAATAAAATAAATTTGTACGTCAGTCTATCAATCTACCTAACCTAATATTCTTTAATTCTCTTGCACGTGTTCTTCATTTTAACCAAGGAAGAGAAAAATAAGAAACCAAATCCCTGGAAGTGGATTCTCAATCTTCCCTTAAAAATAATGTTTTTATTTTAGGGGTATCATTCTACCGCATTCCTCTTCTCTCCATATATAAATATTGCTCTCCTCAATTCCATTCGAGATTACCTACCCCATCCCCTATTTCATCTTGTGGTCAAGATGGGAGTGGAGTAGAAGATTTAAACTGCATTGTTCCTTATACTTACTCCATCTGCTTTTAAGGTGTTTATTTTATTATTTTTGGAGTTCGGTTTAAATGTATTAATTTTCTCTATTTAATAAAAAAATACACATTATGATCCACCACATTCCTCTAATACAACTATCCACTTTACATATAATAATAATACTCCTTAATTCACATGCAAAAAACAAATAGACATCTTAGAACCGGACGAAGGGAGTATTATTTTAAACATTATCTCCGTAGAAAAAAATAAAAAAATAAAAAATTTAAACAATTGCAGGCCACGAGATTCCAAGCATGGAACTGATTATTTGCCAAAATCCTTTCAGGAGGTATTACATTAAACATATTCCTACTTCCTAGTGAAACTTTTGTAATCTCCAACCTCTTTTAAAAGCTAATTACGATTATACATTCCTAAACCCAAGATAAATATTAAACCTTTATACCAAAATATACAATAAATTATAGAAAAAGAGCAAAAAAAAAAAAGAACAAAAAAGTTTTATAGCTGGAACGGTTTTATGGAATAAAATGCCAAATCGTTAATACCTAAAAAAAAAAAACATTTTTCAAATTTGAAAGAATCTCTTAGATGCTCCAAAAATGCGACAGCCAACATGCATGATGGTAATAAGAAGAAAGAGAAAGTGGCGTGTGGAATTAAGACCAAATTAAGGATTAGATGAAATAATGAATTAGATATATAGGTTGCTAATGCTAGGCAGATACATTTCAAACAAATATTAATTGGTACGAACATTCCAATTCTTGTGGTGCTACAAATTAAAGATAGATAGATCGAGTGAAAAGTCATAACAAAATGAGGACCACAGGGACCACTTCTAATCTACTCTATCAATTTACAAGTTTATTTATCACTCAACAACTAACATAACATAACATAAGTAGTACTTGTTATTTTAAATATATAGTTTAATTAACATCACAATGTATTCCTCTCCAGCTGCCACTCTTAGTTATACTCTCCATCAATTTCAGGATAAAAGGCGGCTCTAACTTTTGAGCCTAACTATTTAACTAATCAACTTAATAATTGCTGGAAAACGACAATATTAATTAAATTAAACAGAAATAATAATACTATACTAGTCTGGAAAGGACATCAACAAATAATATCTGGGCTAGCCAGGCCCAAAGGGGTTAGTACAACAGAAACGGGCCCATCCATAACATTAGCGCAAAGGAGTCCCGTCCATACAGAAATGGGCCCACCCATAATATGAGTACACGGCTGCTCCGCAATAAGTTAGGTCGCACAACAAATTATTGAGAGAGCTTTGAGTGAGACCGTCTCACCATCTCACATATCCTAATTCGTGAGATGTATTATAAATAAGAAAAAGTGATAATTGCAAAAAGTAGCCACCCTTGGTTAAAAGTAATTTTTAGTAGCCACAAGTCTTAAAAAGAATTTATGCTAGCCACTTTTTTTGGAACAGACCAAAATGCCCTTGAAAGGGACCCACTGATCACGTGTTTGAGGAATCAAATTCCACTCTTTTTGACTAAAAAGTACCAAAAGTACAATTGAGGAATCTGATTCCTCTCTTTCTCTGTAAAAAGTGCCAAAGTACAATCTAGTACTATGTGTAGGCATGTGTTCCCTAATATGCTTACAAATTTGGACCCGGTCATATATAATGACCATCCAACCAGTGCTCCATCATACACATATATTCATTTATGTAGTTTTTTTTCGAGTTTTGAGCATTTGGGGAGCAAGTATTTTTTCTAGTTTGTTAGTGGTGTGAGAATTTGGGGAGCAAGTATACAAGGTATGTTTAATCTCATTATTACAGCTATGAATGCATTAATTTGATAATTTTTACATACCTCATGAGTTGTATTTATTTATTCAACGTTGTTTAATAGGGAAAAATGTAGGCCGAATAGAATGAGTTTAGGAAAAAATTTATCCACTTGAAATTTTGTCCTTATTTTTCTGAAAAAACTGGTAGGCCGAATAGAGAAATTTTGGTAGGCCGAATAGAACTACAGTATAGGCCGAATAAAAGAAACATAGGTCGAGTAGAAGAAAAAATATCCACGAAATCTTCTCCTATTTTTCAAAAATACGAGTAGGCCGAATAGAAAAAGTTGTCTAGGCCAAATAGAACAATCCTATTGGCCTAATAGAAGATAGTAGGCCGAAAAGAAGGAAAATTTATCTTAGAAATATCGTCATATTTTTCAAAAATAGGAGTTGGCCGAATAGAACAAGTACTGTAGGTCGAATAGAACAACCTTATTGGCCGAATAGAAGAAACCCAGGCCGAATAGAAGAAAAATTTATCCACGAAATTTTACACTTTTTTTCAGAAAAACAAGTAGACCGAATAGAACAAGTTCTGTTGGCCGAATAGAATAACCTTATGGGCCGAATAGAAGAAACCTTGGCTGAATAGAAGAAAAATTTATCCACGTAATTTTGCTGTATTTTTCAAAAAACAAGTAGGCCGAATAGAATACAAAAATGGGCTGAATAGAATACTTGCAACTAAATTTCTATTGTTTTAATGTTGACATCAATTACATTTACTTGAAAAAAATCTGCAGATGAGCTATAAAAAAGTTGAGTTTTCTTGGGGTGGATTTTGGGATAGGTTACTATACAAAAGTGGATAGGCGAACAGGTTATTCTTGCGGGATGACGATCTGTATTATAATAGTTTTATAATAGAAATTCATAACATAATGCAAGCTGATTTGAGTTACTGGGGTTATGAAGTTCATTCTCTGGTTGAGTACGATGGCCGAATGTCTAAATATAAGATAAAAAATGATGCACGTGTGGAAAAAGTTTTCAACTGTGTTGATGTAGGAATGGTGTACGTGGCACTCCAGCGTATCGCGGGCAATGATACACAAGGTTTAAGGATTAATTTGTCTTCAAGATCGGGTTATGATTATGGAAGTGCTGGTCCGAGCAATGATCCACGAACGAGGACACAGTCTAGTTCTAGGCCTATATTTGATTTGAATGAGGAGTATAGTCCGGCGTCAGAGCTCCAGTGGTCTGGTTTTAGATAATCTCTAGATGATGAAGCTGATGACAATGTTGGTGAGGGTGAGGATGATGTTGATGATGATAATGATGATGTTGAAACCGAGAATAATGATAATGAAGATGAAAGAAACAAAGATGATAATAATAATTCTTCTAGCGAAAGTGATGAAGGAGCTGAAGAGAGAAGAATCCAATTGTATGAAGAAATCTGTGATTACATAAGTCAGAGGGGCGGCCCTAGCTTTTTAGAGCCAATTAGTCGCGACTTGCCCCATTCTGAAATGCAGGCAGAAGATTTTCTTAATCGTCTGCCGACTACACGTCCTTGGTTGATTCCAGGTATCATATGAAAACTTTAATTTTTGAGAATAGAACTAAACTAATTTTCTAACTGAAACTGATGCATCTGTGATGTTCATAGGCATTCCCGATGAAGCTGACAGAGAAGATCATATGTCTGGTTCTGATTTTGATACATCTGGCGTCCTTCACGAGATAATTATATTTGATTCAAAGGAGAAGTTGCAGATAGCCGTGGGAATGTATAACTTATGGAACAGAGTGGAGACCCATGTTGAAAGATCCAGCACGACCAGGTACAACGTGGAATGTAAGCTAAAGGGTAGAACATGTTGTCAATTTGCGATGCACGCAAGATTAAGCTATGGGTTGTGGGGAGTATGTAATTTGTTCCACATTGTGGTTGTCTAAATGATCCGGACAGATCCATTCCTACACAGGTATCATCCAAGGTAATTGGACAATATTTTGCTGTTAGGAAATTTGATAACATTACTGGACTCCGACCCCAGGGGATGAGAGTAGAGATTTTGAAGGATTTCGGGTTCGACATTAGCTACATTGTGGCATTAAAGGGTAAACATCTGGCTGTCGGACACACATACGGGGATCACGACAACTCATTTCATATGCTCCCTGCGTATATGTATCAGTTAGAGTTGATAAATCCCGATACGCACACCCGCATCTCCATCGGTGAAGATAAATGTTTAAGGTTTGTATTTTATGCACTTGGAGCATCCAGGCGAGGATTTCTAGGGTTTGGTCATCCAGTCATTGTCATAGACGGGACTCATATGAAGGAAAAGCATAAAAGAATTGTATTCGTCGCAGTTTCTAATGATCCAAACCATCAGATTTTTCCACTCGCCTTAGGCATTGGCGACATTGAGAACAACACGTCGTGGATGTGGTTTTTATCAAGGCTACGAGAGGCATACGGATATTCTCGAGATCTTTTGATAGTTTTAGATGGGCATTGCAGTATCACACATGCTATATCTATTGTCTACCCTGATGCACATCACGGTCTATGTGGCTATCATCTAAAGAACAGGTTGGCTTGTTATGGAAAGAACGCGTTGTATGGATTCTAGCGTACGATGGATGCATACGTAGTGAAAAATTTTGATCGGTTAGTCTCCTTCTGCGTCTTCGTAATTTTATATTTACATATCATCATTTAAATGGATTTATTACTCATGTTCCCCGTTCTCACTTGTTATTTGCAGCTGCATGTCCTCCTTGAGAGGTGGCCGGTCATAGGAGTTAATGGAGTTAATTGGGTCGTGGGGATATGAGAAATGGGTAAGGGCCCATTATCCGGTCAAACGTACGAGTTTATAAACTCTACTTCAGCTGAGTCTTATAACAATGCCATCCTCTGGGCGCGCAAGCTACCTATATGCACACTGCTAGAGATTGCCCGCACAATCTCTGAGAGGTGGTTTTACGAATGCCGAACTCAAGCTGAGCAAGAGAGTACCGTTCTCTGCAAGCGTGTCCATGACGAGTTAGTGGAACTTTCTCATGCTGCCCATAAGCTACCCATATCAAGATCATTGGTAATAAGTATGCAGTCAAGGACGGTGGTCTGCTATTCACTGTGGATTTGAATGCTCATACCTGCACTTGTGAGAAGTTCCAGAAAGAACTAGTTCTATGTATCCATACGATGAAGACAATCGAGTATGTATTCACACATCTGACTTACTTTGTACATATCAATTGACTCAGTGATTAATATTACTCTATTTTTAGTAATTGCAGGTTGGCCTCTAGTGGCTTTGTGGGAACCGTATTCCATCGCTCCAGTGTACTTGGGATGTGGGGTGGTCCAGTGATGCCTGTTCCACACTATACTCAGTGGGAAACACCTGACATAATACAATCTCAGCGTGTGAAGCCCCCGCTACCACACATGCAGACCGGACGACCATGACAGTATCGGATAAGATCAGGTATGGAGTCATCTAGGAGACGTCACAAAGAACATGTTTGCTCGCACAGTTGACAGCCAGGTTACAATCGAGTAAACTGTATTGGAGCTTCATCTTTGAACAGCGGCGCACCTCCTCCTTAGATGGCTGCCCCTAATCCTCGTGTACGTAGACAGAAAAATATGGCATATGTGGGGAAACTGGACATACTCGTCTACGATATCCTTCTCATATCAACCAGTAGATTATAATTATTATTTTATTTAGATGGAGTATTAATTAAAGAAATTTCGAACAGAAATGTGCTGGTGCTATTTTTGATAATTTCGGGTTTCTTTTGCCAAATTTGAGTTGTGTTCGGAGTAAAATATAAAGCCATTACATATAAACGAGTATCAACATGAATTCTTTTTAATCAACTACACTGCATGTCAAAGTATCAATACTGCACTTCAAAATAAAAGACATTTTCTGTCACATTAAACACATGTATATCATGCAGTGGGGATAATGGTGCCTTGGTGAAAGATTTGGAACACAATATGCCTCCGATAACGCATGATGTAGTCAGGGACATCCCAGTTAAAGTCCCTCGATAAAAATCCCTTTATGGTTCTGAGACATACAGTTCCGCAGTTGGATGAGTCATGCTGTCTAAAACAATAGTCCAACCGACTTGGAGTCACCTTCATATAACAGAGAACCTGTCCACCTTGATACATCTCCCGCATCAGCGCTGGAATGATCCGTCTGAATGGAGAGTCTTCAGTACCCGCTGGGCCTTCATGTCCGGCTCACCATCCCATCTATGTCAGAACGAGTCAAAACAGTGGAATGTCATATTTTTCGTAAGCACAGCACAGACGTAGTAGTGCGAACCCGTATGGATTATGAACATTATCTGCCATGGATGTATAAACAATTCATATATTAGATGCGAAACAGCTGTATAAAATTATTAAATATATGTATTAGACGTATGAATAGATATAATACCACGTCACACTCTGTCCATCGCCTTGACCCCGATCACATGGGAAGTCTCCCTACTGCATACTGTCGAAGATCTATCAAGAGGTCATCAGGGATGTTGGCGTATGTCGTTCTATCATCTTTGTACGCACTTGTGTATACATCCCATACGGATTTTACTCGAGTCTTTGAGGTAATTGAATGTATAACATCAGATTCACAAATACAGAGGACATTATTTCATAAATTAAGAATATATTTGTTACTTACAGAGAATTACATGTCCAAAATGCAGTAACGAGCCATCTCGCGTGGAACGTGTACGCCTACTGTCGTAGGTCACTCAGACAGTAAGCGGAGGTAAGCATCCAGGTACTGAAACATAGTCAATTTTATAACGTAATATTGTTAAGTAATTTAAGATCTTAACTATAAGCATCAGCACAGTTTAAATCACCTGTTCGTCTAACCAAACGCTAGGGTCCTTAAGCTTGCGGAAGAAAACCTTGCCTACTCCGTACCCAATTCCAACGTCAATCATGTTTCAAGAAGCATTAAACAATAAACAAATGTAGTTAAATTAATCGATGAAAACCCCAGACGTAGAGTGAGTTAACACTTACAGATATTGGCTATTTTTGAATCGCTCATACACCTGCCTCATGCGCTCATCCTCAATTGTTGTGAATGGTGACTGTAACGCCGTACTTGGGTTTCTGGCCCTAGTTGTGCGTATCAAACCAGAATCAGCGGCACTCGGTGTCGGAGCCACGGCACTCCCAGGTTCAACCACACGGGAAGAGGGAGATCTAACCCCTGACCTCGAACCAGATGATTCATACTCATCCCTATTGGGCGTAAGATCAGCACAAAGGCGTCTGAACTCCTGCGTAAGCGCAACTCGAAAGTAATGCTGGGCTTGACTCTCCGACACAACTTGACATGCCAACTAGTATAATACCTGCTGATCCAGCCTACGGAAGACCCTTTTCTTGAATTTTTGATCATATCTGTGGTCGTCACCTCTCCTACTCCCACTAAATACTGGGGGCTCATCCACTCCAGCATCAAAGTAATGCTGTCTATCATACTCATCTACAGCTCGATCATGCCATATATGCGAAGGGAACGGAGGCATATGATGTGTGTGACGAAATGAACTGGGCTTATTAAACATCTCCCCTGAATCATGTCCCCATTGGTCAGGGCTAGGAGTCGACGTTGGTCGGTATGCTGATGGATCCCAATTAGACTACCATGCTGAAGGATCCGCCGTGCGTCTGCCATCCCACAAATCTTGCTCAACCGGCTGAGCATAATACTGCTGATACCACGGATCATGTCTAGGATCGTAGGCCTATCCCTCAGTCTGTTAATTCAAATATGATACTGCTGGCTTTCGGACAGTCTTTCTTTTAGGGTTCAAAAACTCCTTTGTATACATCTTCATAAATAAACCCTCCAAAGGATCATCCTCTATTCTAATCCAATAATCGGCTCTGCTCTCTCTGGCGATGTTCTCGAGAAATTGAACCACTTTAGGGTTCTAATTCAAAAAAGTAAAACACTTAGATAAAATATTACTGATTAAATTCCTCAATGATTCATGATAAATGAGAATTCATACCCGAGAAAACAGCTGCATATCAACCCTCTTCGTCGTACGGAACACCCAACGCAAGCAAAGTGGTCGGTAATCGACCTATCGTTAGGGACATCTCTATATGGCGCGGCTAAGGCAGGTATACGCTCATACGCCCAAACCCGTCATAAGTAAACTAATATTGTTAGATTATTACGATTGTGCGTAAAGTGGAATTCATTTGGGATAAGATAACAAAAAAGTTTCATTAATCTTACCATAAGCGCAAATGTTCACCCGTAGAAGTGGTATCTGTACTTGTCGGGATTTGCTCTCTCAGGAAGTCTGGTCAAAATGCCATCCATGAAGTGAAGTAGAGTCATGTAACTGAGCTGGCCCCAGGGGAATAAATCCCATCTGCGCACATTCTCTACTAGCTCCCATACCCAATTGTCTATACTAACCTTGGTAACATCCGATCCAAGGAGAAAATAGTAGACCAATAGCACTTTCGCAACCTTCACCGCATTCTCGGGGCTACCATTAAACGTAACACCTTTAAAATCTTTGGCAATCTCGCTTACTAATGGTCTTCTTTGGCATTGCCCGTAATACATATCGTAAACCCCACCAGCTGGGATATTATACGTCAAGTTCGAATCAAACCCCACTCGATCCCGGAAGCAGAGTCTCATAATCCGCATGAACTCATGCCTACTAAATCTAATGCACACGTTCCCAATCTGAAATAATCTAAAAGTTTGGTCCTCATCGCTAAGTACAATCTCCCGTGTCATCAGGCTGTGGATATTAGTGTGCGCGTTCTAATTGTCGTCAAGATCCCAAAAATGACCAAAACATAAGCTCCTAAATATACGTTCGGCATGCCCAAGCTGTGTTAACCGTGTACGAATTATTCCCATAACAATCCCCGATTTGCAGTAATTATGTATACCACAATTCTGCCCCTGCATACTTGGACGCTTCCACTCACCCTGCACGAGTAACATTTTTTTTAAATAATTTGTAAGACACATCATATCTATCTATTCTAAGACAATTTATTATAAGACAATTCAACCAGTCTACGGAATTCAGTAAATACTCATAATTAAAAAAATCATATAACAATAAGGTCATTTGTTCAATTCGGCCTACAATTACTTCTATTCGGCATACAGATTGTTCTATTCGGCCAACCATATCTTACACTATTCAGCCTACAGATTGTTCTATTCGGCCTACATGTTGTTCTATTCGGCCAATGTCAGATGATCTATTCGGCCAAGGTCTGTTAATACATTATTTCTATTTCGCCAATTTGTTCTATTCGGCCAGCGGTTGTTCTATTCGGCCAACACTTTTGTTATATTCGGCCAACGTCAGATGTTCTATTCGGCCAAGGTCTGTTATCACATTATTTCTATTCCTACACTTTGTTCTATTCGGCTTATAGTTCTTTTATTCGGCCTACACTTTTGTTCTATTCGGCCAACGTCATATGCTCTATTCGGCCTATACAGTTTTTTCATATTTTCAAATAAAAAAATACACTCCCACTGCGGTCCGACATTCTAAAATAATGTATACACGATTAAGTCACATTCTACACATGTGCATTGCCACCATTTTAACATGAACAAAAACACAAATGTAGGCAAAACATTCAACACAACTAAGTCACATTTTACACAAGTAAATATCCATTATTTTACCAAGAACAAAAATAAAAAATGTAATAAAAGTGTAGGCAAAAAATATGGAAATGACTACAAATCCAAAAATTTGTTGAAAAAATTGATTTTATATATACCCGAAAATTCGCCATTGCCGAAGGATAAAGGGGCCCTAAAATGGGTGACACTGTGCTATACTTTGGGACGAAAATAACAGAGAAAGAGAGGGAGCTTGGACGAAAAGGAGAGAGATGATAGAGAATATGGGACGAAAGGGAGAGAGAAGAGAGAGAACACGGGACGAAAGGGAGAGAGAATATGGGAGGAAAATGACGTTAATAATGCCCCACCCGCCCCAATCCAAAATTTAAATTTTAAATATGCTCCCACCACCCCTCATTTAATACAGTCAAACCTGACATAATTATGTCCCCATTATTGTCGTCATTTATCTGACAGTTATGGGGTAATTTGGGAGTCCACTAAATAGTGGCTACTAAAAAATATTTTTAAGGGAGGTGATTATTTAAAATTGTACTTAGCTATTTAAAATTTGGTCATAAGAAAAAAATGTAAAAATGTATTTCAAGTTAAAGTAAGAATAAAAATTAAGAGAAGAATGACTCTATTTGGTTATGTTAATTAAAATTTTGATTAAATTAAAATCCGAATTTGGCAGTTAAATATAAGTTTTGGAAAACGAATTTTTTTTTTCTTATTTTATTATAGAGTTTTAATAAATTATTTTATTAATTATTAAAATTTTATATCTTTTTATTTTTATTTTATAAAAAATTCATAATCAAGATAGGAGTATAATTTTTTATTATAAATGTTATTTTTTATTTATCTTACGAATTATTTATGAAATAATTTATTTGACTTAATATGACTAGTTATTAATTAGATATTATTTTTTATTAAAATCGTTATAATTTTTTATTCATTTAATGAATGATTCATAAAATCTGCATAACCCATCAAGCACGGCTAAATATGCTAATATATTTAATTTGCTTGACATTCAAAACACAAAATTAGCAAAATTTGGGAGACATATCGTACTATTAAGTTGTCAAGTCTCAAAATTAGATTGAGAACTAAAAAATATTTGGTTGTATTTGGATTGAGTCCATTCAAATTCAAGGGATTTAAAAATGAGTGGATTTTAAACTCTTTTGATTTTAAATTAATTCATTTGAATTTCATTGTTTTGATAAATTATGGATCTTTGAAAGGATTTCAAATTCATAATTTAATATTTATTTTTAAAATAGAATTTTATATATGATAAATAAAAATAATAAAATTTTATTATATTAAATATTAAAATTTAAATTTTTTTTAAAAATAATTTTTTAGGAGGGAACTCTAACACCCAATCTATTTCTCTACCCACCCCCTCTCCATCCCCCTACCTCCAAATTTTTTTTAAATAAAATTTTAGATTTTTAATATTTGAATAATAAAAAATATTACCACCCAAGCCCTACCCCCTACCCACCCCCCTCACCCAACACCACTCTCCATCCCAAATTTTTTTTATATAAAATTTTAAATTTTAATATTTAAATAATAAAAATATTACCACTCAATTCTACCACCCTATCCATCCACCCACCCCACCCCCCTTCCACCCACCAATTTTTTTTTTTAAAAAATAATTTTAATATTTAAAAAATAAAATCTAAAATTTTATTAAAAAATTTTTTTGGGTGGGGTGGGGTGGTGGAGGGGGGTGAATTAGGTTGGGTGATAATATTTTTATTATTTAAATATTAAAATCTAAAATTTTATAAATTGTTTTTTGGGAGGGTGGATGGGCAGGGGGGATAGAGCTGGGTGTAATATTTTTATTATTCAAATATTAAAAATCTAAAATTTTATTAAAAATTTTTTTTTTGGGGGGTGGGGGGTGGTGGAAGACAACTAAAAAAAATTCAAAATCAAATCCATAATTTGAAATCCATTGATTTCAAGTGTCATCCAAACATGAGGGAAGGATTTATAAATCTCTATTCAAATCCTTCCATCCAAACACTCCCTCTAATAAGACTCTGAACATGGCTGGTCATGGAATATTACACCATATTTAGATGGCTAAACTACTCATCAAGACCAAGATCACCCCATTTAACATTGTATCTGGCAGCAACGTAATGGGCTCCCACTGGTCCTCGACTTCCATAAGGATAATACTGTTGTGGAATGGGGTCCTATTCAACTAGGACAGACAATGCACAATGATATATCCGGCACAGTGGAAACACAATAAATCCCAAATAATATTAATGCACAACCTTCCACTCAAATATCACAGAAACCACAAATCAATTAAATATGCAGAAATGTACGCAAAATCAACACCAGGAATTTTAACGTGGAAAACCCCTTCAACCTGAGGGTAAAAACCACGGGATCTCTCGTCCAGGAAACAATCCACTAATGCACAAAAATACACAGTTCAATCTCCCTATCACAAGTAGGGGAACACCATCTCTATCACAAGGTAGAGGTACACCAATCTATCTCCCTATCACAAGTAGGGGAATACAACTCCCTATCACAAGTAGGGGAACACCATCCCTATCACTAGTAGGGGAATACAACTCCCTATCACAAGTAGAGGAATACAACTCCTATCACAAGTAGGGGAACATCATCCCTATCACTAGTAGGGGAATACAACTCCCTATCACAAGTAGAGGAATACAACTCCCTATCACAAGTAGGGGAACACCATCCCTATCACTAGTAGGGGAATACAATCACAGAATCATCAGAATAGCCTCAAGAGAACCCCTCTTGGAATACAAGACAACAATGGAAGAAAAGAGGATAAAATAGCACAAATAGAATACGTGTCACCCGATTCTCATTTGTACCTCTTGGAGATGTTTCTACAAAATCCACTCCAATCAATGTGTAGAGAACGTCGCCACGAACTCCCCCTTGAAATTTGAAGTGAAACGGTGAAGAAACGGACCTCCAAATTGGGTATTTTCTCCCGAAAACCTCTTCCCTCTTTCCTTCCCCTGCTTCTCCCCTCTATTCTGTATGTTTCTTGCTCCTGCTTTCTCACGTTGAAGCAGCTATTTAATCAACCCAAATTGGGTTCTTGGGCTTGTTTTTAATAATAATAATAGATGGGCTTCTATTATTATTTTCTTGGGCCAACTAATATTGGGATAAGCCCAACAATCTCCCCCTTCCCAAATAGTTGGCTGCAAGATCACACTTATCTCGAGCTCATGCCGGCCAATCCGGCATACGATTCATGCTCCTCGCAGGTAACTACCTTAGTCATCATACCCGCGAGATTCCTTTCAGTGCGAATCTTCTCCAGCTTCAAAAGCTGCTTCTCTAGCACCATTCTAGGCCAATGGTACCTCACATCAATATGCTCTAGTCTGTTGTGCCACAAATTCGGAGATGAATCATCAACAGCTCCTAATAACTGGTCCCGAGCAATCCTTAGCTTTGTCCTGTAGAGCGTACAATAAAGCTTCCCTTCGCCAACAAGCAAAGAATCCTTGGTAAGCCTCCAATTACCATTTGCAAAATTTTGCTCGAACCCCTCCCTGTCAAGTACATTGACAGCAATCAAGTTGTGGCGCAACTCTGGGACATGTCTCATGTTCTTCAAAGTCAGTCTGTGTCCCAACTCAGTCTCAACAACCATGTCACCAACACCAACTACAGGTGCAACACTCTTGTTTCCCATGAACAAGTGACCAAAGTCTCCTGATCTGTAGCTTGTAAACAACTCTCTCCTTGGAGTACAATGATGTGAAGCTCCCGAATCAACAAACCATTCAACATCGGGATCCTCCACATGAAGACATTCATCGCTCACACAAACTACAGTATCATTATCGTCGTAATGAGTGACAAAAGCTGTTGTATTCTTATCCTCTGACTTCTTCTGATTCAATTCTTTTTCTTCCTTCCAGATTCTGCAATTTCTTTTCAAGTGGTTGGGTCCACCACAATGATAACACTTGAATTCCTCCTTGGATTTAGACCTATAGTCTTTGTGTCCTCCTCTCCAGCCTCTACCTTTATTTTCTGTAACAAGTGCCTGCGACGAATAACTGGCTCCTACTTCTTTTCTTCTAGTCTCTTCATTAAACATACTTTCTTTGACCATGTTCAATGTCAACTTTCCATTCGGAGCTGCGTTACTGAGTACCATAGTCTCCCAGCTATTAGGTAAAGAACTCAATAAAAATAAAGTCTGCACTTCATCATCAAATGTGATATTCATGGTAGAAAGCTGATTCACCAAGTCTTGAAATACATTCAAGTGCTCTGCCACAGAACTCTCATCTTTATACTTCAAGTTCACTAACTTTCTGATAATAAATGTTTTGCTCTGTGCATTCTTTCTCTCATACAGTTCCTGTAATTTTTTCCATAATTCCCTTGGGTTGGTCTCCGTAGCCACATGATGAAATATATTAATATCTACCCACTGCCTGATTGTAGCAATTGTCTTTCTACCAAGTTTTTCCCATACTTTATCATCCATTTTTTCTGGCTTGGCTTCTTTATCATCTTTCCCACTAATAGGATCATACAAATCTTTGCAGTAAAGTAAATCCTCCATCATAGGCTTCCAAATAGAATAATTCTCAGCATTCAGCTTAATCATAGAACCAATACCCTCCATTATTTCTGCTTAACCAAAGCTCTGGTACCACTGTTGTGGAATGGGATCCTATTCAACTAGGACAGACAATGCACAATGATATATCAGGCACAGCGGAAACACAATAAATCCCAAATAATATCAATGCACAACCTTCCACTCAAATATCACAGAAACCACAAATCAATTAAATATGCAGAAATGTACACATAATCAACACCAGGAATTTTAACGTGGAAAACCCTTCAACCTGAGGGTAAAAACCACGGGACCTCTCGTCAAGGAAACAATCCACTAATGCACAAAAGTACACAGTTCAATCTCCCTATCACAAGTAGGGGAACACCATCTCTATCACAAGTAGGGGAAATACAACTCCCTATCACAAGTAGGGGAATACAACTCCCTATCACAAGTAGGGGAACACCATCCATATAACTAGTAGGGGAATACAACTCCCTATTAGTAGGGTAATACAACTCCCTATCACAAGTAGGGGAATACAACTCCCTATCACAAGTAGGGGAACACCATCCCTATCACTAGTAGGGGAATACAATCACAGAATCATCAGAATAGCCTCAAGAGAACCCCTCTTGGAATACAAGACAACAATGGAAGAAAAGAGAATAAAATAGCACAAATAGAATACGTGTCACCCGATTCTCATTTGTACCTCTTGGAGATGTTTCTACAAAATCCACTCCAATCAATGTGTAGAGAACGTCGCCACGAACTCCCCCTTGAAATTTGAAGTGAAACGGTGAAGAAACGGACCTCCAAATTGGGTATTTTCTCCCGAAACCCTCTTCCCTCTTTCCTTCCCCTGCTTCTCCCCTCTATTCTGTATGTTTCTTGCTCTTGCTTTCTCACGTTGAAGCAGCTATTTAATCAACCCAAATTGGGTTCTTGGGCTTGTTTTTAATAATAATAATAGATGGGCTTCTATTATTATTTTCTTGGGCCATCGGGTCTTATTTTCTGGCGTTCAAGCTCCTTTAGGATGGGGGTGAACAGCCCAAGCAACATCTAATTCGTGGCTCCTTATGAACAGCCTCCTTTCACCTTCAACAGCATCCAGAAGAAGTCTTTCGTATGCATCAGGAATCTCTTTCGAGTATCTACATAACACAACCAATCAGCTTTTTCGTTCATGCCAAAATCAACTTTACAGAGTGAAACCCTTATTTCAGCCCTGAAATACGAAAAAACTATAGGTATTATGCATTGTTCATACCACGAGTCACAAGATGAGTGTCCAGAGATGATAAAATGAGGAAACTAAACAGTCTACACCTCAATTTGCTAACCTCCTATTATGTAAGGCTTTTCCGGCTTTCATTAGAAATGGCACCCTATCCCATCTTGCATTATCTATGAAAAGTGCAGCTGCAGCAAACGTTGGAGTTAAACTGTCCTTGGGAACAGTTTTGTCATCTGTATATCCAGGATACGTAACACCTCCTTTTGTGTGACAATTGTACTGCCCTACAACCACATCATCAACTCCTAAAGGCCTCATCAAGCGCAGAACTTTAACCTGTTATCAACAATTGCATATTAGTGTTGAACATTATATTCTAAAAGTGCACGTGGAGAGAAACCTTTTCATTTCTGATATCTTCCGCATCCAAACTAACATGTGTTTCCATGGCAAAGAGGGCTAGTATTTGGAGCAGATGATTTTGCATTATGTCTCTAATAATTCCATAGTGATCAAAATAACTGGTATGACACAAAATAAATGAATAAATGACTTATTCGGCTTATTTAATGTCAAATTGACAAGACAAATTACCCTCCCCTTCCTTCAGTTCCAAAGTCTTTAGAGAATATCAGTTGAACATTCCTTATATATTGTCTTGACCATAAGGGTTCAAAAATAAGATTGGATAAGCGGAGGACAGAGAGATTCTCCACCAACTCCTTTCCTAGGTAGTGATCTATCCTGTAAGGAGAGGAGCATCTCAAAAGAAATCAACACTCAACTATCAAGCTGATCCCTCTAACTCATCTCATTATTCCAATAAGGATAGAAAATAGCTAAGGGATTACAAATAAACTACCTGAAAATTTGATCCTCCTTCAAGTATTGCTTTAGAGATTTAGTCAAAGCAGCAGAGGACTCAAAATCCCGGCCAAACGGTTTCTCAACAATAACCCTAGTCCAGCTAGAAGAAGCAGAAGCAGAGTAACTGGCACATTTAACAGCATCTACGAATATGTTTGGTGGGATGGATAAGTAAAAAAAGACGATTTGAAATTCTGCCACCCTACAGAAGCCAGATATTTAGTGGTAAATAATAGGTTTGTCAGCCCAAAAACAATGTCTCACCTCACATGAATTTGCAACAGAATGTCATATTCATGAAATTGACTATACAATAAAAAAATTAGAAAACCAACAACTAGCTGGCAGCAGCTCATAAAAATGCAAAGATCTCTGCTTGCGTTATGTTGTTTGGATTCATTACCATTAGTCCGTGCTAGTATTAGTAATTTATAAGTATAAGAAGGAAGAAAAACTATGACTTTCATTGCATTTTTATATTACTCGGGGTATATATCACCAATTATTTTAGGAAAATATTGACACGGTGGCAGACTTTCAACATAGATAATGTCATGTCTCTACGACAAACTAAATGGAGTTGAGCAAATAAAGAGTTGCAATAAATTTATTTCAGTAAGAAAAATCTGACGAAACATTTTTGAAGGATTGCCTGAACTAGCAATGAAAGTGGTCTCCAAATAATCAAAGAAGTACCCGAGTGTGAGAACTTCACGTTTATCACTGCACATTACCTCATGCTCCCTGAGTTTCTTATCAAGCTCCACAAAATGTTCCTGGGAATCATATTGGCCAGAGTGGTAGAAACATCTTTGTAGGAATTGCTCCATTTTTTCAGCACAATTTTCCCTGAATAGAAACCCATAGAATTCAGGACAAAATTATCAACACAAACCGAAACCAAAAACTCAGAATAGAGTGACAAGGAATCAAAAGCAAAGGGGCAGCAGCAATAACCTCTTGTCAATTCTACATGTAAGAGTCTTGCTAACCATGTTTCTTAAGTCTGAATCTGTCATCTTACTTTGTGCATAACCAAAGATAGTACAATGCTGCAACCAAAAGGACATCTTTAATGTTCAACAACTCAGAAAACAATTAGCAACGTTCATGTTAAATTCTTAAGTTGGTTGATTAGTGAAGTGTTTCACTGTCATCAAATATTAAAGGAAAGTGAAACTAGAGGAGATAAGTTTCAACAAACACCTCAGGTAGGCAGTCCTCATAGTATAGTGCAAAAAGAGCAGGAAATATCTTCTTCTTGCCGAGGTCCCCAGAGGCTCCTACGACGGTAATACTGACAGTTGATTTATCATCATTCACATTCATATCAAATGGCTTTTTCTGCTCCTCAGGCGGGGTGGCTGAGAACAACCCTTTCTTCTGAGAGCTTCATTTTGCGATTCAACAATCGCAGCACCTGAGATATTCGTTCAGTTAGATGACTATTGACAATTCAAATGAGAGAAACTCAAGATTACAGTTTACAAAGCATCTAAGGATAACAAATCAAATGCAAGTGCATCCCATTACAGAGTACGCAACATGTAACAAGAAAATGAATGTTTGAGCTCCTCACACCAAAAACATTGATAGGAAAGCCCAAAAACTACATATACAAATCTTCATAAACTCCACATTTTAGATAGCATTTTCCTTGTTCTTATATTGACATAATAAAAACAAAATAAAAGAAGCCATCAATGTTCACAAAATCTAAAACAGCCACAGATAATGATCATAAATTCAGAACCTCGTAAACTTTACACATAACATTGCAATTCAAAGAAAGTAAAAAAAAAGAAAGAAAATTTACAGGCAAGTGGCGAAGGTGGATAGACAGGGTGAGAAATAATAACACTAACCATCATGCATGAAAATCGCAATGAAAAAAGGGTTGCGCTTTGATTGCAAAGACACATTTCTGGAGCCCAATTTTTTCAGAGAATTCAAAGGAAATACAGCATTTTTGGGATGCTGATAAAACCCAACAGAAGATGAATTGGAATAAGCTGAAGATGAAGAGCAACATGTGCCGGGTGGGGAGATTGCACTTGCAGCCATAATCCCAAAACTCAATCCTCTTAAAACCAAGATTAGTTAATACGTAAATTGCAATGATAATTTTTTCTAAAAACAAAATATAAATGAAAGGGGGAATTTAATGGAAATTTGAGAATGTCGAAGGTTAAGCCTTTGGCTTTGAGATCTCCGAAAGGTAGCTCTTTATTCTGCATAGCTTTGGTGTACGTATCGTATCGTATGGGCTTTGAAGATGAAGGGACTACTGCCTAATGCCTATTGGTTGGTCATATAAATACGATAACTCAATCGAATTATAAATTTTTTTTCTGTTTATTTAATATGTAATTAGCAACTAGTAGTTGACAATTTGAGCTATGGCAATGGAATCCGAAATCGAAGACAACCGAGTCGATTTCAATTTGATTGGGGCGGTTTTTTTTGACTTTTGACCGGATGGTTCGAGATTACATCTTTATACTAAAAGGTATACAATTTAACACAAAATTCTAAAGACACACAGTGTGTGCTTCCTTGTGTCCGGGCGCACACAAGTTTTTGCCTTGTAAAATAAAAGGTACACATCTTTATACTAAAGGGTATACAATTTAACACAAAATTCTAAAGGCACACGAAATGTACTTCCGTGTGTACATAAGTTTTTGCCAAAAAAAATACTAATAGAAACGGGGCGGGGACGATATTTATATACCCGCCCCGAAATATATATATATATAAACAATTTATAGTGTGCATCCGGGTGCACCCACATACAAATATAAACAAAAACATATACAATTAAGAGTAAAAATATGTACAATTTAATTGTTAATTTTTTTAATGAAAAATTGTATATAATATTCAATAAAATGTTATGTACATATGAATGTTAATTTTTTTAATGAAAAATTAATGTGAAAAAAGTATACAATTATTACAAAACACGTATACAAAATAGAATAATATGCATACAAAATAGAATAAAAAGATATACACATATGGGTGCACCCGCACCCAATATACACTCATATATATATATATATATATATATATATATATATATATATATATATATATATATATATTTAATATACTAAATGAGAGTTTTAATTTTGATGACGTGTCGTCACCAGAATTAATCTAAATTATTTTAATTTTTTAATTAAAATTAAAAATCTCAATTATTTTAATTATTAATTAAAATTTAATATAGATATATACATATATTATTTTAAAATTTTAATATAATATTATCAAATCAAAATTAATTATTATTAATTAAAAATTAATACAAATAATTATATATATTTACTTTAAAATAATATGATATTATCAAATCAAAATTAATCATTATTAATTAAAATTTAATATAGATAAACATATATATTTACTTTAAGATTTAAAAAAATTATCCTTTCTCCACCTATAAATAAAACTCCTTATTCATTCGTTCTACACATAATTATTTATCATGACGAGCAAAAGTTTTCTTTAAATTCTAAAAAAAGGTATTTGTTATTATTATTATTATTATTATTATTATTATTATCATTATTGATTATTTTTTGTTGATTCTTTTATATTTTTAATTTATTTTTTAGTTCTCTTTTTTTTTAATTATTAGTATTTTTATAATCTTTTAAATTTTTATGTAATTAACTTTTTTTAGGGTTAATTTTTTTATTAATTTTTTTTATAATTTCACTTCTATTATTTTTTACTTAATGTTTCTTTTATATTTTTTATAATTTCTTTTAATTATATTTTTGTTTTTATTTAATTTTTTTGTTTTGGTTATGTTTTTTTTAATTGTTATAGTATGTAATTTTTAATTTTTTGATTTTTTTACATAATTAATTTTTTTTCATGATTAATTTTACAAATTTTTAATTAATTTTGTTATAGTTTCAAGTTTGATTATATTTTATTATTTTTTGTTTTAATTCTTTTTTTTAATTATTAGTATGTAATTTTTTTTACGTTATTTTTTTCATGGTTTAATACATTTATTTAATAAATTTTGTTATGATTTCTTTTTCTTTTCTTATTTTTCGAATTTATTTATAATAAATTTATTTTTTATATTTAATCATATATATTTATTTTATTTTATTTTTTTTAAAAAAATTTTAATTATTTTTTGCTAATTTTCTTTTAATTTTATTTGTTTTAATTTTTTAAATATATTTTCACCAACAATAAAATTTAATGATATATAATTTTTTTTTAATATTGAATATGAATGTGATATTTTTCTTATAATTTTTGTTGTTTTTTTTATATTTTTAAATTCTCTTTTGATTACCTTTTGTTTTTATTAATTTTTTTTAATTATGTTATTTTGTTTTTTATTTTTTTATTAGTATGTAATCTTTTAATTTTTATTTTTATCTTAATATTTTTTTTCATTGTTAAATTTATTATTTTTTTAATTAAATTGTTTATGATTTCTCTTTCGAATATTTTTTCTATTTTTTTGTGTTTTAATTATGTTTTTTATTAGTAATTTTTAATCTTTTGATTTTTTTATGTTATTCAATTTTTTTTCATTATTAAATTTACAAAAAAAAAATAAATTTTAAAGATGTTTCATCGCCTGAATTTATTTTTAATTTAAATAATTATTAATTAATATTTAGGGATAAATACATAAATTAATTTTATAAATTCTTTTTAAGATTCCAATATTTATATGGTTAGATCAAATAAAAATAAAATAAAATCTTATTTAGAAATATAAAAAAATAAACAAAAATATTGATCCTCACCACCTATATGATAAGACTCTTTATTCATTTGTTCACATTAATTATTCATCATAACAAACAAAACCTATCTTCACTTTCTAAAGAAAGTTTTTCATTTTTTAATTATTTTTATTGATAAATTTTTGCTGTTTATTTTATATATTTTTTTAAAGACAAAGTCTCTTGTGAGACATTATAATATGAGACGGTTTATGAGGCGTGTTAAAGTATGTCTATTATTTAGATAAAGTATGCTTAATAGTTGTTAAAGTATGTTTTCTAAAATATACTGGATTATACATTAAAGTATGATTTAACGTGTTATAATATGATTTATTATTGATATACTCTAACTACAAATAAACATACTTTATCTATACAATAAGCATACTTTAGTGATGGGTCGACCCGTCTCACAAATAAACCGTTTCACAAGAGAGTAACTCTTTGTTAAATTTTCTTTTGATTAATTTTTATTTTTATTTAAACTTTTTTTTTTGTTTTTTTTAATGTGAATTTTTGTGCAAATAATATACTCTCCACCTATAAATAAAACTCTTTATTCATTTATTATAGACACGTAAATAATAAAAGTTTTTTTTCAAGTTCTATTCAAGATTTGAATAAAACTCTTTTATTTATTATTTTTTAAATTTCTATTAATTAATTTTATGTAGATTCTTTTATATTTTTTAAATTTTCTTTTAATTAATTTTTTTATCAAAAATTGTTTTAATTCTATTTTTTTTAATTTTTATTATATTTTAATTTTTTTATTTATTTACGTTATTAATTTTTTTCATGGTTAATATTATAATTTTTTAAATTAATTTTGTTAATTTTTTTATTTCGTCGAATTGTTTATTTTTTTATTAATTAACTTTATTATAAATTTTTTTCTTCAATGATTAAATTAACATATTTTTAAAAAAATTGATTAATTTAATTTTGCAACAACAATCATAACAAAATTTTGAAAAACCAATTCAATAATTTTTAAAATTTTTTTTTGACAAATTAATTTAACAACGAAATTAAGTTTTTACTAACGAAAGCCAATTCACATTTGAGTGTATATAAATTGAATTTTACTCAACAATATAAATTTATATTAGATTATAATTGAATTAATAGTTATATTAAATTTGAATTATATTTTTTAAAAGAAATAATTACTGATAGGTACACACTTTGTACCCCTAATTACTACTAGATACATTGATTTAAAATAATAATTATTTAATACAAAATATTAAAGTAAAATACCAAATATACCCCTAAACCCATATACCTTTAAAACACTAACCCCAACCTCTACCCACCACCGGACCACCGCTGCCGCTGCCGGACCGCCGCCGCCGGCGGAGCTCCGGCAGCCGGTCGCCGGAAAAACTGTTCGTCCAAAAAAAAAAAAAGAAAAAAAAAAAAACTGGTCGCCGGAAAAACTGCCGCCGCAGGAAAAGCTGCCGGACCGCCGCCGCCGGACCACCACATTTTTTTGCTGCACACACTTTTTTTTTGCTGCACACACTTTTTTTGCTGCACACACTTTGCTGCACATGAACTTTTGCTGCACACAATATTTATGTGCAGCACATTAATAGGGGTAATATTGGAATATCACTATATATTTTTGTACCTAGTAGTAATACTTTTGTATGTTTGTATCTCATAGTAATTTAGGGTTTTTTTGTGTACCTAGTAGTAATCCTCCCTTTTTAAAATTGTAACTTTACAACCCGTGTAATAGGGGGATCCATACTAGTATATATATATATATATATATATATATATATTGAATTAAAAGTAATAGGTCTCTTTTAATTAATTTATTTATATTTTTTATGTATTTCAGTTTTTTTTAAAGTAATAATTTTATTATTTTAATAAATTAAAAAAAAAAGATTTCGGTTCGAATTCGGGGATACCCGCCACCGATAGGGGTGGTGATGGAGTGCAAAATTAATTCCCGTTGGGATATGAAGCAGGTTCGAAGATGAAAATTTTCAATTGATTCGAGGACGATGGTATTAAAAACCGCCCCCATATTCGGCCCATTGCCAACCCTAAGTTATGTAATAAAGCAAAGTAGTTTACTTCACTTCGTATTTACCTTGCTTCCCACTAGTTAAATTTTAAACGTGTTTATTTATAAATAATCAGGTAATCGAATTATATTTTAAGTTGTGTGTGTATAAAAGATATATAAATCACTTCTATATATACTTGTTTCTACATTAAATAAATCCGAAAAACTTAAAACTAATGCACATGTATATGTTGATTTGATTGGGGAAGAATCATTAGTTGCAAATTACTGCCTTTGTCCCAAACTTGAGAATCATTAGTTGCAAATTACTGCCTTTGTCCCAAACTTGTGTACGCGGAGTTTAAAAAAAAAATAATTTTTTATGAATTTTATTAACTTTTAAAATGTATTATAATATTTTTTTATAATAAATAAATTATAAACCAAATTATGTTAATGTCAAGTAAGAGAAAGTAATAAATAAAAAAATTGGAGACCAAATAAAGTCGCATTCAGTGGAGACTTGCCTATTAAATAAAAATATTAAGAAAACAACTTGTTAAATAAGCCCAACCTGATTTTCAAATGCCTAATGGTAGTGATGTTTGTTAGGTAGTTATGCGTACGAATGTGTTAATTTATGTAAAATAAAATAGATGGGAAAGAAAGATTTTGGATGTCTTGTTATTACACAGATTAGATGGGTGACACGTACGAAAAGAAAAATCTCAATCTTTCTCCTTGGGGTTGATTTTTAGGGTATAGATTATTTTATTTACGTGTTAGTCATCCAATAGTTTGTAATAGGAGATGTAACACCAAAATGTAATAGAAAATACAAATCAGGAAAGAAGAGATAAAAGAGAAAAATGTATTAATTAAATAGAGATAATAAGAGATAAAAGAGAAAAAAGTATATTAAGGAGATATGAAAGATAAAAAGAGAAAATTTATTATGCATATGGGTGTTTTTAAAATTTGGACATGGATTTTTATCCAAACACGATGTTTTAAAATCGGATACAAACATAAGAGTATCTCCAAGAGACTATTTAAAATTTGAAGAGTATTTTCAAAATATAAAGAAGATTTTTAATTTTAAATAATCATATTTTTATTATACTCCAACAAACTCTTTATATTTTCATTTCCAATACACACTTATGACATATTTTCTCTTTTTATTTATTAAAAACTAATTTTTTTGAACCAAAACACACAATAAATTAGATAACACTTAATGCAATTTAAGTTTAAAGAGTGGATTTGACTCTTCAAATTTAAAGAGTGAAAATAATTATGTAAATTTAAATGTTAAAATAGAAAGTGTGTTGAAACTCATTTTTATTAACATTCTTTTCTAAATTTGTATTTTAAAAAACCTTTTGGAGATGATATTTGTAGTTGATGGGGGTAGTTTACAACCCAATTCTCAAGAAGCTCAAAAGTCGAAAGCATTCTCAATCCTAAGTACACTCATCGGTATTAGATACAGAAATCCAAATACAATTCTTTTCTGTGAGAACAAATATCAAAAATAACAATTGACCAATTAGTCATCAAAATTCATTAGTATATCCATTACCAGATGCCCTAAAGTAATCGTTATACCCTAATTTCAAATTCAAACTTGCGCAAAAACCCCTAAAACTCGTTCATCGGGTCACCACAACATTTCTTCCCCCCATTTTTCATCCTTTGCTAGGTTTTCTTGTTCCTCTCGACGTTCGACGATTACTCTACCGTAGGAACGAGAAGAAAAGGTGAACGTCTCTTCGAATTCCTACGAGTTCAGTTTACGCTGAAGTGGGGTAAGTTCTTTCTTCTGGAGTCGGAAAATTTAGAAGCTTATTAGAAGAAGAATTTTGTGGGTTTTGATGGATATGGATTCTTTGGAGACTGAAAGATGGATGCCCACCATTGATCAAGAATTATGCATTCCGAAGCTCATTGATCACATTAGGTATTCTTTCCGCCAGTGCGAGTTCAATGAAGTTCAAGAGAACTTAATGGACCGTGAAAAGGAGATGAAAACCAGAATAGAAAATCTTGAGAGGGATTGTGAGTCTTTCCAGGTAAAGGCACGTTTGCTAGAGAAAAGCCATGGCATAACGGAGCTTCAAAAGTACAACTTTGAAGAGAAACTGCAAAAGAGTCAGAAGGAATGTGAGGATCTGAAAGAAAGAATAACAGGGTTGACCAAACAGCTGATGGAGTCTTGTAATAGAGCAATAATTGCGGAGGAGAAGCTGTGTGAGAACTCAAAGATGGTAAAAGAGAAGGATGAATTAATCCTTGAGTTGAATGGAAAAATTAACGAGTTGGAGGATAAAACATTTGAAAATGAGCAGTTGGCGGGAGTACAACAACTGATGCTAAAAGGTGCTGAGCAGGAGATTTCGGATTTGAGGCGTGAGAAATTGGCTGCGGACCAAACTATTGAGGAGTTAAAGCTGAAACAAGTAGAGGCTGATGAGGTTGTGAGGAAATTGAAGCAGACTGTGGAGGAGATGAGTCAAAAAATGACAGAAGCAGCATCTGTGGTGCCCTCTGCTTCTAATTCCGCCAGCAGCCGACGTATTGAATCGCCAAACATAGGTATTTCATAAGGAACACTAATCTAAAGTATAATGCTTTAAGTTGCCTCATGTATGCAGATTAATATCACTACTATTTTTTATGGTAAATAAGGAAATAACACTGCTAAAACTTGTGGATATGTGATGTGTTGCGTGGACTATCTGGATGTGAGGAACATAATAGATTTTGAGGAAGTGGAGGAACAATGAGAATTGGTGTTGGGATATGAGTAAGGTCGTGGATGAGATCAAGGGGATTTATGGAGTTGGCTTTCGCTATTCATTTACTGATGAGATTGAAAGTCCTTAGACTAGTATTGCTGGCAGTTTACTGATTCTCTATAATTGTTATTTTCCTGATATAAAATCATTAATATAATTTTGCCTTTTCTGTTATTGCATCTCATTTAATCCACACTGAGGTGATAAAAGGTTGTAGTGGAATAATCTATCCATCAGGGTTCCAACAGCTATGGCTCATTTAACTGAAACTATTTCTGTTTTCATTTCATTACTAGGGTAACTTTCATGACCTTTCTCGGTTTTTAGATTTAATTCTGTTTTATTTTCTGTCTCAAATAGACATTTGGATCACTCATTACCTGTCGTAAGAAGCAATTGTTTTGCATCGCGTAATGATCTCCTTGGGAGTCTGCAAATGATCTCGTTAGCTAATCTGCAGTATGGGAGAGCTACCTCAAATATCATAATTCTTTTTTGTTGTTTTGGTGGGTGGTTCCAACATTTTATAATTAATTTCAACTTAGAAAATGATTGATCGAGATTCGAACTACACTTTCAAGGATTTTTAATGGAGATTTCTGATTACATGCACAATGGTAATCAAGAACTAGAAGTGTTAGCTTATGTAGAAATGTGAAGAAATTGTCTTGGCATAAAAATAACATGTCAGTTGCATGGGTACAGGTCGAAGAGACGTTGCTCAATCTTTGACTGAAGAGGATGGCAGAAATATGGCTCGTGTTTCTCCCGTTTCTGGTTCCAATCGTCCTGATTTTAGATGTAGTTCTGATCAACATAATGAAGGTGAAGACCAACAGGTTTCAGGTAATAAATTAAATTCTGGTGGGATAAGTTTTCAGTATTTGGTGTTTTAGTTGACTAACTTAATTGGTTGAGCAAGTTTTGTGCGTGGGGCCGTATCTGAGACCGTTTCACTTATCACTTTTAATGTATCATACCAATTGTTCGTTAAATAAATCAATTGAACAGTTATCACTTTTCATAAATCATGTATCACTCTTTCTTAAGAATATTATCATTTCTAATCTGCCTCACGGTCTCACACAAATTTTTGCTCAATTAGTTTAACATCTAGTGGCTGTTACTATTTTTAAAAATTCACATGCAGTGAAGTTCTTTATTCAGTACTCCTATTTTTTAAGTACTAAATAAGTAATATTTTTTTAAAAAGGAGGATGTATCTGTCATTGGTCCAAGGGTTCTGATATTTGTTATAATAATGCGTTAAAAAGATTACACATTGTTGCCATTGGATAATAGATTTGCATGTATAGTTATATATGCCTCAATGTTGGATGGATTTTTTTTCAGTTCAATAGGTTTTGGAATAAAAGAGTAATCAAATTACATTCTAATATTACTTTGATTTCGTCTTCCACTCTTGTTTTGTATCTGAGAAACCTTTCACTACTAGTTGGTATCTTTTGTTAAAACTGGGAAGACCTCAGTTGCCATTTTTCATTAATTTTAATCTTTACACGTGAATAAAGAAATTATCTGAAAAACCTTAATGTAATGCTAGCATGATTGTTTCATTCTTAAATCTCATTCCTTTGTCGCGCTGGAGCATTTTGATGGTTTTCAAGATTTCATGAAGAGCCTCTCATCTTTTGTTACTTTCTTTGCTTCAGTATTTGGAGTTATAAAGGCCTAGTTTCCAAGTCAGAACATGATGGTTGATATGCTCTAAGTCAGAACATTATGATTGATATGCTCTGATCTACCAAGTTAATTTTTATTTTTTCAAGGGAAAAGAGGCATCAGACCTCCCCTTTTACAGTGACACCTCTCTGTAGATCTGTTTGTTCTCACTCCATGTTTCATATTCTTAAATCTATCCTCAAAGTTAAAATAATGCTGAGCACCAAGCAGTTTTTTCATTTAGGTTCCTAGAGGGTTTAGGAATAACATATCTAAAAGATAATTGTTTTCCTTGGTCTGCTATTGTGATATATGTATATCTGGGTGCTTTTGATTTTGATGCTGACATGTCCTCATCGAAGTCTGAATTGATTATTGGGTTAGTTAGCACTTTGAAGAATATTTCTGTGTATGTGTGCAGATTCTAATGCTGTCATCGTGCTCTCCGACTGTGAAATGCCTGTCGGAGGGAAGTCAGTGTTTGGGGCATGTAGTTCTCGCAAAGTTGCTGGTCCATTGATTGCTTCTGCTGATGTCATTGAGGTATGTGATAGCTCTGATGATGAGATGATGCCTAGTGCTACGTCTGAGGCATCTTGTGGACAGAGAAATAAGAGAAACAGAGCCTACAACAGACAGGATTCTCTAGTTTCAAAGAGGAAAAAATGCGTTGTCATATGTGACGAGGAAAATTTGCCAATTGGTGGAAAGGAACATACATCCTCCTCGGTGCACCCTGTCGTGGATAAAATTGCTCCACCATTTTCATCGGACAGAAGTTCATTGCCGAGACCTGTAGAAAGATCCAGGGTAGCATCCAATGATTCAGATGATGAATCATGCTCCGAGTCCGACTTGCAAGCCATACTTGAAACCGTCCAAAGTAAGGCACAGTAAAATATAAAAACTTGTTTGTCAAGTTTGCTGCATTTGTTGTAAAAAGGCTTAGAAAAATTGTCTTTTTAATTTAGTTGACGTGTTCTTTATGTTTTTGGATTAGAGAAACAAGGATGCTTCATTTGTGTTAAAAGGGGCATTTTCAGTTAAGGTATTAGTGGTTGAATTAGTGCCATCTCTGATTGTGTTTGCTTTGATAATCTATTTTCTTCTAGCTATTATTTTGACTCTTTTGTGTTTGTTTTTCATCACGCTTCGTCATATTTTGATGGGGTGGTTATGAAACACGACGAAGAACTCAACTTTGATTTTACATTAAAGAACAAGAATTAGGATTTTCGTCGCTAAACAACTGAGGTGCATATGCAAGTAGTTGATCACAGTTGTGGTGGTCTTTGCTTTTGGTTCCTTTATTCAGTACACTTGTGCCTCCACTCGCACTCTTCTGCTTCACAATCTCCGCAACTCGTCCGCCTCTCTTGTTGATGAACTCTACAAGCTTCTGTGGATCCATGCTTCCCTTCACACGCACCAAATTTTTCTCCATATTTGGATCCACCGTTTCTACACCTGTATACATCGTTTTAGATGTCTCGTTAAACGTCGTACGTTCATCCAAAAAAGGAAACGTTTAAAAATACCTTCCATCCTGAGGATGCAATGCTTGACCTCCTTTGCACAGCTCTCACAATGCATATAAATTTTGAGCATCACCTCAACCACCTTTGGCTGCCACCAAGATTCAAATGATTATATGACCATAAATTTGATTAAAGAATATTAATGGATTTAATAATAATAACCTCTGGTCTTTTCTTTTCCTTCTTGACTTCATTTTTAGGGATGGGAGAAATTAACTCAACCTGTTTCCTGCATTTCTTCCTCACTCGCTCACTCACTTTGATGGGATCAGCCTTTCTCCCCTTAACACTCACCTTATTATTCTTACCATCAATTTCTATCCCCTCAACACCTATATGAATAAACATGTTAAATTACAATATCGTAGAATCATGTATGCATGGAAATAATCCTCCGTCCTATTTAAGATTGCACCTCTCCTTTGTATTCGTCTCAATCTTAAATGAGTCGAAGGGAGTATATTATATATATATATATATATATATATATATATATATATATATACCTTCAAAACCATGGAGACATTTGTGAACTTCATTTGCGCATCCCTCACAATGAATATTAACACCCAATATTATTAATCCCTGTGGATTAATATTCTTCTTCTCCTCATTTGAGTTTTCTGTACTCGTCATTTGAGATTTCTTATTGATGGTTTTCTCAGCAACTTAGGCTTTAGCTATATATATTACTTAAAACGACACATGTAAATTGTGCAATTTTTTTCTTGTTTTAGATAATTTTATAATTATGGAATCTACTAATTATTCTGGGCAAGAGAATCTTGGTTATAATGAGTTTTCTATAAAACACATTTATGTAGGAAACTGTTACCCTTTCAAATAGGTTGTAACCGTTTGCATTTTTTTTTTAATAATAATAATAATTGCGGTAATGACTGTTGGATCGAATTATCAAGATAGAATAATTAAATACACATCTACAATTACTAATTTAACCTTTGAATTTTTGTTACTTAAATAAATGTAAAATAGATTTCTCTCTCATTATTATCTCTTGCATTAATTACACTGCATTAATTTTAATATTTTATAGTATGTATTTTGTATTTGTTTCAAAAATAAAATCTATATATATATATATATATATATATAGAATGTATGCTAAAAATAGAAAATATGATTTTCCTGCCAAAAATTCTTGCTATAAATAGAAGCCATTAATTAAATTAAATAAAAACTATTTATAATTGTAATGGCAACAGGCGTAATTAATAGACAGAGCAGATTTATTGGGATTGAATGTTAAAATAATCTAAAAATAATATCCAGTAATCACCGCACAGACACCTAACATAAAAAGTGGAGTTGCTATGATTTATAAAATATTAATTAATAGAAAAAAGAGAACACAAGAATAAAAGGAGGAAACGTTTCAATTACTTTTACTGCAATTATTACACATCAAAAATATTTTGAATTTCAAATTCATGAATGGTGTACCCCACCGCTCCTGCCCTGGGATCGGTGGAGGAGGTAAATCGCTGGATGTGCCTCAAGTGACTTATAAGGAGGGCTCACTGTTAAACTGCATAGATTCGAACCCCCACCCTGCAACAACTAAGCTCCTTTCCACCATCCCCTCTACCACTTTAGTTATTTCAAATTCATAAAAGGAAGAATAAGGTTCATCAACAACTTCACAGATACATGCGTGCATCTGCCGCTTCTTTTAGCCAATGGAGTTCGCCGCTTCTCTTAGCCAATGGAGTTTGCCGCCCAACCTTATTATTAGTAGAAATTTGTGAGTGTTCCAGTAAATGGGCGGAAGCACGCGGGAGGGGGAGATGATTTGAAGAGGCGTGAGAACAGGATGAATTTCCAAAACCCTAATCAATGTGAAGTTGATTTGGGTGCGGGGAAGTATCAGTGTGAAAAATTGAAGGTGCATATAGCATTCGATTACTCACATTTTTCTCTCTGTTTGTAACTTTTGATAATATTTTTAATTAAAGATCTACAATCTCGGCTCCGAAACACTAAACCACCCTTCTTTCCAAATTTGAAATAGGTCGTCAGCGGTGGGGAAGACCTGCATCGTCGCCTCGCCAGCGAGATTCGGTAGATGATGAAGGAGGAGGGCAGAAATGTGACGCTGGGGCGCTGTAGAAGATGAGGCTGACAAAATCGTTGGCGTGGGAGGCTCTGAGATGGATCACCGGCGAAGGACATGGTGGCACGTCAAGACCGATGCTGGTGGAGTTTTTCAAGTTGTACGAGGAGAGAGGGAACTACACAAGAGTAATGGAGAAAAAAAGTATTTTGAAGGGAGATGGAGAAGAACTCAGGGAAGAGAAGTATCAGCCCGTCTCGAAGCGGGCTCTCATTATCGTCAAATTGAAGACCTTATTAATGGTATTTACATTTTTCCATTGATCATCTTACTTTTCTTCAAGTTTAAACTCTTTTTTTTTTCTAACTTGCTATTTTTTTTTTTTAATTTAGTTGCAGCAAGAAAAGATGAATAGGAGAAAGTCAGATTGCAGAGGTTTATAGACATTATTAACGAAGTGGATAGCATCCATCAACACGTACGGTATTATTGCTTTCACTGTGTTGTAAACGTGTGGCAGAATTTCCTTTTTATTTTTCTATTTTATTTATTGTAAATCTGGTGAAATATTTGACTAGCTTAACATGCCCCATTAATATATGTACTTATTATTCCGTGAAATGCAATACGCTTAATATCAGCAGTTTCAGTCTTTCAGAAGCTGGGGCATGTTTACGATTGTTTCATATTGTGGTGAACAAAATTGAGAAATCCAAGGGCTTACTTCTACCGACTTTAATAGCATTTGCTTACTCTGTTAGCACATGATCAGGGTAAATCTCTTTGACATTGCTTTGATGTTTCTGTTTGATAAGACCTATGCATTTGATTTTTTTTATTATTTTATCTTGATTATAGTTCCATTTCTACTGTATTAGTTTTTTCCCTTAAGTTAAGTGTGTCAAATGTAGGTGCTTCTTCCACCATCTCATTTCTAAGGGAGTAGCTTGGGGTCCTACAATAGCCACTGTAATTTTGACGGCAATTAAACTTTTCACCAACATTTCCTCTTTCTCTATTTGTTAATTAACTCTTTCTCTCTTCTCCTGGAAATGCAAGTAGGCATGAATTAATTAAGGCATCTCACGTTTAATTTAATGATAATCACCTTCGCTTAAATTCTTTCTTGCACCTAATTCTGCTTCTCATCTTAGATATGCATGTCCTCTCTGCATCTTGATGGATTTTATAATTTCTCTAATTCTTAAGAGAGCGTTTCTAACATTGGTGGACTATATTCCAGCTGTCTCATTTGCAGCAGCAAGGATCATCTTTGTATTCATCATTTGTGTGGCCCCTTTATAAATATTAAGAGTAATTGGTATTATGATTCATACGGTAGGAATTCCGCTTTTAGTCCATTCCATTCATTTCCACCCTTGATGTGTGTATTTCATTGCACATTACAAGACTTTTTTTTTGGAGTGATTAATTAAGTTGATAATTAAAATAAATTTCAAAGTTCTGTATATGCACTAAATGATCCTTCCCTTATTGTATATTGGCTGATTTTCGGAATTGTGACTATTATTTTATGCTTTGATTGTTAGCTTTTGAAAGTTTTCAAGGTTCTAATTTGTGCTCTGATTAAAAGCTTTGTGGTTATTATTTTGTCAGGGAATTAGGGAAAATTTTGAAGCCTTTACAGTTCCACGTTGAGCTTTAGTTATATGAAAGTTTATCTTTTTTTTTTAATTTGATTGAAAATGTCATTCTTAAAATTTATATAAAACAAAAAAGTAAATTCTATTAGAATTTTGATTGTACTGTGTGATATTATTCTCTAATTCAGAGTTTTTTTTTTTTTGATGTAACATTTTCGGAGTTTAGTTTGGAATGAGGTATTTTAATTTCCTTTAGAGTTTGTAATTACTTATGGATATATGTGTAGAGTGGTATTGAAAGGGTGATGGTGGTGGTAGTGGTGAAGATTTGATTAGGGATCCTACATTATGTATCAGGCTGGGGCTGCTACCCTAATAGAGGTGAATGCCAACTGATAGTGGAGAATCGCCTGTCGGAGTGATTAGGATTTTACATACTTATATGAGAATGAAGATTCACCTCTCAAGATGATGTAAGAATGTTGCAAGCTGGATTAACCTGATGGATATGCATGCACATATGTAATTGCACTAGATGAGAAAACCCTATCGAAGAGAGCCTGCGCCATTCGAAGCTGATAAATTGTATCGGGAAGTGTCGTGCTTCTTTCAACAGTCCAACAGTAGTGTAAGGCATGGCAGGGGGTTTTATATTTACATATACATTTGGTTGTGCATAATATGTGAGCTTTCAAAGGCATGTCAGGTTTGATGGTTAGATGTAGAAGAGAATGATTTCCCTTGCTCTGCTGGGTGTGGAACAACTCAGCACAAAATTCAAAATACATATTTTAATTCAATAATATATTTTAGATGTTGTACATTTTAATTCAATATACACTATGAAATGGTGAAGCTTGTGCATTTAACATCGATTGTGACAAATCTAAGCTCTGATGTTTTTATTTCTACAAATTTGATTTTTTCACAATCGATTTTGACAAATGTAAGCCTCCTGATGTTTTTTCTTTTATATATTGAGAAGTATAACACTTTTTCATTAATAATAAAATTAAAAAAATATCAATATTCAATACTCCACTTTTAATTTACTTATTTTTTTATTATTTTATTATTATTATTATTCTATTTTAAAAATATTATATTATACTCCCTCCGTCCCGTTTCAATATTTACGTTTGTTTTTTGCACGTTGATTAAGGAGTATAGTATTTTAATAGATAGTGGGTGGAAATATATAATATTTAATGTAAAGTGGGTAGGTGTATTAGTGTTGGATGTGGGGACCATGATGATATATTAATTGTTTTAGGTGAGTTCCATATTCAAAAAAAGAAACGTAAACATTGAAATGAGACACTCAAAATAGAAATATGTAAATATTGAAATGGGACGGAGTGAGTACTTTTTTTTTTGAATTTATATACTCACTTTATTTTATTTCATCTCAGTTAAAGTTTCCACCTCATAACATAAATATTGCTTATCCAGTAATTTCAACAACTTTAATTTTAAAAAAAGTTATATTGTGGACTTTATAATTATGGCAAAAACTTGTGAGACGATGTGTGAATCATCTCACATACCTAAGATGGATAAAATATGATAACTTCTATAAAATTTCATGAACAATTTAAAGTGGGCATGACCAATTAAAGAAATTATCGAACCACATGGAGGAACGTGCTAGAGTCTAAGCGATCTCGTGTTCACCATATTATTATAGAGATGATCAAGAAGGGGAGATAATCAAGAAATGACAATAAAATAAATGGATAGATGAATGGGAGATGGATGAATGAGCCAAGTAGATAGAGATGAGATTAACAATACTTAAAGCATGAAAAATCTAGGTATCATGCAATGAATTCATATGTGTCATGGGAAAAAGGCTAAGGGCCAACACTAAGATCACCTAAACTCCCTCTCGGAATGAATAGGATATGGAATGACATTCATTGGATTGGTTCTCACTCAAACAATTCCAACTAGGTACTAAGCTTGAAATGAGAGTCCCTTCACATAATCTATTGACTTCTCAATCTAATAAATGATATGTTCTATCAAAGGGTTCTAAACTATGAAGGACTTCTCAATCTCTTCACAATCTATAATGCACATGAAGTGTTTGATGAAATGATTCACTTAATTATCCTAAATATGCAATTGACTTCTCAATCTAATCACATGCTTAAAACAATTAAACACACAAATCATCATAAATCTCAAGATCTAAAGCATCAATGATAGAAAATCAATTAACTCAATCAACATAATCATTCAATTGCAAAATACCAAAAATTATCCAACACAATTCATATTGCTAATCTCACAAGGGAGATTAGCCTCTCATATCCATAAGAAAATTAACATAGACATTAAATTCCTTACAAAACATGATAAACAATAGGTTTCAATACAAAGTTTAGATGAAAACTCCCTTGGATGTCTCCAATAGTGATATTCTTCTTCCCCTTGCAATTCACCTCTCTTACTTGCTTCTCTACTATTTGGATGGAGGATGTGATGGTTGGATCAAGGTAGATCCAAAGGATGAAGAATGGATGAAGGTGAAGGTGAAGAATGGAGGAAATGGTGTGTGAGGTGTGTGTAGAAGGGTTGGAATTTCGGATCTCTCTCACATATTGAAGTATTGGGTATTTATACCCCTTGGGAGGCTTCTAGAAGGATTCTGATTTTTTTTCAGGATTTTACACAGCACGAGTCGTGCTCTGCCACACGGCCATAAGGTTGCCGTGTCGTGTGAACTGATGCTCCCGCACGGCCTTTTCTTACAGGGCCGTGTTGATGACACGGCTCGTGCTGCCAACACGACTCGTGCGACTGGACACGGCCTTAAGTTGCCCGTGTTGAACGAATTGGTGTCGCCGCACGGCCACCTCTTACAGGGCCGTGTTGGCTACACGGCCCGTGTTGGTGTTGGCTCCTGTATTTCTTCACTGTTTTGACTCGTTCTCCCTCGTTTCAACTCCGAATTGAGATCCGCTTTTTCCTACGTCTTCATTATCATATCTAGCATCAAATAAAAAGTGAAAATTATAGGTTTAAGCTCATTCACATACATTTCCATAAAAACACAAAACACAATCAAATAACACATAAAATACGGATAAAAATATACAAAAACTCACATAAAAATATACTAAAATCTAGGTGAAAATATCACTCATCACACCCCCAAACTTAAAGTGTTGTGCGTCCCCGCACAACGAAAATGATAAACCAAGGAGAGTGATTTTCACCTAGTAAAAAAAAAACTAAACGAACACAAGTAATAACACATCATTAATAATAAGAATCACAATTTATGCTAAGTCATCCTACAACATTAGATTCATGACATGAAGAATTAACAAGTTCAATCACAAGAGAATATTAGTGTAATATAGTCTCTTTTTGGTCCAAGCCTCACATAGGTTATAAATGTCACTCAACACTCTTTAAAGTAGGGTAAATCATCACTCATTAACCGATTAGCTCGACTCGCTATAAGCTTGCTCGTGGACTACATTCACAAACCACCAAAGTTTCCATTAGTGATCAAAAAGGTCTTTCATAAAGGATGTAATGATAGACTCTTTGGTAGGATAGGAAGAATATAGGTAATAGTGACTAAACAAGTTTAAGTAATTGAAGAGATGATCAACTTCCTCAACTTCTCCACTTTTCTTTCTTCCTTTCTTGTCTTTGGTACTCACAAGCTCTACTCATCAACTTTCCTTGGATTTCTTGAGCTTCTTATGATTCATGCTTCCTTTCTTTGAACTTTTATTCTCTTGAGCATCTTGTTGTTGCTTTGCTCATTTTTCTTGTTTAAAAGAGGCATGTACATTCTTGTTCGTGCTCTTTGCATCCATTTTCTTGCTTGTTTACCATTTCCTTTCTTTTTTTTTCTTTTCTTATCAAACCTTTCTAGCCACCATCTCCTCAATCACCCACACAAATGGTATATATGTAAAGCTTAAGTGGGTAATCATGGCTTGTAATGTGCTAAATTCACAAGAAATAGGCTTATAGGCTCAAAATGGTTGACTAGGGATGATGTTCAAGGTATGGAAATATATGGCAATGACTATAATAACAAGGATGGCCTTAGATCATGTCACTAATCTCCACAAATCGGGCTCGTTCCTATAGTCATTGAGCAAGTTCTAGCTTATCAAACACAACCAATCCACTCATGAAGAAAAACCATGTATGCACGGTTGAGGCTCAAATTCTCACAAGCTTATGCATTGGACCTTAAGAAACTTATTACACCACATTCATCTCAAAATTGAACAAGTTAAGTAAAACATGTCACAATTCGAAAGTGTAGAGATTCTTAATCATAACTTGTCATCACTTACCACCACAACATATCACCACTCATATTCAAAAATGACTCACAACATCCCAAAACAAACCACCAAACATACCAAGACAAAATAAGAAAACACACAAAACATAAAATAAAGACTCAACAAACAAGAAACAAAACAAAAACACATAACATGTAAGAATAAAAATCACCATCATTAGACAATAAAGCACACATTCAAATCATCCATAACAATGTAAGCTCACATTCATACCAACCTTATTGAAAAAGAAACCTCCCAAAAACATAACAAATGAAGTAGCATGCAAATTACATCAATCCAAATCAAATTATATCAAGCAACTAAAAGTGATAAGGTGTAGAGTACTCCCTCAATAGGCATTTGGTAAGGAAAGAGTTCGCTCCAAGCTCCATTCGTGCTTCCAATACCTTTCATTCATGCTCAAACACTCAACAAACACCGTTAGCTCAACAATTGCATTTAACAAATATGGACTATCATGCACTTCAACACCACCAAGCATACCAAAATCAAACCAAACTCATGAGAAAAATTTTAAAATTAGCCCAAAAATACGAAAAGTATATGCTTTCAAGACAAAGTATGTTCACACCACGCCATATCCCCCCAAACTTAAATTGAAACAAGAGTTTCGAGGTAAGTTTGCAAAAAGTGGTGTGACTTACTTTCACACTTCAAATCAAGCACTTATCGTTTGTCCAATACGCATTTTCCTCACAAGCACAATCAACATACATACCAAAAATGCAAAACAAGCAAATCCACCATCCTTATTGAAAGCAATAAATAAAGCAATAAAAATAATGATGGGTTGCCTCCCATCTAGCGCTAAGTTTAACGTCTTCAAGCCGGACGGGATATGGAGAACTCATCGGAATGACCACGGATATCTTTCGTCCTTGCCATCGAATTTTAACCGTTGTGCTTCTTCCTCTATTAGGCATTTGTGGCAAGTGACGACCTCAGTTACATCCTTCGAGCATGGCTTCAAAAATTGGACTCTCTTGAGCTTACACTCCATTGCCCTCTCCATTCTTGAACACCACTTATTCCTCCTTACGAAATAGATCTCCAACATCTCTTCGAGTTCTCTTTTGTTTATAAGGATATGAGAAAAATCAATGGGTAAAACAAAATCAATGTAAACAATATTATCAAGTTCAAAGCAACTTAAAGAGTTTAAAGGTTTAGAAATGCTCATTTCACTCTTCAAGTTATCATCATTTGTTTCTAGACTTTGTTCCTCTTCATCAACATCATTTGCCTCAATAGGCTCTTCAAACACCTCATTTGATTCTTCATCCCCCAAATTCTCTTCTTTCTCAAACTCTTCTTCAAATTTACTCTCCTCTTCAAGCTTTTCAACTTGTTGAAAATTGGTCAAAGTACTTACAATTTGGCTCACTTGATGCTCCAAAGCTTTGAATCTTCTATCATTAGCTTCTTCATTAGCTTTGAATCTTCTATCATTAGCTTCCTCAATAGCTTTGAATCTTCTTTCATTAGCTTTATCAATCTTTCTCCTTGTTTCATCTCGAGCTTTATTAGATTCAATCAACTTCTCAATCAATACTTCTAAAGATGATTTTTCTTCTTCAACTTGTTGAAATTCTCCTCCCTCTTGGTTGTCACAATTCCATTCTTGAATTGGTGGATAATTCCCATGAAAACTTCCTTCATAGTTATGTTGAAAATTTCCTTGGAAATCATCCACTCCCATGAAAGAAACATCTCCTACTTGATGCGTAGACATCCTCCACTCTTCTTGCTCCATAGGACTAGGAATCGACAAACCTTGCACATTTTGAGCACCCCCCAAACTTGAATTAGACAAGACTTGACCATAAGCACCTTGATTCATCATCCTTATTTGTCTTGTCACTTCCAAAGTAACTTGGGTAATTATCTCGGAGGATTCATTTTGAAGAAAACTTGATTGAGGATCTTGACCTTCATCACTTCCTTGAGCACTTCTTCTATATAATTCAAGTAAGGCGTAGTTTTGAAACGGAGGAGAAGTGTTGGTGTTGGGATTTGATGGAGAATAAGTGTATGCTTGATACGGATGGAATGTATTTGCATTGTAAGCTTGTTGCCATTCTCCATTTCTTCTTTGATTGTAGTATTGAGAGCTATCTTGATTCATTTGGAAATTGTAACCATAGTTGCTCTCATTCATATAACCTCTTGATTGTTGAGGTGGAACCCTTGCACTTTGAATACCAAAAATATCACTCAAGTATTGGTTCCAACCTTCCATTTAAATGCTCTTCTCAAGGCTTACTACAATTCTTCTCAAACTTGCTATTTTTGGCTTTGATCCCCCTTCCTCTTCTCTCAAGGTAGTTTCACGTACCTATCAAAACGAAAAAATGAGATCAAAAATTTTCCAAAACAAATAATAAAAAGCAATAAAAATATCTCTATTAATACCAATCGAAACACTCCTTCGTTAAACCACTAGCAACCGTTGCCTCCCCGGCAACGGCGCCATTTGGCAACACGGCCCAATCAATCTCTCGATCAAACTAATCGAATGTCCTACCAAAGAGTTCTAAACTATGAAGGATTTCTCAATCTTTTCACAATTTATAATGCACATGAGGTGTTTGATGAAATGATTCACTCAATTATCCTAAGCATATCATTGATTTCTCAATCTAATCACATATTTAGAACAACTAAACACACAAATCATCAATACAAATCAAGCAATTAATAATCAATGATAGAAAATCAATTAACCCATTCAACATAATCATTCAATTGCAAAATACCCAAAATTATCCAACACAATTCATATTACTAATCTCACAAGGGAGATTAACCTCTCATATCCATAAGAAAATTAACATAGACATTAAATTCCTTACAAAACATGATAAACAATAGGTTTCAATACAAAGTTTAGATGAAAACTCCCTTGGATGTCTCCAATGGTGATCTTCTTCTTCCCCTTGCAATTCACCTCTCTTCCTTGCTTCTCTACTATTTGGATGGAGGATGTGATGGTTGGATCAAGGTAGATCCAAAGGATGAAGAATGGATGAAGGTGAAGGTGAAGAATGGAGGAAATGGTGTGTGAAGTGTGTGTAGAAGGGTTGGAATTTCGGATCTCTCTCACATATTGAAGTATTGGGTATTTATACCCCTTGGGAGGCTTCTAGAAGGATTCTGATTTTTTTCTAGGATTTTACACAGCATGAGTCGTGCTCTGCCACACGGCCATAAGGTGGCCGTGTCGTGTGAACTGATGCTCCCGCACGGCCTTTTCTTACAGGGCCGTGTTGTTGACACGGCTCGTGCTGCCAACATGACTCGTGCGACTGGACACGGCCTTAAGTTGCCCGTGTTGAATGAATTGGTGTCGCCGCACGGCCACCTCTTACAGGGCCGTGTTGGCTATACGGCCCGTGTTGGTGCTGGCTCCTGTATTTCTTCACTGTTTTGGCTCGTTCTCCATTGTTTCAACTCCGAATTGAGATCTACTTTTTCCTACGTCTTCCTTATCATATCTAGCATCAAATAAAAAGTAAAAATTCTAGGTTTAAGCTCATTCACACACATTTCCATAAAAACACAAAACACAACCAAATAACACATAAAATACGGATAAAAATATACGAAAACTCACATAAAAAGATACTAAAATTTAGGTGAAAATATCACTCATCAATCTACAGCAGGCTGTCTTCTTTTATCAGCACAATCTATAATATCTCCATCTGGGCTCTACAAATTCACCAAACATTACTACTTTCATTAATTAATATGCACACATTACATTAATTGTTACATACATACCTCAATGCTGAACATATCAGGTTTGTTAATCTCCTCAAATGTTTCTCAATCCTTGCTAATCTCAACCTGCTAACTTGTGCGTAGTTTAAACAACCTTGCCATTACAACCCCCAAATTAACATGCTCCTTCCCATCTTCTACCCCAATCCCCAGACTCAAGGTTTTCTCCAAGATTGATTATGCCTCTGCCGACCAATTTTTGCGCAATAATTCCATTGCTGATTTCATGAGGTTTAGAGGGATGATCATGCCCAATTGCACACTGCTCTTGTTTCCTACCGCAAGAAGTTCCCCTGGTCCATTCTTCAACCCTTTTCTGCAAGTAAGTTTCCATTTCGCTTTTGTTTGCTCTTCTTCTTTTTCTAATTGTTGAGTTTTATTTTAAGAAAATTTACATACATCTTCAACTTTGGGGATTGTTGGAGCCTTCTTGCGGTGCGGTCGGACCATCTTTGATGAATTCTGCAAAATCTGTAGGCCAATAATATAACAGATTAATTGCAAAACAATTAATCAAATTGTGCACTGCAAATCAAGACGATTCAATTTCTAGTTCGGATTAAATTTCAAATTTAATTTCGACTCTTCAACAAACAGTGAAGGTAGTAATTAATTCATATATGATATCAAGATTCACCAGAAACTAACAGCTTCAATAAAAATAAGATTCGTCATCATGCAAGAAAGAAAATTGGAAAACCTAATTGGAGAATGAAATTGCAGGAAGAAGTTGGAGATGGTGAATCTCAAAATTGAAAGAAAACGTAGGGAGTGTAATCCACCTTCGCTGCCGCAAGACACTCCGGATGCTCCTTAGCCATGGAGGAGACGCCGAGGCCACCAAGAGAAGGCTGAATTCGCGCTACGATGATGGATTGCCTGATCGGAGGGAAAGAAGCGACGAACACCGCTCGCCGAAGAAGGAAAGAGAACTGTCCGTCAGGCACAAGTTGAAGGATTTGTTCGAAAGGGCATCAGAAAATGTGAGGGAAGGGTTGCTGCAATCGGTAGGAGGCGGATCTGATTTATTGGATCTGCGAGATTAACGAAATGGGTTCAGTTTTGGGAGCGTTTTGATGGACACGAATGAGATGTTTGAGGAGCTAAACTTGAATATGCTTCTATGGATGGTGGTCGGAAAGAGATGCAAGACGCGGCGATTGGGCAGAGGAGAGGCGGCTATTGGGCCGAGGAGAGGCAGCGGTTGCGTGAGGTCATGCGGGGGAGGAGACATCACCAGAGTAAAGACGAAATTGAAATCTGATTTGCTAAGGGTAATTTGGTCCCTTTAGTGTTAATTTGTGTAGTGGAGAATAAATTTTCTTTCCCTTTGTATGAGAGTATTTTAGCTCTAAAGTGTGTACCTTACAATAATAAACCCATATAACATACATAATTATATATTAATTATGTGTACAAGTTTGAATAGCATTATTTTATTTATAAATTAAATTAATAATATTTTTATATAGTATATTATAATGAGTTTTCTAGAAAACACATTTATGTAGGAAACTGTTACCCTTTCAAATAGTTTGTAACCGTTTGCATTTTTTTTTAATAATAATAATAATTACGGTAATGACTTGGATAGAATCTATCCGAATAGAATAATTAAATGCACATCTACAATTACTAATTTAACCTTTGAATTTTTGTTACTTAAATAAATGTGAAATAGATTTCTCTCTCATTATTATCTCTTGCATTAATTACACTGCATAAATTTTAATACTTTATAGTAAGTATTTTGTATTTGTTCCAAAAATAAAATTTATAAATAATAAATAAATAATAAACATATGATATGTATCTCTAATAAATTTGAATTTTAGATAATGTACATTTTATTATATAATTATAATAATAATGAATAATAACGAATCTATTTTATTTAATGATTTATTATAAAATAAGAAAAAAAATTAACGGACATATAATTAACTTCACAACTTCTTGAAAAAAAATTTAAGTAAATTTTAATATTTAAATTATATTAACTTAAAACTCAACAAATTTTAATTTAATTTCGAATAAATGTTGTACTACATTATATTTTAATAGAATTTACACGAAATCTCAAACTAATTAATATAATGATTTAAAGAATATATAACGGTAAAAATATGCATATTCATCAATGTTAATGGTAAAATTTTGAGTTTAGCTGTGAATGCATGATCTTAATCATTAAATATTTTTAATTTAATTTCTATTATTAAATAATATAATTAATTAAAAAATACTCACTAACTCATTTTAAACCTATAAATATTTGGGTGTATTGGTGAATCACCCTAAAATTTGTAGATAAATATTAAATTCATAAATTTAACTGATCAAATGATTATTACTTCACTAAAACTTGCATTCCCCAAATTTCATGTTTTTCTTGTATTCAAATATTAAACTAATTTTTTAATAAATTATATTTATGTATGTTTTTTATTTTTAAAATTTTCATTAATATATATATATATATATATATATATATATATATATATATATAATATATATATAATTAAGATACATTAGAAAAATATTTTCAGTGAAAAATAATTAAAAAAAAAAAGAAAAATGTATTTGTGCATCCGAATGGACATGATAATAATAATTTATAGAAGTATTTGCTAGTGAATTTTTTTTATAAATAATAATAATAATAATAATAATAATAATAATAATAATAATAATAATAATAATAATAATAATAATGAGTAACTCTCTTGTGAGACGAGTTATTTGTGAGACGGGTGTGAGACGGATCGACCCATCACTAAAGTATGCTTACTGTAGAGTTAAAGTATGTTTATTTGTAGTTAAAGTATGTTAATAATAAATCATATTATAACACACTAAAATCATACTTTAATGCATAATCCAACACACTTTAAAAAATATACTTTAACAACTATTAAACATACTTTATATATACAATAGCATACTTTAGTGATGGGTCGACCCGTCTCACTAAATAACCCGTCTCACAAGAGACTTTGTCATAATAATAATCTAGATGAAATGATAATGGGATCCCTATTTCCATAGTATTTGGTGAAATATTAATGTTATATTATTTATTGGTTATCTTAATTTTATATTTTAGATATATTTGATAACGTTAAAAAAAAATAACAGACGATTATAATTAATATTTGTATTTGTGCGGATAATTACAAATACTCATTCCATTCCACAACCTATTTTTATTTTGGACATCACACTTTAATAAGTATATTTTCCTTTTTAGTAAATAAAACTAAAGTTGATAAAAAAACGAGTCGTTTGATAGCTCGATTCGATAAGGCTCGAACTCGACTCGACTCGTGACTACTCCAACTCGAATTCGAGATTGTCTAAATACTCGTTACGTTATCGAGTCAAGCTCGACTCGAAGCAATAAAACTCGATAATAATAATAATAATATTAATAATAAATATTATATAATGATAATTATATATATTAGTATAATAATTATTAAATATAATATTAAATATAATATTAAATATATTAATTAAAATTGATTAGTCTCAAAAGCTCGACTCTTTTTGCTAAATAAGCCAAGCCGACCTCAAGCTCGAGCTCGGTTGGATAATTTTCAAGTGGAACTCGAGTTCTTTCGTAAGCTCGTTATCAAATCGAGTTGTGCTTGGGTATGGCTCGTTTAACAGACCTAAATGAGACCAACATAAAACAATTAATATATCTTTATGGGACTCACGTACAACATTAATACAACAACCTACTTTATATTAAAATATTATTTACCTCACTACACTACATATTAAAATATTATACAACACTAATACAACTACCTATTTTACAATAAAGTATTATTTATCACACCACACTACATATATTAAAATATTATAGAGTTGGTCGCGTGCACCGAGGCACACCGTGCGCGGTGCGCCTTTAGAATTTCGTATTATGGGTAAGAGTGTATTATTTTGTTTTAAAGGATATACACTTTTCATTAATATTTTTTTCATAAAATAAAGGATACACATCTTTATATTAAATGACATACAATTTTATCACTTCTTATTATTCAAGTAAATTGTTCATGAAATATACTTGTCTAATTAGTTATCACTTTTTTTTAATAAAAGATGTTATCACTTTTCTTTTAAAATGTTATCACTTTTCATTTATATTATAAATTGTTTGTGAAATATAGTTCACAACAAACTTATCACTTTTCATCATTTGAATATCACATTATATAAATTTATAATTTTAAATCAAAAATAAATTAAATGAATAATAAATTTTAAATTAATAAAAAATTAAATAATAAAAAATATAAATCAAAAGAAAAAAATGTAATATATATAAGTATATGTAATATAAAATACCTAAGAGTGAGGCTTGCGTGCACCCGGGCGCACGGAACACATTCCGTGCGCCTTTAGAAATTTTGTATTATGGGTAAGGGTACATTAATTTGGTCTAAAGGGTATACATTTTAATTACTAAAAGGTACACAATTTTGTTCTAAAGGGTATACACTTTTCATTAATATTTTTTTTTCTTTAGAAAATAAAGGGTACACATTTTTATACTAAAGGGTATACAATTTAACACAAAATTCTAAAGGCGCACGGAGTGTTGTTCGTGCGCCCAGATTTTTCTTTAGAAAATAAAGGGTACACATCTGTATACTAAAAGGTATACAATTTAGCACAAATTTCTAAAGGCGCACGGAAAGTGTTCCGTGCGCCCGGGTGCACAGGAGCTTTTGCCAATACGTAATTAATTTAATTCTATAATTAATTTCTCAATTTTCCATTTTAGATACAATCCAGTAGGCCATTTAAAATATACTTAATGGATTAATAAATGTTACTTCTCATCGTGAGACGGTCTTACCAAAATCTTTGACATTAAATAAAAGCTTTTTATTCCTAAATAAATTGACTCGTATAATTAAAATTAGTTTAAATTAAATGTCAAAGTTGGGTGTAAAATTTTTAAAGCAAAGACTTGCGTGAAACCGTCTCACGTAAGGGCTTACGTGAGACGTTCAGAAAGTAATAACTTTTATATTGGAAAGTGATAATAAATTAATGAAAAGTGATAATATCATTTCATAAACAATTTATAATATAAATAAAAAAGTGATAACATTTTATAGCGAAAGTGATAATGATTTATAGTAAAAGTAATAACTATTTTAAAAAGTAAAAAATAATTTTACGTGAGACGGTCTCATGCAATACCTATCCAAATCCAATTTTTATTTGGAATAACCATTGAACTTAAATCCATTATTTTTACGTTAATTTACGAAACGTTATACTTTTAATAAAAAAATAATATCATTTTAATTAAAGTTACATATTCGAGAAATATTATTTTATATATTAAAATAATTGAGTTAAGTGAAATTTTAATAAGTTGAGCATAATATTTTTATTAAGAAAATTAAATTAGTTTGATATATTTTAGTTATAGTTTAAGAAATAGATTTAAAATAGCTTAATACATTTACAGAAAAAAAAAATGTAGTATAAGAAAAAAAAGTAAAAAAATAATATTTTTATATTAAATATCACAATCAAATTAATAAAAATATAATCCCAAAAGAAAATTAATTTAAATATAATTGAATAAAAAAATTACATGAAAATAATCATACGAATAAATGAATGAATATCTCTCAATAATTAATTATAAAAATATAGTTTTGGAATAATGAAATCATTAATACGTATGATATATTACACATTAGAAGTAGCATTATAATGATAATGTCTTGAAAATTGTAATCATATTTGAAAGGAAAGAAAGGGTAATTTGGAAATATGTTAAATACTTTACCCTAGTTTCTTAAATTAAAAAAAAAATTATCTGGATAGATTCTATCCTTTTAGCATCTCCCTAATAATTGCCCACTCACGCGTCCTCACATTCAAATCTTAATCTTAATATATTAAAAGTGCAAAAAATTGAGAAACTTTTTTTTTCTAATTATATCCCTACCTATTTTTTTAATTATATATTTTTACACTTTCATAATCTATTAATGACATATAATATTAAAAAACTTTAATTATATTTATTATATTCAATAAATAATGATATATTCATTACCTAAGTTATTATATTTATAGAATCATATTCCTTAATAATTATAGTACTTAGATTGATCATATTACAATTTATCCAATTTTACTGTGATTGTTGGGTTAATATTACTTATTATGCTCCCTTAAATTAATAATATGTAGTAATTATATTTTGATGTTTAATAATTTTAAGTATCAAAATTATTTGAAATATATTTATTAATAAAAAATATAAATTTTAATTGTATTTTATTGTTAAAAACTTCATATACGATAATATTAATTAAGTTATTTATTTATTTATATTAATTCATAAGTTAAAGAAATTATTCATAATTATAATTATTTCAAATATATAATTTATTATTTAATGAATTATATTCAATTATGATATAATATCCAACCTCTTCACATCATTAATTTATTAAGCCATTTAATACTAAGTAATATGAAGAGTCAATTCAAGCATTGCGGTGATGGTGTGTGGATTGTGGAGGTTTTATGGTGGCGGTGGAGACATTGGAAGCGGCGTTCTCGAATGGATCTTCGCCGACAATGAAAAGCTTATCAAATGCTTGATTAGATGAGAATTGAGAGAGACACAAACACAAAATAAGATAAGATAAAAGGAGGAGACAACGATGTCGTTCCATGCGCCGAATAAGGCGTCGAAGTAGAAGAAGACGATGTTGTATTTTAGAGTAGTGATGGTGTTTCCATATATGATAAACTCATATGAGTTGTATGATTAGGTTTATTTAGGATGTCTAAACTTCTTACCTTTATATGTATAAATCTAATCTTACTAATTAGATTTCTTAGGTAAATTTTCTTTCTGTTTAATTTTAACTTGTTACGGTACATTAATTTTAATATTTGACTCTCTAATTATAACTATTCTTCATTTAAAATTTTAAGAGATGATCCTGTAATTTATATGAATAATATGTAAATATTTATGATCATGCGTTAAAATAATTTACTTTATTCATAAAATTCTAAATATAAAGAAGAAATTAGTAATATATAATCAAAGAGCTGTCTATTCAACTTTAAAAAAGCAACTAACTAGTTGCTTCACAAGGGTAATTATTGTAGTTAATGAGAATGAAAAACTTTAATTACTATATCTTTTGCTTGGTAAAAAAATAAAATCTATTAAATATCGTTATTGATTCATTCTTTATCCATTATAATATAATTATAATCACTTTCATTTTCATTTGCCCTATAATAATCATTACCATTATTATTCCCAAATTTGAACCTTCAACACTCCTAATTTTTTTTGAAAAAAAAGTAAAAATAACATGAACAATAATACTTAAATATTTTTCAGATGATTGTTGAGCTCTTTAACATGCCACGATAATTTAATTCTTAGATCCTATATCAACGTAGTATATATAAACATAGTTATGGAATTTTAATTAGTTATTCATAATATATATTATTCTACCGTATTTAGAAAATTTTAATTAACCCTTTAATTTAAATTTTTTAATACCTTCATACAAGCCATTCTGAAAATAGGTGTTTTGGACGAAGAATTGAGCTAAATGTGGAGATGAAGTAAAATTCCATAGGAAGATGCAAAAACTCGGCCAGATTTCTCAAAAATTTGACCAAGGAACTCTTACAGCATGGAAGTTCAAAAATTCGACTGAAAAATTTGACCAAGGGCACTGAAATTTGGTCGAATTTCTTTTACATGATCATCCGCGGGTTTTACGCACGCGTAAAATATGATCAAAATTTTCTGAAGAAAATCGTGCTGTGAGTTTGAAGAAATGTGAAAAAAGTAAAAAAAAACTCGATCGAAGCACGAAAATTCGATCGAATTTTTATGTAAAATGTCCAGCTGTGCAATTCAAAATCAGAGTTTTTCAAGGAGGTATAAATACCCCAAATTTTAACCTTCCAGCCACAACATCAGAGGCAGATTTTGAAAACACACAAAACATACATTTTTAGAGTATTTTCACCTCCATCTTCATCCATCCTTCATCTGCCCATCATTCTATCCATTTAATCCATCATCCAAGTGAGCAAAGGAAGAAATGGATAGGTGGAATTACAAGGAAAGGAAGAGGATCACCATTGAAGCAATTCAAGGGAGTTTTCATTCGATTTTTGTATTTAACCTTATAGAACTTGCCATGAATTTTGAAGATACAATTGTCTATGTTGTTTTCTTTAGGATTATGGTAGACTAATCTCCATTGTGTGAGATTAGCAACATGAATGGTGTTGGATAATTTTGGGATTTATGCATTTAAATTTATATGTTGAATGAGATTGTTGATTTTCTATCATTGATGTTGAATATCTTGATGTTTATGATGATTTGTGTGGTTTATTGTCATGGACATATGATTAGATTGAGAAATCAATTATATGTTTAGGATAGTTTATTGAATCATTTTGCCGTACACCTCATGTATATTAATCTAGAATGAGATAGAGATGCCCTTCTAGATTTAGAACTCTATAATAAAACATTTCATTAGCTAGATCGAGAGGTCGGTTGATCGGGTGAGGGAAACCAAACTTAAATAAAATATAGTACCTAGAAAGGGAGAATGTTCAATACTTAGTACCTCTTAAGGGAATTGGTAGGATATTAGTACCTATTGGGATGTGTTTGTTTAAGACTCAATAAGAGGAGCCATTTAGGGACCTTTGTAAGGGTCTACATCCTATCCATCTCGAGAGAGAGTTTAGGTGGAATTAGTGATTGCCTTTAATCTTTAGCCCAAAGTTACATATAAGTTTGATGTATTTATCCTAAAATTTCCACATCCCTAGTGTTGCTAGTCTCACTTTTACTCAATTTGGTTCATCAATCGTGTTTACTTTATCTTTACTTGCTTGCTTATTTGTTATTTAACTTGTTTAGATTTTTAATTACTTGTTCAATCAAAATCGAATCCAATTATGACTTTTCTCTATAAAATTACAATGAACGTGAGATCGCTTAGACTACTCTAGCTCGTTCCTCCCTTGGATTGATATAAAACTTGGTCATTCGTGGCTACACATGACAAGAGTACACTTCCTCTTTGTACACATATATTTGAATATTTTTTTACTCACGAGCAAGAATACTCGGTCGTTGGAGAAGTATATCCTAAGAAATAAAATTATCGAATCCGAAGAATTTAAGTTGGGACTAATAAAATACGTGAGCTCATATTTATATCACTTTTGTAAGGATGATAGGGTGGGGTTTTGAGTTTGATTTTCAAATAAACAATTAAAATAAGTAACAAGAAAAGAAAATAGCAAATAAGAGAAATGACAAGTAAAGATAATTAAAATAAAAGAGAGTAGGTGCTAAAGTTCAAGTATGGAAAAACATGGGATTAGAAATATCCAAGCACACTCAATTCATAATATCATGCAAAAGGAATTCAACTCAATTGATGTAGATTAAGGGTGATCACGATTATACCCTAAGCTTCCTCTCGGGTTACAAAGGTTGTTGATCCACTAGAGACTCCCAAAAGCACTTAAGATCAAAGCCCAACATTAGCCTCTTCCATCTAGGTACTAATTAATTCCTAATTCTCCCTTAGAAGGTATTAATTAGAATTAACTCTCCCTTTTTGTGTACTAGATTCAATGAATGGATTGGTTTCCCTCATCGATTTCAAATATCCTCTCGGTCAAACCTAAACTCGATGCCTATTCATGTATTTCTAATACTTAAGAGGGGCGTCTCCGTCTCACTCCAAGCAATATACACATGAACATTATGATAACATTTAATTATCACAAATCATCCATTGATCAACAATCCATTAAACCAATAATCATTCATGAATAACAAACCATGACATCACAACATCAAAACAATTAAAACTCATGAATAGAAACCAACATCAATTAAGTCAAAAAAACCAATTTAATTCACATGAATATAAATCTAATGTGCTCTTTATATCCCTAATCCCACTAGAGGAATTAGCATAACATGATAAAAGTATCAAAACACATATATGATTCATTATAAATACCCATTAGTCTAAGGTCAAAAAGAAATACAAAAGGGGTTAATTCTTCCTTTGCAATTTTTTGTAGAGATTCTTCAACACCCTTTGCTCTCCTCATCTAGCTCTTTAATTCTTTAACACCCAATATGAAAGAAAATGGAGAAGGATGAAATTGGAGGTGAAATTAGGCAAAAGAGTAGGTGACGTGTGTTTTTGGGATTGTACCTTGTTTCTTGGCTGCGTGTTCTCTGCTTCCCAATTCATAAAATGGGGTATTTATATGAAAAGTAAATTAGGTTAAGTAATGGGCCACGTGGCAGATATTGGATGGGAACCAAAATAAATCAGTGGCTGAGGTGGCAATTTCCACTAAACATGGCTTGAAATATTCATGTGATGGCCGTGTGAATGTTTGAGAAAAGAGAGATTGTAAATGCCTTTTTATGCACACACACCATTGCCACTGTAACGAATTCTTCACTTCATTTATTCATGATTTAATTTCTTGCCCATTTCTTTCTTGTATAATTTCACACAAAATCACCTATTCCTGCAACAATAATATAAAAATAAGATAAACTAAATAATAATAATAATAATAATAATAATAATAATAATAATAATAATAATAATAATAATAATAACGAGAAATAAGATACTAAACGAGACATAAAATACGAGAAAAATCACAAAAACACGCAACAAACTTAGGTGAATTTCAAGATAATCAACGTGAGAAAATATTCTATCAGTAGTACCTCTCACTTTCTCTAATCATGAAGTACCATTTTTCATCAATATGAACTATATTTTCCATTGGTCTAAACATAATCTTGTTTGCATCCCTATTTAGAATTAGGGCATGCAAACTGAGATTTTGCCTTTGAAGCCTAATTTCGGAGTGAGCCCGGGTTTTACTGTATTTGTGTGTGTCCCAATTTCTCTTTTCTTGATCCGGCTATTAAAAATGGTTTTGCTGATTCTTATCTCAGTTGTAAGGCTTCTTATAGTTGATCTCTTTTCTAGTGTATTCTTCATAAAATAAGGATCAACGATGATCTTCCTTATATGTGTTATACTTGCCTTGTTTGATTTTAATACAACGGGATCACCAGCGGCAAGTTTCTTCTTAGCTTCGGCCCAAATATATTGGATACACCTTTTTGAAATTAAAAAAATATGAACTACCTCTTTTGCTTTACCATGATTTATCTGACCATTACTGAAGCAGAAAATGTGCAATCCAATATTTTATCTTCTGCATTAAGTTGTTTCCTTCTTCTCATATGTTGTTTGTATTAATTGTTGATGTTGTTGATATTATTGTGAGAGTGTGTAATTCTAATTTATTCACTAACTTTTAGTATTTATGGCAGTAATTTGAAGAAAATTTTCATTCTAAATTGGAAAATTGAGGGCAGATGACATGGATTTAGGGAGAAAAGCCAAATTTTTAGTGGTAAAAGCTGATGTGACAGTGTAGGGAATTATCTCAATAAAATCTGAGGAGTTTCTCTTACCAATTTAAATATATGGACAATTTATTTAGGGACAGCACTTATATTGCCCTCTTTCAACCATGCAACATCAAGTTTGCCCTAACTTTTAAAAACATCTAATTTGCCCAGTTTTTTGTGTATATACCCGATTTACTCCCCTGACACATGTCAGTTCTTTTCTCTTATTTTTGGAATCTCCGAACATTGGCCTAACAGTTGCTTTTTTATCGATTTTACTGGCGTTGAAATTGGGGACAGAATCTTTGACCCCTTATCTCAAAATTTAAAACTGGTATTTATTCTCTCTCTCCACGCTTTTTCTGTGTCTCTCTCTCACACTCTCGTTCTTTTTTCTCTCGATTTTTCTCGCGGACACAGCTCTCCATCCGGCCGTATCTGCACGAATCCCTCATCATTTCCACGTCAAAAAGTTGTAGAAGCGAATATGGATAATCAGGTACATTAGTATTTCAATTTGGGAGTTTAGGGTTTTAGGGATTCGGCGGAATTTCATTTTAAATTAGAGGTAATTGATTTTTTTTGCATAAGTCGTTTGTATAGATCTGTGTTGATGTATTGTAAATTTTATTTGAGTATAATTGAGTGTAGACTACTTGTCCGCTGAGGAAGTAATTTGTAAATATAGATCTATGTGTAAATATAGTGCAATTGAGTGTGTGTTGATGTAGTGTAATTGAGTATAATGTGCTTGTCCCCGAGGAAGTAGTTTGATTTTAGAATTGTAGCAGTAGGAATTTGTCGTGTCCGCCGAAAATAAATAGTTAATAATTGCATGTTCGCCGATAATTTGAGTATAATTGCAAATTTTCGCACCCTTTTTTAGCAAAATTTAGCATGTCCGCCGATAATTGAACTTGTCCGCCGATATTTTTATTCTTATTGAGCTTGTCCGCCGATATTTCTAGCCTAATTGAACATGTCCGCCGATATTTATAGTCTAATTGAGCTTGTCCGCCAAACTTTTGACCATAATTGAGCATGTCCGCAAACTTTTGACCATAATTGAGCATGTCCGCCAAACTTTTGACCATAATTGAGCATGTTCGATGATTATTTGTACCTAATTGAGCATGTCCGCCGATATTTCTAGCCTAATTCAGCATGTCCCCTGATATTTCTAGCCTAATTGATCAATCCCGCATATATTTGTAATGTAATGGAGGTTGTCCGCCGAATTTCTTAGCATTATTGAGCATATTTTGCCATTTTTGTGCATAAAATAGCTTGTCCACCGATTTTATAGCTTAATTGAGCTTGTCCGCCGATGAATAAGTGTTTAATTTGCATGTGCGCTGATACTTTAAGCTTTTCATAGCCTATCCGCCGATAAAATTGTTTGGTTATTGCATGGCAGTTGGTAAATTAAGGCTTAATTTTAGTATAATTAGGTATCTATTCATAAAAGTATATACTTTAATGTAACTAATAAGTACCTATTCAAGAATATCTGTGCAATCTTAAAAGAATAAAATGATTTTGAATTTGCAAATTATCCATTAAGGTTTGTTTTAATCAAAATTATATTTTTAACAATTATACATTACATATAAGATTGTATGTAATGCTTGAAAATATTAACTATAATACGACACTAATAGATATTTAAATATATATTTTAAAAGTTGTCTAATCTTTATTTTATTAGTAAAAAATATTTTTTTAATATACTTCTATTGAGGTACTAATAATAGAAAAGCTGAATTCAATGATCTTTAATCGGATCATATTATTACCAAAAACTTGTTTTAAACAATCTTTTATTAATTAAATTGTAGAAAAATAATATTTTTAAATAATATTTTTAATTTTTTGTATTAGAAATTTGTAGTGTAGAATGTAGCCACGTGTTATATCTAATTAAGTTGGCATGCAATGCAGTGGAGCTGGAAATGACGTGGTCTTCAATCACGAAAAGTTGGAATTAAAGGGTGTATTGTAGGCCTATAAAAGTTTTGAAATGCATACGCGAGGTGCTTAAAAAAAGTGGCGATCAAACAATACGGATGTTTAGAAGATCGTGTTTTGGTCATTTTTGGGACCTGGATTCTGATTATGGGTCTCCTAAGGCATTGTTTCAGTTGATGTCTCAGGAGGTTTTAATCCCTAGTTCACATATATACACCCTGTACTTCAGGGTGTCCGATATAATTCTTAGTTTCATACCACTGGAGTTTATGCGTGTTATGGGATTAGAGTGGATTTGAAGATGGTGGGGATTTTGACCCCAATGATTCATTTGAGTTGCCACCTGACAGTTTGTTTGCTAGCTTTCGTACGAAGAGGGTTTTAGTTGATGAACTTATGAAAAGATTCACTGAAAATAAATACAAGGGCCACAATGCTTTTAAAGCGGCCAAGATTCTTCTTCTGTACTACTTTTTGCTAGGACGGTATACGTCCAAAGTATATATAGACACTGGGTATGGTTCTTAGCTGAGAATGCTCACCAGTGGAACTTTTTTCCTTGGGAGAAGTACACATACCTCACCCTACTGCACCATATGGACTCTATGAAGAGTACCGTGAAAGATGTAGGCAAACAGCAGCGCATCAATTTTTATGGATGCTCATTTGCCCTAGCTGTAAGTGATACTGAATTTATGTGAAACTTTTATATTCTTATATTAATTGCATATAAAAAGTTATATGCTAAGTGCAAATTACTTTGAGTTTTGTTCACAGGTTTGGGCCTCCGAGTGCATAGAAGGTTTTGCAGCGCACCTGACTGTTGGACTGCCTGATCCTGACGTTAGACCTATGTGTATTCGCTGGAAGTATACCACTGGCAAAAAACTTGATGATTCTCAGAGTTTTAGACAGGTTTGTAATTTATTTATGTTGTATGAGTTTAGGGTTTTAAGCATCTGAATTGTATGCATTTGATTATTATCTTGGTCACTTGAGTATTTGTCTTTAACTTTTGTTATTCTACTTTCAGGACCCGAGAGTTGTTAATTTACCTGCCATCCTCCCTGAGGAGTCCCACCGATCATATTTTAGAGGAATACATTCTGATTTGAGTTCTGGATTTTAGATTGAATTTAGGTCTTTCTGGGATCCTAAACCAAAATGGAACACTACACCAAAAATGCTGATAAACATCAGTTTTTAATCGATGTCTATTTCACCAAGCAGCCGATGTTGAAGCCCTCGATGTCGAAAGTGGATGCTGATAGACATCGGTTTTTAACCGATGTCTTCTCCATTGTATAGACATCAGTTGAAATCTTTGACATCGATTATCCACCGATGTCTTTCCACGAAAAGACATCGGATAGGACGAAAAGATATCAGTTATTAATCGATGTCTATCCATGTAAAGACATCGGTTGGCACCTATTTAATATCATTTTTTCACCGATGTCTTTACTAACATAGACATCAATTTCACATCAATAGACATCGGTTTTTACATGATGTCTCATATTTTTATTTTATTTTTATTTTATGCATAAATTTATATTATTATTAAAATAAGATCAAATGAAATAATGCTATATAACTCAAAACTTAAGAATATTTTACAAGAATTTCAATAAAAAATCATCATCTAAATTTAAAAGTACAAGAAAATCCTAACTAATTATATCCAAACTTCAATTTTACATATATAAGACATAAATTTATAAGTTAAAATCTCATTGTGGAGCATAATACATTGAGCATTTTCTTGCCTTGTATTATATGTCTTGTCTTCCATTATATAATATATTTATCTTCTTGTCATCTCATTGCAGTCACCTGAGAAAGAATAAACCAAAATTAAAGCAATTATTATTGATAAAGTTATTATAGAAATATAGCAATCACATACGAAATAATGATTTATAAGGGTAAACCCAATAAACTCCCAACAAACTGTCAACTTGCCACCTAAATTAAAACAATAAATTATTGATAAAGATTATAGAAATATAGCATGGAATTATGGAAATATGCCCTATTCACCTATCACAAAACATCTCTCTAATTTTTCTAATGCTAATAGGGGGAAAAGAGACGACAGTAGATCAACTTTCAGGATGTGAATTCAACTACACAGTTTCCGAGTTCATACAACTCAACTCGTGACGTTATTAATCTTCAATCTCTCCAATTTCACTAACCGTTACAAAGCACAAAATCAAAAAATAGTATGTGCACAAGCAAAATTACATAAATATCCCATCTCATAATCATCAACACAACTCATGAATTCCCCCAAAACTAAAACCTAGCTAGCTAATAAGTAAGAAAGAGTGATATGTGATCTTATAATCAAGAAATGTAGAGATTTATTAAGAAAAAATACCCACAAATGAAAGGTTTTGGTGAATGATTTGACATACCAGAGAATCGATTCTTCAATTATGTCACCTGAAAAGAGAGTTCATCTTGCATAAGATTTTGATTGCAGAAGTAATACATCCTAATAACAAAAGTTCCTGCAATAGAAAAACAAATAACACAAGTAATGAGAAGTTGACTAATCAAAATCGCTCCATCATAAATATAGATTTAGAAAACTAACATCATAGCATTTCTTTCCTATTTATTGTCATCATGCCAATATTGATCATGCCGAAATAGTTTAAAAAATCTAAGGTTTAACAGTTTGTCATTTAGAAGTAACCTAAACTTCAAAAGGGAGAAAAAATTCAAAAGAAGGATGTTATGATTCTAAACAACAATAAGAGACTTCATGATTTCAATGAACAGAATAATGAGAAGTTTAGAAAATAAAATTGTATATGATGCAATATCCTCTAGTTTATTCTACTAGTCCTTCTCTTTTTTACATGGATACTTTTTGCAAACTATAACAAAAAAGTTATAACAAACTACACACCACACAATTTAAGTTATAGTCTTTCAATTATAAAGCTTTGTGTAGTTTAACTATAATTAATTTAACTCTCAATTACTTCATCCACCACACTTATGGTACTAAAAATAAAAATATCTAAGATAACAGCAAGTTAACATCAGATCTCAATAAATTTGATAAACCTCTAAACATACAGAGTACCAGTCACAAGTAATGAACATAATATAAGTTCAGTTTAAAGAAGAGAGAAACAGGAAGTGTTTCAGTATTAAATTTCGAGCAGGTTATATACATTATGCAATGCAATTCTTAATTAAATTAATAAAATTCAAAGCAAGAACATTAGAGTACATTCCTCAACCAAAAACTTGGAGTCAAGAACAATATCAATAAGTCAAAAACATGGGTAGAGCCAAATGGTGTATCACGACATTAGCATCACTATAAGAGCAGGCTGCTTCCAAATCACTTCCACATCAAAGTCCATTAAGTTGAATTGAATATGTTCGAGATCGACACGGGAAGAGAATTAACAAAAAGATGAACCTGTTGGTTGGGGAAAATAATACCATATCAGCGTGCCCAGCAGAAGAACTAACCTCAACCGTGTTCAACCTGATTTGAACATCAGCACATGGCAGCACAAACAACGTGAAGAATCAGAATACAAAGGTTGAACTAAAAGATCAGCAAGACCAGGAGTTTATTCCAGACAGAGTGAACAATCAGTCTGCTAAACAAAAGATCGGCACTGAAGTATTGGCAGCCTCCAGATTTAGCACATAGCGAGGATGCTGGGGAGCGACAGAGCTGTACAGCCGGCGAACCAGCGGCGAGAGGCGAAAATGTGGGAGGATCAGTTTGAGAAATTATCCAAATATGGAAAGCCCAGGGTTGTCGTTAATCGGAGTCGCGATAGCAAAAATTGCAATCAAAAAGACGGGACCCTAGGCGGCGACTCAGATCTGGCAGCAGAAATTGCGATCAGAATCGTGACCAAAACCCTAGGCGGCAAAGCTAGAAAACACCGAAGGTGCAGGGGTCGTCGCAGGAGGCAGGCCGCAGATCTGAGTAGTCGTGGATGGCATGGCTGACAGAGGTGAATCCAACCTTTGTAGCAAATATTCAGATAAGGGTGGAATGGAGGAGGAGAAGGTTGAAACGGCCTGCCGACGAATACTTCTTCTGATGAGAGCACACCGAAAGTTAGAGAGGGCTGAAATTTTCTAAGTGTGAGAGAGAGAGGAGCTGTCGCAGGAGTGACTAGGGTTTAACTGGGTTTAATTTAATATTTGAAATATTATTATTTTCAAAATTTTCATAGTACAGAAACAAGTCTGGAGAGTCAAGTTCGAATCCCGTTAAAAAATTTTAATTTTTAATTTAAAAAGACATCGAAAATAAGACATCAATTTTACAAAACCGATGTCAATCAGCTTATTTTTAAAGGAGCCGATGTTTATTATGGAATAAATATCACGCAAAAGACATCGGTTTTTAAAATCGATGTCTATCAGTGGATTTTATTTAGAGGTGCAAATAGACATCGCAAGAAAAGACATCGGTTATTAAAAACTGATTTCTATCAGCGCATATTTTTTTAATTCCGAATAGACATCACTTTAAAGATATCAGTTAATAAGAAACCGATGTCTATCAGCGCATTTTCTTTGAAAATCGATGTCTATCAGCATTTTCTCTTACTGATAGACATCGGTTTAAGAAAAGACATCGATTTTACATGAAAAGACATCGATTTTATTATAAACCAATGTCTATTTGGTGATGTCTATCAGCGTTTTTGGTGTAGTTCGGGTAAGGGTAAGAAAAAGGCTGTGAGCTCCAGCTCTAATTCCACAGATGACACTCATGATCAGCAGGACTTTCCTATTGAAGTGAACATTTCTTCTGATTATGCTGGTAGCGACAGATATTATGGAAGGATAAATTTTGAGGTTGATGACTACACATCATTCGAGGGCCAACCCAGAACGGCAGAGGAGTTACTATGCGATTTTTATGCCACATGAGGGGATGATGATGATGATGATGATGAGTATATGGAGGAACATGATGACAGTTCTTAAATACCAGTTGTGGATTCACCTTCGCGCCCATCTCTTGTTGGTCGAGAGTCACCCCCGTACATGCATGACACACCTATCTACTAGACTCATGCTGATGAGCCGCATGTTTCTCAACATTCTTCCATCACGCTATAGTTTCACATTCCTTGTCGACAACTCCTGTGAGTTCATATCCTCCTAACTTTGACAGCCCTACGTTTCTTTTGGTGGATTTGATGGACCATCCCACTATACTCATTATGGTGGTTATCAGGGACTATTTCAGTTTCCATTTGGTAATTTCAGGGACCGCATCAGTCTCCTTATTGTGGTGGATATGAAGGACCACAGCAGGCTCCTTTTTATAGTGAAGGAGGTTTAGGGTATCACGGATCACAGTAAAGACCTCGATCGCATCAAGACGATTACCAGCATGAATCAAGACTAGGTCATCAGTGGGATCAGTCTGTGCCTCAGCCCTAGAAACCAGACAGTGGGGGTTTGTCTGAAGAACAGTACGAAAGGATTATGAGGAGAATTGATGATCATGATAAAAAAATTTTGAACATGACGCCCTACTCACACAACTGCTTGATCGAGAGGACAGATGGAAGAAGAGATTTAACGCACAGGATACCCAGTACGCTAATATTTGTAGATACCACGAGGAGGACCGAGGTGAAATTAGAAAGGTTTCTAATTGGTTGACTAGAGCACACGCCCAGATGCAGAGCAAGTATGAGAGATTAATTATTAGGTCGATATACAAAATATTTAAGGACATATTCAAGGGTCCACTACCTGAGGCTTCTATGTTCAACGCACCAAGTATTCCATCTACTTGAGATGAACAACGTAGTGCTCAAACTATACAGCAACCGAGTGGTTATGAAACACCAGGTGGCCTCTTTGCCGGGGATGTGGAACTCGTACCGATTAGCTCAACATTGTCTGAACCTCCCTCTACACAACAACGACTATTTATTCAACACCCAGTAGGTTGGGGAGATTGCCTGTACACGCCGGGACAGGATCCCGTGCAGATACACGGTTCAGTCTTATGTCACCTCAGTGGTACTTCCAAAAATGTCAGCAATGTCAGAAGAGAAAAGCGACGGCAGTCCAATCCCCATACACAACAATGGATGATGCGAAGATCAGAAAGGCGTGGGAATAGTTCATGATGTACCCTGTATTGTAAGAAATGTCCTTAACGCATAATCTTTCCTTATTTTTATTATTAACATAGTACATGAATATCTAATAATTGTTACATACATGTGTAGTTTTGACGTTGGCGTAGGGTTTTTAGTGAAGAATGATTTCTTCGTCAGAATGATTATGCCAAAAGTGTGGATAGAGGACGAGGTATATGATCAATATAAATTTCTTCACCTAATATACTTATATATTTGATCGTAGAAATGTTTTCTTTTCAACACATTGATGCCTGTTTGGCTATACTGGCATAAGCACCTGAGTACGTCGGTGTTCATCCGGATCCTCGGATGTAATTGTATGCTATTCTACCTTGTCAGTTTTCGGTAAGTTTTTACATGCAATATGGTTTAGGATTTTATTTAGCTGATGAACGGAATTTTTATGCCTATTACACCCTTTTACATTATAGCGTATTTCATATCAGACGACTCTAAAAGTAATTTGGGATGAGCATGATATAGCACATGGCGATGACCCCTTCCAGTTGGCCAACTTGTCTACAGAGAATTAGAAATTTTGGATAGGTGGTGGAAAGAAGATAGCTCAATAACCACTTTGTGGAGGCCTCCTGAATGGACTTGTAGGCATAGAGAGTGGGATAAGGTTGAAAGGGTGAGTAAATCTTGATTTTTTAATTTTCGTTGAGTAAATCCTATATATTTTAAACTCTTCTGATTGTATTTTATATTTCCTTCTGCAGCTGCTGTTCGTAGTGCATGCGCATTCGCACCATTTCGTTGTGTGTGTGTATATAACATCTTTGAAGATCGCTGTATACGATTCTCTATTTCACACATTGGGAATTCTACAGCAATTGAAGATAGTAGAAAGGAGAGCACAATGTCTCCCAGCTCTCTGCATCTGCTGCAATGCTGACATCCTCTAATACCCCTCGAAGACTCTGCAGCAGCACGCATACGGCTCGTACGAGGTCTGCCTGTCTGTCGATATGATGGTGGCTCATTCACACGAATACTACTCACATGCTCTGGCATTGACCAAACAGAAGGATCGGGTACAGGCATAACAACATATTACCATAAAGACAGTATTGTCGTTTGATGGTACCAAGGTGCAACAAATGCACTAGTAGCAAGTTTGCAATGGCTGTTACAAGCAAACATGGACACCGGAGTATTATGCAATAGATAATTATCATATTAAGGCAATTAATGAGTATGAAAGCTTATATGATAAGTATAATATCATTTCAATGTACTCTATCACCTTCAATGCGTGAATGCAAGTGTATTGAGAGTACTGGAATCTTCCACAAGAGCAAGTACAATCCCTTAAATCAACAATGAAGTTTTTTGTGGTGGAAGTGACCTGGAATGTTGTCACTATAAGATTTTCCAATTTAAGTATCCATGCCTCACCATTCAACGCTGTCAACTCTCTGTGCACTCGTGTGCAAAGTATTTCCCGACTATTCTTTACACTCGTTCCTCTTTCATAGAATCATCTCTGAATAAGAGCACGTACAATCTCTAATAAACTACAAATGGGTAGTGTCCTGGCCCATAGGATGGCCTTGTCAAAGGTCTTAGTTGCATTCGATGATATGAAATCGTAACGACTGACCAGGCAGTGAAACCTCGACCATTTATCGTAACCCCACCCCTCTAGCAAAGCCATAAATCCAGCATTATTTTGGTTGTGCAGCTTTCCTTCCCATCTGTGTAGTATGGTAATGTGATAAATCAAATAAAAACTGAATACTAATAATAAAAAAGTGCCTATACCTCTTGAATTCACGCTTGGTGTATGCCTCCACAGCCATGTTGAACTGATGCAGCACAACCTTTCTAAATCCCTTGAGCCTTCCCTCTCATGTGTGTACCATCAATGACAATCACAGGACGTCCCGTTCTGGCAAAATCCCATATAGAAGCACCAAGTTCGTAGTAGACATACCTGCATCAAAATATTTAGTACACTTTTATAACTCATAATTTATAAAGAGTGTGTTGTTACTTACTTGAAACAACTGTCATCTACAGTTGCTAACGCTGTGTACGTGCCTGGGTTTTGCAACTTAAGATGGTGCAAGTACAAAGGTAGGGATCTGAAGGAAGAACGATGGTCTTCGTACGTGTGTCCCACATCAATATGTTTTGATTTGAGGGCCAAATTATAGGAGATGTCGAAACTAAATTCTTTAAGTATATCGTTCACCATTCTAGCAGGACACAATGCTGTGGTTTTATTAAACTATCGAGCTGCAAAGTATCTCCCGATAATTTTCGAATCAATTTGCCTTGGCGCATTAGTGTCTGGATTCAAACGACATACATGTGGAGGAGAGAACTTGATTACCCTCCATACTCCACCAAGGCCATTTGAATGCATCTAAGACATACAACCCTGCTCCACTCGGTACTTGCAGACGATGTTGATCCTGTACCTGTCTGATTTCTTGACCCGTGTCTCAACTTGATTCCGCAAGTTGTACATACCCAAAGCAAACTGGCAATCAACTTTGTTATTGAAAGTACTTTTTTCATGTATCCCCCTAAAGTATCAATATTGCTATTGTCTTCAACTTCAGCGTCCATATTACACTGTTCTATAAACCCTGCAAAAAAGATTACGGTTTCTTCATTTGGTATTATAATACAATAAGGTTCAGTAAATTAATGGGTACTATTATGAACACTCACTTGGAATGATCTATGGACGGCTGAAAGAACTATCTGTATCATGACTAAGACGTACAGGTATGGGCATGTGCATGTGTGTCGTAACGGGGTCCAAGAAACTCATTCCGCCTTTGCCTCTGATGCAGGAACATAACCCCTTGAACAAAGCAGTTAAAGGATCCTCAACTTCAGCGTTGCCTTGATCACCATCATGCCCCTCATCTTGCGAAGCCTCATTACCCTCAGAATCCTCACGCTGCGGACCCTCAAAGGAATTGGACCCATCGCCTTGTGAACCATCAGACCCATCATCTTGAGAACCAGCAGAACCATCAGACCTATCATCCTCTGAACCTTCATACGCATCACTTTGAGAACATTCATTTGAATTGTCCTCAACTTCATTTTCTTCAGATAAGCACATGTAATCTCCGTTCTCCTCCTCTGTCTCAACGTGTTCTTCGCCAATGTAGTCACTGTCCAAATCAATATTAGTCATACCACATGAAAGGTTCACAGCTGTACTCCAACTCGGTCCAGCCAAATCTACGGGATTAGGAATATTAACAGACGGAATTTGTGAACGAAGTAAGTCGGTCCAATAACTGCTCCCAGACGACACCACACTAGGGCTATCAACTGATTGCTATGGTATGGCCTTAACTGTGACAAATAGCATCGATCCATCAACCTGGTGCTACAAGCCCTAATATCGAGATCATCATTCACCTTATGTTTTATTATACAACCACCAATGTCCACAAGTGTGTGTATAACATATTTTTAATGATTCACATCGGCACAAACTAAACTGTGCACATGCCCAATAATAAAATGCAACTTCAACTGATCTAAATTTAAAACTCTAAACCTTGCCACCAGCCGCCCCACCAAATAAAAAAATTTCTTATTTTCAAGCCAAAGCCAACACTTTTCAACAAAGGATAATTAATTGTTATATTGACACATGATTAACCTTCATTAAAGTATTTTTATGATAGGCGTGTTTATAAAAATTTATATTTAAATAATTATATATTTTTGAAAAAGTATACATTTTTTTAATATGAACCTAATTACGTAAAAGTACAAATTTTTATGAATATGTACATAATTACACTCAAATTAAGCCATAAAGTATCAGCAGACATGCAAATTAAATATTAAGTCATACGCGGACAAGCTTAATTAAGCTCCATAAATCGACGAATAGGTCTATTATGCTAAAAAAATCTGACTTACATTCTGAATTATGCTAAAAGTTGATGGACATACTCAATTAGGTAAATATAATCGGAGGACATGCCATATTATGCTTAAAAATGGCCAAACATGCTCAATTATACAATAAAAATCGGCGGACATGCTCAAAAATAGTAAAAATTCGGCGGACATGCTCAATTAGGGTCAAATAATAAGTGGACATGCCCAATTACTCTAAGAATATCGGCGGACATGCTCAATTAGGACCAAATAATCGGCGGACAGGCTCAATTAGGCTAAAAAAATCGGCAGACATGCTCAATTAGGGTCAAATAATCGACGGATAGGCTCAATTAGGCTAAAAATCGGCGGACATTCTCAATTATGGTCAAATAATCGGCAAACAGGCTTAATTAGGCTGCAAAAATTAGCGGACAGGCTAAGTTTTGCTAAAAAAACCAAACATAAACAATTATTCTATTAAATATCGACGAACATGCTAAAATATACTAGGAAAAATGGCTGACATGCTCAATGAGGCTTAAAAATTGGGCGGATATGCTCAATCAGGCTCAACATATGGGTGAACATACTCGATTACGGTCAAAATTTTGGCAGACATGCTCAATATGGCTCAAATAATGGGCGGATATGCTCCACCATTCTCAATATATGGGCGGACATGTTCGATGAGGCTCAAATAATGGGCGGACAAGTATAATTGACCATGCATTATTGGCGGACAAGCCTACAGTGAGTGTATTTAGTGGCATTCATGCATATTACATGCATATTACATTATTAATTGACCTGTTTCTTCGATGGACATGTATATTACATGCATTATTGACTATTTTCTTCGGCGGACGTTCATATTTAGGCAATTACATAGGAGGACATGGATATATATAACCATTTAATCAGCAGACATGTATTTTTAAAATCCTAAAACCGTAAAAACCCTAAAACCAAAATATTATTTTTGGAATAAATACAATGCAAACAGTGTTAGTATCTTACCTTTGGCTCTAACTATAGATCCGTCGACAAAGATGGTGGGTAAATAGGGTAGCCGATCATCTTTTTTATGCTAAAATAATTTTTGGAACAAGATGAATGAATTTTGAATCCACTGTGTCCAATTTTTTTGTTTGTTGGTGGTGTAGTTATTTGGTTGGTGTGGATAGGTGAGAGTTTAATGAGACAAAAATTTTCATAAATGAACTGTTTGTGAACAATGCCTTAATTCCTAAAATTCAGTCCATTAAATGAACTCTTGTCCGGTGGTAGCTCAGCCATTTGACAGGTGTGAGTGGCAAGTTCAAATTAATGCATGTGTGCTAATTAATGAGTGTGTTTAATTCAAAATTAGTGCATGTATTTAATGTAAATATGTCTATTATGTCCCCTTATTTTGATAATAATTTAATAAATTTTAAAATGATATTTGGTGAATTTTAAATAGTTGTGTGTCCGCTTATATTTTTTTCCAACTAATTTGCGTCCGCACATATTTTATTTAGGAGGTGATAACATGTTATAAATTTATTTATTTTATTTTGTACTTAATGTCATAAAAGAATCTCCCATATTCTGACACATGGATTGTGCCTGCAAGTGTACTTCTCATCTCATTTTCAATACCAAAGGGTGGGCCACCCCTTTGGGGTATTCATGGCATTGCATGTATTTTTAGGACAAATTAGATGTATTACAAAAGATAAAGCAAATTAGATGTTCAACAACCCAGGGTAACTTGTGAGATTTCCCTTTATGTAGTGTACTTTTGTTTCACTATTGATTAGAAACTGTATTAAGTATAATGATAATACTTTAGCCCTTCTATAAACTTTCCTCGTAATCTTGTCAATATTATGTTAATGGTTATGTATAATAATACTTAAATTTCAGTAATTATTTTGGTTAATTTTTTCGGATTTTTTAAATATTGTATTTTTTTACATGTATTATTAGGCTTGCATTTGGGTTTATTTTGTAGTTTATTACTTTAATTATAAGGGATACTTTCTTGTGATACTGATTTATGTGAGACGGATAATGGGACGGGTCGACCTATTGTTAAAGTATAGTTGTTATATAGGTAAAATATGTTTATTAGTAGTTAAAGTATGTTTGTAGTGAATCATATTATAACGCTTTTAAAATATACTTTAATTTATTATTTATCATACTTTAAAAAAATATACTTTAACTACAAATTAACATACTTTACCTAAATAACAAACATACTTTAACAACGAGTCGACCCGTTTCACAACTCGTCCGTCTCACAAGAGACTTTGTCTAATTATAAAGTTAATTAAAATATCTACCAAATCCAAATGGATATCTTTACTCTTAATAAATTGGTTGAAAAGTCAACACAAAATACACTTTTTAATCTCTTTGCCAGGGTGGGGGTTGCACACTAGAGGGACAAAGAGTAATATTTTAATGTGTAGTAAGTTTAGAGATATAATATTTTAATAAATAGTGAGTAATTCTATTAGTATTGTGTGGGTCTCATGTAGATATTTTAATTGTTCTATGTTGGTTCCATATACTAAAATGAGAATTGTAACAATAATTGTGGAATGTCTTAATTAATAAAATGTAACAATATTTGTAGTATTGAAGGAGTTTACATACTAGTATGAAACCCACATGGGAATCATTAATTTTTTATTTATGTTATTAAATTATCATTTTAATATAATAAATTCAAATATTAAAATTTCATTTCAATAAAAATATTATGCTTATTATATTATCCAGTTAGGGGTGGGCGGTATGATATACCGAAGATTTTGAGCTATATCGTATACCATACCTAGAATATCGGTATTAAAAAATTGGTACCTTTACCATAAGTTCGGTATATCGAAATTTCGGTATAGAAAAATGGTATACCTTTTGTTACCGATATTTAGGTATACATTATCATATTGATTATTTCGGTAAATACCTTCTGTATTGTGCATTCGATATATCGTTTTACATGTACTTATCTAATGTATAGTTTAAAAACATCGTAAATTTACATAAAACAACAATAAAATCCTAAAAATCCACCATATACCACAATAAAATTGATTAGAACAAAAATATAAATAATTCAACATTATAAACAATATGAGAAATAAATACAATTCAAATTTAATAATATTAATAAAATATAAGAGTATTAATTTAATTTAAAAGTCTAATTAAAGTGCATGGGTGTACCTAAGAACTTATAAAACCTAAACCACTAAATTCTTGGTTAATAAATTAAACATACTCTTATATTTGGTTAATAAATAATACATACTCTTACGTTAAATTTTAAATAATATAAATACAATTATTTCCTAAATTTATAACTGTAAATCTTATATGTATTTGTGAACCGAATGTGCTTTAAAATTACCCTAAATTTAATAATTTGATCAATATTCTCAAAACATTAGAGTTTTTTTAAAGCTATATATATATATATATATATATATATATATATATAGTAAATATTTAAATAAAGTAAATTAAAATTATTATATACAAATAAAAATTATAAATGATATATATATTATATTCGGTATTTCGATATATACCAAAATACTGCGGTTTTAAAAATATGAATACCTTTATCGTACTAAAATATTCAATACGGTATCATACCTTGCCAAAAGTTTCGATATGCCTAAAATTTTGATAAATTCGATATTTTTCGATATAATAAGTGCGGTATACTGAAACTTCGGTATTTTTTTACAATTCTAATTATCCTTCTATTTCAATAATATATTTTAATTTATTACTCCATTCGTCCCAAAACTCTGTATATGTTTGCTTTTTGCACGGAGATTAAAGAGTATAATATTTTAATAACAAAGACTTATGTGAGACCGTCTCACGTAAGGGCTTACGTGAGGCGGACAAAAAGTGATAATTTTTATGAAGAAAAGTGATAATAAATTAATGAAAAGTGATAATACTCTTTCATGAACAATTTATAGTGTAAATAAAAAGGTAATAACATTTTATAGCGAGAGTGATAATGATTTATAGTAAAAGTGATAACTATTTTAAAAAGTGAAAAATGGTCTCACGTGAGACGGTCTCACGCAAGACTCACCCTATTTTAATATGTGGTGAAGTGAGAGAAATAATATTTTAATATGTAATGGGTGGTTTTATTAGTGTAGTGTGGGGCCATGTGGATATAATAATTATTTCGTGTGATCCCATCTACCAAAAAAAGAAAACATATATTTAGTTTTGGGACGGATCAAAATAGAATAGTGCATTCCTAGTTGTATATGCGAAATAAAAGGCCAATTATATTTATATGCGAAATATTTCATAATTAATTAAGGCAAAATACTTGTATAAGATCGTCTCATCTACGGCTTATCTGATATGGATAAAAAGTGATAAATTCTATAATAAAAAGTGATACTCAATTAATGAAAAGTGATAATGCTATTTCATGAACAATTTATAATATAAATAAAAAGTGATTACATTTTATAGTGAAAGTGATAACTATTATCAAAGCTATTACTTTTTATCTGTATCAAGTAATCATATTTTAATGATCAATAATTTCAAATTATAAAAAAGAATTATATATATACTAAAATTAGATATTACTGTTTCAAATTAATAAATATAAGTATTTTAATACAGTGTGTTGTATAAAAATGAATACAACTCGTCATGTCATAGTATGTAGTCAGTCTCATAGGATGTATATTTTAGCGCGGTACGCAACTTTTTTTATTTTTTTTATTTTATATATATATATTATTAATAATTTTGTTAAAGAATTATTCGTCCCCGGATGAGATTCGTGACCGTCTCACCCAAAATTTCCTAATTAATTGTATAATAATTGATTGTTATTTAAAAAAAAGGCAAAGACTTGTGTGAGACCGTCTCACGTAAGGGGCTTACGTGATGAGACGGCCAGAAAGTGACAACTTTTATATAGAAAAGTAATAATAAATTAATGAAAAGTGATATGCTATTTTATGAACAATTTATAGTATAAATAAAAAGTGATAACATTTTATAGCAAAAGTGATAACGTTTTATAGCGAAAGTGATAACTATTTTTAAAAGTAGCGAAAGTGATAACTATTTTAAAAAGTAAAAAATTGTCTCACGTGAGACGGTCTCACGCAAGATATACCCTTTAAAAAATATATTTATTTGATTATTCATGTAAAATATATATAAAACATTTCATAATTATTATAACAAAATTATCATATTTTAATAGCTATTTTTTTCAAATATATATATCACTCTACGACATAATTCAATTTATACGTAGTATTAAGTAAGATAATTATTAAAATATTAATTGGTTAATTTTTTTTGTTTAAAATAAATGTCAAATATTTCATAATCAAATTAAATATTTTTTACAATTTATATAGTAATTGTTATAATTTATAGAGTAATATATATTACTTATTTATATATATGATAGTTCAATTAATTATTATTATAATATATATATTTAATAAAGGTTAAATATATTTTAGTTAATTATATATCAAAAATTAAATTTAAAATATTATATATATATATATATATATATATATATATATATATATATATATATATATATATATATATATATATATATATATATATATGAGTACGAGATACCTATATTTAAATAATGAAATATTTTTTAATATATTAAAGTACCAAAATTTTTAAATGCATAGAATAAAAACATCTCGATAATGATTACACTGCTGTAGAAAACAGTTAGGTACGTGCGTGTTTTATGCTTTATCTTTATGCAGAACAAAAGATAGAGGGCTCACATTTTCTGTACCCTCTCACGCCATTCCTACCTGCTTACTACATTGTTTACCGGCTATTTAAAAAAGAAAGTTTTTGGAGCCAATAAATTTTTTTAAAATTTTCATTTGTTTTATATAAAATTTTAAATTATTTATAAGCCATAACTTTAATTTATTTGAAACAAATGATAACATAAATATTCCCTATGAAACAAATGATAACATAAATATTCCCTATGTACTTTTGGTGCAGTGAACATCAACTCTTCTTTATTTATATTGATTAAATAACACTGTGTTACCACCTTATCAATCAATATTTTTGTTTCTTTTATTAATCCATCAATCAAAACATTATTATTATTTGGATTTTTGCTAACATAACTATCCCTATAATATATATATATATATATATATATATATATATATATATATATATATATATATATATATATATATATATATATATTTATTTATATTTATTTATGTATTGTGTACATTTTGTCCTAAAAAATTACATGTTCAAATCTTGCATACAATTTAACCCCATTTGTACTTATGTTAAAATTAAGAGTTGATATTCGGTGCATTCCGGTGGAAGGGTCCACCCATATATGTATTAACTTTTTATTTTATTTTGTATACATGTTTTTTAATAATTGTATATTTTTTCACACTTAATTTTTCATTAAAAAACTAGCATCTATATGTGTATAACTTTTTATTCAATAGTGTATACATATTTTTTAATAGTTGTATATTTTTTTATACTCAATTTTTCATTAAAAAATTTAACAAACAAATTGTATACATTTATGTTCATAATTGTATATGTATTTGTTCATAATTGTATACGTTTATGAAAGTGGGTGCATCGTATCATGGGGTGCACCCAGGTGCATAGTAATATTAACCTAAAATTAATTTTTTTAAATGATGAAAATTTATTATTATTATTATTATTATTATTACTTTCTCTGTCCATCATTGGTAAATAAAAGAGATATCTATTTTGCTAACAATTTCTTTTTTAGTGAAAAGGTCTCATACATAACTTACCATTCACCACTAATACAAAAATTCATTTTATATAAAATAATAATAATACTTCTTAATATATATATATATATGGAAAAAATAAATAAATACATTTTTTTTTGTCAGAGTTAATATTTATTAATTTATTTTTGTATTTCTGTTGACAAAAACTTCATATCTTTGATACTATAGTACAATTTAATCATTTTGTACTTGAGTACCATTAAAATTAATTGACTATAACCGGTAGGTGATTCAAGTTAAGATAAACTCTATCGTGAGACGAGTTATTTGTGAGACGAGCTTGAAATATATTGACTCATTATTAAAATATACTTATTGTATAGATAAAGTATATTTAATGGTTGTTAAAATATGTTTTTTAAAATATACTTAATTTATGCATTAAGTATGATTTTAGCCTGTTATAATATGATTTATTATTAACATACTTTAATTATAAATAAGCATATTTTAGATGTTATAATATGATTTATTATTAACATACTTTAACTATAAATAAATATATTTTAGTTATGAGTCCACCCGTCTCACAAGAGGGTGTCTCTCAAGTTAAACTTTCCTTACATTATACAATATTAATTATTTTTATGGTAAAAAGAGACAGTATTATTCATTATTTAATACTCCTAAGTCCCGACATAAGGTATATATTTATTTTTGTTTTTATTTTAATGCATAATAAGAGTTGTTTTAGTGTTGTGTGTGGATCTCGTATAGAAATAGAAAAGTATTTACTTTGAATTGAGTCAAACTAATATATATATATATATATATATATATATATATATATATATATATATATATATATATATATATATATATATATAGTAGAATAAAAGGAGTATCATTCATCCGATTATATACCATTGGGCTCCTCACCAAAGTGAGTGACCCAAATTCGTTTCCATTTGAGAACGAATAGAGGGGAGTTCTAAGGAGGCTTGGAAAAAAGAGAAAATATGAGTGTTTAGTGAACTATCTTCTAATTATAATAACAACTAACTTTGTCCAAAAAATAAAATAATAATAATAATAATAATAATAATAATAATAATAATAATAATTGGGGTGAAGCTTGTGTGCACCTAATTGCACTAGGTACGAATTTTATGTATTACTATTATTAATTTAATGTAATACCCTTTAACAAAAAAAAACTCTTAATTTAAAAAAAAAAATGAATATCTTAAAATGTAATAAAATCCTTAAAACACTTTGATGTAACCGAAGCAAGAGACAACTTATACCAACAACTTATACAATATCATAATTAATCTGCAGCCGTGTAAATCTGTTCGGCATCCTGGTGTGCACCTATAAAATTTAAGTGTTTACATTTTATTTAAGTATTAAGTCTCACCTTCATATTTAAATTTAAAAAATAAAAATAAAACATGTAATTATAATTATTAGAATTAATTCATAAAAAATTCACCGCCTTATTTCGGGTTTTTTAATTTATCATGACTTTTATATTTGTTAATTCAATACACGATCTATTTAATATTTTCAATTCTATCACGATCTTTTATTTTATCAATTCAATATTCGATCTATTTAATATTTTAATACTATCACCACTTTTATTTTTACAATTTAATATACCACTTATTTAATATTTTCAATTCTATTTAATATTTCCATTTTGCAACAATCGTGATAATAAAACAACCATAACTTATTACTCCTTCCGTCTGCCAGAAAGGTATACATTTTGTTATTTTGGGCGTTGATGAGAGTGGAAATTTACGTCTTTTTGATCTCATAATACCTTGTTTTTATTAGAATAAGGTCATACATTCGTGTCGAATTGCGTAGCTTATGTATTTTACATGATTATGGTGCTACTAATGGGTTTTATTGAGTTTTGAAGGTTAAAATAAGTTAGAAATGAAGCAGGAACGAAAACGAGCAATAAACGGGGCTGAAAAGACCCAACTCGAGTTGCAACAAGACTTACAACACAGGTCAAGTTAGGCCCCAAAAAGTGTCCAGAATCGTCCAGAGAGCTTACTCGAGTTGCAAGGTCCAACTCGACTTGCAACTCGAGTCGAGTAGGGGGCAGAAAAGCATCCAAAAATCATCCAGAGAGCCAACACGAGTTGTATGAGCCAACACGACATGAAACACGAGTCGTGTTGAGGTCCGAAAGCGATCCAGGATGCAGAGCATCGCAACTCGAGTTGACAGGCAGCAACTCGAGTTGCTAACTCGAGTCGTGTTGGTGCAACGCTGGTCGAGTTAGGTAACTCGAGTTACGTAGGGCCAACTCGTGTTGGGTTATTTTGGGCCAAAAATTGGGATTTTTGATCCCCTGTGCGTGACAACGTGTAAAAACAGCCCATTCAAGTCAGTTTTTGGGAAAATAGGTATAAAAAGGATCAGATCACTTGAAGAGGGGGGACCGATCATTCACCACAAAAACACACTGTGAATTCAATTCACGCTTTATCCATCTATCTACCCACTCACATCAAACCATCCATCCATCTATCCTATCGGTTCGGAGGAATAATCAAGTGCGGTCGAGAGGGCAATCCAATCTGAGAGACAGAGGAGTGACGCAAACCACGTGACACTAGGATTTTAATTTCTTCTCTTAATTTTTTCTTTTGTGATTTGTTATGTATTTGAAAGCCATGAGGGTTGTTTGTGACCTCATGGGCTAAAAACTCTTTAAAGTTCTAAGGATTGAGGGTTAGGGTAGTTGATTTGGAACCCTAGACAAAGTATTGTGATTTCATGCTATTAAGATTCTTATTTATTTGATTTATTTCAGATTATATTATATGTTTGTAATGTCTTCATAGCATGCTATTGATATTGCCCGTGATGCTTGGTATGTTGTGTTAGTTTGTGTGCATTCATACTTAATATTGTCTGTTTGCTAGGGATTATAGTAGTTTGCCCGTGAACACGATAATTCTAAGGGCTGGTAAATAAGATGCTTGATTATCTTAGTGGAACAATGCAATTAGGAAATCAAGTAGGAAGTGAATAAATTTGAGTATTACTTTCAGAGAATATATGTTAGTCGAATTGGCCATCCGGAGGTTTATGAAATTCGCCTTATTAGTATCTAGGAATGAGATTCAAAACTGTTCGCGCATCATCTTATGATGTATTTTCATTGAAATAGTATGAATGAACAATAGAATGTCTAGAAAACCAAATAATTGTACTACACCTGAAACCTTAGAGTTGTTACTTCTTTCTTGATTCAATCTTGAATATTCCTTGCTTTTATTTATTTTGTTAATTGTTACTTAAATTCTTTAGTTATTAATTCATTTGAACACTTGGAAATTGGTTACATAATAATTCTAATTAAAGAGTAATAGAAAATAAATAAATAATCAACTGTCTCAGTAGGAACGATATTAATTTTAACTGGGGTACTTGCCATTGCAATTGACATCCCTACACTTGGGGATTTTAATTGAGGTGTGTAATAAAAGCCTAACAAGTTTATGGCGCCGTGCTGCCGGGGACAGTAAATTATTTATTTGCTTTTATTACTTATTTGATTAGAATATTCTTGTTGAGATTTAATTGTCTTTTTCTTTGATTTTTCTTGAAGTTGTATGCACACTACGTCAAAGAAGGGAACACAAAATCTTAAATTTGATCCGGAGGTTGAAGCATCTGTTAGAAAAAGAAGAGGAGTAGCAAAAAATCTTAACGCACCTCCTAAGGCTATTAAGGCACCAGTTCAGAAGAAGAAAACAGAAAAACCGGTGCCCAAAACAGTTGTAGATGAGAAAGAAGAGCGAATTGAAAATCCAGTTATCCCCGAAAATTCTGAATCAAACTCAGAATCAGTAGTTATGGGAGATAGAACTGATGAGGATGACATTGTTATCCAGGAGACTTTCAAGTCTACCAACAATGGAGGATCAGGTGTAGTTGGGGCCATTCAAGCTGATGAAGCGAATGACATAAGACCAGCCCTGATACATATGGTGGAGAAAAATCCCTTCGCTGGAGGCGTATTTGATGAACCCTATGGACACTTGAAGTACTTCAACAGCTATATAGATACAGTTAAAGCCACAGATGCTACTAATGACAGATGAAAGATAAGGCTTTTTCAGTTTTCATTAGTTGACAAAGCGAGGAAGTGGTATGACAAGCTTAAAGGAGACAGTTGCTCTAATTGGACTGAGTTGCAGCAGCTGTTTGTAGATCAGTTTATGCCACCTGGCAAGATTATTGCACTGAAGCAAGAGATCAATCAGTTCAAGCAAAGAAGAGATGAACACTTTGGAGAGGCTTGGGAAAGATTTACTGATCTATTGAGAAGATGCCCACATCATGGATTCAAAAAGTCTCAACTAATCAGTGTCTTTTACAATGGCCTTGATAATGATTTGAGAGTGTTAGTTGATGCATCTGCTGGAGGAATAATTTTTGGGAAGACTTCCAATGCTGTGGAGAAATTGTTCGATAAGATCTCTATGAACTCTAGAGATTGGCCTTCGGAGAGAGTGCGTGGAACCTACATTCTTGGTAAAGTTACACAAGTTGAGCAGAAGTTTTCTGAAGCTGATAAGAATGACAAGGTTGTCTCCCAATTGGAGCAAATGAACAAGCACCTGGTTACTTTGATATCAGGAAATATTGGGGGAGGCAACCAAGGGCCTGCAACTGATGATATAGTGATGAATGTTCAAGGAGTTGAGGACGCAAATTGGGCTATGGGATAAAGTCTCCAGGGTTCAAGGGCATATCAAAATTGGCAAGGAAACAGATACCTTCAAGGTAATTCTAACCAACGGAATAACCAAGGGGGAGGTCCCAGCAATCAAGCAGGCCCCAGTAACCAAGAAGGTTGGCAGAATCAGCAGAGGCATGAGAATTTTGCCTACTCTAATCCCAACAATGCAGTTCAGTACCTTTCAAACTTTAATCATGGAGCGAAGACTGAAGAGGGAAAGCCAAGCGTGGATGATGTGTTGGCGAAGTATATGCAGAAGAATGATGCTGCCATCAATAAGATCAATAATTGTATAGTGCTTATAGACTCCAACATGACTAAACAGAATGAGGAAATGAGTAAGCAGTTGCAGAGTCTCACATACTCTATTGGTCAGATCTTCACGATGGTAAATCAGAAGCAGCAGCAGATTATGAAGGAAAAATTTCCTTCAGATACAGAAGTCAACCCGAAAGAGAGTGCAAATGCGATAACTTTGATGTCCGAGGAGTAGTATAAAGGTCAGAAACTAATGCAGGACATGACAGAAATAAAGAAAAATGGAAGAGAAGATGAGCAAGTTCGTTTAGCCACTAGCTCGGCTCCTACTCGAGCAGAGTTAGGATTGGGGGTGATCAAGTCGAGTTTCAAAGTGAAGTTCAACCCCAACTTGATACAAGCTCAACTCCTGGGTTTCCTGTGCTTCCAAATTCTGTTGTGAACCAATCTGATCAATCCATAGCTAATAAAAAGTGGCAACGAGCTAAGAAACTTAGAGAAGTAGAGGAGGTATTCAAGAGAGATAGTTTGGGGCTTCCAAAAACGAAGGTACCACTCCCGTTTCCTCAAAGACAATTGTCCAAAAGCTTGGATGAGAAATTCAGGAAGTTTGCTGAGGTTACGAGGGATGTCCAAGTCACTATTCCATTTTCAGAGGCCTTGGATCAGATGCCACATTACGCGAGGTTCATTAAGGAACTCATCTCGAGAAAAAGAAAGCTGAACAGTGTGGAGACAGTGAGCCTGACTAAAAACTGTAGCTCTATTATTCAGAAAAAGCTACCAAAAAAATTGAAGGATCCAGGTAGATTCATCATTCCTTGTGAGATAGGAAAAGGACTGTCAAGAAGAGCATTATGTGATCTAGGAGCCAGCATAAACTTGATATCTTTATCAGTGTACAAGAAGCTTGGTTTTGGGGAGTTGAAACCCTCATCTATAGCTTTATAGTTAGCAGATCAATCGCTTACATACCCCGAGAGGGTTGTGGAAGATGTGCTGGTAAAGGTGTCAGATTTGATATTTCTTGTGGATTTCCTAGTACTCAATATGGAGGATGAAAAGGATGGCGCGCCTCTTATCTTAGGGCGTCCATATCTTGCTACTGGAAGAGCTCGGATAGATGTATTCAATGGAGAGTTAAAGCTTAGAGCCGATGATAAGGAAGTGGTTTTCTTCTTGAATAAGGAGATGCAGTGGCCTAAAGATCAGCAGCAATGCAAGTCTGTGGATGTAGTGGACACGGAGTGTGATGAGAACTTTACCCTGTCTGATGCAGAGTTCGAGAGTTTGTTTAACGGTGCATGTATTGACTATCTTGAGAAGTTACTTGCATTAGGAGATGCAAGGGATGCATGTAGGAGGAGCACCACTGTTGACATGGTAAATCGAGGGAAGAGTACCACTGTTGGAAAGGAGGTTCAGTCTGAGGAGAAGAGAGTTGAAGTAGTAGAGGAGATCGACAAAGCAAGCGGATCTCTTACTTTTCCTATTACTAACTCTGCTATTATATTTGATAATGTTTTGGTTGCAGGAATCAAGGATGATCCATATTTGAAGCCTTCGGATTTACCTCCAGATTTTCCTTCTTATATGGGTGTTGAAGATTCTAACTTGTTTAACCCGTGTGTTGCCAAGGAGGATCCTGTATCGGTGACAAGGAAAGGTGAGGGGGTTGTAGCTACCAATGGTAGATGAAGGAAGTACTTAAAGGTACAAATGCGAGCAGATTATGCTCTGGGTCAGTAGTCAGTAAGAGGTATCCGTCGTGACTCTCCGACGTTAAACTTGAGCGCTTGTTGGGGGACGATCCTCCCCTTTTAATTGCTTAATTGAGTCTGTGTTAATGTAGTAAATTTTATTAGGTGTTGCTCGACTATGGTATACACTTCTTTACAAACTTATGCTCTTACTTTGTTTATCTAAGTTTGAGGGGATACGTGTACACCTGTGTCTTGCTGCACTAAAGTAAAGTAGCTTCATTGTGTTGTGTGCTTGGATGATTAATTTTTTGTGATTTTTCTGTATTTTTGATTAATTTGATTATATTGAGAGGTCGATTTTTTGTGATTGTCCATGTATGTGTCATGTAGTTTGTCTTTGTTGCGTGTTTATCCTAGTATATGTGGTTATATTTATGGTTCTTGAGGATGATTGTTGGTTCTTTCTAAGCACTTGATTGAATTTAATTGATAATGTGGTGTTATGATATAATGGTGATGATCAAGCTAGATATGTACTTGGATGTTGAAATGCTTAAGATTGTTGCATGTATTAAAATTGGTTCATAAGCCTATGTAGGAGTGCTCATTATTCCGTTAAACCCATATGAGATTTGAGCTTCAATGAATCATGAACATACATGGTTGGTTTATTTCTTGAGAGTATCATTCACATGCACGTATTCTAGAACTTGACCTTTGATCTACTTGAAGCTAGATGATTGATTAGATGATGGGAAATGATCTTAGGCCATCTTGTTCTTTATTGAGTCACTAGCCAAATATTTATCCTACCTTGAAATTTAATCCATAGTTCCCCGTTTAAGCCTGTAAGCCTTATTCGTTGGAAGCCTATGAAGATAGCCAATTTAATCCTTTTAAAAGCCTTTTAAATACCTATCCTAGTAGAGAATTAAAGGAGTAAGATTGGTGTTATGTGAAGGAAATTGGAAAGATAACTTTTGGTAGAAGTGTTATAAGATGAAGGATGGTTAAAAACTTGCAAAAAGGTGGGGTAGTGCCTGAAACTAGTACCCAGTTATAGGGTAGTGCCTGAAACTGGTATCCTATTTGACGAAAAAAAAAGAAAAAAAAATAAAAGAGGATGTTGAGCTTGAAAGTAAAGGGAGGATTGAAATGATGAAAAGAAATCGAAAGAAAAAAAAAAGAGATTGATTTGAAAAGCATATGTGTGAAATGTATCTCTATTGTTGATTCTCTACTAGTAATCGAGTCACTTATCCTATATTTACCTATCCTTGTCCAAAGAGCCAACGTTACGACCTAGGCAAGTCCTTTGTGATCCCATTGTTAAGTCTTTCGAGTTAGTGGAGAGTTTAGATGATTGTCAAGCTTATGGTTACACGTGCCTGTGAATTGATTTGAGTGTATGTATATTAGCCATGAGAGTAAATAGCTCACACTTGAGCATAAGTGTAAATACTATCCGTGAGAGTAGATGATGAGCATTCTGAAATGGGAAGTGACTAATTTGACGTGCGTGTTTCAATTGATAATATTTTGGCATTTGAATATATTATCTTGGTTTGGATGTGTGTGATCCCTTATTTACTGTAGAATTTTAACTCTCATTTCTTTCTTGTCTTGAATTCGTTGTTCGGGGATGAACAACATGGTAGTTTGGGGGTTGATGAGAGTGGAAATTTATATCTTTTTAATCTCATAATACCTTGTTTTTATTAGAATAAGACCATACATTCGTGTCGGATTGCGTAGCTTATGTATTTTACATGATTATGGTGTTACTAATGGGTTTTATTGAATTTTGAAGGTTAAAACAAGGTAGAATGAAGCAGGAATGAAAACGAGCAATAAACGGGGCTAAAAAGACCCAGCTCGAGTTGTAACATGCAACTCAAGTTGCAACACGACTTGCAACACAAGTCGAGTTAGGCCCCGAAAAGTGTCCAAAATCGTCCAGAGAGCTTACTCGAGTTGCAAGGTCCAACTCAACTTGCAACTCGAGTCGAGTAGGGGGCAGAAAAGTGTCTCAAAATCATTCAGAGAGCCAACACGAGTTGTATGAGCCAACACGACTTGCAACACGAGTCGTATTGAGGTCTGAAAGTGATCCAGGATGCAGAGCATCGCAACTCGAGTTGACAGGCAGCAACTCGAGTTGCTAACTCGAGTCATGTTGGTGCAACACTGGTCGAGTTAGGTAACGCGAGTTACGCAGGGCCAACTCGTGTTGGGTTATTTTGGGCCAAAAATTGGGATTTTTGATCCCCTGTGCATGACAACATGTAAAAATAGCCCATTCAAGTCAGTTTTTGGGAAAGTAGGTATAAAAAGGATCAGATCACTTGAAGAGGGGGGACCGATCATTCACCATAAAAACACACAGTGAATTCAATTCACGCTCCATCCATCCATCCACCCACTCACATCAAACCATCCATCCTCCATCCTATCGGTCCGGAGGAATAATCAAATGCGGTTGAGAGGGCAATCCAATCTGAGAGACGGAGGAAAGACGCAAACCACGTGACATTAGGATTTTAATTTCTTCTTTTGTGATTTTGTTATGTATTTGAAAGCCATGAGGGTTGTTTGTGACCTCATGGGCTAAAAACTCTTTACAGTTCTAAGGATTGAGGGTTAGGGTAGTTGATTTGGAACCCTAGACAAAGTATTGTGATTTCATGCTATTAAGATTCTTATTTATTTGATTTATTTCAGATTATATTATATGTTTGTAACGTCTTCATAGCATGCTATTGATATTGCCCGTGATGTTTGGTATGTTATGTTAGCTTGTGTGCATTCATACTTAATATTGTCTGTTTGCTAGGGATTATAGTAGTTTGCCCGTGTACACGATAATCCCAAGGGCTAGTAAATAAGATGCTTGATTATCTTAGTGGAACAATGCAATTAGGAAATCAAGTAGGAAGTGAATAAGTTTGAGTATTACTTTCAGAGAATATATGTTTGTCGAATTGGCCACCGGAGGTTTATGAAATTCGCCTTATTAGTATCTAGGAAGGAGGTTCAAAACTGTCCGTGCATCATCTTATGATGTATTTTCATTGAAATAGCATGAATGAACAATAGGACGTCTAGAAAACCAAATCAATTGCACTACACCTGAAATCTTAGAGCTGTTAGTTATCTCTTGATTCAATCTCGAATATTCCTTGCTTTTATTTATTTTGTTAATTGTTACTTAAATTCTTTAGTTATTAATTCATTTGAACACTTGGAAATTGGTTACATAATAATTCTAATTAAAGAGTAATAGAAAATAAATAAATAATCAACTGTCTCAGTGGACACGATATTAATTTTAACTGGGGTACTTGTCATTGCAATTGACATCCCTACACTTGGGGATGTTAATATAGGTGCGCAATAAAAGCCTAACAGGCGTCCGCATCAAAGGTATACATTTCTCTTTTTAAATACATGGGACCCACACACATCATTAATACATTTAATATATGGATCCCACATACCTCACTAATACAACTACCTGCTACACATTAAATAATAATAATCCACGTGTAAAAAAATAAATGTATACTTATTGGGTGAACGGAGAGAATATTATTATTATTATTATTATTATTATTATTATTATTATTATTATTATATTGGTAATTGAAATTATTTGGATTTTGAATTGAGTTTTTTTTATAACAAATGGTAGAATATATTATTATTCCTGTCTTTATTTCGTTATTTGTACAACTTTACTTTTTTTTATAATATTACTAGTATGGATCCCGTGTATTACACGGGTTATAAAATTACAATTTTAAAAAATATATTTCAATTACTATTTATTCAAAAAAATTTAAAACATATAATTCAAATTTAGGGTTATTTGCATTGGGGTACCTAATGGTTTATAGAATAAAAGTTATTGGGTAGTGGGTAGTTATTGAATTTCTTTTATTATTTTATTTTATTTGGTGGTTAGGATTAAAAAAGTATATTATCTAATGGTACAGATTATCCAGGTACACCGGTGCACTGTTATGTAACTCTCAAATTTAATATAACTATTTATTCAAAGCATTATAATCTAATACTATAAGTTTGTATTGAAGAGTAAAATTCGATTTATATACACTCAAATGTGATTTTACCCCATTTAATAAAAGCTTAATTTTGTTGTTAAATTGATTTACCAAAAAAATAAAATAAAAATTATTAAATTTATTTTTTCAAAATTTGTTATGATTATTATTGAAAAATAAATAAATAAATAAATATATGTAAATTTAATCATTGAAATTTTTTTTATAATAAGTTATATTAATAAAAATTAAAAAAATAAATTTAATATTAATCAATTTGAGGAAAAAAATAAAAAAAAATATTAACCATGAAAGAAATCATAAAAAATTAAAAGATTATAAAATTACAAAACGGATGTCTTTATTTAAAATTTGAAGAAAGTTTTTGTTTGTCATGACTCATGATGAATAAATTATTTGTGATTTTATAAAAAAACAATTAAAAGAAAATTTAAAAAATATAAAAGAATATGTATGAAATTCATAGAAAATTTAGATAATAATAACATAAAAATAAAAAAAATTAAAATTACTAATAAAATAAATAAATAATCGAATTAAAACCAAACAAAATAAAAAATTGAAAAAAAAATCATGAAAAATCATAAAAGTTTTAATTAAAACAATAATAAAATTAACCATGAAAAAAATATAAACTTACAAAAATAAAAGTTCAGAAAGTACATACTAATAAAAAATTAAAAACAAAATGACAAAATTAAAAAAAATATTAATAAAAACAAAGTTAATCATAAAAGAAGTTAAAAAATATAAAGAACAACAAAAATTGAACAATAAAAATAAAAAAAATATCACAGCCATATTCGATCTGAAAAACAAAAACTTATATATGAATCATTAAATTTTAATGTTGGTAAAAATATATTTTTAAAAAAATAAAAGAAAAATAACAATAACAAAAAAATAAAAAAAAATAAAAAAAATTGGAATTAAATTAATTAAATTTTCTTTTAAAATATATATGTTAAATTACTAAAGAAAAAATTATAATGAAATTAATATATATAATTAAAAAAAATAAAAATTTATTATAAATAAATTCGAAGAAATAAGAAAATAAAAAAAATCATAAAAAAATTAATTAAATAAATAAGTTTATAAAATCATGAAAGTAAAATTAATAAGTTAAAAAAAATCACATACTTATAATAAAAAAATCTAAATAAAAAAAATATCTAATCAAATTTGAAACCACAACAAAGTTAATTCAACAAATTTGTAAAATTAACTCTTAAAAATGTTAATTAAGTAAAACTCAAAAGATTAAAAAATTACATATTAACAATTAAAAAAATAGAACTAAAACAAAAAAATAATTAAATAAAAAAATAATCAGAAAAATAAAAAAGAAATAGTAAGAAAAATAAAGTGAAAACATGAAAAATTTATTTAAAAAATTGTAAAATTAATCATAAAAATAGAGGTTAATTACGTAAAAATAAAAAAATATAAAATTTCATACTAACTCTTAGAAAAATAAAATAAAATAAAACAGAACTAAAACAAAAAAATTAAAAATATGAACGAAACACAAAAAATTAATCAATATTAATAATAATAATATTAATAATAATAATAATAGTAATAATAATAATAATAATAATAATAATAAACGGATACCTTTTTTAGAATTTGGTGAAAGCTTTTGTTTGTCGTGATGAATAAATTATGTGTAGAACGACTGGATAAATAGTCTTATTTATAGGTGTAGAGTGGATAAATTTCTAAATCTTAAAGTAAATATACGTATTTATCTATATTAATTTTTAATTAATAGTAATTAATTTTGATTTGATAATATCATATTCAAATCTTAAAATAATATATGTATTTATCTACATTAAATTTTAATTAATAATTAAAATATTTGAGATTTTTAATTTTTATTAAAAATTAAAAATTAAAATAATGAAGATTAATTCTGGTGATGACACCTCATCAAAATTAAACTCTCCTTTAGTATATTAAAGATATATATATATATATATATATACGAGTACTGATTCCCGCATAATACGCGGATGAATTATTATAACCAATCAAAAAATATAAATTAAAGGATATACATGAAGAATAATAATAATAATAATAATAATAATAATAATAATAATAATGAATAAATAAATAAATAAATAAAAGTAGTATTCTAACTAATAAAAAATATGATTAAATGTGGCATTTAATTTGAAGATAAACATGAATAGCCTAAAGAATGTATGCTGATTTATGTATATTAATTAATATTTGCTCTATTTATAGAGTTTTTTTAAAGATATATATATATATATATATATATATATATATATATATATATATATATATATATATATATATATGTTGTTATTGATTGATTTAATTATCTATTTGTAACCAAGAAATATTAAAAATAAAAAATAAATTATTAGTTGGATATATTTTTATTGATTGACTTATTTATCTATTTTCAAAAAAAAAATGATTAAAGGTGATATTTAATTTGAAGATGTACATGAATAATAATAATATTAATAAATTGGATATATTTTATTGATTATTATCTATTCCTTAACCAATCAAAAAAATATAATTAAAGGTGATTTTAATTTATAGATATACATGATTTAAAGATATATACATGAATAATAATAATAATAAATAAATAAAAATAGAAAGATTATATATGTAATATTAAAATAAAAAATAAAAAAATATACAAAATTTAATTACGTTGCGACACCTCTTACTTTTGAAAAGTTATTTATAGCATTGTATTCATAATTAGTATATATATAAGATGAGAGAGTGGTAATTAAAAAAATTAGTTCATCGTGTATATCATTTTTTAAAACCAATAAAACTATCACTATAGCTAGTTCTAAAGAACTCAATACTTATTTTATATTTTTAATAATAATTATAATAATAATAATATTATTATTATTATTTATACATATATTAAAGCAAACCTGATCAATTTCTATTTATATCTTCAAATTTTCTCCATTTTTTCAATTTTACTGTGTTTAGCAACTAATCAATTTTAATCTTAACCGTTCTACCCGAACTCTATTGAAACAGGTACATGTAATTTCTTCAAATTTTCTCAATCTTTTCAATTTTACTGTATTTAGCAACCATTCAATTTTAATCTTGACTGTCCTACCCGAACTCTATTGAAACAGGTACACGTAATTTTTAAAAAAATTATTTTAGAGTTTGAGACGGGTACAAGTATATGTCTCGGGTACACGCATCATTAGAAGACTTTAAATAGAATTCTATATGATAAGTAATAATATTGGAGAAAATGTTAGGTACAAATAGAGACACTGCTAGAAAAAAAGGCCTATCAATAACTATTTAAAATGTTTTAATAGCTACACTAATTTTAATGCATTTTATTTAAAATGTTTTAATAACTATTTTTTTCAATATATTAATTCTATAACTACACTTTATAATATTTATTAATACATTATTCAATAAATATATTATGAGTGAGGCTTGCGTGCGCCCGTGCGCACGGGAACACATTCCGTGCGCCTTTAGAAATTTAGTATTATGGATACGGGTACATTGCCTTGGTCTAAAGAGTATACACTTTAATTAATAAAAGGTACACCATTTTGTTCTAAAGGATATACACTTTTCATTAATATTTTTTTTCTTTAGAAAATAAAGGGTATACATTTTTATACTAAAGGGTATACAATTTAACACAAAATTCTAAATACGCACGGAGTGTTGTCCATGCGTCCAGATACACACAATCATTTTCTTTAGAAAATAAAGGGTACACATCTGTATACTAAAGATATACAATTTAACACAAAATTCTAAAAGCGCACGGAATGTGGTCCGTACGCCCGGATGCACAGGAGTTTTTGCCATATATTATTACACCTCTTTTAACTACATGATTATGTTATCTATTAATACAGTATTAGTTACGCTAAAATTTTATTTTTAATATAAAATTATATGGAAATGATCGTGTGAATTTTATTTTTATACAAAATTATATGGAAAATGATCGTGTGGTGTCCTGGTCACGTATCCTTTTCTCCCTTTATTACTTACTTTTTCTATTTTAGTAAGTGTAAAATTACCCTAAAATTTTATTTTTAATACAAAATTATATGGAAAATGATCGAGTGGTTCGTCAGGTGTGGTGTTCTGGTCACGTATCCCTTTCTCTCTTTATTACTTACTTATTTCTATTTTAAAAATGGTGTACCCCATTTTTATTTTAGTAAATGTGATGTGTGAGCCACGCTTAACTACACAATTATTTGCCTTCAATTCAAATTAAAATAGGAAGAACAAAAAAATTAAAGTACAACTAAAATTCATTTACCACACATTAATATATTATATTCCTTCCGTTATATATAAAGAGTAATTTGTTTTTTACACGTGAATTAAAAAATATTACTATTTAATGTGTAGTTGATATTTGTATTAGTGGGTATGTAAATCCATATTTTATTTGTATTAATGGGAATATATGGTCCCAACTCCCATGTGTGTAAAAAAGAAAAGGAAATTCTTTAGGAGAGTGCCAATAAAGAAGGACCATTTGAAGAAGACAGAAAGAGTATTTCTTAAATTTTCGTGCAAAAAGCAAATGTAAACGTAGTGGTGGGACAATAAGGGTATTATTAATTACATTTTATACAATTTAGTAATATATGTAATATTAATATTTATAATATTTTAACATTATAGTTCATGACATATTTTATCTTCGATTTATGGAACGTCCATTCATAGTATATATTTTACCCCGTAATTTAAAATATAACTATTAATTTAGGGTTTGAATCATATAAAATTATCACATATTTGAAATGTTTTTTTAATATAATTGTAATTATATACATTTTAATTTTATGATTTTCAGGCTCAGATTGATAGTTTTATATATTTTAGGTTTATAAGTGATAGAGAAAATAATTAATATCTCTAATTGATAGTATTTACTCATTTTTCGAATCTTGAATTGGAAAAAAAAATCATTTATTTTTTATTTTTAGAATGTAGAGTTGATATTAAGTGCACCCAGTTGCAAGGGTGCACCTATATGTATATAACATTTTATTTTATTTTGTATACATGTTATTCTATTTTGTATACATGTTTCTTAATAATTGTATATTTTTTTCACACTAAGATTTTCATTAAAAAAACTAGCATTAATATATGTATAATTTTTTATTTAATAGTGTATACATATTTTTTAATAATTATATATTTTTTTGCACTCAAATTTTCATTAAAAAAACTAACAATTAAATTGTATACATTTTTATTTATAATTGTATATGTTTTATTTATATTTATATATATTTTTGAAAGTGAGTACACCCTATGTTAGGATGCATCCGGTGCACAATATAATTAGCCTTAATTTTAATAGTGTAATTATGATTTCACCACCTTTAATTGATTTATATAAAATTGCACATTTGGTTCTTGATTTATTTTGTTATTATAATTTAGGGTGATTTTGGAGTGCACTCAAGATTTATAGGCTAAAAGTTGGGGGTAGTGGGTAGTTTTTTATTTTTTATTTTTTAATTTAATTAATGATAGAGATTAAATTAAAATTTAATCTAACGGTTGAAATCGTTCAAGTGCACAGTGTCACAAATGCACCGTAGTTGAACTCTATAATTTAATATTTAATATTTAGGATGTAATTGTAATTAATAAATCTAATTAGTAAAAAACAAAGAACGGGTAGGGAATCCCTTTATATATATCTCTCTGTCTCACTCAAAGGGTAACTTTAACTTTTTGCACGTGGATTAAGGAATATTATTATTTAATGTGTAGTGTGCAGTTGTATTAGTGGGAGTGCGGGCTCCATATTTTAATTGTATTAGTAGGTGTGTGTGGATTACATGTGTGTAAAAAAGGAAAGGGTGTAAGATTGTACACTAAAAATCTAGCTTTTTGTATGAACAATGTTTCAACAATTAATTTGAAACGAGAATTATATGATCAAATGTTTTGCATATTATAATATACTTATATGTTATTGCAAAAGTTCATTTACTTTATACTGTAGATAATATGGTGTGCGGCGTCGCACGGAAGATCATATTGTCGGCTCCTTATAAAGTTTAAACAGATGCTCACAACCGAGATATACGGGGATAATTTATCAGGATGATTGTAGTGTGATTTGATATTAGTTTGTCTTGATTATAAAATCGCATTAGTGTACTTTGTATGTATTAAGTAGGACCGCGTGAGGTCGTTCGATTTATACTGATTATATAAGAGAACTAGACCTCAATTATTATGGAAGTTCGTGCTCTTAATCTCTATACAATAATCTCGACATGTAAGTCAGTATTTGTTTCTTTGATTCATTAAAGGGTGATATTTATTCATTAAATCAATATACTTGGTGAGTTGTGAAATAGTATTGTCTCTATGATGTGCTGTTGGTTGTAGAAGGAATCTGTGTCCTAATAATTAGGCTGATAATGTCCCCTTGAGGAGCTCATAAGGATTATCATGTAAAGCTTGTAGGTAGATTTATTCCGACATGATAATGAGGTTGGGTGGTACTACTCTTGGATAAGAGATTAATTAATTTCAATAACTCGTTTAATTAGTGGGCATTGTATATCTTAAACACGGGGAGTTTAACGGGCTCATAATAAGAAGGAGCCCATAATGTAATTTGGGTTAAGGTGACAGTGCAATAATAATTCTTTAGTGGACTGAATTAATTATTATTGGGCTCAAGTATAAGTTTTGGGCTAAACTTGGATACTTAAACCCAATGGGAGGCCCAACCCTAATTTCTCCTCTTGGTCCATGCTGTAGCTTATATAAAAGTCATCTTAGGAGTCCAGTCACTTGGAGAACATGCCTAAAAATCATGATACATAGAAAGTGAGATTGCAGATTGAGATTATCTTGAAGATCGTTGCCCACACAACGTCAAGACTAGGTAAAGGAATACCGCAGAAGTCCGAAAGGTCGTTTACTGCTGTTGTTCGATCTCTACACACGCAATCCACGGTGAAAGGTAATTTATTCTATTCGTTTCTGTTACAATAGAATTACATGGAACCCGAACGAATCATGTGGATCATAACATCCGATCACCTACAAAGGGAACTCTTTGGGTGGGACGCCCAAAATAAAAAAATGAACCCTTTGAGTGGGATGAATGAAGTATATAATAGTATGGATCTCGTATATTAATTATTTATATAGTAATATTTTTAATATTATAAATGATAACTAATTATGAAAGTGTGAGATTGTCACACAACTGTGGCCCACATATATATATATATATATATATATATATATATATACACACACACACACGTTTATCTCATGTAAATCCAATTTGCATGTAAATTTTGTGTCCCCATTTAATTTAAACCCTAATAATATATAAAGAATAATATAATACAAACACTTGTGTAAACTGGGTTTACATACGTTAATATGTAAACATATTACTCTTTAGTACATAAAAAATTTACACTTTAAATATATAAATTGTTATTCTTTTAAATTAAAAAATTACTCTTCAAATTCTTATAAACTCTGATTTATCGATTACTTTTTAGTACATGAAAATTTATTCTTTAAAGACATGAATTATTATTCTTCGGTATAAAAATTATTACTTTTCAAAGAGTAATTTTTTATATACTAAAAAGTAATTCATATGTAAACCCGATTTATATGAGACTCACTCATAATATAATTGGAATGAGGGACTTATACAAAATTTATACCGTAAACTCAATTTACACAAGTATTTGAGTCTCTTTATAGAGTTGATATTAAGTTCACCTGAGTGCAAGGATGCACCCATACATGTATAATTTTTTATTCTATTTTGTATACATGTTATTCTATTTTGTATACATATTTACCTCTCTTTATTTATATCCAATGTAGGAAAGAGGTGTCGTATAGTGTTAAATAGCAAATGAGATCACCTATTCTATTCTATGTTTCATCTATTATTCCATATATTAGATTCTTGCTACGTGTCGTAATCAATGTCCAAATTTTCGTCACATGTCCCGAGGGTTTATTGGTCATTAACTAGGGTATAGTATTTTAATTAAAAAATAAGTTATGGAATAGGAGGTGGAATACCAAAATGGAATAGAGGATTTTGGTTGGTTAAATAGATGCGTAAAAATCATGGCAGGGCACGTGAGATGTGCTGTTTGGCGAACGATTTAATCGTATGCCACCTACCATAATATTCCACCTGTCATGCCACAAAGATGACCTCCCCTTCTCTCTCTACCTATATAATTAACATTCCTTAATTAGCTTCCACACATCTCCATCTCCATCCCCTGCATGAGACTTCATCCCTCTCCATCAACACCCACAATAACTTAATGGCCATCTTTGATGTTCACCACCCATGGGCCTTTACATTTGGTATACTTGGTAATCTCCCTTAGATCTATATCTCTGGATATCTATTAATTAATTTCATTGGGGATAATTTTTTTTTATTTTTATCAAGCAAAATGAATGTATTATAGTGACAAAGTGGTGCTTTGAACTTTTACAATAATTTTTTGAGAAGTTTTGATCTTGAGTGAAAATCGATTTTGCTGAAATCCAATTCCATGTTCGGCCTTAATGTCACTGATCATTTTAACACAATTAGTATCTTCTCCACTGAATATGGCATTGTTTCTATGTTTCTTACCTCACTTATATTGAAGCAGATTATTTGTTGTTGATAAGTAGGCATTAAATAGTATATCATGCTAGACAAGCATCCTTCTGTTTTTCCTAGAAAAAATAATTAATTGCTAGCTGTTGAACTAGAATTAGTAATTCTTATAGTGTATCTGATTTTATAAGATGGTCTTCATTAACTAGTGTGTATTGTGGGTGGTGCAGGTAACATCATATCGATCTTCGTGTACCTCGCTCCATTGTAAGTTGGCGGTCAATAAGCATTCCTACGTCTCCAATATAATACCAACTATTTTTATTTTCGTAACTCCCAATATTATATGAAATAATTTTAGGAGAAATTCAAGATAGAACCCTAATGGGTTTGCTGAAATCTTCTGGTGTCTCAAATTTAAACATAAATCTTTAAATGCTTGAAATGAAAAAAATATTTTTAAAAAACGATTCGATTTAAAATTTATAACTGACCAACACACACAAATCAATTATTGATTTAATTTTAATTTTCTCAACTGAGTCATATAGTTATTATAATTGAGTCTCTTAGTTATGGTAATCGAGCAATTGAGTCACATTTTTACTAGCTAGTCTTTTTTAGTTGGGTCATGTATAGATCGATTTAAAAATACCTAACGAGTCAATAATGGAGTTAAGGTTATTTTCGTAAATTAGGGCTATAAAAGAGTTATTTCTAAATATTGGACTAATAAAAGATTCGCTCAATGCATATTTTACCCCATAATTTTAAAATAATAATTTTACTTTAATTTTAAAATTATTATTCATACCTAATATAAATGGTATACTTTACATTTTTTATATCCCGTAAAAATATTAAATTATCCTTAAAAAATCAATAAAATTGATTAAAAAAATATACATTTCTTAATTAATATGTGAAAAAGGGGAACATATAATTATGGAAGAGTGAGTCTTTAGTACATAAAAAATTACTATTTTTGAGAGATGAATTATGGTAAAAAAAGTTCATTTTCTTAAAAATTAGGGTTAATTGATAATTGAAATTATGAATAAAAAAGTAGTTTGGCGCATGCAGGCCTACGTTCATACGAATTTACAAGGAAAAATCAACAATGGGATTCGATTCGCTTCCTTATGCAGTTGCATTGTTCTCGGCCATGCTGTGGATGTACTATGCACTACTGAAGACAAATGCTATCCTCCTAATCTCCATCAACTTGTTTGGTTGCATTATTGAGACTATTTACATCTTCATCTTCCTCTTTTATGCATCAAACAAAGCCAGGGTTGGTAGCTTCAATTAACTCATTTTTAATTAATTCATAGTAATTATTTTAATATAATTAATTAATAATTCCAGAGCCACACTGCAAAGCTTTTGGGGGTTATGAACGTTGGCCTCTTATCTTTGATTTTTGTGCTCACATTCTTCATCTTCCATTCTCACATCCGAGCTCAAGTTGTTGGATGGATTTGTGTGGGTGTTTCTGTCAGTGTTTTTGCAGCACCCTTAAGCATCGTGGTCAGTCCCTCCCTATATATTCATAACATGATAATAACATATCTTTTTACTCACCATTCCTTCCATTCCATACATACAGTTTCAAGTTGTCCGGACTCGAAGTGTGGAATTCATGCCATTCCCTTTGTCATTTTTCTTGACTCTCAGTGCTATAATGTGGTTCGCCTATGGTTTATTTCAAAAGGATCTATGCGTCGCGGTGAGTGCAAATTAATTATTAAGAAAACTACTCTATTTAATTCTTCTTGCTCCATCTGTCTATCTAACAAATGGAGTATTATATAATTAATTAATGTAGCTTCCAAATGTGGTGGGATTTTTTTTGGGGATGCTACAAATGTTGGTGTATGGGATATTCCGAAACGTCAAGGGCAGAGGAATTGAGGAGAATAAAGCCATAGATATTCCAGGTGCACTGCACCCATCTCCGTGCCATCAAGACCACGGGATGGTTGTACCTTGTGCTTTCAGCCTTGAACCTGCATTAACCCTGCCGCTCCAATCGCCTGCCCTAGTTTGCGCACCTTGAAAAATGAAATGAAAACTATATATTTCGTATTCCTTTCATGTTATATGCAGTACAAAACAGTATCTTAAAATTCAATTTCAGTAATACTATATGTTTTTTTAATTGAGTTACAGCTGCATGATCAATCTCTTTTTATTTTAGGTAAAACACTCTGTTGAGACCGTTTCACGGATCCCCTGATCACCCATTAATCAATTAATTATTACTATTTTTAAAGGCTCTTTTTGGTTATAGTCAAATTAGAAAATTGAAATTTTAATTATAAAAGTAAATTAATTAGGTCCTTTATATAATGTTATTTTTTAAATTATATTTTTATTATGAAATTTTTTTATTAATTTAAATTTGTTAGTTATTTAATTTTTTTATTTAAATACTATAAATTTATAAAATGTGATATTTAATTGATGAAACGTGATAATAGTGCGGTGAATTATTATATGAACAATTTATAATATAAATGAAAAGTGATAACATTTTAAACGAAAAGTAATAACATCTTTAATAAAAGTGATAACTAATTATCAAAGTGTATTTTACAAATACTTTATATAATGGATAAAATGTGATAATATTTATAATAAAAAGTAATTCCTAATCAAAGAAAAGTGATATTCCTATAATTGAATTATTTCACAAATAAATCAATGGAATAATAAAAAGTGACAGTATTTTTAATAAAAAGTGATATATGGGTTAACGTAAATATATACATATTTTATCTATACGTGGTGTATTTAGGGGTAATTGAGATTATTTATAGAATAATATTGTAGTAGTTAGTAATGAAATATATATTATGTATCTACTAGTTATATTATAGTATATCTTGTACTTGATAGTAATAAATCCAATTATAAAAAGTGAAAATATAATTGTGTAAAGCCGAATCGAATGCGTGATGACTGGAACTGGATGGCAGCCGCGATTGGCAATTTTCTTATTTACTAATCTTAATTAATTAAGTCAAACAAGACCCTTACTTTTAATTATTATTTTTTTATTTTTTATTTTTTATTATATACTAATAGATAGGATAAGATCCATCTCAAATAAAAAGATCCGTAAGGCGGTCTCACCAAAGACCTAACCTTTTATTTTTTTTAAAAGGTTATTATACCATTAAATATTAGAAGTCTTTAAGAATAAATATAAAAACATTATATATACAATTCCTTCCGTTTCAAGTATTTTTACCTATTTGTACGAGTATGAATATTAAGAAAGGTTCTTTTTAATATATAATGTAATAAAAAGTGTGGATAAATTGATAATTTAAAGAGAAAAGGTAAATAAAGTTGCCGAAAATGATGAATAAAATGTAAAAAAGTAAATAAAATTTTTGGAATTGATGAATAAAGTATAAAAAGTAAAGCTCTCACTAACACTATAAAATTTTAAAATAAATTATATATATTTTTTATATTTAATATAAGAAGAGTTTAATTTTGAATAAAAATGAATGCACCTTGTTATGGAATTTATCATTAATTTTTTTAATAAAAAAATGAATGTAAAAAAAACTATATACTGTAATTATTAAGAAACATATACTATTGAATAAAAAATTATACACATATGGGTGCAAGTTTACACCCGAGTGCACATGATATCAACTCTAACTTTTATAATGAAAAGTGATACTCAATTAATGAAAAATGATAATGCTATCTCATGAACAATTTTAATATAAATGAAAAGTGATTACAATTTATAGTTAAAATGATAATAACTATAATTACGAAAGCATAAAATGATATCACTCTGTGACGGTCTCACACAAGATTTTTCCTTTATTTTAAGATTTTATTTTTAAAAAAAGATATATTCGTATTCTGGTATATATTTTTTTTAAGCCCAAGATAATTTATTTTTCCTGTTATTTTCCTATTTTGACTTAGGAGCATATTGTTAGGATTTCTCAAGAATAAAAGAATGAGATTTCTTTTATTTCTTTATCCCACATCGGATGAAGAGTAAAAAGGGAGGGATTTCTTAGGCTATATAAGGAGGTCTCTGGTTTTGATGTCAAGTGCACCAATCAAGTACACTTTAATCTTTGTATTTGATCTTGGTTGTGAGAATGGGGAGAAAGATATGAATTAGTCAAAGATTTGTAAGAGTGTAGGGATTGGAGTCGGGAGAGAGAAATTCTGTGTGATTGTAAAAAATTTTCACATAGTGGTATTTTCTCGGTCCGTTGTGTTGTGCTTTTTATGCTCTTCTTTATTTGTTCCTAGGAATGAATGAGGATATGCCTATCCCAACAAGTGGTATCAGAGCTCGGTTCGGGCGCTTGTAAAGTTCTTAGTATGCTCTGTGGTTGCAGCACAGTCTGACCTTCCACATCAGAAAAGACTTTATGAGAGGAAGAGGGTTATTCATTAGGCTAAGGGTGTCATGAAAGAAGTGGGTAAAGCTAGTGGCACAAGGGGGTCAGAAGATCAGCCAGATGCGATGACATCTCCTTTCTTGCGGTGAAAGGCATCAGACAGTGGCGTGACAAGGAGTAGGATTTGCGGGATAATAATTTTTGGCGGAGTTCTTGAACCTACAGCAATGTGAATTGCTGGAACTCCCGGTGGTGGAGTTGGCTTAATAGCAGCATGGGGTTTTCTATGGTGTTGGCTCAAGGAGGTTTGAAAGGAACAAGTTTTCTGATAATTATTGATGGCGTGGGAAAACGACAATTCAACGAGAAAAATGGCGATGTGGTGGCTTGGTATTGGGTGGTGCTAGATCGATAGAGAATAGCGTGGATTCAACCGACAAGTGGAAAAAGCATCTTGAATTTCGAGGGTTAGAATCGGCTTTAAGTAACGACACTTTCAGTAGGAAAAGGGTTAAGACAAACCTGGTGTAGCTTGGCGGTAAAAAGGCAGCGACGTCATGTCGGTACAGACGGGTTTGCTCAAGGTGTAGCAACTGTGCGATGGTTGCTCAAGGTGGAGCAATGGCATGGTAATTGCTTACGGTGGAGCAATGATGACGTTTCTGGTCAAGGAGGAATTGGTGCGGCAATAGTTTCGAATGTTGAATTAATATTATTGGGAATCCTTATGACATGTTCAGTTGTCATGGAAAATGAGCTAATAATATTAGCTGGTCCACAAGTTTGCAAACGGACATTGACTTGGCAGGTGATGTAGGGTGTGTGGTGGATGTATATCGATGGCTGATGGACGTCCAGGGATAGCTAAGTGTTGGAAGTAGCACCATAAATATCAGCAGATATTTTTCGATATGTGTCGCAGAAAATTCTTAGAAATGGCTGATTTTAAGTGGTCTATTCATATGGTGGAGTAGGATTCTCGGGGTTGAAAATAGATTATCGGTGACGACAATGATTCTTAGAATGGTTGATTCTAAGGGATTCTTGGGGTAGAGAATGGATTGTCGGTGAAGACAATGAATCTTCTTTTATTTTGACAAGGTGTAGATTGTTAAGATTTGTCATGGATAAAATAATGAGATTTCTTTTATTTCTTTGTCTCACCTTGGATGAAGAGTAAAAGGGCAAGGATTTCTTAGGCTATATAAGGAGGTCCCTGGTTTTGATGTCAAGTGCACCAATCAAGTACACTTTAATCTTTGTATTTGATTCTAGTTAAATTCCTTTCTTGGATTCTCGGTTGTGAGAATGGGGAGAAAGGTGTGAATTAGTCAAAGATTTGTAAGAGTGTAGGGATTGTGGTCGGGAGTTCACATAGTGGTATTTTCTCGATCCGTTGTGCTTTTTATGCTCTTCTTTATTTGTCCCTTAGGAATAAATGAGGATCTGCCTATCCCAACACATATCAAGCATATTAGAGATTTTTTTTAAATAAATAGTTATTAAATCTCTTCAATAAGGAAGTCTTCTCTAAAAATATGATTTCTTAAAATATCTTTTGTGAAATAGGAAAAGTTTAAAAAATCCTACAATCACTCCTAGGGTATACTAATCATAAATATATAGTCATGCTCTCACCTATCTATCCTCCATTCGGAGATCTAACCAGTGTCGCATTAGAGAGAGAAAGGGTGGCATTAAAGAGAGAGGGTGGTAAAATTCCTTTCTAGTTTTCTTTTCTTCACCGTTATTACAGATTCAAGGATTTTTTAAGGTTTGGGAAGAGTTTTGGATCGAGGCACGTCCCTAGGCTTGAATCTTGTCACAAGAATTTTAAGATGGGAATTTATTTATTGTCATTTACTAAGTTTTCGTAATATGTGATAACTTATGTCATGATATGAATGAGATATGATTTATGAATGAAATTATGAGATACTCCCCCGTCCCGCCATAAGAGTTACATTTTACTAATTTAGGGCGTCCCACTACAAGAGTTATATTTCCTTTTTTAGTAGATGAGACTCACATAAATCAATCACTTTATCTTCATGGGATCCACACAACACAAAAACAACTCCCCACTATATATTAAATTATTATATCTCTCAACCCACTACATATTAAAATATTATATTTTTTAATCCCAGTGCAATCAGTAAATGTAACTCTTTTTATGGGACGGAGGGAATATGATTTATATCAATACAGGTATTGGACCATAATGATGCCCTACCAATGTTTACGGATAATAATCGCAATGTCTTGTCAAATACTATATGTTATGGGTAATGGACCGTAAAATGTCTTACTATTATGTTAAGATTCAATAAATGTATTATCGAATATGTGATATGGGTAACAGATCAAAAAGTGCCTTACTATCATATTAAGATTTCAGTATGTGAGTACTTAAATTTTCATGTATGAGAATTTTTGGTTTATAACAGTGGCGTGGTTTCCACTTAGCTGTGGTTTTCATTGAGTTGTGGTTTGTTCACTCCCTATTTTATCTACTTTCAGTTTAACGTATCGGGGACGGATGTAATGGTAAGAGGGAGTGAATTAAGATTTAATAAATCTGAAATTATATATATATTTTTATTTCATGAGTTGAGCTTTTAAAATACTCCATTACCTTTGCTTACTATGATTTCATTTTCTTTTTACTGCCATCTAAAAATATAAAGTTTTGATTTAAAACGTAGTCACACTTGTGTGTTATTACCATTTAGTAATTTGTTGTCATTTAGATAAATGTTTGTCATTCAAAATTTGGATTAAGCCAAGTGTATTATTGTGTTTCTATGAGAGTTTTAAGGTCATTATTATTTTAATAAAGTTAAAGGGGATTTGATTATAGAACTGGTAATGTACCGAAATGTACACCTTAACTTATAATTGCCTTGAAACTTATTTATTCAAAACAGTAGTTGATGCAACGGTGATTAAGCCATTAAGGTATAACTTTGTGAGTTTATGTTATTTTTTGAGTTCACATGTGTTTATTGTAGGATGCTTCAATGAATTAACATTGTTTTAATTAATTAAAAATATTAAGTAAAATTTAAACATTTTTATTTATTATTTATTTACTTTAATGGTTGATTATACCCCTTTTAAAGGCTTCTATTAAATGAATTAACATGTAAATAGTGTTTTTTAAATTTGGATAACAATACTATTTGAGTGTAAATAAATAAATAATTATATTAACTTTTTTTAATTATAATTTTACAACCCGCACCCGTGTATATATATTCCCTCCGTCCCACCCAAAGGGTTCCTTTTTTTTTTTTATTTTGGGTGTTTCACCTAAAGAGTTCCCTTTCATTTTTTACACACATGAGACCCACCCACACACACCCAATAATATAATTAAAATATAGGACCCACACTCTCACTAATAAAACTACCCACCACACATTAAATAATAATACCCATTAATTCAATTGCAAAAAGTAAATGCAACTCTTGGGTGGGACGAAGGGAGTATATATTAGTAGAGTGTATATTAGGTGCACCCAGGTGCAAGGGTGCACCCATATGTGTATAACTTCTTATTCTATTTTGTATACATGTTATTCTCTTTTGTATGCGTGTTTTGTAATAATTGTATACTTTTTTCACACTAAGTTTTTCATTAAAAAAACCATCATTTATATGTGTATAACTTTTTATTCAATAGTATATACATGTATTTTAATAATTGTATATTTTTTTACACTCAATTTTTCATTAAAAAAATTAACAATTAAATTGTATACATTTTTACTCATAATTGTATATGTTTTTGTTTATATTTGTATGTGGGTGCGCACGTGCACACTATATTTAGCCATATTAGTAATTTCTAAAAAATATTATTTTATTTAGTTGATTGATACCCAATTTTCAATTGATCCCATATGGAAATTAGACAAATTATTAAAAATTACTTTTTGAATAGTAATAATTTTTATATAGAAGGTAATAATTTAGGTCTTTAAATAGGAATATTTTTTCATGTATTAAAAAATAATCAATAAATCCTGTTTACAAGAATTTGAAAAGTAATTTTTAATTTAAAATAATAACAATTTATGTGTTCAAAAGGTAATATTTCATGTATTAAAGATTAACATGATTTACATGAATTTGTTTGTAAACACAGTTTACACAATTGTTTATGATAAAGATTATAATTCTATCTATTACTCCATCCATCTCATCATAATAATTAGGATTCTTTGTAATTTACATATTAGGATGAGATGGAGGGAGTAAATATTATATGTAAAAGATATACTATGTAAATATTTATTAATATTTTATATAAAAGTTTTACAAATATTCTCTCTCATATATAAACTGATAATGTAAAATTTTTATAATTTTGATTTAATATATTTCTGTGCCATGGGTGTACTTAAGCAGTAAAAGTTTGGCCGCCAATACATCATCCGGGTACACGATACACCGGAGCGGATCTATCTTTCGACATCCTGACCCTCTTCTGCCTCTTCTCTCCCCTAAATTTATGTCCCCCAAATCCAATAATTCCTCGACTCTGTTTTTGGTTCAATTTAAACCCGGCTTCTGGTCGAGGGTTCCAATTTTTCTACCAAGGATCAAGTGGTATATCCGAGAGATCAAGATCCACTTCTATCCCAATTTAATTTTAGTAATAAAATCCGTTTCTAAAACCCCTGGTCACCGAATCTTCAAATTAGTCAAATTTTAAAGCTTCCATTATTTTTGTTTTCCCAAATCTTGTAGAATTAGATTTGCCCACCTCTCTTAATCACATTCAATCTTTTCTGCAAATATACATTGTGTTTAATTTCTTTGATTTGATGGAGTAAGTTTTACGATTTCGTTTCCTTGTATATAAGTCAACATACGCTTGTTGGTGATTTGAATGTTTAATTAGGAAAGAAAATCCACCTCTTAAATATGGAAAACAATTGTAAAGAGCAGCAAGTATTAAAAGTTGATGTAGAGGAGGGTGAGATCTCGGATTCCGCCTCTGTTGAAGAAATAACTGAAGAAGCTTTTAATATTAAGCAAGCTTCAGCGCCTTTTTCGCCGCCCCTGCCACAGCCAACGCAGCCGCCGAAAAGTTCTGTTAATCTGAATAATGCTATTGCCGGTAGTAATAATAATACTAGTGGCGGAACTGGGGCTAGGGTTTGGTCGATGAGAGATGTGTATAAGTATCAGATTGCGGCAAAGCCTTCATATTCGGGTTTGTATAATTTGGCTTGGGCGCAGGCGGTGAATAATAAGCCTCTGGGCGACGTTTTTGTTATGATGGAGGATGGTAGTAATGATACTAATATTGTGAAAAGTGCAAACGAGAACGAGAGTAAAGTTGTGATTGATGTGGAGGATGACGGTGAGAAGGAGGAAGGTGAGTTAGAGGAGGGTGAAATTGATTTGGACTCGGAGTTGGTGGTTGTAAGTAAGGACTCGAGTGTTAAAGCTATGGAGATGGGATCTGATGTGGATGAGAAGTATGAACTGGAGATGAGGATGCGTGTTGATTCAATTAAGGAAGAACTGGGAAGTCTAGATGTGGCTGATGCACAAGAGTAAGTAGGTTGGGAGAAGATCTTTCTTTTATGAGTTGTTGTTTGTTTTTATCAGTTGAAATTTTTTCTTTGATTTCATGGTCTTATTTTTGTGTAGATCATGGGATACATTGTGTTCACGCATGGAGATGGCGGCTATAAGCTTGCAAAATATGGTATTGAAGGGTTCTTTCGTGGAGAAAGATACTCTTGTTCACTTACTACTATCTGCAATTCAGACACTTTGCTCGGTATGATGTTCCTGTCAGTTCTGATGACTGACCTGCTCGTCTTGGATTTATTTATTTCCTTATGCACCCCTTCTTCACTTTATTAATACTGTTAACTGTTAAGGCTCGGGTGACTCGTGATCTGATAGTTTGAGGTGGTACGTGCAGGTATTTTCTTCCATGAACCTTAGACTAAAGGAGAAGAACAGAGCAATTTTGTCAAGGTTCTTAGCATAACCATTGCATTGTGTTTGTGTCTCACTTTTTGTGTATCGTCTATAATTACTTACTAAATGTTTCCTCCATGTAAAATATGCATACAGGTTGCTAGCTCAAGTAACAAGCTTAAATCCTCCTCTTTTTTCTTCTTTGCAGCTGAAAGAGGTGCCAATACCCTCTCCTCTTTCCTCCAACACTAATAAAATATATTTATCAAACATTGAAACGCGTAGTAGTTATAAGAACTCATTTGAAAGTATGTTATCACAGGTGGAGACTATCAGGTTGTCCGTGGAGGGGTCTTCTGATAATTCACTGTGCTATGATAATAATTATGGAAGAAAACAAGTGCCTGAGGGGTTTGATTTGCATGTGATGCGAGATAATACTGATTTCAACTCTGCCAATCTAAACACGCACGGAACAGAATCTGCGCTAACTAATCCTAGGCACAAGGGGCTGGCTCTTCCATTGCTAGACCTCCACAAAGATCATGACGCTGACAGTCTTCCTTCTCCCACGCGAGACCTTTCTGCAACTTTGCCTTATGATAAGAACGGGTTGCTGAAGCCTGAGTGGCCTGTTCCCAGACAAACTCTTGAGAGAGGAAATCCTGTGATGCATCCTTATGAAACTGATGCTGTCAAAGCTGTTTCCAGTTATCAGCAGAAATTTGGCCGGAGTTCCTTTTTTATGAATGACAGGCTTCCTAGTCCGACTCCTTCAGAAGAGGGAGATACTACTGGAGATGGTGATGTTATGGGGGAGGTTTCTAGTTCAGTTAGTCTCAATTTTAGTTCTTCGGTGAGCTCAATGTCAGGTCAGCCAGTGTTTTCTTCTTCTGCCTCCATGGATTCTTTGGTTAGTCCTGAAGTTAGCAATGGTAGGTTTATCTGTCCTGCAAGTAGCTCCCAAAACCCAGTGTTGAAATCTTCTGCATCAAAGAGTAGGGATCCCAGGCTTCGATTTGCGAATTCTGATACAGGTCCCAGGAATCTTAGTGATGGTCTCTCTTGTGTTGTCAGCGATGAGTCTAAACCAGAGCTTCTTGGTAGGAAGCAGAAAACAGTTGAGGATGTAGTTTTTGATGCACCTGCTCTGAAGCGAAGAAGAAATGAGTTATCTGATCCTAACAAAAATACAACCCTGCCTCTCATTACTGCAACCATCTCCTCTCCAGTGACCATTCCAACCACTACTCTACCTGCTAACAGTTACATTACACAGCAATCTACAAGTCATACTGAAGTCTTACCAGCAAAAAACCCTGATGCATCTTCTTCTTCCCTCCAGTATTTATTACGAGAGATAGCTGTCAATCCATCTATATGGATTAGCATACTCAAAATGGAACATCAGAAATCTTCTGATGCAAAAAGTATGATGCAAATGGCGAATCCAAATTCTATAATAGGAGCAGTTCCATCAACATCTGGAATTGAATCTTCTGTACCAATGCTTGGGCAGACATCAGCCGGAACAGTTCCTTGCCAGACAGTCTTTGCAGTAGGCATTTTATGCATGATTTATATCCTGTTGGCATTTTCATCTTTGATGTAGCGGTTATGTTTGATGCATTTGAGGTGGCTATTGCTAGAATGGGCCTAGACAATTATAGCCCTAAATAAAATTGATGCCTGAGGGGGCATCTGAAAATTTTAAATATTAAAGTTTAAATTAATTAAAAAATATAGTGAAGGAATTTCCGAAATTTTTGGGGAGACCGTTTTAAGTCCCTACAAGCAAAAAATGCCTTTGGCAATTGCCCTTCAAATTTATGTCCGCGCTCTAAACCATGCTGTTCTCCTTTCTAGGCTTTTTCTTTATTCAACTATACCCTGGTTAATGTTAGTTTTGGAATTTAAATGGAAAGTCAACATCCTGTCCCCTATGCTCGAATGTTCTAAAACATAAGTAGTTCTGTTTGAGGAAACATTTCATGATTCATATTATCTTGCAATAGTTATTAGATTAGAATTCTCTATGAATTTTGTAGAAAGGAATTATGGTGTGCTGATTGCCAGTTTCGTAGCAGTTTATTTGATGAAATGTATATGATTTGCAGGAGGAATCTGGAAAAGTTCGAATGAAACCTCGTGATCCACGTCGTATTCTTCATAATAGTGCCCCACAGAAGGGTGCAACTGTAGATGCTGATCAACCTAAAATAAATGTGTCCTCTGGTTCAGCAATAATGGGCAACTTGGGCACCCCAAGGCAAGAGGATCAAGTGGAGAAGAAGTCAGCAGCTTATAGTGGCATGAAACCACCTGATATTACCATGCAGTTTACAAGTAATTTGAGGAACATTGCTGATATCGTATCTGTATCTCAAGCATCTATACCTTCAACACGACTTGCTCAGGCTCAGGGTCATCAAACTGGAATAGAGACCAAGGGAGCAGTTGCTGAGTCCCGCAACCTAAGAACTGGTAGTGATCTAACATTGGAAGCAGCTACCTCTGCCCCCCCTCAACCATTCAATGCGAATGCTTGGAGTGATGTTGAGCGTCTTTTTGATGGATTTGATGAAAAGCAAAAAGCTGCTATCCAGAGAGAAAGGGCAAGGAGGCTTGAAGAACAGAAGAAAATGTTTGCAGTTCGCAAGCTTAGTCTTGTCTTGGATCTGGATCATACTCTCCTAAACTCAGCCAAGGCACGGGATTTATGTATAATTTTCACTTTGTTCTCGTTAAGAAGAGGCTCCATTAACTTTGTATTCTTGTCCAGTTTGTTGAGGTTGATCTACAGCATGAGGAGATGCTGAGAAAGAAAGAAGAACAGGACCGCGAAAAGCCCCAGAGGCATCTATTTCGGTTTCCCCATATGGGAATGTGGACCAAATTGCGGCCTGGGATATGGAACTTTTTGGAGAAGGTTACTGTTTTGCTTATTTAAATAAAAATCACATTTGTTTTTTTCCCGTTTCCTGTCTGAGGCCCTTTTTTTCCTCTCTTTTTTCTTCTTCTTTCTTAGGCAAGCAAACTCTATGAACTGCATCTATACACCATGGGAAACAAGTATTATGCCACTGAGATGGCAAAATTGCTTGATCCAAAAGGAGAATTGTTTTCTGGACGAGTTATATCGCGAGGTGATGATGGGGAACCATTTGATGGTGATGAAAGAGTTCCCAGAAGTAAGGACTTGGAGGGGGTTCTTGGTCTGGAGTCTGGTGTTGTAATCATAGATGATTCTATAAGAGTCTGGCCTCATAACAGGCTAAATTTGATAGTTGTGGAACGGTAATGATTTGCCTTGTTACTCATTATAACTTACTTTGTTTTGTAAATCTGATCTGTCCTTTTGTTCTCAGGTATATCTATTTTCCCTGTAGTAGACGGCAATTTGGGTTACCAGGCCCATCACTTCTGGAGATTGATCATGATGAGAGACCAGAAGATGGCACTTTGGCCTCTTCTCTGTCGGTATGTTTAATTAGCACATGATAATTCTACTTACGAATAATCAAGTAATTCTGTTCAATAACAATTAAAGAAAAGAATAGCTTTTTTGTAAGCTTTGCGATAGCTTGTATTTGTATCCTTAACCCTGAAATCCTATACCTAATCCGAAGAAAGTGGTGCTAGGGGTTCTGATGTTGAACCTTTTCCTCTGTTGTTTTGCTAGTTTGGAGAAGGGGTGGGGGTTAATTGTGATTTTCCAGATCAAGAAAAATAGAGGTTTTATGTTGGGTGTGTATCCCGCCACTTTCTGATTTGTTTGTGCTGTGATGACAGGTCATTGAGAGAATTCATGAGAACTTTTTTGCACATCAATCATTACATGAAGCTGATGTTAGAGCCATCTTATCTTGTGAACAACAGAAAATTTTAGCGGGTTGCCGCATTGTTTTTAGTAGAGTTTTTCCAGTTGGTGAAGCCAAACCTCACATGCATCCGCTGTGGCAGACAGCTGAGCAATTTGGTGCTGTCTGCGTCAATCATATCGACGATCAGGTTACGCATGTAGTCGCAAATTCATTTGGTACTGACAAGGTATTTCTAGGTTGCTTAACTTCTGAATGCCATTATATTTGTTAAGTACAACTTTGTAATATTAACAGATGCCCTGACACAACCTATATAAAATACATAATCACCTAGTCCAATTAAAATAGGAAGATAAAATATTTTAAAAACTTGGAAAGAAACTATTAGCAAAGAAAACAATTGAATAAAGAGTGAGGCTCTTGTGCACCCGGACGCACGGAACACATTCCGTGCGCCTTTACAATTTTCATGCCCCTTTACAATTTAAACCCCTAGCAATACATAGGTTTAAATAGGATTGGAGGGGAGGGTTGTGTTCACATGGGGACACGGAGCATCTTTCCGTGTTCCCGGGCGCACAGGAGCTTTTGACTTGAATAAAAATGAGAACGTCTTGAGGAGAGTAATGGCTAGGTGTGATTGGCATAGTGGAAAGAAACTATTGGCAAATATAACTGAAAAAAATGAGAATGTGTCTTTGAGGAGGATATCCATATATGATTTATATTAGTGTGATTGAGGCTTACGGGCCGCTTGGTACAAATTCCACTATCGGAATGACAATAGGTATTATTGAGTAAGTCAATTATAATGGGATTGAAGATGATTGAATGGTGGAGATTAGTTATTGAATTATTGAAAATGATTGAGGAATTTTGATTCTCATTACTCACACCCTCCGTTTCTCAGTCTTCATCTTCAAAATAAAAAAAAGATGTCTTGGTGAAATTTTTTATATTGGGTTTCTCTAACAATTGTTTTCTGTTGATCCAAACTTATAGGTGAATTGGGCCCTCTCCACTGGAAGACATGTTGTGTACCCTGGCTGGTATGAATGTAGTCGTGATTCTGATGCACATTCCTTTGTATTTTCTGCACTGTGCCTATCCTATCCATCCCATTGATGTTGGATGAATGTGCAGGGTGGAGGCATCAGCTCTGCTGTACCGAAGAGCTAATGAGCATGACTTTGCTATTAAACAACAATAAACTATCACCATTCTTCCCTCATATCCGGTAAAAGAAATTGCCCCCAACTATAAAATATTCCTTGTGCTTAAAGCAGTGGGGGTAATTCAGGAACTATAAATTTAAAATCGGGAAACCATTCTTTACCGTCGGACCACCACTTCAAAGAACCCTGGCTGGACGGTGTCTTGTGATTTTGAGGGTGAAGGCAAGGTTTTCAAAAGCCACACTCGATGCCATGAAGCACTAACCTAATAAACATGTCCTAATTATTGGAGGAAAATTAAGTTAATAACTCAGGACGAAATGGGAAAAAATGGAACTTTTCTGAGATTTGGGATGAAATAATGTGAGACTGTGAGCTGGAGGAAAACTTAAAAAATATACGACGAGAAAAGAGAAGAAAATCCGGTGGGGATTCGTCTTTAGATGTTGCTATTTCCTTTTTTGATTCGTAGCTAGGTGAGAGGGTTTTATTTTTTCTTTTTTCTTTTTTAAATCTATTTGAATTGTAACCCTAAATCTGACAAGTTTGCTGTGGTCACATTTGTGGCCAGGAATAGGATTGCGACTGAATCACCGACGACGCATCCAAGGTTTCATCTTTTTGAAATGAAACTGCCTAGCCCTACAACTCAAATGATGAAATTGGGGGAAAATTTTGCACTACCCTAAAGTAAAAAAGTAAAATATTTTTATTACTCTAAATTTTTTTTCTATTCTAATTAAGAAAAATACCCTTTAGTCAAATGTAGTCTTTTACTTGAAAAAAAAATTGCTCGAAAATTAAACGACTTGCATTACTTTAAAATGATATTATATTATAAATTGCATTAAAACGAAATTTAAATTAATTTGAAAATTAAACTACTCATATTACTTGAAAATTTCTTTATTCACATTACTTGATAATTTTATTTATTAACTCTAAATTTACATTATCGTACGATACTCGCGTTACTTGAATTTTTAACTAAAAAAATATATTAAACTAGAAATTTACATTACCCACTTTTATAGATTCGAGTAATGGTTAATGCTTTTTTTTTTGGGCTCGGAAAGGATGTTTTAAAGTTATGATTGAAATTTTTTTTGATTACGTCAAGGGAAATCTTACCTGAAATAGCCTCACATGAGATTATTTTAAACCTTTTAAATTAGTTATCATTTTCATCATAAAATATTATAACTTCGTTATAAAATGTTATCACTTTTCATCTAAATTATAAATTTTTATATTATATATAAAAGCAAAAAGGGCTTTATTAATGATACCCCTATTTAATTTCCCAAAAACTTTTAGCCTGATTTTGGTAATTTTATTTAATTCATCACAACCATTTATATATTGTTGGATGATGATATTTATTATATCGAAATATATATTATATTTAAAGTAAGTTAATAATTAATTAAGAGTATTAAATATGGTTAGTCAAAGATATGCACTCATTATTTATGAATTACGTGTATAACAATTTAATAGTATAAAGGATTGTACCATTTTATATATGTTCATAATAAATTGAGCCCATTTTTTGGTCTATTTTTTGCAATTTTATGGAATGGGCGGCTATTCGCACTCCCAATTTTATTAAATATACCCCAATTATTAAATGTACCTCATTAAAATTATAAATTACATATATAAATTACTAAATATACCCCATTGTAGACTCTTTTACCCTTTTAATTAATTAAATCCTAACCTTTAAATAAAACTAACAATTAAGAATTGAATTGCATCACTAACATCGCTAACAGAGAATGAATTGCATGATCATATCCCCAATTAATCATATAGCTATGTATGGTGTAAACGTAATTGATTGAAGAGTGCATAGAAATGTCATCTGATGCTACTCCAAAATATACACAACATAAAGAATCTTGTGAAGAACACAACCCAAAAAAAGATGGTATACATCCCATCTCTAGGCTTTGGTTTCCACATAGACTTACTCCTGAGATAATCTTATCCCCAAAACACTTACAATCTCAACATTCCAACATCTTCCTCGTCACAATTCCCAAATCTGGAACAACATGGATCAAAGCCATCATGTTCGCCTTATTTTACAAAAACAATTTCCTCACTTCCACAAAACCTCCCTCTCTTCACCCATAATTCTCATCATCTGGTTCCTTCTTGGAGATCGATGTCTACACCGACAATCGAACATAAATTTATGTTCGATTACAGGGTTCGAACGGTGCTAACGAAACACGTTATTCTATGATGTTCGGTCACAGTAGTCGAACAATTCAATCTGTTCAATTGCACCATCTGAACAGATTGAATTTTAAGGGTTTCAAGACATATCCCGGTTTATAAGGGTTTATAGTTCTACGATTCTCACATTACGATGATGAAAAATTAATAAGGTTTATAATTATGTGAGATTGGGGTACATATAGAAATTTCACTGAGGCACGTATAGAAATTTAGAGAAAGATTAAATAAAAATATTAGTTAATATTTTTATAAAGGTATTTATGTATTTACATATAAGGATAACTTAGTCTTATAGATTTATGGGGTACGTTTAACAAAATCGGGGGTGCGAATAGCAGCCCCCTTTATGGAATCTTAACCGTTTATATTTTATGATTTGATCATAGCCATTTATATTTTTATGTATTGATGATAGATATTGTACATTATTTTTTGGTTGTATTCTTTGGCAACCAATCCGCATTATAATTTATAAATTTATAAATTTATAAATTAGAATTTAGGATTTTAGGGTTTTATTTTATTTTATTATATATATTTTTATTATATTAAATGTATTATCTATATTTTTCTTTGGGTTTGGGATTTAGTATACCACTTAGTACACATTTTTAAAGAATTTATAATTTTAAAATATAAATTCCGTATAGGGTTTTAGGATTAGGGTTTAATGTCTGTATTAGGTGAGTTTATGATTTAGGGTTTTTTATGATCCACTTATTTAATTTCAAATTACAGAAAAAAAAACATGTCTTAAGTACTTAATTTCAAGTTTTAAAAATTTTGTATTATAATAATTCATGAACGGTTACATAAAAGTTAATTAAATTAAAAAATATAATACTCATATAAATTCCAAATATTACGATTGAAGAAAAGAAAATGTTTATATTAATTCAAGTTCTAAATGATTATATTAAAAAAAATATTATTAAAGAATTTATAATTTTAATTTAAATAACAATATTATTGTAAAAATTAATTACTGTGCAATGCACGGGTAAGTTTCCAGGATTTTAGGGGGTTTAGGATTTAAGGTTTATTTTAAGGTTGAATTAGGGTTAGGGTTTTAGGGTTTAGGATTTTAGGATATAGGGTTTTAGGGGTTAAGAGTTTTAGGATTTAGGGTTTTAGAGTTTAGGATTTTATATTGTTATGGGTGTTTATACCCCATATAAGGGCGTGACTTATACGCGCGATACAACCTGGAAGATAAGCTAGATTAAGAATAAGAGTGAGATTTGAACACACGCCCAAGAATACCGGCGCTGACTGGGCATAAGAAGAAGGTAGAGCGCAGTAGACTGAAGCCGACACCGAGGATAAGGTCAGATCTCGGCCTCGGTATTGGCCCCGTACCATCGGTCTGCTATACATCTTACTATCCTCAGCCCATCAGAATACTGTCGGGAGCCCATTAGGCACGCTCATCCGACCAGAACACAACACACATCAAGTGTGAAGGGGACATGTCAGAATTATCATTGTCCTTGGAGGGACACGTGACGACGTCTGGCAAACCAAAGGGGGACCATCCATAAAATATCTCCACTATAAGACAAGGCATCTGCAGCAAGACACGACATTGGGGTTCACAAGACTTGGTTGGCACTCAACTTCAACATCATCTTCTCCATTCTACTTCATCGCTCTAGAAACCCACTTGTATTTCTCTCTACTGTATAATGTTCCTTCATGGAACCTGGGGTACCAACATCAATAATAAAGGAAAGGAGCACCAATTTTATGGGGCAACATAGAAAATTACTTATTTGATGTGTCCGTTTTAGTGTCCGGTTAATCGTTAATTTTAATCTAACCCGCTAAAAACGACTGTCAACATATATGATCCACTTATTTATCATCATTTTACTCGTTTGGAGGAAATGTATTTGGAGTTATTAAAATTCTCATTATAGTATTTTTGACTAATGAATGTATTTTAATATCTTTTTAGATTTTGATATTTTTTAAATTATTTGAATTTTTTTCCTCTTATGTTCTCACTAAAAGTGATCATTTAATTTGAAAGCATTCTATGTATGCAATTAATAACAAAGCCTCAATGTTTTTAAAAAAAAAATTAAAATATAATTACAAATAATTTAATATACATATATGTATTAAACATAAAATAATAAGATTCTTGAACGGTTGCATACAAATTGTTTAATTCATGAACGGTTACATAAAAAAATAATAAGATTAAGAAATATAGTACTCATATAAATTCTAAATATTACTATTCAAGAAAAAAAGTTAAAAAAAAATTCTACTAATTATAATTCTAAATAATTATATTAAAAAAATATTATTAAAGAATTTATAATTTTAAATTAAATTAAATAACCATAAGGTAAGTTAGTTAGTTAATAAAACAATATTATCACTTTTTATTAATTAAGTATCATTATAGAAGTTATCACTTTTTATCTGTTTTACGTAAACTTTTATATGAGATGATCACTTATATTTAAAAGAGGCACTGTGATACATTTTATCTTGAAAACATGACTAAGTACAAACCAATTATTTCGGCTCGGATTCTCTGTGCTATTTAATACATCATCTCATGTGTCACATCGTTAGATGGATAACACTTAAGAGAGAGAAACTATACCCTAAACTTTAAACCCTAGGGGTAAACGATTTAGTTCTCCCTGTTATATATCGATCATTTAACATGTGACACAGAAGATAATATAAAAAATAGTGCACAGGATTCAATTCTAACTGACTAAAATTTACGGATGCTCGCATTAAAAGAATGTTATTGTTTCTATGCGAATTATTTTGCATTTTTATGACAAGTCTTTCCGCATTATTTTTATTTCTGTCCTATTACTCTTTAAACAGAAATAATAAAGATTATCGCGAGAGTAAATAAGTAAACTATAAATCTAGCGTAAAAATAAAAATAAAAATCATAACACTAAAATATATCACGATCCAAGAGTGAAATTACACTTATATTTTAATAATTAATTTAATTTAATGTAAACTTTAGGAATAAAATAAGACATACACCACAAGAACAAAATACATCTTGAATAACAATAATACAATTACAATTATATCCTGAAAATTAATTTAACTATTCTAAACCTTAATAATAGTAAAATAGAAAATGAACTTGGTGAAATTATAGTTACACCTAAAGATTAATTAAACTAATATAAAATGATAAAATAGAACATGAACCAAAAAGAATTGTTTTTTAGGTTGAATTGGTCTGAAACGGTCAAAAACGAAAATAATCGATTGAATCGGTCCAACGAGTTTAATTGAAAATATGTGAATTCTAATTTTTCAACTGAACCTCTAATTGAACTGATCCGATCGGTAGAGCTTCGAATCATTACTTTCATCGGTTCGATGTTCGATCCGATTATGAAAATTGATTGATGTATTAGGTCAGTTTAACTGCTTTAGCATTATTTTTAGGGTCACTTACTATGGAATACATAAAATAATGTATAATTGCTATAAACTACATGGCTTAAAGAACTAATACTCATAACTACACAATTATAGATTATGATACCATAAATACCCTTATGTGTTTGCACAATTTGTATTGCACAATTTTGTTTTGCACAATTTATATTGCACAATTTTATTTTTGGTCTGGCGGTGGTCTGGCGACGGTCTGACGATGGGTGTGTGAGGGGTTTAGGGTTTGTTGTTTTAAAGTGTATGAGATTATAATGAATTAAGATTATATTTGATATTTTACTTTAATATTTTGTATGTGAGTAATTTTTTAAATTCATTGTATCTTCTAGTAACATAGGGTAAAAGTGTATAATAGGAGTGATTTTTCTTAAACTCTAGCTAATACAAAAATATGTGAAATACATCTCCAGAGATGGATGGAGTATTGTTTATTCATGAAGAAGAATATCTAGTACGGCATAGTATGCAATCAAGAGAGGAAGGGACACAATTGTGCCGAAAATGACCCTGCAAGAAATTGGAACAAACAAAACAAAACAAAAAATCATGAGTAACATTTAATTAGAATTATATGAGTTGATGCCAAAGTGTGGGCAACAATGGACGTACGCTGTGCTAAGTACGTTTGAGTGCAATCCATACTCTTGAGCAAATACAAAAGAGGTGATTGCTTGTGGTAGAGCCGCCTGTTTTCACACATTAAAAAGTCAAAAAATCATTCTATAACCCAAAATACACAATCAGACTCGACGTGTAGTGCTCAAAGTTCAACCAAGTCTTGTGTTCTTTCCTTAAAAAAAAAAATCGCATCAATTTATAGCCTTAAAAATATATCTTAATTATCAATTTATCACTCACAACTAACACTAATAACATACTTTATAATTTATTTATAACTTAAAAATACTACATCATCCTTCAAAAATCAATAAAATTAATGAAAAACAACTTTTTTTTAACTCTGTATCTACAGTAATGGATTATCCTCCAAAAATCAATAAAATTAATCAAAAAAATAATTTTTCCTAAACTCTGTATTTACAGTAACAGTGCAAGTAAATGTGGGATGGAAGAAATACTCCATATTTTATATTATTATTATACTCATGTCCCAAGATTATTTTTACTTTTTTTTTTGTTTTTATTCATCCTACAATAACTTCGGTATTAAAAGATCATCACTAAATCAATCTTATAACCTAAAATCTGTCAAAAAAAAAATCTTATAACCTAAAAAAATATTTTAATTTCAAAATTGTTACGTAAAACTAAGAAACATAACATTTTTTTATAATTTATTTATTATTTAAAAAGATTACATTAATCTTAAAACATAAGAAAAGTTAGTTAAAAAATACTCCAACTTTTTATATGGAACCCTAATTAAAATTCATGGGTCGCCACATCTTTTTTTATAACAGAAATAGGTCACTGTTTTATAACTTATAATACGGTAACACGAAGGAGAGAGTAAATAAAAAAAAAAAAAAAAACTTTAGTACCTGAAGAATAGCAATATGGAGCGCTTTGGATCGCAAGCCTACAAGAAGAGATCCAACAGCCGTAGTTAGCGGTCCTCCCACAAACCTCATAACCATACCGTATACTGTCAGCCGCATGCCACAAGCTATTACCTTCTCTTGCAGTGCCATGAAAAGTCCTGCACCCATTCATTTATTTAATCCCTCCCTCAAACCAATTAGAATCCGTAGTACCCTCTTATCCAACTGTTATTGTAAATTACTTCATTATATCTAAACTTATTTATTTATTTAAATAATTTCTTCAAATCTAAAACTTAAAAAATAGATAAACAATCACTTTAGACTGCTTTTTTTTTTTTTTAATCTATTAGGGACGGAAATATGTAAACCTATTCATTCAAGTCTGAAATAATAAACTACATTAAATTTCATATATCTTTTAAGACTTTTTAAATAATTTCTTGGTATTAAAAATAACATTTCAATTATGTGAATTTCTTTTTTTGTTATTAAATTAGTTCAATAATAAATGGATAGTTTTACATATTTTAAGCTTTTTAATTGATAAAAGAATTATTTTTAGGCTTTGAATTGAAGATATTCTATTTATTGATTCATTATATATTTTTATATTAAATAACGTATATGTAAATAATTATTATAAATAATATTATAATTTACATATTATTAAATAATTTTATAATATATGTAAATATTAATTATGTATTTATATTAGATTATCTTTTAATATAGATTATTATTATAAAAAAAATGGATGATTGTAAGATTAGGAATACATGAGATAAAAATTAAACTTATTATTTCATGAAAATTAATTAATAAAATAAATGATATAAAAAATAAAAAGATGTTTATAATGTTAATAATGTGTTAGTATTAAATTATAAATAATAAAATATACGAGGGACAAAAATGTCCAAACATATTTATCAAGAGCTTATGATTTTTCTAATAGCAAGTTATGCTCGAGGCCATTTCTATTTTATTTTATTTTATTTTATTTTTTTACTTTTTTTTGTTAATAATATAAATGGTTTATAAAATAATTTAATTAAAAAAATAATATTAACCATGATATTCCTTTGTCCCGTACGCTTCATGTGTAAATTGTAATTTATAAAAGAAACATAAACTTTATGGCAAAACGGACATGTAATATTTTTTTATTAAAAAATTGCATACCCATAGTGAACATTGCTACACCACTCCCTGCTTTGGCCATTATTAGAATCGATCCTTCCACTATGTTTGGCATTCCAAATTCCCACCTACATACAAAATACGGAAAAGTTAGAAATCGCGAGAATATATCGACAGTTCCATTATTCCCTTTGGCGTTTAAATTTGAAGCGTTTATAAAAGGATTTGAATTTTTACATTTTTTTTTCATGTCCTGCCTTAAATTGTTTAATGATTGACAAATAGGATATATTAATAAAATTTATATTCCAAAAATAAAATATTATAGGTTAAAATGTTGAAATTTTTATCCTTATATACGTATCACTCATTTAAAGCGAGTAATAAAAAATTTAACATCAAAACATAACAGGATATTTAATATTTTTAAGGATGATATGGAGTTTAGACGTCTCCTATAAGGATTCCCGATTCTATATTGATACTCTCTCTCTCTCAATCCTTAATCTATCCATTTTATTACTTTGGATCATCTATGTTTAATCTATCAATTTCACTTTTTTTAGATATATGTGACTCACAACCTCCACTAATACAAATAAAATATGAGACCATACTATATGAGACCACACTTTCCACTAATAGAATTACCCACTACACATAAAGCAAAAATACTCCTTAATCCACGTACAAAAACCAAATGGATACATTGATATTGGACGGAAAGAGTATTTCATAACTTGTTTTTTAGTTACTTCTACATCGTAATTAATAATGATCATTAAACTATTGCACAAGTAGTGATTATTTAGGCTATCTAATGAGCGGAATAGTAGAATTTCAGTGTTTCATAACTTATTTTTTTTATTAAAATATTACTCTTTTTGTCCCACAAATGTTTGCATCCCTCATCCAATACGAATATTAAGAAAAATGATAATTTTTAGGGGTATTTTGTTATTATTTTTGTAAAAAATATTAAATGATAAAGTATGTAAAATGGGTTAGGTAGGGATGATTTTTTTAAATAAAGATTATGAGAAATGGTGATAGTATTTTAATTTTTACTTGTTTAGAAATTGCAATTTTTTTTTTTGTGGGATTATATATCTAATTAATGACCATACTCGCACCTCAATTATTATTATTATTATTTTTTTGGAAACCTGAATAAATCTTTTTAAAAGTATCCTTTGGTAATCGAATCCAAATTTTGAAAGAAAATCATTAACATACACGTACCGGTTTGCCAAGAGCCCCCAAATGAGGCCAAACGCACAAGCATAACAATTAGGATTTTTCCATAGCTTGGCCCCAACTTTCTTCAAGGTTGCTCCGAAATTGGAAGACGACAACGCAAACGACGTCGTGGTATCATCATCAATCTGAATGGAGGAATGGTGCTGCGACTGATCAGACTGTGAGTGATCAATATTATCCGGGGTGACGACGCGCCAGAACTCGAGCATGAACAGGAGAAGAGGAAACCAGAGAAGAGACTGGATGACGGACGACTGCACCACCAGATCCTCCCCAACGGTCCCGTACATGGCTCTCAACAACGGAACTCCGACCACCAACGTGTTGTTCAAGCTCGACAATGAAAATGTGGTTATTGCCCAGCCAAAGCTGCCATTTCTTCCGAAAAGTACCCACAGAGCTAACGCCACACCAGCTATTAATTTTGCGATCACGTCTCCCGCCAGGAATCGGAAGTTCATGGTGTACGGATTCACTCCGGCAGTAAAGTGGAATACGAAGAACGGGATAATGAAATAGCAGTTGAAACGGTTAATGGCGTCGCAGTGATCCGGTTTGAACATCCGCCACCATTTCACTGACCCGTAACCTAATCCTAGCGCCACGTACAGTGGCACCGTCCCCGCCACTACTTTGTATATATCTCCGCCGTTAATCATCGCTCGCTTTTTTTTTTTTTTAATTAATAATTAATTCGGTGTCTATATATTCAAGAATGGCGTGAAAGGAGGGAAGTTGAGGTATTTATAGGTGTGGCGGATTGTTGACTCGCTCTTAAGAGCTGAGTGGTATTCAGGAAATGGGACGCTGATTATAAGCAAGGTATATGATGCTGCATATATTTGTCACCTTACCTTTTCCATGTTATGCTATATTTTAATTTTATATCTCCCGTTACATAAGTAATTTAAATTTTATTTCTCCTATTATCTAAGTTATATAAGTGATTTGTGGTGGGAACCTTTATTTTTAAGGTTTATATTTTTTCTTCTAGGGTATTAATTTGATCTACTCTTACAGGCTATACGTGTGTCATTCGTTTAACGTTTAGCAGTAGGAAATGTAACTAAAATAAAATAGAATATCCGAACTGACCTTTTACATATAACAATCTCGAGTTAAAATCATTTTTCGTCCATAACAATATGAAATTTTTGATTCTATCCCAAAAAATATATCATTTTCAATTTAGTCTCATAACTTTCTATATTGGCCAATTTTGGTCCCAAAATCACCGGAATTCAGCACGTGCACCTCACGTGACCCCTCAATTTGGGGCTTTCCGGCGATTTGGGACCAAAATCGGCCAATATAGAAAGTTATGAGACTAAATTGAAAATGATATATTTTTTTGGACAGAATCAAAAATTTCATATTGTTATGGGACGAAAAATGATTTTAACTATAGATTCGTATAAAATTAACTAATCTCACATTAATTAATTTATTTATTTATTCTAACATCACATAATTGAAAATTATTGAAGTTATATATTCACGTTTTAAATATAGATACGAGTTTATATTTAACTAGAATTAGCTAGAAAAATTATTAATTAATTTAATTTTCTCGTCTAGCTTCAATGTATCGCCTATTCAAAATGTGTATCTAATAATGCATAACAACACCACAAGAAAAACATACAAAAATAAATTGATATGATTTAAACTAGCAACTTAGGAAGACTATAAAAATTTTCAATTTTTGAATTAAGTTATAAGCTTGATGGTCCTTTGTCATATTGATTAGACCACTTATAAGGTTATTATTAAATCCTTGGTAAATCAAAAACTCGAAATTAAGGTTTCTATATTTTTCAATATTCCTACATAAAGCAGAGATAAGACAATAATTATATATATCCAAGTGCGTTTAGGGAGAGACCTTTATTCACAATATTTTATGCTTCTTTCTTACAGAAAGCATAAATCAAAATTTAAATTGTGTCTGCAACCCTTTATTGATCTCTCTTCAACTAGCTAATTACAGAAACCATGAATCAACCCTTTATAACTAGCTAATTGATGCAAAGTAATGTTGTAAGTGTAGATATCTATCACCAATTATAGCTTTCACTAGCTTCTTTAAAACAACTACTCCACTCCAATATGGCCATTGACTATAACAGAGGTTTGGCATTAAGACCCCATAAGTGATATTATGACAAAGACCAATTATAATATCATTGAATATATATACTCACATTAATCCATAAGAATCAACACCTTCAAAGCATCTGTTATCATACCCTTCCTCAGCATATCATAAATAACACACCACAAGTAATAAATTCTGCCCAGTTTAATTGATATATTTGAGTGTATTAATATAAGTCAAATGCTTAAGTTCTTATAATTATCATGTCATTCAATTCATAAAAAAAATCTTTAACTAATTACTAGATCAATTCATAAAAAAAATCTTTAACTAATTCATAAAAAAATCTTTAAACAATTATTTAATTTCATAAACATCAATTCGTTTAAACAGAAACTACCTAATTCTCGATTTAATTAGAAAAATCAAATAACATACCACAAAGGCCAATTAACGTCAATTCATTTAAACAGAAACCACATAATTCTCCATTTAATTAGAAAAATCAAATAACAGAAATCAGAAAGACATGCAGAATGATAACACTTAGAAATTGGAGTTAAAATCATTTTTCGTCCCATAACAATATGAAATTTTTGATTCTGTCCCAAAAAATATATCATTTTCAATTTAGTCTCATATCTTTCTATATTGGCCGATTTTGGTCCCAAATCGCTGGAAAGCCCCAAATTGAGGGGTCACGTGAGGTGCACGTGCTGAATTCCGGTGATTTTGGGACGAAAATTGGTCAATATAGAAAGTTATGGGACTAAATTGAAAATGTTATCTTTTTTTGGACAGAATCAAAAATTTCATATTGTTATGGGACGAAAAATGATTTTAACTCTAACAATCTCTTGTTCTAACTATTTTAAACCTTTTCGAATTAAGTAATAATAAAAAGATATGAAATTGTTTATGTTTTAAACTTCTTGATTTCTTGTGGCAACAATTAATTACATTGCTAAAACTTGTAGAGAGACTCTCTTGTGAGACGAATTATTTGTGAGACGGGTCGATCCATCACTAAAGTATGCTTATTGTATAAATAAAGTATGCTTATTTGTAGTTAAAGTATGTTAATAATAAATCATATTATAACACATTAAAATCATATTATAATGCATAATCCAACATATTTTAGAAAACATACTTTATCTATACATTAAACATACTTTAGTGATGGGTCGACTCGTCTTACAAATAACCTGTCTCACAAGAGACTTTGTCAAACTTGTAATGTGATAACGTCATTAATTGATAAAAAATAATAATCGTATGATTAAATTATTTTGTAAATAATTTTTTTATAAAGATACGAATGGTAAAAAAAAAAAAAAAATCTCACCATGAAATGACTAGTCAGTACTCTTAACAAAAGATTTGCTGTATTTACATATATTTGAAGTGTTTGCCACTACTTAAATTTCAGAATATTGTCACTTTTAAAGGCCTAAGGAGGTTCTTTAGAAAAGCCAATTACAAATTGCTTTCTACTTTATTAATGTTCTGTTCCTAAACTATTCTGTGGTTCTAATATGATGGCATAAATTTTATATATGCATCTCGACTGTACGCATATATAGTTGATTAATATTTTTAATAATTAACTATGAATGCCTCATTAATTAACTTCTTCTCAAATTAATTTCACAATTGACTAATACTTAAGTGGAATCGTGGAGTAGCTAGTGCATGCTTGACATAGATATTCCACTTACTTGGTTAGTGGTAGTCTTCTTGCTCATTAATATGCTAAAATAATAGTTTACAAGCTAATATAGTTTTAGCTTGCATCTCTCCACCATTCTTCATGTAGATGAAAACAAAATTGAGTAACCCTTCTTTTTGAATATCCTATGACCTTTCTGTGTGCGCTTCTGTAAAATTTAACACCACTCTTGTCAACATGTGTACTCCAATTCAGCGTTATATTATAGTTAAAACTAGTATATAACTAGCAAATTCAGTAAAGTTATATATGACAGAGTATCATGAAATCAGCTCCATATGAAACCTTTATGGTTGTTACCATTATTTTAAGGCATAGACTAAATACACACCCCTCCTTATTGAATACACACTATATTATTATATTATTAAAATATTACATATTTAAAAAGTCTATATTAATCTTAAGATCATTAAATACACACCTGTATATTTTAAATTAAAAAATTATATTTTATTCTCATCCTATCTCATAAAATCTTTAATATCCCTATTCTGGATTTGTTCCTCTTTTCTCGTTAAGTTCTTCTTCATCGTACCTTCTCGTTTGTTGCTTCATTCTCACACAATGTTATTGTTTCTCTTCATATATATATATATATATATATATGAAATCATAAATTGAATAAATTTTGAAATAGAAATTTATGAAACAATCTTTAAATTAAACGTTCGATTTCAGAGCAATTTATTTCTTTCTTTTTTTTATTTAAAAATATTAGAATCACCACATTATTATTTATCAAACAAATTAAGTTTAGAAGTTTCACTGTGACTGCCCAACAATTTCAATCTTCTTATGATCAAAATATAGAAACATGGTCCGGTTAACACAGGCTTCCCTTGACGGAAGATATTATCATTTGTTTTAATCAAACTGTATGACAACATAAGATAACAAGAGACCCATGTCGACAGCAATTATGATTCCACGTTTCGGTAGTTTATTATTAAGGAGTTGGGCAGCGAGGAAGATCTACAAATCAAGAACATAAGACATAACACTTATTAGGAAGAAGTTCATAAAGAAAGAGAAAGAGAAAAGAAGAGGCAGAAGGTAATCATTTTCTTAAAATCAGTTGTAGACATATTAGGAATTTGTCTCGTCGGCATCTACAAATCAAATTTTTAACATGAAATTGCACTTGAACATATGATTTCAACGGAAAAAATAAAGAAAAGAATTATAAGAACGAAGCCCCAGAACCCATAAATATTTATTTCTTATCACCGTAACAATTCAAATTCAACACATATAATTTAATTTTCAGTGCGCCCATACTCCCTCCCTGTCGGTAAAACATTCCAACTTTTCTTGATTTGAGATGATGATCGTCGTTCCACTTCTCTTGATTTGGGATTTCCAAACGACTGTTGTTGTCCATGACAGATTGAGTGATAAGAATGTTGCGATGGATGATTTCATTTTTTAAGTAAAGAAGTTGAAACTGTAAGAACTTCATGCTAGTTGTAGCAAAGATTTTGAGGGTGTGTATAATCTTAAAATTATAAGGGTAATTTAGAAATTTTGGAGGGTGTGTATTCAATACTTAAAAAAATAAAAAAGGGGTGTTTATTAAAAAATGGTGTGTATTCAATAAAAAAGGTGTGTATTTAACAATACTTTATTTTAAAGGTTAATTATAATCATATCCTTAAATTAATATTGAACCCCAAAAGTAATACTTAACCATAAAGGCAAAATAGTTCATAAACCGCAAACAAAAGACAAAATAATTAGGAAAATAAAAAAAAAGGTTCCATAAATAAAACGGTTCTATATAATAATTTTATATAGATTTATTTTAATAATTTAAATTCAAATTTATAAATGTGAATATTTTTATCGTATAACACTAAAATAGAAACGGTTATAAAACTCTAATTAAGATGGTTTTTGAGATGAAAATGGATATTTGAAGAACCAATCAGTCAGTTTAAAAACCATTTATATTTAATCAAAACAATATTTTGTGCTGCCAGACAAAAGAGTAGAGATGGTTTTCTAAACGACAAAAATAGAGATAGTTTTTAAAAGTGATCTTGTATTATGAAGAAACGGTTTAAAACCGTCTTAAACCACGAACAAAATTGACAGTGACAAAATGAAGAGCGTATAAATATATGGTTCATTTTACCTAGAATTTATTTATATAATTAAGGTTGCTTTTAGTAATTAATTTCTTTAATTCTTTAATTTTTGTGGAGAGTAATTTTTTGTTGAAATTTATAGGATTTATACATAAAATGAACTTCTTCATTCAATTTCCAAGGTGTGGGAAAAAATAGGGGTTGATTCGAAATTAAAACGAACAAATACAGGCTAAAACGATAAAAGCGTGCATGCTGGAATTTTACAGAACCCAAGCTACGACCCAATAGCTTACATTTGGCCCATTTGTATTTTAATGGTAGCCCAAATTATGATTTGGTAAAGCAAAACAAGTTAGGCCCATTTGGAAAGAGGAGAGCAGCCCACCAAGCATTAATGGAGGCGATTTACATATTGGTTGGGCCCATTTCTTAATTAACATGCAGCCCATTATATTCAATTTAGGGAGGCAGCATTATAATTTCTTGGAGCAATGGGCCCATCTTCATTGTTTTGGGACTAATCCTCCAATTCCCTAGCAACCGTGAAGTACAGATTGGGAAGCATTAATTATTCAATTAATCAGCCCATCATATAAGAAAGGGAAGCAGCAGCCGTGAGAGTGGGTGTCGACCAGTAGGAGAATTCCACATTCAATGCCCCAATTTTTTATTATTTTCCCAATTCATCAACCTATCAAATTTCATGAACTCCATCTATTTAATTCATTAAATTCTACCATCATTTACTCCATTTGATCAAGGAAGCAAGAGAGATTGAAGATTTCAAGAGAAGATAGAGAGTTTCATTGAAGATTCAAAGAGAGAATTTATTTAACTTTGTAATTTTCTTTGGTTTAATTATGGGATTTTATAAGACAATTTATATTTTTTTACTTGACACTATGATAGACTAATTTCCTTGTGAGATTAGCTCCAGAATTGGTGTTTGAAAATTTAGTTAATATACAATTTAATTTTGATCTTAATTGGGCATTGAGTTATTTCTATCATTGATGTTAATTGATTGATTTGTGTGATTAATTGTCTTGGTCATGTGATTAGACTGAAAAATAAATTATGTGTTTAGGATAGTATTGAATCATTTCATAATTTAAAATAAGATAGAGATATCATTTTAAAATTAGAACCCTTTGATAGATTATTTAATTGGCTTAATCGAGACATTAGTTAATTAGGTGAGGGACCAAAACCATTGGTAAATTCATAGTGCGAAAGAGAATATTGCATATGATTTAAACTCTAATTAGGGAACTCATAGAGTAATTAGTACCTATTGGGAAGTGTTCGCTTGGGTCTCAATCCTATGAGCTTTTGAGAGCCTTGTTGAAAGCTTACAATCTAAGTGGCTCGAAAAAGAGATTAGGATATTTTAGTGATCGCTCATATTCCATGTCCATGATAGATTATAATTAGTTGCATAATTTCTTTATTTTCCATGGCATAATTGTTGCTAATTTCATCCTTTCATCATTTGGAATACACTCATTCTTGCATTCATCATATCTTTTATATCTTGCATTGCTTTAATTTTTTTATTTGCATGCTTATCTATCTCCTTTTTCTTGTCGTCCTTATAAAATCGCAAAAAACTTGAGATTGCTTAAACTCTAAATTGCTTGATTTCCCTTGGGTTCGATAATTTTTATTACTTGGGTATATTTCTACGACGATCGAGTACACTTAATCGTGAGTGAAAAATATTCAGTCAATAAACACGAATCTTGCGTGTTTATATAGGTCGCTACGTATTGATTATTGCATGATGTCACCTTATTTGTTGAGTTTTATGCCTAAGTGTATATATATTAGAACTTTAGGGGTATTGTTAAGTTATTCTAGATTTTAAACCTATTTGAAGAAAAAAAGAAAAAATTATGTTGAATGAGTAATTTGGATTCAATGGTAAAATATGGTGTGCGAGGAAAAGACGATTACAATAATATAAAAAAAATATTTAAATTGGAGTATGGATGATCAAATAAGGTCAATGTAAAGAAGAAAAATGATCAATCAAAACGGACCGAAATAATATATACTTGACCAAGTATGCGTATATAGTATAATCTTTATAAAATAAAACTTGATAAATTAATAATATCGATAGATTTAATTATTTGTCTGGTCCCACCTCGGGAATAGTTCAAATTTCAGGAGCAGTTAAATTTGAGTACCACGCAATCAATTAAAGAAATAAAAAAAACAACAAAAACAAAAAATTGCAACGAACCGGTGAAAAACTAAAAAAAAAGTTAAAATTTGGGTACTACGCGATCAATTAAAGAAATTAAAAAAAAATTGCAACGATCGGCTGAAAAACTTAAAAAATTAAAGACGAGATAAGAAAAGAAAATCAGATGGAAATTCGTGTTTACATGTCGATTGCTTTCCTTTTTTTTATTCTTAGGTGAGTTTTTTTTCTTTAATCTATTTGTAACCCTAAATCCGAAAGGATTGCGACTGAGTAACCGACGACACATCCAAGGTTTGTCTTTTTGAAATGAACCTGCCTAGCCCTACAACTCAAATGTTGAAATAGGGAAAAAAAACTGCAGTACCCACCCTAAAGTATAATTTTTTTTTTATTCTAAATTCAGTGAAAATATATCAAAGTAACCACTTTCATTTAAATTATACTTTTTCTACTCTCTCAAAATAAATAACTCCTCCATTCGCTTTCAAGGGTATCATTTTTTTTATTTTGGGCGTCTAACCCCCAAGTGTCTCATTTCATTTTTTATACATATAGGACCCACACATACCTACTAATACAACTAAAAAATTGGACTCACACCTCCACTAATACAACTACCCACTACACATTAAATAATAATACTCCTTAATCCACGCAAATGGCACCCTTAAAGGCGGACGGAGAGAGTATATTTTTTCTACCTACTTCGTACTATTTATATAAAAAATATCTTTATTTATTGTTGGTGACCCAATTTTATTTTTTAAATTTATTTTTTTTATTTAACCCATAAATCTTGTGTTTAATTTTATTATTATTTTTTTTATAAAATTATAAATCTTTATTTGACCCAATTTTTTTTTGTCTATTCAGCCTAATTTTTGTGTATTCGTCCCAAGATTTTTTTATCTATTTGCTCTATATTTTTTTGGTTTTTAATGATCTCTATTCGGTCTATTTTTAGTCTGTTTGGTCTATATTTTTTGTGTATTCGTCCCAAGATTTTTTACTCTATTTGCTCTATGTTTTTTGGGTTTTTAGTGATCTATATTTGGCCAATTTTTTTTTTGTCTATTTAGCCTATAATTTGTCTATTCGTCCCAAATTTTTTGCTATATTCGGTCTATATCTTTTGGACTTTTAAAACTTGTCAACGAGAATATAATACATCTCTATTCGACGCATTTTATGTCTATTCGGTCCATCTTTTTTGTCTATCCGTCCCATAATTTTTGTCTATTTGGCCTAAATTTTTTTAAGGCCACTCAATCTCTATTCAACCCATTTTGTGTATGTTTGACCTCTTTTTTTGTCTATTCATCCCTTTTTTTTTAAATCTGTCTATCATAATTTATTGAAAAACAATTGAATTATGGGTGTTTTGGGTACAAATCCATAAAAGTAAGTAGAAAAAATGGATTTTTATTTGAGTGGGTAGAAAAAATGTAATCGATATGAAAATGGGTATTATTGATTTTGGAGAGTGACTTTGATCCCACAGCATCGGCAATTAAATTCGCATATCCCACTATCTTCTTTCTTCCGGATCTTAAATAAGGTAAATGGGTCAAACAGAAAACACGCAGAAACAAATAAGCATTTTCTCTCTCCCTACCCTCCCTCCTCTCTTTCTCTCCTCTTACACTTTCCACCATCCACGCTGCCCCGTCTCTACCGCTTTCCATTATCCAAAAATCGACTCAACCAGTACGCCATTGCCCTGAGTACCTCAAGAATACATCGAAGTCACCCGACCCCTATCGCCAATTGCGCGTCGTCATTGCTATTGCGATCGAATCGGAAGTCAATGTTTATGGAATTGAAAGATGTTCCTGTATCGAAATGTGGAAATTCAAAGGGGTTTGGGGGAATTTGAGGTGGGTTTGTAAAGGGGAGAGAGAGAGAGTGAAGAGGAGAAAGAAAGGTCCGGTTTGGAGTCTACTGTAAAAGATGAATTTAACTCCATTGATGATGTATAACGAGGAGGTCCTAATGGGTTATGAGATTGAAATGTTAATTTCAGAACAACTTGGGATATGGAGGTGGTGAATCCACATCCATTGATGAGGTTTTTGCTGGGTTTTGGGGGGATTCAAGAATTCTGGACAGAGATGAAAGCGGATATTTTGTGGGAATGAGTGGAGGGGAGCGATGGTTGAGTTGAGAAAGAGTTAAAGAATTGAATTTTCCTCTTTCTCGTATAATTATGCAAATTGTTATCAATTTCGTAATCACATAGCTTTGATTTGCATATATCTTGTAAAAAAATTAATATTCTGAATTTGATTTCCTCAATTCATCAGCTTCTTTGTTTTTGCTGGTTTTCGCATGCTAATACTAAAACCATCATTGTGTTTAATATCCAAATTCATAGGCTTTTCAATTTCTTAATTACAGCCATTGTCGATACTTTCTTTGAGATGTTAGAATCTTTTGAAAATCGAAAGCTTATTTGTTACTGTTAATTAAAAAGACTAGTTGCATGTTAATGTGATTTATTCACGTGGGTGAAAATGTTATTCATCTCAACAAAAATATAAAAAATCAAAATATATCACAATTGGGTTACTATTTATAATCAATTAATTTACTCTCAACAAAAATATAAAGAATCACAACATATTACAATTGGGTTACTCTTTATAATTAATTAATTTATTCTTTAAAATGAGGCTAAAAATGAGGTGAAGAATTAAATTGTATTCAATTTGTAAGGTGATTTCTTTATGTTTCTTTTAGGTTACTCTTCTTTACTAATTGGGATACTTTTTTTAACAAATTAGGTTATTCTTTATAGTGAGGTTGTCTTCTGCCATTCAAGTTGATTATGTGTGGATATTCTACTTTTTATAATAAAATCTAATAGAAATAGTGACCTAATTAATTTTGTAAATTATTTTTAGAGTAACCCAATTTATTATAAAGAGTAACTTAGGTAATATAAAAGAGTAACCTAAACAAATATTGATGATAAACTATTTTATTTTTAGAGTAACTCAATCTATTATAAAGAGTAATCTAATTAATTTTAAAGAGTAACTAACTATTTTTATAAAGTGATTTAAAAACGTATAAATTGCATATAATTTAATTAATTCCAGAGAATTATCTAATTAATTTCAAAGAGTGTTTTAGTTATTCTACCTAGATTTAGCTTGTTAGCCACATCTGTTTCAAAACGAAAAGACAGACATGATCAACAAAGAAATATAAATACGAGCAGCCAAGCATATTTGAGAAGACACATAAGATGTCCATTAGAATGAAATAAATTACTTCTAAACCAACCAGAGTTCCTAAAATCTTGTATCAACTCAGTAGACAACAAAATTGGATCTTTCCTGTATAGGGCATTGCTTAAAGCACTGCGAATGGATTGATCCTTAACAAAAGATGTACTATAATTGAAAACCCAAATATAAAATTGCAAAGCACACAAAATATTTTCCTGATTCTGAGAAACGCTAACAATAATCTGAGTGTTCTACTTACTGTGGCGATTAATGCCACTTCTTATCTGGAGACAAAAAATTGAAAAAAAATTGTACATTTAGCAATATTAATGGAGTATTGTAGAACCATATCTAAAATTGATAAATTGTACATGCCGCACGTGTTTCCCCTCCAATACTGCCCTCACCAGAGACAGCTTCAGCTTCACCCCAAAAGTCTATATTTTCTGAAAGGGCTCTATGAACGTCCTCCCCACATAATGGGATCTAATCAACCCTTGTTGGAATGCTACCCCTGCTTCTGCAGCATACCCAACAGCTACAACCACTCCTGGACCAAGCACCACGATCACCACATCACAATCCACCATTGAAATTTCAGCACTCATTTTCTTTCACTTTTAAACGCCCACTTGATTTCTCACCTGATTTCATATGGAGAGTTTCAAACCCAGCGCGTGCGTGGGCATTCGGGAAGGGGATTCTGAATGGCGGCGCATTTTTTGCCAAGGGATTGGTGGTTGGAAAAACTCCGGTGATGATGGCGATAAACAGAGTTGCAGTCGGTGCTCGGTTGAGCGTCGTATGGTGGAAAATCAGTGACGGGCTTCGGAGGGCGGCTGAAGGCGATGGCGACACTCTGAGATTTTGGCAGCGCCTGGTGGTGGGCGGCGCGGTAACAGCTCGGCGGATCTATTATTGCATTGTGGCGACTTTTAAGCAGATCTGCAGCTGGCGTCTTTTCTGGCAAAAATAGGAAAGTGATGATCTGTTTTAAATTTTTTTGACACACAACACTAAAAAGATCCGGTTCTACAAAGTTGGAAAAATAAGTCTGATCCATTCTAGTTTTTGTCTTGATTTTGACCCCTAAATTTAACAACTTATCTTCAATTTTTTAATGGGATAGCACTTTTTCTGCCCTATATGACAAATGCAACATCTTTTTTGCCCTATACTTTTTAAAACATCTAATTTGCCCTATTTTTTGTGTGTATTCCTAATTTACCCCCCTGACACATGTCATATCTTTCCCTTTTTTTTAAATCTCGTGATTACTGCCCAGCGGTTAAAAGTACCGTTTTTAATGGCATTGAATTTGGGGAGAGAATCTTTGACCCCCTTATCTCAAATTTTTTTTGTTATTTACTCCCTGTATCTCTCTCTCTCTCTTTTCATCGGCACCATTCTCAAACTCCCTGTATACTCTCCCTTTCTCTCTCTCTCAAACTCGATTTTTCTGTCGAACACAGCTCTCCGTCCGGGCCTCCGGCGTTTCGTTCAATCCATCGTCATCTCCACGTCGAAAATTAGCAGTAGCAAATATGGATAACCAGGTATTCCGTCTTTAGGATTTTAGAGTTTTAGGGTTTTTGCGATTTTATGGTAACTGTTGAGTATAATTGGAAATTTCATTGTAATTTGTAGTGTAATTGAATTTGTCGGCATATTTGTTCTAATATTTTTTAGCTTGGCCGCCAATTTTTTGGGCCAGTTTGAGCTTGTCCGCCGATTTTATGAGTTTTTTAGCCTGTCCGCCGAGTTTCTGAGCATTAAATAGCATTATTTTGCCACTATTTGTGCTTAAAATAGCTTGTCTGCCGTTGATGTGCCTTTACTGTGCTTGTCCGCCGCTTTTTATAGCGTAGTTGAACTTGTCCGCCGAAAATTATAGTACAATAAAGCATGTCCGCCAATTTTTTGTCACTGTTTGAGCTTGTCCGCCGAAATTATGAGTTTTTTAAGCCTGTCCGCCGAGTTTCTGACCATTAGTTAGCATTATTTTGAGTCTGTCCGCCGTTTTTGTACTTTTAATGTGCTTGTCCGCCGATTTCTCTAGTGTATTTGAACATGTCCGCCGATAATAGTACATAAAGTGACCTCGTCCGTCAAGATTTGTAGTACAAATAGCCTGTCCGCTAATTTTTTGGCCATGTTTGAGCCTGTCCGCCGAGTTTCTGACCATTAGTTAGCAATATTTTACCATTATTTCTGCATAAAATATCTTGTCCGCCGTTTTTGTGCCTTTGATGTGCTTGTCCGCCGATTTTTCTAGTGTATTTGAACTTGTCCGCCGAATATTTGTAGTACAACATAGCTTGTCCGCCAATGTTTTGCCCCTGTTTGTGCTTGTCCGCCGATTTTACGAGTTATTTGAGCATGTCCGCCGAGTTTCTGACCATTAGTCAGCATTATTTTGCCATTATTTCTTCATAAAATAGCTTGTCCGCCAAATTTGTGCCTTTAATGTGCCTGTCCGCCGATATTTCTAGTGTATTTGAACTTGTCCGCCGATAATTGTATGTAAAGTGTCGTCATCCGTCAATATTTGTAGTACAAATAGCTTGTCCGCCAATTTTTGTGTCTTTACTGTGCTTGTCCGCCGATGTTTTTATGTATAAAATGTAGTCACGTCTTATATCTAATCGAGATGGCATGCACTGTAGTGGATCTGGAAACGCAGTGGACTTCAAACTCAAAAAGTAGGGATTAAAGGTTATTGTAGGCCTTCCAAAGCTCTTAATTGCATACGCGAGGTGCTTACAAAGAGTGGCGATCAAACAGTGCGGAGGTTCCAAAGATCTTGTTTCGGGCATTTCTGGGATTTGGATTTAGATTACGGGTCTCCTAAAGCTTTATTTCAGCTGATGGCTCAGGAGGTTGTAATCCCTGGTTCAGATATGTACTCCCGGTACTTCAGGGTGTCTGATACAATTATTAGCTTCACACCCATGGAGTTTATGCGTGCCATGGGACTAGGGTTTGAGGACCGTGGAGATATTGACCCGAGTGATTCATATCTACCACCTGCACACAGTTTGTTTGCTACGTTTCGTACAAAGAGGGTCCTGGTTGATGAACTTATGCGAAGATTCAGTGAAAATAAATATAAGGGCCACAATGCGGTGAAAGCGGCCAATATTCTACTGCTGTACTACTTTTTGCTAGGCCGGGATACGTCAAAAGCATACATAGAGCCCTGGGTATGGTACTTAGCTGAAAATGATGACCTGTGGAACTCTTTCCCATGGGGTAAGTACACATACCTAACCCTACTGCACCATATGGACTCTGTAAAAACTACGGTGCAAGAGTTAGGCAAACAGCAGCGGATCAACTTTTATGGATGCTCATTTGCCCTAGCAGTAAGTGATACTGATTTTATTGCACCAATTTTATTCTTAAACTAAATGCATTTAAAAAGATATATGTTGACATGAACTTACATTGATGTTTGGTCACAGGCTTGTGAACTTACTCTATCGCCTTCAATGCGTGAATGCATGGGTATTGATGGTACTGGAATTTTCCACACGAACAAGTGCACTCCCTTAAATCAATTGTTAAGTTTTTTGTGGTGTGAAGTACACTCCATACTCCACCTAGGCCACTAGAATGCATCTCAAACATACAACGATGCTCCGTTCGGTACTTGCACGCGACGTTGAGCCTGTACGTGTCAGATTTCTTGACACGTGTCTCCACTTGATTCCGCAAGTTGTACATACCCAACACATACTGGCAATCACCTTTATTATCGAAGACACTTTTTTCATGAATCTCCACTGATGTATCAATGTTGTTGTTGTCTTCAACTTCATTGTACACATTACACTGTTCCAAGAAACCTGCAACGAAGGATTAGTTATTATTCAATTGGTATTAGAATATAATAAGGTGCAGTAAATTACCGGGTACTATATTCAACACATACCTGGAATGCTCCATGGACGGCTGCAAGACCTATCTCTGTCTTGACTAGGACGTACCGGTGTGGGCATCTGCATGTGTGTGGTAACGGGTTCCAGGAAGCTCATTCCTCCTTTGGCTCTGATGTAGGAACAGAACCTTTCGAACATAGCTGTTTCAGGATCCTCATCTGCAGCATTGGGTTGATCAGCATCGCGTTCCTCATCTTGCGAAGCATCAGCACCCTCAAAATCCTGACGATGTGGACCCTCAAATGAATCATTCCTAAGGCCTTGCGATCCATCGGACCTATAGTCTTGAGAACCAGCAAAACCATCAAACCCATCACCCTCTGAACCCTCAAACCCAGCATATGAGCACATCTCATCTCCATTATCCACCTCTTCTTCGTCCTGCTGTTCGCTAGCATACTCAATGTTTAAATCAATATTTGTCGTACGACTCGACACGCCCACGCCCACACCTATACTCGTGCTCGGTCCGGCCAAATGTTCGGGATAATGAATATCGACAGATGGAATTTGTGACCGATTATCAACTGATTGCTGTGGTATGGCCTTAACTGTGACAAACAGCATCGGCTCATCAATCTGCTGATACAACCCCCTTATATCCATATCATCATTCACCTTATATTTTGTTATACAACCACCGATGTCCACAAGTGTGTGTATAACATATTTGAAATGATTCAAATCGATGCAAACTAAACTGTGCACATGTCCGATAATAAAATCCAACGTCAGCTGATCTGAATCTAAAACTAAGCTCGTCTGTTGGCTACGTACATACTCTAAACCTTGCCACCAGCCGCCCCACCATATACAAAAATTTCTCATTTCAAATCCAACGCCTAAATCTTTCAACAAAACGACAATTAATTGTTATATTTACACAGAATTCATAAAAAATAATACGCCAATTTAGTAGGTACACACAAATTAAGCATTAAATTATCAAGCACACATGAAAGTTAAACATTAAGTCGTACGTACGTGGACAAGCTCAATTAAGTTCATAAATCGACGAACAGGTCTATTATAATCGAAAGACATCATATAATATGCTTAAAAAATAGCCAAACATGCTCAATAATGCATTACAAATCGGCAGAGATGTTCAAAAACCACCAAATAATCGGCGGACATGCTCAATTAGGATGAAAATATGGCGGACATGTTCACTTAGGAAGGAAAAATCGGCGGACAAGACCATTACGGGTGAAAAAATCGGCGGACATGATAAATTAGGCTGAGAAAATCGGCGGACATGCTCATATAGTGTGAAATAAACGGAGGACATGATAATTTAGGGTGAGAAAATCGGCGGACATGCTCATATAGTGTGAAATAAACGGCGGACATGATAATTTAGGGTGAGAAAATCGGCGGACATACTCATATAGTGTGAAATAAACGGCGGACATGATAATTTAGGGTGAGAAAATCGGCGGACATGCTCAAATAGGGTGAAAACATCGGCGGACAAGCTCATATATGGTACATATTCGGCAGACATACGCAAATATGGGGAAAACATCGGCGGACAGGCTCAATATTCGGCGGACAGGCTAAATTTTCGGCGGACATGATCTACTTAACCATTTTCTTTGGTGGACATGGATATATATAACCATTTTACTCAGCGGACATGCGTTTTTGAAACCCTAAAGCCCTAAAAACCCTAAAACATTCAAAGAAGGTAATAAATAAAATACAATGCAAACAGCGTTCGTATCTTACCTTTGGCTCTAACTATGGATCCGTCGACAAAACCGGTGGGTAAATGCGGGAGTCGATGACCTTTTTATGCTCCAATAATTTGTGGATACAGATGAATAAAGTTTGAATCCACTGTCCCCAATTTTTATGTTTGTTGGTGGTGAAGTTATATGGTTGGTGGAGATAGTTGAGAGTTTAATGTGACAAGAATTTACATAAATGAACTGATTGTGAAAACAGGGCCTTTTCACCCCATTAAATGAAGTGTGTTTCAGTGGAGTGGTAGGTAGTTGCATGTGTTTAATCACCTAAATACTACTGCATGTGTTTATTAATAAAAAGCCTATTATAATATAACAATTTAAGGAATTTAAAATTTTCATTCAGCTTGTCCGCCGAATTAGGGGTTATATTTTAGTAGACTTATTTATTTATTTCTTCTTTAATTAATGTGTCAAACCTAAATAATCAACATATTTCCTGACACATCTATTTTGCCTGCAACTGTACTTGTCAACTCATTCCCAATACAAAAAGGTGGACCATCCTTGAGGGTATTCATGGCAATGCATGTATTTTTAGGGCAATTTAGATGTATTAGAAAAGGTAGGGCAAAAAAGATGTTGACTTCCCCATATAGGGCAAATTGTGGTATTTCCCTTTTGTAATTGACCAAATACCCTTTATTCAAATGCAGTCTTTTATTCGAAAAAAAAAACCCAAAAATTACATGATTTGCATTATCTGAAAATTATGTTAAATCAAAATTTATATTAATTTGAAAATTACATTTACTCGTATTACTCGAAAATTACATTAACTTTATTAACTCTAAATGTATATTAATTCGAAAATTACATTACTCGTTGATGCGCGTTTTCTTTGCACGCAAAATTAATCCCCAAGTATAAAGGATATCAATTGCAGCTTAAGCAAGTGACCAAGTTAAATATCGAACCCAAAGGACGGCGTATTTTCAATTTAATTATTATCTAAATTAATTAAGACAAAAAGCAATAAGAGTTGTGGATCAACAGAAATACTAAAATTAAATAACAAATAAAATAAAATATCACTCGAAGAATACGAAAGTGGATCAAGTAGGAGAATATGGAGCCCTAGGATAATCCAGTTTCACGCATTAATTTTCCTTTCACATGTTGATGTCCGACTCTGTCTTATGGAATATGGACGCATCACTAAATCATTCATATCTACTCTATAGACACAAGTAAATATGTGTGTAATACGTGTGAATAACCTCGGAGCAAGAGATATAATTCCACCTCCTGTCTAGGTACTATCGGTATAAATTATTTCCCTGGTCAATTGGTAATCTAACCCGATATGATCTCCCTTTATAGGTACTATAAAATTATACTCTTTATCCTACTTAATAACCTTAATTCAATTCAATTAATAAGTATTCATATATGATAGTTCTAATGAAGCTTTGGAATCCCCTCACTTAGAATCATAATATGGAATCATGTTCAGTGGTGAACGCACTCAATCTACAACCAAGATATATATTCAGACTCTATATACCAATTGAAGATGCACAAAACGACCGTGAATATGGATTAAGAAAGTACAATCATATATAAAATAAATCCACAAGTGGTGTTGTTCAGAGTTTACACACGAAAGTTCAATTAATTCGTAAAGCCTTCACAACCCTAGTTCTACCAAAAAGGCTCTAACACATGATGTTACGAAGAACAATCATGGGTGTTGAATAGATCTTACTCTGATGTTTGAAAAATATAAGATAAATTAGAAAACGATAAAAATCCTAAACTGGGGCGTCGTCGCGTCCTTCTCCGTCTTAAATCCTCCTCTTGGTTCTCCTCTTGATTCAGCAGACGAATCTTCAAAGTGATGGATGGATAGAGAAAAGGATGTGGATGATGGTTGGGGGGTGATCCCCCCTTGTGGGGTAGTGTAGGATGAATGTGGCTCTCTCCAATTCAATTCCAATTCCCTTTTTTTTAGTGGTGCGATATGCATCCCCTTTTATACTTATAAATTCTTCTTATGATCCTTGGAAGGGCTTTTTAGATGAAAACACACACTTAGGATGTAAAAACACGCAGAACACACACTTGGGGTGTAAAAATACGGATCTGGTGTTGTTCAAGCATGTGGTTCGACCTAGTGTTCGACCTAGGACTTGGTTGAACCATAGTCAAATCGAAATCGGCGATTTAATGTACTTCAGGCATATGATTCGACCAAAATAGCTTGGTCGAACCAGCTTGCGTTAGCTTCATCGTTTCGCGTATGACTTCCACATCCGGACTCCGATTTGAGTAATTCTTATGCTCACACGATCCTCCCTTCCTTATCTTTCTATCCATATAAAGAACTTATAAAAAATCAAAGATTTGAATATGTAACAAGCCATGCAAAGTAGCACAGACGTTCTATTCGGCACAGCTCGCGCGGTGTCACCATTTTGATCATAACTTTCTCGTTTGGTCTCTGATTGAGGTGTTTTTTACACCAAAACGATCATCTTTTATGTGGCTTTCTAATCATATATCATATCACCAGCTTTTTTTTTTACAGAAATAGAAATTTTATTGCTCAAGAGTAATTAGAAGCAGCAATGTTCACAAGAGAATGAGGAAAAGAAAAAGAGTAAAAAAGGTGAAACACCAGAAAAAGTGTTTGCCTATTTTTGTAGCACTCACGAGTAAGAATACTCGATCGTTGTAGTAGTATATCCCAAGAAAAATTATCAATCCACAAAAGAGTTATGTTCGGACTAGCAAAATACGTGAGCTCATGTTCATGTCGTTTTTGTAAAGATGATCGGGGGGTTTGAGATGATTAACAACTAAAGCAAGGAGCAAGTAAATAAGAATAACAAATAAGAGAAATGACAAGTAAAGAAAATTGGTGCTAAAGTTCAAGTATGGAAAAACATGGGATTAGAAACATCCAAGCACACTCGATTCATATTATCATGCAAAAGGAATTCAACTCAATTGATGTAGACTAAGGGTGATCACGATTGTATCCTAAGCTCCCTTTCGGGTTACAAAGGTTGTTGATCCATTTTAGACTCCCAAAAACACTTAAGATCAAAGCCCAACATTAACCCCTTCCATCTAGGTACTAGTTAGATTAAACTCTCCCTTTTTGTGTACTAAGGCCAACGAATGGATTGGTTCCCCTCATTGAATTCAAATATCCTTTCGGTCAAACCCAAACTCAATGTCTATTCATGCCTTCCTAATACTATAGAGGGTCGTTTCCGTCTCACTCCAAGCAATACATACATGAACATCATGATAGCATTTAATTACCACAAATAATCCATTGATCAACAATCAATTAAACCAATAAACATTCATGAATAACAAACCATGCCATCACAACATCAAGACAATTAAACTCCATGAATAGAAATCAACATCAATTAAACCAAAAATCAATTTAATCCACATGACAATATAAATCTAATATGATCTTCATGCTCCTAATCCCACTAGAGGGATTAGCCTATCATGATAAAATTAACAAAACAAATAAATGATTCATTACAAATATCCATAGTCTAAATCCAAAAGAAAATCAAGAGAGATGTAAATCTTCCCCAACAATTTCTTGTAGGAGATCTTCAATACTCATGGATCTTCTTCTCTAGCTATTGATTTCTTGAGATCTCTCACACCCAATGGAAGGGATGAAGTTTTGATGGAGAATTAATGGATATGATGAAGATGGATCAAGATGGATGAAGGTGGATGAAGATGATGGTGGAAAATGGAAGAAATGGTGTGTGATGTGTGTGTAGAGGATGGGAATTTCGGATCTTTTCCAATTGTTGAATAAAGGGGTATTTATACCCCTATGGAGGCTTCTAGAAGGATCTGAAAATTTCAGCAGGAATGTACACGGCACGAGTCGTGCTCTGCAACACGGCCACGAGGTGGCCGTGTTGTGTCTTCTGATGCTGCCGCACGGCCTCTCCTTACATGGCCGTGTTACGCAACACAACTCGTGTGCTGAAACACGAGTCGTGTGTTGTAACACGGGCACAGGGTGGTCGTGTTGGCTCTTCTGATGTCGGCACACGGCCACTTCTTACAGGGCCGTGTTCCGTACACGGCCCGTGTTGGTGCATGCCCCTGTTTTTCACATTTTGCTTCGACTCGTTCTCCTTCGTTTCAACTTCGAATTTAGATCCGCTTTTTCCTATATCTTCCTTATCATGTCTAACATCCAATAAAAATTGAAAATCATAGGTTTAAGCTCATTCACAGATATTTCAATAAAAACACAAAACACCACCAAATAATACACAAATACGGATAAAATAATACGAAAACACAAATAAAAAGACACTAAAATGTAGGTGAAAATAGCTCTAATCAACCCCCCAAACTTAAGGTGTTGCTCGTCCCCGAGTAACGAAAATGACAAACCAAGAGGAGAAATTTTCACCTAGAAAAAGACTAAACAAACATAAGCAATAACATCTCGTTAGCAATAATAACTACAAACTATGCTAAGTCATCCTACAACATTAAAATCATGACATGGGAAATTAACACGTTCAATCACAAGAGAATAAAGTGTAATATAGTCCTTTTAAGTCCAAGCCTCACAATGGATATCGATGTCTCTCAACACTCTTTTGAAATAGGGTAAATCACACTCATTAATCGATTGGCTCGACTCACTATAAGCTTGCTCGCGGACTATATTCACAAACCACCAAAGTTTCAATTAATGATCAAAAAGGTCTTTAATTAGGATGTAATGATAGGCTCTTTGGTATGGTAGGGAAGATATGGATAATAGTGACTAATCATGTGTAAGTAATCAAAGAGATGGCCAATTTCCTCAACTTCTTCACTTTCTTTTCTTCCTTGCTTATCTTTACAAATCTCAAGCACTATTAATTAACTTTCCTTGGATTGAGCTTCTTTTGATGCATGCTTCCTATCTTTGAATTTTGTTTACTTGAGCATTTTGATGTTGATTTGCTCATTCTCTTGCTTTGAGGTTGCATGTGTCTTCTTGTTGTTGCTCTTTTCATCCTTTTTCTTGCTTGTTTACCATGTCCTTTACTTCTTTTGATTATTCAATCAATCCTTTCTAGCCACCATCTCCTCAATCACCTACACAAAGGTATATATAAGCTTGAATGGGTAATTAAGGCTTGTAATGTGCTAAATTCACAAGAAATAGGCTTATAGGCTCAAAGTGGTTGACTAAGGATGATGTTCAAGGTAGGAACATATATGGCAATGACTATAATAACAAGGATGGCCTTAGATCATTTCACCAATCTCCACTAATCGGGCTCGTTCCTATAGTCCTTGAGCAAGTTCTTAGCTTATCAAACACAACTGATCCACTCATGAAGAAATACCATGTGTGCATGGTTGAGGCTCAAATACTTACAAGCTTGTGCTCGGACCTTAAGGAACTTATTACACCACATTCATCTCAAAATTGAACAAGTTAAGTAAAACATGTCACAATTTGAAAGTGTAGAGATTCTTAATCATAATTTGTCATCACTTATCACCACAACATATCATCACTCACGTTCAAAAATGACTCACGACATCCCTAAACAAACCACCAAACATCCCAAGACAAGAATGAAAATACACACAACATACAAATAAGGACTCAACAAACAAGACACAACAAAAACACAAAACAGCATCATCCATAAGAAAATTAAGCACACATTCATCCCAACCTTTATTGAAAAGGAAATCCTAATATACGAAAGTAAACCTCCCATAAACATAACAAATGAAGTAGCATGCTAGTCACAACAATCCAAATCAAACTCAATTCATTTCAAGTAGTAAAATGATAAGGTGTAGAGTACTCCCTCGATAGGCATTTGGTAAGGAAAGCGTTAGCTCCAAGCTCCATCATGCTTCCAATACCTCTCATTCATGCTCAAACACTCAACAAACACCATTATTTCAATAATTTCATTATAAATATGGACTATCATGCACTTCAACACCACCAATCATGTCAAAATCAACCCAAACTCATGAGAAAATTTTTAAAATTTGTCCAATTTTACAAGAATCATACTCAAGTGGTGAGTCACGCCACACACTCTCCCCCCAAACTTAAATCGAAACAAGAGTTGAGACTTAAGTTTGCAAAAAGTGGTGAGACTTACCCTTGTAGTTTCCATTGATGATCTTCTTGTTGAGAAGTAACCGCATCCACACGACTCAAGCTATGTCCACCACACACTAGCACCCCCCAAACTTAACTCGAGACAAGAGTCACGAATTAAGTTTGCAACAAGTTGTGGAACATGTCAACTTGAATCCATGAAGCATTTCTCTTTTCTTCAATGAGCATTTTTCTCTTATGAGCACGATCAACCTACAAGGCCAAAACAAACAAGCAACAAAAGATAAAAAGAATGGTTTGCCTCCCATTTAGCGCTAAGTTTAACGTCTTCAAGCCGGACGAGTTTAAGCTCTTAAAAGTCGAAAAAATCCAACACCCCATCGGGCCTCATCTTCACTTTAAACATTTCTTTAACCGCCTTTTAATCCACACTTCGTGCTCCTTTAACACTTGAACTCACTTCGTTTCCTCTTTTTCTCACATTCTTAAATCCCGGAGGCCCTTTATCAATCTTCAAATCAACATGTGAATCTCCCCCAAGCGTATTTCTTTTTGAAGAGACATTTCCTGCAATTTCAAGCATAAAGTTAGTTAATTCTTCATCTTTTAAAATCGCACTTACCACTTCATCTCGAATATCCGGAGGCTTAATGGGTGGCTTCAAATGAAAATTTTCCCCTTTTCATTCTTGCTTGATAACACCAATTCTCGTTCATTTGATCGGAGTGTGAGTTCCTTTCTATCCATGTCAAATTTTGCTTTTGCGGTTGCCAAAAATGGCCTTCCAAAAATTAATGAAATCAAAGGATCCGCTTGTTTCTCAACTATCATAAAATCTACCGGAAATACAAAATCCTCTATTTGCACTATCATATCCTCCACAACTCCATGGGGCTTCATCATTGAACCATCCATTATTCTAATTTCTACATCCGTTTCATTTAGTCTCCCAATGCCAAGTTTTTCAAAAATTCCCAAAGGCATCACGTTAATGCTTGAACCAAGATCACATATAGCATTAAAGTGTTCCCCATTTCCAATTTTACAAGTAAGAACGAATTTACCGGGGTCTTCCACCTTTAATGAAGCATCAACTTCAACAATGTCATGATCTTGTTTCAACATCATCTCTTCATCACACTTACTTTCCTCATCCAATAAAGACAAAAATTCACCAATTATCATCTCATCATCCAAAGACCAATCTTCATCGATGCCAATGTCCTCCTCCACGTTTGACACAATTTCATCACAAACTACTTCTTCAACCTTGGAACCAATGTTTGTTGTTTCCACCAACCCTTTCTCCACCTTACTTTCCATGTTGCACACGGTAACATATAAACATTGCTCCTTAGGATTTGTTATAGTGGTAGATGGGAATTTTCCTTGTTGGTGTTGAGATCCAACTGAAGAAGCAATTTGCCCCATTTGATGCTCAAATGCTCTCATCCTATTGTCGGATTTCTTCTCATTTTTCTCCATTCTAGCTTCAAACTTAGCATCTCTCTTTTCCATATAAGCCCTCGTATCTTTCATGAATACTAGTAATGTCTCTTCCAATGATAATTTACCCTCTCCATTGGGCGGCTTAGTACTCGAATCCATTCCTTGAGGAAGTGCCACGGCGGTTTGAGGATTAGAGTAGGAGAAATTTTCATGCTTCCTTGGAGCTTGATAACCTCCACTTGATTGATTGAAATTACTCACCCGAGCTTGCCCTTGATATCCTCCTTGATAATTACCTTGGTTAGAAGGATAGTTACCTTGAAAATTCCCTTGATGTTGAAAATTTCCTTGGTAATTTCTCCCATCTAAATAGGCAACATCCTCTACATTTTGCTTCTCATTGCTCTCCTCATTCGAATTAGCACTTGTACTTCCCCCTTGACTTACTCCTTGAGTGATCAAATTCAATTGCTTCGTTAAAGCATTGATGCTCTCATTGAATTCTTTCATTCCTTCACTCCTAAACACATCACTTTTCACCTTGTTCACACTCTCCACTAGAGCAACCTTTCCGTATGCTTAACCTCCCAAAATTCTCTCGGACGGCCACTGATAAGCATTCATTGCAATATCTTCAAAAATTTACATAGCTTTCATCGCATCCACTCCGAATATAGATCCTCCGGATGAGGCATCTACATGCATCCGATGTTGTCTCAACCCTTGATAGAAGAAAGCCACTTGTTGATTCTCATGAAAGTCATGTTGAGGGCACTTTCTTAGCATCTCCTTGTAGTGTTCCCATGCGTCATAAAACCTTTCATCCGGAAGTTGCTTAAACTGAGTGATAAGGCTCTTCAATTGGATTATCTTTGAAGGAGGAAAGTATTTGTTTAGGAACCTTTGCTCAAGATCTTCCCATGTGTTACAACTTCCCAAAGGAATTGCATTATACCATGCCTTAGCCTTGTCTCTTAAAGAAAAAGAGAACAACCTCATCCGAATAGCATCTTCCGATACTCCATTCATCTTAATGGTATTTGCAACCTCCAAGAAGCTAGCTAGATGCATGTTTGGATCCTCAAGAGGACCTCTCCCAAACTGATTTTCTTTGACCATGTTGATCAATCCGGTCTTGATTTCTAAATTGTTGGCTTGAACCAGAGGAACCATATTGTGTACGGCTCTCGGTTGGAAGTAATCTCGGATTGCTCTAGGCCTTGGCAACTCTTGTTGTTGGAATATCCTTTGAGCTTCTTGATTGGCAAACACTTGCATATACTCTTGGTTTTGAGCAATGAAATTTCTAAACATCTCCATTTGGTCCTCTTGTATTCCTTCTTGTACCCCCCGTTGATATTGTAATGGATCATGGGGTGGATTATGATTGACATTCTCTCCATGTTGATTTTCCATATTTGTTCCTTTTTTAGCTCTTCGTCTCTCTCGCTTCCTTTGTCGCGCGGTCTTTTCTATCTCCAAATTCAAAAGAATGATCGATTGATGTCCCTTTGATCTTCTGATCATAAAACACCTACGAAAATTCAAAGAGTGAGACCACAAAAAACAATAGTAAACAAAGTAAAAATAAAATAAAAAAAATATCCTTATCAAGAACAACTAAAACAATAACACAGTACTCGACTAGTCCGTCAAACTCCCCTTTGGCAATGGCGTCATTTTCTTGTTTGCCTATTTTTGTAGCACTCACGAGTAATAATACTCGATCGTTGTAGTAGTATATCCCAAGAAAAATTATCAATCCACGAAGGAGTTATGTTCGGACTAGCAAAATACGTGAGCTCATGTTCATGTCGTTTTTGTAAAGATGATCGGGGGGTTTGAGATGATTAACAACTAAAGCAAGGAGCAAGTAAATAAGAATAACAAATAAGAGAAATGACAAGTAAAGAAAATGGGTGCTAAAGTTCAAGTATGGAAAAACATGGGATTAGAAACATCCAAGCACACTCGATTCATATTATCATGCAAAAGGAATTCAACTCAATTGATGTAGACTAAGGGTGATCATGATTGTATCCTAAGCTCCCTTTCGGGTTATAAAGGTTGTTGATCCATTTTAGACTCCCAAAAGTACTTAAGATCAAAGTCCAACATTAACCCCTTCCATCTAGGTACTAGTTAGATTAAACTCTCCCTTTTTGTGTACTAAGGCCAACGAATGGATTGGTTCCCCTCATTGAATTCAAATATCCTTTCGGTCAAACCCAAACTCAATGTCTATTCATGCCTTCCTAATACTATAGAGGGTCGTTTCCGTCTCACTTCAAGCAATACATACATGAACATCATGATAGCATTTAATTACCACAAATAATCCATTGATCAACAATCCATTAAACCAATAAACATTCATGAATAACAAACCATGCCATCACAACATCAAGACAATTAAACTCTATGAATAGAAATCAACATCAATTAAACCAAAAACCAATTTAATCCACATGACAATATAAATCTAATATGCTCTTCATGCTCCTAATCCCACTAGAGGGATTAGCCTATCATGATAAAAGTAACAAAACAAATAAATGATTCATTACAAATATCCATAGTCTAAATCCAAAAGAAAATCAAGAGAGATGTAAATCTTCCCCAACAATTTCTTGTAGGAGATCTTCAATACTCATGGATCTTCTTCTCTAGCAATTGATTTCTTGAGATCTCTCACACCCAATGGAAGGGATGAAGTTTTGATAGAGAATTAATGGAGATGATGAAGATGGATCAAGATGGATGAAGGTGGATGAAGATGATGGTGGAAAATGGAAGAAATGGTATGTGATGTGTGTGTAGAGGATGGGAATTTCGGATCTTTTCCAATTGTTGAATAAAGGGGTATTTATACCCCTATGGAGGCTTCTAGAAGGATCTGGAAATTTCAGCAGGAATGTACACGGCACGAGTCGTGCTCTGCAACACGGCCACGAGGTGGCCGTGTTGTGTCTTCTGATGCTGCCGCATAGCCTCTCCTTACAGGGCCGTGTTACGCAACATGGCTCGTGTGCTGCAACACGAGTCGTGTGTTGTAACACGGGCACAGGGTGGTCGTGTTGGCTCTTCTGATGTCGGCACACGGCCACTTCTTACAGGGCCGTGTTCCGTACACGGCCCGTGTTGGTGCATGCCCCTGTTTTTCACATTTTGCTTCGGCTCGTTCTCCTTCGTTTCAACTCCGAATTTAGATCTGTTTTTTCCTATATCTTCCTTATCATGTATAGCATCCAATAAAAAGTAAAAATTATAGATTTAAGCTCATTCACACACATTTCAATAAAAACACAAAACACAACCAAATAACACACAAATACGGATAAAATAATACGAAAACACAAATAAAAAGACACTAAAATGTAGGTGAAAATAGCTCTAATCAAAAAGAAAATGATGCCAGATTGTGTGCTAGAATGTTGCCTTCTCTTCGGATCCAACTGAATTTCACACGTTCGAAAGAGAGACGAAGAGAATGGATATCCTCTACCACGGTACCAAAATATGATAATATCATACCCCCAGCTTTGATATCCATAGAAACCTAGAAAAATTGCACAAGTTGGACGTGCGTTTTTCAGCATTCATTGCACAAGTTGCACCTTTCTCCAACTTTGCACTTTTGATCATTTTTCCACCTAAAACACAATAAAATACCTCAAGTTCACCTTTTTCTCACATATATCGAATATAAGACACTTGTGCTAATATATAATAATAATTTCCATCAAAAAGGTGTTAAATTGGACACTAAAACACGCATATTTTCACTCGTGTCACTCGAACTATTAATTCAAAAATTAAATTACTCACTTTTATTTTTTTAAAAGAAATAACTTATATTAAATAGATGAAATATCAGTTTCAACAACAGGAATAATCGCATTGGGAAAGGAATGCGAGAAAAAGAAGAAGAACAAGAGAAAGCTAACTGAGCAAGAGAATGGGCAACCAAATTCCCAAATCATTTCACCCAACTGAAAGAAATGACCCCTACAACTATCAAGTATCTTCTTAATCACACCACCAAAGTAAGAGAGATCAAATTTGGGATACTGAAGAGTAAAAAATACAATCTGGGAGTCATTTTCAATAATGATTTTGTCAATACCCTTCTCAATAGCTCTGTGAACACCCATATGGACCTCCGAAGCTTCTTCAAGCTCCACAGATAATGTTGGTTCAATTAACTCAGTAAACAACCATTTCACAGAGCCATCATTGTTCCTAAGCATAGTGCCGAGTCCAATCCCAACTTTTCTTCTGCACATTGCATCCGTATTCAGTTTCATCATTCCAGGCCCAGGTAGAGACCATGAAGAATTTATTTGTCTTCGTCCGCGAGACTTAAAGGCTTAGCATTAGCAGAACTATAATCGGCAATGATTGATAAAGCCATATCAAAAACCCTCTGTGTAGACATATGTCTATTATGAAATACCAACTCATTTCTAGCAAACCAGATGGCCCATAGTATAATGACAAATAAAATTTGTCTCTCCTTGGACAAAGATACAACTACATGCATCACTCAATCATCCACATTGTCATCATTACTTGGATCTAGATAGATGAATTCGTCATCTTCCAACTGTCTACTGCAAACAGACACTCCTTAAAGACATGCTCCGTTAATTCAATTATATTATCACACCTCCTGCATTCCGGTTCCACATAAGCAAATTGAGTTATGAGGTTAACATTAGTTAGAACAATTCGTTTGAGCAACCTCCACTTGAACACTTTGACTTTCGGCATTATATTAAGTCCCCATACCCATTTCCACTTAAATTAAGCGGTTGTTACATAATAATGTCTCATCACTTTCATCCATTCAATATACCCTGATTTTGTTGAATAGAGCCATGTTTTCTATGTTTCCAAATCAATTCATCCACCCACGAATAAGAAATTGGGATAGCTAGAATTCTAGAAGGGATAAAAACCTATTCAGTCCCATAACTTTTCTCATTGTCTATTTTAGTCTCAATAAAGATAAGTTTATCAATTTAGTTCCGCCGGTGAAAAAATAGGGCAAAAAAGTCTTATTTTCGCCGAAAAATACTGACATCATCGGAATCACCGATTTCAGGTTAAGACAATGACGTAAAACCCTGATGGTAGGTGAGTAAACAAATTAAATATTATTTTAATACCAACAAGATATTTTTATTTTCTAAAATTTTAAATAATTAGAAAACAAAATTAAAACAAAAACGTACTAAAAAAACCTAATTAATAAACAAGGAGATTAATTCAACCTCAATATACCGACTGTTCACCATTTTATTTCACGCAGAAAAATAAATCACGCAGAAAAATGATTTGGAATTCAAGAATGAAGAATTAGTAATACTAAGGCAAGCCAGCTTAACTATGTGACAGATTATTAATACGTTTTTTGATTTAAATTAAAATAACATTTAATTTGTTGATTTACCTGCCATTAGGGCGCCATGTTATCAGGGCGTCATGTCCACTTTTATTCTTTTTTGTCCAATTTTGGTCCTTTTGATCCTTTTTTTTAAAATTTGTTCCTTTTTTGGTCCACTTTTGGTCCTAAATATATACACTTGCGGGCTATTTTTGAATATTTTTTTAACATAAAAGACTAAATTTGGATAAAAAATACTATATTTGGACAAAAAATGACCAAAATTGAGAATTGCAAATGAAAAAGGACTAAAGTTAGAAAATGTCATACTTACAGGACCAATTTTGATATTTACCCTATATAAAATATACAGTTTGGATGCAAAGGATTATAAATATGAAGTATCCCACTTGAATTTTTTAATGAGCTTGTAGAAATATTATGAGAAATCAAAGCAAGTATTTAATATGATCGTCCAAACGCACAACTTAATTATCATGTACAAAAATATGCATGTTTATGCCCATAACGGAATCATTCTGTTATACCCACTTGTATATTGTTATTCAAAATTTGAGTTATCTCGGGGTCGTCTCAGTCAAAATTTCTCACTTTTACCATCATTGTATGTTATTTGATTGATTTCTATAGTGAATATTAAATTAAGCATTATTTGACCCCATAACGGAATCATTCCTTTATAACGACTTGCATGTCGTTATTCAAAATTTGATCGATTTTAGGGGTCTTTAATTATCTTGGATCTCCACATACAATGTCAAAATATAATATTCTAATACACTAACAAATAGATGTTGATATTCAGTCACATATAAAGTATCTCATACATGTTAAATAAAACAAGTATATAACGTATACAGTTTGGATGCAAAACATTACAAATATGAAGTATCCCACTTGAATTTTTGAATGGGCTTGTAGAAATATTACGAAATCAAGGCAAGTGTTTAATATGAAGTCCAAACGCACAACTTAATTGTCATGTACGAAAATATGCGTGTTTATGCCCATAACGGAATCATTCCGTTATGCCCACTTGTATGTCGTTATTCAAAATTTGAGTTATTCCGGGATCGTCTCAGTAAAAATTTCTCACTTTTACCATCATTGTATGCTATTTGATTGATTTCTATAGTGAATAGTTAATTTAGCATTGTTTGATCCCATAACGGAATCATTCCGTTATAACGACATGCACACCGTTATTCAAAATTCGATCGATTTTAGGGGGTTTTTCATTCGCTTGGATCTCCACATACAATGTCAAAACATAATATTTGGATAAACTAACAAACGAATATTGATATTGAGTCATATATGAATTAATTCCTACATGTCATATAAACAAGTGTATAAAGTATAAATGTTTGGATGCGAAAAATTACAAATATGAAGTATTTCACTTGAATTTTCGAATGAGCTTGTTGTAATATGATGAAATCAAGGTTGATGCTTAAAATGAGGTCCAAAATCACTACTTGATTGGTATGTACAATAATATGTACATTTATGCCAATAACGGAATCATTTCCGTTATAATAACTTGCACGCCTTTATTTAAAATTCGAGTTATCCAGAAGTCGTATCAGTTAAAATTTCTTACTTTTAACTTCAATCTACACCATTTGAGTTGTTTCTCAAGTGGATAGCCGATTTAGCATTGTTTGGCCACATAACGAAACCATTCTGTTATAACGACTTGCATTTCGTTATTCGAAATTAGAGTGATTTTAGGGGCCTTGGACTTGCTCGGATCTTCATATGTAGATGTAAAACCTAATATTATCATAATGTAACAAAAAAAATGCTGATATTGACTCACTTATGGAATATCCCATAAATATTATAAGTAGCATGTGATAACACAACAACTTTGCATATGAACCAAAAGAACAATTTAAGTTTTTTTTCCCTTTTCTTTTCCTTGCAACAAAACAGCTACCATGTAGTCTTTTTCTCCAAGATCTTTTCCCCTAAATATCCAAAAGAAATAGATTCAATTATAATATTTCAACAAAATATTAACACAGAATAATGCATTTTTATATATTAATGTAAAACTAAAATTACATATGGTTATGATTTTCAAATTATGTGAGTGTTGCAAATAGTTTTAAATTAATAGGTAGCAGCAGCTAGGAAATAATTCAAGCTCCTAACTCCTTTAAGTCCCTAATTTACAAGCATCAATCTAATTAATTCAAATTCCAAACAAACACAAAAATAAAAATCACAAGAACAATAATAAGAATAAGAAAAATACACAAAAATAAAATAATAAAAGCAATTTATTAAAGCTTAAGGTACTTATTTTCTTAGCAAGGATTTATGCATCTCATCACGTCCACCATTTTTTAGCCTAAATTTCATGCATCAATGCATCACATCTTCTCCCATAAACAACAAGTTCTCAACTTATAACACAATGAAACATATAAAACATAAAAATTTTCATTTAGACTTTTCATCAAACAATTGGTGTGCACAATTTTTCAATTTTTAAGATTCATGATTCTTGCTTTCATTCAACCTCATTCTTTCAACAATAAGCCCAAAATCATGCATCATTGTACCACACTCTTCTCTTATAAACAATTATTGCTCAATTAAAATCACCATGAATCATTTTAAAGTAAAAATTTTCTCTTAGCTATTTCATCAAACACCTTGCATGCATTCTCAAGGCATAAGAACATCATTCATATTTGCAATGCAATTTTCACCAAATTTTAAAGCAACTCTAACCAATCGTACAACTCCCACTTGAACACTTCAAACACTTATTCCACATTTAAGAACCTAAGCAAAACAAGGTAAGAAAATTTCATACCATGCACAAATGAAACTACAGCACCTTGCAGAGGTGCTCTAGAAAGAACATATTTAAACCACATTTCATCTAACTAAAACTAAACCGAAGTAAGAGTTTAGAAACACATACCTTACTTGTTTCCAACGAATGCTTAAATCTTGTTTTTAGAATATGCACTCTTTAGTTGATCTTTATGTAAAATACAATTCCACTTGAATCCTACACTCTGAAGAATATATGATTCGCGTTATATGGAAAAATCCGACTTAAATGAACGAAAAAAAGAGCCCAACTACCTACAAAAAATGCAGATCATAAGCGAGATAGAAGATGATAGAATTTTTACGCTCCTAAACTTGAGAGGAGAAAAGTACGATGTTGGGAAGAAAAATATTGGCATAGAGTTTTTAGGCTTGTTTCTTCTTGATTTTGGAAGATTTGGAACAAATATTAATTAAAAAAAGTTTAACTCTCAATTGTAAATAATAATTTATATTCTTTCTTTTTTCCAATTAATAATGTAATGTCATTTTGATCATAGGCCATTTAGATAAAGTTTTAACTAGATTAACCCATCACAACTAATTCCCTATAACAAGGCCTCATTAATTAACTTCTTCTAAAATTAATTTCAAAGTTGACTAATACTTAAGTGGAATTGTGGAGTAGCTAGTGAATGTTTGACATAGATATTCCACTTACTTGGTTAGTGGTAGTCTTCTTGCTCATTAATATGCTAAAATAATATAGTTTACAAGTTAATATAGATTTTGCTTGCATCTGCACCATTCTTCATTTAGATGAAAACAAAATTGAGTACTAACCCTTGTTTTTTAGTATCTTATGACCTTTCTATGTGCACAGTTCACTTCTGGTAAAATTTAACCCACTCTTGCCAACATGTGGACTCCAATTCAGCATTATATTATAATTAAAAACTAGTATATAACTCTCGAATTAAATAAAGTTATATGACGAGTATCATGAAATTAGTTCCATATGAAATATTAAACCCCAAGATAATTTAAATTCAAATTTATAAATATGACTATTTTTATCATATAATACTAAAAAAATACGGGAATAGAGATGGTTATAAAACCGTCTTTAATTAAGATGGTTTTTGAGACGGAAATGGGTCTTTGAAGAACCAGTCGATCAATCTAAAAACCATCTCTATTTAAACAAAACAACATTTTGCACTGCCAGACAAAGGAGTTGAGATGATTTTTTAAATGACAAAAATAGACACAGTATTTAAAAGTCATCTCATATTATGAAGAGACGGTTTAGAACCATCTTTAAAATCGTCTCAAAACTACGAACAACACCGATAGTGATAAACAAGAATTTTATGTGTTTATATAGATCGTTATATATTGATTATTGCATGATGTCGCCTTATTTGTCGAGTTTTATGCCTAAGTGTACATATATTAGAACTTCAGGGGTATTCTTGAATTATTATAGATTTTAGACCTATTTGAAAAAAGAAAGAAGAAATTATGTTGAATGAATAATTTGGATTCAATGGTAAAATATGGTGCGCAGATCAAAATGATATAAAAATATCTAAATTAGAGTGCGGATGATCGAATAAGGTCAATATAAAAGAAGAAAATGGACCAAACGAAACGGACCGAAATAATTTATACTCGACCAAGTATGTGTATATAGTTAACTTCATTAAATAAAATTCAATAAATTAATAACATTGATAAATTTAATTATTTGTCTGGTCCCAACTCCTGAACAGTTCAAATTTCAGGAGCAGTTAAAATTTGAGTACCACGCAATCAATTAAAAAAAATTATAAATGGAAATTATAGTGTATATTTAAGGTCCTGAAAAAACTACCATTTTTAGGGTTTAGGGTGTTAGGATGTTAGGTTTTGGGTGTTTGGATTTTAGGGTATCTTGTTTATGCATGTTGCCAAATATTTATATGCTGCAAAATCATGCTCACCACCTATATTTTAATGTGTCATAAGGGTTTTAACTATTATAATTTTAAAAAAAGTACTTTTTTAAGGCCGTAAATGGTTATCTTAGTAAAATTCTTAAGTCTGGTAATTTTTGAAAATCTCGTTTATGCATGTTGTCATAATTTTTGAAAATCTCGTTTATGCATGTTGTCAGACATTTATACTGCAAAATCATGCTTCCCATCTATATTTCAATGTGTCATCAGGGTTATGGCAATTAAAATTGCAAAATAATACTCCCCCTCCCATCCAAATGGTTTCTTTTTTTCATTTTGAATGTCCCACCCAAAAAGTCTACTTTCTCTTTTTACACACATGGGACCATACACCCACTAATACAATTAAAATATGGGGTTCACACCTCCACTAATACAATTACTCACTACACATTAAATAATAATACTTTTTAATCAATGTGCAAAAAGTAAAACCAATCCTTTGGGCGGGACGGAGGGAGTACTTTTTTTAATGCCATAATTGGATATCTTAGGAAAATTCTTACATCTGGGCAATAGTTTAGCGTGCAAATTCAATAGATTTTTGTGTATTTTTATTATATTTGGTATTTAATTCATAATTTTGGTGTTTGTAATTTTAGAGAGGAGTGTAAATCATGTTATTTTCATATAGGAATGATGTATTTTGAGCTTAAAAAGCAAATGAGAAAACGAGAATCAAATCAACGTAGAAAATATACTTTAGTCCACTTGAATTTGAGACTAAATATTTTTCGTTTGGAATTTAAGTGAAACAAGTTAAAAAATAATCCACAACTCAAAAATAAAAATAAAAAAAAAAAACGAAACTCAATTCAGAATTTAAATGAACAAAGAGGAGCAAAAACGAAAAATACGGGCAACCTGGAATTTTTTAGAACATACGTGGCGGCCCAACCACTTTAATTTGGCCCAGGAACTGCCATGGAACACCAAAAGGGACCAACTTAGTTGGTTTTGATAATGGTTCAAATTTATTAAAAGGAGGCGGCCCACTAATGTAACCGAATGGGAACTTGAAGCAGTATATTTGATTGATGGGCCAGTTTAATTAAAATTGCAGCTGCATGAGAGATAGATTCCCAATTTCAATTGGTATTTCATATTTCTGTTATACATCTTAAAATGTTGACACATCAACATTTTCAAAATTCTGCAATTTGGCATTTTAAGAAAAACCAACATTAAGTTTGTAGTTTGGATTTTCTGTTCCACCGTGACATATGTGACATTCCGTTGGATGAGTGACACGTAAGAGATATAAGAGAAATTATATCATATGTCAACCAGTAAACCCTAGGGATAAGAAATTGGATTTCTCCACCCCATCACATTTTATTCAATGAGGAGATATTATAGGAAATGTCACATCAAAGTGTCCCAGAAAATCCTATGCCTAAAGTTTGTCATTTTTACAAATTCACAGGTGTGGACAGAAAATATTTTATTAATTTGAAAATAGGCAGAAACATACATTTTCACTTATTTATGTTCATAGCTCATCTACACTCCTTCCGTTCCAAAATACTTGTACACTTTTATTCTTAGTTCATTTCCAAAAGACGCACACCAAAAAAGTAGAAACAATACACAATATTAATATCCTTATATTTTTACATTATCATTACATAAATATCACGAGTCAGTCTCTTATAAATCGAATTTGCATCATAAACTCTTGTAAATTATGTGGTCTCCTTTAATTTAAATATTCTATCAATACATAAGATATATATGATTGAAAGGGGACCACAAAGTCTGCACTGTAAACCCAGTTTATTTGTGAAATATCACCACCTACACAATTTAATCAAATTCATTTACTCCCTCCATTCCATCGAAAGAGTAGTTTTTGTTTTTTGCACGTGGATTAAGGAGTATTATTATTTAATGTGTAGTGAGTAGTTGTATTAGTGAGAGTGTGGGCCCCATATTTTAATTGTATTAATAGATGTGTGTGGATCTCATGTGTGTAAAAAATGAAAAATGAGAGACGTTCAAAATGAAAAAAATGAACCTGATGAAAGAGTATATCATAGTACGCTTTACTTAATTAAATTTTTTGAAACAAAACACTTCTTTTACTTAAATCACTACACCAAAATATTTTTTTCTTAAAATTTTATGTCGTGCATCATGCAACACCAAAAGTCATTTTCATAAACTTGATGACACCAAATATATGCATTTGTTATAACATACCAAAAGTCATTTTTCATAGATTTACCACCAAATATGCGCATTAAAATATTAATGACGGCCAGAGGGGGAGAATAGAGAGTAATCTAGAAATAAGATCAACAAGTAATCTAGAAATAAGATCAACAGCGATTGTTCATGAAAACAGTAGAAAACAACACATTCATTTAATCCATCGGCCGTTGGAACAGTAACGCAGACATCACAAGACTACCAAAGAAGTACCCTCTGATGCTAATAAGTTACTAGACAAAGGGAAACACAGCTACTACAACCCCTAACAGACCAATTAAACAACCACTGTGCAAACACTAACCCCCAAACTACAACATGCTGTCAGCATTAGTTGGCAGCCTCTTGAAGAAGCTAGCAGCACTCATCGGCATTCTATTCCTAAACTTAGGCGGCCGGAGATAATACACGCCGCCGAGCGCCACCACCCATCTGATCGGAACCAAGTAGAATCCGAAAGCAGCCACCAAGCAAATTATCACAAACAAGAACGTAGCTCGAGGGTCTCTCCAACTAAGCAATGCTTGAAATCTTTCCCCTTGAGTAGCCATATCACCCACCACGGTTTGGATCCTCCCAGCCACACTCCGGAGCCTGTCATATCTCATCTTAATAATCTCCGGGCTTCGAGACGTGGGAAACGAGTCGAATTCCTCGTCCAACTCGTCCGGATGCACGCCCTCAGCGTACGAAAGCCTCGTATCCATGTGGGGTGGATGCCTCGGGCGGGTGTGGTAGCGCCAGAGTCCCATTAAAGCCATAGTAAGCAATGCACATGGAATTATGAGCTCAGGAATCAGCACGAGCACGGTGAAGACGGTCAAGAACAGCGTCGAGTAGACGGGTTTGTTCCATGTTCGGAGAGTCTCAAGCAACCGTGCCATAGCCACGAACCAAGCCAAAACATTCGTGAGACGAAGGAAGTTAGCTTTGCTCTTTCTCATGCTCCACATATGTGAGTCATGATCAAGCATGTATTCCACCACTTCTCTACCTAGAGGAGGCTCGGATCGGCTCAGCCTCGCGACAACCACGTTCATGGCTTGGTATCTCAATCCATCCAACTGGCTCACAGACAATGGCTGCACGTAATGCATCTTCGGAAGCAGGGGAGTGGTGTACATGTGAAGCACATTGAACATGTTTGTGCAAGTAAACCTCACTGCCAAGTGAAGTTCTCCCATTTTCTTCACACCAGATGGATGCAACATCATCAGAGGGTAAGCATGAGTGTAAACTCTCTCAGTTTCCAGAGTCGACAATCGAATCCTCACTTTCCCGATTCGTGTGTCCCGATTACCACTACCAGCTACCATGCTTTTATCGACTCGACAGTTGTCGAACAGCCCGATGGAGATGACGGTGCAAGGGTCGAAAACCTCCCAAGTGTATTGCTCATTCCACTTGGGGGACAAGCTATCAACAACCGTGCGAGTTCTAACCCATTTCTGCCCATACTTAGCTACACAATAGGGATCAGTAGAACCACCTTTGCCTTCTTTTATCTTCATGGGAATAAGATTAGTGGCTCCCAAAATCCCAACTTCAAGAACACCAACGTGGGGCTTCCATAGTTGCTTCGCAGTGGGTCGGACGTCGCTGCTGTACATTGTAGCCTCATCAAGAACATGGTAACCGCCTTCGAGGGAGGCGCGAAGGTGGATTCGAGAGGCGAATCTAACCACACCCTTGGATTCGTTCAGGCTGCCTAACTGAGTATCAAGATTCACCCACCTAGAGACTACCACCTTGTCATCAAATCGCCTCTCAATGTTGGCAATAGGCAGAATCACCCTTGCAACCACCTCATCTCTGTTTGGACCCAAATGATCCTCAATTGAGATCAACAGATAGTCCTCAAACGGCTCAGCAACCACAAACATCAAGTCTTCGTTCCAATAAGGGTTGGAGAGGCCTCTATTGGCTGAAGGAGAAGCCATTCTAGTCCTTAAAACCTGGTTTCCCACTTGAACTTTAGCAAAAAGCTCTGGATATCTCACCATGTTCATGGAAGCCCCTTTGTCTCCCAAGATCACATCTTGTGCTTCAATCACACCAATTCTCAGATACCACAGTTTGGGAGACAGATAAACCTTGGATTTAATCGAACACAGACCATCTAATTGCACATTTGCAGCCTTGGAATGCCAAGCCTCAGCAAATGCTTCATCAGCTTGTGTACCAAACCATATGGCAACCATAACCTCCCCACACTTGAGTTTCTCACCTTTCTTGTCCTCCATTCTATACCATTGAGGAGCCAATTGACTATCAGGTGGAACCCTTTTGGGCACCTCATTCAAATCAAACCAAACACGCCCCATGAACTCATCTTTGTTGTTCTCCTTCACAAAAATCTCCACCACAGAGGATTGTATGCAATCTTTGGAAAAGGCAAATGTTTGGTCCCATTCTGTATTCCCAAGAGAAACCCTCTTCGTAATCCCTTTGTAATTCCCAAGTTTCACCTCTGCAACCACCTCACCACCACCACCGAAAACTGAAAATTCTCTGGCCTTCACAACCTTCACATACAGATACTGCATCTGTTCCACCAGATCATAAGTGGAGCTTGTTTTGTCCTTGTTCACGCCGCCAAGGTGAGGACTTGTCTCCTTGAGAGAGTAGTCATTTGAGCGGAAATGGCCAACACCGCCGCTGCTGGCGGCGGCGGCCGGGATAACCGCTCCTGGAACAGTAGTGACGACAACAGGCTTGATATCACCTGGGCTGGGTTCCATGGGCTTTAAATGGCCCTGATTTTGCAAAAGGACCAATTTATTACCTCCTTGCCCCAAACCCAGGCCCATCTGCTTTGGCACAACAATGTTCCCACCCTGCTGATGCATTTTCTTTGATTTCTTGGAGACCCCACCGCCACCAGAGCCGCCTCCGGGAACCACCACTCCACTCCCACCACCACCACCGCCGTGTATGACCTGTTTAACCTCTTCTTTTGTGGACAAATAAAGCTTTAGACTCAACTCACCTCTCACGTGGGAAAAGAGGCTCCGTTTGTCGAGCGTGTGAAGCTGAGGCACCTCTTCACCTTCTCTAGCAATGGAAGAGCCAGACACCCTGACTTTACCCAAGAAATTCCGGCTATTATTAGACCTCCTCTCGTTGAAAACGTTAACCTCAATTGTGCGGTAAGGGAGGTCTCCGACGTCGTTCACGTGGAACACGAGCTTCTCGTTCCAGACAGGGTTGAGGTCTCTGTACTTCACCTGTGTTCTTTGCCTCTGGTTCTCGAACTCCACCTCCACGAACGGCGACGAAGACCCCTCGCCGTCTTTGGGCATCAGGTTGTGGGCCGCCACCACCTCCACCACCAACTTTTCTTTGCCGTTGTTATGCATGGCTGTAGAGAGAGAAACAGAAAGAGAGGAAGAGTTGAATCAACAGAGAGGCAGAAAAGGAAGAAATGGTGGTGTTGGGTTTGTGAAAGAGGGAAAATGGAATGAGTAGTAAGTGTAGAGGGGCAGGGGAGAATGGTGTCAGTAAGAAAGACAAGGAATAGGGGTGTTGGATTTTGTGTGTACAATGAGCAGTGTAAGGCTACTAAACGAGGTAAGACAGCTAACTCACCTTATTAAGCCTCGGTGAAACCCAATCGCCATTAAACTCTCTTTGCCAAAACAGGGACTGTTTTCCAAAGTGTTGGGTGGGGGTGGGAGGGGTATTGGTGCGTGTGCGAGTGCATTTGGGGAACGAAATTCAAATTTTTTTTGAGTCACTTTATTGGGGAAGAGAAAGTAGAGAAGAGATTCTTTTGAGTGAATAATGGTTAATGCATCAGTCAGCAAACTGAGTCCCAGTCTTATCTCCGTTAAGAGCAAGAATCTCTATATCTCTCTCCTCTCTGTCTCGGACTTCATACTTTGGAAAATTACACATATTAGAGGAAAAACTATATAAACAATCATAAGAAATGTGAAGTTTTCATTATATGTGTATAATTTAAGAAAAAATAATAATAATAATAATAAGATGTAAAACATACATAAAAAGAATAAAATTATGTACAGCAACGAAAACTCCTGAACACTTCATTCTTAAGATTATTTTGTTTTATTTTTTGAATTCATCTTCTATAGACTATAGCCAACAGACATCCGCGGCTGCACACTTTTTCTGAGAAAAAAAGAATAGGGGTGGACGAGGAGGGTCGGAGGGTGTAGTTTACACTTCAAATTTAATTCATATACCAAGTAGAGCCCTCTTTTTTTAAAAAAAAAAATTAATTTAAAATATAATTAATTTATTTCATGGATAATTCATCTTACCAATTCGAATATATGAGATGTCTCTTCCAAGACTACCCTTTAATCTTGTATGTTTAGTAAATAATTGTATTAATAGTGAATGATGAGATATATGTGAAGTTTAAAAAAGAAAAAAAGAAAGAAAAAGAGAGTTAGATGTTCACGCGATTTTATACACTCAACTTTAATCCTTAAATGTAAAAGATCAATTACAGATGATAAGCCACCAAGCTAAATTATCAAATCCGAAACAGATTATTATCAATCTTATGACTACTGAAATTATCAAGATCAAGTAACAAATTTCAATTTTGAGAATATTAATTATAAACTACGTAACATAAAATTAAATAGCTAATTAAATGAAATCACAAGAGAAAATAAACAAAACTTTCATTAATAAGAGAAAAAACAGCTTTAGGAAAATTTGGCATAAACTAATTAATCTTACTTTTTAGACTTACAATTATTTATTCATGTAAAAGATATTTATTCATGTAGAAGATATTAAACACATCACATAACCATGATATCCCATCAGACAATATTTGATATAAATTTAACGATTAAATTTAGTTTTACTCCTAAGTTGCGTGAGCATTACTCTGTCTCCTCTCTATATACTAACAAAGTGAAGACGGTACCTCCGAATAGTACATTTGCTTAACAAAAATTCTCTAGAAAGTTACTATAAAGTTCTACTCAGTATCTTCTTGAACTCTCGATTGCATTGTTCCACCAAAATATTCAAATATCCAACTCTACAGTTTTGTGATCGAGGTTGTGTCAGTCAATTCCCTCAATTCAAACAAATAGACAATAAATTTAGGAATACAATAAAGCTAACAAATAAGTCATGTATCACAGTCAATCATCTGAAAACGAAAATAGAATATTAATATCTCAAATCAAACCAATAAAGAAAAAATAAACATTATACAAAATTCATAATCATAATCTAAATCAATTAAATTTAGCCCTCAAAACCCTAGAATTGTAATAAGTCCTTAACTCGTGGGGTTACAGACAACACCTATAGCAATTGGTAAAATATTACTCATAGTCTTTAAGATCGAAAAGTAAAAGAAAGAAATTGAATAAACTCTAGATGTAGGAGTCGCCCTCGTTTCATTCTTTGTCTTTCCGAATTGACTAGAATCTCTCTTTCCTGAATCAACACTCCGGATCTCCAATATTGAGGGATGGATGATAGGATGAATTTGGATGAAGTGGAAGATGGGTGATGATGATGTGAAGAGGCTATGGGTGATGTGTGAGAATTGAAGATCCTCTCTTTCTCCTCTCCTTTCAAGCCTTTTTATAAATGTGAGTCTCCAAAACAGTCATTTTTTCTAGTTTTCGTCTCACACAAATCACCACACAGTAGGTGTAAAATATCAATTCTAGACCAAAAACAGGCTTCATCTTGGCTAAAGTCGGGGATCAAGTTGACCAAAACGATCATCTTTTTCGTGGCTTTCTAAACATATTTCATAAGATTGATTTTGATGTCCACACAAAGACATAAAAATTATGTTATGTGAACGTGTGTTTTTCAGCATTCTTTCACAATTTCACTCTTCATTCCAACTTTAAACTTTTAATTCTTTTCTTATCTAAAACACAATAAAATACTTCAAATGCACATTTTTCTCAAATATATAGAATGTAAAAGACTTGTGCTAATATATGACAACAATTCTCACAAAAATGTGTTAAATTGTAACTAAAACACACTGATTTTCACTCTCATCAAATCTCCAAACTTAAATGTTCCTCGTCTCGAGGGAACGAAAAAGAACAATAAAGAAAGAGAGTGAGAAATCAGATAGAAACAAGGATTACGACAACTAGGCCACTCAAAATGCAATTGTCTTCAACCTAGGTTATGCAACTTTCATTATATATAATACTCCCTCCGTCCCACCAGAAGTTCTCATTTTACTATATTGGGCGTCCCATACAAATGTCCTCATTTTTCACTTTTAGTAAAAATGTACCACATGTGGCCCACCTCTCACTACTAATACAACTACACACTACACATAAAATAATAATACTCCAATCTACGCACAAAAAGCAACCGATGACGTTTGGACGGGACAGAGAGAGTAATCAATTTATAGCATACAAGATAAGACCAGTGTTTTCATAATCGAACCGGATGTCAAACTGAAGAGCCCAACGGTTCATGGTCGGACCGGTTGGACCGGCGGTTCAATCGAAAAAACCAAAAATTCACTATTTTAATAATATTTAATTATTTTATATATAATTTTACTATTTACATTAATATATTAATTATTTAACATTTTAATTTACATGAAATTCATCACTTACAAAATAAAATCATCATCTACATCAATATCAATAGCACTTTCACAATCAAAAATAAAAAATGCATCATATATGAGCAGCAGACACCTGTAAGCATCAAAATATAGACAACAAAATAGTGAAATACCATTCACTATCAAATAAAATTACGTAAATAATAAGTATAACAAATAGAAAATTTTTTGTAGAAATATTTCATCAAACACCTTGTAGGCATGAAAAACTATAAAGTATAAAGTGTAATAACAATCAATCTATTTTCATTCAATAACCCATAAACGCATACTTATCACTCCAAGTTCAAGACTCAAGCAACATATTAACTCAAATATGTGGAAGAAACAACTACAAAATTTATAAAATATAAACCATCTGAATATGCATTTAAAACACAAAACCTTCAAATTTTACATACCTCTTAGGAAATAGAAAGTTTAATTTTATCTCCTCCCACTGCTTCACCGTAGAGAGCCACAAACTGAATGATGTTTGGAACTTCGGCAATTGAAATGGAAAAGAGGAGAGGAAAGGAATTGGCAAAGCCCTAATCTCCTTTTCTCTCTCAAAACTCACGCTGGCAATGTATTTGGGAAAGTGAGAAGTGAGAACTTAAGAAATTAGAAATTTAGAATTTTGAAATAGAGTCAAACTTTAAAAATTGGTCAATAGGTTGTAATTAAAAAAAATAAAAGTAAAATTCGATGGTTGCCGGTTAATCTGATTTTACCGGTTCTGTCCGGTTCTGACCGATTTGACCTCAAAAGCGGTTTCTAAGGTGTAGTTGGACCAGACACTGAACTGGTTCCCGGTCGAACCGGCCGGTCTGGTCCAATTCCGACAACACTGGATAAGACAATCACCACCAATTAAAATATTTTATTGGCCTATTCTCACGGAAAGTATTTAAATCACTAACACTCAAGTGTATAAGATATAAATTGATATGATATAACTATATACGCTGAGATTCAATCAATTGCATGAGTAATCATAAAATTTTTAAATATCTCAAACTCTCCACCACTAAAAGTATGACTCAACAATAGGATACAAAATATTTTTCTTTTATTTGTAATGTAGGCTCTTTCGTTAAATGTAAGAAATATATAGATAAGTGAATCAAAACTCTGATCAATCAATCACGCTTTATATCTCAAATCATTAATTTTTCCTCATCACTTCATTTAAGCACAACATCCATCAAGCACTACATCTCGCATCCTCCGTAGGGTACTAGATTTAAGTAATATTCTATGATGTTTGATTCGAGTATAGACGTTTTATTCTTGGAGATAATTGCATTTTGATGGTGTTTTTTATATAAGGAAAAAGAAAATAAGTTAGAAAAAATCTTCTTTTTCTTTGAATCCACCCAACCAAAAATCCTCCAATTCTCAAAGAAGAATAGAAGAAATCATATTTTCATACAATATCTTAATTGAATTCTATGTAATGATCAATTTGATTCGAGTACTAGATTTAAGCACTACTTCATAACCCTCCTAAGCTCAATCACTGTTTCAACACCAATTTCACTCATTCCCAATTTACTATCAAAACTTCATCAACACACTCTGAAACACTGTTTGCTAATCAAACGGAAAACTTTGTTTGCCCAAAAGCCTCCAAGCTCCTTAATTCAATAATAACGTGATAAAAATTCATAAATCCTAATCCACTCCTTAAATACTACTACTCACTGATACCAAAGAGGAAAGAAACCAAAACCTTAAGGACATAAACAAAACATAATTAAAATAAATAAGTCCAACCTATGAACAATGGGCTTAAGCCCTAAACATAAATATAATTAAAATAAATAAGGTCTGTCAACGGATAGTGGACCTAAGCCTGCTCCCATCGACGGTGAACCCTAATTTTGCTTCCTATCAATTCCATCCTCCTTCGAAACAACATTGTCCTCAAAGTTGCAGTCAGGTAACCGCCATAGAGTAAACATGAAACCTTCGATCCTCCTCAAAAAGTTCTTCTTGTTCATCCATTAACTCTTTTCCCGTCACCGCGCAATACTCATACTGTTGGAGGTTCAACTCCTTGTCCTCCTCAACCAACAACACCCTCAATTGTTTGAATGGGCAGTCATGCCCAGGTGTAAAGGGTTTCTTACACATAAAGCACATTCTTTGCGCTCTCAAGCCCTCCAAGACTCTCAGTAGAAGCTGAATAAATCTGGAACGGGTAGTAGACTGCCCGAACAGCCCCACATTCATCTCGGATAACCCTGAATTCGTCCTCAGGGGTGCGCAGCAGGCTTAGAGAAACTCCCGGTCGGCCAATGAGCATTGTTGTTGTCTAAAGGCCTGAAAGAATTGCCAAAGAACCCTCTTTGGTTATCGCTAACTGCTAAACCAGAATTTTTTATTACCAATTGAGAAAATTGTTCACTTTATGCACAGGACTGCTATCACTACGTAACGTTTTCCTTCATCTTGCATAGAAAGATTATCCTCAACATCCCAAACTTGCTCTCCAGATTGCTTAACTTCGTACAAACGTTCGGACCTGCTCCCCTTAAACCTGTGTCAAAATGCTCCACCAGCGTTTGCGTGAACTCTCTCCACGACATTCCAGGCTTTCTCGCATTCATCCATGCCAACCAGTGCAAGGCTAACCCGTCCATGGCAACCCAAACTGCTGCCAACTTCCTTTCCGGTGGGGTACCATTCAATTCAAATTGTTACTCAACCCTCGCTATCTACCGATCGGATCTTCCCCTTCAAATGATGGCAGAAGCGCCAAGGCAGTGCCCCTACATTCGGATCGTCAATGGACAGTGTCATTGTGGATGTGACGGATGCCGCTGCCTTCCTTTCTATTGCACCCGCCGCCGATTGCCCTACTAACGACGGCTGCATAATTACCTTTGACAACGCAGCCAAGGACGTCGCGATCTCAGTCAATTGCACAACGTGCTTCTTCAATTTCTCCTTCATCTCGGCCCGATCTGCATCCAATTTATCCAATCTCTCTCCATTGGAACGGGTTGTTGACATCTTGACGAGAATAAGACCCGGCAGGTGTCGAACCAATTGATAAGAACAGAAAAACTAAAGTAAAAACAATCAAACAGAAAACTATGTTTGTCCAAAAGCCTACAGGCTCCTTAATTCAATAATAATGTGATAAAATCCATAAACCCTAATCCACTCCTTAAATACTACTACTCACACCAAAAAGTAAAGAAACCAAAATTCTAAGGACCTAAACAAACATAATTAAAATAAATAAGCCCAACCCACGAACAATGGGCTTAAGCCCTAAATATAAATATAATTAAAATAAATAAGGTCAACTCACGGATAGTGGACCTAAGCCCACTCCCGTCGACGGTGAACCCTAGTTTTGCTTCTTATCACAAGGCTCAAAATCAGATGTTCAAAGAGGCTATTTCATGTAAATTTTCAAAAAATAAGATTTTTAGGTTCAACGTGGCTAACTAAGGATAAACATCATTTGATAGGGAATTATTTGGCTAATTATCTCATAAATTCAAATATGACCTTAAATAATTTACCATAATTTAGCACAACACGTAGTCTCAAGACAAGAGGTAAGTTCTAGAACACATGCACAAGAATAATACTCACCAAAAAAAATTACAATGTGTTTTATGTACATAATCAATAAGGCTCAAATTTCACATGAGTTTTAACAAGTAATAGAACATTTTTCATGACAAGTAATATCTCATAAGCACACTTAGACTTCACACCATAAAGTACACTTTCTTTATTAATTTTAAGAGCACGTGAATCTTAACAACAAAATTTTGTTATTAGTTCTTTACTAATTTAACTTAACAATAAAATTAATAGTCAAACTAGGTCCACTAAGTTAATATTAATCATTTGATAAAAAAATCTACCACTCAAGATCAAACAAAATAATTAAGAATTTAAAAAGTAAATACAATTATACCCTTAAAAACTATCATATTAATCTTAAGTGCACCTGTACATAACATCCCTAAAATTTAACATTTTACTAATGGAATATTTACTTAATAAAAACCAACCCAATCAATTTCAATTTCATTTCGTATGGAATGGATTACATCATCACATATACACACAAACACACGTGCAAAAAGACATGAATGAATAAAATAAATTAATTAAACATTCATATAAATAAACTTTCAAACAAATAAACTTGGAAGTAGAGGCCTCAACACGAATCCAAAGCTTCAGCATTTGTCTCCCTTTAGAGTCCGCTTTAGTCTGATCTCGAAAGGAGTAAACTACCAATGGAACAATCATATACAACTATGCACCTCTCATTTAGCTATGCTTTACAAACACGAGGCTGAATCAAACCAATTTCTCAAGCCTGAAAGATAGATATTAAATTACCTTCAATTCGAATTGGCAACGGCATATATAATCAGCATCCCATCACTCCCTACTCCCTGTGGTGATCTTTGATGGTGTAATATCAGGAGAAACCAACCAATTTGATAGGCTTGTATCCACTGCTATTTCTCTATTCGCATTTTTGGTTTGATGAGATTTTGGTGCCTCCAAGCGATCGAAATTCTCCTTCTGCAAAGGCTTTAAATGATGCGTGCCTTTAGACTTTGCAGCTTTCCACTGAGTAATATTCTCCACAGGATTGAGCACGGAGTTCACATAACCACTCCTATCTCTACTAACACTAGGTTTTGGTCCAAATACTTGGACATCCTCATAAGGTTGAGTCTTCATCAAAGGACTCTCTACCTCTTGAATAATTGCAGGTGGTGAAGTATTTCCTGTTCTTGATTCCATAGATTCAGACCACACTTCATGGCTTGAAATCCAAGCATCAATGTCTTCGTCGGAGTAATCATCCTCCTCTACATCATCCAATTCGCTATCACAGTACTCTTCAATTTCATCATCACTCTCTCTAGAATTATGGTATCTATGATTTGGAGGATAGGATCCAACACTGGACGTGACAGAATGATCATCATTATCTTCACATAATAAATGTGAATGACTGTTTTTCGAATCCTCCTGCTTTTCCTCACTACTCTCTAGCAATATATCATCACTTTCGATATGCTCGTATGTTGTGATATTTGAGTTAAATGTTACTCTTTTTTTAGGGCTAACACTCAGCTGCTTGACTCCCTCAGATATATTTCTGCTCTCAAAAGAAGAGATTATATTTCATTAGAAATTCATTTTCTAAAACAAGCAAAACAAGTAGAGAATGAATCAAAGCTCACCGCAATACTGGAACCAAGTCGGTAGGGGTAGTGGTCTCTCTCACTAACTGTTCCCCAGTGATTGCAATTTCCTGCTCAACATTTTCAACTCTGTTTCTCTCAACATTCTCAACTCTGTTTCTCTATATCACAAATTGTATCAATTAAAATTCATAAACCAAATTCACAACCCAAGAAAGGTTTTCATCATCATTAGCACCACCCACATAGCGTAAAAACTTAAAAGCCAGTACTAAACTCCATGAGAGCAACTCCAAAAGGTTATGTAAAATACAAAATATTCATAATATAAAGAGGATTATTTTAACATTAAAATTTATATGCCCATTTTCACTCTTTAAATTTGAAGAGGCAAATCCCCTCTTCAAAATTAAATAACATTAAATGTTATTGACTTTTTTTTATGTATTTTTGCTTTAAGAGGAATAATTTTTAATAAATTAAAAGAGAAAATAAGTTACAAATTTACGTTGGAAATGAAAATATAAAGGGCTTGTTAGAGCATAATAAAAATTTGGTTCTTAAATTTAAAAATCCTCTCTATGTTATAAAAATGCTCTCTAAAACCTAAAGAACTCTCGGAGACGCTCTAAAAAAACATAATTAATCAGAATTTATCGTGAAATTTCCAATTTGTCTAAAAAAAATATAAATTAATAAATACAATAATAATTATAAATCTAAGACTGAATTCAAGCAAAAAAAAAAAAATCCTCACCTGGTGTTGAGGGCTTGATCGAGAAATCTTCTGTGGGCGGCGTTTGTGCTCCTTCGTATCACCAAAGCAACCAAGGAAACAACCCATTCTGAAAAGAGAAGGAAATCCTAAACTTGAGTATTTCTTTTCTTTATACTTAATTTATTTAATATATGAATACGAGTTCATGGCGGAGTATCTCTATCTACAGAGAAGATGTAAGACAGAGAGAGGCAGTGGAGAGGAGAGGGAAAACGGTCGATTTTGGAGTGGTAGGGTTTATGTGTCACATTTTTATTTTTAATTTTTCCTTTTCAAAATAAAGGCAAGTGACCGTTAGAATTTGAGTCATCAAGGATGGACAGGCTGTCCCTTATAATAATGCTATATTGGCATTACGCAAAAAGCGGGTGTACACCTAGTTGATATATTTTGTTACATAAATTGATATTACAACATTAATAATACTCTCTATGTTGTTAATTTATGAGACGATTTATCATTGATTAAAAAGAAATACTAACTTAATCCCAAAAGAATCGATACAAATTAATTTTTTTAATAAATTGACACATTTTCTTAAAGTACATGGGATTCATATATATAAAATACTCCATCCATTCCGAAAAATTTTTCATCTTTAATGTTCCACATTGTTTAAGAAAAGTTGCACTTTTTGACCAATTTTATTAACTTTGGAGGATATTGTAGTATTTTTAAGTAATAAAAAAGTACAAAGTAATTATATGTGTGTGAAAAATGAGTGGCAAATTTGAAATTAAAGTAACTATTGAGGTTGTTGGATAAAGTGGTGTTTCCTTTTTTGGGGTGAAAGGTTTTATGGGACAAACAAATGAGGAATGTGAGAAAAATATTATGGGACGGAGGGAGTAATAAATAGTATATTCATACGGTACTAACAACACTAATACAATTATTAATTACACATTAAAATATTATATTTTTAACTTACTTTATATTAAATTATTGTATCTTCAAATTTACTTTGCATTAAATTAGAGTCTGAATCTTTTGTGTCATTTTGATGTGATATTTCTTGTGTCACTCAGTTGAATGAGTGACATGTAGGATAAATGAGAGATACTAAAAAATTAAAATAAATTTCTTTTCCTGAGATATACGTAATTTTTAATAATTAATTCAGCTCAAAATTGCAAATATTACACGAGCTTTTTTCTTTTTTAATAATATTATGAAATGAGTTGTGGAGTATTCGTTTTTTTATTTTAATAATACTATTATGCAATCTATGGGACGACCTCACACAACCTTCTAATAATAAAAAAAGGTTAATTGCGTATAAAAACCCCACATTTACTTCAGTTGCAATTTAATCCAGAATTTTGCAAAAAAAAAACATTCACCTTTTCACTCATTTGCAAATTAAACTCATGGGCTTTTCACTCATTTGCAAATTAAACTCATGGGCAGAGAAGCTGCCCGAATGATGATGTGGCAATTTTTTTTAAATATGAAATTTAATTGTTTATTATTAAAATACTCTCTCTCTTATAACTGCTCCTTAAACCCCAACTCGGCGGCGGCGGCACCGGCAATGGAGGAGGGTGGCGTGTGGGTCGGATTTGCTACCGGTGAACGCCGTGGAATTTTCATTAGATTCGATTGGCATCCAACTTTGATGCTATGATGAAGGTAAGTGAACTCGTGTTGAAATTTTTCGATGGAGGTGAGAAGAAATTAGGTGGAATTGGTGGAAGAGCATTTGGATTTGGGGATTAAATCCCTGGAAATTGGCTTGGAGGTGAGAAGAAATTGGGTGGAATTGGAGGAAGAGCATTTGGATTTGGGGATTAAATCTCTAGAAATTGGCCTGTTCTTTCCACGTGATGCTATGTTTCCATCTCGATTAATCCCTCCACCATACTCTGATCGAAACCCTGCTGCAATTTTCTCCCCTCCGGCACCTTCGTCTTCTCGATCAACGGGAATTGGGCAGCGGGGGACACGGCGCCGCCGCCGCCGTCGGGTTCCTAGAAAGCGAAGCCGGAGGTGGACGCCGCTGTGGGGCTCGGCCCGATTAAACGCTGGACTAATGACATGAACTCATTGGGGTTTGCACGTATTATTTTGGGGGAGATGATGTAGATGATCGCCGACGGCCGCGGCGGCGCATGGGCAGGGTAGTGGTGATGTCTCACCTATGGCGGGACAACAGGTGGCTTTCAACCGGCAGCAAATCCGTCTCACGCGCCTTTCTCCTCTGTCGTCAGTGCTGCTGCCGCCGCCGACGTGTTGGTGGTTCAATGAACAGTTCTACCGGGATCCTTCTAATGATGGAAGGAGGTGAGAGAGTGTTTTAATAATAGACAATTAAATTTCATATTTAAAAAAAATTGTCACATCACTATTTGGGCAGCTTTTCCTGCCCGTGAGTTTAATTTGTAAATGAATCAAAAGGTCAATGTTTTTTTTTTGCAAAATTACAAAAGATTGGATTAAATTGCAATTAAAGTAAAGGTGGAGTTTTTATACGCAATTAACCCTAAAAAATGGTGTACCCCATCACTAGGAGCCCACATTGCCCTTGCTCTGAAATTGGTGGAGAAGATAAATCGCATGATGTACCCCATCATTAGGAGCCTCCATCGCCATTGCCCTAAGAATTGATGAAGAAGATAAATCACAGGATGTGTCTAAGTGGTTTTAAAGAGGGCTCATTGTTTGACTGAGCTTGCAAGGGTCAAATCCATTCTACAACCTTTTGATAAAAAAACAAATGTTGTACCCTACCATTAGGGTTCCCGATTGATGAAGGAGATAAATCGCGTGCTTCAGGTGGCTTTGGAGATGGCTCACTGTTTGACTGTGCTTGCAAATGACCGAATTCATACCTCAAATTACTATAAAGATGGCTCACTATTTGACTGTGCTTATAAGAGGTCAAATTCATAAGGCTCACTGTTTGACTATGCTTACAATGGACCAAATACACTTCAAGTGGCTTTGGAGAGAGGGGGACTGTACTTGTAAGGGACTAAAGAGGACTATGCTTCCAAGTGGCTAAATCAATGACTTGTGGCTTTAAAGAAGAACTGTGCTTGCAAGAGGCAAAATCCATGACAAATGCAGAATTTGATCCCCTACGTGCAACTACCAACTCAGTTGAAAGGCATTGTTCCCTCTATTACTTTAGCTATGCCATGGCCTCACACAACCTTTTCCCCCTATTAAATGTGGGTAGAGATGGGGGGATTGTAACCGTTGACCTTGATTTTCAAATGTGGGTAGGATCAATTCACATGGACATTAACAAATAGTAACTTATTAAGACTGCATTAACACAGAGATGAGAACTTATTTAATAGTAATAATACAAATACAGATTATAGTAGGCTAATGCTGCATAATACTCAACCGATCAAACGTAGTTACTAGAGCCAACATAATTTATACTACCCCTCATATATAACATTAGTAAATGACTTTTAACTACCCTATACACAACATCACTTGGCCTAAGAACACGAGACACTTATTCTTCATAGTCAACTAGATATAACCAAACAGCCTACGCAGTTGAGATTCCCTTTTCATGTTCCTTCGGGCTGTTCGGATGGTGATCCTTCTTGCTGTTCGGATGGTTCAACTGAAGAGCTATTAAGATCAAGGGATATGGTGCGCATGTTTTTTTTAGCCGGTTTCTCCGGTTTCTTGCCCTCCAATTTTGTACCTGATTGCCGCACCTTCACTCCGCGTATCATCTGCATCGCATTTAAATACAATGATAAACAAACTTTGAAGGTTCTACTTGGCAGTTGTGATAGTGCAGTTTTGTAGAACATTGATATCATACATCCTCTCACATTAATCCTTTCTTAGTAAATGTCTAGTGGATTAAATAATGAGACAAACATGGATTTCAAATCCTAGGATCCACTTAATTAGGTGGTGTTTTCAACCTCTAGTATCCATCAGTTGACAAAAATGCAATTTTGGCCTGTATGAAGAGGCTCGTTTAAAAATAAATAAATAAAAGGTCCCATAGTTTCAAATTTGTGAAATTGCATTTTTAGTTCCATTTATTAATATATTTTTTATGAAACAAATTTCCACTTTAAGGATTTTGGGACTAAAAATAACTCCCTTGACTCAATTCAAGTTGGGAAGAAGGAAGTACAATTTTGGGATTAATTTAAAACTAAAAGACATTTTTGAAAAAGAGCTCTCATATATACTTGGCCAAAATGCATTTTTTTTTTCCCTATTCGAATCACTTATGGTAGAATAACAATTTAAACGCTGCACATTCATTTTCTTTATTCTCAAATTAAATGTGATTCTGATAGTTAATTGAAAGTTTTAAACACCGGATTAAGAAGCCTTCTAGTGGACTACTAGGGTGAACAAACAAGATAATTATGAAGTGATCAAGGGAGAATTAATAATAGAAAGTTAAAAGGGAAAAATATCAAAACTAGTCCTTTTAAGCATGACCAATTCCTTCCAGTTATTTTTTATTTGCAATTCTCAATTTTAATCCTTTTATTTTTCAAATTTAGTCCCTTTTGTTCCCAAAATTTGGATCAAAATTGAACAAATTCTGATATAAATAACTAGATTTGAACATGAAAAATTTGACTAAATTTGATAAAACGACTAAATTTAGATTTAAAAAAAAAGACCAAATTAATCTAACAAAAAAAATCAAAATTGAGAATCGCAAATAAAAAAGTATTAAAATTGGAATCGATCATGCTTTTAAGTATGAACTCTTTTTTTTTTTTGACGGATACTTAAAGGATGAACTTTGATATATAAGTAAAAAAAGTAAAGATCTCACATATTTTCCATAATTAGTGTCGAAGTATATGACTATGAAATCTCCCTCTTGAAGTCCATTGACTCTCACAAAATCACCTAAAAGAACATAGATTACATAATCAGAACACAATAAGAAGCATCAATTACATAATCACTACACAAGCAACATCAATTCCCCAGTGGTATGGCTCTATCTCTACTTAAAATACCTGTATTCTCCAGAAGGTACATTCTGCTCTTGTTATTGGGCCAGAACCTGAATCATCCAGTTGAAATGGAAATTCAGAACACAATATACAACTGAAAAATTAATCTTAATCATATATATAACTAATACCTATAACGCATGTTCCAAACACGGGAAGTTCCGATGTCTTCCATGGCAATGGATATCCCATCTCTTGATTCCAGCTCTGGGAGATGACTTTCAGCCTCTTTCTGAACCACATTTGCAATTTTCATAAGATAACAGCAACAACAAAAGTTATAAAACTCAAGTCATAAATTTTGGGAGTCTCTAGTGCCAGTACTTATTCTCTTTGATCTCGTTTGCTTGGGTGTATTAAGGTGTGATTGATTTATCTCGAAGTATTCATAGTACTTTGGGCACCGTAAAATTTTCAGCCCACAATTAATACCAACGATAAACATTTAATACTTAGGTATTAAACTTAATTTTACCTTTATACCTTTTTTCCAATAATAATAATAATAATAATAAAAACAATGAGATAAATATTTCATTTTTTTTGTCATCCAATTTGTTAATACTCAATACAAAAACATGGCAAAAACTTGTGGGAACAAGGGAGACCAACTTTACAAACATAACACATTATCAATCTCATTTTTCCATCATACCATAGCAATTTCATTATACATTATTATTCCTTTATATCTCATTTCCACTAGCAAACGAGTTCTTTATGTATGTTATTAGTTGTAGTTATCTAGTACTTTAGCAAACTGCTTTTGCTTCTATCTTAGACTGAATTTGAATTCAGCAAATAAAAACTGCACAGTTTTAATATGGAGGGTTTGGGGTAATACTTGTTTTTAATTACCTTTGGCAACACTATCCTTCCCAGATTACCAACATCACTTTGCTTCAACACTTTCTGGAGCAGAAGCTTGAAGCTTTGATCAGTCTTCAAACCCTTTCATCATAAAATCAATTTAATTACCAACCCTCAATAATCATGCATCCATTAACTTAAAAAGAATACATAAAAAACCAACCTGCTGTTGTTTCCGATCAGATGAACAGATTTGTTGATGATTTTGTTGCTGGGCAGGAGCTTGATCCCCTGAATTTTGTTGAGACGAATCCACTGCTGATTCGTCAACCATTGTCGGAGAAGGAGAAGAAGGAACACCACCACCACCACCATTGACATTGCCATTGCCTGACCAGTACATCCAATTAGCCTGATCAGCTTCCTCACCAACATCTCCTACCTGCTGAGGTTCATTTAAATTCAAGTTCAAATTCAAATTCAAATTATTTTGGTGTTGATTCGAGTTCGAATTGTTAGTATGGCGGTGATGATGCGGATACATCCGCCTTTGCCGAGCCATTCTCTTCTTCCTAGCCTCTTTAGTAGCGGAAATCTGATACGAGTTCCCATATACAGCCTGCTGCTGCTGGGGAGTAACAACGCTATTATTCTCATTGAATTGGGTAGCCGGAAATGACGAAACAGCCCATGATTGAGCATGTTCGCCCACCGGATACTCCGCCGATTGCGTGTACGGAATCCCATTCACCACTTGAGGATTATTCATTTGAGCAGGGGAATTGGAATAAGGATCCGCACAGTTGTACATAGGTACCGGAAGAGATGTCGGCGCCACCACCTGCGTGGAGGCTTCCGGCGGCGGCATCCAACCGAAATTGGGATTAAGAACAGTTTCTTCAGTATAAGGATAGGGAGATTGAGGGCCACTTTCTCTCAACCGTTTCTTCTGAAGTTGACAATTCTGCACCCACTCAAGAATCAGTTTCAAAAGCTGTTTCTTTCCTTCTATGGTGCTCCCTAGACGATTAAATGCACTTTCAACGGTGGATCTCCTCAACTTTATGCTTCTCATGTCTTCCGCTGAGATGTAATCCCTGTTTTGCTTCAACCAGTCTAAGAAGATGGCGGAGAGTTCATGGTTTTCCTTTATAAAATTGAAGCCATCATTTTCCTCCTCGCGTGGCGGTTTCTGTGCCTCCACCGGCGGCTGCGGCGCCGTGTTCTGTTCTTCTTCCATAAATTCTTGGGGGTTTTCATTCTGGAAAACGGAAGATGGGTCCCAGATCTCGTTGCAATCAATCAGATCCATGTACCCGAAATTCTCCATGACATCAACGCAATCCACATCTCCCAAGCCATCACACGGCGGCGGGAGTTCCATGGAGGCGGTGGAGGACAAGACTGTGGGCTCCACTTTCATCCCAGTGGTGGCTTCCATCGCCCAAGAGGCGGACGATGTGGCGGAGGAGGAAGAGGATGAGGCGGCGACAGGCTTGGACGCCGCCGGGGTGGAGGATGAGGAGGAGGACGACATGCAAGGAAAATCCGGGAGAGGTGGAAAGTCGTCGCAGAAAATGGAAGCTTCATTCACATCTAGAAGGTTCTCCTGATCCCGATCGAGCCACATATCTTCTTTCTTGTCATGCTCTTCTTCCATGGCGTCGTCTCTTACAACCACCACTTCAATAGCAGCACCCACATCTGGGGTTTCCGCTTCAACTTTTGCCGGCTGATCTCCTTCACTAACCATCTGATTCCCACTTGCTTCTGTTGTTGATTTACTTAAATATAATTATAATAATTAAGCTTGATTCCAAGGGAAGGTGAGGAAGTAAGAAATGTTGTGTGAAGGGATTTGTAAGTGTTTAAGGAAACTAGTGCAAAGGGCCCGCATGAAATTGCTCTATTACAAAGGTACAGATGCAAGTTGCAGCGACATAAACCATCTGATCCTTAGGGTTTCATCAAATCTAGAAAAAAAAAAAAATACTTCTCTCTCTTTCTTCTCTTTATGTACTAAATATCTGTCTCCCAATTCTACACATCAAAACAAGATTTCAACAAGAAAATGCTTCAACTTGAACTCCATCTAAAGGTAGATTAGCAATTTACAATTTTATAGGGGAGAAAAGAAAATTACAAAAATAGAGAGGGAGGAGGACCAACTAAGATCGTCGGAAACCCAACAATCACCATCAATGTTCTGGTGCGTCTCGGAAGTTTCAATTTAAGTTTTTGTTGAGTAGCTTTTTTCTGGTTGTCGGATAAGTTCAAATGGTTCTCTTCTGGAGTTTTGCTCTTAAGTAAGAGAGAGAAATAAATAAAAATAGGAATATTTACTTAAAACTAGGGTTGATATGTAGTTTGAATATTTGAGGAAGAAAAAACCAAAAAAAAACCTAGTGCCAACTTTCTCCCATTTATCTCCTGTTTGTACGCATGCAGCCATGCGTTCTTACCTGAATGGCGAACCTCAACGGTGCCTCTGCCTTTTTCCCTTTTACCAATTCAAAATAATTAAAGCAAATTAAATTGTCAAAATTATTGCGCATACCATAGCAGTTCAATTCTCTCTCCTCATCTGCATATGTATGCATGCAGGCATGCACATGATATTAGCATATAGATACAGGATGGCATTATTATAAATTAATTTAAAGTAAAGATGTTAATGGACAATTATATCCTTGTAATAAACAAATAATTTCTTCTTTTTTTATTAAGTTTTAAGATGGCTTTAAATGATTGGAACTAATTAAATGTGCCACTGCATTAATTTGCGCAAAGTTTAAAGAATAATAAATCTTGATAATATGTTTTTTAAGGTTTATGCACATTGATACTCAATATCATTATTTAAAAAAACATTTATAATAATATATTATTAATTTTAGTAATCTTTCTCGAATTAATATATTATTATCTTTGGTATATTTCAAAATCTAATGATTATTGATAAAACTAAAATTTATTTATATAATGTTTATAAGTTAAATTTAAAATTTATATTTTTTATTAATTTTTATAAAACATAATATATTGATAATATAACCATCTCTATAATAAAATAATAAAAATAAAAATAATTGGTTAAATATAAATTTATTTTTAATTTTAAATCTAAAAGTGTATATTTAAATATAATTGATATGACTTATATTTAAGATTCATAACTAATAATTTTATTACAGTTTTAATGAGATGAGTAAGTTATAAAAACTTTGAAGGTATTTCTCATATCTAAGTATTTTAATAAAAGTTATTTAAATAAATATATATATATATATATTATACATCAATAAAAATAACAATAAAAATATGAAAATGTGAAAAATTTTGTAAAATAAATTGATCCATATAACATAAAATATTACAAGTTATAGTAAGCTGCAATATATCAAATAAAGATAAAATAAAATAGAGTGCAATATCCATACTCCATACTTAATTCTTTAGGTTCCTGAATTTTTTCCACCACGCCCCCTCTTCCATTTCTTTTTTTTAACATCGATTATCTTCACCTACTCTAAATGTAATAAATATTAATTGTACAATTATTTTATAAACAAGTGTAATAGTAATTTAATATTTTGAATAATATAAAAATGAAAAAGTAATAACTAAATAAAAATGTTGGCTATATACCGATACATTATTTAAATTTCTTAAAGAAAAATCTGGTTGAGCAGATTGGTATGTATCTTTATCGTAGATACAGCATAGACATATATATATACAGAGAAAAAGAAGAGAGACGGAGAGAGACGGAGAGGTAAGGTTGTTGGCATGGGTTGTTGCCATTCACTGGAAGAAACGGCGACTCTCTTAGTTTTCCACAACGTGTCTTTTCTTCCCTCATGACGTCGACTACAAACAATTTCCCCCACCCACATTTTCTTACATCTACCAATAACCTATCCCCCACCCACATTTTCTTACATCTACCAATAACCTATTTCCCATTCTCGTAATTATGCGCTGCTTAAATTTTTTAAGGAGATTTTTCTATGAGGTGAAACATGTTACACAGTAAACTCTAATAAAATCATTTTTTTTATTGTTATACTATTCATTTATCATTAGATTAATACAATTTTTTAATATAATTTTTCATTGATAAAAATATGATTAATAAATTTTAAGCGAAGAAAATTTAAATAGTTAGACAATACGTTGCTAATAATTTCATTTATAACTTATATAAAGACAAGTGTTACGTGAGAATATTTTATATTTTTTAAATTATTTTTGTTATGAATATTATCACTTTTGCTTTAAAATATTATCACTTTTTATTTATACTAGTTATAAATTGTTTATAACATAGCATTATCACTTTTCTTATACTCCCTCTGTCCGCCCGAAAGAGGGTCTTTTACTTTTGTGCACGTTGATTAAGGAATATTATTATTTAATGTGTAGTGGGTAGTTATATTAGTACGAGTGTAGACCCCATATTTTAATTGTATTAGTGGGTGTGTGTGGGTCCCATGTGTGTACAAAATAAAATGACCCTCTTTGGGGCGGACGACCAAAATGGAAAAAATACCCTCTTTCGAGCGGACGAAGGGAGTAGAAATTATCAATTTTTATTCGTTTTACGTGAGGGCATTTTTCATTTATATTATAATAAAATAGCATTATCATTTTTTATTATAAAAATTATCAATTTTTATCCGTTTCACATGTGGCCTTATACGTGAGACGATCTCACACAAATCTTTGCATTTATATAATGCTTTTGTCGGAAATTCATTTTAAATAATAACATATTTTATTTTGTTGGCTAAAAAAAACAACAACAAAAAAACATTGACATTTTTTGGCTGTGAAGATCCGACCAGAGCACCTTCTACTTTTGATAGGTCATGCACTAGATCTGAATCATTCTCAACGAGTCGATAAGAAATTATCCCATTTTTTTCATCGGTCCGGATAGAAACCAAAGATCTTGAGCGACCAATCCGACAGAACAACTTAAAAGATAAAGAAGTATTGTTAATTTATTCATGTACGTTCAAAGTTCGAAGTATTATATGTAAAAATAAAAATTCCCTTTGTTACATGATTCCATTGCTAAAATACATATGTAAATGTTGTTGATAATTTATTGATATTTAGAAGTAAAATCCAACAGTCAAAAACAATTTCGTTAGTAGTGAATGCCTCTTAGCTCCATCTCTCCGGCGATAAAATCTACTCCCTCCATCCCATAGTAGTTGACACACTTTCCTTTTTAATACATGGAACCCACACAAAAATAATTAATCTATTCTCATGGACCTCACATATCACCTCTAATACAACTACTCACTACACATTAAATATTATTTCTCTCACTTCACTTTACTTCACTTTATATTAAATTATTATACTCTTTAATCTCTGTGCCCAAAAAAATTATATCAACTTCTCTAGGACGAAGGGAGTATATTTTTTGTTTTAATTTGTTGATTTTTAAGTAAAACCACACTAAATAATTAAATATTAAAATCTATTTTGATGGAATCTTTTCCACCAAATGATTTGTATAACGTGGTCCCATCCCTTATGAGGTTGACTTCAAACACATACAAATGCAAAAATATACTATAAGGTAAACAATTTAGGACGTAAGTTGTGGCAATTAAAATCAATGTACCGGAAAAAATAGTAATAAAGCGCAACCATTATAATTGACATTTCATTGCCTCAAAAGAATAATGCAAAATAGTTTTAATAGAAGAAACAATTGATTGTTGTAGTAGTTTATAACAACTATCATTTCACCGTGCGTTGCACGGAAATAAATTATCACAATGTTATTGGATTTTGTTTAACAATTAGAATTCTATTTGAATTGAAGTATATTATGTGTATTTAACTATTAATTTTTTTTTGAATTCTACGTTATTATATTTTGAATTTTAATATTTGGAACTTAGAAGTTGTGATATGGTGATGAGAGTACTTCATTCGTCCTACGAATTCTGTTAGATTTACTGTTTGCACAAGATTAAGGAATATTTCATTTAATGAGTAGTGTGTTGAGAAATATAATATTACATATATATATATATATATATATATATATATATATATATATATATATATATATTAGTGTTGTGTGTGGTTTCATGGAGATATATTGATTATTTTGTGTAGGTCACATTTATAAAAAAATAAAAAAATATAACAATATTTGTGAGACGCCCTATTTGGTAAAATGTAACAACACTCATTGAACAATATATTCCCTTCGTCCCACCCAATTTGTATTAAAAAAATATTATATTCGTCATGTTGTTACATTTTACTAAATAGTGCGTCCTACAAATATTGTTACATTTTTCTTTTTGATAAATAATACCCACACAAAATAATTAATATATCCACATGGGCCCACACACAACACTAATACAACTACCCACTACACTATACATTAAAATATTATATTTTTCAGCCCACCACACAATTAAACACATAGATATATAAAATATACCCCAAAATACGTTTTGTATAGTATATAAAGTTTACAAAAAATATATAATTCCCCCGTCCAACAAATATTATTATATTTGACAAAAATTATACTCCCTCCGTCCCTCCTTAAGAGGGCCAATTGCTTTTTGGCACGTAAATTAAGGAGTATTATTATTTAATATGTAGTGGGTAGTTGTATTAATAGGAGTGTGGTCCTAATATTATTATTTTTTTTTAATGATCGAGGTTCCGGGCTTACGCCCGACTAGTCCTCGAGGAAACAATCCCGGTCCCTCAGAACTGCCTCCAGGTAAACCGCGGTAGCCACACAATGGATCCTCAAGTAATATCTTTAACTACTGCGCACAAGGAGTCGATCCTCCACCGAGTTTCAGCCTCCCACACTGCCGCTTCTAGCCCTCAATATTAATTGTTCCACCATTGTGCTCCGGGGGACTACCTCAATGTTGACCCAGACAACTAGGTCAACACATCATTGGTGGAAGACATTGGGGAATAAATTCCCCTTGCCATGTCTCGAACCCAAGACCAAAGTCTTAGGTAGTGGGGCTCTAACCACTTGAGCTACCCACCTTTGACGTGTGGTCCTAATATTTAATTGTATTAAAAATGACGTGTGTGTGGGTCTGACGTGTGTAAAAAATGAAAGGAAGCTCTTTGGGTGGGACGACCAAAATAAAAAAATGACTCTCTTAACCTGGGACGGAGGGAGTATATATATCCCATATTTATTATTTATGACCTAGATTGATAAATAAAAAATATGACATTGATTTATAATTTAAAAATTAAACAAAACACTTGTTAATAATAATAATATGTATGACATAAATTGATAAAAGACAAAAATTAATTTATAATTTTGTATTAAAAATGGTATTAATTTATAATTTAAAAATTAAACAAATATATTCCCTTCGTCCCACTCAATTTGTATTAAAAAAATATATTCCCTTTGTTCTACAAGTGTTGTCATATTTTATTAAAAAATAATGCATCCTACAAATATTGTTATATTTATATTTTTAGTAAATGAGATCCACACGAAACAATCAATATATCTCCATGGGACCCCCACACAATACTAATAAGCTACCCACTATACATTAAAATATTGACAAAGATTTATGTGAGACATGTAAGCCCTTGCGTGAGACGGATAAAAGGTGATAACATCACTAACGAAAATGAACAATTTATAATATAAATAAAAAGTGATAATATTTTATAGCAAACAATTTATAATATAAATAAAAAGTGATAATATTTTATAGCAAAAGTGATAACATTTTATTACGAAAGTAGAGTAATAATTTTTTAATTTTTTTATCCGTCTCATGTAAGGGCTTATATGAGACGGTCTGACACAAGACTTACCCTAAAATATTATATTTTTTTAACCCTCTACACATTAAATACACATTAAACACATAGATATACTCCATAAAATATACCCCATATGTATGGCATAAATTGATTTTTAAAAAATAAAAATATTAATTTATAATCTTGTATTAAGAAATGACATTAGTTTATAATTTAAAAATTATAAAACACTTGTTAATAATAATAATAATAATAATAATAAGGGTCACTTACTATTTGATACATAAAATAATGCATAATTGCTGTAAACTACATGACTCAAAGTACTATTACTCATAACTACAGAATTATGATTGTGATACCATAAATACCCCTATGTATTTGCATAATTTGTTTGCACAATTTGTTTTGCACAATTTTATTTTTGCATATTTTGTTTGCACATTTTAAATTCCGGCAGCAGGCGGCGGCGGTCAACGACTGTCTGGCCGGCGGTCAACGGCTGTCCGGCCGACGGTCAACGCCGGCCCGACGGGTGGGTGGGTGAGGGGTAGGGTTGGTGGTTTAAAAGTGTATGAGATTATAAGGTTATATTTGATATTTTACTTTAATATTTTGTATGTGAGAGTAATTATTTGAATTCCTTGTATCTCATAGTAATTTAGGTTAAAAGTGTGTATCTATTAGTGATTTTCTCTTATAATAATAATAATTATTATTATTATTATATTATGTATGGTATAAATAAAAAAAAGTGGCATCAATTTATAAATAATAGCAGTAAGAAATACTCCAAAAATTAAAAATGTTAAAAACAACTTAATCAATCACGACAATTATCTTAAACTACCAATTGCCATAATTGATATAGATTATTATTATGCATATTTAATTTTAAGGAAGTGCATAGGAAAACTACCTTATATGTCTAAAATTCTTCTTGAGAAATACTACCATATATGTCGCACTTATAAAATAGAAAAATTCAATATCTAAAGTAAAATTAAAGAGAAATTGAGAGAGATGAGAATCACGAAGAGATTAAAGAAATTTTGACTAAAACATTTGAGCGGAAAAAAATAGTTGACCACATGTGCTTATATATATATATGACTAAATATAGTGTGCACCCGGGTGCACACGAAGCTTCGTGTGCACCCACGTACAAATATAAGCAAAAACATATATAATTATGAGTAACAATGTATACAATTTAATTGTTAATTTTTTTAATAAAAATTTGAGTGTAAAAAATTTACAATTATTAAAATACATGTATACACTATTGAATAAAAAGTTATACACATATGAATGCTTGTTTTTTTAATGAAAAACTTAGTGTGAAAAAAGTATACAAATATTACAAAACACGTATACAAAAAAGAATAACATGTATACAAAATAGAATAAAAAGTTATACAAATATGGGTGCAAGGGTACACCCGGTGCACCTAATATACACTATATATATATATATGTGGATATATTTATCTTTCTATAACTTTCCTTTGTTAAGTATATTTAGGAGATGTTGGGTTCCGATTATCCTCAAATATGTTTCATAATTTGTTTTTCATCGAGATAATATATTTTAATTAATTAATGACCATTAAACTATTACATACATGGTAATATTTTATGTATTGATTATAATACATGTCAAGTATAGGAGATGAAACGCGTTGTGGAATAGATAATTTAATTATCTTTGGTCCCTTAACCTCCCACGAGTTAATGTATCAATGTGGGCTATAACTTAGATTATCTAATAGGGCCTTTTAAATAAACTGAATCAATGTTGGCTATAACTTAGATTATCTAATAAGGTCTTTTTAATAAACTGATTAATTAGTAGATGATACACATGTCAATTTACATAATTATCCTTAAAATTTATAATTTATAGCGCATTTTCTAATTTTCTCCATCTATAATTTCTTTCATTATTCTTTTTTATTATTTTCACTTTATCTATTTCATGAATTGCTGAATTTTTTTAAAATTAAAATATAACATAACAGCATACATTTGTGTCTGACTTGAAAAAAAATTGTGTGAGATTATTTTAAGAAATGAGTTCTAAAAATGATAATAACTTAATAAAAAGTAATACACTATTAATAAAAAGTAATAGTAATACAATGAAACAGAATCATTTCAAGAATAAATAAAAAGTGATAATATATTTAACAAAAAATAATAATATTCTTAATAAAAATGATAATTAATTGAAAATACGTGAAACGGTCTCATACAAGTGTGCTCTAAAATATTTATGCCTGAATTTATAAATACGAAAAATCAAATTAAAAATAAACAAAGTTATCGACCAAACAACTTGAAGGGCGTAAATGACGTCTTAGTTAAATTTGAGATTTCTTAAAGCATATATATCAAGGTTAAAATAGTCAAACAAAAATTAATAGTGCTCAATGTATAAGCAGGACTATGAATCCCACCGTCCCATGAAACAAAAATTAAGCAGGACTATGAATCCCACCATCCCATACTACAAAATTAAGGGATTGTTTGCTTGGCAGTATTAACTTGGTATTGATGCAATATAACATATAATACTACGTTTGTCTTGATGTATTTATAATATTTTCAGCTTGGTATTATTTCAGCCCGAAATTAATAATATATTTTCATTGATATTGTGTACACCACCACGGTAGGTTACACAATACCACAATTTAATATATAGGTATTATAGTTACTTTTATCATTATACCCCTTTAACATTATTATTATTATTATTATTATTATTAATATTAATTAATAATCATAATAATAAATAATAATAATATTATTAAATAAATAATAATAATGACATTAATAATAATAATAATAATTAACAATAATATCAATAATAATAATAATAAATAATAATATTAATAATAATAATTAATAATCATAATAATTAATAATAATATTATTAAATATTATTATTATTTATAATAAATAATATTTATAATAATAATTTAATAAATAATATTAATAATAATAATAATGAATAAGTACTAATAATAATATTAATAGTTTTAAAAATATTAATAATAATGATGAATAAGTAATAAAAATAATAAATAATAATAATAATAATAATAATAACAATAATAATAATAATAAGGGGTAAATATGTCATTTTACTTATTATCTCATTTGTTAATACTTAATAACAAACCTAAAATAACTAATATCTAGTTATCAACAATCTCACTTTTCCATAATAATACAAAAAAAACACAAGTTAAACAAATCTCATTATACACAATCCATGTATAACACATACCAACAAGGAAACGACCCCTAATAGTACCCAATTTATAAGTAGGCCTATGAAACCCACCATCCCCATGAGTTCTAATCAATCGGGCCAGCGTGTTCGGCAGGGGTGTGCACGGTGCGATTTTGCGGTTATTTCGTCAAAATTTAAATTGCATTGTTATGTGCGATTCAGTTTGTCAATTAATTTTAAATTGCGGTTTGTCAAGTAAAATTTTTTATGCGGTTTTGTTACGGTTTGGCGGTTTAACGGTTTATTAATTAGTAACATACTTAACATAACAATATAATACATTTGAATATATAAATAAATAAATATGTGATTAATTTAAAGTGTTTCTTCACCCTTAAAAATAAAATATTTAAACATTTACCAAATTAGATAATAAGATCATAAATATATGAAATCATCATTAGAATTTCATAAACAATTGAAATAAATATTCATAACATAAAGTAACTTATACTAAAATTATTTTGCAATCCAAAATATTTAATCTTTGTAAATCTTTTTATTACTCTTTCAATAATACATATACATATAATATATATATATATATATATATATATATATATATATATATATATATATATATATATTAAATATATTTATAATTATATAATAGAGTGTGATGCGGTTCGGTGTAATTTTACATAAAAATCGAAATTGCACCATTCAAGCAGTGCGATTTTCTCCAAAAAAATTAACCACGGTTTAGATAACAAAAATCACTTAATGCAGTGTAATGCAGGCTCGATCGGTTTAGCAGTTTTAAAAAAATTTTGCCCACCCCTATCAACCGCGCCAGCGTGCTTTATTCAATGAATTCTGATCAATAGACCAGCGTGCTTTATTTACCGAGCTATAAATAAATAGCGAGCCAAAATTTTTGTGTCTTAATGATGCAATATCCAAATGTTAATTGTGAATGTTTCAGCTCATGTTATGTAAAAACTACAATTTCAAAAAGAACACTAACATTGAAAATACTAACATCTTTCATCCCCAAACCAATTGTTTTTCTCTTTTGGTCCAGTAGGACCATCTTCTCCATACAACTCCAAAGGCAACTTTTTAAGAATATTGTTTATTGAAGATCTAAATATTAGAGGCAAACACTTGATGATTTTATCTAACTCTGATTTTGAATCATAAGCTATAGTTGGCCCCCATTTTCTCATATATTGTAACCAGCTTGGTTCTTTAACAATTTCATCTCCAAGATACTCAGCTGCAACAATTTCATATTGCTTGCTTGAATCTACATAATATTCACTCCGAGAAGCATCATTCCTTACTCCAATCCCTATCTTTGATGAACCTTGAATGTAGTTACCCGGATGAGGAAAGCTAGCATGACCATTTTTCGACGAATATATGATGGCTTTGTTTCCGTCGATAAATTCCAAATCGTAAGCATCAACCCATTTACCTCCACTATGTTGAGAACAATATATACTCCAAAGTTCACCAGTGAAATTACTAATCCGAAGAGTGAAGTGTTCCCAGTCGCCTACATGCTGGCCAACCTTTTTAAAAGCAATATTAACCATTCCCACCTTTAATGTGCCTGGTCCGTTAAACGGGCAAAAAACCCACATCGCAATATCTGTGAAGGTCCCAGCTAAAGCCGGTTTAATATGTAGGTAAAGCTTAGTACTTTCTAAGTTTCCATGCTTAATGTTATCCCTAACATCATTATTAGATAGGTCTATCCAATATTTTCCATCATTTGTCCCTCCTTGGGGAAGATTAGATCCATCAGTATCAATAGCTTGTCCATTTGAGTTACTATTATTGTACAATAATGCTCCATTTCTAAAAAACCAAGAAACTGAAGAAGGTAGATAAATCTCATCTGGATGGAAGAACAAAGTAGGTCCATAGTGCCTAACAAGTGCATGAATTTGATCTATATTGGGCATTGCATGGAAATTAGTTTCCAAATTTTTTAAACAAGCTATAGTAAGCTCTTTGTCTAAACTAGACGTCGTGCAATAAAACGTACCAACCGAAACGCCTTTAGCATATACTCCCCGGTGTATAGGCCTCATACTCCAAATAAAAAGTGGTACTTTTGATAACTTAAGATCCATGTCTTCTATCAAGCAATGAGCTTCACATGGATCGGTTAGATCTACACGAACACATTTAACCATGCTCAATTCGGGTTTCTTCGACTCATTAGTTACCACAAATCCCAAAGCTTTGTAACCCTCTTGTGGCTGTGGTAACCATATGTAACCACATAGATCAAAGTCCTCATCATCTCCATTATATGAACTCCATACTAAAGAATAATCCACAGGATTCAAGAGAGCTGGAATATATTCGGACTTCTGATCATGTTTCTTTATTACCTCTCGAGCAACAAGAACGAAACCACTTAGAGGCTTTTCATTTGATTGACAGTAGTGTCCTAGACTAAAGAATCCATTTGGGATTAAAATTGGTTTATAAAAGCTAACACCTTGCTTCCCATCCACACACAAATTACAACCCCAAATGAAGTCAAACTTAGTAACTTGGCAGACCTCTAATTCACCTAAGTTAATCTTCAATGTACCAAATCCAGAACCTGAAAATTGAAATTCCATTAAAAAAAGAAGAAGTTTGCATAATATAATTTCTTATACATGCACACACTATAAATATCAGTATCCACAAACACTAATTTTAAAATCTTTTCAGCATAACTATTAAAAAAAAAACACTCACACACCTACATTTCAATTTCATAAAAGAGAATGCAAATTCATAACAATTAAAAATTCAAATTTAAATATTGTTGCGACACAAAAAATCAAATTATGCTTTTAAAATCTTGACTCATTTTCAAAATAATTAAAAAAAAATACTATAGTTGTTATATAAAATCAAACAAAGTTTCACCGATCTTATCATAAACATATAAGAACATCCAAGTGCAGGTATATGAAGAAAATGAAAAATGAGGATAATTCCACCACATACCTTGGTTCCATTTAGGAATAGGCTCAGGCAACGAGAAATTACTGGGCTCGGGTTGCACAGCATCAGGGACTCTGCTCCAAGATAAACACTTACATCTTAACATATTTTTAATCCAACATAAGAATCTCCTTCCTATTATGAAATAAATAAATGGCATGCACCTAGAATATTATAGGAATATCAATGTCTAACATTTTCATCATCAAACATATAAAGTCAAGGAGTGTATGTACATATAATAACAATATTTTGCTATTATTAGAATGTTGCACAATAACGCTAGCTATAAATAAAACTGATAATAAATATAAAATATAAATATAGAAAATGATTATTCCGTGCTTGTAGGAAAAGTAAAGGTTGGGTAGGTCGCAAGAAGAAAGCAATTATATTTTTATCCGTTATGAGACACTACACCAAATATAAGTTAATAAAATTTCTTTGATTTAGTAACTCAAAATTTGTAATGTTTGTAGTAAGGATGCTTCACCTCGTACAATTGTTTTTTTTTGTCACAAATATAATTATGGTTCCATAGGACTAGAGGGTAGTCTTGTGTGAAACTGTCTCACGGTGAGATAATTTTAGACTTTCGTTAGTTATCACTTTTTACTTTATTAAAGTTGTTCTCATTTTTTTCTTAAAATGTTATTACTTTTCATTTATACTAAATTGTTCATAAAATAATTCGCACATTGTCATCACTTTTCATCCATTGAGTATCATTTTCAATTATAAATGTATCACTTCTTATGATTATCAATCGATTTCTGTGAGACTGTTTCACACAACTCTTTGCACAGAACTAGGTTGTTTGTGAATACTTCTAAGCAAGGAGATAGCTTATACATTGACCAAGGATCGAATCTCACCCGCACCGTGGGAGCAACCTCTTAATTAAGGGGGCTCCTTGTGTGTGGTGAGTTAAAAGATCTAACCCTTATTGGTCGGTTGAGTTACCATGATTAACCTCCTTCACATGCTGTCGGGCCGGCGTGCGAGGGCGCATGGGTGGGCGAACAACCTTTTTGTACATTGTGAATACTTCTAAAGTAACAGTATTGTATACATAAGGATTACATTTCCTCTAATTTCAAATTTTATATAACTCTAAGCAGTTGAATGAAACAGGAGAAAAAAGAGTTTATTGGACCTATCTACCATGAAAGCCTTTGACGTAGGTTTATTATCGGGTCAATTGAGTGGCACCACATGAATTTGAAAATTTCTTACTAAATTTATTTGACTAAAGAATATAGTGCTATAATTAATCAAAAAAGAATCAAAAAAAAAAAAAAGAAGAAGAACCAAAAATATTTATTTATATGGGGAAGAATTACACGCCCATTAATATTTAGATCAACCACCACCCACTACAAAAAAAAAAACTACAAAAAAAACAATTTTTTTTTATAAACCGAATTTATCAACGGAATTCAATCAGTTGGTAATTATCAATGGATTAACAAGAAAAATAACATTTTTGTTTTAGCAACGGAATGCCAACGGATTTATTCTCTATTTTAGCAACGGAATTCAATCCGTTGGTAATTAGCAACGAATTACCAAGGGAATCATTATATAAATTACCAACAAATTATTAGCAACAGATTACCAACGAAATTGATTTTTCGTTGCTAAAAATTTAGCAACCACTATTTTACCAATAGAATTTTACCAACGGATTATATTCCTAATCCATTGGTAAGTCAATTTAACAATGAAATTAAGGCTTTTACCAACCGAATATTTCTTGATAAAAAATAATTTTTTTATAGTGAGCTATGTTGAATCTATGTTTGAAATAAATTGTTAAGCGTGCCCTTTCAACTTCAAATTGTGCAACCGAGGCAACGATCACCTAGCACAAAATAAAATTTATTAAATAGAATCAACACACGTTTGGTTACCTTTCAAGAAGTTTAATGTCTTCAAGTTAGATGAAGTTTAAATTCAATGTTTTTTTTAACAGCAAAAAAATATATTATTAATAAAAAATGGGTAATGAGAAATACCCTAATACAAAGCACTAAAGTCATGGAATGAAAAAAATTCAACAATCACATAGGCCCTATTAGTACTACTTCATGCACCTTACAAACCACCTATCAAAACAACAAGTAATAACACGTACATTTTCGTCACTCTATTGAATTAATTTTTTAAGTTAGCAACATCTCCTCGAAGCTACGTTCCCCTGTCCTCCTTTCCACCAAGATCTAAGATTAATGTTGATAGAAGAAGTATTTTTCTTTCTCCTTATCCAACTCCATACTCTACACTTCATATCCCCAATAATTTTCATAACATCTCCTTTACCTCCTCCAAAGACAACATCATTCCTCATTTCCCATATTAACCAAATACCACACATCCAAACTAATAAGGCAAAGAATTACCTAGTTTAGATTGAAACAGATCTCCTAACAACAGAAAATTATTTTTGATTGACTCATGTATGGGAGTGCTTACCCCCAACCATTTAAGGCATTCGAACCAGAATTTTTAACTCCAACTGCAATGGAATAATAGATGTTCACCTGTTTCCTTGTTATTCTTGCACAATGGACACATGATTCCAATATTCAAGGGAAGACAATTCCTCCTTCTAAGATTTACTGTCGTGGCGAGTCTTCCTTTAATTGCTTTCCATACCATGAGTTGTACTTTGGGAATCGCAGCACTTCTCCAAACTTGACTATAGATTTTTCCATCTTCTTGCTCTCATGTCATCTTCCTCATTCGCAATACTTCGTATGCTTCTTTGACGTTGTAGGTCTCTTTGTTGTTTGATTTTTACCTCCACGTATCTTTTGCTTCTTTAAATAATTTGCACCTGTTGATAAGTGACAACAAAGAATCAAGATCGTCAGTTTCAAAACTCCTTCTCCATTCCCATCCCCATTTCCACTCATCCCCAGCCCATTCTCCCATCTCGCTAATCCTCGCCTCTTTCTTTGTACAATTTTGAAATAATTTAAGATATTTAGACATCAAAGTACCCTCCCCAGTCCAATCTTCTCCCCAAAAACTAGTATCCCAGCCATTCCCCACATTTTTACTAATATCTTCTTTAAACCACTCCCCCCTATGATCTTTAATAGACTTGATAATACTCCCCCACCACCCACTAATTTTGATATTACATGGCTTCAAACTGAACCCCATTCATTATTTCCATCAATGTCACCCCTCTCCTACTCTCTACTAGCTTAACCCATAATCTCTTTTTCTCAATCAAGCCCCTCCAAGCCCACTTTCCCAAAAGAGCAATATTAAAACTTTCAAGTTCCCGAACATCAAGACCCCCAAGTATTTTGAATCAGTTATTGTTTCCCATTTGACCCAAGGTAATTTTTTGATGTTTATATTATCTCCCCCCCTGGTAGTTTTTGGAGCACGTTAGATTGACAGTAGATAAACCGGTAAAGAGGTAAGAACTAAATTCATCAAGGTGAGTCTTCCTACCCCTGAGATCTTCAACCCACTCCATTTTGAAATCCTATTTTTTATCTTTGCTATGATAGGTTCCCAATCAGCCTTCTTATTAAAGGATTTTCCCAATGTCGACCCCTAAATATTTAAGAGGAAGCTTTCCAATGTCACATCCCATAACTTCTGTCATATCTCTCAAACTGCCCTCTTCTACATTCATTCCAAATAAACTGTTCTTTTTCATGTTAATCTTCAATCCAGTTAAGAGTTGAAGTAGTATTAACGCTCTCCTGATGAACATCGCATTCTTCAAACTGGCCATACCAATGAACACCAAGCGAATGAACTTCCATTTAACCATGTCCACTTATTTGTTCTTTAGCTAAAAAAATATTAAAAAACTTTATTAATCTCTTCCATTCATTTTTATTTGAACTTCCCTAAAACAACTTTAACCTATAAATGAAAGAAGAACTTCTTGTGGGGCAAATCCTTTTTCTTATACCATTGCATCATGCCATCTATGCACTCTCTTATTGTAGATGGACGAGTTTTCATAAGAATTTGTACAAAAAAATTTAGGCTCATTAAGTTTAAAGAGCATTTTTCTTACAAATTGGAACCACATGCATCCTTAACCTACCCTCACTTCCTCTTTCTTCGGCCCAGTAATGTCCACTTTGAACACATGGGAGGCTTCTCTTTCCAACCTATGTGAGAATCGGACGCGATAGCAGAGTGATGTGTTATTTCTTTAGATGCTAGAGTAAGTACACTCAAAACGGTATATTCCACAAGCAACCAAGTTTTTTTTTTAAATGAATATTATTGCCTTTAAGGTGTGAGGATTACCTTAAAAAAAAGAGTACAAATTATTAGTAAAATACATATATATATATATACTACTACTACCAATTACATCATAAAACCACACAACAACCACTTCTACCCATTTTCCAACAAGCACTTGCTCGGTTCTGCAAACCAGTCAGCGTATCTAACATTCTGAGACAAACTTTTTTTTCCTCCATATCCACCAACTCCATACTTGAGCTTTTATTTCATTAGGTTCCATTCAACATCATTAAATACGACGTTTCCAAATAATCCACACCGTGCACATCCATATATCAATTGCAAGCCTATTTTTCTCCTTTTCTTTAAATAACTTACTAAAAAACAATAAATTCACATGCACTTTGTTGCTTAATGGTGTTTGCATCTTTAGTCACTTGAGAATCTCTGAGCACAACTCTGATGAGTATTTATATTCGCAAAGCAGGTGTGGTATTGTCTCTTCACTAATCCTGCATAGTGGACAAGTTGTAACTCCGTTTGGTTGTAGATCCCCTCTTTTCCACGAGCAACCAAGTTAAATTATCAAATCATATGAAATAAAGTAATTAAGAGTTTAAGAGATCTCAAATCTATTGAAATTTCATAAGGACAACATGAGCAGAGGATGGATAAACATGCAAAGAAATAAATTAAAATAATGTAAGGGCTCTCAAATTTCAATAGCTCCTAAGATCATCAGAGTAGACACCTTCTAATATATACTAAATCATTAGAAATATTTTCTTCGTAGATATTATGGAGGTTTGAGTCCACTAACTTAATTAACCAATCTCTCAATTAAATCAATGAGCCAATGAGGTGTCCTATCTTGAAATTCTATTACAATAAGTCATATGTAGCTCATATCATATTAATGATTAAAAGTGAAAAAAACTTAATCAACCTTACAGTGACAAAAGATTGTGTAGTTGGCTGGAGTGAACTCCTGATCTCATTGTGGAGATCGAGTGCACTATGCCAAAATTATTAGTACTCCCTCCTATTTTTTTATAAGTCGTTTTAGAGTTGTGCACAAGAATTAATAAATAAAAAAAATTATCCAAATTATCCCTAATTAATGATAATAAATAGAATTAAAATTTTACATTATTATTACATTGAAAGACTCACCGTTCCTAAAATTAAATTCATCTCCCACCAAGAACTATTAATTCTTCTCCTACCTAGAAACTAGTACAGCGGCAAAAAAACCAAAATATATGGAGGGATTTCAATTAACATTGAAGCCAAAATGAAATTGACATCTCCCACCAAAAATCAAAACTAATATAGTGGCAAAAAATTAAAATAAATGGAGGGGTTTCAATTTACATAGGAGCCAAAAAATTTTATAAAATTGTAAAAGATTGACTACTGATTGTTTTATAAATCACAGCAGTTCTGAAATAATCTTTACATTCTCCTTCAACCATGGATTCTAAATTTATTATAGATTTGAATCAACCCCCTCCAAACTTGGATTCAAATTTTATAATAGATTTGAATCAACCTCTCCCATGTAATGAACATGAATTACACAACCAAGAAATAGAAATTCCAATTTGTGTGATGTCGTCTTCTGAAGAAAATATCATAATCCAGATAAACGAAAATAATGGGATTGAATATCCTATTCTAGAATTAGATATACGTGAACTCGTGGAAGAAAATGATGAAACATCTTCAGAAGATTCAAATTTGGAGGAGATAGTTGAGGCAGAATATAGATCGGTGGAGATGTTCGAACAAAGATCAAGATTGGAGGAGGAGACTGCAGAGGTGACAGATGAACCAAAAACATTAAGGGAAAACACATCTAGACAAACAACGCAAGGTATGATTTTTTTTTCAATATGCAAAAATGTATATCACCATGGATATGAATGAACATTTTTTTGTTTGTGAAACTATACAGAAACAACGGTTAGAGAAAACACATCCACAGAAAATATCAACGAACAACCAACAACACAAGGTATATTTTTTCCTTTTTAGTTTTTTAAATTAATGATATGATTGAATATGATTTGTGAAACAAATTACGGAAAAAGTAGGATTATAAGTACAGAGAACTTGATGAATATGATGCATGAAACTTTTATTGTAAAAGTAAGGATTATATTGAAATTTTTTAAAAAAAGGATCATACATTGCGTACGGTTACTGTTTTAAAAAAAAGAATATGCTATTATTCTGTTATTGTTGATAATATTGAAATTTTTAATATGATTAAAGGTAGAATTATAAATATTCCATACATAAAACGTACTTAAATAAATCACATTCTAACTACAAGTATACATAATTACCTACGTGTAATAGATAATATGGTAAAATCTTCCAATGGTCCTCCGTCTATCAATATTTTTTGCTTTCTAACTATGTTAATGGCATTTGTCTTTTATTTTTTCTTAAACATCTATTTTTTCTATGTGCTTCTTGTTTTATTATTATGTATTGTTGCGGATTAGAGTATAAAACTTATTTCACATTTTTTTTAAAAAGGATAATTAAAAACTTTACCTATAAACATTATAAATTCATACAATATCCATCAACATTGTAATTAATTACTTTTACTTAAAATATCAACAAAATTTTATAAACAATCAAGAAATATGAAAAATTATCAATATTTGGAGTTTTCAATTTTTGATATTTTAAAAAATTAGGAGGAAATTGATATTTTTATTAACTTGAAAATTTCTATTGTTGTAGTATTATATTAAAAAAAATTCATTAATTTTAATAAGTTCTAATCTTTTCCTTAAGATTTGCATAAAAATAATTTATTTTTAATTGAATTTATTTATGTTATTTTAAATAGGCATTGTTCGAGAAAGAAAAAGAAAAATTTTAACTGATGTTGAACGATGGGCAGTTTACCGTGCTTTATTGGAAAAAAGTGTCAATGATAAATTGAAGAAGAACGTCACAAAAGAGGTACAAAGATGTTCAATATTAAAAATGTGCGTACAATACAAAAAATCTGTAAAATTCATAAAAGGACACCTCTAGGCACAGATGTGGATATTTCGTCAAGAAAGATAAGAAATTGTGGTCGCAAACGAATTGAGGTTGGTTTAAGTCGTGTGCAAGAAATAGAATTACATCAACGAACAATATTGACATCTCTTTCAGAAGCTTTAGGAGTGAGCTACTCAAAATTGTTTAGGCTTCTTAAGCAAGGTGTACTCCGTCGTCATTCAAATGCCATTAAACCGCATCTGAAAAAAAAAATAAAATAACTCGACTAGAGTTCTGTTTGTCGATGCTTGATGAAAGCATAACGCCAAATGAATTCAAGTTTAAGGGGATGTATAACTACGTGCACATGGATGAGAAACTGTTTTATATGATCAAAAAGGATCAAACATATTACTTACTTGATACCAAGGAAGATCTTGATCGGGCATGTCAAAGTAAAAATTTTATTGCCAAAGTGATGTTTTTAGCTGCCACAGCTCGTCCCAGATTTGATAATCAAGGAAGAGGGACTTTTCAAGGTAAAATTGGATGTTGGCCATTTATCACTAAACAACCAGCTCAAAGAAGTAGTAGAAATAGACATGCGGGTACTATCGAGATGAAGGCCATTACTTCTGTGAAGAGGGAGACTTGTAAAACATTTTTAATTGAAAAAGTCATTCCAGCCATTATTGAAAAGTGGTCAAGGTCAGAGCAAAAGAGAAACTATTTTCATCCAACAAGATAATGCTAGGACATATATTCCACCTAGTGACCCTGATTTTCTTGCTGCGGTCTTACAAAGTGGGTTTGACATTCGGTTGATTAGTCAATCCCCTAATTCTCCCGATTTCAATATATTGGACCTAGGATTTTTTAGGGCTATACAATCAAATACGTGTAAAAACTATCCCTGAGCTTGTTTGTGCAGTAGAGAAAGCATTCAACGATTATTCGCCTATTAAACTAAATTATGTGTCGTTAACGTTACAACTTTGTATGAAAGAAGCTATGAAATTAGAAGGAAGAAATCGATATAAAATTCCTCACATAAATAAACAGCGGCTTCAGATGATAGGCTGCCTTCCAACACGGATTTCATGTGACTCTGAATTAGTACAAGCAACCAAAGACTTGGTAGCAAATTAATTTGATAAGTTAATAACTTAACAACTTATTTTATTTGATGTGTTAGTAACTTAGTATATTAAATTTGATTTTTTTTCTTTTTATTTTTGCAGGTTCATCGATTTGGGATGGAAATATATGGGTGAATATGATCCTCATTATTGTTTAAATATTGTCTTTTTGTTTGTTTATTCTTATAATACTGAGATATTTATTTTATTGTTAATGGATCTTCTTTTTTAAATGTTATTAGGAAAAAAAATTAAACTGAGTTTTGAAACATTACTCTTGAAAATGCAAATTAACTATAATATCAATACAATGATAAAACCAATAGAAATGATACTTTTCACAAAATTAAACGTTAATTTTAACACAATAATATCAATACAATGATAAAATCAATAGAAATGATACTTTTTACAAAATTAAACATTAATTTTAACGTTAAGTTCATCTATTTTTTATCAAACAATTTTGGTAGGTAAATCCTTAGAATTTATGTTGTGATGTCTTCTTTCTCTTCTTCTTCAACATTAGACCCCTCTCCAATTTTAACCATCTTCTTGGTAAACTTTTGCTCACTTTCATTCTTCATTATGTACTTCTGTTTTGCACATTTACGTATGCAAGGAGTAGAAGATTGGTGAGCATCATCACCTTCATCGGAATCTTGTACGTATAAACTAGATGACTCTAGTGCTATACTTTCATCTGACTGTAGTGCTCTACTGATTTCCAAAGCAATACTTTCAGCTTTTTTCAAAAATAATTTTGCCTTCTTAGTTGCATCTTTCATGGTTTCAAAAGTATCCAAATCTAATTTTACATTATCATTATCATTCATATTTCGACCCCTATCAAATTAAAAAAAATGAATAAACCAAAATGAATGCTATAAATCTAGTAAATTAATGCATATAATGAAAAAAAAGTTTCAGTTTATGTAAAAATTAGACATATGAAATGAATAGATAGTGGTTAAATTTGAAAAAGATTTTATTAAAGAAATATTGATATCGGTATGAAAGAAATAAATATCCTCCAACTAATATATATATGAAAAATCTCTAAAAGACAAATATTATCATAAACATTATTCATAAAAAAAAGACAAATATTAATCCTTTATTCTCCAATTAATATATACATGAAGAATCTTTAAATATGATGAGAAAGTCATGCAGAGTTGTATAGATATAAAAAAATATAAACACACAAACGCAGAGTTGTATAGATATGAAAAAACATAAAAACACAAACAAATCTTTAGATATTCTCGTAAGATGAAATTTGTATAGATATGAAGATTCAGAAACAAACAAACATTATTCATAAAAATTGATCAATATTAATCTTTTATTCTCCAATTCCAATGTGAGACTCTGGGTTATATATAAAGTTTAAAGCACAAGTAAGAGTTTAAGAGTGAGGCTTGTGTGCGCCCGGACGCACGGGAACACATTCCGTGCGCCTTTAGAATTTAGTATTATGGGTAAGGGTACATTGTTTTGATCTAAAGGATATACACTTTAATTAATAAAGGTACACCATTTTGTTCTAAAGGATATACACTTTTAGTAATATTTTTTATTTTTCTTCAGAAAATAAAGGGTACACATATTTATACTAAAGTGTAATACAATTTAATACAAAATTTTAAAGGCACACAGAATGTGTTCCCGTGCGCTCGGGCACACACAAGTTTTTGCCATGATACACATCTTTATACTAAAGGGTACACAATTTAACATAAAATTCTAAAGGCGCACGAAATGTGCTCCCGTGCGCTCGGGCGCACACAAGTTTTTGCCAAAGTTTAAAACATAAGTAAGTAGGTGGATGAAAATTGAATTTTTTTTAAAAAAGTGTTGAATAATGTTGAATTGGAAATACCAGAAGACTGGGATAATTAATGAAGAGCGGCATACATAAATAAGGGTTTTTTAGGTATAAAAATACAAAACGACTTATAATATGAAAATTATAAAAACATCTGAAACGACATATATTATGAATAGGAAGGAGTATATTTTTATATAAACGTAATACTTCGTATACTCCTTCCGTCTCCTTTCAGATGACACACTTTTCATTTTGGGCTGTCCCACAAAAGTTTGCACCTTTCAAAAAAAGCAAAAAGTAAAAAACAATCACCCTTCCCCATACACCTTATTTACAAAAAAACCATCTCTACCTAACATACTTTATCATTTATTTATTATAAAAAAATATCATTATACCCCTAAAAGTTATCACTTTCTTAATCTCTCTGCCGGAAAGGGGGCGCAAACTTTTTCGGTCCCAATAATTCATGAACATATTTGTTGACACGAAATTTAAGAAAATTAACTTTTTGTTGTAATGATGTGTGAAAGAGAAGAAGTATTTTGGGTAATTGAATAGAATAAAGTGTGATATAGTTGATTTTGACTAGATTTTTGTGTGTAAATAGAGGATGACATTTTTAATATTGTAATATTGTAAAATTATTATTAGGGGTATTTGCAAAAATGACACTTTTATAGTTTATTTTGGAAAAATGCCACCACCATAATTTTTTTTTTTTAGAAAAATGCCACTTTTTAAAAATTTTGGAGATAATTAATCCTAGTTTGCGACCTCTATGCAACTACGCCTGCAAGGCTGCAACCCTATATGTGTGACCTTACAAGCAACTACATGTGCGACCATTCATATTGATTAATGTTATTTATATATTAATATGACAAATAATTGTTAAAACATTAGTTAATTTATTTTATTATTTACTTTAGACAAATATTAAAATTTTCATTATTAAATAAAAAAATTCTTATAAATTTTAAATTCTCAATCTATAAATAATATCTACATATATTATTTATTTATTTATAGATGAAAAATAGGTTAATTTGAATTAAAATAAATGACATTTTCCTAATTTCTCAATTTAATTAGGAACTTATTCTCTTGTTAGATAATACATAATCTTTATATTTTTCTTAATTCAATCACAAACTTTATTTTTATCAATTAAATGCACAATCTTTTTTTTAATTTAATCATCAACTTTCCTTTATATATATATATATATATATATATATATATATATATATATATATATATATATATATATATATATATATATATATATATATATATATATATATATATATATATATAATCTTAAAAGTTTTATTATTTAATTACAAATTCATCTATTACAAAATATATGACTATATTATTTAATAAAAATCAAGACACGTAAATATTTAAACTATAACAATTCATATAACTCATCGCCGTTTAAAATTAAAATAACTATGCTCTCATAATTATATTGATTTTAAAATTAACATTACTATACAACACAATATATTCAATTATTTAAGTTTAAATAAATTCACAATAAATATAAAAAAAATCTTAAAAAAAAGAAGTAACTCTGTTATTATAATTATTTTGATTTTAAAATTAATATTACTATATACAACAATACAATATATTCAATTATTTAAGTTTTAATAAATTCACAGTACATATTAAAAGAATAATAATTTCTTTCAAAAAAAACACGTAAATTTAACCTTTTGTTTTATATAATTAAATTAAATAGTATAATGTACATGTATAACGAGCAAGTACAGTTTTAATGATTTTTTTAAAATTGTAAATTGTGACGAATAAATTTCGTCACAAACGAGACCCTTTACATTGTGACCACATTTTTCCGTCACTATTTTAAAAAAATAAAAATAAAATATTTTTGTGACGGAAAAAAGTCCGTCACAAACTTTTCCTTCACAAATATTGAGAATGGCGAAATTTTAAACGGTCAACTATTAGCCGTCACTATTTTTAAAATGTCATCATAAAGTCCATCACAATTGTGACGGCAAATTTACCGTCACAAAAATTCATCATTGTCGAACAATTTTTTTGTAGTGATGTTTTATTTACTAACATATGTGCCACCACTGCACACGACTATATGTGCGACTATGTATTAATTATATATAGTGAAGAGGGGCAATAAAGTCAAAAAATGACATTTTTCAAAAAAATTATGTGTGCCAATATCTAAAAATGCCCAAAATAAAAAGAGAAAAATTAATACCAACAATCATGTAATTTAATTATGATTAATAATCATTTTGACATTTTTTGGATAATACCAGCCCTAAATGCATTTGATCAAATCTATGGGTGGGTGGTTCTCATCCTACCCATCCTAAGTGAATGAATGGATTCCTCTTCCCAATTTCTTAATGGGGATTCCACAAGGAGGCCCCCGTTTTGTCGCTGGGTGCACAGCCTTCCGCTGGGAACCGTCGACAGCCCAGTGCCGCCTAGGGCTCTCCTTTCATAGCCGCCAGTGTTCGCCGACACGGCTTTCCTTTAAACAGGTGACCACCGATGAAATCGCCTCTATCTAATGGTGGCCCTGCTTCCGACAAGCGCTGCGGCCTATGCCTTTTTGGGATCTGGCCCATGCTCTTATCTTCTGACGGTCGCTGTTCAATCGACGCACCGCCTGGCTACGCGACACCCTCCGTCCACATCTCAGATTCAAAGTTGATTGTCCAATGGACCGCCGCAATTAGATGGGTTTGCTATTTCTGCATCTCGGATCCCCCAACCCAGATGCGTTCTCCGTCTGTTGGTTTTGCTTAATGTGAAATCCCCAGCAGACAACGACACATGCCTCGACTAGGGCAGACGATTTTTTCATCGCCGCCTGATTCCCAAGCACAGAACTTTCGGTTGGCGTGAGCAGTTGATTTCTCGTGAATTCTTACACACTCCGACTTCGCCGTTTTCTTCAATTTCTGATTCCAATTAGAAGGAGTTTCTTATGGGGTTGATTGCTCGATCTCTGGAATCCGACGAAACTGTCTGTCGCGATTTCGAAGAATCAATCGCCGCCGTTCGGTTTAATTTTAAAAGCGTGTGACATGCTGACTACACTTCCAGTGCACGACCATTACCGATGTTAGGCAGATACGGTCATCATCGTCGTCCATGTTCGTCGTCTACGCCGGAGAAGGTGGTCGAGGGAAGAACTCCACAGTGCTCAAATTTCCGTTGAACTCACACAAGAATTCAAATCCACGTTCTACCCGAGAGGGTCACAAATGGGCGATTAAATAGGCCACAAGTGTAAGGCTATGGGCCAAGACAAACTTGGCCCAATACTTTGAGAAAGAAGACCGGCATTTGGGCCAAAAGCCCAACGGGCCCAACAAATCTCCACCTTGGCCCAAATCATATACCCTTGTGTATAACTAAATGGGAATTCATCATTGCACTTTTCCCGGACACCTGCAAAACGAAAGACACAAAGTCAAATGCAAGATCCAGAAATTTGACACAAAAGTCAAAGTATCACAAAAGATACACAAATCTAAGCCGAAGCAAAGATCACGGACACATAGTCACAAAATATTTAAAATATCCCAAGGATAAAATAAACGGAGCACACAAGCTCAAGAGTAGACACAACATCCACGGAAAAGAACTGCATACAACATGCTTCAATCAAGAGAATCAAAATTTAAAGTCCTCATGCAAGACCTAAATTTTTCAACAGATAAGCATTTAATACCCATATCAGCAGGATTAAACTCAGATGCAATCTTTTCCAGGTTAACAATACCTTTTTCCACAATATCACGAATGAAATGATACCTAACATCTATATGCTTGGTTCTATCATGGAAAACAAGATTTTTACACAACTGAATCGCAGACATACTATCAGAAAACACAGTGGCACATTTGTCAAGAAAACCTATTTCATTCAGAAGACCTTGCAGCCAAATAGCTTCCTTTAAAGCATCAGTAATAGCCACGTATTCAGATTCAGTTGTAGATAAAGCAACCACATGCTGTAACTGAGACTTCCAACTTATGCAAGAGCCACACAAGGTAAACACATAAGAAGTTGTAGACTTCCTATTATCTCTATCATTTGCATAATTGGAATCAACATAGCCAACAAGGCTCACACCATTTGCAGATTTGGAAAAGCGCAAACTTACCTCCATGGAGCCCTTGAGGTATCTCAAGAGCCATTTCAAAGCCTCCCAATGAGGCGCACCTGGATTAGCCATATACCTACTCAAGCAACTAACAGAATATGCAATATCTGGTCTAGTGCTAACCATAAGATACATAACAGACCCAATGGCATTGGAATAAGGAACCTTTTCCATTTCAGCAATTTCAGAATCAGTCTTTGGAGACTGATCCTTACTTAACACAAAGTGAGCAGCAAGAGGTACATTCACAGTTTTAGCAGGCATCATAGAGAATTTACTCAAAATCTTTTCAACATATGAAATCTGATTAAGCAAGAGAACATGGTTCTTCCTATCTCTATCGATGTTCATTCCAAGAATCCTTTTAGCATCTCCAAGATCTTTCATATCAAAATTATCACATAGACTCTTTTGAACAAGCTCAACATACTCAAGATCAGGGCTAACAATTAGCATATCATCCACATATATGAGCAGAAAAACAGGAACAGAAGTATCAATCTTGAAGTAAAGGCAATTATCATGCAAGCTTCTCTTAAACTTCAACGATGTCATGCATTGATCAAACTTCTTATTCCACTGTCTAGGAGATTGTTTCAAGCCATACAAGGATTTCTTCAAATAACATACATGATCAGGATTTTTGGGGTCCACAAAATCCTCAGGTTGTTTCATGAAAATTTTTTTGTCCAAATCACCATTAAGAAAAGCCGTTTTTACATTCATTTGCTTCAATTCCCAATCAAAATGAGCAACTAATGCAAGCATCATACGAATCATGGTGAATTTAACAACAGGAGCAAATATTTCATTATAATCAACCCCTTCCTTTTGAGTAAAACCTTTTGCTATCAATCTAGCTTTAAATCTAACATTTTCAGGCTCATGTTTCACTTTGAAAAGCCACTTGCAATCAACAACAGAGCAATGAGCAGGTTTTGGAACCAGAGTCCAAGTATGATTAACATGCAACGATTTCATTTCATCTTTCATAGCATTTAACCATTTCACAGAGTCGTCAGATTTTAAAGCTTCTTGATAGGTCTTAGGTTCATTATCAACACTTTCAAACGCATTACAAGCATGAGTATCAATATGAAAATCATCATACCTAGCAGGTGGTCTAATATTCCTTCTAGGTCTATCCCTAGTCAACACATAGTCATCATCTTCAGGAATATCATGCACATTTTCATCATTGATAACAGGTTCATTGGTAACAAGTTCTTGATCAACAATAGTGTCAGGCAAGTTTTCAACATCAGATAACAAAGGAGACAACTCCACCTCACTCGAAGAAGTGGTAGGATCATGTAAAGGCACAACATCAGGCACAGGAGCAGATAAGCAAGAAAATTCAGATTAATTGAAGATCACATCCCTACTAATCACGATTTTGAAACCAGGTTCAGAGATATCCCACAGCCTATAACCTTTAACACCCTCAGGATAACCAAGAAAAACACATTTTCTACTCCTAGGATCCAATTTGTCATGTTTCTGACGCACAAACGCAGCACAGCCAAATACACGTAGCACAGAATAATCAATACTTTTACCAAAGAACACATAGTCAGGGCACTTACCCTTCAAAGGCACAGAGGGGGATTTGTTTATTAAAAATGCTGCGGTAATAAGCGCCTCACCCCAAAACTTTTTAGAAAGTCCAGAAGACACCAACATGCTCCTCACCCTTTCTAACAAAGTCCTATTCATCCTCTCAGCAACCCCATTCTGTTGGGGAGTGTAAGGAGCAGACTTATGTCTCACAATTCCAGATTTGACACATAAATCATCCATGGCATTATTGCAAAATTCCAATCCATTATCAGTTCTAAGATACTTAATCTTTTTACCCATTTGATTTTCAATCAAAGTTTTCCAATTTTTGAACTTTTCAAAAACATCAGATTTGTTTTTAAGCAAAATTACCCACACTTTTCTTGAAAAATCATCAATAATGGACAGAAAATACACATTGCCACCTTGAGTTGGCTCACTAGAAGGCCCCCACACATCAGCATGCAGGTACTCAAGTATATCACTACACGAAGAAGTCTTAGGGTATGGGGAAACAGAGAATTTCACCTTCGCATGTTTGTCTTGCACACAAGAATCACAGAAAGAAATGCATGTAAGCTTATCATTACCAAAAGAACCAGCTTTATGCAATATTTCAAGACCTTTTCCACTCATGTGACCTAACCTACCATGCCAAATATTTGTTTTATCTTCTTTAACCGCGTTAGCAGACATAATAACAGATTTAGCACAACAAACATACAGGTTATTCCTTTTTTCAGCATTAAAGATGGGCACAGAACCCTTTACAATAGACATGCAACCCTTTCCCCACCTACCCTCAAGTCCCTCATCTTCAAGTGCAGCACAGGAAATCAAGTTGTTACACAAATCAGGCACATGTCGCACGTTTTTCAAAGTGAACACAGAATCATCTTCAAAACGCAAGCAAATGTCACCAACACCAAGCACATCACATCTTCTTTCATTAGCCATAGACACAGATCCATGAGAAACATTTTTATATGAAGAGAAAAGATGTTTAAAAGGTGTCATATGAAATGTGCAACCGGAATCCACAAGCCATTCACTATCACACAGAGATGAATGCACAGAATTCACACAACTATCAGAAATAGCAAACACATCGCCATAATTCACAGATTCAGAGGCAACATTAGCATGATCATTAGAATTATTTCTCTTAGGATGAGGACACTTGTTCGAAAAATGTCCCCTTTCATGGCAATTAAAGCATTTCTTCTTTTTCTTGTCCCCATTCTGATTATTCTGGGATTTCACATCAGAATTTTTGTCCTTGTTCTTATTGTTGTTCTTGTTCTTGTTACGATTGTTAGGTTTCCCCTTAACATGCATAACCTCCCCAGAATTCTTAACACCCCTATTTTGTTTTAAATCATGCTCTTTGCTTTTTAAGGCATTCACCACAATATCAAGAGTAACGTCATCACGACCATACTTTATAGCAGACTTGACATCATTGTAAGAATCAGATATAGCATTTAAAAGCACAATAGGAGTGTATTCATCAATATGCTTGTCACCAGTTAGCTTAATATCTTGAATCAACTTCGTGAACACATCCAATTTTTCTTCAACATCTTTGTTTAAATCAAGTTTAAAACGAAAAAATTTTTCCAGAAGAAATATTTTACTAGGCAAAGATGTTTCAGTGTACAGCTTATCCAATGTTTCCCACAAAACTTTTGCGGACTCATGCACACCAACTTTTCTAAGCACAGGATCAGAAAGATTCAAGATAATCGCAGATAAAGCAAGCTCATTCATCTCAGCCTTTTTAGCAGGTGTATCATCTTTATCATACGAGTGATCTACAGCTTTGAATACCCTTTGTTGAATGAGTATGCACTTCATTTTCTGTTTCCAGATACTGAAGTCTCGCTTACCATCAAACGGTGCTTGTCCAAATGAAGACGAAGCCATGGGTATTTAAAATTGAGTAGAACACACTTTGAACGGAGAAAATACAGAAATACAGAGCAACAATATGTCACACACCAGGTTGACACTACTCTAATCACACACAAAGCGAGAAACGGAGCAGTATAACACACAAGGACAGATTTTCAGCAGCGGAAATTGAAAGACTAAGATAACAATTTCACAAAAGAAACAAACAAGAACAGTAATAAGAGGGTCAGCCGCCTCAGGGCATCACACAAGAGCAAATAAGAGGGCCAGCCGCCTCATGGCATCAGACAAGAAAATTAAATAAGAAAGGCTCAAGCTATTTCACCAGAGCGGTGTCTCCGACGAGAACATCGTACCACCTCTACGAGCCACCAGCCCATTACTTAACGGGGGCGGATCCCTCATAGTCTTGTTCACGTACCAAACACTAACGGGGCAGCCTCCACTCCAAGTTTCAACCTACACACAAAGTGAGAAACATTGGGGGTTAGTGAAGGCACAATCTGAAAATTTTCAGAAAAAGAACTATCCGAAAAAATAACAAAACCAAATCTGAAATTTTTTCGAAACAATATAAAATGAGAAGAGGAGAGACACTTCCCTTCCTCAAAATGGACACTCCAATCTGACCGGAACCCTAGCTCCGGCGGTCAACTCCGGCGGTCAACAGCGGCGGTCAACTGGACAGCGGCGGTCTCCGGCGGTCAGCGTGGACAGCAGCTCTGGCGGTCAGCTCCAGGCGAGCAGCTCCCGGTGGCAGCGCGAGCTCTAGCGGTCGGCGATTGGACAGCGGTCAGCGGACAGGGGCGGTCGCGATCCAGCAGATCTGAACGCGGTGGCTGGCTGGACGGAGGTGACGAGCGGCTACGCGTTTTCGGCAGGGCGAGTGACACCGACGGATGGTGGGCTGGCAGCGGTTGACAACTGCGCGCGGTCGCGATTCCGGCGGCGGGCTTCGATCTGACCGCGACGGCGAAGGGCTACAGATTTGGGCTTGCGGCGGCGCGACCGGCGGGCTGCTGGCGACGGGCTGAGCAGGTCCGGCGACCTTCGAGCAGCGAGCAGCGGCGACCTTCAGTGGCGAGCTACTCCCCGTCGCGTTTCCGGCGGGTGAAGGGTAGATCCGAGCAGCTCGAAGCAGATCGCAGTCGGAGGGCAGGAGCGGCGGCGTCAGATCTGAGGAGATCGCGATTCCGGCAAAGCGACGGCGTAGGGTAAGTCACAAATCCGGTCCTTCAGAGCCCGACGGCTCTGATCCGGTCAGATCACGACTCAGATCGTGATTCCAGCGAGGAAGTCCGCCGGCGGCCGGACGGCGGCGATCTCCCACCGGCGGCTGACGGTCAGCAGCTTCGGGAGATGGACGGACGACGAAACCCGCTCTGATACCACTGTTAGGCGGATACAGTCATCATCGTCGTCTGTGTTCGTCGTCTACGCCGGAGAAGATGGTCGAGGGAAGAACTCCACAGTGCTCAGATTCCCGTTGAACTCACACAAGAATTCAAATCCACGTTCTACCCGAGAGTAAGGCTATGGGCCAAGACAAACTTGGCCCAATACTTTGAGAAAGAAGACCGGCATTTGGGCCAAAAACCCAACGGGCCCAACAGCCGTCGACTTTGTCTCTTCCTCGCTGCAGTTTTGGGCAGTCTGCAATCTGCCGTCGTGACTCTAATGGCGATATTCAGCTTAGGCGGCAGAGGTCTTCTTGGTTCGATGGGCTTCGATTGATTATTGGTAAATTATTATGTACGAGTCCCAATCGGTCCATTGTCTACACTTTTGGTTTGAGTTGCTCGAACCCTTGCTAATTATCTCCCCTGGTTTGAAGTTGTTCACTATTTTAGGATGATTATGTTTACACTTGGTGTTGATTTAACTCTACCTTGTGATTCGACTGGTATTATTTTGAAGCTTGTTAATCTTGCTGTTTATGGTGGAGTCTTGAGCTCAGTTTTTGAGTTACTATGGCCGTTTAGATTTTATGGTTTGTTTCGAAAGACGGTCTGATTTGTTGGCATGTATGCCTTGTTACTGGATTTTCCAGCCGGATATGTAAAGGCGCATTACTTGATATCGGCTGATCTCCTTTGATTTCATCTAATTTGGCACTTAAGCAGGTTGATTCCTTTTGATTAGATAGCATTATTTTTGTTAGGGCCGACTGTTTTTTGCCTTGGTTCAAGCCACTTGTTTGGCTTTATTTTAGTGGAAATGGTAAAAAGTGTCCACTTTTGGATAACTGTAATTTTAAGTGGCCACATTTGTTATACATAATTTTTTCTAGCCACTTTGAAATGAATTGGCCAAAATGGCCTTGTGGGGGACCCACTTTTCAGGTGGTTGCAGATGAGATTCCACACTTTTTTGACCCAAAGTACAGTAAAGGAATCGGATTCTTCTTTATTTCTGAATAAAGTGTGGAAGTACAATACCTAATACCTAGTACTACTATGTAGGCATGTGCTCCCGCAGCTCCCCCATATCCATACAAAATAATGAGGATAATATATAGTGGAAATTGGAAAATGGGGGTGGTCGTCCAACACATATTAAAATTTTTTGTACCAGAGGTTGAGCATTTGGGAGCAAATTTCCAGTAATTTTGGAGAGAATTAAGATATTTGGGTAGCAGGTGTACAAGGTATGTTAAAACAAGTTTTATAGTTGTGATGCCCTAATTTTATAATTGTTGACATGGCTCATGAGTGTATTCTAATTATTCAACGTTTTTATAATAGAATAGAAAAAATTGTATGACTTGTAGAATAATTTTGTAACATTCAAAAGTTTTTCTATCTTAAATCTTCACCACTCATGTTACATCTTGGTTTTTTTAATTAATCTTTTCAAATTTGTTAAACAATGGTGAGTAGGCCAAATAGATTCAGTTGCTGGGCCGAGTAGAACAACTTTTTGGGCCGAATAGAACACCCGTCGGCCGAAATGCCCAAAAAATGATCTTTTATTTTGTGAAACTTAGTAGGCCGAATAGAAGAAGTTAGTGGGCCGAATAGAATAGCTTGGTGGGCCGAATAGAGTAACCGTTGGCCGAATAGCCCAAAAAAATTATTTAAATTTCAGAAAGTTAGTAGGCCGAATAGAAGAATTTAGTGGGCCGAATAGAACAACTTTGTGGGCCGAATAAAACACCCGTTGGCCGAAATGCCCAAAAAATGATCTTTTATTTTCTGAAACTTAGTAGGCCGAATAGAAGAAGTTAGTGGGCAGAATAGAATAGCTTGGTGGGCCGAATAGATAAACCGTTGGCCGAATAGAGAAAGCGTTGGTAGGCCGAATAGAAACTCAATGTTGGCCGAATAGAGCAAGTTACTAGGCCGAATATGAGACACTTTTGGGCCGAATAGAGGAATAATTGGCCGAATAGAAGAAAAAAAATACTTACACATTTTAAGGTGTGTCAAGGGTTTAGGGTTTTGTTGAAACAGTGTAGGTTTGCATACATTAATTTGTTGACTGGATAGAATACAAATTTAGTACAAATTTTCTAATGATTTAATGATGCAACTAATTATCTAATCTTTTAATGTTGATGTCATTAAAGTTATTTTTGAAAAAATGTGCAGATGAGTTATAGAAAAGCTGGGATATGTTGGGGTGGAGCATGGGAAGGATTGCAATATATAGGTGGAGTGGTGAACTGGTTGTTCTTGCCAGAGGCCAGTTTGTGTTATAGTAGCTTGCTAAAAGAAATTCATGACATAGTGCAAGCTGATTTGGGGCATTGGGGTTATGTAGTTCATTCTCTAGTTGATTACAATGGCCGTTTGTTCAAATATAAGATAAAGAATGATGCACGTGTGGCAGAAGTGTTCAAGTGTGTTGATGATGTCGGAATGATGTACGTCACACTCTGTCCTATCACGGGTGCAGGGAGTAGTATGGTTTTAGGGATGGGTTATGATTACGGAGGTGCTGGTACGAGCAATGACCCATGTACGAGGGCAAATTCTTCTGGGAGACATGATTTTGATTTGAATGTGGAGTGTTGTCCGGCCTCAGAGATGCAGTGTGCTGGTTTTAGAGAATCTGTAGATGCAGAATCTGGTGATGTCTCTGGTGAGTGTGCTAGTTTTAGAGAATCTGTAGATGCAGAATCTGAGATCCCAGTAATGACCAAAACATGATCTCCTAAATATCTCCTCCGCATTACCCCCAACCCTAGTTAACTGCCTACGAATGATATCCATAACGACCCCAGGTTTGCAGTAATTATGTATACTGCATTGTTGACCCTGCATGGAAGGACGCTTCCATTCACCCTGCACATATATATTTTTTTTTGCTAAATAAGACATAAATTCATAATTATGGGCAAAATAACAATAAGTTCATGAAAACCCTAAAACGAAATATTTGAACACAAACATTTACTCTATTCGGCCAAAAGTTCCTTCTATTCGGCCTACAGAGTTGTTCTATTCGGCCATCTCTAAATCTCTATTCGGCCAACAAAAATTTCATTAAATTTAAAAATACAAGTCTTCCAGTTTGCTCTATTCGGCCAACACTTGTTCTATTCGACCTAAAGATTTGTTCTATTCGGCCTAAAGAAAACCTCTATTCGGCCTACCAAAATTAAAAAAGTCATTACTACACTTTGCTCTATTCGGCCTACACACTTGTTCTATTCGGCCTGAAGTATTGTTCTATTCGGCCTACTGAAAACCTCTATTCGGCCAACCAAAATTATATGTCATTGCTCAAATATTTTGCTCTATTCGGCCTACACATGTTCTATTCGGCCTGAAGTATTGTTCTATTCGTCCTGAAGTATTGTTCTATTCGGCCTGAAGTTTTGTTCTATTCGGCCTACACTTGTTCTATTCGGCCTGAAGTTTTGTTCTATTCGGCCTGAAGAATTGTTCTATTCGGCCTACTGAAAACATCTACTCAGCCAAGACAATATTTAAAAAAAACCAAAAATAAATGAACACCACTGCATTCCTACTACAGTAAAGGCCAATTCAACATCCTTACATAACATTAGAAACAGTACATTATACATATTTAAACATGCCAATAACAATGCTTATATACATACCTGAAAATTTGCCATTTCAAGTTGATGCACTCTGGAGACCGCAAATGGAGAATTCTCCACCAAGAAATGCATTGTTCATCACTGGGACGAATGGAGAGAAGAAGAGAGAGGGTGTTGGACGAATGGAGAGAATAAGAGAGAGTGTGTTGGACGAAATATGAGAGAGAAAGAAATAAAGAAAGAAACAAAGAATGAAGGGAGAGAAAAAGGTGAAAGTGATGGTATTGATGTACCCCACCAACCCACATCCAAAATCTTAAATTCAAAATTTAAAACTTCAAAAAATGTGGTCCACCCACCCCGCATTTATTGCAGTCAAAACTGACATGATGATGGCTCAATTATTTTCGTCCTTTGTGTAACAGTTATGTGGGTAATTTGGGGAATCCACTTGAAAGTGGCTAGTAAAAATTGGTTTTAAGAGATGTGGCTATTTTAAATTGTACTTTATCAGAAGTGGCCATTAAAAAATCGGACTCTTTATTTTATATGGCAACTGTTAGCCATTTTTTCATCTTGTTCTCTTTTCCCTCCCCTTCTTATTTTCCTTTTCTTTTTAATAAAAAGCAACTTATTAGCCTACGTGAATGAGTGTGTCTACTTCTAAAAGTCAGCCCATTCTCTCTCCTCCATCCATATTTTCAAATGAGAGAGGAAATACGATCCCATTAATTCTTATGAACTGAACCCACCAAACCAGCTATTGTCGTCCACTCGTCTCCAGGTCTGAGATTTGTGTTTATGTAGGTATCCATAATGTTACCCTTATAGGTAAATGTGATTGTCGTAACATAGGTGAACATGTAAGTGATCATATAGGTTATCATGTTGTTAATCATGTAGGTGACCACGTAGGTAACATCTCCTATATTTACTTCGTCTTACATTCACCAATACATGAATTCCGAAAGCATAAATTGTGATGTTCATTAAAAGAAAAAGACCTTTAATTGACTGATAACTACACACCTATATTATTATAGAAGGACTAAAGAATAAACATATATTTCAACATCAAGAGAAAAATCAATACTTAAACACATAATACATAGTTATCCCTATTGAACAATCGAAACATTCTAAACTCCCCCCTCAGAACACCGCCTCTCCCCCCTCAGAACACCACCTCGTATAGCCGTCAGTCATCCATCGAGCTGACATCTTTCCCTCCATTGGACTTGACAGAGTACGTATCTTCTCCCTGCCAATAATAGCCTTGCTATTGAAGTCCATTTATTTCCATGAACCGCGTGATCATGAAGTATGATGCGATCTTCTTCATCTGTAAGAATTGGAGCCCCATAACCCATTAAAAGACGCAGCTTGTAAACAACAATTAACTGGTGACTATTGACAATGCTCATAGAAATCGAACATACGAGTGATTTTATACTTCCAAAAAACCTAAGATTTATATAAAAACAAACACTCAAGAGGGTTGGCAATATGTACAACATTTAGATTAATTCAAGGTAACAAAACTCACCCTAATCAAACTAGCATGAATTTGTTCCAAATAGACACATGAATATAAACGTACACGAAGCTACATAAATCCGATTCAGTTGAGTGTATTTCATACAATGGAACTGGAAAATTATACACACTTTGATCGAATTGATCTTTATAATTCAAATTTGAAGGCTTCAATTTAATCAACAACCACAAACTACATTGCTGAACTATTAGCTAAAGTAAAAACTGCAACTTCAACCAGAAAATGGAACAGACGAAAAGGAATTACATTTTCCCCACAATGGATTAAAGTAGTAAATCAAAAATGAAAAAAACAGGAAGGAACTAGAATTCAGCAAATTAAACAAAACAACTAATTCACGGATAATTACCAGTGAAAGGCTTGCGTTTAACGGCAGGATCGAGCTGATTACACCATCGGAGGCGGCACGATTTTCCCGATCTACGATGTTTTTTACAAGGCCTTTTACGAGGGAGAGTTCCATGTTGTCGTCGACGATGTATGTGGATAATAGTTCGTAAATGGCAGAATGCCGGAATTGTAGTTGGGAATGAAGAGATTCAGTTTCTGAAATTTTGATTTTTGAAATTGAAAACAATAAAAAAGAAGGGAAATCAGTGCGAAGGGAAGAAGGAGAAAGGAAAATAAAGTGGGATTCCAGGGAGAGAGAGAGAGGAAGCCTACGTGTGTGTGGTGGGGAGGATGTCGGGGGAGGTGGGTGGGTATATATGTAGGTGGGGTAGGAGAAATTGTATTAAGGGTATTAGAGTCCACAAAGATTCATTTGGATATTTTTGATAATCTTTTTATAGAAGTGTTGGTATTAATTTTCGACTTTAAAATTTGTATAAAAAAAAGGTCTCCCAAATTATGTTGGGTGACATTTTTCCAAAATAAACTATTAAAGTGACATTTTTTACAATTTCTATTATTAATATTGGGTATTGTTTTCATTTTTAAAGTGTGTAAATATTTTTTGGACGTACTAAAATAAAAAGTGTATAATTAACTTTCAGAGAGAGTAATACCTTTTCAAATTCCAGATAGTGCCGCCCATATTGAAGAATGAAGACTTAAAGCGAATTTTTCAAATCCGAAAATATTATAATTAATACAAAACACACAAAACAAAAAGTGCTAAATTGAAGAAAAAACTACAAATAAATTTTATTTTTATTGTAAATAAATTTCAACATCTGAGAAATTGGAAAAAGAAAATCATTTTTATTAAAGTTTGTGGGTTTTTTTTTTAATTAATCCAAACAAAAATAAATTATCACAGTCGTGATTCAAACAAACATAGTTTGCCAACATTCAAACACCCTGCAAGGAACCAAAATTAGCAGAAGCAATAGTTTAATACAGATTACAATGGCGGGACCGCGGGAACTCAAAATTTTAGGGGGGAGAACTCTATTCCCGCTCAAATTCGGAAACTGAACCGCCTAGTTAACCGCGCGTAATGCGCGAAATCTAGCTTTATCTTCCCCCAAGCTACAAATTTACCAAGAGAAACCCTAAAGAAGAAGAGCCAGGAAAAATGGAAAACAATTTCGCAATGTCGGAAATGCACAAGTTGCTGAATCCTTGCATTTTTCATCTACAGAAGCTTCGAAGCGAGCTCAATTGTCCTATGTGGTGTGTGTTCTATTTCAATTTCTAATCTTTCAATCTAAGCTTTAAGGATTAAAACGCAACCTTAATTATTTTGGGGGTTTCTGTAACCTTTGTTTTTATATTTTGTTTTTTAGTTTGAACTTGATGAATAAGCCCAAGCTGCTGCCCTGCAATCACATTTTCTGCGAGTGAGTTTACTTTTCAATTTTCTGTTGTTTTTTCGTTAGGGTTAATATGTTGCCAGTTCATATGCGCGGATGATATCATCCCCTTTCTGGACAATTATTTTTTTAGAAATTTTAAATTATGATAATTTTTATTGTTTTCTTCGATGCAGTATCTGTGTCCCTAAGTCTTGCCAATTTGGCACCAAGTGTCCTGCCTGCCAGGAGCAATTTACAGATCAAGGTACGTTTCAAAATTTATTATACTATGAAGTTCAGTGCTTAGCTAGTCCGTTAGGTTTTTGGAACAACTGAACTGTTGTGTGAAAGAATTTTATTGATTTTGCAGAAATCAGATCTGCTTCTTATATGGAGAACATTGTTTCCATTTACAAAAGTTTGGATGCTACTTTCAACTCCGCCACCTTATCACTTTTATGCACTGGTGAGTTGTAACAAAAGAGGATAACTAAATTATTTATCTTGTATTGTTGAAATTTTTAGTTTTGTGATTGTATTTAAATTTATGGTTACTGTAGATTCTAGAAGTTCAATGTCAGCCTCTAAGGAACCCGATGTAACGGCTCATACGGCAAAGAATATTCAGACTGATGCATTGCAGATGGACTCTTTTCCAAGTAGGGTGCAATTAACCAGGTGCTCAATATCAGAAGAATTAGATGTAAATCATGTTCCAGAGATCTCGCCTGGTAGTTCTCCATCCTCTGTTGATGCCAAAGGTTCATGTCATAATAGCAATCCATGCGGAAGAAATGGGGTAAAGTCCTATAAAATATTTCTCACATCCAATTGCACCCTCAGTTCCTCAATTCTTAACTCCCTTTTTTCTTTATCATCCAGTTTACAAAAAAATTCATTGCTTGTCATTTTTTAATTCATTACTATATGGAAAATGAAAAAAAAATCTTATAAATAATTGTGCTCATCTTGAAAGCTCAATTTTAAACACTGTGCTTTTGGTGTATTTTGAGTGGATGGATTCAGCATCTGCCAAATGACTTGCCTGCTAAATAATTTCTTACGAAGAATAAGATCCTGCTTCCCGGTCTTTGAGCTGAATGAGTACAAAAGTTCCCTACTCTTGAATTCATGATGTTTGTATTGATATTATTTTCAATAATTAACGACCCCAAAGGCATTCATCTTGCATATATTTCATCCTTTTCAATTCTTTTCCAAATATTTTTGCATTTTTTAAAATGTTCCTCCTTTGTTGTATTTTAAAATGTGAAAACTCTCAGAGTTTTGTGGGAAGAGAGAAAAAAAGATTTTTTTATATGTGAAGTTGTGTATTATATTCAATAAATTTTTTTAAAAAATGTCGGTAGTATAAATGCAATTCCTATGATGTTCAACATGTCCTTGTGAATTGGTTTTTCAGCCCATGCTAAAATCTGTTCTTTCCACACATGTATGTATTGACATGGGTATAAAGATTAATCTTTTAAAATTAACTAATAATTTTTTTTCAAAAAGGCTTGTTACTGGAAAATGAAGTTCGCACATTGAACAGAATATGCAAATGAATATCTAGTTTCATTACACAGGATATATTCTTCATAATTGGTCTGGATTTCCTGTGTGATTTTGGTGTAACATCTCCTATGCCACTCAATTGGGTGGATGACACGTGGAAGAGAGGGAAACTATATCTAAAAAGGAAAGATAAACCTTAGATGCATGGATTTTCTTCTCTCTCATGTGTTTATCATATTAATAGTGGCACAGGGGATGACACATGAAAATGGCACAAGAGATCTCATGTGCTTCATACCTCTAATGTTGGAAAGTGCAATTTAAGACATAGTTTCTACTTTTGCATAAGTTCAGTGCAAACTGCAAAACACACAAGGGTGTCTCAAATCATAGTCGCACATGTTCAATTTAGTTTTTCATAAGAATGACTTGTCATCTTATTCTTCTTGTGTGACTGTTTGAGCATGTTTTTTCACTGGCTTGCACTGACTTAATGCTTTTTTGTGGTTTGTTGGCATATATTGAACTTCTAGCAATTTGGTTATTCATCAAATTATCGATCAATATATCTACACTTTTAGCCTGCATTTGTTAAATTGATGTAGTGCCTCATTTATACATTTCTTTTCTCTAATATCCTTCAGCTCACATCTGCAGGGTACATATGACAATGGATCCAGGAATTCTGTAAGAGACCAGTCAGGTACATTTGCAGATAGAGATAATGTGAAAAACTCTTCACATACAAGGGAATCTAAGAGGCAAAAGATGCTGAATTATGGATCATCAGATGTGGTTTTGCAAAGCCATGCGTACAGGTCTGATCCTGCAGTTTCCATAAATGGGGAATGCAAACCCAAGGAAGACACTACCATTATTTCTTCAGCTTCACCCAGTAATGCAAATGGAAATGAAAGGATGTGTGCATTTTGCCATTCTTCTAAGATAACTGAAGTAATCTTCTGTCTGAGATCTGTTTCTCATGAGAACATGTCTTAGTTAGGGTGTGTTTGGTATTTTTATCGGAATGGGAATGGGTGTGGAATGGAAATGGAACGGATTGGGTATGATTCCTCCCATTTTGGGGATGAATGGCCTATTCTCCAAAAGTAAGGTGTGATTACGTCCCTTATCCATATCCAAACTCCCAATTTAGTTCCCATTTCCGTTCCTTGCATTCAAAATCATCCAACCAAACACTCCCTTGATGTTTATTGCATAATGTTAGTGTCAGTGGGTTTCTGGGGTTTCACATTTAACGCAATATTTTGATTTATCATCTGATGTTGTAGTGGACTGGATTGTTGCTGCATTATGTAGATGGAAAGGAGGTAAAAAGAGGTGACACTGCTATTCCCAAGGCCATTTCTGTCCACAGTAAATGCATAGATTGGTACGAAATTCCCTCTCATCAACCTTAATGTTTAAAATTTTATATTACCAACCAAGATTGCTTGGACAATTGCATAGGAAACCTTAGATGCTTTGATGCAATATATAAATCAAGAAATTCTCTTAATAAAAGGGAAACATTTAATTTTTTTATTTTATAAAATACTACTAATATTTTATGTTGGAACTTAAAATTAATGAAAACACCTGTCTAGATAGAGAGATATTTGGATATGATCCATATTAATATGGTTGGCTCTACATGGTGAGATTGATAGTTGTTGTTTTTTGATTGTTGGCTCTACTTGAGTTTCCAATAATATTGTTTTGTAATATACTTCTCCCTCTGTCCTGCTATTTACTTCCACTTCCCATTTTTGTCTGTCTCAAAATTTATACACACTTCTAAAATAGCAAGCCACATAATATCAACACCCTCACAATATCACAATAATACAAAATTGCCACATACTTTTCTACAATCAACTGTTCAACTTTGTACACTTTTCTCATTAAATTACCCAAAATATCCATTCTTTATCTTACTTTATACACCTAAAAAGCAACTTTTTTATTTCTCCGTGGACACAATATGTGCACAAATTACTGAAGTGGAGGGAGTAATATGTTTATTGTGTATTTTAATCTATTGGAGTAAAAAAGAGCTCATGTTTGTTTCCACTGATTTTGTTTGATTTTTTTTCTTTAGTACATCTCAAGAGCTTGCAGACTTTTAAGTTCTGGCACATTTAAAAATTTGATGGTCATGATCTAATATGTGGTCATGAGTTCAATTGCAGGAGTCCTCAAGTTTACTTTGAAGGAGAGACAATTAAGAATTTGGAGTCTGAACTAGCACGAGCTTCTAAGCTCAAGTGCAGTAACTGTGGGTTAAAAGGGGCAGCACTTGGCTGCTTTGCAAAGTCATGCAGAAGAAGTTATCATGCGCCTTGTGCTGTAGAAATCCCAGATTGCAGATGGGATTGTGTATGTATACTGTATTTTACTGCTGGTTTTTGTTTCATCATTCTGAGCTTTCAAGTTATCCCATTCCCAGTTGCCTGACCCCACTGATAAACATGTATGGTTGCAGGAAAGTTTTTTAATGTTATGCCCTATCCACACATCAACTAAATTTCCAAGTGAGAAGTTCCATCCTAGAAGTAAAAGGCGTCAAAGTGGTGAAAAGTCTTCCTTGTCCAGACAAATGTATGGCATTGTTACAGTCATCATTTAGTAACACTATAAAGTATTGGAATATATAAGAACTATGCCAGTAGGCACTAACTCTTGCTTAAGTGACAAATGCATGATTCTTGGTTTCACCTAGCAAGATATCTCTTTTAATTATTCCTTCATAATCTTTTAAGCATAGTGCTTATCAAATATCTTGGTATACTCTTCTGTTGGGGGCACAATATCCTACATGAGTTGTTACTTTTTTTAGATAACGATAAACTTATCATTTCTGTTGTCAAATGCAGCCCCTCTGAACAGTTAAAATTTTGGGAAACCTCAGCTAGTGGACCACAAGAATGGTTTTTGTGTGGATCGGCTCTGTCTTCAGAGGAAAAGGTTGATTTCCTTATTATATATTCTGGTCATGACATGCCCGGACATTTTGGAGGCAGCAAATTCAATTTTTCTTGCACACTTCTTTTTGTGAAAGATTTAAGTATAGTTGTGCATTTTTATCAAGCAACTAATTTCTTTATCTTTTATTTTCACCCTACAGTGTTTGGTGGCCAAGTTGGCTACAGTTAGTGGTGCCACTGTGTACAAGTTTTGGAATCCAAAAGTTACACATGTGATTGCAGCGACAGATTCAAATGGTGCATGCAGTAGGACTCTGAAGTTTCTCATGGCAATTTTGAACGGAAAGTGGATCCTTTCTATGGATTGTAAGCACAAGTTTCTGCTTCCATAATTTACTAGCGATATATAAATTAGTAACCTTGAAGATGACATCCCAATTTTATTAAAAAAAATTAATAATTTGATAATTAAAGAATTAAATGGAGGATGTGATAAAACGTTTAGAAAACTAACACTAACAAAATCTAACAGCTATGTTCTAGTTTTAGAAAAATAATTTATGAAAGCCCCACATAAAATTTAAAAATTTGGTACAAACATGATATTTCTAATTACCATAAACAACACATTTTTAGTTTTAAGAGGTTAGGCAGCAGGCATGGAACAAGCTAAAATTTCAGCAATTTAATTTCCTCTATCTTGTGTACTTAACATCAGCAGAAGAAAGTAAAATGTCTTTCTTAATACTTATTACATTTCAATACTCAACAGAATAAAGACTAAAAATTAAAACCATATCACAGCATAACTGCATAAGCACAAAACATAATTAATAGTCTCAAACTGAGAAAAAAGGTTTTAATAATGTGATAATTATTAGTCTTGTATTATGCATCCTCTTAGCTGCGTAAACTTCTTCAATTATAAATATTAGAAATGGATTGCGATGAACAATCATTGCTCAGTGGAAATTTGTCAGAATTAAATACAACAAGCAATAAATGTGAATTTATGCCATCATGCACATATAGCGAGTTTCGTTGATCTATATAATCTATTAGCAATGTGGAGGTCCAAAGGACCTATTAGCATCATGGGGCTTGTAGACATACAAGCAATGTGGGGTTCTGAAGACCAATTAGATCATTATGTAATAAACCACATTAGCACAAGTCTCATTTATTAAAAAGTAACCAAATAAATACGCCCCTTGTTTTTGTAAAAAAAGGCGCTTTGAGTATGGATGCAAGATCCAACTTAAAATTCCTAAATGCTCTTGATGCTTGTACATGTTTAAGAATGAAATATAACTTAGACCCTAGTCATATAAGCATTATTGCTCCTAGTGGAAGTTGGTTCTAATAAGGATTGTATCTAATCTAGTTTGAGAAATTTAGTTCGTGTGGCTTAAAATCAATAATGTAGAAGCTGGATTTTTAATTAGAGATGTTGGAAAATTTTGGGTTGCTGGAAAATAATTTAGATTGCTGAAAAAATGATAGTTGGAAAATAATTATTAATGGCTGGAAAATCCATTGGGTAGTTAAAGAAATAAATACATGAAGTAGAAAAAAACAAACGAGAAAACTAGAAGTATTTCCTTTGAAATTTTTTCAAGATACACAAAAGATTCTATAGAACTTATGAATTCACAGGATTTGGTCCATTAGGCTGTCACAATGCGATAGGTAAGGTTATTGTATTCTTAAGGAAGGAAATCAATTGTTGACCTAAATTAAAGCTATTAGAAAGTTTTGACAAAGTATGGAAAAACCTTACAGGAATGAGGTGGAGTAATTAGTAATTACTCCCAAGAGTTTCCCTTGTTTATCTGAACCTTAAGCTTAAGACATGGGCTTTTTTAAAGCTAACTACGTGGACTTGAAGAGTTGTATGAAGGAATCTAAAAATCTTAGTAATTAAGGTATAAGAATAATGTTCCCTCTGTCCCTGATTTGTTTTCACCTTTACTTTTGCTCATAAGAAAGGTGTTACTTTTGGGGTTTGATTTGATATTTATTATTGTAAATAAAGTGTATTGAATGGCTAGTTGTTTCGATTTTATTAGTTTGAAAGTGAAAACTTTAGTGAGACTGACTAACATATAAAAGGTGAAAACAAATGTGGACTGGAAGGAGTATATAATTAAATAAAATATGAGGTGTAACATGATAACTAACGAACTTTTGTTTTGAAATCTACCTGACAATTTGCTATGTATTTTTCATTTTAGGGGTAAAAGCTTGTCTGGAAGCTAATCATCTTGTGAATGAAGAACCTTATGAAGTTAGTCTGGACAATCATGGGTGTCTTGATGGCCCGAGATCTGGCAGATTAAGAGTTGCAGAAAAGGTAAGTTTGCCTACTTAATTATGGAATATTGCTGCTTGTTCACGTGTCCGCAAGCTGCCAGTGGTTTGATGTTAACAAGAGGAACCTGTTGAAATGTACATCTATAAATCGCATACATTGCATTGGAACCATGTATTCTAATACTTTAGCATCTCTAGTGAAAATTTGAGGACAGTTTGGTCAGTGAAAAATGATCAATTTCCAGAATAAATAGTAAAACCAACTTTAAGCAACCATTAGCTGTAATTTTATAGACCCTGAACTTCTAATTTTCCACCCTATTTCGTTGCACAGGCGCCAAAGCTTTTTAGTGGGTTGAGCTTTTATTTTAATGGAGACTTTGTACCCTCTTACAAGAAGGATCTCTTGGATTTAGTTATGGTTGGTGGTGGAACAATTCTTGAGTGCATGGAGCAGATGATTGCAGAAGGAAATGGTGAACAAGTAATCTCGTCAACATTTGTTGTCTACAGTCACGATAACCCTCGAGCAGGATGTACAGAAAAAGAAGAGAGTTCTTCTTTGTTGAAGAGAGCAGAAGATGCTGAGCATGTAGCCAAATGTATTGATGCTCTGGCCATTCCTCACACATGGATCTTGGAATCAATAGCCGCATGCCGAGCGTTGCTCTGTCCTTGAGTAATGCTGATCATTATCTGTACTTAACGAGTGAATGCAGTTAGAGTTGGATGCAAAATAAATTTTGGGAAATGCACAATTTTGTCTAATACTACCTCTTTCCTCAAAGCAAATGTATCGGCTTCTCTTTTTAAGTGGATTAGAGAGTATTATATTTTGTGGATTAAAAAGTATAATGTTTTATGTGTAGTGGAAATTTGTGTTGTTTTTAATCATTTTACCCTTATATTTTGATTGCAAATCTTTCTAAGACAAGATTGGTAAACTCTTCCCATCCTATGTCATTTCTACCCTCAACATATTCAAGGTACCACAAATTAGCATTTTCTTCCATGTACATTGCAGCGTTTAGATTTTATCAATGATCATTCATAGGATTGAAAATTTATTCTAAAATTTTGGAAATTGAGCCATTGCCTAGGGGTTTGTCTAAAATTTTGGAAATTGAGTTTTGGCATACAATGAGGGAAATGAATGGGTTGAGTTGAGTTACTTTAGTCATTTATAGTGTACATTGATGTCGAATTAGATTCCCCATCTTGCTTCCTTTCCTTCCTGACTCTAGACATTTGAATTTTCTTTCTAAATTCCTCAAAAGAGCGGCAATTTGCACCACCAAAACTACTAAATATACCCTCATCGACTAAATACACCCCATTTAATTTTATTATAAAATATGTATATAATCACTAAACATACCCTAATTTTGACAAATTTGTCCTTTTTTTTTTTTTTATAAACACACATTCATGTTCTTGAGCAATTAAATCTCTGCATTTAAGAATTCACAATTCGTCCAAGAAGAAGAAAAGAACAATTAACTTGAGATGAATCTCAAAGGTTATTGCATCCGACGCGATACCATTTTCTTTTATTTCATCAAGTAGTGCGGAGGTTCCATTGATCCATACCACCATTCTTCTATCAGTTGACTGGAAGATAATTGTATGCAGTGTTAGAAATACAGTGAAATAATTGTATAATCTATTTTATAATATTATAGGCATTTTTTATAAGATCCATTCTTCATTTTACACGAATTAAAAGGAAGTATATGAGATTTTGATGACGTAAACCAAATATTGTGAATTCTATAAATCCATCGCTCTACATTCACTTTCGATAATTCTGGCTTGGAGTTGAATCATTCCAAGTAATCACTAAATTTCTTTTCTGCATAGTAGACATTATTCCCCAACTCTCTCCAATAAATCCACCATTGTTACGCAATATACATGTAGTTTTATGAATTATGGTTTTAATGTAGGGTGTAATATATAAGGTATGTTTAGAAATTAGAGATAATTGTAATATATATATATATATATATATATATATATATATATATATATATATATATATATATATATATATATATAAGGATATTTATGTCTTTTTCATTAATAATAATTTAATATAAGCATTTATGGGGTACTTTTAGTGATTTCAGGTGCAAATAGCCGCCCCCTTCCTCAAATTGTTGTTCCAATAAATAAATCCATTATTGATTGATTAAAATCGACTTTTTCTGTTTCATATGAGAAATTAGAGCCTTCAAATTATCTATCAGAACATCCATTCTCATTCTTATCGGCGGCATACACAGATCGAACCACTTTGATTACCAAATGTCACACACGTGGCACCAAATATTCCTTAACATCCAAAACCCATTCAATCGAATCAGCGATGAACAATGAACCTTTAAACAATTACCTTGGGTAAATCCATCAAATATGGATGACTGTGTGTGCCGGTGATCAAAGAAGAAAGTGCAGGAAAGGCTAAACAAAAAATATGAAACTAAATTATGATATTTTCGTTAATTCTATTACACCCGATCTGTTACTGTAGCAACAACTTTTAACTTTCCTAATCCCATTTATCTATCTAACTAACTAAGGTGTTAACAGGAAAGCTAAAGCGTGTTTCTAGAATTACAAAGAGAGAATAAGCTTCTTCTAATATTTACAATCTCCCTGTCGTTTGTAATCATTTTTGTTGGGCATCGCTTATTCTTATATTCCTACAAATCCTTAAAACTCAACTTATAAAGAAATCGGATAGGACTTTTCTTATTCTATACTCATTCCCTCTGTGTGTACGTATCCAAGTTGTACATTAGAAAACCTCCTCATTTCTACGATCTTCAAGCAAATTGACCGAAATTATTATTTTCACTTGTACGGATTAAATCCTCACCAATTCAATCAAAGGATAATCGCCGCAATTAAACCAACATCTACCAATCGTAATTTCGCATCTTCGATTTCCTTGTTTCTTTACGTGGGACTTTCCCTTTTTTTTTTCAGCGAAATTAATTTTATGTTTATCTGATCTTCGCTGTAGGCGATCCTTGTAGGCTGTAGCCTACATGTATTTCTCCAGTTTAATTAACCGATTGGTGAATTATGAAGTGATTTTATTTCTGATGTTTTAAATATCCAGGTATAAAGATGAGGGTCAGAATCAGATAGAGGAATAAGCTTTTCTTGCTAGAAATTTTGTGGTTTCTGGAATTTTAAGACTATAATTTATTTTTGTAGTTAATTTTTTCTAGTTTTTGTATTTTCCCGTTTAAGTGAATATCTTATTAATTTTATTTATTTTAGATAGAACATAGGTAAAGCTTTATCTGGATTGGAAAAATGAAAGATTCTGTGGGAATATATCGATCTTTCTAATTTATCCTTCTAGTTATGCAGCAGCAGTTGTCATGCTTATTTTCATTTCTTTGTTGTATGATGATTGTATCATCTCCGTCAGATTATTAGTCTCCAAGACAGTTGACAATTTTTGCATATATTTTGGAAAATGTATGCATTGATAATTGAATATTCTGAGTATCTGTTGTGATTATTATTTGCCCTTTCTTGCTGATATCTTATACTGTTGCGGAATATTGGGAGTGGGTTTATGTTACTTTTGTGCAAGAGGTCTATATAATTCTGCATATCTTCTGTTTGATTGTAAAGGTATGTTAGTGACCATTGGCTGTTCCAAAATGCTACTGCAGGTTTCAGGACTCTGTGGTGAGGCTCAAAGATAGTCAATAACTCTTTGAAGCCCTGGTACTTCCAAGTGTTTAGGACTGATATGAATTCAATTATATTAAATGCATATGCTATAAGATCAAGATAATATACTAAGTTATTACAATTTGCTAATTTTTGACCCATAAAAAGATTCAGATCCTGCATTAAGTTCCAGAGTGCCAGTGAAAGACAAAACATCATTTCCTTTCAAGCGGTGAGTAAACATGCAATTGATAGTAGCATTTTGTATTTAAAGGTCATACTGCTGTTACCTCACTATGATTTGATAGTCTGCAGCATGAAATATGAATTCCGCTGGCGTGATAGATCTTAAGACTAAATGAACTTGCTTTATCTTTATTAGGTCTTCCAGTGGTTCCTTTGAAATTTTTAAATCGTCCAAACATGGATTTTGATTCATAATATTTACGTACTTATTTTGTTGGTTGTTGGGACATGGGAGTGAGGGTGCTAAGATGTCTGTATCCTTGTTTCATTTAAATGAAAATTGTCTGTATTTGTGGATAGTTCTCTCTCCATTTCCACTTAAGCTTGTCCTTTGATGTAAGATAGGATGTAAACTTTCCCTTCCTATCATTAAGAGGATGGCCAATGTGTGGTAAGTTTGTTTATTCTGATGTCCAGTAAATTTTGTTGATAAGTTGGTTGTAGTTGCTTCTGATGGCATTTATGGTGAGAAGCACAATAGTATGTGTGACTGTGCGGTTCATTTCTAAAACCTTTTGCAAGTTCCACTTTCATATTTTGTTATATTTTGTTTCTTCTTTTCTTCGGTTTGTAGGGGTGGGTGGGGATTTAGCAATCTGCTCAAAAGTTTTCTTTGGATAGTGAGGCTTGTTATCTTCTTTAATGCTACGGTGACTTGTAAAGCTATTTTGAGTTGGCTATTCTTAGATGGTAATGTGCAAGTCACTGATGACTAGAACTTTGGATTTGAACATCTGTTTCATGATTTCATCTTCAATCTTGTAAAGCCTTCCTTTAAAATGTTGTTCTGTCTTCTTGGTTGAGAGCAATTGAGCAATCTGCGCTTGCTTGTAGTTTACAGGAAGGGATAGAAATGTAATGTTAGACAAGCTTTCTTTGGGTATTGAAGTTTTTGACTTCTTAATGCTTTTATACTTGGTGAGTGACTCGAACTGCTATTTGGAGTTTGATTTTTCTTAATTTTGAGTCGGTGAAGGCTCAAATATTAGATTAATAATTTTTTTCATCATTAATGCTACAAAGCCTCTTGCAAATATTATAATTTCCCATTATATTGGATTTTATAATTATGAATTAGCGGTTGGTGTGGTCTGTGAAGGTAGTAATGTTGCTACACCTTCAATATTTGATAGATGCTTTTTACTTTTGTTTATAATCTCAAATTTAGATAATGGTGGAACTCCGAAATTCTAGGGTAGTAGAGGTGTGCCGACTTATGGAAAAAATTGTTTTTCATTTCCATATGAATAGTTTTGATTATTATTATTATTATTATTTTGTTAGATAAATAGTGATAGAATATTTTGTAAGAAGAAAGGTATAAAATATATGGAGCCCATATTTTGTAAGAAGAAAGGTATAGAAAAATATGGAGTCCGACTAGGGTGCACCTGAATGATCTTAACCGTTAGATTAATTTTAAATTTGATCTTCACCATTAAATAATATAATATATTTAAAAAATTTTAATAAAAAACTACCCCACTAACCCCACTTTACCTTATAAATGTTGGGGCACTAGGTGCACCCCAGAATGACCCAAAAATATGAGCTTAAAATTGAAAATAGTGTAAAGAATATAGTTGATGCGAATACGTTTGTAGAAATGAGAGTGTGTGATATGATTGGATGTTCATAATTTTTTATGGAAAATGAGAAATTTAAGAAATTTCCATTGGCAAACACACCCGTACCTTTCTTGGTTTTATTTTTTAGTCCTTTTTGATACTTCCTCCATCCCAAACTTATCTTCATCAGTAGATACATAATTTAAGAAAATTTATTTTTTGACTAACTTTATTGACTTTGTAGCGGTGTTGTGGTATTTTTAGGTAATTAATAAAGTATAAAGTATGTTATGTGTGTTAGGTGGGAGTGGTATTTTTGAAATTAAGATGACGTTTGAGGTTATTGGTTGATGTGATGTTTCCTTTTTTGGATGGTGAAGATAAATGTGAAGATAAGTTTGGGACAGATGGAGTGTTATTTTTTGAATAATTGAAGAATTAAATAAAGTTGGAGAGATGTGTATTGATAGTGGGGGACTTTGGAGATTGCTTTGAGAATGAAAATGCTTATTTGTTAGAAAATAGTCATGCAATCTTCATCAATAAGTGTTGATATCTTGTTATAGATGTATGCCAGTATTTTTTTTTATTTTTTATTATAGGTACTGCGGGTGTACTAGTTATTGGAGTTCTTCTATAAGTGATTTAAGGAATGAAAATTTAAATTGTGTGAAACAAATTCACACGTGCAAGGAAATTAGAAATGGTTACATGAAGAGATGTAAATGGAAAATTTGATATGCTTTGCTTGGTAATGGAAGTTTGTGATCCTTTTAACGCCATTATATTTCTGAAGCTAAGTTTTACAGTGACTTGTAAAGCTATTTTCAGGTACAGGGTTGAGTCTGTAACAATCACAGTTATGGATCTATTTTTGGTATGATACATTCGGAGGTCCTTAAAGTATCATTTTTTGTTTTGAAAGACTAATATTTCAAGCATCTAAAAGTCTGTCAATATAGTTTGTTTTACGTAGCCCCTCAAAAAGGACTGAAGTAAAGAAAAATCAATAGTTGAAGGACTTTTCGATGTATTAAATACCCTCTTTAGGACTTTTCAAAACAAAAGCAATATTTAAGGACCTATTGATGCGTTGCCTTTATATATCTCATCATGAGTGATGCAAAGCCTTTTATCTAGCTTCTAAGCCCGTTAATAAAGAGTAAGGGGCCCGATGGAATGAAATCTAGGGAAGAGGTGAGTTACCATATCCCTTGAAACTAATAAAGAGTTTAGGGAATTTTTATTCTCACACCTTATCAATCACATGCTCAAGGTTTATTAACTCACATATCAACTCAATATAAACCCAACTCTACCTAAAGGTGAAAAGGCAAAAATAAGTACATTTTCGGAAAAATGTTGCGACCCTCGACCCAACCTGATGTCACAGGCGAGGGTCTGGTCAAGTAAATGTCTGCCTACCAACCTGAACTAATGTGTCAATACTTTAAGGCCTATGTGCTTATACTGTAAGCAATGTCAATACTTTAAGGCGAATGTTCTAATACTTTTGCTGAAAAATAACATCCACACACATACATGTGTGTGTGTGTGTGTTAATACTTTAAAGCTAATGTGCTAATATTATAAGGTCAATGTATCAATATTTTAAGGCTAATGTGCTAATACTTTAATGTCAATATGTTAATGGGTAGGGTCGGATCCAATTACAAGTGCAACTCTTAAATTAATTATAAGAGCTGTTATTTTGGTGTACTTGTTGAATAGTTTAGAGTTTTCCTGGGTTAGAGGTTAGTTTATAGTTCAAAAGAAGTCATGCATGGCCTTGTAATCATTAAGATATTTGCGGTGAGTGGATGTGCAAGTTATGTGACTGTTTTTCTTCTTATCATTTGCCCCTCTTTATTAGCCTGTAAAGTTATGACATTTATCTGTTGACTTATATTTCTTTAATTGTTAAATGTGGCCATGTGTATGCGATACATGCGCGCTAGTGACTCATACTACATGCTTCTTAGAGAAGCCTCTTCCAGTTTTTGCATGAAAATCCCTTCCCCATTTTTCTCATCGAGACAGTGAATTGTCTGTTGGGCAGCTAAATTCCTTTTTCTTTGGATAATGCGGTTGCTTAAATGTTGTTATCTAGAACTTCACCTCATATCATGATTAGAATTTCTCTAGACTTGTTTTGTTATAAAAGGTGTTAAATTTTTCCTTTAGCTTGTTTAATGCATTTGCTTTGGAATTTAAACTGGTATATGCTAATGAATTAAATGTCAGTGACACATCTCAGTTTAAATAGATGACTAGTAGGAAAAGAAGTCTACCCAACAATTCCAATGTATCTGTTCTATACAAGGAATTGGATGAAGCTTCATGTCCTATATGCATGGATCACCCGCACAATGCTGTTGCTCTGATCTGCAGTTCCTATGACAAAGGCTGTCGCTCGTACATATGTGATACCAGTTATAGGCATTCAAATTGCTTGGATCGATATAAAAAACTCAAAGAAGAAAATGCTGACACTTCTACTGAGAATGTTAACTCAATAAGTTCCAGTGATGTTGCTGTGGATCGATCCAATTACAGACTCGCAGGAAGTAACACTGGTGCTTTTGTTGGTTTGCCTGAAGGATCTGTTGTTAACGGGGCCCTTGATACGATGAATTCTGAATCTGAAGAACAAGAAGCAATGGTTCGGGGAAGGCTTAATCTTCAGGAGACCAGTGCGAGAGAAGGATTGAATCTCAAATGCCCTTTATGTCGTGGGCATGTTTTGGGTTGGAAAGTTGTGGAAGAGGCTAGAAATTACCTCAACCTCAAATCTCGATGCTGCTCTCATGAATCATGTTCCTTCTTGGGTAACTACAGGGAGTTACGTAGACATGCTAGGAGAGTTCATCCAACTGTCCGTCCAGCAGATGTTGACCCATCCAGGCAAAGAGCTTGGCGTCACCTTGTGGACCAGAGAGAGTACAATGATATTGTGAGTGCAATTCGCTCGGCTATGCCTGGTGCAATTTTACTTGGTGACTATGTGATTGAAAATGGGGTTGATAGGCTCTCAGTTGAAAGGGATAGAAGTATAGGTGGTGGTGAAAGTGGTGGACGTTTGCTAAGCACCTTCTTCTTGTTTCATATGATGGGCTCAATGGACCCAGGAGGTGATCTAAGAAGTAGCCAATCTAGAGCCCTGCCAAGACATAATCGAGGTAACGGAACCTTATCACGACGCCGCTATTTATGGGGTGAGAATCTTCTGGGTCTTCAAAATGCTGATGATGATGATCAAGAAGATGAGGACAATGAACCTGAGTTAATAGCTCAAGGTGATCCCGAAGATGATGCTCGTCTAAACCCAAGGCGACGAAGAAGGCTAACGCGTTCTCAGTCGGATGATGATCAGTAAAAAACTTCAGTTGCAAGCAATCTGGTAGCCCCCATTATTACTTTGTGAGCCTAAATGGCGCATACCCTTTCATATAATTGACTGTTTTGATTCTGTGCAGATTTTCTCTTGACAAAAAGGTCTTTTGGCATGAGGCAATCCAGCTCTCTCTTCTGGGGTGTTCTTTTCTGTGCTTTACAAGAAATGGAGAATAATGCTGTGTTAATTTCTGTACAAATTTGTATCTTTATTCATTTGTTTGGGTTGGAATTGTACCTTGATATCATCTCCCACAGACATCTGTATCATATGGTTTCACATAATTTGTTCTTGTTAATGAAAAAACAAGAATGTGCCTTCGGTTAAGGGTAACTGTCTGTCTAAGTCAGATTATGATTTTTATCTGATCAATAAAATCCTTGGGAGTAAGATCTTTTAAATCTTGCTATGCCGCGTATCAAGGGTTAATCGCAAAAACAAACTTCACCCCTACTTTAATTACAATTTAATCTTTACTTTTGAGAATTTGAAAAAAAAAAAAAATCACAACATTTGAAGTTTACTGTAAATGGCACACATCGGGTAGTTTGGTGCTGCTTGATTACTAACATTGTTGATATATGTCACGATTCCATGTCATTTTTAGTTAATTGTACGAAAAATTCTCACTTTTACTTTAGTTGTAATTCAATTCCAAATTGTACGAAAAATCCCCACTTTTACTTTAGTTGTAATTCAATCACAACATTCAAGATTTTGACAAAAAAAATAACCACTAATTTATATATTTTTGCAGATTGCATTCACATAATAAAATTTAGAGTTTAACTACAGTGCACCTGGGCACCTAAATAATCTTAATCGTTAAATCAAATTTTTATTTAATCTTCACCACTCAATAAAATAAAATTTAAAAATTACCCCACTACACCCTATTTTTAGTCTATAAACTACCAAGTGCACCGGTGCACCCGGTGCACTATAGAATAATCCTAAAATTTATTCATAGAGTATTTATATTTAAATTTGAATTTTTAAAAATTATCATATGAAATATGGAGTATATAATTATTAAAAAATATAAATACTTTTTTAGTAAGAAGATATTAATTTAAAATAGAATATAATTATTAATTTCTTTATTAAGTTTTAATAGGGTATAAAATTTTATTTTTTAAGTATATTTGTATTCAGTTATTTGGTTTGGCACGGAGTAACATATTATATTAAAGTCCACGCAATAAAATATTTCGGTTTGATTCGATTCTGTAAAGTCAATAGTTTAACGGGTTTTTTTTTCATTTGGAATTTTTTCAATTCGATTTCGTTAAGGGTTCAATAACATTCAATTATCACGCACAACCTAAAAAGAATATTGTAATTTTAAACAATAATAAATTCCATATATAAATACTATGGTTAATTGCAAAATAAATCACGAACTTTACTCCTATTGCAAATTAATCATCACTTTTGAGAAATTGAAAAAAAAAAACCACCACCTTTAAGTATTGTTACAAAAAAATCCAAAGAAACCATACTTTTAATTAGAAATTGGGTTCGTTTTGCAACAATACTTAAATGTTGTGGTTTTTTGAGGATTAATTTGCAATAAGAGTAAAGTTCGTGATTTATTTTGCAATTAACCCTAAATACTACTCCCTCCATCTCAATTATCTCTACACCCTTACTCCCTTCATCCCGCATTAATATTTACTCCCTCCGTCCCATAATACTTTTCTCACTTTCCTCATTTGTTTGTCCAACAAAACCTTTCAGCCCCAAAAAAGGAAACACCACTTTATCCAACAACCTCAAAAGTTACTTTTATTTCAAATTTACCACTCCTTTTTCACACACATATCATTACTTTATACTTTTTTATTACCTAAAAATACTACAATACCCTCCAAAGTCAATAAAGTTGGTCAAAAAGTGTAACTTTTCTTAAATAACGTGGAACAGTAAATGTGAAAAGTTTTCCGGGACGGAGGGAGTATATGGTTATATTTTCCATTTTGGTTTGTCTAAGTTAAGTCAAGTGGAATCCACACAAAACAATTTATTATTCTATACTACGCCCACACACATCACTAATACAAGTATCAACTACACATTAAATATTACTTTTAATCTACGTATAAAAAGGAAACGTAAACCTTAATGCGGGATAGAGAGTATTATAGATAGTAAATACCTAGTTTAAGAAAAATGATTTTATTATAAAAAAATCACATTAATCAATAACTAGAATACTTTAATACGAGTATTTGTTTAAAGTAAGTTATACTTGTGTTTTATTAATTTTAAAAGTAAAATAGGACTGGAGTTGTATATTTATATAGATACACGCGGATTAAGGGGTTGGGCGAGCGGGTATTTGGTAGCAGGTTATCGATACATGGGACTATTCATAAAATTTAGTCTGAGAGTAAGATTTGAAAATGCAGAAGCGTAGTATTAAATTAAACCAAGGGTTCTCGTGAAAAATCCACTATGAAACAAGCGCACAGTAGTGTCGAAACTCGTTCATCCTCTTCTCTTACTTAAATACCCTCCCTTCCATCCCAAAAACATGCAACTTCTTCCTCCGTGGAACTGGAACTCTCTACTCAACTCTGTCTCTCCATCGTTTCCTTCTTCTTACTTTCTTCACATGCACACCATTTGACAACCTACATTGTTCAGCTCCACCCGGACGTCTTATAGCTCCAGGCTTCATTGGCACCTTTCTTTCCTTGACAAGTCCATTTCCACTGAGGATGATTCTTCTTCTTCTTCTTCACGGCTATTGTATTCGTATAGGCCTACTGGGGAATGGGAAACTTCTATATGGAGAATCCATGTACCAAGGGAAGGGAGTTGCAGCTGCTGAGAAAGAGCTTGAGATAGTTTATATCACAGGTGGCAACGAGGGAAGCGAATTTTGCCTGAGAGGGTCTCTTCCAAGAGGCCTGGCCAAAGGTAAGATAGTGGTCTGCGATCGTGGAGTGAACGGGCGAGCAGAGAAAGGACAGATCGTACGAGAAGCCGGTGGTGCTGCAATGATTCTAGCCAACACAGAAATAAATTTGGAAGAAGATTCAGTGGATGTCCATGTTCTCCCAGCAACGTTGGTGTGTTCAGACGAGTCTTATCGCCTAAAACGCTACATAAACTCGACTGCAAGACCTAAAGCAAGAATCATATTTGGAGGAACAGTGATTGGAAAGTACAGAGCACCTGGGGTGGCACAGTTTTCGTCGCGAGGGCCGAGCTTCACTGATCCTTCAATTCTGAAACCGGATATGATTGCCCCGGGGTCAACATTATTGCTGCGTGGCCGCAGAATCTTGGCCCAAGTGCCCTTCCAGAAGATTCAAGAAGAGTAAACTTCAGTGTTATGTCAGGTATTTCTATGGCATGTCCCCATGTCAGCGGACTCGCCGCCTATCCAAAATGGTCGCCCGCAGCAATCAAATCTGCACTAATGACAACTGCAGACATCTATGATGATATGGGAAAGCCGATAATAGATGGAGGTAAACCTGCTGACCTCTTTGCAATAGGAGCAGGGCAAGTGAACGCAGAAAGAGCTATGAACCCAGGATTGATATACATCCAACCAGATGATCATGTTTCTCATCTATGCTCTTTTAGATACACAAGATCAGAAATATTCAGCATTACACACAGGAACTTGAGTTGTCATGACGTCTTGGGAAAGAACAGGGGTTTCAGCCTCAACTACCCGTCGATTTCTGTTATTTTCAGCAAAGGAGATACAAGAAAGATGGTTAAGAGACAGTTGACAAATGTGGGCACCCCGAATTCCATATACTCGTTGGAAATGGAGGCTCCTAAAGATGTCAATATGAAAGTTAGACCACGTCGCCTGATATTTAAAAAAGCAACTCAAACTTTGAGTTACAGAGTTTGGTTTACATCAAAGTCGATAAACCAAACCACCTACACGAGGTTCGCACAAGGGAGTTTGACATGGGTGAATAGAAGAGGTAACAATAGAGTTAGAAGTCCAATCTCAGTGACATGGTCATCAACAAAGTAAAAATATCACTATTGTTGTAATGGATATTAACAGTATCACACTAGTTTATTGTTGGAATTTGAAATTTAGGAGAAACTACAATACATCTATCCATGACTTGAGAGAGCTAAGAACTTGTTTTTTCTATGCAAGACAGGAATCAACAAAGAAATGGAATCATCAAGTAGAGAGTAAAAATGAACTTCACAATCTCTCAATATTTTCATTTTGCCTAATTAAAACAAAATGGATCAGACAAAAAATAATTGAAGAAAGTAGGGAGGAGAAGAAATGCCCAGCTTCATTTTTTAACAAATGACAAGCCATTTGCATTGGCATATCTCTCCATGAATCTCATGAACCTGTCCCACTCTCGTGGAGATCGCATGATGTATTTGGCCTCGATCCCAGCAGGTTTTCCATTCACAAACTTTGCATTCACATCAACTGATTGAATCACTCCTTCCTCATCGATCATGTAGAAACCAGTAATATCACCTACTACGCTAGATGAATCAAACACAGAAGGTTCAGCGAATGTGAATATGGCCATTCCATTAGTTCCATCCTTCGATTTGGTCAGCCTCACATCAGGGATAGTTTGCTCATTAATGCCTTGAATGAACTGAATTGTTGGTGTCACCATATAAACACTGAGCCGTCGTATTTTCTGTACAAGGTTATGTTTGGGCAAACTTGAGCGTGGCACGTACAAAGATTGGCCATTGAATGATGAGCTTGCACTAGAATGTATAACTCCTACAGACAAGCCTAACATAACAAAAATCCATGATTCATGATTTGATCATCTCAACAAAGATAACAGTAAGCTACTGGATTATGTAAGAAACTTAAATAATTCGGGTTTATGGAACATAACATAAATATTTCCAAATATATATTCATCACAATTCTCCAGGATTTTCATCAAATATGAAGCTCAAGTGCTCAACAGACCAAGGAACCCAAGTTAAATTTTATTCTATCTTAAAAATCTGTACTCCAAGAATTGTGTTTAAGATAAAATTACGATTCATTACGGGTATCAAAAGGCCATTTGAGGGTGAGGGTCTGAAAGCAGAATCCATCGGATCATTAAATGACAACTAATTTCTGTTGAGTCCCATGAAAGGCAATTGAATCCAGAGTTCCCTCATCGTACATTGTAAGGCAACCAGCCAACCACCTATGATTGTGTGAAGTTATATAAACAAAGTACTGAACCCACACGCTATAATTTCTTATCCAACAATCTAGAGATGTAATTACATTGGCTATGATTGCATTACAAACTGCAGAAGTAACTTGTTTATTTTTTCCATGTGTAAATAATACAAAAAATAACCTTAATATACGAGAATCAAATAAATTAAAGTGCATCAAACAATTCATGTTTCATCGGAATCGCCAAACAGAAAACCACATTTTGTAGACGAGAAGAATATGAAGTTGTTTGGAATAGTAATAGACAGAGAGAGGTAGTGATGTGCAGTAAAATTGAAGAAAGGTTACCTGGAATAGAGAGTGAATGGTGGGAAGAATGGGAGATTGGATAGGAGAATGCCAAAGACTGCAGTGCTGCCATACTGTACAAAAATCTGGAAGAGAAGAGTGTAATTTGGGGAGGAGAAGGAGAGAGATAATATGGGAATGGGAGCTGATAATGTGGTGTGTAATGACGACAGCCATTCACTTCAAAAACTTTCTTTTCTTTGTTAAAAATGGTGTATCCCACCATTAGGGGCCCCCACCCCCACCGCCTCTATTCTGGGGATTGGTGGAGGAGGGGTTGGAGGAGGTAAATCGCAGGATGTGCCTCAAGTGACTTATAGAGAGGGCTCACTGTTTAACTTGTACTTACAAGGGGTCAAATCCATGCCAAAGGCAGGATTCGAACCCCCACCCTACAGCAACCAAGCTCAATTGAAAGACATTTCCACCCTCCCCTCTATCACTTGAGCTATGCCCTTGTGCTCTTTCCTTTGTTAAAAGGTATGGATAGATATGCGAGAGAGACATGTTTCCACCTCACATGATCTCCTATATTCCAATTTCATTTGTGAGTAAGATATACCCAATCCGACTATCACTAGTTAATTAAAGGACAATTTTTACTTCTTATGAAACATAAGTTTAAGCTATGTTAATTTATTAATCCTTCAATCCCACTTTAGTTTGCATCCTAACTTCGCAGTCACTATAGTATACACCATCCTCCCCACAAGGAGATTAAGAAAATCTATTATGGTATTTTTTTTAAATAAATAAATAATAAAATACGTTAGATTTGTTGGGAAAGGAATATTTTTTTTAAATAAAGTAATTTCTCTCACCCGCATTAACGTTTACGTTTGCTTATTGCACGTAAATTAAGAGATATAATATTTAATATTCCATCAGTCTATTCTTAATTTATCTATTTTATTATTTTAAATCTTCCACTCTTAATCTATCTATTTCTACAAATAAAATAATACTACTCCTTAATCCACTTGTAAAAAGCAAATGGATACATTAACCATGAACGGAGGGAGTATGAAGTTGGTAGTTGTATTAGTGTTGTGTGTGCCCTATATGAAATAATTAATTATTTTGTGTGGATCAAACTTGGAAAAAAAATATAAATCTTAATTTAGGATAGATGAAAATGAAAAATATAAACCTTAACGTTGGAGGAGGGAGTATATAGGGAATGATGATTGTTTTGACTTTTTGTTTTTTAAAGGGTTAATTGCATTAAAATACACCACATTTTCCTCTTTTTTCAATTTAATGATGAACTTTTTTTTATGTCAAAAAAATACATGACTTTTGTTTCTTTTTCCGATTTAATCACGAACTTTCTTTTTTTCAATTAAATACATGATCTTTTTGTATTTTCTCAATTTAATCACAAACTGTTTAATTTTTAATCAGTTAAATACGTTTAATATTAATTTTATAATTTAATTCGAATTCTTATATTAATAAAATTTCTGACCAATTTAATTTATATTTAGTAATACATATTAAATATTAGAATGCATAAATTATTTATAATATTAAAATATTTATAAAACATTTCATATACAACATTTATTTATAGTAAATTTGATAAAGTATACTGTAAATAAACAATCGTAATACATTACAAGTACTTACATATGTATGAATAAATTGGCTGTATAAAACTTTTTAAAAGTTTAATACGTAAACAATTAGTTATACTCATATATGTTATATATTTATATATAACAATTTGTAATTAGATAATATTTATAAATAAATTTCTTATAATTTTTTAATATTAATTATATAATAATTTATGCATTTATATTTTAAATATTTATGTATTGATTTTTATTAATTAAGTTAGTCATATATTTTATTAATATAAGAGTTCGGATTAAATTATTTTAAAAAAAATGTATTTTAATTAAAAAAGAAAATGTTTGTGATTAAATTGAGAAAAAAAGAAAAATGTCAAAGAGTATTTCAATTAATTTCGAAAGTGATCTGCCGTAACATAAATATTTAACTTACCGATTACATTCAATTGATCTGCCAAGTTTAAGGATCCCATTTCTCTCCCTGTCAAAAAAAATCCCATTTCTTCTTGTGTCTTGATAAAAAATTTAGATTGATTAGGAGAGAAGTAGAAGGAACAAGCAGGTGCAAAGTCTGGAAATCAAGCAAAAAAAATTGTGAATTTGAGGTATCGAACATGTTGTAAGAGCCAAGGATTCGAATGTGAAACCCACATCAAAAGCAATCTTTATAATAATGGTCCAGAAACAAGATGACCTAAAAATTTGAAATAAAACTTGCCATAAAGGAAAATCTGCCAATGTACCCAATCTGAGGCCTCCATCGCCCGCGAGACCATGGCGAGAGACCCCGGGCTGACCTCCCCGGCCTGCGCAAAGAGGAGGTAAAGGTGGAGGTGGAGGGGGGTCGGATCCTCCAAATCAGCGGGGAGAAGGTGGACAACTATCACACGTGGCACAGGCTCGAGAGGAGAGGAGCTGCGGCAAGTTCTTCCGCCTGTTGGAGAATGCCAATATGGACGAGGTGAAGGCTTCCATGGAGAACAGAGTTCTTACTGTGGTGGTTCCCAAGGCGGAGAAGAAGAAAACTCAAGTTAGAAATACCGACATCATTGGATGAATCCATATCCCCTGTTTCTATGTAATAATAAATAAATGATCACTTTCTAGTTATGTAATTAACACCAACATCATAGAGTCCTAGTAGGAATCAAACTTCACAATTAAGATCAATTACAGAGAGTTAGCAGTAGTAGTTAGTAGTAGCAGCAGTAGATTACTCCACAACTTAGGAGTTAACTCATAGTAGGAATCAATCAAGGACATACTGCGGTTCCTGGGGCCATCATATGGGGGAGATCCTTCCCTTTCTATCCTTTTTCTCTTTGCTTTTTCTCACTTTGTTGATTATTGATGTCCATCCCTCTACCCAAACCTTCTCTCTACTCTTCAATTTGTCGGGATTCCATCCTTCCCAGTCGACGGCGGCAACGTAGTGGGTATTTTTTAATTGGTTTAAGGCAGCAAGTGGCTCTTTCAACGACGATGGCAGTCTAGTACGCGATCCGACCCATCTTCAATCGAGTCCACCACAGCTACGACGGCGGCTTCGCAGAGTACCTCTTCTCCACCTTCCGAACTACCTCTCTGAAGTCGCTGTAGCTCCGGAGCCCCGACAGCGCGTCGCCCCCGCTCGATCCCCTGGAAATCAAAGTTTGTAAGTTTCTAAAATACAAATCTGCAACTTCTTCATCAATTTGGACTACCTGCTATCATGCTAATCTCCAATTTTGACCGTGTAGACTTTGACCCGTATTTTATAAAACTTAAACCATTTCAATTAATGAATATCCATTTAACATTTGAGATCCGGTTGTATAGATTTGAAAAAGAAACTGTCCCAAGGAAGTCTTTACCTTTATTTAAATAATAGATAGAGGGGATAATATGCCATATATCATTCAACGTAAATTTTGAACATTTTTAAACGAACTTCTTCTAACGTATCGTGATATTCACCTAATAGTATGTTATAACCTCAAGGTCTCAACAATTTCTGCTAAAGCCAAAATAAAATCCCTACAGCAACAAAAACCAAATAACAGACGTATACTCTCGGACTAGAACTATCAGACAAAAGGGTAGTTTTGGAAACATGTGGTTTTTTGCACACCTTCAGCCCCAAGCTAACATCCATTGCAGGCTTCAAATCCTCATCAACGCAAAGGTCCAAATTGCCCCCCAACTTCAACTTTTCTCCAAGTTTGGATACAAAACTTTGAGAAAATGGAACTTTTCCACTCAAATTGTTATTCTGCAAATTCAACTCACTCATCAACTCCAAATCACCAAACTCCCTTGGTACAACCCCCTGAAGCATGTTGTTGTCGAGCCATATGAAACATGCATTTCTCAAATGTACCCCATTGATTTCGGAATATTCCCAACAAGTCCCATCCCTGAGAGCCCAAGTCCCTTAATACCCCCAAGATTTCTCCATATGTCAGGAATCTCCCCTCCGAGAAAGTTTCCACTCAAATACACTTCCTTCAAACTTGACATCTCACCCAACACCAATGGCAGACCAAAATTTCCAAAATGGTTGTAACTTAAATCCAAGAACTCAATACTCTTCAAACCACTAAAAGTTTCTGGTATTTTCCCTGAGAATCCATTGTAGCTCAAATCAATCTTCAACAACTCAGATGAATGTCCAATGGATCCCGGTACATTTCCCTCGAATTTATTGCGACTTAAATCAAGAATCTTGAGTTTCTTCATCTTCAAGAAAATATCCACAGATATCTCACCTTTAAACATGTTACCTGACAGTGTAAGATCCTCGAGATTTGATAAGTGATGAAACTCTATTGGCAGGCCTCCGGAAACACTATTTCCAGTCAAATGGAACCTTTTCAATCTTCTCAGTTTGCTGATTTTTCCTTCCAACGATCCAACTAAAGCTGGGTTTTCGATGAAAACCAGCTCTTCCAAGGAAGAAGACAAGGGTGAGAAATCTGGAAACTGTAGATTTTGGTGGGTGAAACATTTGTAGAAGAAGAGTTTCTTGAGGTGGGAGAGTGGCGCTAGTATAAAAGGATCGAGTGTTGAGTGGGAGTTACAAGGTGGATTGGAGGAATAGTCGGAAACATACCCAAAGCTGAGTTCGGTGATATGGGGTGTGGCGGCGCCGTCAAAGAAGTAGTCGCAAACGACGCCGTGTGGGGCGGCGGAGCAGAGATCATCGGGGAACAGGGTGCGCCAGTTGATATCCGGGTTTACTGGCTCTAGAATACGGTACACCGCTTGTTGCTCCGCCTCGTTCAGAGGAGGCAGTAGGGCGGCGGAGCAGGCGGCGGCTGCCAGAATGGAGAGGAAAGCGAGTGGGTAAGAGAAGTGTGGCATTGCAGAAGAAAGAGTGAAAATGTGGTTGGCATGTGCAGAGAACGGTAGCTTGTTTTATATGCGATGAGGGAAGGCGTAGGGGTTAGGGCAGAAGAGGATGTTTGTTTCGAAATGTGAAAAGCAAAGATATCCAAGGACGAAGGTTTTTTTGCAGAGATTTGCTCAACCTTTTTACTGAAACTCTTTAATTCACAATGTCTTTATTGTCATTTTTGTCTTGGGTGAATTGCGGTCTAGGCTGGTAGGGGTGTCAAAGGATTGTGGCGGGGCGGGTAGTTGATTCGGACCCCTTCCTTCTTTTGGGGAAGTCTTCACCACTTTATAATTATTTACTCCCTCCGTTCCGTTACAAGTAATATGCATTTGCTATTTTGCACGTAAGCGATATGGAGTACTTCATTTTAATGTTAGTATGATATGTGTGCCCTGAAGAGAGAAATAATTAATATGTGTGGGTATCCTTTACTAAAAAGAAAAATGCACACTTTATATTAAAACGGATCAAAATAAGAAAACGCGTACGTTTCAATGGGACGAAGGGAGCATAATATATACAATGACTATACGAAAATGTTACTTAATTTTGGAAAAATATTACTCCACTTTTAAATGTTAAATTATACTCCCTCCGTCCCCTTGAAAGGTATCCGTTGACTTTTTGCAAGTGGATTAAGGGATATAATAATTTAATGTATAGTAAGGTGAGAGAAATAATATTTTAATGTGTAGTGGGTAGTTGTATTAGTGAGGTCATGTGTAGTGGTTGTAGGTCACATCAATCCAAAAAGGGAAATGAATACTTTGTAATGAGACGGATCAAAATGAAAAAATGGATACGTTTCAAAGGGACGGAGGGAGTAATTTATTCTAATATGCAATATCTTTTATGCGACTAAGTCTATAATTATATCTTTGACCTTATACGCAATTTTTATTTTTCATGTAGCATCTCATGCAACTATGTTCAATCCTCAACAACATTTGCAACTTCATACAAATTTTACTGCATACAATTTTTTTTCATGCAATATCTTCTGCGATTATAATTGCGACTTCATCCACATTTTTTTCTATGCGATCTACATATGATTATATATACAATCACACATATGTTTTATTTACTAATATATGTATCACACTACGCGTGATTATTTATTAATTATATAATGAAAGGGAAAAAAATAAAAATAAAATTCCAAAAATATTATATTGTGGATGGCTCAAACTATCAATATTTGAAGTTCACGATGATAGTATTTCTCAAATCAAAAAGAAACAAAGTAAGGAGAGCGGTAGAAGAAGAGTGGAAGCATTCAACAGTATGGAATAAGAGTCATCTTTACAGTTCAACTTTGTTTAAGAAAAAAAAATATTTTTTTCCTAATTATTTAGAAATAATTTGTAAAAAATTGTATTTAAATAATTTTATTTCATACTATTTCATTAATAAAAATAAAATAAAATCTGGATCAAGGTAGATTGGAACAAAGAGATAGATGAAGTATTTTTTACATAATTGAATGTTGAATGGGTAGTGACTTTCTATGTTAAATATATAGGGAGGGTTGTGCCATGCCCATTTTTAAGTGTGTGGGAATATAATTAAATTAAATCGTTTATAAACTATTCAAGTTTCGATTTAATAGAGTACTTTTTCGTAAATTTTAATAAGTCAAACTAAGCTCAAGTTTTGAGCTTGAAATATTTATTAAACAACACCCAAGTCTAAGAGTATTTGGCTCAAAAACTTGTGAACATATATTCTTTAACTGACTCGTTAGTAGCTGGCAAACACATTTACAATTTTTATGATTATGTATCATTATTATATATTACTCCCTCCATCTCACACTAATCTTTCACGCATTAAGTTTTTCTCCGTCCGACACTTTATCTTCATCACCTAAAAAATTAAGCATTACATCAATTAATAACCTCAAAAATTATCTTAATTTCAAAAATACCATTTTCACATAAAACACATAACATATTTTTTTTTTTATTTATTATCTAAAAATACTACAATGTCCTTAAAAAATAAATAAAATTGATTATAAAACAATATTTCTTAAACAACGTATCTATAGTGAAGGTGTATATACGTGTAGGACGGAGGGAATATTATAAATTTTTTATAATTAAACATTTTATGTTAAAAAAAAAACAAATATGATAATAATTTAAGTGATTTTTTAAAGAGCCAATTATCAAAAGTATCCAAAATCAAATGCAAAAAATCATTATCATCTATAAAGTGTACTATTTTTTATTTCCATACCCAATTAACCAAAATTAGATCAAAATACCCCCACCAAAAAAAATAGAAAATGGCATTAAATAACCACCCATCCCCTGCCCACCCCTACCCCTTCTTCATCTTTATCGGCATCTCTGTTAACTTCATCTTCATCGGCGATCTCTCTCACCTCATCAGGGGAGGCGGCGGTGGGGAGTAGGCAGCGATGGAATTAGTGGGGGGAATTAATGGCAGTGAAAGGGGGGAGATAAGACGACAGGGTTGACCACTTGGTGGGGGAGGGCAGCGACGAGTCGCTAGGTGGAGGTGACGGCGGTGGGGGTAGTGGCGGTGCGGTGGTGATGGTTCGCTGGGTTAGGGAGAGGGTTGAGAAAGGGAGAGGAAGGCGGTTCGCTGATTTAGGGGCGGCGGCGGAGCGACGGTGGTGGCTTGGTTAGGGGTGACTGTGAGGATGAGGGATGTGGGTGCAGGGGGTGGGGGTGGTTTTTTTTTTTTTTGAAATTTTAGGGGTGGTAGGGTTGGGGGTATTTAAGTATAAAATTGGATAATTGGGTATGGTTGTTGTAAAATAAAGTTGGTGGTTGGCAATGATTTTGAGGTAAAAAAATGGGCTATTTTGGCATGTCTCCCTTTTTTTTAAATATTTAAATATAATTTTCAAAATTTGGGTTGTTTGTTTTGAGTGTAAGTAAGGAGAAAATTAGATTTAAAACTAGATGGATTTAGTTCTATGGTTACATGGGGATTACTTATTGATTTATGTATTTAATAGTTATGAATAATATTAGATTTTTATAAACGAAATAAATGATCGAAATAATTCGATTTGGTTGATATCCTTTTGATTTATTTGATTTGGTTTTTAGTTTGCTAAAAAATTTCAATTTTTGGAATTAGGAGGTTCGGTGGTTAACCGAATCAACGCACACCTCTATTAACAAATGATACTCAAGTTTAGTAGCATTCTGGTCGACTTGATTAGGTTCGATTACGTACCTAAAAAATGTGGAAATGAATACTCTATCTGTTCATTACAATATTTATATTTTCTTATATACAAAGATTAAGAAAATAATATTTTAAGTGCCAATAGACAAAACTAAACAAAACTTTATTGGCAAAAATTAATACCAACACTTTTTAAACTTTATTTATTTTTTAACTACGGAGTAACTGATATCCATAAGGACTAAAATACCATTTTAAGGGAAATTGTAAAAAATGGACTCAGGAACTGATATGGTAACCGACACGGGAGTCGATATGTAATCAACATGGGAATTGACATGATAATCGACACGAAATCAATACGCGAATCGATTGGGTCTTTTACAACATAGTTGCTATACTTTGTTTTCTACTTAGTTTTCTTCGTTTTCTTATTGACATCCGTATCGACATTCATACTGACATCGGAATCGACATTCGTAACGATATCGGAACCAATACACCCCTACACATTTACGCACAAGACTCATTAAGTATTATAAGTTGAATAGTGGGGGTATTAAAATTCAGAAAGTAACATTTGGTTAAAATTAATATAAAAATTATTTGTTGTTGGTAAATATATTGAAATATAAATTTTGGATATATTTTCAATTCTCCGGTATTTTTATGTATAGTGATTTTAGATATATACTATTCCTATTTTAATATTCCCTCCGTCTCATTTCAATATTTACATTTCACTTTTTTAATAAATGAGACCCACACAAATTAATTATTTCTCTCTCCATGGACCCACACATCACACTAATACACCTACCCAATTTACATTAAAATATCATTTTTCTCACCTCACCACACATTAAAATACGACATTCCTTAGTCTACTTGCAAAAAACAAACGTAAAATTTGAAATGGGACAGGGGAGTATATAATAATAATTGGTAATTGTATTTTATGCTATTGAGATAGTATACTATTAATTCTTTTGTGTAGATTCGCTTAATAAAAAGCAAAAAATGTAAATATTGAAGTGATACATTCAAATAGAAAAAAAAAGTAAAAATTGAAATGATATTGAATCCACAAATATTTTGCCCTTTTTTTTTTTTTATAATTGCCTCGTGTCCAAGTCCAATTCTAATATTTGCCGCAGCTCTAGACGCACTTGAACAATCGGTCAAGTCAGCCATATTCGGTATTCAAGAGCAGCCTCCTCCAGCCTATGAGAGGAGACCACGTCACCATTCTCGCTGCTTCCTTTCTCCTCCTCACCGTGACGCCGGTATCTCATGGTGGCGGCGGTGGAGGAGGAACAGACAGTGGCGATTTCACCGTAGTACCCGGAAAACTTTCCGGAATAATAATCCCAGGCTTCGCATCTACTCAGCTAAGAGCATGGTCAATTTTAGACTGTCCTTATTCTCCTCTCGACTTCAATCCCCTCGATTTAGTTTGGCTCGACACCACCAAGGTTTGTTATCGTATCGTAAATTGTTTGGATCATTCTAATATCTGGAGTTGGAATTTTGGTTCCGGCATTGTGTGCTAAAAATTTGGCTTTGAATTTTGTCATACTTGAATATCAACGAACGAATAATCTTCTACGTAAGTGTGAGTATTATGTCTACTGTTCAGAATAAATGTTTATACGTGCTAATTGCTGTTGAAAAAACACTGTGACTTTTTCTTTAGCGTTAGCTATCTATTGGAGGGCGTTGGATGTCCTGTTACACTTTGGTGTTACATCTCCTGTTACACGTGTTAGATGAGTGACACGAGTGACACGTTTGCGGAGTGAAAAATCTCAACCTTTTCCCTCAGGGTTGATTGATAGGGTATAGATTAGTCTATCCTATGTGTCAATCATCCAACGGTTTGTAACAGGAGATGTAACAGAAGATCCGAACCGGTATTGGAGTATTATATTACAAATTTTCCCTAATAATTAAGTTTAGAATGTTTAGTTTCTTACCTCCCTTTCTGTGAACATAGTTAGTATGTTTAAAAATGAATTGAATGTCGATTAATCAGTGATGCGTTCAGGGGTTTGATGAGTTGTTAATACTCATAAAAGAGATAAACCGATTTATATTTGGTGCGAATGTATAATGCATGTCTTCATTCTCTTATGTGATTCAAAGTCCTTTTGTTCTGGCGCTGATTGAGGGTTTGGGGGTGCTTTCTCAGCTTTTATCTGCTGTAAATTGCTGGCTGAAGTGTATGTTGCTAGATCCTTACAACCAAACTGATCATCATGAATGCAAGTCTCGGCCTGATAGTGGTCTTTCTGCTATTACAGAGCTTGATCCGGGCTATATCACAGGTATGACTTAGAAATCAGACAGTACTATAGTTGGTCTCAGCTTTGAATTGGAGCTTGGTTAGGAAATTAATTCGTGGTGGTTATTTATGAAATAGATTCAATTCTGTCACTTATAATTGTCCTCTTTTAAGTTTATTCTGAAATTTAGTATTGTGATCACTGCGTATCGAATCTCTAGCTTTTCTCGGAGAAAGTGAGATAAACTGATAGTTTGATTGCAAATTTTCTGCTTCCACAGTGTTTTTATGTGTGATGGTAATTGTGATTAATGAACTTCTTTAAGTGGACAAATGAAAGTAATTTGTATTCTTCTGCAGGTCCTCTTTCTTCTGTGTGGAAAGAATGGGTTAAGTGGTGTATTGAGTTTGGTATTGAGGCTAATGCAATAATTGCTGTTCCTTATGACTGGAGATTGTCACCTGCAAAACTTGAGGAGCGGGACCTTTATTTTCATAAATTAAAGTATTCATCTTAGTCTTCTTGTAAAGTTAATCCCTGAATTTGGTCCCTTTTTCTGTCAAGAGAGCTTTGAGCTAATTTTTAAACTAATGTGAAATATAAAGATTGGATGTGCTTTGATATTCTCAGGATTACTTTTGAAACTGCTCTTAAGCTTCGTGGTGGGCCGTCATTAGTTTTTGCTCACTCACTGGGAAACAATGTATTCAGATATTTCTTGGAGTGGTTGAAATTAGAAATTGCTCCCAAGAATTATATTAAATGGTTAGATGAACACATCCATGCCTACTTTGCTGTTGGTATGCTTGTGAACTTTGTTTGGCAAATAGATCAATGACGGGAATTCATAGTTAGCTCTTACATACATTTTCTCTTTGTTGGCTTCAGGAGCTCCTTTGCTTGGTGCAACTGAGACCGTTAAGGCAACATTATCAGGATCTACATTTGGTCTTCCTATTTCTGAGGTATCATATTATCTCCAGTCTTTAATGGTATATGCAGACACCTAGTGTTGGTAAAAATATGCGTCATATATTTGTATAACCTGTGAATATTTTGAATTCAAACATATTTTGGTTTTCCAATTTATCACTGCTGTATATATATTGCTTGTCAGCTGTGCATGGACTTGGAGATGGAATTAATTTGACAATACATGTTTTCAGGAATTAAAATCGGTTTAATTATGAACTGCAATAGCTATCTGGAGATCAATTAGTATTTGTTAACAATGCAAAACAAAATAATTATATACACCACTCCCTGATCTAGAGATTTTTGGGGCAGGGTTGGTGGTGGTGGGGGTTTCTCGAGAGTTGCATTGATTATTGCCCACTTTGTGTTCCTGCATTGACTCCATATTATTAAAATATTTGCAAGTCTTCAGGGAACAGCTCGCCTGATGTTCAACTCATTTGGCTCTTCGCTATGGATGATGCCGTTTTCAAAACACTGTCGAACAGATAGCGCGTACTTGAAACATTTCTCTTCTTGGAACAAAAAGCGGCATTTTGCTCATCATTGTGACGACCATGAGTTTCAAGTCAACTACTCCGGATGGCCAACAAACATAATCAATATTGAAGTTCCATCAATTCGAGGTAAGAAATGTATTCTTGCATGAACCATTCAATAAAAATGCTATATTGTGCTATGAAGTGTGTTTTGGGTTAATGTGATCCATTGACAGGAAATGAAGCTTATCCTTCAATGATAGGAGCAGCACAGGTCAATCTGTCCGACATGGAATATGGATTTCCAACTCAGTTGTCCTTTTCTGCTCGTGAAGTTTCAGATGGGACCTTTTTCAGAACTATCTCAGATTATGACCCTGATAGTCAAAGACTTTTGCACCTTTTAGAAGAGTATATTCTCTTGGCACTTGTGCAATTTTTCTCTGTGCTTAAATTTCTGATGATTTCTTTTTTAAGAAAGTGATTTCTTATCTGGTCAGTCAACATACGACATGTATTCTACATTAAAATGCAGGAGATCTCCGTTATCCATTGTGTTCCGCATGACAGGCACTTTGAAGAGTAAAAATATTTAAAAAATCCTGTCTTGGTGGTTTAAATTCACTTTGTCTTTTATTTACATGAATTGCTGATTTAATCAGTTTTAAAATAAATGATTGTTATATGGAATAAGTTTAAATTGTTCTGAATAATAATTTTTTATTTTTGGGTATGAAATAAAGGCATAAGAAGATCTATGTTTTACATGATGGGCCTTAACACATAAGCATTCTGCAGCTAATCCTTAATATGCAGATCATATCAGGGTGATCCTGTTCTAAATCCCTTAACACCGTGGGACAGACCACCTCTGAAGAACATCTTCTGCATCTATGGTATAGATTTGAAAACTGAGGTAAGTTTGTGCAATCTCTGCTGTTCATTTCAATGGGGATGAATTGTGTGATCAATAATAACACTGATCAGGTTATGTTATATCTGCTGTGAAATATCAGGTTGGTTACTATTTTGCACCAAGTGGAAAACCTTATCCTGATAATTGGATAATAACTGATATTATTTATGAGCTAGAAGGATCTTTATATTCCAGGTGAAATTACAGATTGTTTGACCTCGTATTTTTTCATTTAGAATCAGAATTTTAATTCCTAATGTTGGAATGATTGAATCATTTAATGGGCTGAACCTCTTTGATATGGGCAGTCGAGACTCGAGAAGATCAAGAACCTGGATTTTTTTATTTGTAATTAACACAAGTGTCTAATTTTTTCATGGTTATGTTAAGTTAAGAATTGATAACCTGCACATCTGTGTTACACGCTACTTCAATTTGAACTCATAGATTGAATTGGCATAATAATGACCTTAACCTTAAATGCGTTTTTGTTCAGACTTGGCTATTTTCTTTACAAAATGAATGTTGTTCATAAATTTTTAAATATGTTTCCTGGAAATCCCTTCTATGCTTGAAACTGTATTTAGCTGACAGATGTATAAGATTCGAGAAAACTGCCACCAATTTGTTCAGCTGGTTGAACTCTTTTGATGCTCTCTTCTTTGACTTGCACTGACTTTCAGAGGTTCATATACATATTTATATATTTTTATGTTCTTGATTTAGGTCTGGAAACCTGGTTGAAGGAAACCCTGGTACTGCCAGTGGGGATGAGACGGTATGCTTAGCATAGGGTGGAGAGATCTTTTCTTCTAAACTATAGCCTCCAGTTTTTGTTTTATGACTCATTATTGTGCTTATTTTACTGGTGGAGTCAAAGAAGTGATAAAAGCAATTAAAGAACAATTGCTGGCGTGAACAATAAAAGTCACTGCAAACTTGCTGCCTAGTTCCTTTCAATAATTTTCTGGATACCCTAATCAATCAATGTTCCACAACTAAATAGAATACCAAAAAAGTAGCCCATACCAGATAGGCCAATGAATCAAAATAAAAATGCTGGAAAATTATGAATAATAGTTGAATCCAAAATATGAAGATTAACAACTATGCGCATCTACATAAACGTCATCAATTTGTGTTTGTGCCTGGCACGATGCGGCCTTTCTGTTATCTTTTGTAAACATGACCTGTAACATTTACCCATTGATGATTTGATCTGTAGGTAGCATACCATTCTCTCTCTTGGTGCAAGAACTGGCTTGGATCAAAAGTGAACATAACTAGGACTCCTCAGGTATAAATAAATATAATTACAATATATGTGAAATCAATTTTCATTTTAAATGCCTTGGTAGTTTCTTCATTACATCTTCTGTTTTAATTATTGGATCTTCTCAATTTCAAAATTGTTACTGCTTGCACCTTAAGAGTGTGTTTGGTTCATAAAATTAACATGTGTTAAACAAGGTGTAAGCTTGAGTACTCCCTTAATTTCTTATTAGTTTCATATGATGTTGTAACGACCTCTCCCTTAGGTTTTAATAGGACCCCTTATTTTAAATTAATGGGCTTAGAATAAAGAAAATCCACATAAGTGCAATTAATGTGTAAACTCTCTTATTAACAAATTTTAAGGCCCATTGAATAATATTAACTTAATATGAACAAGACACACTCTAAGAGTAGTATGTTGTTCTTGCTTCTGACACCTTATATTGAGTTTTCCATACTAGCCCCGTCTTCCATGTAAGCTTAATCCCTTGACAAGACTATAGTATTGCCTTTTCATGATAATTGGAGTTCGTATTACATAAATTTAATGTTGCCTCTTTGGCCTTGGGCATCTATTTTTGTAAAGTTTTATAAAGGTAAAATCCAACTAGGATATCAACTGTTTCATTATCAAACCCTGTCTATCTATTCTTTTTTGGTTCTCCTACCATATGGTTAAAAAATTTCTTTTAAGAGAAATTTTAAATTTTATTTATGTACATTTTTATATTTTACTTCTTACTGGCATTATCATAAATCTAATGGCAAAATTGCAGTCCGAACATGATGGCTTAGATGTTCAAGTGCATTTAGATGTTGAACATCAGCCTGAAATGGATATCTTACCCAACATGACAAGATCTCCTAGAGTGAAGTACATAACATATTATGAAGACTCTGAAAGTCTTCCTGGAAAGAGAACGGCAGTTTGGGAGATTGATAAAGGTAATACACGTTATAATTTAGTTGAGCTATTAAACATTTCATGGTTGAAAATACTTAAATAAACGTTCCTAGATCAAGTTGGCACATTTTACCTAATAAGATCATGGGATTTGGGAAATGTCCGTATTTTCAGGGTACCAATATCCATTACTAGGTGAAATGGAATTCCTATAAATACATAAAATGTTGGAAAATATTAATGCCGATTTCTGTTCGTTGCAGTTCAAATTTTATAGAATATCGAGATATATCAGTGAAATATTGGTAGATTTCGAAAAAGATCGGTATTTTTAGATAATTATTACTAATTATTTTTACATTAATTTTCTGACCAATCAAAACTCAATTTTAGGAATTGCAATTTTCTTGGGTTAACTTTTTTATTTAAAAAATTAATTGGAGAAATGTCATGATTATGAGGTAGGTTCAGTCATGTATTTCAACCATATGATGATCGAATAAGTGCACCCTATCTGATCCATGCCAAGTTGTTGGACATAATAGAATTACTTTGGAATCTCCACAATTATTGCTCAGAATTGCTCTAATGTGAATATGTACCAAATTATTTGACAAAATAGAATCACTTCGGCATATCCACAATTATAGTTCAGAATTGTTCTAATTTATTAGTTGTACCAATATTGTTTAGATGACATTGCATGCTTTATATTTAAGCCTCAGAGTCAGATGATGTTTGATTATGAGTTATTTAAATTATCATAAATAGTCTATGTATTGCTTCAGACTGTTTATATATTTTGTTATTGATTATTTTTAATGAATTATGAATTTAATTGATATTCAAATTACATTCATATTAAAGTACATTATAATATTTTCCAAAATTTCATGTTATTATTATTATATAATTTTTACTAATGTTTATATTTTAACACAATACATCTGTAAAATTAAGCCACCGATATTTCTACCAATATCGATATTTTAAATCCTACGTAGATTAGACTTGAGTTCTAATGTTTCTTAAGGAATTTTTCTGTAGGCAGTGGTATTTTATCTTGATTATGGAAAGCATTTACATTATTATCAATGCTTAGTAAACAAACTATTCTCAATGGCTGTTTGTCAAGTAACTATCTTATGCAACCGCTGCATAATTTAGTTTTGTGGGTGCATAATTCGAAGGAAATTTTTTGCTTAATTTGATGAGCTGCTGATGATAAGGGCCTTTAATAAATGCTGATCAAACTTTTTGTCATTTTTATAGTGTCTTCACTCTATGATTGGTTTAGAGTTAACAGTTTCCATCATAAAGAGTAGTACAACTGTACAATAACAAAGAAATAGAATGATTCATGAGTTATCATGCAAGCCCAAGACTAAATCCTGTGGTAAATGTAGTAATTTGCAATTTTTTATTCATTGGTGTGATATTTATAGAAAGCAGAAGTTATAGTCTTAACTGTGTTAATTGTCATTTGGTGAAATATAATCAGAAAATGGAGATAATATGATGCTTGTGATGTTCCTTTTTATTTCTTTATAGCTGCAAAAGTTGCATGCTTATTTAAGTCATCAAGAGGTGGCTCATTTACAGGATGGAAGGCCATTGGAACTTGATGGAATTGTTCATAGATGGGTACTTAACAGTTAGCATTTGCCTAGGTTCAGGGAAGAAGGGATTATCATGTAGTATGGACTTGAACCTCACCTCTTGTTTATTAACCATTTGTAATCTAATATTCTACATTTCTCTAGCACTACATTTATCATTGCAGGTTCCGATTGGTTTGATCATGAATCAATTATATAATTAATAAGATGTCCACTTGTCCAAGTAATTTCCTATTCTTACAGTTGATCAAATTATCTCTCTTGCAGCAAATCATAGGAACATTGTTAGATCTCCAGTATTGATGCGGGAGCTTTGGCTGGAGATGTGGCATGATGTTCACCCTGACAAAAAGTCCAAATTTGTCACAAAAGGTTTCTCTAATTTTATCAACCATGATCGTTTATTACCATAATATTTTCTCACACTTGTTTTTCATCAAGCTTCTCGTGGACCTCTGAGGGATGATGACTGCTATTGGGATTATGGAAAAGCCCGATGTGCATGGCCAGAACATTGTGAATATAGGTTTATTTCTCTTCTTCCTTGTATTGTTGTTTTCCTAGAATAAATTGAAAAAATGTAAAAAAGAAAAATGAAAATTCTTCAAAATGTGCGATCCCATGCATAATTACTGATTTGCATTACGAACATTTAGGTATCTTTTTGGAGATGTTCATCTAGGACAGAGCTGCAGGTTAAAGAACTCCTCAGCTGACCTGTTACTGCATTATGTATAAACTAGAAGATATGTTACTCAAGGTGAGTTCACCCCATAAATTGCAAAATTGAAGAAATTTGCTGCTTAGATGTCATGAATGGGTCCTAAAGAACATATCTTAAATTCTTCAGATATGCTATTCAAGCTAATGTTTCAGGTCGCCCGACAAAAATGCAACATTTGTATCATATTGTAAAGGTATAGTTCTTGGTGCATCCTACCACTGAGCTTGCTCTTTTATGATCCTTTCCCTTGCATAAACGTCTCTCATTCAAATCTCATTTTAATAGCCTTTTTGAAGGTTGTCTTCAATAGTGTTTACCGGATCGACATTTTACAAGAGCCTGCCACGAAAAGATTCAGATTTGAATTTTGATCTAGAAGATTCTTGTATATTAGTTTCCACGCTCTATGACTTTTCACATGGATAGTGCTTATATGTCATAGGAAAACGATTTTGCAGCATAATACCACGTGACATTTGTATGCTGAAAATTTGATTGTAACAGGAGATCTGCACCTTTATTAGGCACCCTCTGAATTTCCAGCAATTTATGCAGATTTTATCCTTTTCATTTTTTTTTAATCTTTAAGGGCATTGAGTGACTTTTTATTTATTTATGGATTTATTTATTTTACTTGGGCTTTGGTAGAGTTATTTGAATCACCTTTCAAGTTATTTGTTTTGTGCTGGAGTATCATTGCTGTGTTTGGATTGATCATTTGAAATTCAAGAGATTTTAAAATGAAAAGAATTTAAAATGGGACCGACTGTTACAAAATGTATGTATACCTTTAATAACTTAGGACTAAAATATTCTTAATTAATACTCCTCATATTCAAAATACAACTTCATACCCGATCAAAAACTATTTTGAGGCATTGTAATTTAAATTTTGACTTAACCAACCTTGGCTGGTCTGTTAGTTTGACAGAATAAGTAAAGTGATGAACACCACCAACCAATTTTCCCATGCACACCCTCGTATCTTTAATATACTAAAGGAGAGTTTAATTTTGATAATATGTCGTCATCAAAATTATTCTCAATTATTTTAATTATTAATTATAAAATTTAATACAGATAAATACATATCTTTATTTTAGGATTTATAGATATTATCAAATAATTAAAATTTATTCTTAGTTAATATTATGTGGATAAATACATAATTATTTTAAGATAAATACATATAATTATTTTAAATTTAATATAGAAGCTTAATAAAAAAAGTATTTATTTTCTCCGCCTATAAATAAGGTTACAAAAAAAAATTTCTCCTACGTCTATTTATGCACTCCAACGGCAGAAATTTTTCTTCCAGGTTAATTTCTTTTGATTTTAAAGAATTGACGGTATGAGATTTATTTAATTAATTAATTTATGTTTATTTTAGTTAATTTCATTGAAGAATTCTAATTTTTGTTATATTGAGTTTTTTTTTTCTTTTCAATTTTCTATATAGACTGTATGTAGATTTAGTTTCTTCAAGTTTTATAATGCATATTTGTATAAATACTTATATTTTTTTAATTGAGGTACTTAAAAAAAATTGTCCATGATTAATTTTTTTATAATTCTTTTTTTTTCATACATATTAAATTTATACTTTTCGATTTTTTTTTCTCTCCTAGGTTTATTTATCCACTCTAAGTCTCTACCCATAGAAAATTTTCTTTCATATTTCTTTCGATTTTAAAGAATTGACGGTATAAGATTTATTTATTTATTTTATATTTATTTTAATTAATTTTGTTAACAGAATTTTAATTTCTATTATATTGAGGTTTTTATTTGTAATTTTATATATGAACGGTGGGCGGGTTTAATTTCTTCAAGTTTTAAGATTAATGGCATATTTGTATTAATACTTATACTTTTTTTTAATAGAGGCACTGTTTTTATATAAAAAAAATAATAATTTGTCTTTGATTAATTTAGTATTAGAATAATAAAAAGTGATATCACTTCTAATAAAAAAGTGATCACTAATTTAGAAAGTGTACTTCACGAACAATTTACAGATAATAAAAAGTGATTTTTTAATAAAAAGTGATTAATAATTAAAGAAAATTGAAATTCGTTTAATTGAATTATTTCACGAACAATTTATTAAAATAATAAAAAGTGATAATATTTTAAATATAAAAGTGATACATGATAAAATAAGAGTCACTTACCAGGAGGTACACAGAAAAATACATAATTGCTATAAACTCAAAGCACTATTACTCATAACTACACAATTATGATTGTGATACCATAAATACCCCTACGTATTTGCACAATCGTTCTGCACAATTTGGTTCTGCACAATTTGGTTCTGCACAATTGGTTCTGCACAATTGTTCTGCACAATTTGGTTCTACGACTGTCCGACCGCCGGTCAACGGCCGGTCAACGCCGGTGGGTGGGTGAGGGGTAGGGTTGTTGGTTTAAAAGTGTATGGAGTATAAAGTTATATTTGGTATTTTACTTTAATATTTTGTATGTGAGAGTAATTATGTAAATTCCATGTATCTAATAGTAAATATGCTTAAAAGTGTGTATCTGAGAGTAATAAACCAATAAAATAAATGTGATAATCATTTGATTAAATTATTTGATAACAACTTTAAAATAAATGAAAAGTGATGACATTTTAAAAGAAAATTTGATAACAACTTTTTCTAGAATGATAACTAATTAAAAATGTATATTTCAAGAACAATTTATTGAAATAATAAAAGTGATAAAAATTTTAATAAAAAGTTATTCATAATCAAAGAAAAGTGATATCAATTTAATTAAATTATTTCACGAACAATTCATTGAATTAAAAAATAATAATATGCTTAATAATAAGTTACACATAATAAAAGATAGTGATAACCATTTAATTTAATTATTTTATGAATAATTCATAAGATGAATAAAAAGTGATAATATTTTAATATAAAATGATATTTGATTATAATAAAGTGATAATAATATTATTGAATTGTCTAATAAATGATTAATAATTATAATAATAAAAAATTAATTAATTAATTAATTAATTAAAAAATTCAACACTGCTGAGTGGTGGCGCATGTTTAAAAGGAAAAAAATTTAATTAAAAACACTGGCGATGGGAGTAGGAGTTGCCGGTAAAATGGGAATTGCCAAACAAGGCCCTTTTTTTTATTTCTCTTTTTTATTTAATATCAAAATATGTAATTTGGGTTAATGGATGATCCGTCTCACATAAGAGGATCCGTGAGACGGTATCACCCAAGACCTATCCTAAATCATATTGTAACACGCTAAAATCATACTTTAATGCATAATTAAGCATACTTTAGAAAACATACTTTAACCACTATTAAACATACTTTATCTATATAATAAATATATTTTAGTGATGGGTCAACCCGTCTCACAAATAACCTGTCTCACAAGAGACTTTGTCGAAACTTAATTCGATCATCATCATCAAATACTCATTAATTCAAGTGTTGATATTAGGTGCACCTGGATACAACTTTTTATTCTATTTTGTATACATGTTATTCTATTTTTTATACATGTTTCTTAATAATTCTAAACTTTTTTCACACTCAATTTTTCATTAAAAAAAACTAGCATCCGTATGTGTATAACTTTTTATTCAATAGTGTATACATATTTTTTAATAGTTATATACTCCCTCCGTCCGCTTTCAAGGGTTCCATTTTACCATTTACGACGTCCGTACCCAAGGGGACCCACTAATAATACTCCTACTAACCCTAAATGTATTTATAAATTACCTATTTGCCCCTCCTCATATTAATAAGGTGGAGGGGTAAAAAGGTAAAATTTACACATTACATACCCACTACACATTAAATAACAATACTCTTTAATCTCTGTGCCCAAAAGCAAATGATACCCTTGAAAGCGGACGGAGGGAATACTTTTTTACACTCAATTTTCATTAAAAAATAACAAACAAATTATATATATTTTTGTTTATAATTGTATATGTTTTTGTTCATAATTGTATATGTTTATAAAAATAGGTGCACCGTATCCTGGGGTGCACCCAGGTGCACAGTAGTATTAGCCTTAATCCAATTACAATACATAATCACCCTTCAATTAAAATGTAAATTATAATATTTATAATTGAGTTGATATTAGGTGCACCCGGGTGTAAGGGTGCACACATATATGTATAAATTTTTTATTTTATTTTGTATACATGCTATTCTATTTTGTTTACGTGTTTTTTAATAATTGTATACTTTTTTCACAAATTTAAAAAAAAAAAAAACTAACATCCATATGTTCATAACTTTTTATTCAATAGTATATAATACATATTTTTTAATAATTGTATATTTTTTTACACTCAATTTTTCATTAAGAAAACTAATAATTAAATTATATACATTTTTTTCATAATTGTATAGATTTTTATTTATATTTGTATATATTTTTTAAAATGGGTATACCATATCTTAGAGTGCATCCTTTACAGTATAATTAGCCTTTATAATTTAATTTAATTAGCCCATACTTTTGCCATTACGTGGATAGTTGTATTTTGGTAATCGATTTTCTCTTCCTGTTTCTTAGATTTGGCGGTAAGCCGATATTTCTGCCTGTTTCTTTGCCTTCTTTGATCAATTAATTTTTTTTCTTTATCTTTTTGGAATTTGTGTTTAGGTTTCAGGAATCTTATGACTTTTGATTCCAATTTCACGTTACGAAGTGAATATGGAATTTTAATCGCCAACTGTTCATAGCATTATCATCAGAATCGGCGACTTATTAAGAGTTATCCGCAACAAGATCAAGGTACCAATGTGTTTATGCCTAATATTGCTCTACATGCAGTAGTTATTTCATTTTTCCTAAAGCAAACTTGTATGTTTCATTTGATCAAATTTTCTTGTTATATGTCGAAACACATTTATGTTGAAAAATTCTGATTTCTTTCGTTTGAGTAGCTTGAGAGATTTTGTTTTTTCGCCGAGTAATACCGAACGTTATGTGATTATAATCAGATTCATTGGTTTATTGAAAATTTTATCATTACTTTTAAATAGGTATTTTTTTACAATTTGGGCAGGGTTGTTACTTGTTTACTGCAGAATTTCTACGAATTCATATTGCTCGATGTGGTGTTTTTCATTTCCTGTGATAATAATATACATTATGCTGCTCAGATTTAAACTAAGCCGAATCAGTAGCTGTAATTGGTAGATTTTCATTTGAGAGATGAGATGATGGCGTCAGTTAACAAATGGACTTGGCTGGGAAGCTACGTCCGAAGTTCCTCTTAGGCTGGGGAAAAGAAATTGATGGACTCAGCCAAAAGTTGGTTTAATAGGTTTCAACCAAGAGATCGCTTTAGGTCATCAAGAAAGGACACAATGGGCAGTGGAAGAGAAGAACCAGAACCAGATTCAACTGAAGAAGCCTCAAATCTGACGAAACAGAGGGTGGCTGCGGCAAAGCAATATATTGAAAATCATTACAAAGAGCAGATGAGAAACCTTCAGGAAAGGAGAGAGCGGTATGTTATATCTACATCTGGGTTTTATTTTGACAACTATTGGGATAGGCAATATAGAGTGGATGATATCTTGGCCTAGTGAAATAGGAGTATGTGCGAGTTTTAAAATACAGTTCAACTCTTACTGTTTTATGTTCTGAAGTGATATATGTAATGCACCATTCTGAATGTTGGTTGTGGAATAGTTAAGAAATATTTAAGAACATTTGATATGAATGTATAGCAGTAATCTTTTCTTTATTGCGTTATATTTTGTCCTATATGATTGCTGAATTTAAAATAAGTTAGCTTCTTACAAGGAGAATTAGCAGAAATTTGTCTTAATCAATGATTTCTCCCCCTTTTTTTTCCTGGTAGCATACATTCATTGATGGAAAATGCAGATAAAATATCTGTATATTTGACCTACTGTAATTAAATTACGCTTTTCTTTTTTTCTTTTTTTTCTTTTTTCTGTAATATATTTCATTCATCATTAACCTGTAAGTCAGGAAGGTATGGTAATAGTTGTTAAAAATTGGAACAAGATATTTTTTTTAATATTTTAATATAGTTTTTAGTATTTTAATAGTTGTATTGTTGTAAGGTCTAGGAGTATTTCTGGACGACAGTTTTCTCGTCACTTAGCCACTTTAACAACACTGTGTAGATTGAAATCATGTTTATTCATAAGCCTATATTTGGGGATTTAAAAGCCACTTCTCTTATTTTGAGTATAAAAGAGTACCATCTCACATTTGTTTGTTAACAGGCGAAATTTACTTGAAAAGAAGCTAGCCGATGCTGATGTATCTGAGGAAGATCAAAGTAACCTATTAAAATTTTTAGAGAAGAAAGAAACTGAATATATGCGCCTCCAAAGGCACAAAATGGGCGCCGATGATTTTGAATTATTGACAATGATTGGGAAGGGTGCTTTTGGAGAGGTATGGATTTAGTTTATCTTAGTTTTCAGCATCAGCTTTGATTGAGTCTATATGATGAGATTTCTAATATTTTACTTGGAGAAAAGCATAAATATTGGAGAGAATAATCATGGGGTTTGAATTGAGAAATAAAATTATGGACCATGCATATTGGGTAAATTGTCATGATAGTTCTAATTAATTGAATTGTATTGGTCCCATGGATTTGATTGATTTGATTATACAGATGTTCTGTAAGTAACATATATCTGTCAGAAAACTCTAAATGGGGTTATGTGGTGTACAGGTTAGAGTCTGTAGGGAAAGGACAACAGGTTCTGTGTATGCAATGAAAAAGCTAAAGAAATCAGAAATGCTTCGTAGAGGCCAGGTACCTGATTATTTGTCTTGGGATGATTCTGATGTGATTATGTTTATTGTAATACTCATCCGTCGATTCTTGATTTTTTAGGTTGAACATGTGAAAGCGGAAAGAAATCTGCTTGCAGAGGTGGATAGCAATTGCATTGTCAAGCTATATTGTTCTTTCCAAGATGATGAATATTTGTATCTTATCATGGAATATCTTCCGGGTGGAGATATGATGACATTGTTGATGAGAAAGGATACATTGAGTGAAGATGAGGCCAGATTTTATGTGGCAGAGACAGTTTTAGCTATTGAATCTATCCATAAACATAACTATATACATAGGTTTGTAGGTATTTTTATTCAGCATTCTTGATTCTGCATTCCTTTAGAATTACCTCTGTCTTATTTTTTTCTCATATTTGATTGGCTACAGAGACATTAAGCCTGATAACTTGCTACTTGATAGACATGGCCATTTAAGATTATCAGATTTTGGCCTGTGCAAGCCTCTAGACTGTAGTACCCTAAAAGAAGATTTTTCTGTTGGAGAAAACTGCAATGGAACTTCAACCAGTGATGATAACTCAGCTCCAAAGCGCACTCAACAAGAGCAATTGCAACATTGGCAGAAAAATAGGAGAATGCTAGTAAGTCATGCAAAAGCCTATCCTGATTTTGCTTTATACTGCGACTATACTTACATTGGCTAGTTTCTTATCTTGGATTGGTTACCTGTGTTCTCTCAGATATTGTTTATGCTGAACAGTAGTAATAATGAATCTTTTAATTGTCAAAACTCGTTTTATCATAATAAGAACTACTTTAATAAGTAGACCTATTTCATATTTTTATTTGCTGTGTATATGCCTGATATTTCTTATTTTCTGGGTGCAGGCATATTCCACTGTTGGTACACCTGATTATATTGCTCCAGAGGTTTTGTTAAAAAAGGGTTATGGAATGGAATGTGATTGGTTAGTTCTTATTCACCCATCCTGTATTTTAGGTTATTTTGAATCAGATATAATGAGGTAATATGAGTTTGAGTGAGATTTTAACATTTGACTATTAATTACTTCTGGCTTTGAAATTGCTGTTATGGATTGAATTACCTTAAAATCTCATAATTATATTTTTCACATCTCTTCTTTTGTTCTCTTTTACTCCTGTGCCTCGCTCTCCTCAATCAATGACACTGTGTTACTGGGGTTTAAGGGGTGAGGGTTGATTTTTTCACCATACTGGAAAATTATGTTTTCTTTGTTTTGCAGGTGGTCTCTTGGTGCTATCATGTTCGAAATGCTTGTGGGTTATCCTCCCTTCTATTCTGATGATCCTATGTCAACATGTAGGAAGGTAAGACAAAATTTGCCTCTAATGTTGGAGGTTGATTATCTAAACAGTTTGCAATGCTTTCCCTTATAATGCGTCATGGTAGTATATACTCTCTTTAGGGATCCCACATGGGTGATTTTCAATGTAATTAAGTACATGTGCCACCAAAAGTTGTTTTGTGCCATGCTTAGTCCAGTGCAAGGCTCGTTAATAAAAACGTCATTAATTCAGTTAAAACCATCAATTCCAAAGTTATTTAAATTAGAATTGTTGACATTTTCTTTGCTGATATTTATATTTTATTTTATGGGGTTAATCCATTTTTGCAGGATGTGTAATTAATTAGTCTTAATGGGATCTAGGTCTTGAAATGTCACTTTCATCTTTTAATAATCAATGCATATGACCAATGCCCATCTATGTGACTGTGCACATAATCTTTATCATTGATAGGGCTTCTGAAGGAAATTTCTTCTCCTTATAATGGTTGTTCAATTAATAATAATGTGAAGCTGGACTTGTAATTTGAGAACCTAAACTATTATTTTTCTTTCGTTTTTACCCTTTATAACATGTAAATGTTATGATAATGAAATATTATGCTTAAATATGTCCATCATCTATGCATTTTCATTTGTCAACCATGTCTATTTCATATATTATGCTTGTTTGTTTTAGCTTCCTTGTAGTTGGATGCATTGCAGCAGTCCCTATAGTCAAGCATGTGTGGTATGAAATATAAAATATGGATTAATTTTAGTCTTATTGTTCTTGTATGCAGATAGTGAACTGGAAAACACATTTGAAATTTCCTGATGAAGCTGTACTATCTTTAGAAGCCAAAGATCTAATTGGCAGACTTCTTTGCAATGTTAACCAGAGGCTTGGTTCAAATGGGGCAGATGAAATAAAGGTTTTGCACTGTGTGTTCTAAGCTAAGTTCTTTGTTGTGTGTTTGAGTTAATGGAACATGAGTTGATTGTCTATGTGATTAGGCCCATCCTTGGTTTAATGGAGTTGACTGGGACCACATTTACCAAATGGAAGCAGCATTTATTCCTGAGGTTAAGGATGACTTGGACACTCAAAATTTTGAGAAGTTTGAAGAGGTATTTATGTCTATTCTAATGAGGCACTGAATGTCTATCTTATTTATTTTATAAATTATCAAAGAGACTTCATTAAGCAAAACTTTTTCGTGCTGCAGTCCGAGCACCATGTTCAAACTTCATCAAAATCTGGTCCTTGGAGAAAGGTATACTCGCTGGTAGTTTTTAGTTGTAACTGGAAAAAATTGCTGCACTTTTGTACAGGTTATGCATGTGCTACGTTCATATGCTGTATTGCGCATGGCTTGCTTATTTTATTCTGGGAGATATTTGCTTATATAGGTTCGAGTTCTTAAAAGTTGGTAAGAATAAAATTTTGACACCTAAGGATGAAAGTGGCTAACTTTATATTTGAAAAAGTAAATCAGTTTTGTCTGACTTGAGATCCTTGAAATCATCTAGCAATATTAGAGTTTTGTTATCTTACATAACCTTAAGTAGAATCAGCAATTTCATTTTTTTCAAGCAGATTAATATAAAATGTCTCCCCACCTTTACATGTCATTTTTAGTGTACATACCAGCTTTTTTATTCATAACAAATTATGAACCAACATTTGTAACAAAGTTGACTTGGGATATTCTTCGAATAGAGCGATATTGTTTTGGCTTCTTCTCATTTTTACTCTATCATTGGACCCTTGGTAAGAAATTACCATGAATGCGTTGGTCTTTTGTTGCACACACTCGATCAACTCTAGAAGCTTACGAATGCGAAAAAACTGTTTCCCTTTGAACTTTGTCGAGTAGACCATTGGTGTTGCTGGAGATGATCTGGCTGTCTTCCCTGAGAACAGAGGTAACACAGCAGTAAGTGCTAGGATCAGTATTGAACCTGAAAAATGGCAGGACTAAGAGATGTCGAGTTGGAACAAATAGATCGAGACTGCAGTTGTGGCCATCAGGTGTATAGGGATAGAGACTGTTTTGAAGCTTGTAATTCTTTGGTGGAGATGATTTTTGGGATCTAATAGTTGTCAATTTCTCTCAAGTTGAAAGATGGAATAGTAGCCATTCTCTAGGGATGAAGTGTTGTGCATTTATACTAGAGAAATAGATACACATACATTGTCTATATCCTGCCCATGAGTGTGCTAGAGAGAGAATAAGAAAATGAGTAAGGAGAAAGAGAGCAATGTTGTTTGGTTAATAAATAGACCAAACACGATGTTGTTCTTTTTGAAGAATTATTGAAGTTAGCAATACTGCCCAAAAGTGTGCTAAGGAGAAAGAGGTGCGACATTGTGTAGTGAATGAATGACCAGAACAATGTCGTCTTTCGAAGAATAATCCAAGATGATACATTGGAATTCTTTTAGAACCATGTTGCCATTTTTAAATGGAATGATGGGTGGAGGATATATATGTTATAAACTTTAAAAAAATAATTTATTTCCCCTTTTGCAAGCAAAGTACCTTTGTTAAATAAATCTACTCTCCAGTTGACACATGGGTTTAGTATTACGATATACCGCATCAATTCCACGTAGAAGTGTGAAAGGGAATACATGTGAGAATTGTTAGACATTTAAGCTATGGGCCTTTATCTGACCCAAAACCATAGTCAAACCCTTTCGCATTTTTGTTTGGAAGCATTGTGGGATATCCTAACATATAGTTTTTGTGAGCTTTGTTTATTCATTTGATCACATGGGGTTGTGCAGACACTGTAGACCTTTACTCCAATCTATGAATGCTTTCTGCAACCCAATCTTATGGAATATCTGCATCTTTACCTAAAAAGGCATCTTATCTTTAATTTCATCTGAGCAAGTTCATATCTATCAATGCACTTGCCTGCTTGATATTTGGTGGCAAAATTTTCAATTAGTGTTTCTTTCTGTTTTTGAAGTAGCTCCAGCTAGTAGCATCATACATATATCGGGCCCTTTCATTCTTTCTCTTGCTCTAAAGCTTATGTTTCTTTGCACTTCAGATGCTTTCATCCAAAGATATCAACTTTGTTGGGTACACATACAAGAACTTCGAAATTGTGAATGACTATCAAGTTCCTGGAATAGGTATCCTGTCACTACTTGCAATTGTTGGTTGTATTCCATTTCGTTAATCACTTTGGTAAACTTGTATTATTTGTACTGTTGCATAAGTCTTGCTGATTTGTGTTGTTTGCAATTTTATGATTGTGTATCAAAACATCATACCTTTATGGTTGCTGACGAGTGACAATACATCTCCTGTGTTTCCAATTTTGCAGCTGAACTTAAAAAGAAAAGTTCCAAGTCAAAGAGGCCAACAATCAAATCACTTTTTGGTACGTTTGCATGTTCTAATCTTTTCCTTGTAACAAAAATTGTTTTGCATTGCATAGTAATAGCTGAAGCGTGACTAAGTGTTCAGTACTTTGAAAATTTTGGCTCATTATTTCTATATCTTGATTCTTCCTGTTAAAAAATTTTCTGAAGAAACGAGGCCAAGAAAATGAGAGATCTAAATCTAGGGTGAGAATGATGACAAGTGAATAGACCCAAATTGAGTGGTGAAGAAAAGAGATTTGTGAATGGGGATAGTCTGCTTCATACATAACGACTTCGTTAATACTGTTGATTTACTCTTCTTTGATACGATGCTATGGGATGAAGTATGCTGAAAAACACAGTACTTGTCTCAAACTAATAGAGGCAAATCCAATGATGACTTCACTCTCATTTTTACTTCTTTGGTTATTATGAGTTTCGACTTGTAGTGTCTTATTTTCTGTCTCACTTTCTCGAACAGAGGATGAATCAGAAACATCTGAGACCGCGGGACAATAGAACTCTGCACCGGAAAATGGCATTGACAAAACTGACTATAAACGTATCGCCTAATTTTTGCACAGATACTGTGGAGAAAATGGTAGCTTTGCCTTGTTAGCTCCCTTTTGTTCCGAATCATTTTCCTCATTTGCGTGGCCTCTCATTTCTCTGACCAGTACTTGCTGAGAGCGAGTGGTGATGATCGTTGAAAGCTCACATTAGTAATTCTTTCTTTTTTGGTTTTTTTTTCCATTTCCAATTAATTTTTTCATTTTTTTTAATTTGTTAATTTTTTCTTTTTGTTAGGAAGAATATTCTGTACAAGTAATCAATAGTCTTCACTTCCAAACATCTTTTGTTTTTGTTTTCGAGTTGTAAACTATGTCTTGCTTGTTCTTTTCTACTCGATGGTGGGAGTCTTATACCAAAATGTGCCGTCGAAGAAGTAATTTAACTGGATGAAAAAGAAACTAAGAAGTAAAAGTGGATAGTGTTTTTAAATTATTAAAAAAAAAAAAGTACTCTCAGTTCGTGAGAAAATACCTAATTTTAATTTTATTGAGTGCATTCCTTTACTGAATAAATACTTATTTTAATTTTTTAAACCTTAACTTTATTGTGTATACATCCATAAAAACTCCAAAATTTCCATTTTAATTTTAAGATAATGCAATCCCTCAAAATCCTCATTTCACTGAATAAACCTGCTTTCAATTGGCTTTACAAAACAAAACAAAACCTCAAGTATTCAACACAATAAGCCTCAAGTGTTCAATTGGTTTCAGCGCATAGCTCGTTCACCCAAAATCATCAAACACTTCACAGACGTTCTTTCTCCAAAGTCATTGAACACTACTCATGTGTTCGACGTTGCCCACTGAACATCACCCTTTTGTTCGACAATTATAAACGTACATAAATAATTCTTCGCGATCATATATACTCCTAAGATTGACAATTAGGATTCATGATGTAGAACATAAAAACTAATAGACTTATTCATAACATGAAAAACAAATTAATTTACATTCATAATGTCTGCTTGCTCTTCTGTCTTATTTCTTCATCTCAAAAGGAGCGTGTATAACGAATTAATCAATTTAAAGCTTTTTTGATAACTATATGAACAAATTATATAGGATATGTAAACTGAATTAAGTGTAATTTAAACTTTTTATAAATATATATTATAGCGTATTTAAAATGGGCCATGACTTAATTGATTTAAATAATATTTTAATTAAATATAATTAATAATACTCCCTCTGTCCGCTTGCAAGTAAATTATTTGTTTTTTACACGTAAATTAATTAATATTATTATTTTATGTATATTAGATATTATATTAATAGAGAGTGGTGGATCATGGAGGCCCATTTTCCAAATAAGAGAGAAAAATGAAAAATGAGTTTTTCGATCTAGTGCCCAAAATATATATTAACTATTAGTTTAAGGCTTGAATTATATTTTTTAGAACTATCAATTTAAGGCTCACACCGTTAACCAATCTTTTGATGGAAGGTGATGGATGAGTTAATTTTCAACGTGGCATCCAAATCATATTTAAAATATAAATTAAAATTGATTTAAGCTAATTATGAGATCAGTACCTTCAATATTTTTATCTTTTTTTCACTTCATTACCAGTTTCCTTGAAATTACGCTTGAAATTATGTACTCTCTCCGTCCCACTTAAAGGGTCTCTTTTTTCTATTTTGGGCGCTCACTCAAAGGGTTCCCTTTCATTTTTAATACACATGGGTCTCATACACACCCTGTAATACAATTAAAATATAGGGACCACACTCCCACTAATACAACTACCCACTACATATTTAATACTCCCTCCGTCCCGCACCAAGGGTGCATTTTGCTTTTTTGCACGTGGATTAAGGAGTATTATTATTTAATGTGGAGTGGGTAGTTGTATTAGTGGGAGTGTGGACCCCATATTTTAATTGTATTAGTGGGTGAGTATGGAACTCATGTGTATAAAAAGGAAAGAGGACCCTTTGGGTGGAACGACCAAAATGAAAAAAAGAGACCCTTGGTGCGGGACGGAGGGAGTAGTAATACTCCTTAATCCATGTGCAAAAAACAAAATGCACTTTTTGTGCGAGACGGAAAGAGTAGTTTTTTTTTTTAACATTGATTAACGAGTATTCTCAATCAAAACTATTTCAGTCTTCACCAAAGACTCCAGTAATACATGAGAAGCATTTAAAAAATATAAATGCAATTGGATATGTATTGGACATTTTATCAAACACCTCATAAATATTAGTTTGGAACATAATGTCTCTGCAGTTTAAATCAATACCTAATGATGTTTAGTCTAAATTCATTATCAATCTCTACATCCATAGTCCACGTCAACCACCAATTTTACCCTTTTGTGTTGAAGAGGGGAGTATCATTTAAGGAGATTCTTTAATCATATGAATAATAACTAGCGCGTAACCCGCGTGCCACGTGGATAATGAATACTTATTTAATTATAAATAAATTAAAATAAAAATTGAAATATTTTATTACATTAAATTATATTTTTTCTATGTATTAAATATTCATGTATGGAAATATATTAATATAGAGTTTTATATTAATAAATTCCTTTTGTTAAGTGAGTTTTAATATCTCTTAGTCTATTCTCTTGCTAATTTTAGCATTTCCTTTTATATGACTTGGATTTTTAAACTATTGAAGTTATTTACTCTTACAGAATTGTATAATTATTTGACTTCAAAAAGATATAATTCTAGAATTTAAAAGATTGTAAATTCTAGAATTGTTTTTAACTTTTATTCATTCATCAATATCATTCATATAAGTTAAATTAATTTTAAAAAAAAATTGTATGAAGCCGTCCCATAAGAAAACTTATATGAATTGGATAAGACGTAATAACATTTTAATAAAAATGTGATAATCAAGTTAAATTAAGTGATAGTAGTGCAATTAATTATTTTATGAATAATTTATAGTATAAATAAAAAATAATTATTTTTAATGAAAAGCAACACAATCAAACCCATTGCTAACATCAACTCCACGCAAAGATATAATCCCCACAACAATCAATCAAACAAGCGAAGTCAAGATGCAACTCAAGAATACTATCATAGTCAAATTTACTTTCCTGGAGTGCAATCCCACAATCTTAAATTTTCTTTTACTCTTACTCCATCGTTTATTGTTATAAACCAATTTTGTCCAGGGACATACCTGCCGATAATGAGCGGCAGCAGCGGTGGGCTGAGAAAGCTAGGTATTGTACTATACTCGTGATTATTTTTGCGGTTACATTGGTGGCGCTCTACACTCAAATCTTCTACGCTTGTTGGTGTTACCGCGTTTTCCTCCGTCGAGCCAATACTGGTGGCGGAGGCGGCGAAGATCTCACGCAATACTCTTCATCTGAATCCACTGGTGGCGGTTGCAGTGAATATAGATGCCTAATTTGAACAACTCATTTTGAGGAGGAAGCGAAAAGAAAAAGATGAAGATTTGGCTTTGAATCTCTCAAAACTCAGCAAACCCGCGAGATTGATTTGGGATCCGATTTCATGAAATTTTCATGGGACCTCCACCCTAGTCTCTCTGATTATTTATTACTAATAATAATGAGAGTTCAGTACAAATTGAAATCTTGAAGGTTTATTAATTTCTAAATATAGTAATAATTAATCCTATTTAATCTTTATTTTTTTTTCAGAAATTGTATTAATGTATCTTGTGAAGTGCATGTAAATACATATTCACAGTTTTTAGTAGAAAAGTATATTGTGCACAATTATTAGTGATTGTACATATTGTGCAAAATTTAGTTGTTCATATTATTCATTAATTATACAGAAATATAACCATGTCATGTGTCGTGTAGTAATATAACCGTGTATGTCATGCAGCAAATTAAATATACTCTTAAATGTGTTGTGCAATAATGCAAGCTAAATATACTCTTAAATGTATATTGTGAGACAATATAAGGCCTATTGTGCAATAATCTAATTATACATTTAATAATTATGGTGTGCAGATTTATTAGAAACTGTGTTGTCATCAATTTAATTTGCATTTAATAAGGGAGACTACGCTTGTGTATATTTAGTTAATACACATTTAAACGCTATCATTTTTTAATTATTTAATAGCTTAATCCTATTACTTAATTTGGATCGATACATTTAGTTAATATGCATTAAAATTTGAGTTTTCTATCTCATTTCCTAAAATATAGTGTGGATTAAAGTACAAATCCCACTAATTTTGGGATTGATATATTTAATTTTAGAAAGCACATTTGTAATTAGGGGTAGAAAAAATATTTTATTGTGTAATTTTGTATCTCACAGTGAATGGTAAATAGTATGTAATATATTTTGTATTTAATATTAAGTATTCCAATAAAAAAATTTACACATATAAATGAACGTGTGCACCCGAATGCATAAGATATCAACTCAAACTCGTATGAAACTGCCGCATGAAACTCATTTTGTAAAACTAGTACTCCCTTCATCTCATAGTTAAGTTTACCAACACTGTAGATACGGAGTTTAAGAAAAGTTACTTTTTGATCAACTTTATTGACTTTTTAGGGGTAATGTGATATTTTTAGATAATAAATAAATTATAAAGTATGTTATGTGTGTTAGGTGAATGTGGTATTTTTGAAATTAAGATAATTTTTGAGGTTTTTGCTTAATGTGAAGTTTCCTTTTTTGGGTGGTGAACATAATCGTGGAACGGACGAAAATGAAAAGTGTGAACATAAGTGTGGGACGGAGGGAGTAATAAAGAGTAACAAAGTTTTGATAAAAGAATATTCCTTTCGTCACGTCCTAATAGTTAGGCTTGTTTTTTGCACGGGAATTAAGGAATATAGTATTTTAATGTATACTTATTAGTTACGCTTGTTTTTTGCACGGGGATTAAGGAATATAGTATTTTAATGTATATTGAAGTGAAAGAAATAATATCTTAATGTATAGTGGGCAATATTAGTGTTATAAGTGAGTTATATGAAGATATTTTAATTGTTTTGTGTGGGCTCCATATACCAAAAAGAGAAATGTAACCAATAAGATGAGACGTCCAAAAAGGAAGCATGTAACTATTATGATGAGATGGAAAGAATAATACATAATTGGTGTAAAATAATAATTGTTCAAGTAAACTATTACATGAACATTTCATAAATATAAATGAGAAGTGTCGATATTTTTTTTTTATCGGACAAAATTAGTTGTTAGTATAGTTAGTAGCTAGTTCACCAAGTCTCCAAACACCCTTATTCTCCAAGCCTCCTCATAACTCCCCTCCAATTCATTCCTCATAACTCCCCTCCAATTCGTTCCCAATGGGATTCGAATCCGGATCACTCACTTGTGTGAGGAGTCCGGTGGCCAGGTGGGCTAGCCCACCTGGTTAGAAGTGTCAATATTTTTAATAAAGGTGATGACATCTTTAATTAAAAAAAAAGCTAATTAAATAAGGCTAATTATACCGTGCACCCTAAGATAGGGTGCACCCACTTTCAAAAACGTATACAAATATAAATAAAATCATATACAATTATGAACAAAAATATATACAATTTAATTGTTAGTTTTTTTAATGAAAAATTGAGTGTAAAAAATATACAATTAATAAAAAATATGTATACACTATTAAATAAAAAGTTGTACACATATGGATACTAGTTTTTTAATGAAAAACTTAATGTGAAAAAGTATACAATAATTAAGAAACACGTATACAAAATAGAATAAAAAGTTATACATATATAGGTGCACCCTTGCACCCGGGTGCTCCTAATATCAACTCATTAAATAAAATTAAAACAATCTCATACAAGTTTTCATCATTATTCGAAGGGTGTGTAATGGAACGAGATTTACGATCATCTGGCCAACGGAACTTGAGCTTGAGATAATGAACTTATTAGAATAGTCTACGGGGACAATGTTGTGAAGTCTAAACTTAAGGAGCGTTTGATTTATTGGAAGGAATCGGAATGAGTATAATAGTGATAGTAGTATGAAATGGTAATGGATTTGTTATTTATAATTATGTTGTTTGATTGATAGCAGGGAATGCCTTTTATTACTATTAATTTTGTTTGGTATCAAATTCTATAAGAATCGATTCATAATTTTTACAAATTAATTTTTTATTTTAATGGAATTTTATTATTTATAAAAGAAAATTATTATTTTAATATTTATCATTTATAATAAAATTTTTATATCATTAAATTTTGATTAACGGGTTGCGGAAAGTATGAAAAAATATTACGTAATGTATTTAACTAGAAAATCGATTATGCTCCTGTGAAAGTATCTACTCGTTACGGAATCTTAGGTATCAAATTGTGGATATCATATAGTCAAAAAAGAAAGGGGCGTACTACATCCAAAACGTACTAAATATATTAAATATTGTAAAGGCAGATGTAGTAGGGGTTGCAAAGCAGACGGTACACAACTCGGTTTTGGAAGATATGACACTAAAAATTGTAGAGCAGGTCGTCTTTCATATCGAGCCATTGAAGTAGCTCGTCGGGGTATAATCGGACACTTCCATCATGCTATGAGTGGACAATTCCGAAGAAATGGGTTGGTGTGGTATGAAAGTGATAGATGTCCAAATTGGAAGGAATGGGCCATTTATAGATTTTGGGGAATCAAATTCACGGTGCTACTGCTATTCCCTCCAAACAAAAAACCTTTTACCATTCCATTCCTATTCCTCCTCTCCACACCCACCAACCAAACACTCCTTTAGCCTAGTTAGAAAATACTAATATATGTCTATACGACTCACTATACGTTTCTTTTCTTATCTATACATTAAATATTATATTTTTTAATTCACGTAAAAAAAGCAAATGCACCCCTTTTAATGGAACGGGGAGTATCAATCAACATCCGAAGTATCATACAACACAAGTGATTCAACGCATTGAATTCAACATTAATGGAGCAAAATAAATGTCCAATCGCCTATGACAATATGCAAATTGCAAAGCACAAAGAATGTTAACAGGCGTCCAAGTTCAAGATTCACTTTCATCTGTTGCTTCAATCAAGTTCCAGTAAAAAATAAATAAATAAATAAATAAAAATTCAGCCACTACACCAGTAAAAATTCATGATTTACTTTCATTTGCTTCTTACATTAAGATCCAGTAAAAACATGTTACGAAAGCACACAAATGTTTATTATATAACTACAGCTTTCATGTCAATATAGAAATCAGCCGCTCACTGAACTCATCAATTCTTTGGGATGAGCCAACACATCGTGTTACAACATAAAGAACTCTCACAAAAGCGCGACCAGAAGAGCATACTCCCGAAAGAACGGGGACGACGGATGAGTTTCAACATCAACAGGTCTTACATTTACAAGAGCATAAGATTAACAAGATGACTTCCATAATATGCCAACTTTCATTACGTTTTTTTTTTTTTTACAGATGCCATCCAAATTACTTCCGGATAGAGAGGAACTCAAAGCTTCTCAGAGGATCATCACGTGTGCCTTTACTCGCACGAGAAAATGATGATGGTTTATTCTCGGTTCCAGGTTGGATTCTCTGTGTCGTGGAAATACGACCACTGGTCGCTACCATTCTGCCAGTGCGGCCATCAATGGGTTCACCAGATGAGCTGGGTCTGCTTGTTGAAATAGCAGCTCTCTTTGAAGAGTTTCCATTTCGAGAAGTGCGGCCCCTTTCGTCAGGTTGCTGCATTAAAGGAATCATAACACTACACTGTCAGAGCAATGTACTTTTTTGGATGACAGAACATTCAGGAAACACAAGACAGCAAAACAAGTGTGGGATCAATAACAAATTTGACAGGGAGCAGGAAAAAAAAAATACCACATCCTTGGATGTAGGTTCTTCAGATGTTCTGCGCCGACCAGAACTCGTGGCATTTCTTCTAGAAAAAGCCTCAACTGCACCTGAAAATCTTTCACGAATATCTTGCCCCACTGGGAAAATGAAAACAAGAGACCATCAAGAAAAAAATCCTAACAACAGATGCATAATAACATGAACATTTTAAAAAGGAGCTGAAAATAGCGTTGACAAAATTCAATCCTCCAAAAATTTAAAATTTTCAATTCATGGCCTAGAAATAGGTAAACTAACAATTCAGGAAAAAAAAAATTCCATCAATTTGGGGCATGAAAGATATAAAACTATTAATTAGGACCTGAAATCATAAATTATTTAAAATAATGTAATGATAATCATGTAAATTTGCCACATTATTATGTTATTTCAATGATAATAAATTATAAAAAAAATCTTAAAAGACATTAAATATATGAAATTTAATGTAGTTGTAATTATATTATTTTAATAATTTTATGATTTCTAAATTGATAATTTAATACTTATCTTTCAAGTCCCTAATGGATAGAGAAAATCTTTCAGACCTCAAATTGATTAGTTAACCTATTTTAGGACTCGATTGAAAAAACTCTTAAAAATCAATTTAGTATCTTCTTAAATCTTATATACAAACTTCCGAAATTAAAAAAATCATCACATCATTGATCTCTTTTATCACTCATTAATGACATCTTCATCCAAAAGCTCTAATTTATACCCATCAGCATATTTCATACTGGGAAAATGCACATGCCCTTTACATGTCAGACAACCAGAGAAATGCTATTTTTGTACATGAACTCTCCAAAATCTTTTCATTGTAGTAGGAATGTGTTTTTAGAAGTTTTGGGAAGAAATATAACTTTGTAATTGCTGTAAAATTGGAAGAATTGAACTTTACTGTAGATATTAATTGATGCAAGGAGAAGCACTAGTGATATTATATTGAAAAATAACTGATTGCATTATTAGAATAAAACATTTAGAAATGGTACAACTAGATATTAATTTGAATAATAGAGATAAGATATTTAATAATACTATAACAAAAAAGGGGAAATGGACAAATTAAGAGGTCGGTTCCACACTTTCAGATTATTCTGTTTCTAGAGTGAGAAGTTATGATGTAAACTGCAGGCAGTGTCTTGGCCTGAATTCACAAAGATGACATTTCAATGTTGAATGTTGGTCATAACACGAGAAAAAAGAGAAGTGTGTGTGTGTGTGTGCGCGACATGTCAACTGAGTTTAATTTTGATTGTATTAGGCAATAGGCATTCAAAGAGGAATCTTATTATCTTGACAATCAATGAAGATGATATTAACATTAATTCATTAGCTGGAATAAATATTTCAGAATTTCTGTTAAATTTATATTTTCCATCAGCATTCCATATAATATAAATATAAATTATACCTGATGTTCTACCTGGTCTTTCACCAGAGGGTCCAGCAACAGCATTACCAGTGGGATTCTGTAATAAACTTTTAGGCTCAAGTTATCAAAGAACAGAAAACAAAGACATGAATGGGCAAAAGCTTACCCTTGGTCTGGAACTCGAACCAATCTGAGGATACTTCAACATAGTCCAATCAAACACATAGTCAAACTGGTAACCTGCATGAATACTCAAGGAAGATACCCAAGTAAGGAGCACAAAAAAAACTTTAGGGCAATTTTTTTTTTATAAGCATGGATAAAAGTTGGAATTTGAAGATCAGAACCCTAATACAACACATTAATGATTCATTACCTTCACGAATAAATAAGTCCCGAAACAGTCTTTTTAAATATGAATAGTCTGGCTTGTCCTCAAATCTCAAGGACCGGCAATAATGAAAGTAAGATATAAACTCTGCTGGATATGACTTGCACAGTACCTGTAACAAATTTTAGATCAGATTCAACTTTCTGAGATTCATAATAGCAAAGAAGACTCAAATACCGGGAGCCCTAGACCAAGACAGAAACCAAGACCAGGATTCAATTTGGTTCTAACAGAGAGAGAGTATCAAGCATGTTATGCACGCACAAACCTGTGCATGTTATACAATATTAATTTTTAATAATATCAAAATACTACTACGTCTACTCAACGTGGTACTGTGGTACATCAACATCAGTCTAGAAAATCAAATGTAAGCTCAACACAAAATATAAATCAAATAGAACAGGTATATACTATTTTATGTCAAAGCCTAGCTTAGGCTATGCATGTTTTGGGTTTCTTAATTAGGATTATACTATACAAGCCAAAAGCCTGTCTGTTTTAAATAATTTTTAAGCAGCTATATAACCTCAAAATCATATTCTTTAATACCAAATATACATGCACGCACACACACACAGTGACACAAACACATATAGTATATATTTCTTAACATTCAACACATTTTCCCATAAAAAACAAACAAGTTATTAACAATATTAAATTATAAATACCTACCCACCTATCATTTCCAATCCTCCATACAGAAAAATTAGAATCCACTCGCCTCATATTTACAATTCATTAATTTCTGTCTCTCTCCAATCATTACACAATTATTCAATGATTACTACACTATTTCTATAACATAATAGAGTTAGTCTCTTGTGAGACGGGTTATTGGTGAGACGACATCATACTTTAATACATAATCCAATATACTTTAAAAAACATACATTAACAACTATTTAACATACTTTATTTAAATAATCGACATACTTTAACACGTCTCACAAACCGTCTCATGAAGGTAGCGTCTCACAAGAGACTTTGTCAACATAATATCCCCAATTATCATCTATTTACAAATTTTGATAATATTCATAGCTTACAAGCCAACAAAAAGCCAAGCCAACCTCAAAAGTCTCAAACCAAACAAAGCCTTAATATTTTAATATACTTAAGAAGCACATGCATTAGAAACAAGGAAAATCACATTACAAAAGAGGATACAGACCTCTATAGGAGTTAACATTTTTTTCTCACTAATTTTATCATATTTCTGCTTTTTGGTGCCAGCTTTAAGTCCCTGCCAAGGAAGGCTGAAATAGAACAATTGTTACAAACTGGCAACAACTGTAAGATAACCATTCACAACATGAAGCAAAATGAAAACAAATACAGAAGCTACGAATAACACACATATGACCAACCTTCCTCGTAGAAAATACATGAGGACATAACCAAGAGATTCCAAATCATCCCTTCGGCTTTGTTCTGACAATATATATATAAATTAATAAATAAATAATAGTGAAATTTAGACCAGAAAAAAACATTTTTAATGTATCACGCCACTAACCAACTCCGAGGTGAGTATTGACACTGGCGTAGCGAGCAGTACCAGTAAGATTTTTGTTTTCCCTGGTATTAAATGTTAATATGACATTGGTAAGTATGCAAAAGGCAGAGAGTAAAGTACCAGAATTTTAAAATACACCCCAGATGAGTTCTACAGATGTAAAGAAATCCAAACAAATTGTCATAAAGACATTTAAAGGTCAAAAGACACCATACCACAGTCACCAAAAACGAAAGCTACAACAGATGTTCCCTATCACAAATGTATAGCATGCTTCCACCTTTTTATCTGGTCAAAGATTAAGAAAATATATAAATTTGAAAGAGTTACAGAGTTATTAGGTCATCATTTCCCAAAAGCATGAAGGCTCATTGTATTTTATCTTGGTTGGCAATCATATGAATGGTGTGTGCCTGGTCAACAAGCAGAGTCAAATAAACAGTTCATTTATGCCACACGAGCTTAGGTAAAGCAAGAACCAAATGCCAAAAGAGTGGAAATTTTGGCAGGCCAGCCAGGCAGCAAACACAGTGGGAAAGGGCATCCAAAACCACGGGGCTGGAAAGAAACTCTGGATAACATCCTTCTGGAAGAGCTGGATTTACAGAATTGAATTGACATTTTCACCCATCATCAAATCTAGAAAAAAATTCCATCGATTCATGTATTTATTTATATAAATACAAAAATTGTTGTGGCCCACACCTACTCTTTATTATAACTTAGGCTCCCCGGTTATTATGATATTTTTTGAGTTTTAGAGTTGGAGTCCTGAAGCACACTGCACACCAGCCTTGTAATCGCATAGTTGTTAGAGCCGAAAGGTACACAAAATTGCAAAGGCCTGGTTGGAGCCTGAGGAGAGAGGCTCACATAGGAGCGCGCCTCTTGTACACCTACTCTAGTTATTTCTACAATTTATAGACTAAATATCTTGTACTTGATACATAATTAACTAAACAAATAAGGTAAAAACCACATTACATCACATAATACATATAATTCACTAATAAAACAATGACGCATAGAACGCGTGTGTACATAATCAGCTTCAACATTAAAATAACTTTAAATTGATAAAATAAAGTTGAATACACACAGTATTACATACAAACTCATAAATAACAAATTGAACATGAACACATATTGTAAATACAAAGAATAGTATTGTACCAAAGGGCATCAAACAACTTGCAAAGTAGCAAACTATTCGCCAATCAATAATCGTCTTGATTAAATAGATAAAGATCATCCTCATCGTAATCCAATAGTATCTTTGGTGCAATAATGGAGGTTCAGTCTTTTTTCCTCTTAAGAATATGAAAATAATAGATACTCTAGTTAGAAGAGGCTGTAGATAGTAAATAAAAGGGCTCTTTCAGAAGGCCAAACACATGTTAAAAACATAAGTCCTACATTTCTTTTCTGTGCCTTCCATAAAATCTTTCCTTTATGCAAAACCAACTATAATGCTCAAGGAAAGAACTAAGTTGACATGGCAAAAAAGTATAGAGAACACTGCACATAACTCTGACCCAAATATTAAATGTGAATATACCTATACGGTATGTGCTTATGAGTCTGAAGATCCCTATACTTTTTGGCAAGACCAAAGTCGATGATGTAAACCTGCAATAAAGACCAAAGTTATCATGGTTACAGTTGCCAAAATCATGGACATAAAACTAATCAAAGCCACTTAGTGCAATATTTGATTAAAAGACTGACCGTTCCGCATGACCAACAAATAAAAAATGGCAGAATAAACGGCCAAAATAAAGGAGGGAACTTTTACATTTTTAATGGTACCAAAGTTTCTATGACGCTAAATTTCCTTAAAAAAAATTAATAAAAAAAATAGAAGATTGCAGCTAAAAAATGAAGTCATTATCAGATACTACTTTAAACTAAACACTACGATTAGTTATTAGAGGCACACCCAAGGCCATAGACCTTGCGCCCTGAAATCACAGTGCCGGGGCTCAACTCTTGGCAGGCGCCTTTTTGTGCCTTACTCAATGTCTTGAGGTCTAGATTTCACATTAATGAAAAAACAACTTTGTTAGTTGACTAACAACTTTTTAGGCAACCTTCCCTAATAGGAAAAACTATATACCATATTTATAACCCAAATTTTAAAATTAGGTTACATAATAGCTAGAGTATTGAGTTCTTCCACATCTACGCTGCTGCCACCACCCTCAGACCATTGGAGATCCACCGTCAGCTGCCGCCAATTAGTTTTTTAGCTAGTTCGAGTATTATGAGAAATGCAAAGAAGTAGAGAGGGAAAATATTATGAGGGGCTCTACTTTAAGATTAAGAGATGAGTAGGATGAAGTTGTATACGAAGAAGATGGAGATTTTTATGCGGAAAAAGAACAATTTGGTTATGACGAGGTGGATTATGATGTTTATGAGAGAGATGATATTTAGATTATTTTGGTTGCTAATATCTTGTGTGATTGACTTGTTGCTTTATTTCAATAGTGAGGGTTATTAAATATGCATGTTTAATTTTAATGCATTTGTTACATTTTTGTTAATAGTCATATTATGTGTTTTTAAATTTCATTTATTAGGTAACATGTTTTTTATATATTTTATTTAAAGTGTAGCATAGGTTATAAATAATATTTCACCTTTACACTGAAGGTGCGCCTCAGACACAAATATACCTCTTTGCGCCTTAAATAACTATTTTGTGATTTATGTCCTAAACCAAAGTTGATCAATTCCCACACAAAAGCTTGTCTAAAATTCTTCTATTTTTCCCATCAACTGTGTTGGAGGTTTTTTGCAACCACTTCACAATCATGATGCCTTAACATCACAGGTGCACCTAAGGGCAGTAATGCCATATATTTTGTATGTAAATTGCAGGAACAAATTTAACAGTTAGTAACACAGAAGGTGTGAGGATATTTTCCAAAGTTAGTAAAAGTCATTTACAAGATAGACCACGTACTGTAAGAGCAATTTGAAAGTTATAACATACAAGGTGCGAGAATATTTTGTTATTTATAAAAGCTTGTTTACGCAACCAATGTTTTGAGATCAACCAAAAAATCATGTAAGGATTGAAGGCTTTAAAAGTTCAAAGACAGTACAGAATTGTGCACCACTGTCCACTATAGCTAGGGGAAAGGTCATATTCACTCCAATCAAACAATACGAGGTGAATGTAAGTTAGTACACAAAAATCATCAACTCCCATGGTCCAATTTGAATTTTTGATAAGTCCCTGTTTTACTCTAGCGACTTTATACATATAGGAATTGAACAAAAAAGGGGAAAATACTACTCCCTCAATCTCACTATTTACTGCACACTTTCCATTTTTGTCTGTCCCAAAACTTATGACACTTCTAAAAATAGCAATCCAAACAATATTAACACCCTTACACTACAATCCTAAAAAATTGACACCAACTAATTACACTTGACTCAACAACTCTTCACACATTTCTCATTACATTACCAAAAATATCCCTCTTTGTCCTCATTTTAAACAACCGAAAAGAAACTTTGCTTAAACTTTGAGCACAGAAAATATGTGCACAAATCGGTGTGACAAAGGGAGTAAATTAAAGCAATTTCTGAAAAAATGAACAATATCATTATTCTTAAAGCAAAGACTTTAAGTTAGTAGTATCACACCACCACATTAACTAAATTAAGATGTCACGTTCTGGCAGTTGGGATGGTCTATCTCAATTGATGCTTGAGCTTAAATTCCATTGACTTTTAATACATGTCACTTGTAAATTTTTTATGCCATTTAAGCCACATGGCATGTGGTAGTTATCTAGAAAATACACTGAAACACCCGTTTTCAAAGGAATCTCATGTCAAATTTTAGAAAAGAAATCCAGCACAGTAAGCCATATTCTTAGATACAGCAACAAGAGAACAGAAGGCATAATTGTACAAGCATCTCATGGTGATAATACATAGAAAAATATTTAATATCCTTCGGTAACATTTGTCATGAGAACTGAAGAGTGAAGACAAGAAAATTGAGGGGGATATAAGTAAAATTGACCTTCAAAGTTAAACGTATACACAGAGATATAGGGAGACTAGCATGATGGAACACCGCTTATTTTTTAAATTTAATAAACAGTAACTAAGTCACTAAGAGAATCAACTTCATATTAATCTGAAAAAATATGAAGCCTAAAATGATAGGAAGACGTGCCTGATTTGCTTTCCGCCCCAAGCCCATCAAAAAGTTGTCGGGTTTTATATCCCGGTGAAGAAATCCTCTTGAATGCATGTACTCAACTCTATTTATCTACAAAAAGCAAGATTTAATTATTATAATTATAGTTGGTATCAGAGTGTCAGAACCCATGAAAACAACAAAAATTCCTAACTACTTACTAATTGATCAGCAAGCATCAAAACTGTTTTCAAGGAGAACTTCCTGTTACAATAGTTGAAGAGATCTTCCAGACTTGGGCCCAGAAGGTCTATCACCATAACATTATATTCACCCTCCACTCCAAACCATTTCAAGTTGGGAATGCCAGCTATATAATAAGAAAACAACAATATTAAAATGACCATGGACAAACTTCAATTGCTTCTCATGCCTCCACAGAGAGTACATTCTACAATTTCATGAACCAAATAACACACTTACATGCAGCAATTTTATAACTGCATGTTGAGAAATCATTATAAATTCAGAAAAAAAAAATGTACACAAATGATCAGGTATCAAGCATAAAAAAAACTTAGCAGAAAATACCCAAAAACCATACCATACAACCATTTATACCAGAAAAGACTTGTGGGAGAAAAATTAAGTCTTTTTCAGAGTCAAAGACTAGGAGGTAGATAAATGTAACATCATCGCCTCCACAGAACAAACTTACAAAATTAGATTATTCAACTTTTACGGTCAATTAATTTTCTAATAAATGCAAGACAAGCAAATATGAAAATAAATAGAGCTGCAAAATATGGTATAAATAGTTTCTAGAAATCAGCAACTTTATCTGATCACAAACCAAAGTCAATGGTCAGTCAAGATACACTTTAACATTATAACTAGCATATTTGATGTTTAATAAATAATACATGTGTGTGCAATATTTGCAAGTAATCTCTTGTGTGTTAGGGTGACAAGAGAATGGTAGTAACTTACTTCCTCCTTGTAAAAGCATATAAATTTTTGATTCATAATGAAGCTGTGGGTGCTTAGTCTTCGCTGATTCCTGATAATAATATAAACAACAATAACATTGATTGAGTGACTAAGAATAAAAGAGACATGCAAATGTGTTAGTAGGTACATAACAGCAAAAGAAATCATTAGTGGTCCTATAAATGACTTAAAACTTCCGTAAATCAATATACAAAAAAAATGTTATAACTAAGCAAATAAAATAAAATTTAAGTGGCACACAGAATTAATACTGCTGCATAACGCTAAAAATACTTTTGCATGGACCCTACTCTCTCCATGTAGAGCTTAAAATTAATGCAATATAAACAACTGATGTTGTTACATAAAGGTCTTGATCTGATGAGTCAATCTCGAATGCATTTAGACTACTGCAACTAGTCCTATCAAATTAGAATTAGGATGTCATGCCAAATTTTTAGTTAATAGAGCATTCTTATTCTCTTTCAAACAAGGGCAGGAAATAAAAATTATTTCAGCAACTCCCTGACATGTAACTCAAACTTCAGTTCTATCTATAGTCTATTGAGGTCCAAGATCAGAAAACTGAACTTAACTATATATATAATGTGTGTGTGTGTGTATGCATATAAACAATAATTAAGAAAATTTCACAACATCAATAGATAAATTTTCCAAGATACTGACGAAATCCAGCACTTTCAAATTTTCGCTAAACATAAAGAAAGATGAGAAAATAAGGTTAACGGGGAACTAAAAGAAAAAATACCAGCTTAATGGCTACTTCTTCTCCATTCTGTATGTTCACACCTAAACAAATAAAACGGACAAGTGAGTATCTGTCCCCAGGAAAAAGACACTAACAATTATAGTAAATCCAGAAAAGTCTAACTAAATGATAAAAAAGGGCTGCACCTAAAAAGAGTTCACCAAATGAACCACACCCAATCTTCCTCCCAAGCTTAAATTTGCCACCCACAACGTGATCCATGGCATTCGAATTCAACAAAACCGAATTCCAATTGACACCTCAACTCCAGAGAATATTTGACGATTTCAGCTTTAAACGGGATTAGAAAAAACCCGAATTCCAGTAACAAAGTTAAAAAAAACAACACACAAAAAAAAAAAGAAGAAGAAAAAAGATATAATATCAAACGCTGAATCCTCACAAAGGATCCAAGGAATCAGTTAAATAAAAAATCGATCACAAAAATCCTTCTCTCATCGTACTACATCCTTGAAAGACGGAAACCCTGAATCGAAACCCTAAACACAACCTTTTAATCCCTTCGAATGATCTCATTTATAAAGAGAAGAGAAAGAACTGATAAAAATCTATTACACCAGCGAGCATCCTTTTGTCTAATTAATACAGCAAATGAACGAATCTGACAAAACAATTGATAATAATGATGACACGAACTATAAAAAGGGGAGACAAATGAGCGAAAATTGAGGGATTAGAGAAGGAAAAAAGAGTTTAGAGAAAAAATATAATGAATTTCGTGTGCGCTTTGGTAAAAGCATAATCAAATGAGAGAGGGAGAAACTGGAAAAAAAGGATTGATGATTGATAAATGGGGTGAGTGGTGTTGGTCAAAAGAGAGCAATTATTTTTATATTATTCTATTTAGAAAGAAAAAAGAAAAAACTTGTGTTGATGATATGTTTGTTTTAGTTTTAAATGTGGTTTGAAAATCATTCAAGTTATGTTTATTTTTATTACCTAAGATACGAATGTTTATTTTGGTTTAGAGATTTGAAAATCATTGAATAGCTTAATATATAAGTAGTTGATATCCTGTATATTTTGGTGCACACTTGCACTAGAGTCGTCAAAATTGGTTAGGCTCGTCGGGTCGAATCGCCCCTACTTCTATAAAAGGTGGGTTGAGCTTAAAATTTTATAGCTTGTTCGGAGACGAGCCTAAACGGGTTGACCCAAATAGAGACGGGCTTTTGACGAGTTGGGCGGGGCTGGGGCAGGTTGGCCCGCCAATTTTTTATTTATTATTATTTTTTTAACAATGTGAAGATTAGTCATTAATCATCATTCATTGTTATGTTATACTTTCATTGGTATATTTTTCTACTTTCATTTAGATCACATCTACTTCAAATACAAGTAGCTTCCACTTCACCTTCATAATTAGCAATTCTTTGATTGAGTTGAGTTCTCAGATAATAATTAACAAGTTGCTCCACTTAATTCTCTTTTAAAATGTAGGTTTAACTCTTATTATAGATTAGTTGTCTGAATTTTCAGAATTTGAATATTGCTTGCATACATTAATCCTAATTATTTAAGATTATTATACTTATTTTTTGAAAATGTTACTCCCTATTTTTGTATTTTAAAAAATTAAATATTTTATAATGGAAGAGTAAATTTGTCATGTTAATAAGAGCATTTAACTTTTTATTGAGATATGTAATATTTTATTTAGAAAAATAATATATTCCCTCATTGAATTATATTTTGTCTTTTAATAGTCTTGTTAACATTGTATTATTTTGTAAAAGTTTCTACTATTATGGTATTTTATTTTAATGTAATATTGTAATTATAATTATAATTTTAATAATATCATTCATAATTAAAAAGAAAAAAAATTGGGTTGGCCAGCCACAACCCGCAAACCGTCTTTAAATAGGTTGGGCCTCTTATTTCTAGCCCGCAATCCGCCTAGGCCCGCCCCGCCTAAGCCCGCCAAATGGCGGGTTGAGGCGGGTTTTGGATCGGCCCGTTTTGACGGCTCTAATTTGCACCCATATGTGTATAAATTTTTACTTGTATATATGTTACTTAATAATTGTACGGTTTTTTTATATTTAATTTTTTATTGAAAAAACTTATGAAAAATTAAATAACAAATTGTATATATTTTTATTCATAAATGTATAAATTTCTAAAAGTGGGTGCAAGGTGCATCCAGGTGCACAGAATAATTAGCCTACTATTTGTTTTGAGTTTTTGATGGTGTATAATATAACTTTATGTCAAAGCCATATGTAAAAGTTATTTGGTAATATATACTCTCTCCATCCCGTCTCAATGGTTACAATTATTTTTTGTACGAAGATTAAAGAATATAGTATTATAATATGTATTGAGATGAGAAATATAATATTTTGAGTAGTTGTATTAGTATTATAGGTGGGTCCCATAAAGATATTTATTTTATGTGGGTCCCAATATACCATAAAAGGCCATGAAGATATTTTAATTGTTTATTTATGTGGGGTCCCAATATATCAAAAAGAAAAATGTATCAATTAGGATGGTACGCCCAAATTGAAACTATGTAACAATTAGGAGAAGTGAATATATAAAAATGTATTAATTGAAGTGAAAGAAGTGAAAGAAAGAGAGGAAAAATAATAAAATGCATGAAGTTTCGTTCTTATGTACTTATAAAGGAGAGTTTAGTGATATAGCTTATATGGAATTTCGAATGAAGTAGTAGAAAGAGAGTTTGAATTATTCTTTTGCATGTGATGTTTTGAACAAGATTTACTTAGTAGGTTTACTTGACCTAGAGACTAGTATATTTAAGTGATTGCTACCTTAATTTTCTGCAATGATATTCAACCAATTATCTAATGATTTGATTCGATTTGATTAATTTAAACTAAATTTTATATAGCTATTTGAAACACTTTTGATATTTTTCACTTGAATTTTATTTCATTTAATATTTATTTTTTCTAAAATGTTAGTCTAATAAATTACTTTTTAAATATGAAAAAGGTTACTTGTCTTAATTAGTTTATGATTAGGGGTGGTAATAAGGAAAATAGAAGAAAGAATGTACGATGCAAAATTCAACTCCCAAGTTAGGATAAACAAGATAATGAGAACTTTATTCTCAATCTTGATACAATATTCATAATTTTCTAATAATAATAATCTACCCTAACTCTCCAATACATCTTTATAGGAGAAAAAATAAAGAGACTCAATAAATAAAACAACCTTTAAACTTACAACATAAATGAAAATTAAAAGTTATTGGGCCAAAAGTTGAACAGACTTGTAATGACCATAACTCTCTACATACTTGGATTCAGACAGTCAGTAATATATGGATAGAAATAATTAAGTTGGCTTTTCCAATGCCACCGACGAAGCATTAATCACACGTCTGTGGAGAAAGTTATGATAGAAACACTGAATTGTGGCAGATTCATCGAATTTGTCCTACATCAGTTTAGTAGTAGTGAAATTAGTAATCTGCTATCTTATGGATTGGATATTTAACTTGGTCACATAAGGATACACTTTTAATGCACAGAATCGATGAACACTGATGTAGTCGAACAGGTGAGTGGTCCATTAGGAGAGGTTTGAACCACCCACGGGAGAGGTGATAACTACACACTAACTCGGGTAACCTCCATTCAACTTGCATAACTTCCAAGTTTGTGTTGACATTATATTAACTTCTGACAAGCATCAGCTTTAACTGCTACAAACCTAAAATAATACTAAATACAACAAAAGTCGAACAACATAAAATTATTAGTGGTTAAGAAATATCATAAGGATTAGTGTGATTCTAAATGTGACAACACTAACTTTAACACTCACATCAACAATCTCCCCAATCATACCTATCCGCAACCACACAGATGTAAAGTTAATCAAAGTAAAGCAAAATAACAAATATAATACATCAGATGGTAGTTCGAATGTTGTGTAAATAAATAAGCACATCAGAGCATAATTATCAAAGTTGTAATAAAAATAAAATGCATAACAACTTCAAGTTCAGGGCTAAGTTCAGAGCTTATAAAAATATAAATTTTAAATAAGTTCAGCAGAAAATAGAAGTAATTGACTCAACAGGCTAACAGTTCAAATAGTTAGATAAAATAGTTAGTAAGATCAGCAACAATCAGCATCAATAATAACAAACTTTGTTCTTCCTCTAATTTTGTGAACTCCTTCTAAGTAGTAGCTTCCCCTCCAGTTTCTTCTTTAGCTTCTATAGTGATATCTTCGATCACAACTCCCCAAAAACTAGTGCTTTCAATAGCAACAACAACATTTTTATAGGTGCACCAATAGTATCTCCCCCTGTGGGTATGGATAGAAGTCTAGTCCAAATCTTACTCATTTGTTTCAATATGTCTGCTTGCTTGTTCAGAGCTGTCGCTTGAAGTCTTATGAGAAACCTGGTGAGCAAGAGCAGTTGTTTGTTCTTTTATGTACATATGGTGCATTGTAACAGAGACTACCTCCCAAATTGAGTAGGAGCATTAGTGTGAAGGGTAATATTGCCAACATCAAGGGTTACATTTGATGGTTTTGCATCCGAAGCAGGGAGAGAAGTAGGGGATAAATAAGCCAGATCTACAACACAATTTCCTTTAAGTAGAGATCTAGCAATACTCAAAATCAAAGAGTTTGAGGACAAGAAATCACCTCTAACCTTAGCAGCTCTTTTATTCAACAACAAGTAATGAATCGAGGCAAGATAGAGCAATTTTATAACCTTAGAAACCTTTTCAACATAGCTTATCAAATTCGAATAGATGATCTCACCAAAATTTAATGGCAAATTCTTATCAATCTTATAAATCATACAAGCAGCCTCAGTGGTGATCTCCGCTAATTCATAACAATTGCTATTAACGATCTCTAATTATTTGAAATACAAATAAATTCACCGAGAATAATTTAATTTAATAAAATTGAAAAAATTATAATTTATGAGAAATTGACACATCAACCTGGAAAGCCTCCCACAATGTCACATCAACAAGATGAAACTTTTGTTTAGTATTAAAGATTAGATTAGATAGATTATGATAAATCACATGAATTAAGCAATATCATTACTTATCTACAAATATTTGTGTAAAAAGAGTTCACCCTATACTCTAATTTCACCAAAATTATTCTTTGGATAAAACTTGTGTACCCCCAGGCATACCGTGAGTCTAGATACGACGGCCTCAAAAAGTTGTATCATCTAGTATTAAATGTCTTACCCTTTAGTATAAAAAGTTATGCCCTTTGATTTTTCGATTTTTTTTTCTCGTTCAAACAATTGAAGGGGACACTTGCATGGCCATGCATGTTGCATATTGCATGTGAACGTTTGTATTCAACTGCTCATACGTGTATGATGAAGATAAGTTGTCAGCTTGATGATCGAAGGCTAGGATCAGAGTTGGTATAGGTTGTTTTAAGCTGTTGGATCAATTTTGATAAGAAATGATTGATGAAAGGCATGGAAGGAGTTATCAGCTCATGGAAGGAGTTAGTTGTTAGTTCTTAACTGCTCTTCCAGCTGGGATGACCGTTATTGTGTGTTACAACACAAGAAACAGGCTGCTACACTATTAAAAGCAAGAGTCGGTAGTTAACTTATTCATTCATCATCTATCCGTTTACATTCTAATAGATTAGAGAGTTCGATTCTTTGTGTTGAGTGTGTTACTCTCTATTATTTTATATTCACATCAATAAGATATTCTTCTCCCTTAAGAGTTGATGTAGGGAACAATCAATAGATATAAGTGAGTGTGTGATTTCTTGTGAGAGTTCTCAATATGTTTCTGGATTTCTTGAACTCGTTTCATAAGATAAATATTACTCCCTCCGTCCACGTATTTTTACCCACTTTCTATTTTGGGGTGTCCCACGTATTTTTACCCATTCCATTTTTGGCAAAAATACATAATATTTTATTACATACTTTTTACAATCCCAACAACTTTAATTACTTTTTTACACTTTATTCATCATTCCTAATAACTTTATTCACCTTTTCTTTTTAAATTACTAATTTATCCCTACTTTCTCTTACGTTATATATTTAAAAAATAAAACGTCTTAATCTCCGTTCCAGTACAAATGGGTAAAAATACCCGGGACGGAGAGAGTAATATCATTCATATTTCAATGGACTTTTTCATTGAAAATATAGTACTCTTATGAAATAAAATGGTACTCCTTAAGAACAAAATATTATATTCTTTATCATATGAAAAATTACCATCTCTATAAAGAGTAATGTAATTGTTATGTTGAAATGATGAATAGGTTCATCCAATTATGTGGTCCGGGCCCTAGATAAAGCACTTCAGCCCAAAACATTCAATTTGATGATACTTCCTCCTAATTACATACGGTTTCTTCCTTAAACCTTACGCGTCTCTTCTAACAAATCTACCTACGCCGTACAATCACACTGCGTACGTACATATAGATATACATATGTAATCTTGCGTTTAATTGCTGTAGAAATAACTTGGATAATTGAATTTCCTCAACCCGACATCCAGCGTTGTGTTTGATCAAACGAGGACATGAACATCTTCTCCAAAAAACCTACGGCCAAAGGTTTCTTCTTCAAATTTGCTTAGCGCGTTCTTTAATTTTCTAATTTTTTTTTATCATATTCGGAATTTTCATTTTCATTATTCCTCTGCGTGAATTTGTAATTCAAGTGTCAACGGGTTGACCTGAAGACCACCTGAATTTTGAGTACCTATGCTGCCCTCTAATTTTAATCCTGTGAGCAATTTCGTGATGCTTGATTGCAGAGGCTGTTCGGGAGAGTAAGCGAGAAATGGCAAACGCTACGAGAGGTATTTTTCTTATTTTTTATTTTTTTGCAGCTTTAAGTAAATGGTGTATTGATTTTGTTGGAATCCGTGGAGCTTTAGTTATACTTGTAGTGGATGATTGACTTATATCTAATATCACTGTATGTTTGAAATAAAGACTTTCTTATGACCTTGAATTCTGTGTTGTTGATCGAACAAAATGATAGTGCTCAACGTAGCGCCCAAGTACAGGGTATAGATTTATAATGTTGATGATCTTAAAAAACAGTGTTAGATTTGGACTATTAGGTTAATTACTAGCAGGTAAGGTCAACAATTCTCAAAACACATGTTTGTTTAAGGTCTCTATGCTGTAATGAAGGAAGTGATGTTCCTTGGGGATAAATGTTAAGTCTTTGTTTCAATCAATGATTGAAGTAAGTCAGTATTTGTGCCATCTTATAGCAACTTAGATTCACGAGCGTGTTAGACAAGTGATGCATGTGTTGATAGCTAGTCATTGTGTTCGAATTGCTTGTTTATTTTCTGGTTTTAACTGCAGTTTATATTTTCATATACTTGATACCCTAGAATGCACAACATTGTATTCTTTATACAATTGATCTGTAAAATCCTAAAATCATTTATTTTAAGAGTTTAACGGAATTATTATATTTTGCACTGCTGTGGGAGCTGATCATGCAATCAATTAACTACATAGGCGTGAGTAGCAATGCCGATCTATGATTTTCTTCACCTTTTCATTTACTACTATGTTTGTGATGTATTACCTCCGCGATAATTCCAACTTGATTAACATGTATGCTATTTTGGTTTGTCGTCTTGATTTAGGTATAGAAAGAGAAATCCATACACTGCAATTAGAGGTATGATGAGATTTTTATATTTTTAATTAATTAATTTATGCTTTTATTATTTTGCTAACATCTAAAAAAGGAGATTGTTGGTGAAACAGGAAAAGAAGCTTGTTGCTGAAATCAAGAGAACTGCTAAAACAGGGAATGAGGTATTTAGGTTATCTGATTTATACAGTTACACAGTTTGTAAACACTACATAAGACTTCAATAAACATTTAAGAGACTATGGAACATTATATTTTTTTCTTCCAATAATTTCAGGCCGCAACCAAGATTCTGGCACGCCAGTTAGTCAGGCTTCGGCAACAAATAGCCAATTTACAAAGTAGTCGCGCACAGATGAGAGGTATAGCAACTCATACACAGGTACATCTCAAAATCACTCTGTTGTTTATTGTTTAAGTGGCTCCATAGTTGTTAGAGGAGGGGGAGGCGCAAGGGACCTAACGAACACACCTCTTTTACAACCGGGCTTAGTTTTTTCTACAATCTATGTACAAAAATATATCTTACTTACAACATAATTATCTAACTAAATATAACATCACATAATGATACTTAATAACTCACGCATAACATGATATCACATAGAACATCCATACATAATTAACTTCCATGTTCTTATCTTCAACACTAATAAACAATAATCTACTATAACGAAGTCTTCAAGTTTAAAAAGGTGTTATCAAGTTTCAAATGATTAGCAACTAATAATCTATCGCTTGCGTTAAATTCTTCCACTTCATACCCGTCACACTCGAAATCAATTTCAATATCTTCATCATTCATCTTTAAGGGTTTTTTTTTAGAGTGTTTCTAGAACCTAGATTTAAAAATCTAGGTGAATAGTGAAAGTGTGTTTGTTTTGGTATCTTGAGTAGGTTGGGATTTAACTTGATGTCAAATCAATGTGAAATAGAGTAGATTAGTATTGTAGGATAATGTGTATGATTTGATGTATTGGGATTTTGAAGTTCGGATTTCGAAAATCGTTACAAACATAGCCTAAGTTTTAATATGTACCTATAACACTCTTTCAATTGTCCATTTGGGTTTTCCCTTTAGTTGGTGGTCTAACTCTAGTGTGGGTGGTTGCTTGGTTTATCTTTGGCTTTTGTTTTGTTCATGAAAGCCCTAACCCTAATTAAAATTGAACCTAGGTACTTAATGAAAACATATAACAACTCAAACTCCCATCCCCCACCCCCCCTCCCAAAAAAAAAAAAAAAAGATTATTGGAACATATGTATAGCAGTTGGCACCTCTTGTGATGAAGAAAAGGTGCATAGAGGCGACCCCAACCTCTTGAGCTTCGCTTAAAATAACCAAATATCTAAAAAATAGGCGCAAGAGCTCGAGCCTCCTCGGAGACGCGTCTCTAACAACTATGAGTGGCTCTAGTTTATCTGTCTATGAGATATAATGTGTCCTTTGTTGCAGGCAATTTCCGCCCAAACCTCTGTGGCTGTTGGCATGAAGGGTGCCAGTAAAGCAATGTCTGCAATGAATAAGGTTATATCATTGATATACATTAGCCGAAGAGTTTATCTCTCTGAATCATCTGACATTTTGCTGCATTTGATCATCGACCGGAGAGGATATACTAATCTTTTTAGACCTTAAATTTAATGAAGAATGGGAAATCCAATATTTAAATACTTTAATATCATGATGCACCTGATTTTCATATAAAAAGTCCTGTAATTGCAGCAAATGGCTCCTGCAAAGCAGGCTAAGGTGATTCAAGAATTCCAGAAGCAATCAGCCCAAGTGGATATGACCGTAAGTCTTTAATGCGGTGGGCCAAACTAAATAACCTAGTCAGTGTAGTTAATATTTCCATCTCTGAGCTGAATTGGGCATGTGCAATTACCTTGTAGACCGAGATGATGTCAGATGCTATTGATGATGCTTTGGACAATGATGAGGCTGAGGACGAAACAGAAGACTTGACAAATCAGGTGAATTTATGTTTCACGTGGAAATTTTCTTCTCATAAGCAGTAATACTTTGCAGTCATGTTTACCATTTAATCACAGATATATATTAACCCACAACTTGATTTGTAAATGGCAGCGTTTAACTAAATGTTCACTTTTTAAGTTCCATTCTTTAGTAGGAAAGCTGTTCTGCATTAACTTTCTTTAGACTATATTAGATTCTTTTGGTTAGGAGGAGGATTATTTGTAATGTCACTAGAAGATCCTTAAATAATTAAAATGCACAATCCCTAAGATTTAGGCTTGAAGAGTTGTCAAAGAACTCTCGAATAATGACGGCATTCTTGAGGCCGACTAGTTACAAGAATTGCACAAAGAGACAGTTTTAAACTCGTTGCAAGAGTATATAATGTTAGTATGATTTTGCTAATAGATATGGATGATTGTTGTCATGTTTTGGAAAGTGCTTAACAAATTTGTCTACAAATCATATGTTAATAGATTCATGGAGCTTTGGTACAATTTTCTTTGCCTTTGCACATTGTGCATTGTTGAACTCATTTACTCATTTACTTGTTTTTGATAATCATCACCAGGTGCTAGACGAAATAGGTGTGGACGTTGCCTCACAGGTTTGTGTTATATTTAACGTCAACATATTGATGAGTCAGAAATTCTTAACGTGTAATATGCAAGTCACACTTATTCCCAACTCATTTGACAGCTATCATCTGCTCCCAAAGGAAAAATTGCTGGAAAGAACACCGAGAATGCTAGCAGGTACTATGCATTGTTTCATTCTTCGTTCTCACAAGCCTAACCTACATTATATCTTAACTATCCCCATCCTATTCTTCTAGTTCGAACATTGATGAGCTGGAAAAGAGGTTAGCTGCTCTCAGAAATCCTTGAACATCTGAATCGAACTAATTTTAAAGCATTGATATCCCATTTTGAAGTTATGTATATAATTCTCCCATCCTTGGTGTGTCGAACACTTTTCCGGTTTTTCTTCGGAAAATTCCTACTTTGCATCTTATCATGATGGCTTAAAAATGTTTATATCAGGGATTCAGGGGTACATCCGCTGTATTACTCTTTTTGCGGTGCTATATTACACTTATGTCCTTGGAGTATGATATTTTGTCATCAAAGCTTTAGGATCTTTAGGTGTGTTTGGATAAAGTTATTTGAATTCCTTTCTAATTTTAATCAATGGCAAAGAAATGACAAATTTGTGTGAGATCGTATCACGATCAAAAGTGATAACTTTTATATTAAAAAGTGATACTAAATTAATGAAAAGTAAAAATGTTATTTTATGAATAATTTTTATTATGATATAAATGAAAAGTGATACTAAATTAATGAAAAATGATAATATTATTTCATAAACAATTTATAATAGCGATAACATTTTATATTGAAAGTGATAACGTTTTATAGAAAAAGTGATAATTATTTTAAAAAGTACTCCCTATGTCCCGTCCAAATAGCACCATTTTAATATATACTGGACGTCTCATCTAAATTGCACAATTTTACTCTCTTAGTAAAATGGACACATCAATGGCACACAACTACCAATCACATCTCTCTAATACATCTACTCACTTTAAATAAAATAATAATACTCATTAATCTAAGTGCAAAAAACAAATGTACCTCTTTACCCGTGACGAAAGGAGTATAAAATAGTCTTAACGATCTCACGCAAAACCTACCATCAATCAATTTATTTGAATTATGCCATCAATTTATCTGAATTATGCTATTGCGATGATCGTGGATTTGCATATTAATGAATTTTCAAATTAATTTTTCTACAAAATTTTATTTATTTTTTCAAAATTTTAATATTAAAATAAACAATAAAGAATAATAAAATTATATATTATGTCGAAGTATATAATTAAAATAATTAAATAACTAAAGTAACTAAAAAATATACTCTCTTGCCCCATTTCAACTTCACATTTTTAGTCCTAACTTTAATTTAACTATTTTTTTTTTGTCTCAATTTCAACTTCACTCTCATCAAATTTCAACTTCACATTTTTCGTCCTACTTTTAGTTTTACTTTTTTTTCTTCTCAATTTTAACTTCATTCTCATCAAAAGAAATGACACTCAAGTACGGCACATTTTAATTTTAAAATCATAATCTCTTTTTTTCACACTAACATTTCAATTTATTTATCATCAAAAAATATATATTGCCCTAAAAAAATCATTTTTCTTATTTTATTACGGTAAATGAAAAGATAAAAATGAAAAGGAAAATGTACATTATATGCATATTATTATTGAGTTAGGAGATGGGATGCTGTTATGAGTAGGGGAGGTTGGGTTGAGAGCAAGAGAGGAATTGGGATTGGGGGGTGGGGTGGGGGTGGTTGGTTTACGACGGAGGATGGGCTGAGGGAACGAATGGGAGAGACCAAATTGCCTATTCCAAAAGTGTATTCTATCAATGTTAATGAGATTTATATGATCAGTTGAGTTGAGACCAGAAACCTATTTAACCCTTTGCCCCAAATAAAAATGATTTGAATGAACAAATAAAATGTCAAGAGTTAATTTGATTGGGTGAAGTCAATATTGTCATAATCGAACTGGAGATCGAACCGATAGCTCCAACAATTCAAAGTTGGACCGGTTGAACCGAAAAATTAAAATTACACATTTTTAATAATATTTATTATTTTATATATAATTTTATATTAATGTGCTTAATATACATGTGAATAAACACCTAATTAAAAAGAGGGTAGGTCTAGTATGAGCCTTACGTGAGACGAATAAAAAATGATAAAATTATTATTACTTTCGCTATAAAATGTTGGGTAATTCTTAAGTGACCACGACCCTCTCACATGGGAGTGCACAGTGCATACCCCCATGTGAGAAGGTCACCGGTGACATGAGTTCACATATGTAAGCCTCTAAAATATTTTCACTTTTGCTATAAATATTATAACTTTTTATTTATACTATAAATTGTTCTTTATACTATAACAAATTATTCATGAAATAATTTACGGCACCATTATCACTTTCCATGAATTGAGTATAGACCCGTCTCACGTATTGGTCTTACACAAGTCTTTTCCTTTAAAAAAATGTTGAAAGATGAAAGTTAAACGCGAAGAAAAATGATTTTTGAATTTTAATTTCTCATAATAGTTAATTACTCGATCACGAATAATAAAATTGAAAAGAAATAGTCTTTGTAAGACGGGTCGACCCATGACCAAAGTATGCATATTATATATATAAATATGCTTATTTGTAGATAAAGTATGTCAATAATAAATCATATTATAACATTCTAAAATTATTTTTTAATTCATTATTTATTATACTTTAGAAAATATATTTTAACGGTCATTAAACACACTTTATCTATATAATAGTCACTAACACATCTTACAAACCGTCTCAAATAAGATATTTGATATCTCACAACAGTGTTTGTTAATAATGAATACTCCTAAAATTTAAAATAAATTTAGAAAGAAAATTGATTGACTATCGAATTAAAATAAATTTAAAAAAAAATTGAAATAAACAAAAATCTCAATAAAAAAACTCAAAATCCGCAATTTTTAGTTCAACCGGTCCAATCAATTTTTTCAATTTTGGCCGGTTCAAACCAGTTCTTCTTAATTTTACCCTTAAAACAATTTTTAATGGGTGATCCGCTCCCAATTCGGCTCTGACAACAGTGGGTAAGATGAGTTTGGGGTCTATCTGACCCAAGCCACGTATTAAATTGAACTCTTTGAGCCAAACTCATTCTATAATAAATAGGTTAAATAATTATTTTTTAAAGGAAAATTAATTAATGACTATTATTATTGACACAACCCTAAACATAAATATAGGTTTAATAAAATAGAACACAATAAAATACACCATAAACCAAAAGAGTAAAAATTACAATAATAGCTTAAAAATCATTAAACTAGATATAAACCCTAGGTTGAATAAGATATGAACCACTAAAATAAAATACCATAAACTACAAAGATATATTCATCTTCTAATTATAATAATTTTTAGAAAAATGGAAAAAGCAGCCGGTTCAATGGTGAAACCGGTGCACAAGTTATTGTCTAAAATCAAACCCATATTTCAAGTCATTCTTCTCAACCAGATATCACAAATAGACATCGAGGAAAAATAATGGATTCTAATTCCAAGAAAGGAAACAGTTCACACATTAATAGGCAAAATTGGAGCATTCTTCCTTTAGCATGACATTCAAGAAAAAGGAACAACATTAAAATCATAAAAAAGCCAAACTAATAATAACCAGAAAATTATACTTGATCAGGCTGCACTCTCTTTCTTAAGCTTAGCAAGCTCCTGCCTCACCACACCAGCTTTCTGCAAATAAGAAACAACACTTTGACATTTGTTGATAGTTTAATGCTTTGACATTAGGTTTTTATTGTTTTTCATTCAAATTAGAAGGGTATGCATGGATCAATCGGGGGCAAAGGACTCATTTTCGGTTCAAGTTTGAAACGACTAAAGTCAATGCAAAAGAATAGTAATTATGGTTCAAAAAACTGTTATCAAACTCATAGGCAATTTCAATTTTCTCATAAGAATGGTCTATATGCTAGATTTATAACAAAGGGTGTGTATAATATAGATTAGGCTTCTTACTCATCAATATTGAGGAGAATGATCTCTAGATCAAACAGTTTTCCATAGGATAGCAAAGAAATGAAATGAAAATTATAGTAGTATAATGCTATCAACACCACAAACCTTGATTTTTGCAAGCATAAGCTTGAAACGATCAAAATCATTAAGGGAGGCCCTTCTCTTCTGAACAATCAGCTTTCTACCCCATGAGCTCTTCTCCCATTTGCCCTTAACATCTGCAGAACACATCTCAAAAAATTCAGTCTCATTATAGTTACATCAGTGATACAAAATTACAGTTTTTAATACACACCAGCAGCATCCATGGCAGCAATAAGAGCCTTCTTCTTTGGCACCCTTTTGATATCAATTTTGATGTCTGTAAGAGACAGCCTCTTGAAGTTCATCTGGCTTCGAACCATGTCAGGTGCGTCGACAAGAGCCTGCCATTTGGCAGATTAATGATCAAACTTACTCCAGAACTATGGGAGAAATTTGACAAATGACAAGTTCTTGAATTATCATACAATTCTAAACTCACCTACAACCTTTCTTCATCATCAATAACACAGAATCAAGCATACTACCTAGAGCCACTCACCAGAGGCCAAAAAACAAATCTAAATTCTGGATTAACCATTTAACAGGGTTTTAGTATAAGATTGATTTCAACATTTTGTGCTTTCTAATAGTAATTTTATTTATTTATAATCTATGAGGACTTAAAAATCAAGCATAATCACATCAGAACTCTGCTATTGACTGGTACATGAACATATAATCACTCACGCAGCAGATGGAAGCTAAAAACGGCACATACCATCAGTGAAAACAGAGTTATTCCTAAGCTTTAAGCACAATACAAAAGATACAACAAAAACACGAAGGCTGCGAAATCCTCTAAAACAAAAAGGAAAAGGAAAGAGAAGACGAGAACGTACTCGGTTCTGATCAATAACGTCAACAATGACAACAAGCCTTCCAAAGTCCTTCCCGTAATTGACCAGCGCCACCCGCCCGATCTCAACGTACCTCTTGAACGGCTACCAATAAACGAACAAAAAACGATTAACCAAACTTCCCATTTCAGCTGCAATGGAATAGAGAGAAAGAGAAGACACTGAGCGATCAAAGAGCTTTGAGGAGAGGCTAACCATGTCCGGCGGCGATCAAATTATGCGTCTGCGCGGCGGGGTGGAGTCCGAAAAGCTGTGAGAGTGGGTGAAAATGGAGGTTTTGATGACCAGAGATAGGGTTAGTGCTAGGTTTTCCCAAAGGCTTCTTGGGCTTGATAGAAGTAAACTGATGTCATCTCGTTGGGCTAAGTAGTCAAAATTTATCTTTATGTCCAATAAAATAAAGCTTGTAAATGGGCTTAAGAGGCCCAATAGGAGAATAACCCATTATTAGTGATTTAAACTAAGGGCGGCACTATTGCCACCCGACCTATTTCTTAAGGCACCCGAATTCAAGACAAAAAATATGTAAAATTATAATAATATCCGTAGTCTTTTAAAAATCCTAATTCATTTACTATTACATTAGAAAAAAAACATACTCCCTCCGTCTCATACTTATGTTCACACTTTCTGTTTTCGTCCGTCTCACACTTATGTTCACCACCTAAAAAAAGAAACTTCACGTCAACTAACAACCTCAAAAGTTATCTTAATTTTAAAAATACTACTATCACCTAACACACATAACATACTTTATAATTTATTTATTACCTAAAAATACCACAATACCCCTAAAAAGTTAATAAAGTTTGTCAAAAAGTAACTTTTCTTAAACTCTGTATCTACAGTGCCGGTGAACATAAATTCGGGATGGAGGGAGTAGTATTTTGTACACCCATTCACACTAGTCACTACACCTAAAACACACAAAATTACACCAGAAACACACACACCACACGCACTGCCGGAAAAAATATAGAGAGAGAAGAAAAGAACAGGAGAAGAGAAGAGAAGAGAAGAGAAGGGGCGGGACGACTTCAATTTGACACCCCAAACATCAAAATATGCAACTAGTCAAGCAATTGGTTAAAAGTAAGTAATTTTACTCTATGTTCTTCCCCAAAATCATTCTTTGCATTAAAGGGTTCTTCCTTAAAAGTAAGTAATTTTCCGCTACTGACTGTTACAGGCAGCAACTTTACATTATCAACTTTCAATTCAGCTTTTTCCCTCAATGATTCTCCATTACTCATGCTCTTCTGAAGACATTGCATTTCTTGTCAAAATATGGGGCTTTGCAGCCTCTCATTAAATTTCGGCAAGATCATTTATGTAATTTCTAATCAAATTTCGGCAACCTCTTACCCAATTTTAGCATTATTTTCGTTAGCACTCAGCGAAATCTATGCTGCAAATCGATGAACCAGTTTTGAAAATTTAAAGGTTCCATTTTTAACATTCAAACAACATACCACCCCCCTAATTCATTTTCCTTACATCTATTAAACACAAATAACACAAATAATTTCACTAATACATCAATAATTTGTCAATAAATTAAGATAATTTCACTAACCTGCAACCCTACACAAAGCATGATTTGAGGAAGAATATAATGTAAAATTACTTACTTTTTGTCAATTACTTGGTTCGATACATATTTTGATGTTTTGAAAGTGAAAGTGAGGATCTCCTTTTCTCTTCACCTCTTTTCTCTCTCTCCCTCTCATTTTTGTTGTGTTTTGTGTGCTGTGTATGAGTGTGTATGTGAGTGATTTTGGTGTAAGCATGTGAACGTGTGTTTGTAAGTACAGTGCGGGGATGGGATTGGGTTTGGGTGTGCAAAGCAAATTTTACATTGTTTAGTAAATGGATTTGGGTTTAGAAAAAGAGACATTCTCTTGTGAGACGGGTTTTTGGTGAGACGGTTGTGAGAAGGGTCGACCTATTACTAAAGTATGCTTATTATGTACATAAAGTATATTTATTTGTAGTTAAAGTATGTCTATAATGAATCATATTATAATACCCTAAAATCATATTTTAATTTATCATTTATCATACTTTAGAAAATATTTTTTAACAACCATTAAACATATTTTATCTATATAATATAAATACTTTAACACGTCTCACAAACGATCTCATATATATAATGTCTCACAAGAGAATTTGTCTTAGAAAAATGATTGGGGGTATAATTATAATTTTACATATTTTTGTCTTGAATTTGGGTGCTTTCAGTAAAGGATTGGGTGACGATAGTGCCGCCCTTAAACTAATCATTTACTACTTACTAGGAATTTATATTTATGGGGCTGCTATTTGCACCCCCAATTATACTAAACGTATCTCAATTACTTAATGTACCCCATCAAAATTATAAAATAAATATATAAATTACTAAATACACCCCAACTTAGACTATTTTACCCTTTTAATAAAACACAAACTATATTCTTAATCAAAACAATTCCATACCTTATTCCTTCCAACACACCCCGCGAACAGAAGAAATGAGAAAAGAATACAGTCAAATCCTTTATCAGTCTTGCTGGAAAGGCAGAGTGTACGTTTATGTGCTTGGCTTAATGATATGATTTTATTTTATATTTTTGGGTCAAATACTCAAATTGCATTTATTTTCATGTAATACGTGGTTGGCATGGGTGTGAAGCTTGAAGTTTGGGTAATCTTCAGTAAGTGAGAATATCCTTATTGTGCTTTGTGGGAACAAGGTTGATGTCAAAAATAGACAAATGAAGGTTAAACAAGTCGCTTTCCACAGAATAAAGAATTTGCAGTATTATGAAATATCGGCCAAAAGCAACTACAACTTTGAGAAGCCTTTCCTATATCTTGCCAGGAAACTAGCTGGAGATACTAACTTGCACCTTGTCGAGTCTCCAGCTCTTTCCCCACCGAAAGTGCAAATTGATTTGGGGGCACATCAACAACACAAGGCAGAGCAATATGTGGGGTTCTTTGAAAAATTTGCTAAACTTGCCCAAATCTTGAACCATAACAAGTTCTCCGATTCTCACCTAACTAATGGTGTTGCCCAATCAAGACACTCTAAAAGATACAGATAGGTGGTGCAACTCTGTCTCCTACTACCCCAGTTGCAAGCCATGTTTGGTTATCCACAGCGTTAAGCGACCTCCCACCCCCCCTTCCTCGCTGCTTTTCAATCAACCTCTCTATTCTTCTTTTTCCTTTCTCCCCAAGAATACCCACAACCCTTCTGTTCGGTTGTAAAAACCGAACAACAACCTCTCTATTCTCCTTTTCCTCTTCTCCCACAGAGGACCCATGACCCTTAAGTTCAGTTGCAGAAATCGAACTATAAACCACAACCCTTCCATTCAGTTGCAGAAATCGAACAATAAGATAGCATTCCGTTATAGCGTATGAACAATTAGAAATCTTTAATTTATAACTTAAATTATAAGGGTATTTATGTCTTAACACATAATGATATTTTAATCTAATATATTTACGGGGTATGTTTAGTAAAGTTGGGGGTACAAACAACCGCTCCCAAATTTATTTAAAACAAAAACGATATATTCCCTCCGCCCCATTTTAATATTTACGTTTCTATTTTGCGCGTCTAATTTCAATATTTACGTTTTCCTTTTTGGAATATGGGACCCACCTAAAACAATTAATATATCATCCAACACTAATACACCTACCCACTTTATATTAAATATTTTATCTTTCCACCCACTATCTATTAAAATATTATACTCATTCATCAACGTGCAAAAGCAAACGTAAACATTGAAATGAGACGGAAAGAATATTGCTTACATCTAACCAGAAACACATTCAAAGGACCTTTCATAAATTTTGGAGTCTCTTTTGAAGACTAAAGAAAAACGAAATAATAATCTAACAAAATGCTAAATTTCACATGACGTCCTCTCACAATTCTAATTTTGTATTATATGTTGGTGTAAAAAAAAAAAAAAGGAATAATCAACCATGCCATTTATTGGGCCCAATAGAATGTTAGAAAGGTAAATTATAATATTGTAATTAATTAATAGAGGCTAGACCACTGTCCACTTTAAACAATAAGCTCCTCATTTTGAAAGATTGTTTCCATAATAAGATAGTAGGATTTGATCTTAATTATTGGTGCAAAATGTCACTCTATGACTAGTTAAACGAGCGGGTCTCATTTTATATGTTATGAATAATTTTGGTCCGTCCCAAGTAACTAGTATTTCTTTTTTTAGTTAATGTGACAAAAAAAATTATTATACTCAATCATGGGAACAACATTTAATACTAATACAACTATTCACTATACATTAAAATATTATTCCTTACGTCCCATAAAACCTTTCACACTTTCCTCATTTGTTTGTTCCACAAAATCTTTCACACTCGAAAAAAGGAAACTTCACTTTATCTAACAACCTCAAAAGTTACTTTAATTTCAAATTTGCCACCCTTTTTTCCACACATCTCATTACTTTATACTTTTTTATTATCTAAAAATACTACAATACCTCAAAAGTCAATAAAGTTGATCAAAAAGTGTAATTTTTCTTAAACAACGTGGAACAATAAATGTGAAAAGTATTATGGGACAGAGATAGTATATATTTTAATCCATTATACATTAAATTATTATTCACTTTAATCCACGAGCAAAAATCAAACTATTACCTAAGAATCGGGGATACCATTTTATCACAAAATAAGTAAATCTCTTTAATAGTTGAATAAATACGTATATTTCGTTGAGTCAGATTGATTTGCATGGATTTACAACCTTGATTGGCGTTTAAAATTATTTTTCTTAAAATTCTTAGATGGTTTGATCTAGAAATATCGGCAAAAACTAGTATACAACCTTCAATTGGTACAACCTCCTTCCTTCATCTTGTGTGTTTTCTTTTTTTTTTTTAATTGTTGCTGTACATTACTGTTTTTTTTTATTTTAGGGATATAATTGTAATTTTACTCTTGTGGTTTAGGGTATAATTATCCCCTAGGGTTTAGGGTATAATTGTAATTTTACCCTTGTGGTTTAGGGTATAATTATCCCCTAGGGTTTAGGGTTTAGGGTATAATTGTAATTTTACCCTTGTGATTTAGGGTATAATTATCCCCTAGGGTTTAGGGTATAATAGTCATTTAAATAAAAAAATTAAAAATAAAATAAAAAACAACATTAAAGAAAGAGCAGGAATTAATTAAGAAGGGTGATGACCAAGATTGTACCAATTCAATTGATACAATCAGTTGCACCCTAGTCCCTCCCATAAATATCAATGTAAGAAGGTGGACAATACAGGAGGAAATTAGAATGACTTTATGATTATCGAAAAATCTGTGGCACAAAAAACAAGGGTGATTTTAAAGGAATGTTTAAAAATATGAAAGTGTAAGTATAAATTTAATTTAAAAAAAAGTTTTTTTTTTAAATATAAAGTTTAAAAAAATGATGATAAACTAGATCGACTTTCTAAAAGGTTGTAATAATGGAAGAAATAAGAGGAATTAAGAAAATAATAATAATAGAAATGCATGAATGACGTACGTCTCAAAATTAAAGGACAAAGAATTACTTATACCTAAAATACATAAATAAATAACTTGAATTATGACTATACTTCTGGGACGTCATTGATCTAATTTTAACGTATTTTTTTATTTATTTTTATGCAATAATAATTAATATAATTGTGAATATTCATTCTGCCACTACCTTAAATCTTATTGATCTCATTGTGTAAGTTGTAAGTATACTAAATATAGAAATAAGAAAATAAGTGGTAGTTAGGAAAAGAAATTATTGCACTGTTAGTGTCCTTACCAAATTATTTTGTATGCATCTACCATTGTTTTCTACTTTTCTTATGTGTTCTTCTCTCAATCAACCTAATTATTTTATCATTAGATTTCTCTTAAATTTTAAACAAATATGCGCATTATATGATCAGGATTGTTATTGGAGCATTTGCGAAGAACACAAACGTGAATCGGTATGTTGATTTATATAATATTTAGAATTTCAATATAATGTTTATTAATCAATTTTGTAAATAATATGTATTGCACTCCTTCTTTATTTGATAAAATTTCTGGAGGATATTTCTTTATCAATTAATGAATATGGATCCATGTATGAAAGAAAGTGGCGTTGATATAGCTGGAAAACTGTTGTTACCAAATATACAATTGATATGAGCACATACCAAATGTTAGTTTAAATATACTATATACTAAAGGAGGGTTTTAGATTTATTATATGACATCATGTGAGTAATTTAGGTGATGTGTCATTTTTATAGATTTTTGAATTTTTTTTAATAATAAACTTGCTTAGGAAGGAAGATAATGTAGTTACTTTATTTTAAATAACCAATCAAAATATTTCATTTTTCTTTATCTTATTTAAAAATTTACCTAAAACTTTAAGTGTTTTAAATTTTTTATTTTTAAATAGAATTTATATAAAATTATATCAAATTAATTGTCTTTTCATGATCTTTAATTTGACATCCATATTACTAATAATATATGATTGGAGAAATAGATTTTTAAATTTAATAACAATTTTTATATTGTAAAATATTCTTTAATAAAATATATTAATAAATAAAATATTTTTAGAAGAGTAAGAAATTATTTAATAGATTTAATCTATTTATCCTTAGAATTTTAAGTTTAATAAATTTAGTTTATTATAGAATTCTAAATGAGGAATTTCATGAAAAAATAAATCTTAGTTTAATATTAATTAATTTTCATAAATTTTTTATTGTTAATTATTTATTTTATATTTATTTTATTATTTTTAATAATTAATTTTAATTATACAATAATTTATAATTATTATATACATTTATTGATTTTATTTATTAAATGATAATAGTTAGGGATGATAATGAAATGGGCATTTTAAGTATCTATTCTATCCAAATCTTAATAGGGCACGTATGGGTAATTGTAAACGGGTTTGAGACGGATACAAATAGTTGTGAAAATCACATTAGGGTTTGGAACGAGTACGGATAATACCGCAATACCCTCGGGTACTATAAAAAAAGATATTAAACCAATGATTGTGCTATTTTATGAACAACTTATGGTATAAATGACAGTGATAACAATTTATATCGAAATTAATAATATTTTATGGCGAAAGTGATAAGTATTATAAAAAGTGTAAAATGATTTCACGTGAAGCGGTTTCATGCCAGACCTATCATATTACATATTAATGAATAAAAGAATTTATAAAGTTTGTTAATAATTTTTTTCCAGATTTTTACTTAATTTTTTAATAAATTACTGAATATAAAAAAATATATACAAATGTATATACCCTAAACTCTAAAACCCTAAACCCTAAATTTAGGGTTTATGGTTTTAGAGTTTAGGGTTTAGGGTTCTTAAAAAATAGTAAGAAATACATATATACATTAGTATTGAATAAAATTAATATAGATGGGTGTACGCGTGTATTCGAATGCATGAGATAATTCATTATTATTTTAAATATTCATTTTGTCATTTTGATCTTTCCCATTACAAAGTACTATTAATTTCTTTTTATATAAATGAGATATATATACAAAATTATATTAAAGATATGGGTGCACACCATGTCCCGAGAACACACAAATTTTTGCCTTATTATAATCCTTATTCTACAAATAAAGTTAGATATTTTTATTAAGGTTAGGTCTTGCGTGAGACCATCTCAAATGAGGTCATTTTTCACTTTTTAAAATAGTTATCATTCTCGCTATAAAACATTATCACTTTGGCTATAAAATGTTATCACTTTTTATTTATACTATAAACTGTTCATGAAATAGTATTATCACATTTCATTAGTTTACTATCACTTTCCTATATAAAAGTTATCACTTTCTCACCGTTTCACATAAGCCCTTATGTGAGACGGTCTCACGCAAGTCTTTGTCTTTTATTAATATAAATTATAACTTTTAATATTTTTCAATTTCATTAATATGTTTTAAAAATAATATTTTAATAAACCCGCGTAACGTGTTACGCGGGTTTCGTACTAGTATCTAATAAATAGTTGATTGAAGACATGAAAAAATATTTGGGCATACTCAAGTAATTAGGTCACAATTTCATGAGGCGTTTACGTATTAAGAAATTACTAGTATATAACCCGCGTGTTACGCGGTATATAATATTTTTTTGAAATTTTATTTTGACTTTAAATAAAATATAAATCAATTGAATATTAATTTACACACTTTATTTTGATAAAATATAGATTATTTCCTTTTATTTCGAATTTAATAAAACTAATAACCCATTTATCTATTAGTATATGTTTTAGATTGCTTAATTTAATATCTATTTTACAATGTAGAATAAAGAAATTAATATATTTAATTATTAATGCTTCACACTTAGAAATTTGCCATAATTAAATGTAATTAAATATTGATAAATATTAATCATTAAATTAAAAATAAATAAATAAAAAGAATTAAATAAAGACTAACCAATCAAAAAGCAACACATATAAATTTTTTTTAAGAATGCACCTAATATTGCCACATATGTTTTTGCAAAAAGTTATTTTAGGCAATTACTTCTCAATTATATATTTTAAGATAAGATGTTCTTAATCCAATAACTGAAAAAATGAATAAACTATTAATTCGAAATTTAAAGTATTTTTCGATCGATTTGGGGTTTGAAGTATATTTCCTCAGTCTCACAACTAAGTATACACTTTTCTATTTTGGTCCGTCCAAAACAAAGTATGCATTTCCCTTCTTATAGATGAGACTCACACAAAATAATTATTATATCCACATGACACTCACATACTAAACTAATACAATTGGTAGTTCTGGGACGGAGGGAGTATACATAAAACTATGAATTATCACAATTATCTCATATTTTATCAAAATCAAGGCCTGAATTCAGACCCTAAATTGATAGTTTTGTAATTCGGGCTACAAATCAATAGAAAAAATAATTCAAACCCAAAATTGATAGTTTATCCATTTTCAGGTATTGAATCGATATAATCATTGATCCATTAATAGCTCTACAATAGAATGTTCCTTTTTAACGCGGCTGTTGAAGAGTTGGATTCTTACTATCCCGTCAGAGCTGAATGTGAAGCAGATGTTCCCAAGACCCGCTTTAAGGCTAGGGTATGTATATATTTCTTAAAAATTAATTTATTTTTCTGTTAGTTTGTTGATAAGATGGTGGAATTACTCCATATGGAATTCATGGATGAAAATATTTGAGACATCTAATATTTTATTATTTAACTTTTAGTAATTTCAAAATAAACTCTATAAATAGTTATACAGGTCTTGGGCATGAGTATGTCTTTCAGACAAAGGTTGGAGATTTGAAGATATAACTAAAATGAATTTAAAAATGAATTTTTTTAAATGCCTATATATGTAATTTAAGGGTTATCATGTGGTGCACCTGATATACTGGTGTACCTAAAATTTTATAAGGTAAATGTAGTGATGTAGTGGGTAGTTAGTTTTTTTTTAATTATTTTATTTTATTTAGTGGTTAGGATTAAATATAAACATGATCTAATAATTTAGATTATTCAGGTGCACCCGGTGCACTGCAGTTCGACTTGTAATTTAATTATGTAATGTTAACAAATGATGAAAAAAAAAACATCACTTTTAAGTAAGGTTGCAAAACGCATCAAATTTCTAAAAAAAAAAATTCACTTTTAAATCACAAATTGAGTGCATTTGGTTTTAGGTAGGTAAAACTTTGAGTCCAAGAAGGTGGAGTGTTGCATTTTCTGAGGATGGTCACTTAGATATAGCTGGCGTTCTCAGAAGAATCCAAAGAGGGGTAAATTTTATTTTATGTATGCATTTTCTTAAGAATTTATGGCATACCACTCATCGATGTTCAAACATTTGACTTATGATATCTAAATATGATAAAAGAACAGTTATTATATGTAGAAAAATGCTTTAATTTGATTTTAATTTTCTCGAACTTCTTCTCTTATGTTGATTTTCTTAGTCTTGAAAAACTTTATCATATCAGCTTGTGTTTTTTACTTTTCCTGCCCAATGTGAAGTGTAACATTAAATTGGAAACACATACCATGAGAGACATTAACCAAGCACATAACATTTGTGTAAGTTGGGTTCACGGTGTAAACCCTGTGATCCCCCCTTCCAATCCTATATACCCTATGTATTGTTAGGGTGTTTAAATTAAGGGGGATAACAAGGTTTACAAGGATTTATGATGTAAATCCGGTTTACAAGAGACTAACTCGTTTAAATTAAGGAGGATCACGGGATTTACAAGGGTTTATGATGTAAATTCGATTTACAAGAGATTAATTCTTAACCAAGACTGCATGCAGATGCACCAAGCTTTATAGAAGAAGTTGAATTCAAAGAACAAGTGTTGTAGCTTTTCCTTACAAGAACTGCAAATTTAGCAATAAAGTTCATCCCCATCTTTGAGAATATTCTCTTTTAAAGAACTTGAGTAGAAATTGATATCAAAGAATTTTTTAAAGCAAGCCCTATACATTTTTGGGGTGAGGTTAATGCCCATTATTTAATAATTTCCAAGTCCATAAACCTTCACTAAAATTTTTAAGATGAATGGATTTGAAAGATGACCATATTTGGGACATCAAGCCCAACTTTAATGAGAGGGGATCACACCACCAACTAAGAATCCATTATTAAACAATCATGCATATTTTCTTTAGAGGCAAGAGAAAGTGTATTTAGTGCATGGAACCAAATTAAATTATCAAATCACGAAAATTTAGTGTGCTCATGACCTCAACGTCATAGCCTTGTATTGGTTAGGAGCAATTGATAAAGGAGGAAATTAAACTAAGAAAACAACTAAAATAACAATACTACAAATATTTTTTTGATTTGCAAAAATATGAAAGGTAATATGCAAGGGAATTCATCAAATTGCAATTTAAATGGATCAATCATATAACACATCTAATTGCTTTCCGATTTAAAAGCGGTCATACATGCGTTCTAAGCTCCCTCTAGAGACACTAATGGTGTAGATCCTTACAAAAATCCTTAAATGGCACCTAGAATTAAGATCAAATTAGACATCTCCCAACATATATTAATAACACATATAATTGTATAGTTAAAATATCATCAAAATGCTAATTTTCTGCCTTTTTGCAAATATATTAGGGGGTTCATCCCACTATTAAAGGGGCAGTCTGGGAGTTCTTGTTAGGTTGCTATGATCCCAACAGCACATATGATGAAAGGAATGCTACTAGGGAGGATAGAAGGTATGCAAGTTGTCTCAATATTAATAAATGTTTTAAAATGTACTCCCTCCGTCCCATCATAATTTTCACACTTCCTTTGTAACTTACAAAGAAAGTGTGAAAGTTATAGTGAGACGGAGAGAATTTACAAAGAAAGTGTGAAAGTTATAGTGAGACGGAGGGAATTTACAAAGGAAGTGTGAAAGTTATGATGAGACGAAGGGAGTATTAATTAATCTTATAAATGTAATTGAGATACCTTATTTGGCAAAGATAAAAGAGAATTATATTGAAAATTTATTTCTCATATCCATGTGATATTTTAAATGATATGCATAGCTTCTTATTTATTCCATACATAAACTTATCTATTAATCTTTATCTCATATCTTAATTCCAAGAATAAACCTATCAGTCTTATCACTCCAATCTTATTTTAATTATTTCTATGTAAAACGACTTCTAAATTTTCTTCAAAACAGGCGTTTTTGCTAAGTCTGCAAAATCTCTATCATGGTTATAATGCAATTCTTTCCTTCTTTCTTCTTCTTTTCAAGTAATAGCATATACCTCTGATTTTGTTTAAAGATGGCTAAGCATGATTTCACACCTTCTATTGTTTGATTGCTAGATCGAAAAGCAGGATATCTTTTCCTTATTGGTGGCTACATATACTTATTTGGGAAAATATCACAATTAGTCGGTCGATTCTAACTTTAATCCTTATTTTTTTCAATTCTCAACGATTTTTTTGTTCCAATTTTAACCTTTTTGTCTAATATTGGTAATTTTTTTACCACTATTGGTCCAAATTTTAATTTTTTTTTGATCGTTTGGAGATTTTTGAACATAATAAAGAACTAATTTTGGACAAAAAAAAGACTAAAATTAGGATAAAGAAAAGGAATAAATTAAATTAAATAATAAAGGATCAAAATTATGAATTAGAAAAAATAAAAAAGACTAAATTTGCAATCAGACATACTTCCAGGCCAATTGTGATATTTTCTCCACTTATTATTATGCATGTCTTTTGTAATGTTTATGATTAATTTGTAGAGTCATAACTTTTACAAGTCATAGATATTCTTGTATTATACCAACATACATAAACGTTTTCCTTGAAAAACTTCAGAGAAAAGTATGGTGTGTTAAAAGCAAAATGTCAAAAAATAGTGCCTACCATTGGCAGTGGAAAATTCATCACAACACCTATAATTAATGATGATGGTACCCCAGTGGAAGATCCTTCCGACAACTCTAACACTCGAGCTAATCATGCTGGTCGGGTTTCAAATAGTTGTCAAACAGATGAAAAAGAGATTCAATGGAAGCTTAGCCTTCCTCAAATTGGTTCGTCTTGCCACCATACCTTATCGTCACCTTAATTTAATTACTTCTAAAAACTCTCATCAAGATTAATGTTTATTTTATTAGCCTACCTTCTATTTAATACTATTTTTCTTTATCTAATATATTCCACCAAATTTGTCCTTTAAGTCTTTCTTATTTATGATTTTTGGGCTATACCGAAATGCACACCACACTTCACGTTGCTCAAGAAAAATTTATTTTTTTGATAAATTTTATTGACTTTTGGTGGTATTTTAGTATTTTAGAGTAATAAATAAACAGTAAAATATATTATATTTTTTAGGTGAGAATGAAAATTTCAAATTAAAGTGTCTTTTGAGATTATTAGATAAATGTATTATTTTCTTTATGGGTGTGTGAAGAGTATTGTGTCACAAAATAATGAATAAAGTAGGAAGAATTTTATGGGACTCATAAATTGTGGATGATATATCCACATTTTGAATGTTAATTCTAAATTTCACAACTATACATGTATTGGTAATTGGTAAGTAATGAATTTAGGGTTGGATGTCGTACGGACTGATCGCACACTTGTATATTACGAAACGGAAGCTAATCAGGCAAAGTTGTGGGATGTTCTAGCCATCTATGCTTGGATGGATAATGAAATTGGGTACGTTCAAGGTAATAACTCTTTCATTAAATCTTGGGCAACCTTAATTTATGATTAATTAAAATCTTATGTTTGTCACTTTTTTTTTTTTTTGTGGAGTGTAGGAATGAATGACATTTGCTCTCCAATAGTTATTCTTATTGAGGATGAAGCAGATGCCTTTTGGTGCTTTGAGCGCGCTATGCGCAGACTAGTAAGATTTATTCCTTTATTTTTCCCTCTACAAAATTTAACTCTAATTCATACTCTCTTTAGTGCCAATAAAATAAATTTGCCGCAGTTCATTTCTTGATAATCTTAACTTGAAAATTTTAACAAATTGAAAATTGTATTTAAACTTTGTCTGAATCATGTCGCGGAATGTGTTGCGTGATAATGATATTTCGATGAAAAGTAATAATCATCCGATTGAATTATTTCATAAATATTTTGTAGGATATATAGACGTAAGATATATAATGAGAGTGAATAACAATTTTAAAGAGAAGTGATAATTAAAATGGAATCACAGCTTTGTGATGGGTCTCATAAGACTTGTTCTAATATAATGTTCCTTCCGTCCCACAAGAGGAGTGCATTTTGCCATTTTCGTCCGTCCCAAAAAAAGAGGTACATTTCCCTTTTTAGTAAAAGGGACCCACACAAAACAATTAATATATCCCCATGGGACCCACATACCACACTAATACACCTACCACTTTACACTAAAATATTATTCCTCTCTCCTCATCTATACATTAAATATTATATCCCCTAATCTACGTGCCAAAAAGTTTTGCCACCCTTGTTGTGGGACGGAGGGAGTAGTAACTAGTTAAACTTGAATACGTTAAAATAGTTATGCGTTGATCTAATTATGCATGCTCTTTTTTTTTTTCTTGGAAAAATTAGAATAGATTAATATTACATGGAGCTCTCAAAATACAGTTTACAATAGATATATGGTTATATGAGAATTTTTAGGAATATTATCAGAAAATTTCACCAATCATGTAAAGATGCACAAAAGAACATAAGATAGAAAACTCTCAACCATTTCCATGATCTCATTGTGCGTGCTCTGTATATGATCAGTTCATACTGACTAAGTTACATAATATAGTATTAGTATACTATGTCTTTAGATTATTCTTGTCTTATCTCTAAATCTATAAATATTAGTATTAGTTTTGGTTGTGTTTAGATTATAATGCTTTCACTATTTCTTTCTGTGTAGCGGGAAAATTTTAGATGCACAGCAAGTGCTATGGGAGTGCAATCACAATTGGGTACCCTTAAACAAATTATTAAAGCAGTAGACCCAAAGCTTCATCAACATCTTGGTAAAATTAATTGTTTTTCCGTATAATAATTCCAATATGCAATTACACATCTTTGAATGATAACAAATTACATGTACGTACGTATATTTACAGTGCAAAGAATTATACTTGTGTTCTTTTTTAGAGCTGTCAAAACGGGCCCGGCCGCCCCCCTCTAAAAAAGGTGGGTTGGGCCGTAAAATTTGCAGCCTGTTTGGAGGCGGGCCTAAACGGGCTGACCCAAAAGGGGGTGGGCCTAGGCGGGCTCAACCCAAACGGGGGCAGGTTGGCCCTTTTGGGCCCGCCATAATTTTTTTTTTAAAAATATTTACGAATGATCAAGTGTTTAATATTCCAAATATTTGTTGTTCCTTTGTTAATTTTTTTTTTAAAATAATGAATTAAATCAAAACATGAATATTCTAAAATCTAAACATTTTGTACCATAGATTAGTATACAAAATATGTAAATAATTTAAAATCATATTTTGCTTGATTTTGAATTATTTTTAATTTTTGAAATTTTAATATATAAATGGATATATATGGATTAAAAGCAAATGCAAATTATAAACCTTTAAGATATCTAATCATTTGAAGATTGACAAGAATATAATAATATAATTGATCAACATGAAGATTGAGATGTTTATATTATGATGTTATGATGGATGAATTTTGAATAGACTTTATAATTATGTTTTGAGCTGATTGGCCTTTAGAACTAGTAAATTTTTTGTGATTTAATTTGTGTTATTCGAGGATAATTAGACTTACATTGTTTTATTTGAGATTCTTAAGAAATACTATATACTCAGTAAACTTTATGTTGTTTGATTAATGATCTTTGTTTTTGTTTAATTGTTCATGGAGCTATTTTGTAAAATCTATATTTATATTTTAATTATCTAATTGATATTATAGATTTTGTATAAGCGTCCATCATTTAGATATTTTATTTTCAAATAATGATAATGATAATTATAATTTTGCAATCGTCCATCATTTTGATATTTTATTTTTAAATAATGATAATTATAATAACATCGTAAAAAAAAAAGGCGGGTTGGCCCGTCATAACCCGCCACCCGCCTTTAAATGGATTGGGCCTAGCAATTCTAGCCCATACCGCCTAAACCAGTCAAAAGGCGGGTTGAGGTGGGTTTTGGCCCGCCTCACCCCGCTGGCCCGTTTCGACGGCTCTATTCTTATTTGAGAATTATACCTGTACATGGATGAATATACAATTTGAAATTCTTATGAGATCAGAAGTGCAATTGAGTGAGACCAAATCTACAAGTTTTTAAACTTTTGGACCAAATTTGCAAAGAGAAAATATTTTGGAACTAAATTAAAGAGCAAATAGTGATATCATATTGCAAACCAGTACCGTGGGACTAAAACTGCTAAATCCTCACACACATTGGTTTATTAAATTTTGTAATGTATTGTTTCTAACTAAGGCAACTTTTCCCATATAACAGAGGAACTAGATGGTGGCGAATATTTATTTGCCATTCGTATGTTGATGGTTTTGTTTCGAAGAGAGTTCTCATTTGTAGATGCCATGTATCTATGGGAGGTAAAACTCATCCCTTTTATCCAATCCAATATTATGTCTGGATTTGTGGGTTATTCTCTACCTTTTGAGAATAGGTTGATGTTGTGTTTGTGTTTTCACATATGATTTAGGTAATGTGGGCAATGGAGTACAATCCAAATATCTATTCGACATACGAGGCTTCGGGTGGTGGCGTTGTTTCTTGTAGCGGGCAGGGCGAAGTTAAATTAACTTCAAAAGAGTTAAAGCAGTATGGAAAATTTCAGAAAACAAATGTGCAAACTGGATGGACAGACCAGAGAGGGGATCTTGCTGTTTATCTTGTTGCTAGTGTTCTTGAGAATAAGAATAAGAGACTCTTAAAAGAGGCTCAAGGAATGGATGACGTTGTTCAGGTACTTAATTTGTGCAATACCGTTTTACGAAATGAGTATTGTGAGACGAATAAGAAATAATTTCTAATTAATAAAAGGTGATAGCCGTCAAATTAAATGAATAATTCATAGAATATATAAAAAATGATAGAAACTTAATGGAAAGAGTTAACTAATCAAGAAAATATGAAATGATCTCGTACATTCTTTCAAGACTTACTCAATGTATATATGCTTGTAATTTCAATTCCAACAAATATTTTTCATCAACCCTCAAACTTTTTACTTGTTTAAAACTCTTTTTAGATCCTTGGAGAAATTACTGGAAATTTGGATGCAAAAAAGGCATTAAAGAAGGCATTGAAAATCCACAAGAAGTATTTGAGCAAGGTAAGCTAAGCAACATCCTACTCTATATTTTGTATTTGACCAACTAATTCTAATATTTATACATTAAGTTACATGCACTACAAGTCTACATCCACTCTACTATCCAACATGAGACTAAACAAATGATGCCAACTTTATATATAGTGGAAAATTTTAAGGAATTATTTCACAATCATCATTGTTTTATTAACCAAAATAGTAAACATTAATGTGTCCCATGGTGGGTACTTAGTAGAGGTGCATTTTTCTTAGTTCACATGTACATTTTTCTTAGTTCACATGTACAATCAGCTTGTTTATTTTATTTTTTTATCATACATATTGTTTAAATGCAGGAAAAAACAATGGAGTAAACTGTCGATGGAACCTTGGACAATTACTTTAAGCCTGAAGATTTTGTCCCATATTTTTTATATTAATTAATTACTTATGTCGATTCTTTTGTAAATCATTATTTTTATTGATTCCATCTTAATCTACTTTTCAGAATTCTCTTAGGTAAAGGTTACCATCCATACTCTGCGTTAATTATTGCACTCTATTTTTAAAGATTATGATAAATCAATTATGAGTTATTCAGAATTATCAAATTTATTTTGAGGTAGTGTACTGGAAGCATTCATTCTAATCATAATACGTACCTTCTAAATCATTACTTCTATTCCCACAGAATTGTGGACTAGACCCAAGTCAAGTCTAAAACACATTTAGATTTGGGGTATTCCGGCACATATATTAAAGGGAGACACTGATAAGTTAGAATTTTATATGGATGTTAGACTGTTTGTGGGATATCCTAGAAGAATGAAGAGTGGTTTACCTTATAGTCCAAAAGATTAGAAGGTAATTATTAACACATGCAAGAATTTTTTTAAGAGGAATATGTAATGAACAACAAACCCATGAGTAGAATTGTTTTAGAGGAAGTGAGAGGGGAAACATTTAATTTAGTATCAACTGTAGAAGAGGATATATCACAAGTAACGACACTGCATGTCACATCTGATACACAATTGCTGATAGTGCCTCATGGCAATGAGAGGGTTATCGTCCAACTGGAAAGATTTATATTTTTGGGAGAGTCGTCAGACTTAGTCCCTGTGAACATGAAATCGACCTTTGGAATTACGACAATGCATTTCAAGATAATCTTGGCAAAGAGCAATGGTTTTCGAGATAGAATTTATGGATTCTAATAAAGTATGAGAGCTTGTAGAACTACCGAATGGTGTAAAGTCCATTGGATGCAAGTGGATCCAAAAAAGAAAAAGAGGATAAGATGGTAAGGTGAAAACTTTTAAAGCAAGGCTTATTGCGAAATAATATACTTAGAAAGAGGGATCAATTATAATGGAACCTTTTCGCCGGTATCCATGCTTAAGTCAATTCATATTTTTTTATCTATTTGTACTCATATGAATTATGAGGTATGACAAATAGATGTCAAGAAAGCTTTTCTAGAAAACATTTATATGAAGCAACCACTGTGATTCATTGAAAATGGCAAAAGAGCATCTTGTGTGCAAGCTTAATAGGTTTATTTATAGACTAAAACAAGTTTCAAGACCATGGATTCATTTTGATGAGGTAATCCAGTTATCTAAATTTATTCAATGCCCGAATGAGTCTTGTATATACAAGAAGAATGACGGAAACATGGTGGTATTCTTATACTTTATGTAGACGATATCTTGTTCATTTGAAACAGTTAAAAGTATTGTCAGGAGTGAAGAGTATGGTTGTCAAAGTAGTTTGAAATGAAGGATTTCGGAGAAGCTGGACATATTATTAGGATCAAGGTAATAAGGGATCGCAAGAAGACACTGTTGTGCTTATGTCAAACTTCGTACGTTGATATAATCCTTGCTAGTTTTAGCAGGAAGTACTTCAAGAAAAGTTTTCTACATTTCAAACACGGAGTCCCTTTATCTGAGAAAATTGTCCTAAGACACAAAAGGAGATAAAGAAAATGAAGATGGTTCCTTATGTTTCGGAAATAGGAAGTCTAATCTATGTCATGCTATGCACGGGACTTGATATCTGTTTTGCCGTGGGTATGGTATGTAGGTACCAAAGTAGCCTGAAACAAGTGCATTGGACTAGGGCAAACATGTTTTGAAGTACCTAAAAAGGACTAGGAATTATAAGTTAGTTTCGGGCAGATACTTTGCTTCATATGGGCTACATAGACTCGGATTTCTAATCGGATAGGGACAATAGTAAATCCTCCTCAAGGTTATGTGTTTACTTTAGGAAGTGGATCAATAGTATGAAGGAATGTTAAGTAGAAATACAGTTCGAACTCCACAATGGAAATAGAATAAGTGGCAGCCGAGGCAACCTAAGAATCTGTATGACTCAGATGTTGGATTTTATACTAAAAGTCTAGCTTTTTGTATGAACAATGTTTTAACAATATTTGAAATAAGAAGCATGTGATCAAATGTTTGCAATTGTATTGTTGCAAAAGTCCATTTACTTTATACTGTAGATAATGTAGTGTGCGACGTCACACGAAAAATCATATTATTGGCTCTTTATAAAGTATAAACAGATGTTTACAATCGAGATAGATGGGGACTATCTATCGGTATGGTTGTAGTGTGATTTGGTATTAGTCTGTCTTGACTATAAAATTATACTAGTGCGCTTTGTGTGTATTGAGCAGGATCACTGTGAGGTCATTCGGTTTATACTGACTATGTAATAGAACTAGATCTCTGTTATTATGGATGTTCGTACTCTTAATTCCTATACAATAACCTCAATACGTAAGCCAATATTTATTTCTTTGATTCATCAATGGGTGAGATTTAATAGTTAAATCAATATGCTCGGTGAGTTGAGAGATGGTGATGTCTCTATGGTATGCTGTTGATTGTGGAAGGAATCTGTGTCCTAACAGAATTGGTTGATGATGTCCCCTTGGGGAGCTCATAATGATTATCATGTAAACCCTGTAGGTGAATTTATTCCGACATGATAATAAGGTTGAGTGGTACTACTCTCAGTAAATTTATTAATTAATGGAGTTGTCAGTAACTTAATTAATTAATGGGCATTGAATCTTAAACAATGGGAGATTAACGGGCTCATAATAAGAAGGAGTCCATAGACGTAATTTGGGATTATGGTGGCAGTGCAGTAATATTTTTTTAGTAGACTGATTTATTATTATTGGACTTAAGTATAAGTTTCTCACTGAAGAATGCTACAGATTGTCCTCCCTGACCAAGTACTGCTCCGATAGCAAGTTTCAAAGCATCACAATTCAACTCAAATGGAGAAGTAAAATCTGGTAAGAAAAGGAGAGGGGCTGAATTTAGTTTCTGCTTAGTTAGAGAAAATGTACGGGCTATCTCCAGAGTCCAAAAAAATTCTTGCCATGCATGACATCCGTGATCGGGGCCATAATAGCAGAGAAGTGGCGAATAAACCTCCGCTAAAAGGAGGCTAGGACATGAAAGCTACGGGCTTCTGTAATGCATGTTGGGGTTGACCACTCATTAATAGCTTTTATTTTGGAGTCATCCACCTGAATTCTTTCTGAAGAAATGCGATATCCCAAGAAAACTATGGATGTCGATAAGAAACTGCATTTGTTCGGAGCCGCATAAAACTTTTCACCTCGGAGAATAAGAAATACTGAGCGAAGGTGATCCAAATGAGCATCAACTGAAGGTCTATAGATGAGAATGTCGTCATAGTAAACCACGACACATATTCCAATAAGGGGCCAAAAGGTTTGGTTCATTACCCGCATGAAAGTACTTGGTGCATTTGACAGCCCAAAAGGAATTACCATCCACTCAAAAAGACCTTCTTATGTTTTAAACGCCGTTTTCCATTCATCTCCTGGTCGAACCTGAATTTGGTGGTATCTGCTATGGAGATCAAGTTTGCTAAACACACAAGCTCCGGCCAATTGGTCAAGTAAGTCTTCCAAGCGAGGGATCAGAAAACTGTAGCGAATTGTGATTTTATTTATAGCCCTACTATCGACACACATGCGCCAATCCCCTGTCTTTTTTAGAATGAGTAAAGCTGAAACTGCACAAGGGCTGATACTCTATCGAATGAGACCCTTCTGAAGTAATTCCTCAACCTGTCGCCGAAGTTCCTCTTGTTCCTTGGGGCTCATTCTATAATGAGGATGATTCGGAAATGGTGCACTGGGAATGAGATCAATTTAATGTTGAATATTCCGCAAGGGAGACAAGCCTTCTGGTAATTCATCTGGAAAGATATCTGCAAATTCATTCAAGAGGGTAGAGAGGGCAGTGGATGCAGTTGAAAATAATTACAATGGTTGAGGCATGACTAAGAAAATAGTAGAAGCTGAATCAGTTTCTTCTAGAAACTCTTTACGAGAAAGCAACATGACCTTCTTTTCATTTGATTGGACAGATTGAACGGGAATTGAAGGAAGCAACGTAAATTTCTTGTGGCCCATGGTAAAAGTATAAGCATTACGCCTTCCCTCATACAACACATCTCAATCAAACTGCCATGGTCGCCCAAGCAATAGGTGGCATGCATCCATTAGAACGACATCACACCACACCTCGTTCGAGTATGATGAACCAATAGAGAATTTTATGAGAGCCCACTGATTCACAACAACTTGGGTGTCGTATTGTAGCCATGCCAAATTATATGGGCGAGGGTGAGATTCGGGTGTGATAGATAACTTGTTTAAAACATCTAAAGCAATCACATTTTTGCAAGAACCCGAATCAATCATGAAGCGGCAAATTTTCCCTTTAATTGTGCAGGCAAATAAAAAAATTGCATGTCTCATAGTCAAGTCTTCTTGTTGTTTTGGTTGTAGAAAAGAACGACGAAGGACTAATGAAGGGCCAATATCTCCATATAAAAGCTCATGAGATGAATCTGACATAGGTTTTTCATCAAAGATTGGTAAAGAAGAATACAGATCATCACCTGATGGAGGTATGTCATCCGAAGGAGAATCTTCAATGAATAATCCTCGATTGCATTATGGGCAGGAAGACATATGATGACCCTTTTCTCCACACTTAAAGGAAGATCCCGATTTGGTAGGTGGTGCTAGATATGAGGGAGTAAGTTACTTTGATGAAATAGGAGGTGGTCTAAGTTACTTTGATGAAATAGGAGGTGGTCGTCCTTCAAGTGGAGTATTAGAATGGTCCACATAACAATTGTTTAATGAGTTTGAGTTATTTCCCCGTCGAAGAAATTGTTGTTCCAATATAATGGCATGTTGATAAGCATCCGAAACTGAAACTGGGGCAAACAAGTTTAGAGTATCTTGAATTGAAGACGCAGACCTCCAATGAATCGAGAAACCAATTGATCTGTTGATTCAGAAAGTTCAACATGGGCTAGCAACTGGTAAAATTCCTCTGCATATGCAACAACGGTGCGAGTACCTTGACGAAGGTTTTGAAACCTTTGATATAGAACCCGTTCATAGTTAAAAGGTACAAATTCAGCACGTAAATGCTTGACGAACTTTTCCCAAGATAAGAGTGGTGGCTTACTGCGTCTCACGTGAGATAATTTGAGTTGTTGCCACCAAGCTGCAGCACACCCACGGAGCCTAGTTACAACTAGTTGAGTGTGTCAATCAAGTGGGACTTCAGCATAGGTCAAAATTTTTTGTACTATAGCTAGCCAATCGAGAAAAGCATCTGCATCCATATTACCTTGAAAATCTGGGAGATCAGTTTTGAATATAAAAGAAGTGCGATCCAAACGGTTGGGTGGGTGCAGATCATTTGAAGCAAATGGGTTATCCAGAATTGTCTCATCATCCTCCAATTCATAAGTATCAAACTAGGGTGGCATGGTACGATCATGAGTGGTAGGAGGTGGTTGGTGGTTTTCCTGGTAAGCAAGTAGCTGTTGCAAGACAGAACGAATTTCTGTCATTTGATCCTGGAAGCTATCCATACGGCGATTGAGGGCAGCAAGATCAGGAGTGGTTGCACGATTCTGTGTGTTGCGGGATGGCATTTGGTAAAAGCGTTGCCTAGTCTCTTGATACAAAATGATGCAGCAGTGTGCTAATAGTGATAAAGGTGAACTCCGTTGATTTCTAACGAAATGCCGTCAAACACAAGACAACTAGGGAAAATCCTTGAATTTTACTAATATTCTCAATGACCTTTCAACAACCAACATGATCCCTTTTAAAAGGATTTACAATGAAGAACCATTAATGAATAAACACTGATACATATGATATAATTAAGGTAATTGGTAAAAACTTGAATAATAAATGAAAGTTGACTGGACTTGATTCTCATGTAGCTTCATCCCCATCAATTAGGGTTTTGGTATTATTTGATTTTACCTATATAATTCTGTTTCGTCGATGATCGTGTGGGAAAATTTTACAAAACTTGATCGTAAATTCACACGAAAGAAAAACTATGATGAACACACAAAGGACAGACATGTAGGCAAGTAGACAAGCATGTGCAGCCGTACGAAGAGCACTCATCACCGAGCATAGGACTAGGTGAATAGACGAGCATATTGCTCATTATCGCGCACGATGATCAAAAGACGAGTGTGCTGTCATATGAGAGCGAAGGGCGCTCGACACATGGCGAGAAACATGCTGGGCTGCACATTGGCGCGCTGACTGCCATATGAAAAAAAGGGTTGTCGTGTGGTCTGACATGTGATGAAACATCAAGCATGCGAGGTTTGCAAGGTGCTGCTGCCGCACGGATACGCAGCAAGACCACACGATGGCTGTCGTGTGATGGGTAGAGAGTGCACAGTTGCATGGACTACCGAGAAATTGGCGCATGGTACCAGGCTTATGCCATGCGAGAAAGCCCTGTTGGTGTGCAGTGTGGCCGTGTGAGATCGCACATTGGCAACCCGTTGTCGGACGTGTGGGCAAGCTTGCTGACACATGAGGACTTGCGGACTGTAGCGCAGAAGGCTGGGATGGACACACGGAGACGTGCACATCTGTAGCCTGGCATTGGTGGAGTATTGCGGGATAGTGGCGAATAGTTGGCGCTCAGAGACTGCCGTGTGATGCCACACGTTGACAGACAAAGACCTATGATGGCAAGATTGCTGGCGGGTGCTAGACACACAGAGACGGACGAGCTTGCAGGCTTTAGTGGCGCACGGCAAGCAGCAGGCGCGCACACGGTTTGCAAGCTAAGCGCATGATATCGTGCATTAGGCATGCAGATTCTGTGCATGAGAGCTTGGAAACACGGTGGACACGTAGATTGGTGAGCTGGCTGCACGGTGGACACTCGATAGCTGCTACTGCTGGGCAGGTTGCTATGTGATGTTGTTGGACGACGAGCGGCTATCGGGTGCTTAGCAAATGTTATCGGGCATCAACGCACAGAGCAAGGCATGCAACCGGGCATAGTGCCGTGTGATGAAGCCAGTAGACGAGCGAGGTGCCAGGCTTGGCATCGGGCATGGTGCACGGCAGATTGCATGGAGGATGCATGGGAAACGAACAGGCACGCACGAGGATGCGCACTGTAGCGTGCCAAGGGCGCACGAGTCGTGCGTGTTGGCGAGCTTGGTGTGTTGCTGGTGGGTGTGAAATGCATTCGATATGCAGTGGATTAGGCTGCGGTGCATGGAATCTGGAGGAAAATTTGTGAAGACCGTCTTCCAATTTTCAGATTAGGTTTCAGGGCGATGCCCCGAACCCTGCGACCTGTCCAGGCAGGTCAATCCCTTCTACCTCACCGGGAAGGTCGAAACCCATATAGTCACAGCTGTTCAATTTTTTGCTTGATGGCGAACAATCAAATTTGCTGATATATAACTGTTCATAAATTGATTTAATTATCTGATTATTGTTATATATGTTTGCATGATTATCTGTGATTTACTGCCTTAATTGGCGTAATAGGAGCATGCTAGGATTGCTATTTTATTTTTGAATATTATATGTACGTAAAAACGCTCGATGTTAAATAACTAAGTGGGAGAGGGGATTGATAATTAATTCCCACAGCCTCCATTATTAGTTTGTAAGTGATGTGAGTAAACTTGCGTGTTGGCATAGACCTTTCTCTCCATCGGATGAGTTTATTCACGGATCACTGTATACAAACTTCATTAAATAATTATTATTTGTAATGTGATGCACATGAACTTGCGTGTTGGCATAGACCTTCCTCCCCATCGAATGAGTTTATTTGCGGATCACTGTACAAACTTATAATTGATGATTGTAGAAAGTTATCCGAACACTTGTGTACTTCTTCATCTGTAAAGCATATAAACTTGGGCCGCGGACTTGGGATCAAATAATGGTGTACACTTAGGTGCAAATACTAAGAATCCTCCCCATCGGAGTCACTGCTTTTATTTGCATGGCTAAAAAGAACCGACTATTAATTATTTTTTCATGAGGTTAGGTTGACAAATGAAATTAATGGGTAAAATATTCTCTTGTAAATATTCGGGCTTATAAACGTCCACACTATCGTGGCTTGCAGACTCACGGTGCTTGAGATGTCGGTGAATTTTATTTTTATATTATTTTGAGGGATTCAATATAAATGAATAAATTCGAAGATTTGATCGGTGTATTTATTTATTTATGATTCTCTGTAATTTCAAATATTTTTATCTCGCTTATTGTTTACTAAAAGAAATATATTTACTGGTCCAAATTAGATGATTAGAAAAGAATCTTGATTTTGAATTTTACTGCTTAGGAAAACGTACGTGTTCTCACTAAGGATGTATGATGCGTACTAATCAAAGTCTCTTGTGGAGAGGTGAGAGGTTCATAGAAATATGATGGTCTCATGCGACTCTTCAGATAATTGAGTAAGTTAGAAAGGCAAGAGGTCATGGATAAGTTGATGAATGAATTGAGAATGCTTTGAGTAGAAATTGAATAGGAAACCTAGATCAATTTATTATCCATAATTTGCCTGGATGTTTTGAGCAAGTTCTACCTGAAATACAAGAGGTTGTATATGGTGGAAAACTTCTGACAAAACATGTGGCGAAGGAAAGCCAATTTCATCAAGATGTGAACAAGGTTAATATCTCATTAACTAGTTGTTGAAGCATGATTAAGGATGTCATCTACTAACATGTTGCGTGTAGATACCGGGATCACTAAAAGCCTGCAATTAAGTGATGATGAGATTATTATAGACATGGGTAAAACTACAAGAGTAGTGGCTGTTGCAGTGGGAGATGTTTTATCTTATGATAGGAATAAATGTTTGATTATGAGAAATTATCATTACGTATGTTTTTATCGAAAGATTTTGATTTCAGTTTCTATGCATTTATGGATGGATACTCTATTTCATTTAAATGACATGGTCATAGTAATGAGAGATAGAATTGTAATCTGTTGAGGTATGTTGGTGGACAATTTTTATACTCTTAAATCATGTTTATCCCACGGATGTAACGAATTGAAATTAGTAACTCATCTTCTAAACCTAATAAGAGAAGGACTCTTTTGGAAGTGGTTAGATAGATTATGAGTTATTTGGAATTATTAAATTCATTTTATGGATATGCCCTTAGAAACAATATTTCGTATTAATGTTTATCTGTTTGAGGGATATCCTAGAAAAATGTAGGGTGATTTATTTAGTCCAAAAGATCGGAGGATGATTGTTAACACAAACACTAGATTTTTGGAAAAGGACTATGTAATAAATCACAAACCTATGTATAAGTTATTCTAAAAGATGTGAGAAGGAAAACACAAAGTATTAGTACCAATTGTACAAGAGGAGATACCATAAGGTAAACTGCATCGTGTGTCACATCTGATACACAATTACCTGTAATGTCTTGTCGTAGTGGGAGGGTTGTTCTATAACCGAATACATTTATATTTTAGGAGAGTCGTGAGACTTGATCCCTAGTAAGCATGGTGTTGACCCACAGATACGACGAAGCACTACAAGATAAAAATGAGATATCTTAGCAAGATGCAATGAATTCTGGAATAGGGTCTATAGATTCTAAATCAATTCTGGGGGACTTATAGAACCACTAATTAGTGTAAAAGCCATTGGAAGTGCTTATACAAAATAAAAGAGGATCATACGGTAAGGTGAAAACCTTGAAAGCAAAGCTTGTTGCGAAAAGGTACGCTCAGAAAGAAAAGGTTCGATTATGAGGAAACCTGTTCGTTGGAAGTTATTCCTATGTTGATCTGGATTCTCTTATCTGTTGCTAATCATATTGATTATGAGGAATAGAAAATAGATGTCATGACAGTTTTCTTGATTGGAAGTCTTGAGGAAAACATCTATGTGAAGTAACTAGAGTGATTCGTTGCAAAGGGCTAAGAGCATTTTGATAGTAAACTTAAAAGTGTCCATCGATGGACTAAAGCAAGCTTCAAGATCTTGAAACATCTGTTTTGATTAAGAAATCCAATGATATGGATTTAATCAATGCTCGGATGGGTCTTGTGTATTGAAAAGAGTGACAGAAACGTGATTGTATTTCTTGTATTGTACGTAGATGATATAGTGCTCATTGGATACAATAAAAAAGTATTGTCAAGCGTATGTGTATGGTTGATAAAACAGTATTTCATGAAGGACGTAAGAAAAGTAAAAAAAATATATCATTTTAATCGCGGTAATACGGATCACAAGAAATGATGTTATGCTTGTCTCAAGCTTCATGAAATGATACAATCCCTACTCGTTTTAGCATGTGACTTTATCTAAGGAAATGTGTCTTGAGACACAAAAGAAGATAAAGGTGATCAAGGCGGTTCCTTATGCTTCGGCGAATAAGGAAGCTTAATCTAAGGAATGCTATGCACGAGAATGGATATCTGTTTTGCCAATGGCATGGCCAGTGGGTATCAAGGTAACCCAAAATAAGAATGTTGAACTGTGGTAAGACATATATTTATGTACCTGAAAAAGGACTAGAAATTATATGTGGACTTACTGGACAGATTCACTGCTTCTTATGAGTTACATAGATTCACATTTTTTAAATCAGTTAGGGACGACAGTAAATCTATCTCAAAGGTTATGTGTTTAATTTTAGGAAGTAGAGCCATAATGTGGAGGAGTTTATATAGAAATATATTTCAGACTCCAGACTCCATCATGGAAAGATGATAAATTGGAGCCTATGAGACAGCCAAAGTATTTATGTGACTCTAGAAACTTCATGATGGACTTCGAAGTGTTTCTAAGTTTTCCCAAGGTTATCAAAATTTATTGTGATAATAATGGTGCAGTTGCAAACTTGAAGGAATCACGAGCCCATAAGCAATTGAACACATGAAGCGCGAGTACCACCTGTTATGAGAAATTGTATGATGAGGGAAAGGTTGTTGTCGCCTAGATTGCATCGGTTGATAACCTAGTAAATCCATTTACAAGGACCTTAAGGCGAGAGCTTTTGATAGTCGTGTAGTGGGAGTGGGAATCAGATGTATGGCAGAAGGCATGATAGCATAGTCTTTTAGTATAAGTGGAGATTGTTAGATTGTACTAAAAGTCTAGCTTTTTGTATGAACAATGTTATAATAATTTATTTGAAATGAGAATCATATGATCAAATGATTGCGTCTTATAATTTATTTATATGTAACGATGCAATAATCTACTTACTTTATACTGTAGATAATATGTTGTGCGACAACACGCGGAAGATCACATTATCAGTTTCCTTATAAAGTATAAACAGATGCTCACAACCGAGATAGTCGGGGACTCTCTATCGGGATAGTTGTAGTATGATTTGGTATTAGTTTGTCTTGACTATAAAATCACATTAGTGCACTTTGTGTGTATTGAGCAGGAGTGCTTGAGATCGTTTGACTTATACTGACTTATAGAAGAACTTGATCTCAGTTATTATGGATATTCATGCTCTTAATCCCTATACAATAACCTCGACACGTAAGGCATTATGTATTTCTTTGATTCATCAATTGGTGAGATTTACATATAATTAAATCAACAAACTCGATGAGTTGGGAAATAATGCTGTCTCTATGGTGTGCTGTTGATTGTAGAAGAATTCTGTGTCCGAAATAGGTTGATGATGTCCCCTTGAGGAGCTCATAAGGATTATCATGTAAACCCTGTAGATGGATCTAGTCCGGCATGATAATGAGGTTGAGTGGTACTACTCTTTGATGAGATATTAATTAATGGAGTAGTCAGTAACTTAATTAATTAATGGGCATTGTATATCTTAAACATGGGGAGACTAATGTGCTCATAATAAAAAGGAGCCCATAACATAATTATGGGATTAGAACGGTAGTGTAGTAATAATATTTTAGTGGTATATATTATTATTATTGGACTTAAGTATAAGCTTTGGGCTAAACTTGGATACTTAAGCCCAATGAAGACCCAACTCTAATTTCCCTTCCTGGTCCCTGTTGTAGCCCATATATAAGTCATCTCAACTATCCGAAAACCCTAATCAACTGATTAATCACGCCTAACACTGTGAGGAGGGTGAGGGAACAACAGATTGAGAAGATCTCGAAGATTGTCACCCACACGACATCGAGATTGGACTTGGAAATACAGCAAAAGACCGAAAGGTTGTTTGCTGCTGCTGTCCGTCAACTTGCACGATTTTTCTAAAATTTTATAAAACTTAGAACTGTTCTTGTGATATACTATGGAAAGTCACTGAAGAGATGATCATTTTGGCACATAGATCACTCAAATCAAAGATCAAACGAGAGAGTTATGCCCAAAATGATGAGGCTGCATAGGCTGCCGGCGAGAATTCACCATCTTCAACATACCCTGGTGAAAGGTAATACGTTTCTATATTTCTTACTTCTGCTAATTTAGAAACGTATGAAACCCTAACGGTTCACGTTAACTAAATGATCGAACGCCTACAGAAACTTCGTAATGGACTTAGATGTGATTCTGAGTTTGCCCAAGGTCATCACAATTTACTGTGATAATATTGGCGCAGTTGCAAACTTGGAGGAATCACGAGCCCATAAGACACTTAAACACATTGGTGCAAGTACTACCTAATATGAGAAATCGTAAGATGAGGAGAAGGTTGTTGTCTCCTAGATTGCATCGGTAGATAATCTAGTAAATCCTTTTACAAGGACCTTAAGGAGAAAGCTTTTGATGGTCAAGTAGTGGAAGTGGGAATCAGATGCATGGCAGCGAATATGACAGCATAGTCTTTTAGTATAAGTGGGAGTTTGTTGGATTGTATACTAAAAGTCTAGTTTTTTGTATGAACAATGTTTTGACAATATTTGAAATAAGAATCATGTGATCAAATGTTTGCAATTGTATTATTATAAAAGTCCATTTACTTTATACTGTAGATAATGTTGTGTGCGGCGTCACATGGATGATCATATTATCGGCTCCTTATAAAGTATAAACAGATGTTCACAACCGAGATGGACGGGGACTATCTATCGGTATGATTGTAGTGTGATTTGGTATTAGTCTGTCTTGACTATAAAATTACACTAGTGCGCTTTGTGTGTATTGAGCAGGATCGCGGTGAGGTCGTTCGGTTTATACTGACTATATAATAGAACTAGATCTCTGTTATTATGGATGTTCGTACTCTTAATCCCTATACAATAACCTCGACACGTAAGCCAGTATTTATTTCTTTGATTTATGAATGGGTGAGATTTAATAGTTAAATCAATATGCTCGGTGAGTTGGGAGATGTTGTTGTCTCTATGGTGTGCTGTTGATTGTAGAAGGAATCTGTGTCCTAACGGAATTGGTTGATAATATCCCCTTGAGGAGCTCATAATGATTATCATGTAAATCCTGCAGGTGGATTTATTCCGACATGATAATAAGGTTGAGTGGTACTGCTCTAGGTAAATATATTAATTAATGCAGTTGTCAGTAACTTAATTAATTAATGGATATTGAATCTTAAACACAGGGAGATTAACGGGTTCATAATAAGAAGAAGCCCATAAACATAATTTGAGATTAGGGTGGCAGTGCAATAATATTTCTTAGTGGACTGATTTATTATTATTGGACTTAAGTATAAGTTTTGGGCTAAACTTGGATGCTTAAACCCAATGGGAGGCCCAAACCCTAATTTCTCCTCCTGGTCCCTGTTGTAGCCTATAAATAGCCAATCTCAGCAGTCCGGATAATCATGTTTACACGCCTAAAACCATGCGCAAGCGAGATTGACTGCAGATTGAGATCGTCTTGTAGATCATTGCCCACACAACGTCAAGACGTGACTTAGGAATGCAACAGAAGATTGGAAGGTCATTTGTTCTTGCTGTTCAACCTCTACATTAACCCTAGTGAAAGGTAATACGATTCTACTCTTATGCTTCCGCTGCAGTAGAATTTTATGAAACCTTAACGGTTCACGTTAACCAAAAGATCCAAACGCCAACATCAGAAATATCATGATGTACATGGATGTGATTCCTAGTTTGTCCAAGGCTATCATAATTTATTGTGATAATAATAATGCAATTGCATACTTGAGGGAATTATGTGCCTATATGGCAGTTAAATACATTAAGAGAAAGTGTCACCTAATACGAGAAATAGTATGGTGAGGTGAGGTTGTTATCGCCAAGATTGAATCAAAAGATAACTTAGTAGATCTTCAAAGATAAAGGGGCCTTAAGGAGGAAGCCTTTGATAGTCATGTTGTAGGAATAAGAACTAGATGTGTGGCGGCTGATATGACAATAAAGATTTAATATAAGTAGTAGATTATTGGATTATATACTAAAAGTATAATTTTAGTATGAATAATGTTTTAGCAATATTTTGAAATGAGAATCACATGATCAAATGAATGCTACGGTGTGTGGCATCACATGAAAGATGATATTATCAGTCCCTATAGAGTATAAATCGAGCTTACAACCGAGATAGATTGTGACAAACTATCGGAATGATTGTAGTGTGATTTGGTATTATTGTCTTGATTATAAAATTACAATAGTGTACTTTGTGTGTATTGAGAAAGACCGTTTGAGGTTGTTCGATTTGTACTGATTATATAAAAGAACAAAACCTCAGTATGTAATTTCTATATAATAACCTCAATATGTAATTTAATATTTATTTTTTTGATTCATCAATGTGTGATATTTAATCAATAAATCAATATGTTTGGTCAATTGGGAGATGATACTATCTGTATGGTGTGCTATTGATTGCAGAAGGAATCTGTGTATTAATGATTTAGGTTGATGATTTTCGTTGAGGAGTTTATAAAGACTATCATGATAACTTTGCTAGTTGATTTGATCCGGCATGATAATAACGTTGAGTTGTACTACTCTTGAAATTAGAGATTAATTAATTGAGTTGCCAGTAACTCATTTAATTAATGGACATTAAATATCTTAACCACATGTAGATAAACGAGCTCATGATAAGAAGGAACCCATAAACAAATATGAGATTGGGGTGATAGTGCAATAATAATTATTTAGTGGATTGAATTATTATTATTGAACTTAAGTTATAAGTTTTGGGTTAAACTTGGATGTCTAAACTCAATGACCTAACCTTATCATGATAAGAAGGAACCCATAAACAAATATGAGATTGGGGTGATAGTGCAATAATAATTATTTAGTGGATTGAATTATTATTATTGAACTTAAGTTATAAGTTTTGGGTTAAACTTGGATGTCTAAACTCAATGACCTAACCTTATTTCTATTTTGTCCCTATTGTAATCTATAAATAAGTCATTCCAGCGCTTTTAAATTAATTACTTTACAGTTTCTCGAGAAAAAAGTGAAAAGAGAGAAAAAAAATTCTGCGATGTCCAAAATCTCGAAACATTAATTTTGAGACACGGAAACGGTGGCCAAAATTATTTCAAATGAGACTGCCTATTAAGATCATTTAGAGGATTGTCGCCCACACATCTAGACCAGACATATGAATACAATAGAAGATCGAGAGGCCGTTCTTCATTTCTTTAGATCACATTCTCTATGCAGTCTGAGGTGAAATATAAAATTTTCTGTCACCGCATTAGATATGTATGGATCCTGAACAGGTTATGCAGGCGATAAGTTCAATCGCCATCATCCTTCCCATAAATAAGTTTATATTTACATTGTTTTATCCATTTCATAAACAAGTTCACATGTGTTAACTTATTTAGGGTGACACCTTTATCTAAAGTATACCCTAAATAAAAAAATGATACCTTAGTCAATAATTGTACAATTTCGTTTCTAAATTGCTGCTCATTTTCTATTTATATAACTTAATTTATTATTTATTTATTATTCGAAAAAACCAAACTATCACTAAAAGTAAGTCCAATACAATTTTTCTAAAAATTCATATCGTCAGTAACACGTGAACATTATTGTGGGATAGAAAAAATTTATATCGACAGTAACACATGTGAACATTATTGTGGGATTGAGTACTGATTAATATTTTAATTTAATAGCATATTTGATTGATAATAAAATAATAATTATCTGAATTAATTAATTATATAAAATTATAATATAAATTAAGAGCCATATTCAAATTGATTAAGTAAAAATCTTTGTCAACAACAAATTAATTTGTGATAAAAAATACCCAACTTATAATTAAAAATTCCAAAATGATACTCCCTCTGTCCCAATAATTTGTGCACACTTCCTTTGTAATTACCGGGACGAAGGGAGTATTTTTCTGACAAAAATACCACTTTACTTTGACTTGACCTTAAATTTTTTGTCTGTTTCAAGTGTCGGTTTCAGTCAGTCCCCCACCGACGATCTGATCGACACTCGTCGTTCGTCAATTCGAGTGTCGATTCCAGTCGGTTCCCCACTGACAACCCAATCGATACTCGTTAGTTTGTTGGTCCAAGTGTTGGTTCAAGTTGATCCCTACCAACATTCGTCGGTCCAAGTGTCGGTTCTGATTTGTCTCCCACAGACAACCGACATAAAATGTAGGAGGTGGGTGGTGGTGTTTTTAATTTACTTTTTAAAAATATGGTCAAAGTGTAATTTTGTCTCATTACATTAAATTTGTTAAAAAAGTTTACAAGTTATTTTTATGTTGGCAATGATTTTGCACTACAAATTAGTGAGTATTTTTGCATTTTTCCTTAAAAATAATTAGGGTTAACCGGAAAAAGCCACGAACTTTGCTCCTATTACAAATTATTTATTACACTTGAGAAATTGCAAAAAAAAAAACTACAACTTTTAAGTATTGTTGTAAATGAAAAAAAAAAAACTTTACTTTTAGTCACAAATTGGGTACGTTTTGCAATAATATTTATAGTTGGTAGTTATTTTTTTTACAATTTTTCAAAGATGAAAATTAATTTACAATATAAGTAAAGTTGATATTTTTTTTTTCAATTAACCCAAATAATTATAATTTTAATGAGAACGCTATGCGCATACAAATAAACAAGGCATCGTTTACTTTTTAATTGTTAAATTAATATTTTTATTAAAATTATAGTCTTTAAATAAACAAGTAATACGATGTACTTAAAAGAAAGTGGGTTACAAACGTTGCACTATAATATAGTCAGAAGCAATTGAGAACAATGCTCGATTTACCAAAAAAAATCTGTTTTTCCTAACTTCTAATAGAAAGTTTAAAAATGTTCAAATAGAAGGAAAAAACCTTTACACGATATTAACATAATATTAATAAAATGTATTACTATGTCATTTTTCTAAATTTTCAAAAAAAATAATATCAAGTTGTTGACGGCTGTTCTTGACTCGTTAATTTCGTGTATGAAGGATTAAGGTACTTAATAATAAAACCAAGAACGAACACGATCAAACACAATAAATTATAAACAAAAGGATCAACACCAATAGAAACTCCCTTCCACCAAAGGATCCAACCGATTTTATTACTCTCCTCCTCTTAGAACAACACTCGTCCCTCCCAGTTTCTTACAAGTATAATGTCTAAAGTCAGTATCGTCTTCTGCCTCTCTCCTATGAGAGAGGCTATTTTATATTGTCCCAAAACCCTAAAATCTAGCTAATCGCCTTGCGCCATCAGGAAGAAGACAATTCGCCTTTAATGAGGCCGTCCCGTACACCGACCATCTGCAGGGGGAGTCTAGGCACTGTTTGTTGCATTGCAGGGATTCGCAGGATGTCCCCGTCCTTTGCTGGCCTCCCATTGGTTGTTGGGGTTGGGTGTGCCAGTCAATCGTTATCTCCTAGTTAGAATTGCTGCTCAAGATACCTTTTTTTCCCGTTAGTGTTGTCTTCTAGCCTGCAGTACTTGTTCTCTTTCATTATGGTGTCCGTTCCTTATTGTCCCATCTTCGCTGCCTTCCATGGTCTTCGGATAGATTGACTTTCGGTGCTGGGGTGTTCATCCGAGCTCTCGGCTAGGGGAAGGATGAACGCCGAGGTTTCCTGCTGAGGGCGTTTCTTGGCTTCGGCCTTGTTAGGCGGGCTCGCCTTTATTCTTTCCTGGGCTGGGTCTTCGGGCTGTCATGATCCCCTTTGGGCTGCCTTGATTCCCCTCTCATTTCTGTCTACTGCTTGGGCCGCTGAGGGATTGGGCCTCCCTCTTCAAGTATAATAGAGGTTATTGGACTTTTTGGGCCTAACAAGCATGGGGGATATAATACCCATAACATTAGCCCCTCGAGCCTGAATAATTTCATGATTTGAGATTGTTCAGGGTCGAACTGTACTTCATGGGTTATATCCCTCATGCTTCGGTGCCTGTGATATTGGGGTTCCTTCCATCTCGGCTTCTCGTAGTTCTCGATCGCTGCCCTTGATTTGATAAGTTCCCCCCTTATCCGGTTTTCTGTGTCGTTTTTAAGATATTTTCGTTCTGGTGGGGGGTATATCTGGTATTTGGGGTATATCTGTCGATTTGAAATTTGAATTTTGAATCTTTTTTTCCAGTTTCTCATTCCCTTACTTTCTCTTTTTTCTCTCTTTGATTCTGCGGGTTGTTGGCTTTCCTTTCACTCAGTAAGTTCGCTTTCCTCTTCCAGGTATTACTATCCTCTCCTTATTCTTCTTTTCTCTCTAGCTCTCTTTCTTTCGTGTCTCAAAACCTGTCGTCGCTATAGCTTAGGGTTTCCTCCTTCCCCTATTTCCGTGTTTTACTTCCCTTTACGTCTACCGCGATATGGCTTGCGAGGGGTCCTCATCTCTTCCTAGATCTCCTTCTCGTTAGACTGATTCTTTGCTCGGTGGTTCTGGGTCATCCTCGTCGTCTTCTGAGAAGCATTCGGACCCTCTGTATCCATCTCAGATTGCCTTTAACCAATGGGTTATCGACTTCGTTCTTTTACATTGGAACCCAATCCTGAGATTGCCGACGCTGGTCCTGGATTGCTGGGCCATCTTGGAAAACTTTCATTGTGGGATAAGGATATCCCCTTTTCTGCTATTGAGGTTCCTTCGACCCTTGACAACTATTGGTTATGGAAGAGCCCTGTTATTGCTCTTGGCAAGTTCCAGTGTAGGGAGGGTATCGATTTCTATCTTCCTTCTCCCGATGCGCATATGTGCTATGCTCCGCCGAACGCTGCGTCAGCTTATGAATTGCAACTTGAGCTCGGTCTTAGGTTTTCTCTTCACCCCTGCATTTGGGATATCTTCGAATTTTGGGGTATATCCCCCGCTCAAGTGGCTCCTAATGGCTGGGCTGCCTTGATGGAGATTTTCGTCCTTTTCCGAAAAAGAAAATACTCCTTTTTAACTACTGCTGAGATCAACTTCTTGTATCGGCTCATCCCGAATAACAGAACGAAGGGATATTATTATTTGGTACTGTGCCATACCAATCTCGTTGCTTCCCTGCCCAGTTTCATTAAAGGGTGGAAGAATTTCTGGTTCTGGGTTCGCGGGTCTTAGAGAGGGGACTCTGTATATGATTTCGGGGACCCTCAAAGTCCCACCGTGCTCCCCAGAAGTTCTTTCTTCAAGCCTGTCCTCAGTGCGTGTATATTTCTGTCGGCTTTCTTTTACGTTATATGGGATCCTCTAACATTTTCCTATTTTACCCTGTGCAGTAGGAGATACGTGTGCCCTCGAGACACTGTCGGTCGGATTTCAGAAAGCTTTTCATTGCGTTCGCCAACTCTTGGACGCAAGACGCAGTTACCAGCGCGTTCTCAGAGGGAAAAACCTTTTTAAAACTGGCTTTACTACCACGTCTGTAGCCATGCCAGGTAGTCTATCTATGATACTTCCTCGGCTGGAAGGTTTATTGTATAGTTCTTCCTCTTCCATTAATCGTTCTTCCTCCTTTTTTGCTACGTTCAGGGAAAGGGAAATGCCTTATGCCCGACACTGCCGGCATGGATATTTTCCATCCGCTCGCCAGCGGGTTGCGCTCTCTAAGGGAAAAAATAAGCTTTCCAGACTTCTTCTCCGAAAGCCCCTGGAATCCCTCTTGCTGTACAGCCCCTTACATCTGTTAGGATTGGAGAAGCTTTGAATCTCATCTCCAAGAGATTGGAGGCCGATCTCGTCCGGGCGTCTGCTGCGGGTCCTTGGGAAAAGGTTTATAAAAAAGCCCCCCGAGCCCTGAAGTCCAAGAAAGGGGCATCTGAGACCGCAACCCCTAAGCTTGTTGCTCCGAAGCGGAAGTATAAGTTGGTGAATGAGACTTCCGAAGAGGATACTCACGACAGCGCTGCTCTTATCATGCGCTCTTCGAAGAGAACCAGAGATGACGATGCGGGTGCTATTGTCGTCGGTTCCTCTGCAGCTCCTCAGGAGACCATTGAAGTTTGCGATATCAGCTCTTTCCCATCTCTAGATACCTTTGCCCAATCTCCTTTTGTTACTTTCGGCCCCTCGCGTGGCACCATTCCGTCCAAGGCTCAGCAGACCTTCGGTGGTACTTCCTATGATCCAGCATCTCACTATTCCCCTTCTGAGATGTGGCAGTATTACCGAGGAAAGACTCCCTTGTGGTTTTGGTCACACGACGATCCTTCCTCTGAGGGTGCCCCTTCTGCTCCACCTGTGTCGAATGATACTACTCCGTTCCTTCCCGTAGACCCTGTGGTGGATCAGGAACTATCACAGAAGTATGACTACTTGGACGAGGTCGGGAAAACCTTCGTTCGAACTCAGGAGCTCCTGTTTGATTTTGGTGCTGTCACCTTCCCCTTTAAGGGGTGTACCCATGAACTCCTCGGACACATGGAGAGTATGTCCGCCAAAGATTCTCTTTACAGCATTTCTGGCCATACGGGTCGACTAGCACTCCATGCTGCTAATGCCTTACACCATATTTCCAAGCTGAAAGGAAGTGACTCCCATTTGCAAGATGAATTTACTTCGTTGACTCAAAAGGTGAGAGATTATGAGAGAAAAGCATCCAAGGCAAGCGCGGCTGAGGCTCTAATCAAGGGTCAACTGAGGTTGAGCAAGACAAGAGAGCCGAGCTCCAGGGAACCTTTGATATCTCTGTGCTTAGTATGATAGTCTGTTAGCCAAATCCGAGGACGAGAGGAGCGCTTTGGAGCTCCAGAGCAAGGTGCTTTTAGATAAGATTACAGCTTTGGAGGTTAAATACCAAGAAGAGATCACGACGAAGGAGAACCAATTCCAAGCCGAACTATCCCGAGTTCAGAGTAACTTTCATGCCTTCCGGATATCTTCTGAACAGGAACTCGAAAAGGTGCGACAAGAAAGAGAAGTGTCAGAGGTTTCTTACACTCAGAAGATTAAGGCGTCCGAGGATATCATTGCTGAGGTCTTGAGGGAGCGTGATGTGGCCTTGACTGAAGTGGAGCGAGCGAAGGATGATTTCCTCCTATCAGAGGCGAACAATCAATACTATGGGGAAGTTATCCTTCCGAAGACCAAGATTCACTAATTCTGCTCTTGCGCCTCCGCTTTGCCCAATCCTCCGCTCGGAAGCCTTATCCTGATTGCCTTGATGATATGCGTGATATTCTCCATCGAGCCCTTAGCGAGGAAAAGATGCCTCTTGGGGAGACTCTGAGGGATGACATTGATTTTGGGGTGCTCGGTGAGTATTCTGACTTTATCACTGACGTTCCTAAGGAGTCCACTGAGGGTCCGAGGAGGGTAGATCCGATGAAGAGTTTACCGATGATGTCCTAGCTCTCGCCATGGTCGATTCTGAGGTTAAGGCTCCACCCGCTGCGGTTCCCGTTGAATCTGTAGGGAGAGCTACTCAAAAGATTTCTGCTGAGACTAAGCTTTCCATTCTCGTTGATGCATATGATCCCGGTCAGGTCACTTCTGTCGAGGCCTCTGTAGCTCTGCCTACCGAGGCTGCTATGACTCTTTCAATTCCCCCAGCCTCTAAGATCGGTCTTGCCTCGGATCGTACTGCAGACGTCGACATTGTTGGCAATTGGATCATGCGGATCAACGTGATCCGTTAGGATAAATAGGCAAACAAATCAGCGGAAGCAAAAATAATGTTTACCGTACTTCTGGGTTGATGTAGAGGATGAACAACAGAGAACCACCTCTCAATCTTCTGCTGTATGTCCCAAGTCAAATCCTGCTGTTGTGTGGGTAACAATCCGCAGGATTCTCTCAATCTGCTCATGTTCTTTCTAACTGTCAAATGAGGCACTGACTTAGGGTTAACAGGAGCTGAGATGACTTATATAGTTGGGCTACAGCAGGGACCAGGAGGAGAAATTGGGCTGGGCCTCAATTGAATTTAATTAACCAAGCTTAGCCCAAAGCTTTTAATTAAATCCAATAATAATAATATAGTCCACTAAAATATTATTACTGCACTACCCGTCCAATCCCAAAATTATGTTCTGGGCTCCTTCTTATTATAAGCCCGATGGTCTCCCCATGTTTAAGATATACGATGCCCATTAATTAATTAAGTTACTGACAACTCAAATTAATTAATATCTCATCCGAGAGTAGTACCACTCAACCTTTTTATCATGTCGGAAATTAATCCACTTGCAAGATTTACATGATAAACCTTATGAGCTCCTCAAGGGGACATCATCAACCTATGTCGGACATGGATTCCTTCTACAATCAACAACACACCATAGATACAGCACTATTTCCCAACTCACCGAGTTTGTTGATTTAATACTTATAAATCTCACCCATTGATGAATCAAAGAAATATATACTGCCCTACGTGTTGAGGTTATTGTATAGGGATTAAGAGCACGAACTTCCATAATAACAGAGATCAAGTTCTACTATATAGTCAGTATAAGAAGAACGATCTCAGGCGATCCTACTCAATACACACGAGTGCACTAATGTGATTCTATAACCAAGACAAGCTAATACCGAACCACACTACAACCATACCGATAGAGAGTCCCCGTCTATCTCGGTTGTGAGCATCTTTTTACACTTTATAAGAAAACCGATAATATGATCTTCCGCGTGTTGTCGCACAACATATTATCTACAGTATAAAGTAAATGGACTATTGCATCATGCATATAAAATAAATTATAAGATGCAATCATTTGATCATATGATTCTCATTTCAAATATTGTTATAACATTGTTCATACTAAAGCTAGGCTTTTAGTATACAATCCAACAATCTCCCACTTATACTAAAAGACTATGCTGTCATGTCTTCTGCCATACATCTGATTCCTCCTCCCACTACACGACCATTAAAAGCTCTCGCCTTAAGGTCCTTATAAATGGATTTACTAGGTCATCATGCGATGCATTCTAGGCGACAACAACCTTTCCCTCTTCATACGATTTCTTGTAACAGATGGTACTCGCGCTCCATGTGTTTAATTGCCTTATGGACTTGTGATTTCTTCAAGTTTGCAACTGCACCAATATCATCAATGTAAATTGTGATTACCTTGGGCAAACTTAGAAACACTTCAAAGTCCATCATGAAGTCTCTAGAGTCATATAGATACTTTGGGTGCCTCATAGGCTCCAATTTATCATCTTTCCATGATGGAGTCCGGAGTCTGAAATATATTTCTATATAACACTCCTCCACATTATGACTCTACTTCTTAAGATTAAACACATAACCTTTGAGGAGAATTTACTACCATCCAATCTGACTAAAAAATCCGAACCTACGTAATCCACAAGAAGCAGTGAATCTGCTCAGTAAGTCTACATATGATTTCCAGTCCTTCTCAGGCACTTCATATATGTCTTACAACAGTTCATCATTCTTGTTTCGGGTTACATTGATACCCTCTGTTCATGCATCCAGCAAAACAGATATCCAACTTCGTTCATAGCATTCCTTAGATTAAGCTTCCTTATTCGACGAAGTATAAGGAACCGCTTTCATATTCTTTATCTTCCTTTTGTGTCTTAAGACACAATCACTTAGATAAGTTCACATGCTAAACGAGTATGGACTGTATCATTTTATGAAACTTGAGATAAGCATAACATCCTTTCTTGTGATCCGTATTACCGTGATCAAAAGGATGTATTTTGCCTTTCTTAAGTCCTTCATCTCTACCGCTTTATTAACCGTACCCATACGTCTGATAATACTCTTTCATTGTCTCCAATGAGCAAGATACTATCTACGTATAGTACAAGAAACACCACCACGTTTCCGTCACTCTTTACAACACACAAGACTCATCCGTTCATTGATTTAAATCCATGCCACTGGATTACCTAATCAAAACAGATGCTTCACGATCTTAAAGCTTGCTTTAGTCCATCGCTGGACAGTTTTAAGCTTACTATCAAAATGCTATTAGCACTTTGCAATGAATCACTCTGGTTGCTTCACATAGATGTTTTCCTCAAGACTTCCAATCAGGAAAGCTGTCTTGACATCTATTTGTTGTTCCTCATAGCAGCAATAAAAGAATCCGGATCAACATAAGCATAGCTACCAGCGAACATGTTTCCTCATAATCGAACCATTTCTTTCTGAGTACACTTTTTCGCAACAAGCTTTGCTTCCAAGGTTTTCACCTTTTCATATGATCCTCTTTTATTTCCTTTGACCACTTGCAATGGTTTTTACACCATTTAGTGGTCATACAAGTTCCCAGACTTAATATAGAATCCGTAGATTCTATTTCAATATTCATTGCAACTTACTAAGATTTCACATTTTCATCTTGTAGTGCTACGTCGTATCCGTGGGATAATACCATGTTCACTAGGGATCAAGTCTCACGACTCTCCCAAAACATATATTTATGGGTTGTCATACAACCCTCCCACTACGACAAGGCATTACATGTAATTGTGTATCAGACGTGACACGTGTTGCAGTTTACCTTGTGGCATATCCTATTGTACAATTGGTACTTTAACTTTGTGTTTTCCTCTCACTTCCTTTAGAACAACTCATACATGGGTTTGTGATTTATTTCATAGTCCTTTTCCAAAAATCTAGTTATTGTGTTAACAATTACCCTTCGATCTTTTGGACTAAATAAATCACCCTCCATTTTTCTAGGATATCCCATATACAGACAAACGTTTCACGAATTACTGTATCTAGGGCATATCCATAAAATGAATTTAATTATTTCAAATAATTCATCATCTATCTAATCATAACCATAAGAGCCTTATACCTTCTACCCACCACACCATTCAGCTGGGGCATGCCCGGTGTAGTCAACTTGAGATTTAATCTTAACTTCTGATTATTAGTTCCTAACTATCCTAAGAGGTTTTCATCATCACGATTGAATCGTAATGATATGATATATTTTCCATGACGCTTCAATATATCAGCCTTACAATTCTTGAATTAATCCAAGAACTTAGACAGGCAGTGCATCAAATAAATATATCGATTTCCAGAATAATCTTTGAATATTCATAACCACCTCTCGCTTGGATAATATTAGGTTCCCTTGAATCAGAATGAACTAATTCCAACATATATATCTTTGGCTCTACGCCCCACAGCCTTGAAAAGGCAGTTAATCATTTTTACTTCCAAGCAAGACTCGCAAGTCCGATAGTTTCCACTTCAGATAAACTTTACGGTCTATCGGCTATCAACTTTTGAATCCTACTCAAGTAAAATGAATTAGTCATAGACGCCAAATGTATGTTAAGTTCATTTCTGAAGGATCCTTTCTCTTACTTATATTAGAAGATGCATTATTTAATTACTATTTATTGCATTTGTGGGATGTACATGATTCAAGAGTATACTTTTTATCCACCAACATACTTTAACGGATTATAGCCTCATTCCTCATTACTATGACCATGTCATTTAAATGAAATGAAGTATCCATCCGTTAATGCATAGAAAACGAAATTAAATTCTTTCTATGAAATGTACGTAAAGACAATTTCTCATAATCTATCGTTTATTCTTATCATGAGATAAATAAACAACTCCCACTGCAATAGCCACTACCTTTGTAGTTTTACCCATATTATTAACAATCTTATCCTTACTCAGTGATAAACATTTAGTAATTCCAGTATCTACATACTTCGTGTCAGTAGATGCCATCACTAATCATGTTTAAACCATTAGTAAATAAGATATTAAACTTGTTCACATCATGATGAAAAATGGCTTTCTTTTGCCACATGTTTTGTTAGAAGTTTCCCACCATATACAACCTCTCGTATTTCAGGTAGAACTTGCTCAAAACATCCAGGCAAATTGTGAAGAATAAATTGATTTAGGTTTCCCTTTCAATTTCTATTCCAAGCTTTTCCAATTCATTCATCAATTCAACCATGATCTTCTGCCTTTTAATTTACTCAAGTATCCGAAGAGTTACATGAGATCATCATATTTCTATGAACCTCTCATCTCTTCACTAGAGACTTTAATAGGCATCATGAGACGTCCTTTGTGAGAATACACATGTATTTTCTTAAGCAGTAATTTTCAAAACCAAGATTCTTTTCTAATCATCTAATTTGGACAAGTAAATATAATGTCTTTTAGTTAACAATTAGTGAAATAAAACCATTCGAAATTCAGAGAATCACAAATAAATTTACCGATCAAATCTTCGAATTTTATTCTTTTATATTGATTCCCTCAAAATAATATAAAATAAAATTCACCGACATCTCAAGCACCGTGAGTCTGCAAGCCACGATAGTGTGGACGTTTACAAACCCGAACATTTACAAGAGAAGGTTTTACCCATTAATTTTATTTGTCAACCTCACTTTATGACAAAATAATTAATAGTCGGTTCCTCTTTAGCCATGCAAATAAAAGCAGTGACTCCGATGGGGAGGATACTTATTATTTACATCTAAGTGTACACCATTATTTGACCCCAAGTCCGCGGCCCAAGCTTATGTGCCTTACAGATAGAGAAGTACACATGCGCTCGGATAACTTCCTACAGTCATCAATTACAAGTTTGTACCAGTGAACCGCATATAAACTCATCCGATAGGGAGGAAGGTCTATGCCAACGCGCAAGTTCATATGCATCACATTACAAATGTAATTATTTAATGAAGTCTGTTCCAGCAATCCATGAATAAAACTCATCTGATGGGGAGGAAGGCTCTAATGCCGACGCGCAAGTCTATTCACATTGCTTAACAAACCAATAATGGTGGCCGCGGGAATTTATTACCAATCCCCTCTCCCACTTAGTTATTTAACACCGAGGGTTTTAACATGCATATAATATTCCAGAATAAAATATACAACTTAGACATGCTTCTATTAACAATAATTTAAATAAATAAATCACATAGAACATGCCTTTTATATATAACAATTAATTGTCAAGTTAAAATAATTAACTCAGTTATATATCATAATTAATTGTATAATATGTTGGATCAATTAAATGGGCCCTAGAGCATCAAATAAGCACAAAATGTACAGCAGATTAATTAATTAATCATGCTCATTATCTATGGCCCATAATCTTAGCCCAAAACCAAATTAATTCCACCAAGCCCACTAGCACAAAATTAGCCTATTAATAAATAACTAATTTATCATGCTTGGCCCATTACCCACAATTAATTAAAATAGGATTAGCCCAGCAGCCCATTAGCATTTTAATTAAAATTGGGCCCAACAGCCCAAAACCAAATTAAAAAAGAGCAGCCAACAACATAAAACAGGCCCAGCTGAGACACCCCACACATCAAGCCCATTTCCACCACAATAAAATTGGGCCACCAGCCCATAACCATTTAATAAAAATGAGCCCATTTAACCCAATAATAAAAAATGGGCCCAAAATTAATTAAAAGGAATGGAGCCCTAGCCCAAACCATAACAACCTCATGTTCCTCCAAACTGCCAGTGGCGAGAAGAAACCATACCACACGACAGCTGTCATGCCAAGGCTTCACCGGCGCTGCCGCTCGGTGATCTTGTCGTCAGCCCACCGGAGAAGCACCGTGAACCCGAGTCAGGCCAGCTCCGCACCCCACATATCCCAGCAGTGCCCGCTGCTTCAACATGCCAGCAATCGCCGGGGCTGCCGACTGATACATCACGCTGCAACCACCGACGGCCACCAGCTGTAAATGCGCGATGACTCGCCTCCACATCAGCCGAAGCCGCTCCTGGTGCCATCACTGACTCTGCCGGAAAGAAGATTACTCGCTCGGAAGCTGCTGGGCGCGATCGGAGTTCGCCTGGCGCCGTCAAGGCCCGATAGTTCTGCCACGATCCCACTGGCGAACGACACCTGCATTCACCCTCTCTGTCGATACGTCCGTCGCGCGCTGTCCAGGTCAGATGCTTCCCGTCGACTACTTAGTCACAAGTCGTCGACCATCAACCCTAGCCCTTCAGCCTGCTTCGACACACCCTAGTCAACAAGGGACTCGCCGGTGATCTCCTCCCAATTTGTCTCAATCGTGATATGGCTGACACCTTCATCCATCCTTTCTATCCAGTCGTTGTTTCTCGCTCAAGGCTTCAACAATCACCGGCCATCGATCATCCCAGCAATCGATTTCACAGATTGTCACCAAGGGCGTTCAACGTCGCCGGAAAAACCGCCGCTCCTTCAGGCTGATAGACGTACTTCTTTCTATCACCATCGCTCGAAGTGATAGTCGTGTGTGAGAGTGATACAGCGCGAAGGATAAAGGATCACGTTTGATAGCAGTGTGTATGTGGTCCAGCGGTAAACACCAACGTACACTCGCCAATACCATCGATAAAACAAAGGATAATAGACACATATGCAATCCCTTAGACATGCTTACTATCGATAATTATATACATAGGATTTTGACAAATAATATCAAATTATTCAAATCCTAATACATATGCAACTATATCAAGATTATATCACTAAATCATATAGTCACATAAAAACCCAAATAACGTCTCACGTTTCACCATGAAACCAACGCTTTGATACCAATTGTTGGCAATTGGATCGTGCGGTTCAACGTGATCCGTTAGGATAAACAGGCAAACAAATCAGCGGAAGCAAAATAATGTTTACCGTACTTCTGGGTTGATGTAGAGGATGAACAACAGAGAACCACCTCTCAATTTTCTGCTGTATGTCCCAAGTCGAATCCTGCTGTTTTGTGGGCAACAATCCGCAGGATTCTCTCAATCTGCTCCTGTTCTTTCTAACTGCCAAATGAGGCACTGACTTAGGGTTAACAGGAGCTGAGATGACTTATATAGTTGGGCTACAGCAGGGACCAGGAGGAGAAATTGGGCTGGGCCTCAATTGAATTTAAGTAACCAAGCTTAGCCCAAAGCTTTTAATTAAATCCAATAATAATAATATAGTCCACTAAAATATTATTACTGCACTACCCGTCCAATCCCAAAATTATGTTCTGGGCTCCTTCTTATTATAAACCCGATGGTCTCCCCATGTTTAAGATATACAATGCCCATTAATTAATTAAGTTACTGACAACTCAAATTAATTAATATCTCATCCGAGAGTAGTACCACTCAACCTTTTTATCATGCCGGAAATTAATCCACTTGCAAGATTTACATGATAAACCTTATGAGCTCCTCAAGGGGACATCATCAACCTATGTCGGACATGGATTCCTTCTACAATCAACAACACACCATAGATACAGCTCTATTTCCCAACTCACCGAGTTTGTTGATTTAATACATATAAATCTCACCCATTGATGAATCAAAGAAATACATACTGCCCTACGTGTCGAGGTTATTGTATAGGGATTAAGAGCACGAACTTCCATAATAACAGAGATCAAGTTCTTCTATAAGTCAGTATAAGTCGAACGATCTCAGGCGATCCTACTCAATACACACGAGTGCACTAATGTGATTCTATAGCCAAGACAAGCTAATACCGAACCACACTACAACCATACCGATAGAGAGTCCCCGTCTATCTCGGTTGTGAGCATCTGTTTATACTTTATAAGAAAATCGATAATATGATCTTCCACGTGTTGTCGCACAACATATTATCTACAGTATAAAGTAAATGGGCTATTGCATCATGCATATAAAATAAATTATAAGATGCAATCATTTGATCAATGATTCTCATTTCAAATATTGTTATAACATTGTTCATACTAAAGCTAGGCTTTTAGTATACAATCCAACAATCTCCCACTTATACTAAAAGACTATGCTGTCATGTCTTCTGCCATACATCTGATTCCTCCTCCCACTACACGACCATTAAAAGCTCTCGCCTTAAGGTCCTTGTAAATGGATTTACTAGGTCATCATCCGATGCAATCTAGGCGACAACAACCTTCCCCTCATCATACGATTTCTCGTAACAGGTGGTACTCGCGCTCCATGTGTTTAATTGCCTTATGGACTTGTGATTTCTTCAAGTTTGCAACTGCACCAGTATCATCAATGTAAATTGTGATTACCTTGGGTGCTTCCAAAGATACAATGCTGAGAAGTGGGAATTTACATTCTACAGTGGTGGTCGTTTCCGAAACCTTCCTAGCTAATCAATGAAGCATCATCGAGCCCTTAGTGTCGAATATGGTGTATTTTTCTTGTTGAGGGTTTATTCTGTATCTTTCTTGCCTTCCTTTTATTTATCGGTTGATAGGGCCTTGTATTATTTCCACTTTGTTGTAATTCATTCATAAATGAAGTACCTTCTCTTTCCTGTCAGTGGATCTTGCAAGGGTGTTTTGGTAACTTGCCTCTGATTTCAAACATAACCATCATTTTTTTTGTCGTGGGTTGTCACATCTTTGGTCAAGTATCGCGTGGATTAATCTGGGCCCTCTCTTTTTCTTGGGAGTTGTAAGGTCTCTTCGTCCCCGCCGTTGGATCTTAGTCGTTTTTGTTCCATAATTTCCAATGATGATACCTGTTGCGCCTCACCTTGTCAGGCGGTTTCCATTTTGGTTTTTAGAAATTCAAATCTTCAGCATTCTCTTCCTATATTCTCGTAATTTCTCTAACCCAATTCCCTTGATATCTTTGCGACTTCTCTAGATTTTGCTATCTTTGTGCATTATGAGAATCCCACTTTCTTTCGTCTGTCTTTTCGCCAAACCCTAACTCTCAAATCCTTTATTCGAGTGAACAATGTCTGGTCAAAGTACTCCCTCTCCGCATGATATTGAAGAAGTAAACACTTTCGGTGACTTGCCGGCGTGGCGCGCGGGGCCTGACATTCGTAGCTCTAATCTCCTCCGTAGGGTGCCTCACCCTAATTTGAGGGATTTGTCTACGTCTTTCTCCTTTGGCGGGAACCAGGCTTCTGTCCCTTCTCCCGACAGGTGGTCGGTCCCTGCTGTGCCGGCTGTGGGTGTTGGTGGTGCCGCGATATTCTTCGATGCCGATTTGGGGGCCATATTTCCTCTTAATGTGAGGGACTATCTTTCTGGTCATCGAGATATCGATGACTTGGGAGTAGCCTTTCGAGGAATGGCCTAACGTCTTAACTGGGTGCCGGCTTCCAGGTTATCTTCAAAACGATTAGAGGAGCTCCACCGGTGATATGGTAACTCCAACATCATCTTTGAGCTCCCCTTAGATGGAGTTCCCATTTCCGAGCCTCCTCCATGCCGTACTGCATTCTATTACTCTCTCTTTCTCACCGGTTTGCGTCTTTCCCTTTCCCTTGTTATTGGCATACTATTGCAGAGGTGAGATATGGTTATAAGCCAGCTGTTGCCCTCCTCTTGGTTGCGTCCAATCTCCACTCTGTCGCTGTGCTGGGTCACACTATCCAAGATCCATTTAAGTTAGAGTTTCTCTTTTTTTACGCTGCGTCCGGCCGTTCTAGTAGTTTTTACCACATGCTGCCCCACCACAACCATCATTTTATGGGGGCTTCTGATGTCATTGGTCGGAGCTAGGAGCAAGCTTGGTTTTGGTTAGGTGGCAACTACCGTACTCGTGTCAATGGTGCCTCTGTGACTTTTTCTGTTCGATTCCTACCGTTGGAAAAGTGTATGATCCTTTCTTGTCTCCTGAGTTTTAATTTATACATTTTTCGTAGTCTCTGATGTCACTTATGCGCAGGTCCTCCATGTCGTCCCCTCGGTCGGCTGAGCGATGGCTTTTGCCATATTTATGAGATCTTATCCCGTGGGAAGAATACCTATCAGGTCTCTCCACTGCCTTTTGAGCCTACCTTAGTTTCGGCTGGGTTGTCCATTTCTGGCCACGGCGCGACCACTGGTGCTTCTCTTTTCTTGGTCTGTTCTGCCCTCCTTATTTCATGACTAACCTTTCTTTTTTGTTTAATAGATGAGCTCCAGAATGCTCTTTCCCCCTTGGGATCGACTGGTTCCATGGCTGATTTGTCATTAACCCCGTGTAAGTATGTTTACCAGTTTTCAGATGATGAAGACGATCCCGATTATCCTGCACGTCCTCCATCTCTCGACGAAGATAAAGAAATGGATGAGTTGTCTGTTGGGTCCGAGGACATGAAACTTGGTGAAGACTTATTGGTTACACAGTATACCGAGCATATGGTTCTGCCTCCTTTGTGATAGGGGTTTTCTCAACACACAAATTAATCCTCAAGTATAAGGATATCAATTGTAGTCGCGAAGATGACCAAGTTACAATATCGAACCCACGGGATGGATAAATATCAATTTTGTGATCTTCTAGTATATTTTAGACTATGTTGGTAATTGTGAAGGTTTAATGGATAGTAACTTCTAATCTAATTAACAAAAGAAATATCAAAAGTAGAGAGAAGTGAGTTGTGATCAATAAGAATGATAGGTAGTTCTTTGGGTCATCCAGTTTCACTAGCAATTCGTATTTTCGTATGATGGTGTCCGACTCTGCCCTGTGGTTTGTGGACGCATCACTAGACCATGCAAGTTTACTCTATAGACACAAGTAAATATGCGCTTGACACGTGTGAATACATCGGAGCAAGAGATATGCTTCACCCCCCTTTCTAGGTACTATCATAATCAATTATCATCTACGTCTAGAATCTAACCCGATTTGATCTCCCTTTTTAGGTACTATAAAGTTATACTCTTCATCCTATTCATCAACTTGAATTCAATTCAATTCATGAATATTCATATAAGACAGTTCTAATAATACTTCGGAATCCCTTCACTTAGAATTATAACAATAAACCCTGCTCAGTAGTGAACGCACTCAATCAATAACCATGTCATGTATTCAAACTCTACACAACGATCATTGATGCACAAAACGACTATGAGTATGGATTAAATATGCAATCTTATATAAAACAAACCACAGGTAGTGTTGTACGGAGTTTTACACACGAAACACGAATTACATCATGAAACTTTCATAACCCTAGAACTACCAAGGTGGTTCTAGCCCATGATTGATCTAGGAACAATCATGGTTAGATTAATCATTCTTACTTGAACCTTCAGCGAACCTCTGTCACAGCCCTCCGAATGGATCACCACCTCTACTCTTGTCTCACCTACGATTGAAGATCAAAAGCTCTTTTTATTCTCTGTATGAGCCTCCTTTTATACTTGTAATCACGTCTCTAGGGCTTGGAATGGGCTTTCTAAGTGATCTCACGCGTTTCGGCCTCGAAAATCCGGATAAGGTAAGTTCTCGCACACAGGTTCGACCACGTCAAGCAGGTCGAACCCCGAGCCACAGGTCGAACCCCAGGTCGAACCCCACTACTGGAAGAATTCTGCACAGGTTCGACCTTCTGGACAGGTCGAACCACTTAGGTCTTGGTCGAACCCCAGGTCGAACCTCAGCACTGGACAACTCTTGCTCCCGATTCGACCAACGGGCAAGTCGAACCCTAACATCGTGGTCGAATCCTCCTTCTTGCAAACTGGTTCGACCATGGTTCGACCTGATGGCCAGGTCGAACCAACTGAGTCATGGTCGAACCCTTCTCTGTATTGTCCAGCAACGTTGGTTCGACCTGCTGGAGAGGTCGAACCCTCCTTCAGCCAGGTCGAACCCACCTACTTCTTGGGCGGTTCGCGTGGCTTCGACTCCGTCTCTTCGATTCTTGGCTCTTTCACTCCATTTTTGCTAAGAAAACACTCAAATAGCTCCACTAACACCTGATTCATGCTATTTCACAATATATATAGGTTTTCCACCCATTTCCACATCAAAACTCTCCAAAACTAGCACAAAACATAGCGCCAAACTTGTGAATTTACACACTCATCAAACCCCCAAACTTACATGTTGCTCGTCCCGAGGCAACCAATTTAAACCACAGGAGTCGTGTATAATTCAACAAGATCAAGTACAACACATATTACACATGCCACTTCATTGAATCAAACAAGAATTACTTGCATCAAATATGTCACTCATGTAAAATCAATCTAATCACACACCATTCGGAGCACTAAGTAATCTCACTGACAAGATAAGTCTTTACACTCATTCACTCGTGCGTGAGGCACTATAGGCTAGTATAAACACTCATATCAATTCATATTCACGCGTAACCATAAGCTTGGCAAAGGTCTCAGAAATCAACTTACATTAGATTAACACTAGGATCACAAATGACTTGTTTCTAGGTTGTAATGTCGGCTCTTTGGAAAGGGTAGGAAAATTTGGTCATAGTAACTTAATACACTAGTAGAGAGTTACCTTGGAGGTTCTTGATTTCTCATTCGGCTTCATATTCTCCTCCAATTCTTCTCTTGCACTTGCAATTATCAATTTTCCTTCTCTTCCTTGCATCAACATCATTCTTCTTTTAATTGCTCGGGTACCAGTTATAGGCACTACCCTTCTCGAACATCGTTCGGTTGTTTCTTAGAAACTTCAAGCTCCATGTATAAGCAATTCGGGGTACCAATTTCAGGCACTATCCCTAACAAGATTTAACCATGCATATTTCTTACCGAACCTCATTCCATCTTCCCTTTGTTTCTTCCACACTCATTCACCTTATTCTCTCTACCAATGGATAGGGTATTTTCAAAGCTCAAATAAGGTAATTAAAGCTCGTATATCTGGCTTGCCAAAGAAAAAGCTTTTAAAAGGCTCAAACAGGGCTACCAAAGATTTATAAGATCATTAGGAAAGGTGAAATTTGGCTAAGTGACTCAATTAATCAAAAATGGCCTAAGATCATATCCTAATATTTCATCAATTGTAAGTTTCACACAAGACTCCAAGCCAAGTTCTAGAATACGTTCATACGAATGATTCTCTCAAGAATAAACTATCATGATTAATCATGATGAAGGCTCAAATCCTCACATAGGTAATCAATTCCTAATACTCCTCATAGCACATAATCAAAATCAATTCCTCATGAATTCCATATACTTAACAAATTACTCATGGTCTTTCCAAATGAAAATAAACACGTAAACATATGAATGAACATAATCAACACCCATATACAGAGCAACGATACAAGATCGACTATATCAAGTACATTCCACTCACACATGAATCACACCCCAATCTGTAAAAATAAAAAGAAAAATGGGAGATAAGATGAATCGGAGAAACCAAAAGAAAACCTGAAACTACTCCTTAGGAGCATCATCATCCTCATCATCATCGTCATCCTCATCCATTCTATTTTCCACAGCTCGGCATAGACTGGTAATATGTTTGTCCATCATATCCACTCGACTACTCACTCTACCAACACGCTCATCCAAGGCAGAGTACCTTTCGTTCAGCGTGGCGTAGTTGGCGTTAGCGAGCGCGAGTTGCCTGTTCGTCTCTTGCTGTGCAGCTACCACCGCGATCAGCTGCTCATGAATCAAGCGAAGCTGCTCCCGAGTACCTGGAACTGCTCGCCGCTGCTGCGGTTCTGGAGCATGCTGAGGCGCATCATGCTGCTCTCCTTCCGGAATCTCCATCTCCGGCTGCTCTTCTACCTGATCCTCCTCTTCAGACTGCTGTGGCTGAGGTGGACGGAACTCTCCTCGATCAACAATCTACTGTAACTCAGCCATCCTTCCCTCAGCACACATCTGTGCTACCGCTCTCCAATCACCACCCGACTTCGCTGCCACGGATAAAGCGGTGTGTCCTAGAGAATTCATTAGTCTATTCCTTGCTTCCCGAATAGTTGTCAAGTTGCTCACGTCGAAGGGGAACATAAATTCAAAAGGCTTGACACCTCTCGTGAAAAACCAATCTCCATTTCTAAAATGGGCAAACCCTCCCTTCGCGCACGTGCTCATAATCAAATCGGGTTCTCCTTCTACTGGTGTAATGCCGGTGAGGTCCAAGTTGTAATGCTCAGCCAAAATCGTCAATAACCCTCCAATATTCACCTTTTGAAAACCAATGGTCTTGAATCGATTCAGCTGCGCAATAAAATAGGCTCCAACGTTGAACTTCACTCCGTGCAACATACACCACAAGGCATATAACTCTCCTCTAGACATAACACTGCCCTCCGAGCGGGCGAACAACGTGTTGCTCAGGATGCGGTCCATGTACCTCAAGACAGGGTTCTTTATTGCGGAAGCACGAGCCTGTCTAGTCTTGTAATCACGAATCTCCCCCGTGATCTCCCTCCAAAATCGCTTTACACCGAATGCAGCACTTTCTAAACGAGGGATCTCCAAAGGTGTCTCAAACAGCTCGTTGAAATCCTCAGACGTCCATCTCCTACTCACTCCACCAAGCTGAAACGTACACTGATAGGGATATCCAAGCGGGTCCTTCTCCATCTCAAACGAACAAACCACTTCCGCTGTAACATGGAAGTACGTCGGCCTCTTCAACTCCATGAATCTTCGGATCCCTACTTGATCAAACATCCAAAATATATCATCCCCTATTCTCATTATCCTCATCGCTTCATCATCTTGGTATCGAGTGCGAGCTATCTTGTCTGAAACTTCTTCCCACTTCTCTTTAATCTCATCCCAACCTTGCATCCTAATCTTGAAGTTATCAGGTAAACGGTCTTGTAGCCTCAGTTTTCTTGTCACTTTGTCCAAGTTTGAAGGCCTGTCATGCCTCTTCTTTGATCTCTCCTCCTCTGCTTTTCCTTTTCCTTTGCTTGATACTTGTCCCTTTCCTAAAAACAAATACTTCAATCCAACCAACAAGACAAGAAAGCAAGTATTGTACTAGCACATCACATACTCTACTTCAAGACTTCAAGCATCAATGCATATTCATACAAACTATCATCTCAACACCACTTGCTTATTCAACATTTTCAAAACATCTTCAATTATACCTTCTTTAATCATCAAAACATAACCAACAAGCATGCATTAAGCAATTCAAGCAATTCAATCAAAAATTCAACATGCTTTCCTCCATAAACTACTTCAATTTTATCAATTTCAACCAAATCAACATGCTCATTCTATGGTATATTCTATATCCTTGATTAATTCACATAAAAAATCCAAGTTCTATCAATAATCAATCAACCACAATCCACGAAACAAGAATTCATATGAAACCAATCAAAATATCAACATTCACCATGAAATTCAACCATACTCAACATCAATTCTCTATTTCACATCAAATTGCTTACCTAAACCTTCAATCCTAGAGTAATTGAGTCGGAAAAAACGTACCTTGTGACTTGCCATGGTGAAAAACCGATCGAAAACACAAAACACCCAAAAACGCGATTTCAGCCCTAACTCGCGACGAAATCCGCCCAAATCCGCGACCAAATCGATAATTCAAGGTGTAATGTTGTGTAATCGGTGCGAAATCAAGTGTAATTGAAGAATTTGTGCAAGGGTGTAGAGGTTCGAAGAGGGTTCGAGGTTTGATGTTTCGAAAAAGTGATCGAACCCCTCTGAAAATTCGAACTTAAAATGCGTACCTGGCTTGGTTCGACCTCGGGTTCGACCACCTGTACTGGTCGAACCATGGATGGCGAGGTCGAACCTCTCTTCTGGACAAACAATCTTCTTGGTTCGACCAAGGGTTCGACTTGCTAAACAGGTCGAACCTTTCTTGAATTGGTCGAACCCCTCTTCTGGAAAAACAGAGTGCTTCCGACTGACAGGTTCGACCTTAGGTTCGACCTCATGATCAGGTCGAACTACTATAGCTTTGGTCGAACCTCCTCTCTGGACAACTTTCAATGTCGGGTTCGACCTTAGGTTCGACCTCATGGTCAGGTCGAACCACTATGGCATTGGTCGAACCTCCTCTCTGGACAACTTTCAACGCCGGTTCGACTTCCTCTGCTTTTGTTCGACCTCTGGCTCAGGTCGAACCACTGCTAGACTTGGTCGAACCTACCTCCTGATTTCCAAAACTGAGTGTTCTTCATTCACTACATACTTCAAGCTTCAACACAACCTCATTAGGTATAATCTAGAGCACAACTTCAGAAATTGTTCCACATAATATCATTCATGAGTATCTCCATTTAAGAAAACACAACCAAAAACCACTGAACATTAGGCAAATTGTAAAAAATCATCTCATCAAAATCGATTAAAATTTCAACAAGGCCGCAAAAACCAATTCCCCTAACAAACAATACAAAGAAAAGATTATACTCTTAATGCTTCAATGAGGTAATAACATCACACCCCCCCAAACTTAGTAAAAACGTAAGTCGAAACTAAGTTTGAAAAGAGATGTAAGTGCCGATTGGTAAGCATCTTAAATACAAAAATTTCTTACTCACACGAAAAAATAATAAAGCAATAAAACGGAAGGGCAAGCCCCCAACAGGCGCTCATGTTTAACGTCGTAGAGTCACGACGGTACCAAATCAGAACAAGGTATCATCAAAAATGACACACGCATCATCCGGCGACCTATAATGCTTCAATCGATGCCCATTCGCCGCGATAACATCACCATCTTTGTCAATAAGCTCATAACTCCCCCCTCCTAAGGCTCGATGAATCATGAACGGTCCCGTCCACTTAGACTTCAACTTGCCTGCAAAGAGCTTCAAATGAGAGTTAAAAAGTAGTACCTCATCTCCTTGCTTGAACTCCTTGTACGAAATTTTAGAATCATGCCACCTCTTCATTCGTTCCTTATAAATCTCTGAGTTTTTGAAAGCACGACTCCTAAACTCATCCAATTGATTCATGTGAGTTAGCCTCAACTCCTTTACATCCCTAAGGGTCAAGTTCAAGCGACGCAAAGCCCAAAACGCTTTGTGTTGGATTTCTACGGGTAAGTGGCACGGCTTTCCATAGACAATTTGATATGGTGACATATCTAATACCGTCTTGTAAGCGGTCTGGAACCCCCACAACACATCATCAAGCTTCATAGCCCAATCTTTTCTATTAGTTCCTACCACTTTCTCCAGAATCTGTTTTACTTGACGGTTGGAGACCTCCGCCTGCCCATTTGCTTGCGGATGATAGGGTGTAGTAACCCTATGCCTAACACCATAATCCTTAAGCACCTTCCCCAGAAATTTATTGACGAAGTGGGAACCTCCATCACTAACTAATGCTCTCGGAACTCCATAACGGGCAAAAATATGTTTCTTTAGGAAAGATAAAACAACTTTCGAATCATTAACACGAGTAGGAATTGCTTCCACCCACTTCGAAACATAATCCACCGCAAGAAGAATATAGAGAAACCCATTCGACGGGGGAAAAGGTCCCATAAAATCGATCCCCCATACATCAAATATCTCCACGACTAAGCTAGGCTGTAATGGCATCTCATCTCGCCTACCTATATTACCCATGCGCTGGCATCTATCGCAAGACGCCACATAGCTCTCACTATCTCTAAACAAAGTAGGCCAATAAAGAGCGGATTGAAGGACCTTAGCTGCAGTCTTTTGCGCTCCGAAATGCCCCCCATTCGGTTGTGCATGGCAGAACTCCAGCACACTTTCCATTTCCATCTCGGATACACATCTTCGGACAATAGAATCTGTACAAATCTTATAAACAAACGGATCATACCATATAAATGTTTCAACATCCCTACGAAATTTCGCAAGTTGATATCGGTTGAGATCCCTTGGAATTTCACCAACTACAATATAATTAACATAATCCGCGTACCATGGATCCATACCTTGCGCTGCAACCACACATGCTCGCTCGGCCCCTTCAACAGCCACAGCCATGATCTTCTCATCAGGGAACATCTCTTCAATATACTCGAAAGAATTATCACAATGCTCCCTAGTCTCCAACCTTGACAAGTGATCGGCCAACACATTTTCTGTTCCTTTCTTATCCCGAATCTCCAAGTCAAACTCCTGCAGTAGTAGAATCCATCTTATAATCCTAGGCTTTGTCTCCTTCTTCTCCATCAAATAACGAATCGCTGAGTGATCCGTATACACAATCGTCTTCATGCCAACCAAATACTGACGAAACTTATCGAATGCATACACAACAGCCAAAAACTCCTTTTCAGTTACTGTGTAATTTTTCTGTGCCGCATCGAAAGTCTTACTCGCGTAGTAAATGGCGCAGAACTTCTTCTCCCTTAGCTGCCCAAGCACCACACCCAATGCTACATCACTTGCATCACACATAAGTACAAACGGTTGCGTCCAGTCCGGTGTGATCAAGATAGGGGCAGTAATAAGCGCCTCCTTCAAAACTTGAAAAGCTGTTAAACACTCATCATTAAACACAAAAGGAATATCCTTTTCAAGTAAATGAGATAAGGGCTTAGAGTATTTTGAGAAGTCTTTAATGAATCTCCTGTAAAAATCGGCGTGTCCAAGGAAGGATCGCACTCCTCTTTCATTGGTCGGTGGTGGAAGCTTCTCAATTGCCACCACTTTAGCACGGTCTACTTGTAATCCCTTGGCGGAAACATAATGCCCAAGAACAATCTCATCTTTCACCATGAAATGACACTTCTCCCAATTCAAGACAAGATTAGTTTCTTGACACCTTTTCAAAACAACAACAAGGTTAGACAAACACATATCAAAAGAAGAACCAAAAACTGAAAAATCATCCATGAATACTTCCATGATCTTCTCTATCAAACCATCAAAAATCGCCATCATGCATCTCTGAAAAGTAGCAGGCGCATTACACAATCCAAACGGCATTTTCCTAAAAGCAAAGGTCCCGTAGGGGCAAGTAAAAGTGGTCTTTTCTTGATCTTCGGGAGCAATCATGATTTGATTATACCCCGAGTATCCATCCAAGAAACAATAGAACTCATACCCTGCAAGACGATCCAACATTTGATCCATAAATGGAAGAGGGAAGTGGTCCTTACACGTGTTCTCATTCAATTTCCTGTAATCCACACATGTACGCCATCCCGTAGGAATTCTCGTGGCTATCGCCTCTCCATCCTCAGCTTTCACTACAGTCATACCCCCCTTCTTAGCAACTACATGCAATGGACTCACATGGGGACTATCACTAATAGGATATATAATTCCAGCATCCAACCACGTAAGAATTTGCTTCCTTATCACCTCTTGAATTGCGGGATTCACCCTACGCTGATTCTGAACACTAGCTTTGGCTTCATTCAACAACCTAATCCGATGCATACAATACGAAGGACTAATACCTTTCAAATCATCAAGTGACCACCCTATTGCAGACTGATACTTCCTCAAAACATCTAATAACTCCTCAAGTTGATCATCATTAAGGGAAGAAGATACAATTACCGGATATTGTGCATCATCACCGAGAAAAGCATACTTCAAGTGGTCCGGCAATGGTTTCAACTCCTCTTTTGTTTTCTCCACTGGAGTGTTTTCATTATCCAAAGGCAAGTACTTCCTTGTCCATTTGACTTCTTCCACTTTATTTCTCTCCAATGCAAACCTGTCATCACCCAAAGCGAGTAAGTTTTCAAGAAATTCAATACATACCTCGTTAGAAAGTCCGTCAAGCTCCGTAGTAGGATAAGTAAGAGATTCCATCAGACATGTCTCAAGAGGATCCTTTGACAAGATCAAAGACATATCCTCCTTCACAATCTCCTCCACCACGTCAATACTATAACATTGGGACTCCATTGGCATTTTCATTGCTTTATCCAAGTTGAAAAGTACTTCTTCCTTGTCCATTCTCAACTTCAGTTCTTCTTTTCGAACATCTATCATAGCTCCAGCTGTAGCAAGGAATGGCCTCCCCAAGATTAAAGGAACATTATCCTTGTCATCATCCATTTCTAATACAAGGAAATCTACATGAAAAACTAGCTTCTCCACCTTTACTAGAACATCTTCAACTATTCATTTCGGAAACGTCATTGATCTATCTGCCAATTGGAGAGAAACAGTTGTCGGGGTCATCTCCCCCAAATCAAGCTTCTGAAAGATGGACAACGGCATCAAATTGATGCTTGCCCCAAGATCGCATAAAGCTCGCCGTGCTGGCCCCTTCCCGATCTCACAAAGAATAGTAAAGCTCCCTGGATCTTTCATCTTTGGTGGCAACTTCTTTTGAATAATTGAGCTACAATTCTCAGATAAGTTTACCGTTTCAACTCCGGTTAAGCTTCGCTTCTTCATCAATATGTCTTTAAGGAACCGAGCATAATATGGCATCTCCATGATTGCCTCTGAAAAAGGGATGTTCAAGCTTATCTTGTTCATTATCTCTGAAAACTTCTTGAACTTCTCTTCCAACCCCTTCTTCACTAGCTTGTAGGAAAACGGTGGAGGTATCTTTGTTTTGGGAATCCCCCATTCATCACGATCAACCTTTTCCGCTTTCTCCTTTTCGGCTCTTAATCGCTTCGCTCTTTCCCATTTTTTCTCAGCTATTATGTCTGTACTTTGCTCATTCCGTACCACTGGAGTTGCATCGACATCAAAAGGAACAACAGGTGCATCAAACAACACATCTCGGCGAGGATCGGCTGGGGTTCGACCAGGCTGAAAGGTCGAACCAGGGCTGTATTGGTCGAACCTCTCTCCTGGAAGACTGATCTCATTCTGCTCCGGAGGTTCGACTTGGGTTCGACCAACATTAGAGGTTGAACCACTGCCCCTTTGGTCGAACCGCTTCACTGTATAATTTCCATCCTTCGGTTCGACCTGGGTTCAACCTGAAGAGTTGGTCGAACCTTCATGATCGTGGTCAAACCGCTCCTGCATCAAAACAGAGTGTTCTGGCCGATGAGGTTCGACCTGGGTTCGACCTGAAGAGTTGGTCGAACCCTCTGCGTGTTGGTCGAACCACTCCTGCGTCAAAACAGAGTGTTCTGGCCGATGAGGTTCGACCTGGGTTCGACCTGAAGAGTTGGTCGAACCCTCTGCGTGTTGGTCGAACCGCGGCTTAGAAAATTCCAACTTCGATTCCGGCCTCATCGGTCCCTCGTACTGCGTTCCTGACCTCAGTGTGATGGCATTACACGACTTTGGATTCTCTATACTCTAAGACGGAAACTTACCTTTTCCTACTGTTTGAGTCAATGTGTTCACATTCTCTGCAATTGTACCCATCAACAATGTGAGATCTTTCACTTGAGTGGACAAATCTCTGTGGTGATCATCAATCTTTTTCTCAAGCTTTGCCTCAAGGCGATTCACTCTTTCATCATTCTTTACCATGTACCGGTTCACAGTATCCTCGAACCCAGGCTTTCCTTCTTCCACCTTTTCTCCCGGATCAACACCCATCGAAAGTTGCACTGCATTGTTCGTATTACTCCATGAAAATTCAGGCCTCCTTGGTTGCTGTTGATAACTACCAGATGGACCACGATTATTCAAGTTCCCTCGATAGTTCCCTTGGTAGTTCCGGTTTCCTTGATTTGGGTACCTCGTTCCTTGGATACTTTGACCCATGGCATAATTTGCTTCCTCCAATTCGTCTTGGATGGTTCCATTATTCATCATCTCTTGCTGCAAGATTGGCACTCGTTGGGATATCTCGCTGATCTGCTTCTGTTGAGACTCAAGTAGCTTGCTGATATTAGACAAGCTCGAAACGATCTCATCATCTCTCTTAGTCTTCACCATTGCTTGTTCAACCTGAGCTACTTTTCCAAGAACATACGTACCTCTAACTCTATCAGTGGGCCAATCCCTTTAATTCATTGATATGTCTTCAAACAATCTTTCGGCCTCAACGGATGACTTTGTAAGCAATGCTCCATTAGAAGAAGCATCAAGTAGCACTCTTGATTCACAGTCCAATCCGTTATAAAATATACTGATATATTGGGCTTTAGATAACCCATGTTGAGGACACTTCCTGAGCATGTCCTTGAATCTATCCCACGCTTCATGAAATTTCTCTCCCCCACTGATAGCAAATTGGTTAATATCTTGCTTCATCTTAAACACCTTCGAAGGTGGCATATACCTCTCCAAGAATCTTAACTTCAATTGCTCCCACGTGGTGCACTCAGCTGCATTAATAGTATCGTACCAATCCCTCGCCTTTTCAGTAAGCGAGAATTTGAACAAAAGGATCTTCCTAGCATCTTCATGTTCTCCTACGTCTTTTTGAGTACTTGCATAGCCCAAGAACTTGTTCAGATGCTGCTGCGGATCCTCGAAAGACCCTCCTGAAAAGGAGTTCCTTTCTATCATGCTAATAAGAGCGGGATGAAGATCGAACGCTGTGTTAGTTCCCCTTGCTCCTAAAAGCTCATAATTTCCAGCCCCATTATTTCTGAAAACCTCTCGGATGGCTAGATTATCCGGATTCGCTGCCATGTTGACTGTTACTACTTCCAAATTAACTTCAGTTGTAGCCTCAATCGCTTGCGAAATCTGCTCGTCAACCTCAACTCCAAAATTCAGAGCTTCAGTTGAATCTATTACCTTTGCCTTGCTCTTCTTCTTTTTCTTCTTTCTTGATGATGCTCCAATCTCAGGATTATACGGTTCAAGATTACCTTTCTTTGATCTTGTGAGCATACACCTAAAACGAATAAGAAAGAAAACAACAAAACAAGGTAAATAGTCCTAATAAACTAGAAATAATACAAAAAAAGATAGTTTACGCCGTCCCCGGCAACGGCGCCAAGAACTTGATAGGGGTTTTCTCAACACACAAATTAATCCTCAAGTATAAGGATATCAATTGTAGTCGCGAAGATGACCAAGTTACAATATCGAACCCACGGGACGGATAAATATCAATTTTGTGATCTTCTAGTATATTTTAGACTATGTTGGTAATTGTGAAGGTTTAATGGATAGTAACTTCTAATCTAATTAACAAAAGAAATAGCAAAAGTAGAGAGAAGTGAGTTGTGATCAATAAGAATGATAGGTAGTTCTTTGGGTCATCCAGTTTCACTAGCAATTCGTATTTTCGTATGATGGTGTCCGACTCTGCCCTGTGGTTTGTGGACGCATCACTAGACCATGCAAGTTTACTCTATAGACACAAGTAAATATGCGCTTGACACGTGTGAATACATCGGAGCAAGAGATATGCTTCACCCCCCTTTCTAGGTACTATCATAATCAATTATCTTCTACGTCTAGAATCTAACCCGATTTGATCTCCCTTTTTAGGTACTATAAAGTTATACTCTTCATCCTATTCATCAACCCGAATTCAATTCAATTCATGAATATTCATATAAGACAGTTCTAATAATACTTCGGAATCCCTTCACTTAGAATTATAACAATAAACCCTGCTCAGTAGTGAACGCACTCAATCAATAACCATGTCATGTATTCAGACTCTACACAACGATCATTGATGCACAAAACGACTATGAGTATGGATTAAATATGCAATCTTATATAAAACAAACCACAGGTAGTGTTGTACGGAGTTTTACACACGAAACACGAATTACATCATGAAACTTTCATAACCCTAGAACTACCAAGGTGGTTCTAGCCCATGATTGATCTAGGAACAATCATGGTTAGATTAATCATTCTTACTTGAACCTTCAGCGAACCTCTGTCACAGCCCTCCGAATGGATCACCACCTCTACTCTTGTCTCACCTACGATTGACGATCAAAAGCTCTTTTTATTCTCTGTATGAGCCTCCTTTTATACTTGTAATCACGTCTCTAGGGCTTGGAATGGGCTTTCTAAGTGATCTCACGCGTTTCAGCCTCGAAAATCCGGATAAGGTAAGTTCTCGCACACAGGTTCGACCACGTCAAGCAGGTCGAACCCCGAGCCACAGGTCGAACCCCAGGTCGAACCCCACTACTGGAAGAATTCTGCACAGGTTCGACCTTCTGGACAGGTCGAACCACTTAGGTCTTGGTCGAACCCCAGGTCGAACCTCAGCACTGGACAACTCTTGCTCCCGATTCGACCAACGGGCAAGTCGAACCCCAACATCGTGGTCGAATCCTCCTTCTTGCAAACTGGTTCGACCATGGTTCGACCTGATGGTCAGGTCGAACCAACTGAGTCGTGGTCGAACCCTTCTCTGTATTGTCCAGCAACGTTGGTTCGACCTGCTGGAGAGGTCGAACCCTCCTCCAGCCAGGTCGAACCCACCTACTTCTTGGGCGGTTCGCGTGGCTTCGACTCCGTCTCTTCGATTCTTGGCTCTTTCACTCCGTTTTTGCTAAGAAAACACTCAAATAGCTCCACTAACACCTGATTCATGCTATTTCACAATATATATAGGTTTTCCACCCATTTCCACATCAAAACTCTCCAAAACTAGCACAAAACATAGCGCCAAACTTGTGAATTTACACACTCATCACTTTGTCGCCTCCCCGTGAGCATCTGTGTCATTCTCTCATTGTTCTGCCTGGCTTTTCTCCTATCCCTGGTTCTAGATCTGTCTCTATTTTCTTGCTCGGAAAGCGAGAAAGAGGTGTTTATTCCCTTCCGTTAGTGAGTTCGATCTCCTCGCTAAAAAATTAAGGGGGATAATCACCTCCATTCGAGCTTCCTCATTTTTTACGTGTTTATTATATTCTCACTAGTGGTACCCTTTTGCAGATCCTCCTCCCCTCGCGCCCGAGGTCGAGATGCAGCCTGAAGAGGATCTAGAGGAAGATCCGGAAGAGGACCTCGAGGAGGATCCTGAAGAAGATTTCAAAGAAGGGTCAGAGGAGGATCCTGAATCGGTGGAGATTCTTGAGATGGGGAAGGGTAGTGACTCCGAGACTGAGGACTACGACATGACGGTTGGTCCGAGGAGGAGGTCTGTACTCAGAGCCGATGTTAGTTATGTCCCTTCAACCTCTCAAACCATTCTGAAAGTCCCTCTTTTCAGTCCAAATTTTGATAGAGCCGTTGCAGTGACCAATCCCACCGATGTTGATGTTGAAGCCGCCAGGTTGGCCGTCGTAAGAGCCCGTGAACGAGTGAAAGGTAGAGCTGAGGAAGGTGATAAGTCTGACCTGGCCGAATTGAGAGCTAGGACTCCAGGGTTTTATTGCGGGTGTCGCTTCTCGGGTCCCACGTCAAGCTTTTCCAACCATCGTCCCCAGCTCTCTTTCCCAAGACTCTTCTGGTTTAGCTGTGATGGCTGGAGTTGCCGTTGCTTCCCTCACCTCTTCTCTACATTTAATGGACCAGTATTATTTATTCGTCGGCCGGCTTATTGATTATTCCGAGGGATCTTCTGCCAGCTTTGAGGAGAGAAAACATGCTCTGGAGGTCGAGAATACCGAGCTGAACTCTCTTATGAGACACCAAAGGGAACGATTGGCAGTTTTGGATTTTGAGGTCGATATGGGGCGGATAACTCTTGAGTCCCTGGATGCAAATTTAACTGAGACCAAAATTGCTAGGGATGCTGCACGGGTCGAGGCTACTGATGCGCGTGCTAGATTGGTTGAAGCCGAGGCTCGTATCTGAGCCTTGGAGCAGCGTATTTCTCATCTCGGCTCAGCAGAAGAGAGGGTGATTCGCGTAGAAGCTCAGTTGAAAGAGATGGAGGACAAAATGGTGAGCATTTTCTATTCCTTCAGCGGCCAAAAGAAAGATTGATGTTCTCGGCGTTCCCTGTTCGCTGGTTGAAACCTATTCTACCCCTCTTCTGATGTTGTTTAGGATTTTTTTCTTGTGACGGCTCGTGGATTTTGAATATTGACTGCTTCTGTTTATGCTTTTCCCTCGTTGGGGGTTGTACTTCGTGTTGGTTTTTTGGTGTTAACCTTTGAAGAATGCCGATTATTTACTATTGATGTATGTTCCTGTTGCATCCTTGTATATGCTCATCTTTGCTGTACTTCTTTGCTTATTTATTCCTCCCCTGTGTAGATGTTTATTCCGTTGTTTGGTGAATCCTTGTTCTCGCATGACTATCTGCAATTCCAAGGTTGTAACCCTATCTCCATACTCTGCTCTTTACTTCGTGTTGGTTCCTGAGTCTCCGAGTACATCCATTCCATTTTATACTTTGTCCCGAAGTTCTTCCCCCTATTCCGATCCTGATATCCCAATTCCAAATTTCTTGTACATATCTGTTAGGTGTAACTCGCGATGTACCGAAGAGATTTCCCTTTACTTCGAACTTAAATTCCGATCTTTTTACATATCCATTTTATATACCCAACTGCGTCCTCCTTTGACGTCCTTCCGAGGTCGATCCCTTATATCGAGGCTCTTCCGACCAGCTTTTTTTAGTTTTGATATCCGATACCTTAGTTTTGACTTTCTAGCCCAATGCCTCGGCATCTTTGTTCCAATTTCTCGAATCTGACATTTTTGCCTTTTATTCCCCGTTCGATTCTGCCAATTTAATCTGCCTTGCCTTTTCGTACCTCCTTCGATATCCCTTTATTTATGCTTCCAGTATCTTATCAATTTACAGCGTGATGTTTATATCTTAGTATTTCCCTAAGCTATGGTATCCCGACGCATGAATGTTTTTTACCATTTGTGATAAACACATTTGACATCCTTAACCATATATCGTTAAAAAGATTTCCGTACAATTTGCACTTTCATATAGTATGGCCTAATGCCTTGATTAAAAACTGTAAAAAGTCGTGTCACCAACCTCATTCACCTCGCCTTCTTTCTATTTTACTGATAAAATATTTCTTCAAATGTTGTGCATTACACGGGTGCGGTATCTTTTTGCCATCCACTTCTTCCAACTCATATGCTCCTCCTTCCAGAACCCTCTTGATTACGTAGGGGCCTTTCCAGTTTTGGCCGCTACTCTGTGCCGTTGGGCCCACTATTTTCCATAGCACCAGTTCTCTACCTTTGAACCTTCTCAGTTTTATCTTGGAGTTATAAAATCTTTCTACTCTCTGCTTGTAGATTGCATTATGTAACTCCGCATTCAATCTCTTTTCTTCCAATAGGTCTAGATTCTCTCGGATCAATTCATCGTTTTCCCCTTCTTGGTGAAAGTAACCGTAGGGCTGGGTTCTCCTATTTTTACTGGTATCACCGTCTCAGCACCAAAGGCCATTGAGTACTGTGGCCGTCTTGTAAGACCACAGTACTCCCGGCAGTTCCTCTGGCCATTTCCCGTTTAACTTTTCCAACCTGGCTTTTAGTGTGTATTTGATAATCTTGTTCACTGCCTCGACTTGCCCATTGGATTGCGGGTGGTATGGTGTCGAGGATAATTTCTTAATGTCGTAGTCTTCACAAATCTTTCTTAGCTTGTCGTTGTCAAACTGTTTGCCGTTGTCCGTCACTATGGCAAATGGTATCCCGAATCAACATATGATATTCTCTCATATGAACCTCTCGACCCTAGCCTCGGTGATCGTCGAGAGGGGCTCTGCCTCCACTCACTTTGTGAAATAATCTACTGCCACGATAGCAAATTTATTTTCTCCTTTTCCAGTCGGAAGTGGTCCGATTAAATCAATTCCCCACTTTGCGAAGGGTCATGGGCTGAACACCGAGGTCAGTTGTTCTGAAGGTGCCCTTACTATCGGAGCCAGTCTTTGACACGTCGCGCATGCCCTTGCATATTGAGTGGTATCCTTTTTTAGTGTTGGCCAGAAATAACCTTGCCTGATCACTTTGTGGGCTAAGGCAATTCCTCTATATGATTTTCGCATACACTTTCATGGATCACCGCTAGTACCTATTTTGCTTCTTCGGGGGCTAGGCATTTCAAGAGTGGTGCTGAATACCCTCTCTTGTAAAACTTTCCTTCCATCAAGACGTACCTTGCTGACCGAAGCCTGATTTGTCAGGCTTTGTCCTTGTCCGCAGGCATCTTCTCTTCTTCCAGATATGTCCTGATTGGAGTCATCCATGACTCCTCTGTTGGTTGGTTGTCCAAAACCCGCACGATGGCGTCTGAAGGGTTTTTCTGCCTTACTATATTGATGTTATTTAGATCCTCGGAGTTTGATGTTGTGGCAAGCTTGGCCAATGCATCTGCCCCCATGTTGTCTTTCCAGTCGATGCATTCCAAGAATACCTGTTTAAACTTCTCCAACATGCCGGCAGCTAGCCCTCTATAGTGGCTCATGTGCTCGTCCTTAGCCTCGCACTCTCCTTTTATTTGGTTCACTACCAATTGTGAATCGCTGTATATCATCAGCTCATCTGCTCCCATGGCCAATGCCATCCTTAAACCGTTCAGTAGGGCCTCGTATTCTACCTCGTTGTTAGTAGCCAAGAAACCAAACCGAATTACGGTCGAGAAGGTTTCTCCAAATGGAGTTCGGATAATGATTCCGGCACCTGATGCTGTTGCTGTTGCTAAGCCATCCACGTGCATGACCCAAGGTTTCATTTTTTCCTCTTCGGTTAGGACTGGGAAAGTTAGCTCCACTATGAAGTCTGTCATGACTTGCCCTTTGACTGCATTCCTCGGTAGATATGTTATGTCGAACTGTCCTAATTCAACGTACCATTTCAGCAGCCTCCCTACTGCTTCCGGTCTTTGGAGTACCTGCCTCAAAGGGAATGTTGTCAGTACTTTAATGGTATATTACATGAAGTACGGCCTCAGCTTTCTTGAACTCATGACGAGAGCATATGCTATCTTTTCCATGACCGGGTATCTGAGCTCCGCGTCTCTCAAGGATTGGCTTATGAAGTATACTGGTTTCTGATTCTTTTCTTCTGTCTTGACCAACGCTGAACTGATCGCATTTCCCGACACTGCTAGGTACAGCTGCAATGTTTCGCCTGGCGAAGGCTTAGAGAAGATCTTGGGATACAATAGCTCTCTTTTTATCTCATCGAATGCCTTCCCGCATTCTTCTGTCCATTCAAACTTAGCTTTTTTAATGACGTCAAAAAAGGCTTACATTTGTCCGATGCTTTTGACATGAATCTATTCAGGGCGGCCAACCTACCCGTCAGTTCTGAACCTCTTTCTTGTGCCTCGGTGAATACATCCTTAAGATTGCTTCCATCTTCTCTGGGTTCATCTCGATCCCTCTTGAGCTGACCAAATATCCGAGGAAACTTCCCTTGCTCACTCCGAACGTGCATTTCTTCGGGTTTAGTTTCATGCCGTAGTGTCGGAAGATTCCGAACACCTTTCTTAAATGGTCGAAGTGGTCTATTCTTTACAAGCTCTTTACCACGATGTCGTTGACGTAGACCTTGACTATTTTCCTAATATCCTCCTTAAATATTTTGTTCACCAATATTTGATAAGTGGCCCCCGTATTTCTAAGACCAAATGGCATGTTGTTCCACTCATAGACTCCATTTCCGTAGAAGAAGGCAGTATTTGTCTTATCATCCGGGTGCATAGGAATCTAATGGTACCCCAAAAATACATCCATGAAACTCATTATCTCGTGTTCCGCCATAACGTCGACCATCTGGTCGATCGACGGGAGTGGATATCCTCCATGATCCCTCATTCTTCTTCAACATAACTGAGTTTTGCACTCTTACGAGGTACTTGCATTTGCTAATTCTTCCACTTGCCAGCAGTTTGTGCACTTCCAGTTCCATAGCTGCATTTTTCTCCAAGCTGAACTTTCTCTTTTTCTGGTGGAATGGTGGGATGCTGGGGTCAATATTCAGCCTGTGGCAAGCGTACTTCGGATGTACGTCTGGTATTTTATTTGGGTTCCAAGCGAACACATCCAGGTTTTTCTTTCAGTAACTGGGTTAGCTTTTCTTTGAATTCGCTTTCCCATTCTGTTTCGATCTTGACCTTGATGTCGGCATTTTTTGGGTCTAGCTGTACCACTTCTGTATTTTCTGCTGCCAGGGCCCCTTCTTTCGATTTCATCCTTGGATCTTCATCCGGTTTTACCTACTTTCGCCTTGGCACCTTTGCCTCTACTTCTTTCTTTTTTTGCATCTGGATACTCAGATCCGGATGTATTCCCCTTGCCGCTACTGGTATCTCATTTCCTCGCTCTTCTGTTCCTTTTCCCTCTGCTATTACCAGGATCCTTTTCGTCTCCTTATTCTCAGGCTCCTTCTCTGGAGTTCTTTTAGTTTCCGCCAATACTTCTGGATTCTCTCCCTCTTTCATGATGTCTTCGAAACTCAGTATTTTGTAGTCCATATCATGATAACTTAGACCTTTCACCTTTTCTATGAATGAGCATTCCTTCGTTCTCCTCTGATTTCCTATTACTGTCGCCACTTTGCCTTCTGTCGTGACAAATTTGAGACATTGATGGAGGGTGGATGGAATAGCCCTGAAGACATGGATCAACGGGCGTCCTAGTATGTAGTTGTATGTGGAGACTTGATCCACAACCTTGAATGTCAACTGTTTCTGCATCCGAGTTTTCCCATCCAGACCTTCTATCTGAACTGATAAATCAACCTTCATGGTAGGTCTGGTCAGTGCATTGCCCAATCTCTTGATCTCATCACCGCAAGGCCTCACCTTGTGATGATGTTCTCCTCCCAAATTTTTGAATACTTCTTTAAAAATTATGTTGGCATATGCTCCAGTGTCTACCAAACATCTATGGACTTTGACCCCCGAAAGTATTGGCAAAATGACTAAAGGGTCGGAGTGAGGGGTACTTATCCTATAGAAGTCGGCTTCAGTAAAGATGATGTCCGCTTCTGTTATCCCCTTCGACGCCGAGGTCAGCAACCACACTTGAGGGATTTGTTGATCCAAGTCTCTCAGCTCAGCCTTCCTCTTCCTCTTGGATGCCATGGTGAATGCTTGAGAAGTTCCGATATAGGGGATTTCCTCTACCGGCTCCATCATGTGTATTTCTCCCTGTCTATCTCCTCTAGGGGTTGGCCCTCCAATCCTGTCGAACACTGGTGGTCGTCTTGGAGGCGGAGGGGATAGGGCCATCGCTCCATCATTCCGTCCTCTGCCTGGGGACCTCGATCGACCCGGGGGAGGAGGAAGATTAGCGTCTCTCCTGTACACCCTCGGCCTCGGGGCCTGCAGCATTCCTCTTAACTTTCCTTCATTAAACCACTTCCACAGCTCCGTGATAAGATCTCGGCACTGGTCTGTATTGTGCTCATGTGTCAGGTGGTACATGCAATACTTCTGAGGGTTGGTGAGCTCTGAGGTTCGAAGGACCGGCCTCGGCGTCCGAAGGACTTGTTGATCTTTAACATAGTAAAAGACTTCGGCAACATTCAAGTTGGTTCTGGATTTTAGCTGTTTGTACATTTGCTGTATCTCGGTATCCTCCGTGAATGGTTTGAAGGTGGTCGGTGCTTTGTATTCCTTCGTTCCCCCTGTGTTCACCATTTTCTTGCTTGGTTCCACTGAAGTGCTCTGATTGCTTGCCTTCGTTGTCATTTTAGAGATATCTTCCACTTGGATGTACTCGTTCGCCATGACCATGAAAGCCGCGTAGGATATGGGTGATTTGAGTTGTGCTGCCTTCCACAAACTAGTCTCCGGGTGTAGTGCTTCCATCACCGTGATGAGGCAGGCTTTGTCTCCCATGACTTCTCTCATTGACTTCTGCTTATTGAACCTTTTCAGAAACTCCCGCAAGCTTTCTGTCGAGCCCTGGCGAATGTGAACCAATTTGTGCTTTGGCTCCTTTGGTGCCCCTAGATATGAGCATTGCATTAGGAATACCTCCATCAGCTCTCCCCAACTTTTGATGGAAGCTGCCGGGACCGCCCTAAACTAGACGTGAGCCTTATTTCCCAAGGTCAGTGGAAACATTCGGCATAATGTGATCTCATTCGCACCTTGCGCTCTCATCCACGTCAGATATTTTTCAATATGTGAATATGGGTCGTAGTCGCAATCAAAGATCAAGCTAGAGGGAAACTTGATTCCCTGTTGCCTAGGAGCGTTGCTGATTACCGCCGTGAAAGGTGAAGTAGCTACCGAGGTTTGAAGGATTCCTCCAGTTCTCGACATCTTCCTTTCTAGATCCGCGAAGCGCTTGTTCACCTCTTCGTTTATCAGGGCTTGTAGATCTCCCATTTGGGCGTTCGGAAATGCCTCTCCATTCTCTGTCCATACTCCTGTTTGGGCTTTCCTTCGTCTCGTCCCTTTCCGCGAAGTGGGCTTTCCGTTCCTTCTGGTCCGAGGTAGAGATAACTCGATAGTAGGTATGCCTTCCCATGAAAGATCTTGACTCTCGCGCGAGCCGGGTACCGAGGATGAGCAAGATCTCTGGTTCCTCGGCCTTCTACATCTGTTATGTCTCATTTGGGAGACGGACGGGGTCCTTCGTGGAACTTCATTCTCCTCCGGCATTTCCCGAGTCGTTGTCCCTCATCGGATGGTTTTCGGCCTCCTGATTCCTTCCGGGTCGTGGTTGTGCTCGAGATCCATCCCCCGTCGGCACCTCCAGCGGCAGGGGTTCCTTCTCTCTGGGTTTCCTCCATGGTGAGGCTGCCTTTGAGTTCCCGTTTTTGGGCGATGAAAATATTCACTGCGCCCACCTCCTAGTGGAGTTTCGTTTACACTATCTCTTTCTTCCACATTCCTCCTTCGTATGAAGTTAATAGTCTCTCTAGCATCCCCTCTGCTATGCTCCTTTCTGGCATCCTTCCTTCTTTCAAGGTCCTCCCGTAGATCGTTGTGGCTTGCTCCATGAGGGCCGCTGAAGCTCAACCTCACTGGTTGAACCGGGGAAGGTTTTGCGGCGTACTCATGATTACCTTTCGAATTTTCTCGTTCATTTACTTTGTCTTCAGGGGATCGCTCAAATTGGGGACGGGAATAGACCTCGCCGGAGTGGGTATCTCCATGACTGGTGCACTAATTTGGACGTTATTTCCACTCTTTGTGACGTTTCACTGGGCTCTGGAACATTCCCCTCTCTCTCCATGTCCATGGGTTGCAAATCCTTCAACTCCCATCTTGACTTTCAGACGCAGGACAAAACCCGAAGGTTTCCCTCACAAAAATAAACCCAAAATTCGCACATATTAACTCGATTCAAATTTTGTATCAACTTAAAAAAATTACTTGCTAATAGTTTTTTCGAAAGTTTAAAAAAATGGCATGATATATTTGACTCGATATATTTTATTTATATCATGTCAATATCGTGTCAAAGATTTTTTCGTTTGAGTATTTTTAAACTTTCTACTTAACATGGGCAAATGAGAATTTTTTTTAGTTATTAAGTAAATTATAAATTAAAAGTATATATGTTACATGTACGAGACGAATTTTCTTTTTTAGCAATTAATGTTTATTTTAAAGTTATTAGATTGAAACTTACACACATATTTTTAGGCGTGCATCATAATTATTGATTTTTCTATAGTATATGTAAAGTATTGAGATCTCCTCAATAAAAAATATTATTTTAAAAATTTTAAAATACTGTGATTTTTTATATTCTGAGAGTATTTTTCATTTAGAATACTAATATTTAATTTTCTGTAAAAATAAAATTAGCACATGCTAAAAAATAATTTTATAATTAAACTGAATTCATGGAAACTTTTTATCTCATAATTTTAATGTGAATGATTTTACGTAACAAAAATATTAAGGAAAATTATGAATATTACTAAATATATTGTAGTTTTAAACTTTTACTGGAAAACTAAAAAAGAATGTAGACTCTCACATGAAAGCGAAAGACGAGAATTATAATTTGATTTTGAAAAGGCCATCATTCGAAAGGACAACTCTACCCTCCAGCAATCTCGAAATTCTTGCCAGGCAGCTGCAATAATATATGTGCGTGTCCATATCTCACGCAGTGGAGAGGACCCTTAACCTTACCCAAAGTAGAACACTAAAAACCGTGAAACCATATTTAACGCAAACTAAAAATTGAAATCCTTCATTAACCAAATATAAATGTGACAATATTACTACGATAAAAAAATAAAAGCCATCTTACATAAACTTTGTCCTCACATTAGCGATTTGAGAGACCTAGCTTTAATCGGCTTCCTCACTCTTTTCTTTCCATCTCTCCTCTCCTTATCGTCGTCATCGTCGTCATCCACGAAATCGAAGTCCTTCGGAGTAATCCGGGACACCCCATTGGCTGCCGTCTCACTCTCATGTTCATCCACAACATCTCTACCCGTGGCACAATCATCATTCTTGCAATTTTCGCCTCTCTTCCTCCCCCACCGCGGCCCGAACCCGGAGTAATAATAGAATTCGTACGGGTTGGCCGAAGACGAGGAGGAAGAAGGAGCTTTCTTTGGACGGGGGCGGCGTTGGAGCAAAGGTTCCCCCACCGGCTTCGTAGATTTTTTGGTGGCATGATTATTGCCATAACTTTTAACCATCGACAAGTGGTGCTCACATAGTGAGTTGCCCTTAGAAGCCACTCGCCGGCATTGCCAGCTCTTCCCATCAGTCTTGCAACACAAAATATCTTTCTCGTCTGCCGCCGCCGCCGCCACCGGCGGCGGATCGTCGTCATCCATATTATGCAATGTGTGCGGATAATCAGATTGCCGCCAAGAATTTAACTCCCTAACCATATATTCGACAATGTTTAAAGAAAACGGTGTAGTTTAACCAATCTCATACTGTTGCTACGACAATTTTATTGATGAATAAAAGGGAAATTTATTATATAAATGTATCGGGGATAAACCCTAAATAAAATCATACATTCAAATTCAAAATGAAGTGAAATTTCGAACAATGAGCAGATTACCTCTCAGCATCGGAAATACAGTAGCCGGAGCTCCCATTTCCGGCGATAATAGCGCTCCCATTAACCTGCAAAAAAAATTATCCGATTTCGAGAAATGGAAGCATCGACGACATAATAAACGAATAAAGAAGATACCCATGGAAGAATTCGAATTCCTAAAAGGAAATAAGGGGAAGAAATCAAGGGATTGGGAGTATCTGAAGAACCCTAGAGATGTACCAGAAGAAAACCCTAGCAGATAAACCAGAATAGCGGCGTGAATGCAGAAAAGTTGGAGTGGAATAGTCGGCGGATGCCAACAGATCTGTGCCTACGAAGGAAAGTGAGTTGGGTGGGGGGAAATTTAACCGACCTGAGACGGCGGAGGAGGGGGCGGTGGCGAGAAACTCATGACGTCCCACGGCGACTGATTCAGCTGGCAAACATGAGTCTGAAGAACGGCACCGGGCTTCAGAGACGACGTCGCATAGAGTAATGGAGAAATCTTAGCGTGCTTTCGTATTCTCATGGCGGTACAAGGGGGGGAGAGGGGGCCGTTGAGCACGCACGATGAAGTAGATCCAAAAATTGCTTTCTTTTGTTTTTCTTATAATTGTTTTTTCCCTCTCACCACTCTCTCTCTCTCTCTCTGTAATAAACATTTTATATAATATAATATGTATATATATACACTTGGTGAATGTATAGGTGTGAATTTATATTCAACGTTAAATACCTGATGTAGTGTAACTATTTATTTTATTAGTTGGCTGTAGAAGTCCGGGTCCCACAGATTACAGCCAATGTCCCTGTGAGTACATTTTATTTTCATGAACTAATGATACTTCGAAATTTTTATACTGTAAATGCTAAGTTCGAATGACTTATTGTGACAATGGGTTTGTTGTGCGACTTAAAAAGGGTATCATGACTCGTTCACGACTCACCAGTCACCCCATTCTATTAATATTCACAACTACATACTCTGTTTCACGGGTACTGTTACTTTTTGATCAATTTTATTGATTTTTTAAGGGGTATTGTGGTATTTTTAAATAATAGTAAATAAATTATAAGTGTGTTACGTGTGTTAGGTGAGAGTGATATTTTTGAAATTAAGAGAACTTTTGACATTATTAGTTGATGTGAAATTTTCTTTTTGGGTAGTGAAAATAAGTGTAGAATAAACGAAAACAGAAAGTATGAATATAAGTATAGAACAGAGGAAATATTAAATAATAATATTTTCCAATTTACGTGCGAAAAATAAATGTAAATATATATTATATATTAAATGATAATACTAGAAAAATAAATGACTTTTAAATACTAACGAAGAGGGTATAATTAGAATAGTCTATCTGTCAACCTGGTTCATCTAGGGATGTAACCAAACCAAACCGTTCGCGAACTATTCGAGTCTCGATTTGATTAAATGTTCGTTTGAACTCGTTCGTTAACCTTGACGAGCCAAACCAAACTTGAATTTTGGGTTCGAATAGTTTATCAAACCAAACTCAAGCCTAAGGGTGTTCGGCTCGAAAGCTCGCGAACATATTCGTTTATAGGCTCGCTAATGGCTCGCAAACGCGTTCGTAAATTTTATAGTTATTCTTTAGAATTATATATTATCATTTATTTATTAATATTAAATAATTAAATATTTTATATTAAACCACATAAATATGATAATAACTTAAGTGATTATTTAAATATTTAAATACTTTTTACCGTTTATAATTATATTTTGTTAGTTTGTTTATTTAATATTATGAATAACATTAAATGTTTATAAATGAAACATTCTTTTAATATCTAGACACAAAATTATTTAAATGTTCATGAAAATATATTCATAAACAAGTTACTTTATGTGTTCGTGAACATGTTCGCGAGTCTTAACAAATAGTTTGAATTCGAGCTCGGGTTCGATATTTTTTTCTTGACGAGTTCGAGCTCGAGTTCGAGTTCGATAATTTCTTAATAAACGATCCTCAAACCTAGTAGTGTTCGACTCGACTCGATTCCATTACATCCCTAGGTTCATCATGTAATCTACTTTCGCAAAATTACTCATTATTGGACTACTCCCTCCATCTTTTTTTGCTTTTTATACATGAATTAAGGAATATTATTATTTAATGTGTAGTTGATAGTCGTCCGCTTCAAAGGTATCCATTTATCCTATTTAGTAAAAAAATACATAATATGACTCATCACTTCCCTCTAACACAATTACCCACTTTACATATATTAATAATACTCCTTAATCCACGTGCAAAAAGTAAATGGATACCTTAGAACCGGACGGAAGGAGTATTATTCTTTTAAATGAAAAATATTACTTATCTCACAACATATAAACATTTGAAAAATAATATTTTTCATTTAAAAGAGTAGAGAGTATTTCTTCATCTACTAATTCGGTAATTAGGATGAAAAAAATTGAGTAATATTTTTCATTTAAAAATATTCTAATCTATATCTCTAACAAATAATTTTCATCTATTAAAGAATAACAAGTAAATCACGAGCGTGTGAACCGATTCACACAATTGTTTGCCAAATACTCCAACCATCTTGTATTAACTTTATGGCAAAAACTTGTGTGTCCGGGGATATACCTGCCCCTATGGGAACACAAAAATTTAATACTAGTTTTCTTGTGTTCTTATAGGGGCATAATGTGTCCGCGGGGACACAGGAGACCAACTCTTAACTTGTACGTTTTCTTTTTGCACATAATTTAAAAAATATAATATTTAATATATAATGAATAATTGTATTAATATTATGTAGGACACTCATATAGAAATATTAAATATTTTGTATGGTTTCACCTGTTAAAAAGATATATACTCCCTCTGTCCGCTTCTAAGGTATCAATTTTACTATTTTTTGTGTCCGCTTCAAAGGTATTTATTTCTCATATTTAGTAAAAAAAATACACAATATGACCCACCACTTCCTTCTAATACAACTACCCACTTTACATATAATAATAATACTCGTTAATTCACGTGCAAAAAGCAAATGAATACCATAGAACCGGACACATGCAAAAAGCAAATGGATACCTTAGAAGCGAACAAAAGGAGTATAAATTATCTTACCTTTGAGACACATAAAAATAACAAAATTTAAATTTTATTTTTAAGACTAAAGGAGTATTACTTATGCAAATTAAAATTTCTTTCATGAAAGATACATACTCACACATATTATTAAAATATATGAAAAATGAAAAGTCTAGTTTTTATGTAAGATGAATCGATTTATTAATAGAATATAATTGTTATTATATATGTAAAGTATAATTATTGATAATTAAATTATATTTTTATAAAGTATGATAAAAAAAATGCATTAACTATAATTTAAAGTATTATAGTATAATTTACTATAAATATATACTAGTATATTTTAGTTGAAGATATTAGAATCATCCGTCTGGGATAAACCAAAATTGCATTACGAAGTACTCATATATAGGAATGAAAAATAAAAAAATAGCACCTCCTCGGAAGGGTTTTATATGGGATGGAAAAGGCTATTATACCCCTACATTTAATAATAATAAATTAAAAAGGAAACGAAAAGGTTATTTGGTCCAACCCCACTCCACCCAAATTGTTGATCCATCCATTCAAATGTAAGCAATTCCTCACCTCTCTCAATCAATAATATGTCGATCATAATTTCTACCCAAATCCGAAGGTTAATTATAACGCACCGATTAGCTTGATTTTTAGCGACACATTTTAAACGTTACAATTAAGTTTTTTAAATTTATTACATTATCCACACATAGAAATATTGTGTATCACAGTTTAATCACACATTTCATACGTTCACATTTTAAATGTAAGTATTAATTAAATTTCTTAGCGCCAACTCCAATTTTAATTTACCAGCTACTTATTTCATGGCTTTAATTTGCTCACTTATAGTGTTAGTAAGAAAAATTGTTCACTCTACTCATTTTCGACTTCTTATACCAGGAGTCGTATCTAGTGACATTTTACTAAAGTTATATTTTCTAGACGAGTTTGCATGCTTTGATTGCATTTCTTTATACTTCCAAATCTAAAATGTTTTTTTTAGGTATCTACATGGTAAAAGACTAACAGCTAGGTCCATTCTTTATACAGAAAGTTAATTCATTAGAGCGATGAAAATGTATGTGTTATTACTAATTGTTTTGGCGGGTGAATTGTGAGGTGTATGAAGAAGTACTAATAGGGACTAGGTGAGTTTTGATATTTTTTTTCACACTGCATGACAGAAGTGCTTTGTATTAGGGTATTTCTCATTACCCATTTTTATTAATAATATACTTTTTTTTCTGTTTAAAAAAAAAAACAGCTAGGTCCATTAATCTGCTCAACTTAGAAATATGTCAAAACTCCTGTTACTACACCAGAGAAAATTGACTTATAATTTTATAAGAATAATGACAACACATTTCTATAATTTCTTTGATTATAGACCGCTAATATGATGGGATTTCCATCATTACAGGTCAATTTTCTTGTAATACTGCTAGGTGATAAGCATTTTCTATGCATTTCAATTAAATCCCCAAGTGTTAAGGATATCAATTATAGCGGCAAGCATCCAAGTTAAATTATTGATCCCAAAAGGACAGTTAATTATTTATTTCTTCTAATTACTAAACTAATCAGAATCAAGTGACGAATATCCAGAGTTGTAATTTAATTAACTGAAGACTTAAAAATTAAATAACTTAATAAAAAAAATAACGGAAGAAAGAATTTAAGTTGGAATTTAAGTTTGACTCAAGAGACGATCAACAGTTCTAAGGTAATCCAGTATAGACCAATTAATTTAAATTCCTAGACTTCCAATTATTCATTCATGCAAATTTTATGAAAATACATCACATAACCCTGTTTTCTCACTGGATATTATCCGATTCAAAACTAACAATATAATTTGGTTTAAATCCTAAAGTGCGTGAATATTACCAAGCCTCCTTCCTAGATACTAATCAACGCAAATAACAATACCTCCGGATGACAAATTTGACTAACAAGATATTTTTTGAAAGTACTACAAGGCTCTATTTACTTCCTACTTGAAAGTCTAATTGCATTGTTCCACTAAACAGTTCAAGTATCTGATTTACTAGTTCTTAAAATTAACGTGTTCGGGGGCAAACTACCTTAATCCCCAACAGATAGATAATTTGATTCATGAACCCACACAAACTAACATAATAAATCAAGCATTACGGACAATGTCATGAATTTAATATGAAGACGTTACGAAACATGATTTCAAAGTCTCAAGATGAATCAAATAAATCAAAATAATAATCAGCATGAATTCACAATAATCAGTCTAGTTCATCCAACCAATTACGTCTATCCTTCAAACCTTAAAACTGTAAACAAAACTAGCTTATGAGGTTACAAGCAACTTCCATGGCTATCAAAGTCATACTAGAAGACTTGACAAATGAAAATAAAAGAAAAGATTAGAAATACCCTAGTGTTGGCTTTGTCTCAGATTCCTTTTCTGTCTCTCCAATTGTCTGATCTCCCTCTTGAACGACTTTTGAATCTCCTTCAGTGTGGATGGATGATGGGATGGATGTGGATGATGGATGGGGTGATCCCCCTTGTGGAGAGTGTAATGATGTGAAATATATATATGTGTGAGAAGGGAATGAGATAAGAAAATTAATTGTGCTCCAATAAATAAGAAAGATGGGCTAATTTTCGAAAATTTCTATTGGTAGCTGCGCAACTTCACGATTTTGAGCATAACTTCCTCATCTGAATTCCGATTTAAGTGATTCTTGCGCCAAAACGATCCTTTCTTCCGTGCCTTTCCAACCATGTACCATATAATAAATTTGGACTTCTACAAGAATACATAAAAATTATGCAATGTGGACTTATTTTTTTCAGCATTCATTCACACTTTCACACTTCATTCCAACTTTGAACTTTTGATCATATTTTACCCTTCAAAACTTAACAAAATGCCTTAGTAGCATCTTAATTATGCAAGATATGAAAACCACACCATTCTACATAAAATCATGGCTACATTCTATAAAAAATGGTGTAATTTGCACACATAAAATGCGTAAAATTCCACTCTCAACACTAGGATTATTTGTATTAATTGATATAAGAGAAAAAAATATGGGAGAGGAGAAAAAAAGAAAAGAATAAGTACTTCATCCATCCCCGATTCCACCATAAAATTTACGCATTATTATTTTGAGCGTTCCACCATAAGATTTACATTTCCCTTTTCAGTAAGTATTGACCCTACACCTATAATTCAATACCCAAAAAAGTTTTACAATATTACATAATTTATTATCAATTCAAATTAAGTAAAGGATATAAAAGTAAAAGTACTATTTAAATCAACCCATGTCACGACCCGATTTTCTAACTAGTAAATAAACTAATAATCTTTTCATTTCTTTTTCTTCGTTTATACAATTTTGAGAATTATTCACGAAGCAGCCCAAAACACCGGCCAAACAAGTCGTCATCCATGTATACATCTCACAGGATCTGAAGGGACCCCAACCAACATTGTATGCAATTTACCTACAGTGTATACACTAGTGAGATAATTAAATAGAAATTATGCATGATAGTGCATGAAAATACATTTCTCAAGGTCATTGCCTTTTTTCAAATCTTTCTAGTTGGTCTCTTTTATTTTAAAAATCGTTCACATAGTGGGATCCCATGACACACTTATTGATATGCACCAGAAATGAGCTCATATCACTCAATTTATTGAATTTACAACATAAATATGTAACTATTATGAGGGCTATCATCTCGTGGCCCAACAAGCTACCTGCCGTCAGTGGCGGAGGCAGGGGGTACAAGGGGGTACGACTGTACCCCAAAATCCCCCCAACCCCCCTATCCCCAAAATCCCCCCAACCCCCCTATCCCCCATCCCTTAATTCTTTTAAAAAAAATTTATATATATTTATATATGTATAAATATTTATATATTAATTTATTTATACCCCAAATTATTAAATTAATACAAATTTATACTCAATTCATTACTATTTTTATAAATTTATACTATAAATTCATGATAATAATATTTTACATTATTTTGTACAAATGAAAATTAGACGGTATTAATAGTAATTTTAATTTTAGAGTGTCAACTTATTTATTGTACGACTTTGAATGTCAAATACTCCCTCCGACGTCCTTCTAATTATTTCATACTTTTCTTTTGATCAGTCTCATCACTTATATATGTTTTTTTAAATGATAGAAATTCATCTTAATAATACCCACATTTTTACCCACATCTCAACAACTTCATACATATTTTTCATTAAATTATTTAAAATATTCATTTTTTACATACATCTAAGCAACTTTATATTTCTTTAAAAATAAAAATTAACTTTTCTCAATTTCTACATACAAAAAACACTTGCATTAATTATGTGGACAAAGGGAGTAATATTTTTATTATTACATGTCGTACCCCCGAAAAAAATTTCTGAATCCGCCACTGCCTGCCGCTCGTCATGTTGCCACCAAAAATCAACTCCCACTACACGTCCCACTAGTGGAGTTCGATGATACACCTTTCCTTACAGCATGCTAAGGTCCATCACTAACTGACCCTCTACTGCTCGAAAGTCCCTTAACTGAACACCACATTCTCTCTCACAAATAATTCAAGACGATGGCCCACTCTAGGTAGCCTACCCTGTGTTTCCTCAGGTTGCTCCTTCCAAAGTCGTCCCTTCTGCCACTCAGTAATTATATAGTGGCCGCACACACCATTAGTATTTTATTAATTTTGGAAAATTATTTTCATAATTATGCATGGTATGCTTGATGACGCGCAATAAGGAGAAAATAGATATGCTTCACATATTATTAGGACATGAATATTAACATTTAATTAAAATAGAATATCAATTTCATCTATGATCACATAAATTTACATATAGAACAATCTCTGATTACACAGACCTACATATATAAAACAATAATAATCTCAAATCATATAAATCTGCAACTTGTATCACATATTAATCACAAATAATTCATAATATAATACGTTTATGCATTGTAGTTGCAGATGAATTTATACGTACCTCAACTCCGTTTAAGATAATTTTTACTTACACAAAAGATATCAGCTACGCGTTCTATCCTCCTCTTTCCTTTCTTCTCTCTCTTCTTTTTCTCTCTTTCTCTCTCATTTTTTTTTCTCGTAGGCAACGGCTACTTATTACTCCAAAGGGTAATCAACCCTTAATAAAATATATGACAAACTCTCTTGTGAGATATTATATATGTGAGACGATTCGTGAGACGTATTAAAATATAGATAAAGTATGCTTAATAATTGTTAAAATATATTTTTTAAAGTATGATAAATAATGAATTAAAGTATGATTTTAAGGTGTTATACTATGATTTATTATTGAAATACTTTAACTACAAATAAATATATTTTACCTATATAATAAGCATACTTTAGTAATGATTTGACCCGTCTTACAACCGCCTCACAAAAAATCTGTCTCACAAGAAAGTGTCTCGAAATATATATAGGAGAAAATAGTTTAAGTCGGTTATATTGATCTTATCATTATTTTGATTTTTTATTTCAATATTTACATATTTTTAATTTGGATGTTTTATTTTAATTTTTACATTTCTCTTTTAGGTAGATATGAACCACATAAAATAATTAATATATTTCTATGGGATCCATACATAACACTAATACAAATACTCACTTTACATTAAATATTACTCCATATTTATATATTTCAACCCACTACACAATAAAATATTATAAATCTTAATTTACATGCAAAAAGTAAATGTCATCATTAAAACGGGACAGATGAAGTATATTTTAAAGAGTTGGTCTTCTGTGTCCCCGGGGACACACTGTGCCCCATGGGAACACAAGAATTTATAGTATTAAATTCTTGTGTTCCCATGGGGCACGGTGTGTCCCGGGGTACACAAGTTTTTGTCATTTTATTATTATATATTATAGATGACATGAAATACTTAATTATTAAAGGGATAATTACTACTAGGTACATTAAAAACTCATTTATTACTATGAGATACAAACATACAAAAATATTACAACTAACTACAAAAATATGTAGTGATATTCCAATATTACCCTTACAATGTGCTGCACATAAAAGTTTGTGTGCAGCAAAAGTTATATGTAGTAAAAAAAGTGTGTTATGTGCAGTAAAAAAGTGTGTGCAACAAAAAAAGTGTAAATTCTAAGTGTAATGTACAGAGAAAAATTTATATACTCCTACACTCCGGCAGCGGCTCCAGAAACTACGGCGGCCGGCGAAGGTCCTGCGGCGACAATGGGTAGGTGAGGGATTTAGGATTTATGGTTTAAAAATGTATGAGATTATAATGAATTAAGGTTGTATTTGGTATTTTATATTAATATTTTGTATGTGAAAGTAATTTTTTGAATTCATTGTATCTCCTAGTAATTTAGGGTACAAAGTCAAAGTGTGTACCTAGGAGTAATTTTTCCATTACTAAAATATAATACATTTATAAATTAATACACATAGATACACATTTTCTTAATAATAATATTATTATTATTACGAGAACACGTGTGATACTTAAAAATTGAAAAATAAAAATTTATACATATGCACGCAATTCAATTATATATGTAAATTAATACACGTAAATATATACACATATATAATTATATAATGTCATCATTACTAATAGATGTGAATAATATAAAATATAGACCAAAATATAATGTACAGATAAATACAACATAATTATAAATTGCGTGAAACACAAATTATATAAGTACATGAGTAAAAAAAATTTTCGAGTATTACAACATACTATCCTACTATAATACTCTCTGTTCTGGAACGATCATAGAGAGCTTGCTGAATAGATCCTTGTACACATTTTCACTTGTCTAAAGTCGTGCCAAATTAATGGTTACATTTGCTTTTTAAATGAGGATTAAGAAATATTGAGGTGAAAGAAATAATATTTTAATATAAAATAGATAATAGTATTAGTGTTGTGTGTTAAGCTCTATAGAAATATATTAATTGTTTTGTGTTGGTCCCATTCGCCAAAAAGAGAACTATAACAATTGAAGTAGGACGCCCAAAAATAAAAATGTGTAACTATTATTGTGAGTAGAGGAAGTATTCATTTCCTTTAAACTAAATGTAGGTCCCACATCCCATATCAATTCTCCAAAAAGTTATTATTCATTTCGTCTCAATTTCAACTTTATACTTCAATTTTGATTCATTTCAATTTCAACTTCATATTTCCAAAAAAGTAAAAGACAGATAACTAAAAGTCCTCTAACATAATTTAATTTCAAAATTGTCATCATCATTTTAACACATATAACATATTTTACTCCCTCCGTCCCAAACTCGTTGTCTGCGTTAATGTAGACACGGAGTTTAAGAAAAGTTAATTTTTGACTAACTTTATTGATTTTTTAGGGGTACTGTGATATTTTTAAGTAATAAATAAATTATAAAGTATGTTATGTGTGTTAGGTGTGAGTGGTATTTTTGAAATTAAGATAAACTTTTGGGATTGTTGATTGATGTGAAGTTTCATTCCTTGGAATAAGACAATTAGTTTGAGACGGATAAAAATGGAAAGTAAGAAAATGAGTTTGAGACGAAAAGAGTATTATTTTTTTATTACCTAAAAATTACAGAATTACCCCAAGATTAAGTAAAAAAGTGAATTTTATTAATTTATATGCGTACAATAAGTGAGAATATGAAATGAGATAGAGAGATTACATAACTACACAATGCCACCACTTTAAAATAAAAATTAAGGGGGAAAAAATACAAGAGCCTCCCAATCTCACACACTATACATACATTAAATAGCAACACTTGTGAGACTATCTTTGGATGAATTTTATTTTTTGGATAAATTACGAATATTCCTTAGGTTTATTCAAATTATCAAATAAATAAATCTCGTAATTTAAAAAATTACCAATTACCCCTTTAATTTGTCCAAACTACCAAAATATTTATATTTAGTTTGTCCAAATTAAATACTATATTTTAATAATAAATCCTTGCATTACACAGGAAAAAAAATTCATTATACGTAAATTATGTAGTATATATTAAAACTTATTATTATTATTATATTAAATTTCATTTGTTTAAATTTTGGTATGAAAAAAATAATTTTTTTAATATATATTGATGTTGTTATAGTAATTAAATATATATAAAATAAAATATTAACTTTTATAAAAATATTATATATAGAAAGCTTTTACATTTAAAAAATAAATATACAACTTATTTATTTGATTGGTTGATTTATTTATTTATTATTAACTATATAATTATATTTTTCATATTAAATTAAGTATTGATAATATATATATATATATATATATATATATATATATAATTTATATAATTTTGTGGATATTTATAATGAATAAATCTTTAATTTTTATAGAGGAGAAATTAATTAAAATACATATTTAAAATAATTTAATTCAAAAGAAAAATATAAATATTTTTTTAATAAATTTATTTATATTTATATGTTCAAATCAAATACAAGTTAAATGAGGTAATATGTAGATTTTAAAATTACGAGATTTATTTGGTAATTTGGACAAACTTATTGATAAATTTTTTTTTAATTAGGTATCAGTTTTTAGATATTATTATTTATATTTATATTATAAATTATTAATGAAATAGTTAATAGAAGTTTAACCCCGCCTACATGTGAAGGGGCATGTCAGAGTGACTCGATTAAGTATTAAACGATTTATCTCTCTATTCGCTTAAACTTTTAGATGAGGTGATCATTTAATATGGTATCAGAGCCCATGGTTAATAAAGGTCCAAGGTTCGAACTTCACCGTCACCCATTTATGAGAAAAATTGCACATGCAAGCCTTGAGGCAATACATCTCTCTGATACAACTACCCACTTGATGGCTCGAGGTAATACATATCTCTAATACAACTACCCACTCGATGGAGGGAGTATTTAAAAATGTCCAATTAAAAAGTGGCATTTAAAGAAAATTTGTAAAAATATTCGCCCATTTGGCTGATTTTATAAATTCATTAAAGTTGCTAACAACGAAGTGATCTTTCTCACACCTCCCTTCAAATTCCAGTCCTCCGGGGCTGATGTATTGACTATTACGGAACCTAGTACCAAGGATCACTCACTTAGATTTTTGAGTTTGTGTTCCACTTGACAATATCCCATTTGGATCAGGTACGGAAGCATATTGGAAGGTAAGTAAAAAAAAAATATTTCCTACAGTGATTTATGTGAAAGGAGACATCGAACATTGAAAATGGGTAGGATTGTTTTAGGAAATAAAGAAACTTTAAAGTAAACTTGGGTTGAGTTCGTATGATCATCAGAATTCTATTTTAATTTATACGCCTTCCTTTGGATAAAAAAAATATATTGAAATTTACAGTGGAAGATGTGGACTGGCTTTAATGAGCTGTGGGCATCTCATCTCAGCTGTATGCGATGTTCTTTCGACAGCGAAAGGCGATAAATATCACTTATGTTTTCTTCTTTCAATTCCTCTTTTTTCTTCGTCTGTTTATTTTATTTTTTATTTTTTTTTGTTACTTTGTTTTTCAGTATAAGGTTGTGGCTTATTGATTTTATGATCATTAGAAATTGGGTGATTCCTGAATTTCACCATCTTTGTGAATTCTGAAATTGAATTTAAGAAATGCTGATGGATTCTCTTTTGTTCTAGATTTGGATTTTGATTCTATTTTTTGTTTCAAATTCTGCTAATTGCAATTTGTTTGTGTTGTCTGAGTCAATGCTGCCGCAGGTGCAATTAATAGCTTTTCTTTTTCAATAATTCATGCTAATTCTGTATGTTTTGTTCTATTAGTCATAAAAATTTCTCTTGTCAGTGTTCATTTATGAATATTTTGTCATTTGTAGGATTAATTTTGATTTTGTTTCTGCTTTTTCGATTTCCCAAGGGAAGTGATGTCAGGACGAATCCGTGGTAAGCTTGGAAAGATGATGCAGTGTTTTTCTTCTGCAGACCAATTACATGGAAATGAAATGGTCCCTTCTTCTGAATATCATGTCAATAAAGATAATTCAGCAAGTGCTCACTTATCTGGAGATGCTGAAAGGAAGCCGGAAACTGGCAATATCGAAGAAGCTGAAACGTCGCTGCGTGAAAGTGGTTGTTTAAACTATGAGGTAGCTTTCATAAAAAGAATGATGCAGAATATTTATCCCATCCCTTTGTTAGTGTTTCGTTCATTCATTTTTCATGTTGAAGTATACTTCATCAATACAATGTTAAGCTTTTTCTCGAGCTGTTTTATCATCAAAGTTAAGTCATTAATTGGACATGGCGATGTGTTTCCTTAAACTAACAAGTTAAATTGCAACTCGATGACACTTTGTTTAATTTTCAATAACATGACTATTAAATCGTAATATCCAGGAAGCCAGAGCACTGTTAGGGAGGTATGAATATCAAAAAGGAAATATAGAAGCAGCCTTGCATGTTTTTGAAGGGATCAATATAGCCGCTGTAACACCAAAAATGAAAATCACGCTTTCAATAAAAGGAGAAACTCATAAGAGACGATCACAAAATTTTGCAACCCCACCAATGTCAATTCATGCTGTTAGTTTACTCTTTGAAGCAATCTTTTTAAAGGCAAAATCATTACAAGCACTTGGGAGGTATAAAGGTAATGCACGTGCTCAATCAAAATTATTTCCATGGTTGTTGACTGCCTTAAACTAGTTTTTTGGAATATTCTCTTGGTTGCATAGATTTGTTGGATTTTGCCAGCACTATCAAGACACTTTCTGTATTGGCCATAAATTGTATGGTTACTAACAAATCTTGTTACAAAGGGAGCTGTCACCTTCCAGCGGCGTACTTATAGCTAATAATGAATGAGAAAGCTCACTCTAATGCAATTCTAAAAAACTTCTCAACAAAATGTTTCAGAGGTTATTTGACTCAACAGAGTTTGTTTTCAAAAGCTACCCCCTATTTTGTGGACTTCACTACCACACCTTGTCTCTATTTAGGCAATAGTCAATGCTTGGGCAGTTTGCATATTGACATTTTAGTTTAAATCTGGCTGTGTTAACTGGTGAATGGTGATATTTTCATGTTGTTCTCATCCTTAATAATTAAAGAGATAGGGTTTTTATTATCTAATGTCTTTATTAATGATTTGGTTTAAATAAATATGGTCATGTTATCCTAAAGGAAATACACATCATTATCATGTTGATAGAATGTGACTCGGATTAGGATATCCTGTCACAGTCTCACAGATCAGATCCTCTATAGTCTCTCCACCTATAAAACAATCATAGTTTCACAGGTTATTTATCACATAAAGTTTTAAATTCTGTGCTATGAGGAGAAAGGTTAGGAGAGAGAAACTAGTTTCTTCATCATATATCTTAGGATCATCACAGATTTGAAGGGTTACTGCAATGAGCCATTGACATATCAAGGTTTTTGTTCTATTTATGTTCATGATGTGAAAATATTGAAGATCTAAGATCCATATTAATTTATGAATTCATTGATTATGTTAAATTTATGCTGACTATCACAGCTTAATTGGAGAATGCCCGATAGCTAATAACTTTATATCTTACACCACTTCTTTTTTGTGTTGATTGTCTGAAAAATGTTTACAATCATCTTTACAGAAGCTGCTCAATCATGCTCAATTATTCTGGATGTTGTTGAATCTTCATTACCAAGTGCTTTGCCGGAAAACTTTGGTGCTGACTCTAAATTGCAGGAGACACTGAATAAGGCTGTTGAGTTGCTCCCAGAATTGTGGACACTTTCTGATTCTCCACGTGAGGCTGTCTTGTCATATCGCCGGGCCCTTCTCGATCACTGGAATCTAGATGCACAAACTACAGCTAAAATTCAGAAAGATTATGCCATTTTTCTTCTGTACAGTGGGGCCGAAAGCATTCCCCCAAACTTGAGATCCCAAATGGATGGCGATTTCATACCCAAAAACAATAATGAGGAAGCCATTCTTCTTTTGATAATACTTTTGAGGAAAGTTTCACTCAAAAGAATTGAGTGGGATCCTTCCATTTTAGATCACCTTTGTTATGCTTTATCCATATCTGGTGGACTCGAGGCCTTAGCTAATCAAATTGAAGAGCTTCTTCCTGGAGTTATGTACCAAAAGGAAAAGTATCATATTTTAGCTCTCTGTTATCATGGAGAAGGTCATGACTTGGAAGCTCTGGATTTATGGAAGAAATCGTTGAAAACTGACAAGAACTCAACAAATTTTACAGCTTTATTATTCTTATCAAAGATGTGTTGCGCGAGTTCCAAATATGTTGAAGAAGGAATTAATTTTTCTCGCAGAGCAGTTGAAAACTTGCATGGGAGATGTGATAAGTTGATGGGTGTCGCTTGGTGCATGTTAGGAGTTTCACTATCCGAGCGTTCTAAATGTGCTATGACTGATATGGAGCGGTTTGAAAGACAAACTGAGGCACTCAAATCCCTTGAAATTGCTGGGAGAGTGTCAAAAATGAAGGACCCTGTTATTGTGTATCATTTATCTCTCGAAAATGCAGAACAGAGAAAGCTGGATGCAGCGCTTCATCATGGAAAAATGTTTCTTAAATTGGAGGGCGGGTCCAATCTTAAAGCTTGGATTTTAATGGCTCGAATATCATCTGCTCAAAAATGTTATTCAGATGCTCTTACTATCATTGATGCAGCTCTAGACCAGACTGGAATTTGGGGTCAGGGTGATTTGTTAAGAACTAAAGCTAAGCTCCAAATTGCACAGGGTCTAATGAAGGAGGCCATTGGGACCTATTCTCAGCTTCTTGCTGTCCTTCAGATTCAGGGTAAAAGTGCAGGGAAGAAGCTCAAGGTCTGACATACTGTTCTCTTGTTTGACATACATGTTACTTATGCACGAGTCATTATAACATTTATTTTGGTATGTCCTAGTCATTAAAATGGGTTGTTTGGTGGCTTTAGTGCTTCTTAATAGTTCCATACATATTTTTCCAAAACGGGCGTCACTTGCTATTATTAACATAAGGCTAGGTTGAATTGAATTGAATTCGGCACCATGCCTAGCTTCAATCAATGTTGTATCAGTATGATGAGAAGTTCATAGGGTTTTGATCCCAGAGATGGATGTTGTTAGGTATATAAGCTATGGGACCCTAACTTAGCCTGAAACCATGGTCAAAGGTAAAGGTTTGACCCCACTTACATGCCCTTCCACACTATTATATGGAATCATAACAATCCATCCCCTTTGAATCGGACGTCTACGTACGACATTCTGGGTGGCAACCCACACGCCAAGGTCTACAACTCTTGGTGGCAACCTTTCCTCTAGCCCATATCCAGGTGGCAACCTTGGGCCCACCATCAGGTAGCCCCTTCCCGCGGATCTAGTTGGTCAGGCCAAATTATTAGGCAATAAGCTCGGGAGCCCTAACTTAACCAAAATCATGGTCAAAGGTAAAGAGTTGACCCCCATATATATGCCCTTCTACACAGGTGTGGAATTGATGTGGGATATTGTTACAGATGACTGAAAGTCGTAAAGGCTGTGTCGCACGTAAAAAATAGATGTGTTATATCATACATATGTTGCTAATAGGAGACAAAAGCTTATTCGTGTATTTTTAATATTATAATAAAACCATTTGTGGCAGATAAACATTTGATTAGCGTTGTGTGGATATATGATACTCCCTCTGTTCCGGAAAGAAATTCACACTTATTGTAGATTCGGAGTTTAAGAAAAGTTGTTTTTGCCTTACTTTTAGGGGTAATTTAGTAATTTTTCGTAATAAATAAAATTTAAGGTATGTTATGTGTGTCAAGTAGGAGTGCTAATTTAGAAATTATAGTGTATAGTGGAGTTATTGGTGCAGTATCAATTCCTATTTTGGGGGTGTACATAGTTTTGAGACAAATAAATGAGAAAAACGTGAATTTTTTTATAGGTCGGAGGGAGTAACAAAAATATACACCTGTGCAAATGCATGTCTTCCTGGGTGTATTAGAGTACTTTGTATCAATGTATCCATTAAATACTTCATATTGTGTTCATTCCATTGTTATGGTACTGCTTGCTTGTAAAAGATTTACTTTGCTGTGCTTCAACTTTGTCATAGTGGAACCATGGTGGTATTGATATTTGAATTTTACTATGATCACTCTACCATCAACCGATAAACATATATTATCAGGATGATCTGGGAATTGATCATTGTTTATACTTGTGAGGAAATTTTCCTGTGCTTGTTTATTATATCCTTCCATGGCTGATATGAGTTTTTTTGACAGAAATTAGTGTTTGCCTAATTGATAGGAGAACAGAAACCATGTTAAGAACTTGGAGGTTGACATGTGGAATGATTTGGCTTCCATCTACATAAAAATGTCTCGGTGGCATGATGCTGAGCTGTGTCTTTCAAAGTCTGAAGGCATTTGTGCCTTTTCTGCTTCCAGATGGCATGCAACAGGTATCTAATTCTTTTTTCAATACCTTCTTATCTACAATTCCTTTATTGATGCCCGAGTTCTCAAAGCCTAAACGGACGCAATTCCTGAGAGGGAAATAGGAACGATCCAATATGAGTTTTCTGCCTGATTAGCGACATTAGCAACTTATTATCTGCAATTTTGGTCAACTTAATCATCTAAGGGAATGCATGTTTGATTCTTGATTGCGGGGTACGTTAGAAATAATTTGTAGCATTTCTTTCTGAATAAAGCTAATTTAAGCTGTAGTAGTTATTAATGAAGCAAGTCAATGAAGGTAAATATCGTACATGGATGACATGGATGATGGATAAATGGAACTGGGTCAATACTTGATAAGAAAGAGTATAATTATCTTGGTTGCCAGTTAACACTCTTTTTTTAATATGAAATAATGGAGATGAAGTTCACTAACTACTGTGAAGTGTACTTGCAGGGGGAACGTTCATCACATGCCATAGGAATTTTAGTTATAGTTCTTTTGTATATCGAGTACCTCTATTGAAAGAGTTATTAAAAAATGACATAAATGTTATGTTTGCTGTGATTGATGCTAATCCCCCCTCCTCTAACCACCACCCACGAGGAAGAAACAAAATTTCTTTCTCACGGGCACTTTCTGCAGGTTTTCTTTATTTTCGTTCTACTGGGAGAGCCCATTTTAACTTTTCATACCCTTTACCATATGGGGCAGTTCATGAAAGAAACTTTTAGGTTGTTGAGGTGCTCTTATGCCAATGTGTATATGATGGATTATCAGCAAGGTCATATTCCGTTCTACTAGTGCTTCTTTCCTCTCCCAACCTGACCTAATATTAAAGGGACATTAGATTTTAGAAATTGCAGATAGGAGGATGATAAGTAGACCAAAGAATCCAAATGGTGTTTCTATGTTTGATCTATAGGATGATTGTGTTGAGGTTCAGATGCATGAGAATGCGGTGTGTGGCCATAAATTAAACATTGATTGTGTTTTACTCGAAACATACCTATTTGCATTCAAAGTATTTCAACATACACCCAACTAGTGCCGGAAATGCTGCCTCATCCATGTAAGAAGCTTAATGTGTTAGCTGCTCATGATATAAGAGAATCAATTTGAAATCATATTCACCTAGTAATCATCCAAAAAAAAAAAATTCCCTTATCACATCGACTGTAGCACTTAATCGGATCAGGGGTCATTCACTCTCTGTTACTGCTCTTTCATACTTGCTTGGTAGTTGGAACTTATTTTGGACTACATATTTAGGTTTGCTTCATGAAGCTCGAGACCAATACAAAGAAGCACTGCAGGCATACACACTCGCTCTTGAAATTGACCCAGCACATGTACCGAGTCTCGTCTCCACGGCTAAGGTTCTCAAACAGATCGGTTGCCAGTCTCAAGCTATCATAAGAAGCTTTTTGTTGGAAGCTTTACGGCTGGACAGAATGAACGGTACCGCATGGCATGAACTGGGCCTGCTTTATGTAGATGGAGGTAAACCATCAGCTATGGAAGCTGTAGAATGCTTTATAGCTGCATCGATCCTTGAGGAGACAAAACCTGTAGAGCCCTTCAGATAACTCCCTTATTTGGGTCAATGCTATGCTGCATTCTTTTTCTGTTTAGCTAATGAGTTGTACGTAATAGAGGTTTATTTGAAATGGTGTACCCCATCATTAGGGACCCCCACCGCCCCTGCCTTGGGGATTAGTGGAGGAAGTAAATTGCAGGATATGCCTCAAGTGGCTTATAGAGAGGGCTCACTGTTTAACTTGTGCTTGAAGGGGGTAATAGAGGTTTATTTGTCCATGTGAGAAAGGTGTTATAGGGAGAAAATTGTTTATTGTATTCCTGCAATTATTTGAATGGACTTGAGAAATAACTTTTCTGATTTTTTTTTTCAGAAATAAATTTATTAAAGAGTATTTGTCCTTTTTAACTTTTTACTTCCACAAAAATTTGTGTACATTAGTTACATGAATTTAATACTTAGAGCAACTAGAATCCATTCTATCTAGATTTGATTTGAATCCTGAACCAGACAAAGTATTACTAATATTTTGGATTCTTGAAAGAATGACGGCCAATATTTAAAATTTAAAATCTTTTCCGATCAATAATTTAATTTTCTATGAAATCTACCTAAGTAATCATTTTTTAACCAAAATACCTCAATTTCTCTTCTTTAAATTAACAATTCAGTGTTAGTAAGAGACACAGGATATCACATCATGTTCGACACTATCTTCAGAGTATATCGAATGTCGGATTTGGTATCGGAGCCCTGGCTATAGTATATCGATTCCATATTCTACCATGGACGTCTGATTTGATGTCGATCACAGTGCCTGTATGTTAGGTTGAGACTCCGATACCTATGACGATAGTGTCGGACATAATATCAATATTATGTTTTTGGGCTCTTATATAATACTCCCTCCGTCCACTGCAAAGGTAATCATTTCACTATTCATGGCGTCCGCTTTAAATGTATCAATTTCCTCTATTTAGTAAAGAAAGTACACAATATGACCCATCACTTCCCTCTAATACAACTACTCACTTTACCTATAATAATAATCCTCCTTAATTCACGTGTAAAAAGCAAATAAAGACATTAGAATTGTCCATGTACAAATAGCAAACGAGTACCTTTGCACTGGACGGAGGTAGTAACAGACACATAATAGTTAAAAGAATTTTTAAGAAAGTGTGGAGGTATATTCTTGTATTTTCCGTAATTACCCTAAACAATTGACCCCATATTTGATTTATAGGCCAAAGTTGGCAGACAAAAGATTCTCTATATTTTGCTTATTCTGCCTATTTTTCGTGTTGCCTATTCGACCAATTCTTCAATTTTGCCTATTTGTGTCATCTTAAAAACTTTGCATGTTCTGCTTATTATTCGTCTCATTTTTCAATTTTGCTTAATCAACTCATTTTTTATTTTTGCATGGGCAAAAGCTCCTGCACCCCGGGACACGGAGGAATACTCTGTGTCCCCATGTGAATACAACCCTTCCCCCTCCAATCCTATTTAAACATATGTATTGTTAGGGGGCTAAATTGCAAAGGCGCACGGAATGTGCTCCGTGCGCCCAGGTGCATAGGAGCCTCACTCTTTAGCATGTTCAGCCTAATTTGATTTGGGTAGGTCTTACGTAAGACCGTTTCACGTGAGATCGTCTTTCACTTTTTAAAATAGTTATCACTTTCATTATAAAACGTAATCACTTTCGTTATAAAAATATAATCACTTTTTATTTATAATATAAATTGTTCATTAAATAACATTACCACTCTTTATTAATTTATTATCAATTTCTTTTATAAAAGTTATCACTTTTTGACCATCTCACATAAGGGCTACGTGAGACGGTCTCGTACCGGTGGCGGTGATTGTCATTTTATTTTGATATATTTGGCCAATCTTTCATGTTTTGCGTCGATTAATATTAAATTTTGCATAGTACTTTTTTGTTATGGATTCAATCTATTTTTTTATTTTGCTTTTTCAACCCTATTTTTATTTTTTTATTTATTCGACCAATAATTTCAAAGGCACATTCAATGCTACCAATTCACACAATTTGAAAACTTTACTCAAACAGTGAGCAAAAAAAAATATTTTAATAGAGGTGGGAAATAAATGATAAAAACTTATTTGATACTCTTCCGTACAAATTAAATTTCACAGTTTTCGTTCGTTTCACGTTAAATTTCATCATATAAAAAAAATCACATCAATTCTCATTCTTAAAATACATTTTACTTATAAATTTATCACTTTCATCAAATAAATATAACAAACTATATAATTTATTTATTAACTACAAATATTACATTACTCTCGAATAGTCAATAAAATTTATACAAAAAATAACTTTCTTAAACTCCATATCTTCATTTTAAAGGCTATATTGATTTTTTTTTTCTTCGTAATTTGGCATACGTGACACCAACCAACCGTCAATTCATCAACTTTTACTCTTAAAAGCCGAAAATTGTTTTTTTAAGTTGTTTTTTTTTTAAGAAAAGTCATGTTATCATACAAACATAGTTTTTTTTTTTTTCTGGATTAGGAAAAAATACCGAAATTTTGGTATACCAGACTTACCATATTAAAAAATATCAAACTTACCGAAATTTTAGGTATACTAAAATTTTTGATAAGGTATGATACTATATTGAATTTTTTGGTCCCGGGACACACCGTGCGCCTTTAGAATAAGGGTACACCATTTTGTTCTAAAGGATATACACTTTTCATTAATATTTTTTTATTTTTCTTCAGAAAATAAAAAGGTACACATATTTATACTAAATGGTATACAATTTAACATTAAATTCTAAAGGCGCACGGAGTGTGCCCGTGCCCCCGGGGGCACACAAGTTTTTGCCAGAACTTATTCGTTCTCAGATACACCAATCACTCACTAGGATTAAACTCTTACCTTTATTATGTTTTACTAATGTTTTTAAATTTGAATTGTTTGTTTTCCATATATTGTTTGTAATTTGTGGATTATGTACATATTTGTTTTTATCAATTTCATTGTAGTTTATGGTAGATCATTTGGATTTTGTCATTGTTTTCTATAAATGTATGATGTAATTTTAAACAATATGTAGATTAGTACATGTAAAATGATATATCGAACATCCAGTATTGACGGTATTTACCGAAATAATTAATATGGTGAGATATACTTAAATATCGGTACGCAAAAAGTATGTCATTTTCTTATACTGAAATTTCGGTATGCAAAACTATGGTATACCGAAACTTTCGGTATGGTGAAGGTATGACTTTTCTAATACCGATATTTTAGGTATAGTATACGATATAACTCAAAAACTTTGATATATCATACCGCCCACCCCTACTTGTACTTTAACAAATGGTAATTATAAATTCCAAAAGAGCTAAATAGAGGGAAACTTCGCCTATTCCAAGTTATTTAATAATTCAAAATATTTTAGACAGGGTGTTTGGTCCACTTCAAGTTAATACTCCTTCCGGTCAAAGTGTGCTATTTGCTTTTTGCACGTAGATTAAGGAGTATTATTATTTTATGTAAAGTGGGTAGGTGTATTAGAGAGATGTGATGGATATTGGTGGGCTATTGGTGGGTCCTTTTTACTAAAAAAGGAAAATGATGCAATTTGAACGGGACGCCAAATATAATAAAATTGTACTATTTGGGTGGGACAGAGGTAGTATTACTTAATGAATCTAAAAATTTTCTGAAATAAGCGAATTTGCATACAAATTGCATTTATATGAACTTACTAGAATAATTACCCGCGTATTATGCTGTTACAATAATTGTATTTTAAAATTTAAAATTATAAATATTTTTTTAAGTATAAATATATTAATATAATAATTTATTTTTATAATTTTTATATTTATTATAATCACAGTTCTGTAAATTATATTAATATTAATTTAATCATAATATCATAAAAAATAAATAATAATATTTGAATATAAAACATTTCTATTAAATTATTAATAATTATTTAAATTAAAATGCTTGATTAGAAAGAAAAAAATTATAAAATTATGCCAAATTTTCATTAAGAGTATTATTTTATGTATAACATGCATTTATAAAATATATTGTTGATTGAGGCTAAAATTTTTTGAATAATAACTAATTACTCCCTCCGTCCCAAAGATATTGACACACTTTCCTTTTTGGGTTGTCCCACAACAATTGACATATTTCCTTTTTAAGGATATGGGACCCACACGAAACCAATTTATTTATTTACATGGACCCACACACACATCACACTCACCACTAATATAACTACCCACTACACATTAAATATTATTTCTCTCACTTCACTTTACATTAAATTATTATACTCCTTAATCTCCGTGCCCAAAAAAAATGTGTCAATTGTTTTGGGACGGAGGGAGTAATTAGTATTAATTTGTGGATAAAAGGTGTCCTCTTTAAATGAAAATATATTTTGGAAAAATTATATAAAGGTTTTTTTTTACAAATTTAAGTCCAAACATTGATTATTAGAGTAATAGAAAATGTATAAATTAAATAATTAATGTTGAACCAATAAAAATACAACACATATGAAGTAAAAATTGACAATTCATGAAAGAGTGACACGTGTTTTTTTTTAAAAATTATATTAGGTAAATACTCACAATTATATGTATAAGATTTATCTTCTAAATAGCTAATAAAAAGTAATGGATCCAATTGAATGCAATTTGGGAGGAAGTGAATTGCAATATGCATTGAAATTTTTGAAACTAATAAAAAAAAATAATAATAAAAGGTAATTTTCATACTCGCACATTATTAGAAACTAATGAAAAAATAAATGAAAAATAATACTCCCTCCGTCCCAAATTCAAGTTCACGTTTACTGTAGATACGGAGTTTAAGAAAAGTCACTTTTTGACTTACTTTTGAGGGTAGTATGGTATTTTTAGGTAATAAATAAATGATAAAGTATGTTATGTGTGTTAAAAAGGTAATGGCAAATTTGAAATTAAAGTATGTTAGAAGGATATTAGTTTGTTGCTTTTTCCTTTTATGGAAGTGTGAAGTTGAATTTGGGACGGACCAAAACGGAAAGTGTGAAGTTGAAGTTGGGACGGAGGGAGTAATAAAAGGTAGTAATTTTCATGCTGACACCTTGTTAATACTTGACTCAATATAAACCACAAACGCTACCTAAAAGTTATGATTAGACTATATTATTTCTTAGGCTAAATATAGTGTGCATCCGGGTGCACACGAAGCTTCGTGTGTACCCACATACAAATATAAGCAAAAACATATATAATTGTGAGTAAAAATGTATACAATTTAATTGTTAATTTTTTTAATGAAAAATTGAGTGTAAAAAATATCCAATTATTAAAATACATGTATACACTATTGAATAAAAAATTATACACATATGAATGTTTGTTTTTTTAATGAAAATTTAGTGTGAAAAAAGTATACAATTATTACAAAACACGTATACAAAAGAGAATAACATGTATACAAAATAGAATAAAAAGTTATATAAATATGGGTACAAGGATGCACTCGGGTGCACCTAATATACACTCTTATTCTTAAATGAATATGAAACGGAACTATTGCTAAATGTAATACTCCACCTAGTAATTAAACACAAAAACCTTTGACATCAATCTTTGGCCACCCGCACTATCAAGCCAGAGGGTGTTTGAATGGTTTTGAGGTGACCTGAACCGATTAAATCTCGTAGATGAAATCTCATATCCAGAGGAGAAAGCCTTAAACGCTTCTTCTCTAAAGAAACCAATATCATCTCTTTGTATTTTCTACGGTTCAGAAAAGACATTAGTTCCTTCCTTCCCTAAAATTATTAACAAAAAGGAATTAGAGGAATCTCTAATGCAATCCAATTAAATCATCTAATTCTAATAAACCAATAAATTCTAAACATAAAAAAATTTCAATGTAGTATCTAGATGTAACAAGTCATGGACATTAATGAAATAAAGAAATATAATTTGAAAGAAAAAACATAAAACCCGAAAGCAATATTATTTTAAGAACCACTTCCCATATCACAATATTATCCGCTGTATCTAGGGCTCGGCTAAGGCGTGGGCCTTGCACCTCCGGCACTAAAATGCCACAATGCGCCTTTAATAACTATGTCCAGGCGTAAATAAAACTAACTCAAAATAAAATGTCATTGCATTTCGGTGTGAAAGCAAAGTGACAAGAAGATGCATAGTCGTTATCTCACTCTCGTTTATTATAAAATCAATTGAATAGATCCCAAAAAGCATAGTAAAAAATAACCAAAAGGTTAACTTTAAGAATCACTTGTCTGAAATAGCATATTCTAACCTGTGAGAGACCTTTGAGCACTGAGCCAATATTTGGAATTGAAAACCAATACATGTCCGCATCAATAAGTTGGCGAATCTAGAAGAAAGCCCCAACATTTCAAAAATGGAACCAGTAAAATTAAAAGAGTGCCTAACACTTCTCGCACAAATGTTAAGGAGACAAATCAAAGCTAGCTTTTAATCAGAAAGGAACATGTAAAAGTTTAGGGTTATCACACGAAAATTCACGACTTTTTAATGATTTTTTTAATGTCTTTTTAGTTTCTATCATTGGATATTTATAAAAAATTATTGCTGAAGGTTGCGATTAACCTTGCAAAATAAAAAATTGAAATTGCAAAAAATATGATAAGGTCATTAATTTATTTGCAATTATTTCAAGGTGCAAGTCCCGGAAATAACTTCATACAATGAGCTGAATTGACTTAAAAGTGCACAAAAGAACTGAAAACCCAACTAAAGGTTAGTGAATTTTAAAGCAATTTAGAAAAAAAAATATTTTCAAGTATATGTACTTACAAGAAGACCAGCGCTAATTAATTGAGAGATATGTTCCTCATTCACCTTTCCCCCTAATGAAAGAAGAGACCACTGCATAGAAACAAGAAGCACATCAGCCGCATAAATTGAATAAGTATGGATCTAGGATCTATATAATATCACAAACTACGATGTCCCAGTGTCAGTAACATGGATCTAAGATCCTCACAATTCAGTTCGAACTGTCATAATATATAACAATATTACAATACACGTTTAAATGTATTAGAATATATATATGCAGGGTTTAATTCATAGATTTTAGAGTTTTATTGTCTCCTGAAAATGAAATGAACCCAGTTGCGCAGTTCTGCACAAAAGACTCACTAAATGAAAACGTATTTTGTGACTTGAAAAAGTATCAAAGGCTTGTCAAGAACACCCAAGTCATTCCTCGATAACCCTAAGGTGCCATTTTATATGAATGAAATATACAGCATTATACGCTAAAACATATTAGCATGCGAGGACTTAGGATTCGTGCTACTGATGCACAAGAGTATTATTCATATGACAAAAAAAATCTTCAACAGAATGACTTGATGAACCAGTAAATGGCAGTTTTTTTTTTTTAAATTACTAGACACATGATGTGTGAATTTGACACTAGTGAACATAAGTCATTTGTTAGAATTAGCAACAGAATTAAAAGTAATATAGTATTACACAAATATTGATGAATAGATTACTCACAAGCTCTTGATGGCCAATACTGGTACCTAGCTTTGACTGGAGGACGTGCATCTTAAACCACTCAAAAACTATGAAATCATTACGCTTCTTTTCTTCCATCCTTCTCATCACATGTTCTATCTAAAAGTTTACAACAAAATCCAAAAATTATTCATCATTCAGCAAAGATTATAAATAACTCTTGAGTTTTGAAGGATAAAGACCTTGGTTGAAAGGGCAATAGAATCTCCTAATGATTAGCTGTTGTGTATCACACAGAATGCAAGGATTTCAACTACTTTGAAGAACAAATATAGTTAAGTTAATCACCAACAGCTAAAATCAAACACGTGTACACCGGATTGAATGAAATACAATTTAACTAGATTTAAAGCTCAAACAATGGTTTCTAATGAACCAACAGGCCACTAATGCATGAAATAGAAATTCAAAAACTTAAATAAATAAATAAAGAGACAGTTTTAAGCCACTGCATCTTTTCCAATAACATCTTTTCAACCAAAAATTAATTAACAATGAGAAATTTATAGGAAGAAGAAAATCTGGCTAACTGCTAAGTATTTTATCATTTCAAAAACAGAAACACTTCACATTTAGAACACCCATTGAGCTTGTGAAAACCTTTTCCAATTTTTATTATACATATTCAGCTTGCTTCATCATGAGAAACTATAAAAGACCATTCTTAAAATAACATAATGGCCTGATGCAAAGCACTTGGCCACTTGCTGATATGATAATCTACATAAGAATAGACTATTATCAAGTGAATGCCTACTCCACCACTATTTATATTTATTATCTCCACATTATATTCGTATTGCTTCTCCATATAGGAAGTAGGAATGCTTTAATTGTTTTCCTCTTTGTCCTTTGCTCTAGCCTAATACTAGAAACTCTAGGAAGTGAATTTTTTAAAACTGCACAAATTAAGGAAAAATCCACCACATTGAAAACGAACATCTGATAACTGTATTGCTATCAATAATAAATTTCCACCATTGTGCATATCTTGTCTGATTCTTTTGCTTCTGGCCAAATTATTTTTTTTATTAAGTGTCATATACTTGAATATGTAAAGGTAGAAGAATAACCTTGAAGACATTTAGAACCACAGGATCAAACTAAGTTGAGAGATGCCATTTTTGGATAAGCTTACAACCTAATTGAAAGTACATGAATTAACTCAGGAAAAGTTAAAGATGATGTAATGCTGAAAAAATGAAAAGTCAAGAATGCATACCTCAATATTTAACTCCCTCTAAATTCTAATTAATGTTGTTCCTCGTATTAAAAATAATAATAATTAAAAAAAGAAAAGACGAAGAAGAAAAAGAAAAAGAAGAAAAGAACCTAAACTGACACTTATTTAGGCCACTGATTTTGAAAACACAAATATTCGAGAATGAGGGGCATAAACCTGATTTAAGTCTAGAAAAAATAAAACACAAGAAAACCAACTCCACATGCAAGATTTAATAACTGATACAGAAATAAAATTCAAGCACGAATACTATGACATAAGAGTCAGTCAAAGAAGCAGGACTCAGAAGAATACTTTATATAGAAGGAACTTACCTGATTTATATAGTCATCTATAAACATTATGGCATGATCATCCTGTCCAGTATTTAACTTAAATATACGCAACACTCTATCCCGAAGTAGAGACTGCAGAAGATGAGAAAATAAGTTCTGATCTTGCATCATACGCCAAATAATGAGCAAGGGAGGGGGAAAATAACAACAACAACAACAAAAAGGATACTACTCAAATCTAGGAATGAATTTACGCTATTAAACTAAGCATGGACAAGAAATCCAAGGTTTTTAAATAATAAAGTAAATGATACAGGGCAAATCACACAATCAAACAGCAAGATAGGAGAAATTAAGTATATCTATATTCAGTGTTTTTGGAAATGCCTTCACCATAGTTGTGGGTAGAAGTAATTGCTTGAAGTTGGTAGGGGCCAACTTTTACTAGATTTTAGTATACTATAATATTTTAACAATATTTTCATAAAATAATACTTTAACGAACAATTTTATTTATATATAAATATATAATATTCCCTCTATCCTTCTAATATGGAGAAAATATCAATTTTAGTCCTGTATCTTTTACAATTTTAGTCCTGTAACTTTTAGTATTTTCAATTTTAGTCATTAGTTTCAATTTTGGTCCTATAACTTTTAAATTTTCAATTTTAGTCCTGTAAGTTTCAAATTTAGTCCTGTATCTTTTGAAATATGATATAATTTATAATAGGACTAATTTTGAAAATTTAAAATGATATAGAACTAAATTCGAAACTTATAGGACTAAAATTGAAATTTTAAAAGTTATAGGACCAAAATTGAAACTAAAAGGACTAAAATTGAAAATACTAAAAGTTACAGGACTAAAATTGGATTTGGCAAAAGATACGGGACCAAAATTGATATTTTCTCTTCTAATATGTGAACAATTTCCATTTTCATTCGTCACTAAATTGTGAATAATCCTAATTGGTAAAAACACTCAACGTAATAACCTCACAATACACTTTCATTTCAAAATTTTCATACCTTCCTAAAACACATAGCATACTTTACACTTTATCTATTACTAAAAAATGCTACATTACCCCTACAAAAGTCAGTTAAGTTGGTCAAAAGTGCATTATCATAATCTCCATGAAAAAGCAGTTGTTTGCACTTTGCCAATACGGAGGGAGTAATAAATATAAAAATAAGTGGATTTTACTTGTATAATATAAGGGAAATGGTATACAAATGTAAAGGTTATATTGACTACATATACATATAAGCACACAAATACTTGAATAAATTAATATACATGTGCATATTTAAGTATAATACACATAATTGTGTAGCAGTATGATGAAAGCAATGGCCAAAGTGATTTGCAAGCTACTATACTTTGGTATCGATTGGAAGAATTAAAGATTAAGTTGGATGATAAAAAAAATAATTCTGCTACAAACAAGTCACAATTGTATTACGCACCAAGCAAAAAACTGAACAAAACAAAGACTGTTCTCTTTTATAGCTAGAGTTTACTCCCTAATTTAGGCAAAAGTTTTCTTTATCTATAGTTGATTAGGAGAGTATGTAAACACATGTGAGTGTGACCTTTGTAAAGGTCCAAACGAACAAGAGTAAGAGATTTTAACCATTTCGCTCTGTTAAAAACACCACTCACTTCTACATCTCACTTACAGTTTTTTTTTTTTTTCTAAATTGGTACTTTCCACAACATATTTTTTCAAACACTCCCTTCGATAGAGGCTCAGAGCAGTCAAAACAAGAATAATACCGCAAATTATCACAATTCCACCATCAAAAGATGATTCCACGCTGATTCCCTTAAAGAACAAATATATATAGATCATGATACTGAGGAACAATCAATGTTAAAGGTATGAAGACATAATTACAGGAAAGGATAACTGAATCTAAAAGAAGATCCATCAACAGAACTTTAAGACACCGTGACATCCCAGAAAGGTACATGATGATTTTTTTTTTTAGAATACATCAGCAATAAATTCACGCATTAACAGGATTGCATATCACAGCCTATAAGAACCACCATACCTCTAATTCCATATCAACTTGTGTCCTATCCTTTATGCTGCTGTACAATTGCGACCGCAAAACAAAAGGTTGAATAGATACCTGAAGAAATAGGGTAACCAAAACTTGAAGTGTCTAGCGAAATATAAGTTGAAACACAATATTTTTTTTATCTGAGACAGAATACAATTTGTCATAATATCATAGAACTACTCCAATTGATTAATTAATCTTCTCAGCATTACAGTTAAACAAAATTAAGTAGAAAGTCCCATAAAAACAACAATCTAATACTAAAGGACTTTCATGTTAGATGTCTAGAGTTATAACATTGTTTTCCCTCCAAGTGCCCCCCCGAATGCAAAAATCCTGAAAAATGGATTTGCAATTACAATTTAATAAGTTGTGATGAGTAATTATTCTGCTCTCGTTCAGGGAGAAGTACATGGAATATTAACAGAAGTGTTTAACAAAGAGATATACAGCACAACTAAGGATATAAAACTCTCCATTTCAATATATCATAAAGCCTATCAACCAAAAGAACCTCACATGGACACGAGCAATCTATTTCACCAGCAACGACTGGAAGCATATACTTTTGCTAATTCTAACATCTGGTTCGCCCAAAAGATGCTATAGCTATCATAATTGTAAGAAAACTGACATCTTAATTTAGTTTATAACCAAAACTATCAAAGGTAAAAGTGATGATATGATCACATAGACAATAAATCTTTGTCAATAAGAGAACCTAGAGAAGAGCTGGGGTCTAGTATATTTAAAGAGATCTTATAAAATGATATATTGGAAACTGTAATCTAAGAATAAATCAACATACGTTACAATATTTTGCCAACACTGCCAAAAACACCTAACTCCTAAGGAGTGTCTCCTATTAAGTAAGAAGTCGCTAATTCCAAAATTAGGAAAGCAAGTACCCGTTAATTCCAATAAAAATTAAATTTCCTAAGGTACACATCAATGAATATTAAAGAAGGCAAAGGTATGAAATGATATGAATCAAAAAGGGGATAGAAATTATGAACATTCATATAAAAAATGATTTTGGAAAGAAGAAAAGCTAGTTGTTTTCTTCCCAGAATGATAAAGCTATAAATGATGCTTTATTATCAAGAACAAACATATAGTTCAAATTGTTTGGACATCGAGAAGACCAAGGAAGCTTTAAAATGTGTAACCAAAGTACAAGATGTTTCTGACAGATTTCAAAGAGTCTTCCCGAACAAACTTTGTGCAAGCTATCATTTCTTTCAAGTCCTCTAGTGGTGACTTCACAAAATGTAGCGTAACACCCGAAAAATACAAATTAATATAGCAACTACAGAAAACTCAGAATTATGAAAGAGACCAAAATTTATTATAAAATGGTGGCTACCTCCTGAACTCTTAACATTCACATTTACTCCCAATAATGTATCTAACTCAACACAGGAAAATCCCTTTCAACAACGCATTGTATCTTCAAGAAAACCCCGGAGTCATGTCATTGATATGAACTCAATTCTTTCTGTCCTCCATCTGCATCATCCTAATTAAAAATCCTTATAAAAATTTTTAAAAAGATCGAAATTTGAAGAGAACTCTCTTGTTTCGTCCTTCAGTAGCTAAAAAAAATCAAAATCACCAAGAATAAACCCCAAAAAATTACGTTTTCAGCTACCGAAATCCATTGTGGCATAACTTCACCTGTTTTGCCCATCAAATTTAGCACTCTGGATGACTAGTCACTCAACAATATGTTATACGCACACGCACATGTACTCTCTCTTTTCCAATTTTGAACATCCTTAGATCAGTTTATGTAGAACACTTTAAAAAAAATCTGTTAGGTATCGAAACGGGCCCAACAAAATCCAGCAATAGATAATGCAAACCTATTTAGAACCCTAAACAAGACCATTACTTGCAAAAAATAAGTTGAAGAAAATTCAACCATAAAACTTGCCTTTTCAATGCGAGGGAACTGAGCACGCATCATCCGAAGTGCCATGAGAGTATCACTGAAAGTCAGATTTTCCTCTGTAATGTGTTGGAAAACATTAGTTGGGAGCAGAAATAAATAAATAAAGATATGATCGAGCAAAGATTACCTAAGGAGAGAGAATGTGAAATATCAATATCGTATTTTGATTCAGGCACGGAGCCTTCATCTCGGGCCCGTTTTCTGCTCGTTGATGGCTCCAATTCTTCGACTTTCTTGCTCATATTTCACCAATTCTTTGATTTCTATCGTCTTTTTCGCTTTAGAATCAAGTTTCTATGACTCTCTTCTTAAACTTAAACTCTGTTGTTAAACTTATTTAAGAGTTGGTCTCGTTAAACTTGCTGTAAGGATTCTAATTTCCTGAATTTGTTACTTATATAATAATAATAATAATAATAATAATATAATCTATATCTATATATATAGAAATTATCACAAATAGTCCTTTAAATATGAGAGAACCCACAAATAGTCCTGTAATTTTACAAATTATCAATTTTAGTCCTTTTTAATTCAATTTTGATCTATGTTTTCAATTTTAGTCCACATAGTCCAATTTTAATCCAATTTTCTAAAAATAAAAATAAAATCCACCGAGCCAATTCTCGTCTTCGATTTTAAGACATTTCCGACAGACACATCATGCAACATTCGACGTGCAACATCAAATTAAAAAATTAAATTGCCACGTCACATCACATTCCCACTGTAAATGAAAGAGAGGATTAGTTCTTCATGTAGAACCCGATGAACACACAGCACCTTCAACCTCTGCAACCCCGCCATCAACAACTGCAATATCTTCAGCTCCGACATCGCCTAATGCCGGAGCCTCCGCATTCGGCGGCAGCGGCGGAACCCATAGCATCTTGTTGGGCCTTTTTGGGTTATGGTCCAAATGATGGTCTTCTTTCCTTAAGTATTGGGCTCATTCTAATTTATTTGAATGTGGCCCATAGCCTTACACCCATCCCTTATCAACACCCATTTGTGACCCTTATGAGTAGAACGTGGATTTGAATTCTTGTGTGAATTCAACGGGAATTTGAGCACTGTGAAGTTCATCCCTCGACCACCTTCTCCGACGTAGACGACGAACACGGACGACGATGACGATCGTATCCGCCTAACAGTGGTATCAGAGCGGGTTTCGTCGTCCGTCCGTCTCCTGAAGCTGCTGACCGTCAGCCGCCGGTGGGAGATCACCGTCGTTCGGCCGCCGCCGGACTTCCTCGCCGGAATCGCGATCTGAGTCGCGATCTGACCGGATCGGAGCCGCCACCGCCTCCAGCCGCCGGGATCTGAAGGATCGGAGCTGCCACCGCTTCCAGCAGCCGAAAACGCGACGCCGCAGTGCTTAGTCGCGACCTGTACGCCGTCGCCTCCACCTCCGGCGTCCAGTGCTGTTGTGCGCCGCCGTCAACTGCTGCAGTCCGCCGCCGGGAACTCATCCCCGGTGCTGGAGTTTCAGTGCTGCCATTTTCCGTCGCTGCTGGATCTGCCAGCCGGATTCGCGCTCAGCCTCCATTCCGTTCGAAGTGCTGCCGAATCCACTGTCGTCAGGTGGGAAACCGCCTCTGCAGCGCGCCGCCGGATTCGCGCTCCGCCCGCTGCACGACAACGTGATTAGCCATAATATAGTGGGCATGACCAATTAAAGAAATTATCGAACCACAGGGAGGAAGGTACTAGGGTCTAAGCGATCTCGTGTTCACCATAGTATTATAAAGATGATCATAAAGGGAAGATAATCAATAAATGACAATAAAATAAATGGATAGATGAATGAGAGATGGATGAATAAGCCAAGTAGATAGAGATGAGACTAGCAATACTTAAAGCATGGAAAATCTAGGTATCATGCAATGAATTCATATGTGTCATGGGTAAGAGACTAAGGGCCAACACTAAGATCACCTAAACTCCCTCTCGGAATGAATAGGATATGGTTCTAAACATAGCTCAATGGATTGGTTCTCACTTAAACAATTCCAACTAGGTACTAAGCTTAAATGAGAGTCCCTTCACACAATTAATCAACCTCTCGATCAAACCAATTACATGTCCTACCAAAGGGTTCTAAACTATGAAGGACTTCTCAATCTCTTCACAATTTATAATGCACATGAGGTGTTTGATGAAATGATTCACTCAATTATCCTAAGCATGCAATTGATTTCTCAATCTAATCACATATCTAGAACAATTAAACACACAAATCAACAAAACAAATCAAGCAATTAATAATCAATGATAGAAAATCAATTAACCCATTCAACATAATCATTCAATTGCAAAATACCCAAAATTATCCAACACAATTCATATTGCTAATCTCACAAGGGAGATTAGCCTCTCATATCCATAAGAAAATTAACATAGACATTAAATTCCTTACAAAACATGATAAACAATAGGTTTCAATACAAAGTTTGGATGAAAACTCCCTTGGATGTCTCCAATGGTGATCTTCTTCTTCCCCTTGCAATTCACCTTTCTTCCTTGCTTCTCTAGCTACTTGGATGAAGGATTTGATGGTTGGATGAAGGTAGATCCAAAGGATGAAGAATGGATGAAGGTGAATGGGATGAAGGGTAGATGGAATGGAGAGGAAAGTGTGTGAAAAATGGTATGAATTAGGTGTAGATCTGATCCTCCTGATATTTACACTCCAAAATGGGTGTTTTTACCCCTTGGACCCTTCTAGAACACATTCTAATCATAAAAATGACTTTGGGCCGAGCATGGGTCGAATTCGGGTCAAGTTCGGGTCGGTGCAGCGCAGTCTCACCGTTTCGCGCATAACTTCCACATCCGATCTCCAATTTGAGTAATTCTTGCGCTCACGCGATCCTCTTTTCATTGGCTTTCTATCTATATAAAGATCTGACAAAATATCTAACATTTGAAGGTGTAACAAGTCATACAAAGTAGCACAACCATGCTGAGTAGAAACAGCCTGCGCGACGTCACCATTTTAATCATAACTTTCTCGTTTGGGCTCGGATTGAAGTGTTTCTTATACCAAAACGATCCTCTTTTATGTGGCTTTCCAACCATATATCACACTTCTTCTTTTGAGCTCCACAAGAGTACAGAAAAAGTTACACAAGTTGGACGTGCGTTTTTCAGCATTTTGCTTAATTTGACTCATTTTCCCTCGTTTCAACTCCGAATTAAGCTTCGTTTTTTCCCAAATTTTCCTTCTCGTGTCTAGAATCCATTTTTACCTGGAAATCATACATTTAAGCTTATTCTCACACATTTCCATAAAAACACAAAACACAACCAAATAGAACATAAAATACGGATAAAATAATACGAAAACACATATAAAAAGACACTAAAATTTAGGTGAAAATATCACTCATCACACCCCCAAACTTAAGGTGTTGTGCGTCCCCAAACAACGAAAATGATAAACCAAGGGGAGAGATTTTTACCTAGGAAAAGACTAAACGAACATAAGTAATAACACATCGATAGCAATAAGAATTACAATTTATGCTAAGTCATCCTACATCATTAAACTCATGACATGAAAAATTAACAAGTTCAATCTAAAGAGAATAAAAGTGTAATATAGTCCCTTTTTAGTTCAAGTCTCACATAGGTTATAAATGTCACTCAACACTCTTTAAAGTAGGGTAAATCATCACTCATTAACCGATTGGCTCGACTCGCCATAAGCTTGCTCGTGGACTACATTCACAAACCACTAAAATTTCAATTAGTGATCAAAAAGGTCTTTAATTCGGATGTAATGATAGGCTCTTTGGTAAGGTAGGAAGAATATAGGTAATAGTGACTAAACAAGTGTAAGTAATCGAAGAGATGATCAACTTCCTCAACTTCTCCACTTTTCTTTCTTCCTTTCTTGTCTTTGGTACTCACAAGCTCTACTCATCAACTTTCCTTGGATTTCGTGAGCTTCTTATGATTCATGCTTCCTTCTTTGGATTTTTAAGTACTTGAGCATATTATTGTTGCTTTGCTCATATTTCTTGTTTTGAGGTTGCATGTTCATTATTGTTGATACTCTTTTCATCCTTTTTCTTGCTTGTTACCATTTCCTTTCCTTTCTTTTTTTGTTATCTCATCAAACCTTACTAGCTATCATCTCCTCAATCACCCACACAAAGGATATATATGTAAGGCTTAAGTGGGTAATCATGGCTTGTAATGTGCTAAATTCACAATAAAAAGGCTTAAAGGCTCAAAATGGTTAACTAGGGATGATGTACATGGTAGGAAAATATATGGCAATGACTATGAATAACAAGGATGGCCTAAGATCATTTCACTAATCTCCACAAATCGGGCTCGTTCTTATAGTCCTTGAGCAAGTTCTAGCTTATCAAACACAACTAATCCACTCATGAATAAAAACCATGTATGCACGGTTGAGGCTCAAATTCTCACAAGCTTATGCATTGGACCTTAAGAAACTTATTACACCACATTCATCTCAAAATTGAACAAGTTAAGTAAAACATGTCATAATTCGAAAGTGTAGAGATTCTTAATCATAACTTGTCATCACTTACTACCACAACATATCACCACTTATGTTCAAAAATGACTCACGACATCCCAAAAACAATCCACCAAACACTCCCTAAACAAGAATAAAAATACACACGAAACATAAAATAAAGACTCAACAAACAAGAAATAACCAAAAACACATAACATGCAAGAATAAAAATCAACATCATAAAACAATGAAGCACACATTCATAACATCCATAATCAATTAAGCTCACAATCATCCCAACCTTTATTGAAAAGGAAACCTCCCAAAAACATAACAAATGAAGTAGCATGCAAATCCATCAATCCAAATCAAAATATGTCAAGCAACTAGAAGTGATAATGTGTAGAGTACTCCCTCAATAGGCATTTGGTAAAGAAAACGTTAGCTCCAAGCTCCATTCGTGCTTCCAATACCTTTCATTCATGCTCAAACACTCAACAAACACCATTAGTTCAACAACTTCATTATAAATATGGACTATCATGCACTTCAACACAACCAATCATACCAAAATCCAACCAAACTCATGAGAAATTTTTTAAAATTAGCCCAAAAATATGAAAAGTATATGCTTTCAAAACAAAGTACGTCACACCAAATCATATCCCCCAAACTTAGATTGAAACAAGAGTTTCGAATTAAGTTTGCAAAAAGTGGTGTGACGAACTTACACACTTCAAATCAAGCACTTATCGCTTGTCCAATACGCATTCTCCTCACAAGCACAATCAACATACATACCAAAAATGCAAAACGAGCAAATCCACCATCCTTATTGAAAGCAATAAATAAAGCAATAAAAATAATGATGGGTTGCCTCCCATCTAGCGCTAAGTTTAACGTCTTCAAGCCGGACGGGATATGGAGAACTCATCGGAATGGCCACGGATATCTTTCGTCCTTGCCATTGAATTTTAACCGTTGTGCTTCTTCCTCTATTAGGTATTTGTGGCAAGTGACGACCTCAGTTGCATCCTTCGAGCATGGCTTCAAAAATTCGACTCTCTTGAGCTTACACTCCATTGCCCTCTCCATTCTTGAACACCACTTATTCCTCCTTACCAAATAGATCTCCAACATCTCTTCGAGTTCTCTTTTATTTCTAAGGATATGAGAAAAATCAATGGGTAAAACAAAATCAATATAAACAATATTATCAAGTTCAAAGCAACTTAAAGAGTTTAAAGGTTTAGAAATGCTCATTTCACTCTTCAAGTCATCATCATTTGCTTCTTGACTTTGTTCCTTCTCTTCAACATCATTTGCCTCAATCGGCTCTTCAAACACCTCATTTGATTCTTCATCCCCCAGATTCTCTTCTTTCTCCAACTCTTCTTCGACTTTGCTCACCTCTTCCAATTCTTCAACTTGTTGAAAATTGTTCAAAGCACTTACAATTTGGCTTACTTGATGCTCCAAGGCCTTGAATCGTCTTTCATTATTTTCCTCAATAGCCTTGAATTTTCTTTCAATAACTTCATCTTGAGTTTTGTTAGATTCAATCAACTTCTCAATCAATACTTCTAAAGATGATTTTTCTTCTTCGACTTGTTGAAAGTCTCCTCCCTCTTGGTTGTCACAATTCCATCCTTGAATTGGTGGATAATTCCCATGAAAATTTCCTTCATAGTTATGTTGAAAATTTCCTTGGAAATCATCCACTCCCATGAAAGAAACATCTCCTACTTGATGCGTAGGCATCCTCCATTCTTCTTGCTCCATAGGACTAGGAATCGACACACCTTGCACATTTTGAGCACCCCCCAAACTTGAACTAGACAAGACTTGACCATAAGCACCTTGATTCATCATCCTTATTTGTCTTGTCACTTCCAAAGTAACTTGGGTAATTATCTCGGAGGATTCATTTTGAAGAAAACTTGATTGAGGATCTTGACCTTCATCACTTCCTTGAGCACTTCTTCTATATAATTCAAGTAAGGCGTAGTTTTGAAACGGAGGAGAAGTGTTGGTGTTGGGATTTGGTGGAGAATAAGTGTATGCTTGATACGGATGGAATGTATTTGCATTGTAAGCTTGTTGCCATTCTCCATTTCTTCTTTGATTGTAGTATTGAGAGCTATCTTGATTCATTTGGAAGTTGTACCCATAGTTGCTCTCATTCATGTAGCCTCTTGATTGTGGAGGTGGAACCCTTGCAAATTGATCCCCAAAGACATTTGTGAATTGGTTCCAACCATCCATTTAAATGCTCTTCTCAAGGCTTACTACAATTCTTCTCAAACTTGCTATTTTTGGCTTTGATCCCCCTTCCTCCTCTCTCAAGGTAGTGTCAAGTACCTATCAAAATGAAAAATGAGATCAAAAATTTTCCAAAACAAATAATAAAAAGCAATAAAAATATCTCTAGTAATACCAATCAAAACACTCCTTCATTAAACCACTAGCAACCGTTACCTCCCCGGCAACGGCGCCATTTGATTAGCCATAATATAGTGGGCATGACCAATTAAAGAAATTATCGAACCACAGGGAGGAAGGTACTAGGGTCTAAGCGATCTCGTGTTCACCATAGTATTATAAAGATGATCATAAAGGGAAGATAATCAATAAATGACAATAAAATAAATGGATAGATGAATGAGAGATGGATGAATAAGCCAAGTAGATAGAGATGAGACTAGCAATACTTAAAGCATGGAAAATCTAGGTATCATGCAATGAATTCATATGTGTCATGGGTAAGAGACTAAGGGCCAACACTAAGATCACCTAAACTCCCTCTCGGAATGAATAGGATATGGTTCTAAACATAGCTCAATGGATTGGTTCTCACTTAAACAATTCCAACTAGGTACTAAGCTTAAATGAGAGTCCATTCACACAATTAATCAACCTCTCGATCAAACCAATTACATGTCCTACCAAAGGGTTCTAAACTATGAAGGACTTCTCAATCTCTTCACAATTTATAATGCACATGAGGTGTTTGATGAAATGATTCACTCAATTATCCTAAGCATGCAATTGATTTCTCAATCTAATCACATATCTAGAACAATTAAACACACAAATCAACAAAACAAATCAAGCAATTAATAATCAATGATAGAAAATCAATTAACCCATTCAACATAATCATTCAATTGCAAAATACCCAAAATTATCCAACACAATTCATATTGCTAATCTCACAAGGGAGATTAGCCTCTCATATCCATAAGAAAATTAACATAGACATTAAATTCCTTACAAAACATGATAAACAATAGGTTTCAATACAAAGTTTGGATGAAAACTCCCTTGGATGTCTCCAATGGTGATCTTCTTCTTCCCCTTGCAATTCACCTTTCTTCCTTGCTTCTCTAGCTACTTGGATGAAGGATTTGATGGTTGGATGAAGGTAGATCCAAAGGATGAAGAATGGATGAAGGTGAATGGGATGAAGGGTAGATGGAATGGAGAGGAAAGTGTGTGAAAAATGGTATGAATTAGGTGTAGATCTGATCCCCCTGATATTTACACTCCAAAATGGGTGTTTTTACCCCTTGGACCCTTCTAGAACACATTCTAATCATAAAAATGACTTTGGGCCGAGCATGGGTCGAATTCGGGTCAAGTTCGGGTCGGTGCAGCGCAGTCTCACCGTTTCGCGCATAACTTCCACATCCGATCTCCAATTTGAGTAATTCTTGCGCTCACGCGATCCTCTTTTCATTGGCTTTCTATCTATATAAAGATCTGACAAAATATCTAACATTTGAAGGTGTAACAAGTCATACAAAGTAGCACAACCATGCTGAGTAGAAACAGCCTGCGCGACGTCACCATTTTAATCATAACTTTCTCGTTTGGGCTCGGATTGAAGTGTTTCTTATACCAAAACGATCCTCTTTTATGTGGCTTTCCAACCATATATCACACTTCTTCTTTTGAGCTCCACAAGAGTACAGAAAAAGTTACACAAGTTGGACGTGCGTTTTTCAGCATTTTGCTTAATTTGACTCATTTTCCCTCGTTTCAACTCCGAATTAAGCTTCGTTTTTTCCCAAATTTTCCTTCTCGCGTCTAGAATCCATTTTTACCTGGAAATCATACATTTAAGCTTATTCTCACACATTTCCATAAAAACACAAAACACAACCAAATAGAACATAAAATACGGATAAAATAATACGAAAACACATATAAAAAGACACTAAAATTTAGGTGAAAATATCACTCATCACAACGCGCCGCCGCCTCGGATCTGCCCCTCGCCGTCACGCCGCCGCCGCTGCTGGAACACTGTTGGAGTCCCATGAAGGAGCTAATGTCGACCCCCGCCAGCCTGCAGTCGCCTCCGACCATCACAGTCTGCCCACCGGCTGCCACTGCCGCCTCCGGCTCCGGCCAGATCTGTCGAGTGCCACCAACTCGGGAAGGAAAGTGTTCTTTCCTTGTTGTGCTGTAGATTCGTTCTACATTAAATTATTTTCAGACTTGCATCCACCAACTTTCTCACTATTTGTTGCACTTTGTGTGTAGGTCCCGCTTTTGGAGTTAGTGGAAGCTTAGCTGCCCATACGTGTTTGTTGGCCACTGTATTTGCATTTTTGTGATGCATGCGGCGTCTGCCATTCGGGGTGTAGTTCAATAAGTGGATGCACAAGTGGGCTGCTACTCGAAGAGTCTGTTATGAGTTCAAGTTTGGTAGCGGGCAGGGTGCGGCTCCAATGTGGGAGTTGCTCATTTGGTTGCCACGTGAACAAGACTATGAGGGATCCGCCCCGTTAAGTAATGGGCTGGTGGCTCGTAGAGGTGGTACGGTGTTCTAGTCGGAGACACCGCTCTGGTGAAATAGCTTGAGCCTTTCTTATTTAATCTTCTTGTCTGATGCCCTGAGGCGGCTGGTCCTCTTATTTGCTCTTGTGTGATGCTTGATGAGTGTGTAAATTCACAAGTTTGGCGCTATGTTTTGTGCTAGTTTTGGAGAGTTTTGATGTGGAAATAGGTGGAAAACCTATATATATTGTGAAATAGCATGAATCATATGTTAGTGGAGCTATTTGAGTGTTTTCTTAGCAAAAACGGAGTGAAAGAGCCAAGAATCGAAGAGACGGAGTCGAAGCCACGCGAACCGCCCAAGAAGTAGGTGGGTTCGACCTGGCTGGAGGAGGGTTCGACCTCTCCAGCAGGTCGAACCAACGTTGCTGGACAATACAGAGAAGGGTTCGACCATGACTCAGTTGGTTCGACCTGGCCATCAGGTCGAACCATGGTCGAACCAGTTTGCAAGAAGGAGGATTCGACCACGATGTTGGGGTTCGACTTGCCCGTTGGTCGAATCGGGAGCAAGAGTTGTCCAGTGCTGAGGTTCGACCTAGGGTTCGACCAAAACCTAAGTGGTTCGACCTGTCCAGAAGGTCGAACCTGTGCAGAATTCTTCCAGTAGCGGGGTTCGACCTGGGGTTCGACCTGTGGCTCGGGGTTCGACCTGCTTGACGTGGTCGAACCTGTGTGCGAGAACTTACCTTATCCGGATTTTCGAGGCCGAAACGCGTGAGATCACTTAGAAAGCCCATTCCAAGCCCTAGAGACGTGATTACAAGTATAAAAGGAGGCTCATACAGAGAATAAAGGGAGCTTTTGATCGTCAATCGTAGGAGAGACAAGAGTAGAGGTGGTGATCCATTCGGAGGGCTGTGACAGAGGTTCACTGAAGGTTCAAGTAAGAATGATTAATCTAACCATGATTGTTCCTAGATCAATCATGGACTAGAACCACCTTGGTAGTTCTAGGGTTATGAAAGTTTCATGATGTAATTCGTGTTTCGTGTGTAAAACTCCGTACAACACTACCTGTGGTTTGTTTTATATAAGATTGCATATTTAATCCATACTCATAGTCGTTTTGTGCATCAATGATCGTTGTGTAGAGTCTGAATACATAACATGGTTATTGATTGAGTGCGTTCACTACTGAGCAGGGTTTATTGTTATGATTCTAAGTGAAGGGATTCCGAAGTATTATTAGAACTGTCTTATATGAATATTCATGAATTGAATTGAATTCGGGTTGATGAATAGTACGAAGAGTATAACTTTATAGTACCTAAAAAGGGAGATCAAATCGGGTTAGATTCTAGACGTAGAAGATAATTGATTATGATAGTACCTAGAAAGGGGGGTGAAGCATATCTCTTGCTCCGATGTTATTCACACGTGTCAAGCGCATATTTACTTGTGTCTATAGAGTAAACTTGCATGGTCTAGTGATGCGTCCACAAACCACAGGGCAGAGTCGGACACCATCATACGAAAATACGAATTGCTAGTGAAACTGGATGACCCAATGAACTACCTATCATTCTTACCGATCACAACTCACTTCTCTCTACTTTTGCTATTTCTTTTGTTAATTCGATTAGAAGTTACTATCCATTAAACCTTTACAATTACCAACATAGTCTAAAATATACTAGAAGATCACAAAATTGATATTTACTCGTCCCGTGGGTTCGATATTGTAACTTGGTCATCTTCGCGACTACAATTGATATCCTTATACTTGAGGATTAATTTGTGTGTTGAGAAAACCCCTATCAAGTTCTTGGCGCCGTTGCCGGGGACGGCGTAAACTATTTTTTTTTTGTATTATTTCTAGTTTATTAGGACTATTTACCTTGTTTTGTTGTTTTCTTTCTTATTCGTTTTAGGTGTATGCTCACAAGATCAAAGAAAGGTAATCTTGAACCGTATAATCCTGAGATTGGAGCATCATCAAGAAAGAAGAAAAAGAAGAAGAGCAAGGCAAAGGCAATAGACTCAACTGAAGCTCTGAATTTTGGAGTTGAGGTTGACGAGCAGATTTCGCAAGCGATTGAGGCTACAACTGAAGTTAATTTGGAAGTAGTAACAGTCAACATGGCAGCGAATCCGGATAATCTAGCCATCCGTGAGGTTTTCAGAAATAATGGGGCTGGAAATTATGAGCTTTTAGGAGCAAGGGGAACTAACACAGCGTTCGATCTTCATCCCGCTCTTATTAGCATGATAGAAAGGAACTCCTTTTCAGGAGGGTCTTTCGAGGATCCGCAGCAGCATCTGAACAAGTTCTTGGGCTATGCAAGTACTCAAAAAAACGTAGGAGAACATGAAGATGCTAGGAAGATCCTTTTGTTCAAATTCTCGCTTACTGAAAAGGCGAGGGATTGGTACGATACTATTAATGCAGCTGAGTGCACCACGTGGGAGCAATTGAAGTTAAGATTCTTGGAGAGGTATATGCCACCTTCGAAGGTGTTTAAGATGAAGCAAGATATTAACCAATTTGCTATCAGTGGGGGAGAGAAATTTCATGAAGCGTGGGATAGATTCAAGGACATGCTCAGGAAGTGTCCTCAACATGGGTTATCTAAAGCCCAATATATCAGTATATTTTATAACGGATTGGACTGTGAATCAAGAGTGCTACTTGATGCTTCTTCTAATGGAGCATTACTTACAAAGTCATCCGTTGAGGCCGAGAGATTGTTTGAAGACATATCAATGAATTCGAGGGATTGGCCCACTGATAGAGTTAGAGGTACGTATGTTCTTGGAAAGGTAGCTCAGGTTGAACAAGCAATGGTGAAGACTAAGAGAGAAGATGAGATCGTTTCGAGCTTGTCTAATATCAACAAGCTACTTGAGTCTCAACAGAAGCAGATCAGCGAGATATCCCAACGAGTGCCAATCTTGCAGCAAGAGATGATGAATAATGGAACCATCCAAGACGAATTGGAGGAAGCAAATTATGCCACGGGTCAAAGTATCCAAGGAACGAGGTACCCAAATCAAGGAAACCGGAACTACCAAGGGAACTACCAAGGGAACTATCGAGGGAACTTGAATAATCGTGGTCCATCTGGTAGTTATCAACAGCAACCAAGGAGGCCTGAATTTTCATGGAGCAATACGAACAATGCAGTGCAACTTCCGATGGGTGTTGATCCGGGAGAAAAGGTGGAAGAAGGAAAGCCTGGGTTCGAGGATACTGTGAACCGGTACATGGTAAAGAATGATGAAAGAGTGAATCGCCTTGAGGCAAAGCTTGAGAAAAAGATTGATGATCACCACAGAGATTTGTCCACTCAAGTGAAAGATCTCACATTGTTGATGGGTACAATTGCAGAGAATGTGAACACATTGACTCAAACTGTAGGAAAAGGTAAGTTTCCGTCTCAGAGTATAGAGAATCCAAAGTCGTGTAATGCCATCACACTGAGGTCAGGAACGCAGTACGAGGGACCGATGAGGCCGGAATCGAAGTTGGAATTTTCTAAGCCGCGGTTCGACCAATACGCAGAGGGTTCGACCAACTCTTCAGGTCGAACCAAGGTCGAACCTCATCGGCCAGAACACTCTGTTTTGACGCAGGAACGGTTCGACCAACACGCGGAGGGTTCGACCAACTTTACAGGTCGAACCCTGGTCGAACCTCATCGGCCAGAGCACTCTGTTTTGACGCAGGAACGGTTCGACCACGATCACGAAGGTTCGACCAACTCTTCAGGTCGAACCCAGGTCGAACCGAAGGATGGAAATTATACAGTGAAGCGGTTCGACCAAAGGGTCAGTGGTTCGACCTCTAATGTTGGTCGAACCCAAGTCGAACCTCCGGAGCAGAATGAGATCAGTCTTCCAGGAGAGAGGTTCGACCAATACAGTCCTGGTTCGACCTTTCAGCCTGGTCGAACCCCAGTCGAACCTCGCCGAGATGTGTTGTTTGATGCACCTGTTGTTCCTTTTGATGTTGATGCAATTCCAGTGGTACGGAATGAGCAAAGTACAGACATAATAGCTGAGAAAAAATGGGAAAGAGCTAAGCGATTAAGAGCCGAAAAGGAGAAAGCGGAAAAGGTTGATCGTGATGAATGGGGGATTCCCAAAACAAAGATACCTCCACCGTTTCCCTACAAGCTAGTGAAGAAAGGGATGGAAGAGAAGTTCAAGAAGTTTTCAGAGATAATGAACAAGATAAGCTTGAACATCCCTTTTTCAGAGGCAATCATGGAGATGCCATATTATGCTCGGTTCCTTAAAGACATATTGATGAAGAAGCGAAGCTTAACCGGAGTTGAAACGGTAAACTTATCTGAGAATTGTAGCTCAATTATTCAAAAGAAGTTGCCACCAAAGATGAAAGATCCGGGGAGCTTTACTATTCTTTGTGAGATCGGGAAGGGGCCAGCACGGCAAGCTTTATGTGATCTTGGGGCAAGCATCAATTTGATGCCGTTGTCCATCTTTCAGAAGCTTGGTTTGGGGGAGATGACCCCGACAACTGTTGCTCTCCAATTGGCAGATAGATCAATGACGTTTCCGAAAGGAATAGTTGAAGATGTTCTAGTAAAGGTGGAGAAGCTAGTTTTTCCTGTGGATTTTCTTGTATTAGAAATGGATGATGACAGGGATAATGTTCCTTTAATCTTGGGGAGGCCATTCCTTGCTACGGCTGGAGCTATGATAGATGTTCGGAAAGGAGAACTGAAGTTGAGAATGGACAAAGAAGAAGTACTTTTCAACTTGGACAAAGCGATGAAAATGCCAATGGAGTCCCAATGTTATAGTATTGACGTGGTGGAGGAGATTGTGAAGGAGGATATGTCTTTGATCTTGTCAAAGGATCCTCTTGAGACATGTTTGATGGAATCTCTTACTTATCCCACTACGGAGCTTGACGGACTTTCTAACGAGGTATGTATTGAATTTCTTGAAAACTTACTTGCTTTGGGTGATGACAGGTTTGCATTGGAGAGAAATAAAGTGGAAGAAGTCAAATGGACCAGGAAGTACTTGCCTTTGGATAATGAAAACACTCCAGTGGAGAAAAGAAAAGAGGAGTTGAAACCATTGCCGGATCACTTGAAGTATGCTTTTCTCGGTAATGATGCACAATATCCGGTAATTGTATCTTCTTCTCTTAATGATGATCAACTTGAGGAGTTATTAGATATTTTGAGGAAGTATCATTCTGCAATAGGGTGGTCACTTGATGATTTGAAAGGTATTAGTCCTTCGTATTGTATGCATCGGATTAGGTTGTTGGATGAAGCCAAAGCTAGTGTTCAGAATCAGCGTAGGGTGAATCCCGCAATTCAAGAGGTGATAAGGAAGCAAATTCTTACGTGGTTGGATGCTGGAATTATATTTCCTATTAGTGATAGTCCCCATGTGAGTCCATTGCATGTAGTTGCTAAGAAGGGGGGTATGACTGTAGTGAAAACTGAGGATGGAGAAGCGATAGCCACGAGAATTCCTACGGGATGGCGTACATGTGTGGATTACAGGAAATTGAATGAGAACACGTGTAAGGACCACTTCCCTCTTCCATTTATGGATCAAATGTTGGATCGTCTTGCAGGGTATGAGTTCTATTGTTTCTTGGATGGATACTCGGGGTATAATCAAATCATGATTGCTCCCGAGGATCAAGAAAAGACTACTTTTACTTGCCCCTACGGGACTTTTGCTTTTAGGAAAATGCCGTTTGGATTGTGTAATGCGCCTGCTACTTTTCAGAGATGCATGATGGCGATTTTTGATGGTTTGATAGAGAAGATCATGGAAGTATTCATGGACGATTTTTCAGTTTTTGGTTCTTCTTTTGATAAGTGTTTGTCTAACCTTGCTGTTGTTTTGAAAAGGTGTCAAGAAACTAATCTTGTCTTGAATTGGGAGAAGTGCCATTTCATGGTGAAAGATGGGATTGTTCTTGGGCATTATGTTTCCGCCAAGGGATTACAGGTAGACCGTGCTAAGGTGGTGGCAATTGAGAAGCTTCCACCACCGACCAATGAAAGAGGAGTGCGATCCTTCCTTGGACACGCCGGTTTTTACAGGAGATTCATTAAAGACTTCTCAAAATACTCTAAGCCCTTATCTCATTTACTTGAAAAGGATATTCCTTTTGTGTTTAATGATGAGTGTTTAACAGCTTTTCAAGTTTTGAAGGAGGCGCTTATTACTGCCCCTATCTTGATCACACCGGACTGGACGCAACCGTTTGTACTTATGTGTGATGCAAGTGATGTAGCATTGGGTGTGGTGCTTGGGCAGCTAAGGGAGAAGAAGTTCTGCGCCATTTACTACGCGAGTAAGACTTTCGATGCGGCACAGAAGAATTACACGGTAACTGAAAAGGAGTTTTTGGCTGTTGTGTATGCATTCGATAAGTTTCGTCAGTATTTGGTTGGCATGAAGACGATTGTGTATACGGATCACTCAGCGATTCGTTATTTGATGGAGAAGAAGGAGACAAAGCCTAGGATTATACGATGGATTCTACTACTGCAGGAGTTTGACTTGGAGATTCGGGATAAGAAAGGAACAGAAAATGTGTTGGCCGATCACTTGTCAAGGTTGGAGACTAGGGAGCATTGTGATAATTCTTTCGAGTATATTGAAGAGATGTTCCCTGATGAGAAGATCATGGCTGTGGCTGTTGAAGGGGCCGAGCGAGCATGTGTGGTTGCAGCGCAAGGTATGGATCCATGGTACGCGGATTATGTTAATTACATTGTCATTGGTGAAATTCCAAGGGATCTCAACCGATACCAACTTGCAAAATTTCGTAGGGATGTTGAGACATTTATATGGTATGATCCGTTTGTTTATAAGATTTGTACAGATTCTATTGTCCGAAGATGTGTACCCGAGATGGAAATGGAAAGTGTGCTGGAGTTCTGCCATGCACAACCGAATGGGGGGCATTTCGGAGCGCAAAAGACTGCAGCTAAGGTACTTCAATCCGCTCTTTATTGGCCTGCTTTGTTTAGAGATAGTGAGAGCTATGTGGCGTCTTGCGATAGATGCCAGCGCATGGGTAATATAGGTAGGAGAGATGAGATGCCATTGCAGCCTAGCATAGTCGTGGAGATATTTGATGTATGGGGGATCGATTTTATGGGACCTTTTCCCCCGTCGAATGGGTTTCTCTACATTCTTCTTGCGGTGGATTATGTTTCGAAGTGGGTGGAAGCAATTCCTACTCGTGTTAATGATTCGAAAGTTGTTTTATCTTTCCTAAAGAAACATATTTTTGCCCGTTATGGAGTTCCGAGAGCATTAGTTAGTGATGGAGGTTCCCACTTCGTCAATAAATTTCTGGAGAAGGTGCTTAGGGATTATGGTGTTAGGCATAGGGTTACTACACCCTATCATCCGCAAGCCAATGGGCAGGCGGAGGTCTCCAACCGTCAAGTAAAGCAAATTTTGGAGAAAGTGGTAGGAACTAATCGAAAAGATTGGGCTATGAAGCTTGATGATGTGTTATGGGGGTTCCGGACCGCTTACAAGACGGTATTAGATATGTCACCGTATCAAATTGTCTATGGGAAGCCGTGCCACTTACCCGTAGAAATCCAACACAGAGCGTTTTGGGCTTTGCGTCGCTTGAACTTGACCCTTAGGGATGTGAAGGAGTTGAGGCTAACTCACATGAATCAATTGGATGAGTTTAGGAGTCGTGCTTTCAAGAATTCAGAGATTTATAAGGAAAGAATGAAGAGGTGGCATGATTCTAAAATTTCGTACAAGGAGTTCAGGCAAGGAGATGAGGTACTACTTTTTAACTCTCGTTTAAAGCTCTTTGCAGGCAAGTTGAAGTCTAAGTGGACGGGACCGTTCATGATTCATCGAGCCTTAGGAGGGGGGAGTTATGAGCTTATTGACAAAGATGGTGACGTTATCGCGGCGAATGGGCATCGATTGAAGCATTATAGGTCGCCGGATGATGCGTGTGTCATTTTTGATGATACCTTGTTCTGATTTGGTACCGTCGTGACTCTACGACGTTAAACATGAGCGCCTGTTGGGGGCTTGCCCTTCCATTTTATTGCTTTATTTTTTCGTGTGAGTAAGAAATTTTTGTATTTAAGATGCTTACCAATAGGCAATTACATCTCTTTTCAAACTTAGTTTCGACTTACGTTTTTACTAAGTTTGGGGGGGGTGTGATGTTATTACCTCATTGAAGCATTAAGAGTATAATCTTTTCTTTGTATTGTTTGTTAGGGGAATTGGTTTTTGCGGCCATGTTGAAATTTTAATCGATTTTGATGTGACGATTTTTTTACAATTTGCCTAATGTTCAGTGGTTTTTGGTTGTGTTTTTGTTATACGGAGATACTCATGAATGATATTATGTGGAACAATTTCTGAAGTTGTGCTCTAGATTATACCTAATGAGATTGAGTTGAAGTTTGAAGTATGTAGTGAATGAAGAACACTCAGTTTTGGAAATCAGGAGGTAGGTTCGACCATGTCTAGCAGTGGTTCGACCAGAGCCAGAGGTCGAACAAAAGCAGAGGAAGTCGAACCGGCGTTGAAAGTTGTCCAGAGAGGAGGTTCGACCAATTCATGAAAGGTTCGACCTGTTTAGCAAGTCGAACCCCTGGTCGAACCAAGAAGATTGTTTGTCCAGAAGAGAGGTTCGACCTCGCCATCCATGGTTCGACCAGTACAGGTGGTCGAACCCGAGGTCGAACCAAGCCAGGTACGCGTTTTAAGTTCGAATTTTCAGAGGGGTTCGATCACTTTTTCGAAACATCAAACCTCGAACCCTCTTCGAACCTCTACACCCTTGCACAAATTCTTCAATTACACTTGATTTCGCACCGATTACACAACATTACACCTTGAATTATCGATTTGGTCGCTGATTTGGGCGGATTTCGTCGCAAGTTAGGGCTGAATTCGCGTTTCTGGGTGTTTTGTGTTTTCGATCGGTTTTTCACCATGGGCAAGTCACAAGGTACGTTTTTTCCAACTTAATTACTCTAGGATTGAAGGTTTAGGTAAGCAATTTGATGTGTAATAGAGAATTGATGTTGAGTATGGTTGAATTTCATGGTGAATGTTGATATTTTGATTGGTTTCATATGAATTCTTGTTTCTTGGATTGTTGTTGATTGATTATTGATAGAACTTGGATTTTTATGTGAATTAATCAAGGATATAGAATATATCATAGAATGAGCATGTTGATTTGGTTGAAATTGATAGAATTAAAGTAGTTTATGGAGGAAAGCATGTCGAATTTTTGATTGAATTACTTGAATTGCTTAATGCATGCTTGTTGGTTCTGTTTTGATGATTAAAGAAGGTATAATTGAAGATGTTTTGAAAATGTTGAATAAGCAAGTGGTGTTGAGATGATAGTTTGTATGAATATGCATTGATGCTTGAAGTCTTGAGTAGAGTATGTGATGTGCTAGTGCAATACTTGCTTTCTTGTCTTGTTGGTTGGATTGAAGTATTTGTTTTCAGGAAAGGGACAAGTATCAAGCAAAGGGAAAGGAAAAGCAGAGGAGGAGAGATCAAAGAAGAGGCATGACAGGCCTTCAAACTTGGACAAAGTGACAAGAAAACTGAGGTTACAAGACCGTTTGCCTGATAACTTCAAGATTAGGATGCAAGGTTGGGATGAGATTAAAGAGAAGTGGGAAGAAGTTTCAGACAAGATAGCTCGCACTCGTTACCAAGATGATGAAGCGATGAGGATAATGAGAATAGGGGATGATATATTTTGGATGTTTGATCAAGTAGGGATCCGAAGATTCATGGAGCTGAAGAGGCCGACGTACTTCCATGTTACAGCGGAAGTGGTTTGTTCGTTTGAGATGGAGAAGGACCCGCTTGGATACCCCTATCGGTGTACGTTTCAGCTTGGTGGAGTGAGTAGGAGATGGACGTCTGAGGATTTCAATGAGATGTTTGAGACACCTTTGGAGATCCCTCGTTTAGAAAATGCTGCATTCGGTGTAAAGCGATTTTGGAGGGAGATCACGGGGGAGATTCGTGATTACAAGACTAGACAGGCTCGTGCTTCCGCAATAAAGAACCCTGTCTTGAGGTACATGGACCGCATCCTAAGCAACACGTTGTTCGCCCGCTCGGAGGGCAGTGTTGTGTCTAGAGGAGAGTTATATGCCTTGTGGTGTATGTTGCACGGAGTGAAGTTCAACGTTGGAGCCTATTTTATTGCGCAGCTGAATCGATTCAAGACCATTGGTTTTCAAAAGGTGAATATTGGAGGGTTATTGACGATTTTGGCTGAGCATTACAATTTGGACCTCACCGGCGTTACACCAGTAGAAGGAGAACCCGATTTGATTATGAGCACGTGCGCGAAGGGAGGGTTTGCCCATTTTAGAAATGGAGATTGGTTTTTCACGAGAGGTGTCAAGCCTTTCGAATTTATGTTCCCCTTCGACATGAGCAACTTGACAACTATTCGGGAAGCAAGGAATAGACTAATGAATTCTCTAGGACACACCGCTTTATCTGTGGCAGCGAAGTCGGGGGGTGATTGGAGAGCGGTAGCACAGATGTGTGCTGAGGGAAGGATGGCTGAGTTACAGCAGATTGTTGATCGAGGAGAGTTCCGTCCACCTCAGCCACAGCAGTCTGAAGAGGAGGATCAGGTAGAGGAGCAGCCGGAGATGGAGATTCCGGAAGGAGAGCAGCACGATGCGCCTCAGCATGCTCCAGAACCGCAGCAGCGGCGAGCAGTTCCAGGTACTCGGGAGCAGCTTCGCTTAATTCATGAGCAGCTGAGCGTGTTGGTAGAGTGAGTAGTCGAGTCGATATGATGGACAAACACATTACCAGTTTGTGCCGAGCTGTGGAAAATAGAATGGATGAGGATGACGATGATGATGAGGATGATGATGCTCCTAAGGAGTAGTTTCAGGTTTTCTTTTGGTTTCTCCGATTCATCTTATCTCCCATTTTTCTTTTTATTTTTACAGATTGGGGTGTGATTCATGTGTGAGTGGAATGTACTTGATATAGTTGATCTTGTATCATTGCTCTGTATGGGTGTTGATTATGTGCATTCATATGTTTACGTGTTTATTTTCATTTGGAAAGAGCATGAATAATTTGTTAAGTATATGGAATTCATGAGGAATTGATTTTGATTATGTGCTATGAGGAGTATTAGGAATTGATTACCTATGTGAGGATTTGAGCCTTCATCATGATTAATCATGATAGTTTATTCTTGAGAGAATCATTCGTATGAACATATTCTAGAACTTGGCTTGGAGTCTTGTGTGAAACTTACAATTGATGAAATATTAGGATATGATCTTAGGCCATTTTTGATTAATTGAGTCACTTAGCCAAATTTCACCTTTCCTAATGATCTTATAAATCTTTGGTAGCCCTGTTTGAGCCTTTTAAAAGCTTTTTCTTTGGCAAGCCAGATATATGAGCTTTAATTACCTTATTTGAGCTTTGAAAATACCCTATCCATTGGTAGAGAGAATAAGGTGAATGAGTGTGGAACAAAGGGAAGATGGAATGAGGTTCGGTAAGAAATATGCATGGTTAAATCTTGTTAGGGATAGTGCCTAAAATTGGTACCCCGAATTGCTTATACATGGGGCTTGAAGTTTCTACGAAACAGCCGAATGATGTTCTAGAAGGGTAGTGCCTATAACTGGTACCCGAGCAATTAAAAGAAGAATGATGTTGATGCAAGGAAGAGAAGAAAAATTGATAATTGCAAGTGCAAGAGAAGAATTGGAGGAGTATATGAAGCCGAATGGGAAATCAAGAACCTCCAAGGTAACTCTCTACTAGTGTATTAAGTTACTATGATCAAATTTTCCTACCCTTTCCAAAGAGCCAACATTACAACCTAGAAACAAGTCCTTTGTGATCCTAGTGTTAATCTGATGTAAGTTGATTTCTGAGACCTTTGCCAAGCTTATGGTTACGCGTGAATATGAATTGATATGAGTGTTTATACTAGCCTATAGTGCCTCACGCACGAGTGAATGAGAGTAAAGACTTATCTTGTCAGTGAGATTACTTAGTGCTCCGAATGGTGTGTGATTAGATTGATTTTACATGAGTGACATATTTGATGCAAGTAATTCTTGTTTGATTCAATGAAGTGGCATGTGTAATATGTGTTGTACTTGATCTTGTTGAATTATACACGACTCCTGTGGTTTAAATTGGTTGCCTCGGGACGAGCAACATGTAAGTTTGGGGGTTTGATGAGTGTGTAAATTCACAAGTTTGGCGCTATGTTTTGTGCTAGTTTTGGAGAGTTTTGATGTGGAAATAGGTGGAAAACCTATATATATTGTGAAATAGCATGAATCATATGTTAGTGGAGCTATTTGAGTGTTTTCTTAGCAAAAACGGAGTGAAAGAGCCAAGAATCGAAGAGACGGAGTCGAAGCCACGCGAACCGCCCAAGAAGTAGGTGGGTTCGACCTGGCTGGAGGAGGGTTCGACCTCTCCAGCAGGTCGAACCAACGTTGCTGGACAATACAGAGAAGGGTTCGACCATGACTCAGTTGGTTCGACCTGGCCATCAGGTCGAACCATGGTCGAACCAGTTTGCAAGAAGGAGGATTCGACCACGATGTTGGGGTTCGACTTGCCCGTTGGTCGAATCGGGAGCAAGAGTTGTCCAGTGCTGAGGTTCGACCTGGGGTTCGACCAAAACCTAAGTGGTTCGACCTGTCCAGAAGGTCGAACCTGTGCAGAATTCTTCCAGTAGCGGGGTTCGACCTGGGGTTCGACCTGTGGCTCGGGGTTCGACCTGCTTGACGTGGTCGAACCTGTGTGCGAGAACTTACCTTATCCGGATTTTCGAGGCCGAAACGCGTGAGATCACTTAGAAAGCCCATTCCAAGCCCTAGAGACGTGATTACAAGTATAAAAGGAGGCTCATACAGAGAATAAAGGGAGCTTTTGATCGTCAATCGTAGGAGAGACAAGAGTAGAGGTGGTGATCCATTCGGAGGGCTGTGACAGAGGTTCACTGAAGGTTCAAGTAAGAATGATTAATCTAACCATGATTGTTCCTAGATCAATCATGGACTAGAACCACCTTGGTAGTTCTAGGGTTATGAAAGTTTCATGATGTAATTCGTGTTTCGTGTGTAAAACTCCGTACAACACTACCTGTGGTTTGTTTTATATAAGATTGCATATTTAATCCATACTCATAGTCGTTTTGTGCATCAATGATCGTTGTGTAGAGTCTGAATACATAACATGGTTATTGATTGAGTGCGTTCACTACTGAGCAGGGTTTATTGTTATGATTCTAAGTGAAGGGATTCCGAAGTATTATTAGAACTGTCTTATATGAATATTCATGAATTGAATTGAATTCGGGTTGATGAATAGTACGAAGAGTATAACTTTATAGTACCTAAAAAGGGAGATCAAATCGGGTTAGATTCTAGACGTAGAAGATAATTGATTATGATAGTACCTAGAAAGGGGGGTGAAGCATATCTCTTGCTCCGATGTTATTCACACGTGTCAAGCGCATATTTACTTGTGTCTATAGAGTAAACTTGCATGGTCTAGTGATGCGTCCACAAACCACAGGGCAGAGTCGGACACCATCATACGAAAATACGAATTGCTAGTGAAACTGGATGACCCAATGAACTACCTATCATTCTTACCGATCACAACTCACTTCTCTCTACTTTTGCTATTTCTTTTGTTAATTCGATTAGAAGTTACTATCCATTAAACCTTTACAATTACCAACATAGTCTAAAATATACTAGAAGATCACAAAATTGATATTTACTCGTCCCGTGGGTTCGATATTGTAACTTGGTCATCTTCGCGACTACAATTGATATCCTTATACTTGAGGATTAATTTGTGTGTTGAGAAAACCCCTATCAATGCTCTGAGGCGGCTGGCCCTCTTATTACTGTTCTTGTTTATTCTTTTGTGAAACTGTCATCTTAGTCTTTCAATTTCCGCTGCTGAAAATCTGTCCTTGTGTGTTATACTGCTCCATTTCTCGCTTTGTGTGTGATTAGAGTAGTGCCAACCTGTTGTGTGACAGATTGTTGCCCTGTATTTTTGTATTTTCTCCGTTCAAAGTGTGTTCTACTCAACTTTAAATACCCATGGCTTCATCTTCTTTTGGACAAGTACCATTTGATGGTAAGCGAGACTTCAGTATCTGGAAACAGAAAATGAAGTGCATACTCATTCAACAAAGGGTATTCAAAGCTGTAGATCACTCGTATGATAAGGATGATACACCTGCTAAAAAGGCTGAGATGAATGAGCTTGCTTTATCTGCGATTATCTTGAATCTTTCTGAACCTGTGCTTAGAAAAGTTGGTGTGCATGAGTCCGCAAAAGTTTTGTGGGAAACGTTGGATAAGCTGTACACTGAAACATCTTTGCCTAGTAAAATATTTCTTCTAGAAAAATTCTTTCGTTTTAAACTTGATTTCAACAAAGATGTTGAAGAAAATTTGGATGTGTTCACGAAGTTGATTCAAGATATTAAGCTAACTGGTGACAAACATATTGATGAATACACTCCTATTGTGCTTTTAAATGCTATACCTGATTCTTACAATTGATGAATATTTTTACCCGTCGAGTCGGGTTACTCGACGGGTACCCGCATAGCGGGTATAGAAAAATCGGGTAAAATCGGATAATGGATAGGGTAGTACCCAAACCCGAAGGAAAACTGTGTCGGTAAGGGTAGGGTACGAGTTCCCTTATATTTATCCGTACCCGACCCGAAAATTACCCGAATGTATATATATATATATATAGTATTATATATTTAATTAAATGTCTAAATCTAATATTTCTTTTAGTATAATAACATTGTTGATGAAAAATTTATGATTTATTTAATATTTATTTATTATAATATGTTTAATATTTTTAATTAAAATTTATATTCTTGTCCTGATATAAATATAAATAATTTTTAAGAATTATAATAAATCTTGTTCTATGTTATAATATTATGTGTTATTTATAATTATATTTTTAAGAATTATAATTATTTTTTTTAATATTTTAACAAAAAAAATGATATTCGAATTGAGATATCTTAGTGGCGAAAAGGGGATGCAAGACTTTGAAGTTTTCATATTTAAACCAAGTACTTGAAAGCAATTGTTGGAATATGATGTTTGTTTTATGATTTTATTTTATTAATTAACTATGAATTTATGATGTTTTCTTGTTAACGGACTTAGACGTTATTGTTATTGACTTTGTTTTCTAATTTGCATATTTTATTTTAGGTTATTCATTTATGTATTATAATTATTTTTTTGTGGACTATAGTTAAAAAAATGGGTTGTGTCCGGTCGGGTCGGGTAAGGTTGGGTAGATTCGGGTATCCACGGATTATCCGCAAAATTTAACAAGATTGCGGGTATCCGTTTACCCGTGGATTATCCATATACCCGATGGGTATACCTGTATCCTACCCGAAGCTTTATTTTAGGGTAAAAGGGTAGGGAGGGTAGGGTATAGGGTAGTATGTGGATTTGCCATACTCTTACCCTACTCTACCCATTGCCATCCCTAGTTAAATACAAATACTAGTAATAATAATAATAATAAACATAAGTGTCATAGTTGGAACTTGAAAACACAAACATAATAGAATGAACATAATTTATAAAAAATCATTCTTCATAATAGAATGAGTCTTCTCACTGCTATGTTGGCTAGTTGCCCTTGGTCAATGGATTTACTTGAGGGATTGATTTTGATCCAGAGGAGTCATTCTACATTCATCTATCAACTCCCCTATTTAGTTATTAGGCTCTAATGGTTTTCTTGTCAATTTCTTTGATGTATAAGAGCCATCTTTGCTGGGATGCTATGGATTTTTGGTTTCCAAGCCACACCCTGCAGAAGCAAGTTACTTGGTATGTATCCTCTTCTTCGTTCCATGATATGTAGCGTTAACATATTGCTGTTTTTATCCTTTGGAGGTGCCAAACCTGGTCTCCAAGATTCATAATTTTACAAATGATGTTGGTGCTTTTACTTGTCTTGATATTTCCCGATGGCTATTTGTTGCTTGAGAGGAGGATGTATTGCGGATGGTTGATTTTCTTGTTGCATCTCTTCATAATTACTTTCTCTAGTCTTAGATTAGCTTAGACTTTTGTCTTATAACAGCCGTTTGAGGTTGATTGGATAATATTTTATAGGCTGAGTTCTTTTCGGAGGCCATTGTTTGGCCTTTTTCAACTTATTCTATTGCCTATGTCATTACTTTTTATTGTATTTTTCTGCTATCTCCTCATTCTTATTTTCTTTTCACTTTTAATAAAACATTACTTATTAATGAGTTTTTTCGTTAGCGTAGCAACTTGACTTTTTTATTTAAAAGTTTGAAACTTTCGTGTTTTAAGAAAATTCGACCAAATTAAATTGTTTTAAGATTTCTTTACTGATTTCATCAATAAAAAATTATATTGTATTAAGTTTAAATTATCGGTTGTAAATTACTCTTGTTATTAAAAGTGAGAAAATGAAAAATATTTTACTTTTTCATAATTATATAAGTTAAGTCATGAGTGGAATCAACTTATGAGAAGAAAAAAAAATCGTAAAGTTTATAATCTATCTATATATATATATATATATAAAAGTATATAAAATCAAAGTTTTTCACTGTTGGATTAGGTATTGAGTTTTTAAAAATACTCGAATTATCTTATCATATTACCCGATTTTTTTAATTTCTATTATATATTAATATAATAATATATATAGTATTGACTATATTTCTCAAGCATACTTTTGTCTTTCTCAATTATCACACATAGCTCACAAATTACGTACACGTAAACTTTTACACCACATCAATTCTTCAAAAATGTCATTTATTAAACTCTAATTTACACTTTTCCTCCTGCAAAATTTCCCATTTCTTGCAATTTAATATGTAATGCTTCAACAACCTGTTTGATAGGATGAACAGTGGCTAAAATTATGTTTTTATAAGAAGCGATAACATTTTAATAAAAAATATTACGTAATTAAGGAAAAGTGATAACTGACTAATTAAATTATTTCATAAACTATTAATAAGATTAATAAAAAAAAGTGATAATATTTCAACAAGGCAAAGAAAATGAGTCTTATAGAGGTTATTTTGTGAGACATATAAGAAGTGATAACCATTATAATGAAATGTGATAATGAATCGATGAAAAGTGATAATGATGTTATGAATTATTTTATAAATAATTTTATAATATAAATGAAAAGTGGTAATATTTTTAATAAAAAATTATAACTAATTATGATAGTATAAAATTGTCTCGTCGTGGGATGGTCTCACACAAGTATGCCCCTTTCAAGTTTCAATAAAAGGTTATATATGATTAACCAAATTAGGTGATAACAATTTAGAGAGCGAATAAAAAATTGATAACTTTATTATTAAGGGGTTATATCTAATACGGGTAAATGAAAATGATAATTATGTGAATAATTCGTGAGACGAATTAAAAATGATAACTTTCTTAATTAAAATAATTTTTTATAAATAAAATTATCATTTAATTATTAAAAATATTTTATTTTATAATATTGTGAAAAAAAGAGGGAAAAATATTAAGTGTATTTTTATTCATTTTAAATTCTCCCTCCATCCCGCCTTCGTCCCGCCACAAAAGTTACATTTTACTAAATATGACGTCCCGCTACAAGAATTACATTTTCTATTTTAGTAATTGGGACCCACATAAATCAATCATTCTATTTTCATGGGCCCACACACAATATTAATACAACTATCCATTATATAATAAATTATTAGTATATCTTTCAACCCATTACACATTAAAATACTATATTTCTTAATTTTCGTGCGAACATTAAATATAACTCTTTTTATATGACGGAGGAAGTATTTTTTAAATAAATAAAATAATAAATAAATGATTTTCTAAATTTGTGAATTATTTTGTTAAGTAAGTATGAGTGTAAAGGTATTATACAAGAAGAAAAAAATTTATTAAAATTTAAAAATAAATAAAGAAAAGGAATGTTACTATGTTTTATCAACCACCAATTAATTAATTCTTAACCGCCAAACAGTTGGTGAATTCTTGGGTTCAATGTAGAATACATCCGTCTCATGCCAGTGAAATAGTCTCACACAAACTCACCCGTGAATAATATAATAATATTCTTTAATTTAAATTATATATATATATATATATATATATATATATATATATATATATATATATATATATATATATATATATATATATACTAAAAACTATTTTTCTGCATAATGATATTTTTGTCAATATTTTCAAAGTATAGTATTCATAATAAAATTAAGATTTTCAAAAAATAAAATTTTTAACTTTTATCAACATTTCTAAAATTGAGTATTATACGATGATATTTAAGGCTTCAATGACAATAATGGTAGACAACTAGTTGCATTTTATCAATTATTATTTGGAGTCTATAATTAAGGAAACAATCAACAATATTCCATTTCATTTCTGTGAATGTATTCAACTTTTCAAGTTGAGTCAGCTTTTCTAATGACATGCTCTCATTTGCCACGACTCCCCACCGTATTCAGGTTGCTCAGCCTTCTTTATAAAAGTTTGTGTGATTGATGACAATATATTCCGTGTGCTCGTTTTCTTTACAAAAATTTTCGTGATTAATTCCCATATGACTATATATATATATATATATATATATATATATATATATATATATATATATATATATATATATATATATATATATATATATATATATATATATTGTCCGTGTTTGAAGGTTTCCTTCTTTTGTCTTTAAATGCCTTCATTGAACCATCATTAAAATATTAGCTTTCATGTTAAGCACGTCAAAATTGGTGTTAACAGTTTGTGTCAACTTGTTAACATGAAGATTATCTTTAATTATTGTTGATAGGTAAAAAAAAATAAAACATAAAATAAAATTGAGAAATTGTAAAAAAATTATTCAAATAATAGTTTATCCTAATCCTATTCATATCCTACTATTTTCTATTTTAATCCTAATATATTAAAAGTCCTATCCTATTCTATCTTAATTGATTCTAATATATTTAGAGTAACTTGATTTTGAGAAACTTTTTTTTCTAAGAGTATCTATACTTATTCTTTTTTATGAAACTCTTATGGGGATCTCTCTTATGATACGGGTTCATGAGATATGGATAGTGGAACGGGTTGATCAGTTGTTAAAGTATATTTGATATATAAGTAAAGTATGTTAATTTATAGTTAAAATATTTTATAGTAAATCATATTATCGCACATTAAAAATATACTTTAATTTATTATTCATCATACTTTAAAAAAATCATACTTTAACAATAAATTAACATACTTTAACAACGGGTAGACTCTTCTCACAACACGTCTCACGAAATTACCGTCTCACAAGAGACTTTGTTAACTCTTATTATTATTAATTTTAAATACTTCCTCCGTCCCACAAGGAGTGCATTTTACTATTTTGATTCGTCCTAACACAAGAGGTGCATTTTCTTTTTTAATAAATGAGACCTACACAAAACAATTAATTATATATCTTCATGGGACCCGCACACCATGCTAATACATTTACCCACTATACATTAAAATATTTTTTCTCTCTCCTCAACTACTCATTAAATATTATATCCCTTAATTTACGTGCAAAAAAGAAACGCGCCTCTTGTGTCGGGATGGAGGAAGTATAAATTAAGTTTATATCATTTTTATTTTAGATCAATTGAATCCTATAAATAGAGGGAATACAATTAAATTTACTAAGTAAATTTTTAATTAATTATTCTCAGAAAAAATTATTTATTAAAATCTAATTGTTCAACTAAAAAGAATTGAAATGAATGAATAAATATAACATACATTTAATTCGTAAGATGCATTTCATAAAAATATAGTATACTTAATTCATTTTTTTAAAATTTATTAAAAATATATACTAATGACCAGGTAACAGTATCCCACCGTTAGTTCGTGAGGTGTTTAGTCCCACCGTTAGTTCGTGAGGTGTTTAGTCACATATTAAATTAGGGACTATAATGGGTGAAAATTGAGTTGTATTTAAGAATGGAATCTCTGGTATAGAGATTTATATACCAGAGAAGAGACCGAAAAAGGATTGCATGTCAACAAAATATAATTAATACCTTGGAATTTTTTTATTACATATAATTACATAATGAAACCTAAAAAATAATGAGAACTTCGCTTATTTTTTAAAAAAATTGCGATACTTACATATGGATTACCCGAAAAAATTGAATAAGAGTATATATAAAAATGTCTATGCATATAAAAGAATTGACAATTTTTCGAAATAATATTTACTATATGTTATAATTTTTTTAAAATCTATTTCGTGGAACGCACGTTAATTTTTTCTATTTAAAAAAAAAAATACCCCTCCATTTCCTTTATGCATATGCACTGTGTTTTGATTCGTTTTATAATAATTTGCGATAACAACTCTCAATACTTGGAACATTTTATAAAGGCTCTTCAAATAAAGAATAGTTAAAATTTAAATAGTAGAATATAAAAATTCACGTCTAATAGCCTTTTCAAAATAACAAAATTTTTACATAATGATTTTGGCTCTTCAAATTGAGTGAGACTTGGGCGCACGCCGTGTGCCTTTAGAATTTAATATTATGAATAAGAGTACATTATTTTATTCTAAATGGTATACACTTTAATTAATAAGGGTACACCATTTTGTTCTAGAAGGTTTACATTTTCATTAATATTTTTTATTTTTCTTTAGAAAATAAAGGGTACACATCTTTATACTAAAGGTATACAATTTAATACAAAATTCTAAAAGTACACGAAATGTTCTCCCGTGCGCTCGGGCACACACAAGCTTTTGCCCTTCAAATCTAGAGAGCCAAAACAACTCTTTAAAATTAATTGCATTAACTATTTCATCACTTTCAACACTTGATTTTCTTGAAATGTCCACTAAAAAGATTACTCCCTCCGTCCCATACTTATGTTCACACCTTTTCGTTTTCGTCCCGTCCCATACTTATGTTCACCACTCAAAAAAGAAAACTTCACATCAACCAACAACCTCAAAAGTTCTCTTAATTTCAAAAATATCACTCTCACCTAACACACATAACATACGTTATAATTTATTTATTACCTAAAAATATCACAATACCCCTAAAAAGTCAATAAAGTTGGTTAAAAGCAACTTTTCTTAAACTCTGTATCTACAGTACCGGTGAACATAAATCCGGGACGGAGGGAGTAATTAATTCATATCTATGATAAAATAAATTAGGAGATAATATAATATAATAAAAAGTAATAAATAAATATTGAAAAGATAAAAAATTAATTGAAATATAAAGAGGGTGTTGGAAGGATAAAAAATATGACTCTCTAAATTTAAATACCCTTCATTTTACGCCTTCATAATACTTAAAAAATGTCATCAGTTTTTTACAATTAATTTTATCAAAGTCAATAACCTCAGAAACTATTTATCATTGTAGGAATCAGTTTTTTACAATTAATTTTATCAAAGTCAATAAACTCAAAAACTACTCCTTATCATTCTAGGGAGTAGGGACATAGAGGTAGGGGTGTCAACGGGCCGGGTCTGGACCCGGCCCGTTTGTGAAGTACCTGGCCCGGACCCGCCCCGGACCCGTACGGATCCTATATAATAGGACCCATGCCCAGACTCATACGGGGCGAGTCCGCCCCGCCCCGCCCCGTTTTTTTTTTTTTTTAATTAGTCCTAAAAAATTTAAATTATACAAAAATTATTCATATATTTAAATAAATAATCATAAGAATATTAAATATAATTATAATTTAAAAATTATATATATATCATATAATTATAAATAATTTTTATGTATAAAATATAAAATAATTGTATAATATATATATATATATATATATTAACATAAAATATAATTATATATATATAAAATATAAATTAATTTTTAATATATTATATACGGAGCGGGTCTAAGTTAATACCTGGACCCGCCCCGGACCCGTACGGGTCCAGGCCGGGCAGCCCCGTTTCTCCTACGGGCCGGGTTTGGGCCGGCCCAAAACGTGCGGGGCAGGCCGGGTACCCGCGGGTCGGGTGCCCGTTGACACCCCTACATAGAGGGAGTATCTTGCCAAATTTTGAAATTTAAGTCTTATCATACTGAAAGTGATTTTCTTCAATATTAAAAAAATTGTATATCTTCGTGAAATCCATCCGCAGCAACACATTATGCCTGGTTAAGCTACATTTAATATCCAACCACCAGCAATATACGTACTACACGATTACCTGCATTGTGATTTAAGATGAACAAAGATGAACCTCTTTGTCAGATGGAATACCAATCACCCCGATACATCTTTCTTTATCTTAGTGTGCCCATAAATAGTAATCTATGCTAACACTGTAAAAGGATAACAGGGTGATCCATGTAAATGTCAAAATTCAAGATCACCGAATCAACTATGTGATACATTAATCATTCCAACACAAGATAGAATGAAAATTCCAATCAAGTTCTATATGACCAACTTCCTCTGCTCAAAACCCTAATGTCGTCAACTTTTATGCAGATTTTAATTTGGCTGATGTGGATGCAAGATGGGACAGCGTTTTGTGCCCGACTAACATCAAGAACATTCCCAACAAGCCAAGTGCCTTCAATGTTGTGAATAGGTCCAACTGCAATAACAAAACAAATACTTCCAGAGTTATCAAGAATTTCTTCTTATAGGATTGATTTGGACAAGATAAAGCATTGTCAATAATGTTAACTGTGACAACAGTACAAGTTCATGTTATTAAGATATGATAGTATCTCACATATTTAACCAACAATATTAATTTAATTCATAAAAAAGAAACACAAATCCCTATTCAAATAAGAGATCCAATTACAAGGAATACTATATCAAAGTAATTAAGGAGGTGCTAGGTAAGAGGGTAATGGACGTAGGTGCAAATATAAAATGTCGATCACCATTTCTCATACTTAATAGAGAGGTTCAGGTTTCAGATTTTGTTAATCATTCCCAGTGATTCAATACACTACCCATCAATCATAATAACTCTTATTGTCATTAACCCATCAATAACACCAATTATCATTCTAATTCCAAAATTTGATCAAGAGGCCCCAAAGTATCTTGATTCATAAACAAGAATGAACAAATTCAAACTTAAAACAGAAAAAAATAGACATACCTTGAGCCAAAATAATGCATAGAGAGACAGAACTGCAGCAATTCCCAAATGAAAGAGAATGGCAAAGGTTGAGGCAACAGACGACTTGGGGAAATTCTTGAGGTTAGCACGCAGGTAAAAGAGCTGCAGGAACAAGAAGAAAGTAAATAATTTGTCTAGTAAGATAGCTGCTAGATCAAAAAGATGGCTTTATATTATAAGATCTATTCAGATATTTTAATTGATGAGTACCCCAGCGAAGAACCCAAAAAATGGGAATAGTACTAGGCCCAAGAAAACAAGAGAAAGCTCTTGAGGGGGTTGTTTTTCTGGAACCCTAAATATGTGATTTATCTCTGCCTTAGGTCCAAATCTGGAATATGGGTCAACAGGTTGTAACGGAGGCCGGGGTGCCTTTTCAGGTGCTTCTGGGAGATCCAAATCAATATAGCCTAGAGGTTGCAAGAAAGAATTCTCCTGACATGGATGAAAGAAAAGAATTTGCATCAAGCACACGAGGGCATAAGCAGGAAACTTTGCATAAAATAAGTTAATGGGGAAATTGTAAAAAAAAAATGTAATGCTTTCATTTAAAGAACTTTACCATGTCCGAATCCCCAACTGTAAGTTGAATGTCATATCTACCAGATAAGTAGAAGAACTTCTCAACAAGCCCCAGAAAATCCTACAAGATAAATTGCAGTCTTAGCAAAGCACATCGATACTTTAGCACTATAGCAAACTTAATCATCCCATTTGAGACCTAAAGTCGAAAGCACACATGCCTGGAAAATATAATTCTAACCAATGGGATCAATTACAGGGATCAAGCTATAATATGCCAGATAAACGATTATAACAGATAATCGACTGATGGTTTCACCCAAATGATGTTCATATTCTGCATTATTTAATTCAAACCAGACAGTTAAGATCATTATAGAGCACTTAACTAGTATAATCTCAAACTTTTTCCCAGAGTTCCCGACCAAGAAGATGTGTTCAACTCCACTTTCATGTCTCAACTTGAAGAATGCCTGAACAAAACATGTTACTCAAGAGTCAAGACACATGACTAATTAAGAGTTTAATTGCATAACTCAAAAACTAGAATGACAACCTGGTGAGGCTTGAAAGCATGTCCAAAAGGAGTGCTCAACTGAAAGGACAACCTCAACTTCTGGAGGTGATTAGCTGATAAAGAAACTGTATTATCACCTGGCAAATCCAACCTGAAAAGAAACTTCTTATTACTGCCCCTTCACACTAAACATCATAAAATTCATAATGAAGGAATATAATAGTTTAAATATAATAATCACATGCAATTCATCAGAACTAAGAGAGTTTTACAGGAAGCAGAGGGAACAAAAAAGCACAAGACATTAACAATGTGAACTGCAATACAATTAGATGAGGAAACACCAGCCCCCATCCCTACTCCGCCAAAATAAATAGCCAAGTAGAATAGTGGGATGTGTGTGCAGTGGGGAGATTGGATAGAAGTTTAAGGGACATATGAACGTAATACGTGACAAAATATATCTAACAAAACTATTCAAACTGACAAAAGGCAAATAAACATTGATCCAATAATACCAATTAAAAGTTAGTGAGATACTTTTTCTGAGTTTCTATGCTCCCAAGATCACTGTCAAGTACAGCAATCTCTGCATTGTCAATTTTTATAACTCCAGTTACATGAATAGGTACTTTGGTTCGCCCTCCAGTTGCATAATTATTCTTTGTTTCTGGGTCATGAAATATAATCTACAAATACGAGGGGAAAATATCATAACAGGTTAAAAAGAGAAAATACCAGATATGCGATATAATGAAAAAGAAAAAAGTTCAACTACCTCAAAAGAAAAAATGTAGTTTCCAACATGGATATTCTCTGGCAATGTTTCAAGGACATGCACTGCGTACTCCTCGTCAAACTTGAGCTCCTGCACTAGGGGAAACCAAAAGTCATAACACAGTGCACTGAGACATGAAGATGGATATTTTGAATATGATTACTGATAAAGTTGTAACTTATGTAGCCTTCCTAAAGAGAATTGACCTGATCAATTATAGAAGCATCCTTGGAACCATGGACAAAAATCTGCTTGAGCTTGACCGACAGAGAAGGAGCAGAAGAACCCAAAACAGTACTGACATAAACCTAAAACAACATAAGGAGTTGAGTGCAGGCCACATTTGCACGATTAAAGAAAAGATGAGCAACTAGTTTAAATCATACAATTCAATTTTATGCCCATAGTTCATTATATTTAAGCTACTGAGTTAACAATTACATGGGGAATAGCTTCACGAAAACAGCATTTTCTGATGTAAGGTTAGAACAAGTCAAAGCTTCTGTCAGCTAATTTAACCAGAGGTGGATATGAAATAAGATAGATAATCAAATTGACTGAGGGAACAAGAATATCAAGATGGTAAACCTTAAGTTGATCTTTCTTGGTAACCGAAAGGACAGAAGCAGGCACTGATAAAATCAGAGGAGTAGACCCCCTAAAGCAGAGATAAAAAAATGTTAGAATAATTTCAGAACAGTATAAAGTATTACAGGAGCAGAAGATTTTATAGATCAGCACATTTAACTAAAAATTTTTCGAATAGAAATTTACTTTAGCATATGAAGTCATACAATTTCGAAAAATCACATTCAGTGAAAGCCTTCTATAAAAGTAAAACATTCAAATTCTTGCCTGATGTTTTCCAAGCAATACAAGGCATCAATTTGGTAATACAAATCTTGGGCACTCCCAGGAATTCCAATACCAAGGAAAAATTTTGCCAAACCCAATACCTTATCCCCTGGTAGCTGCAGGTTAAAACAATGATTTCATGTCTCAAGAAAGATAAAGAATTGCAGAATAACACAATATATAAGATAGATTCAATGGTTGTGGATATAGTACATTTAAGTTATCAGAGGTGACTCCTGCAACAGCTTTGATTCCACGGACTACTGACGCAGATGCAGAAAGAGGACTCTGGTGTTCTTGTGTACCAACAAGTTTCTCATCAAAGTAACAAGTCCCATCACCTACAAATAAATTGTCAGAGAAAACAATAACATAAGGTAATCCTTTATTTATTGGTTTCATCATAAATAATAAAGGTTTATAAGATGTAAAACCAGTACCCTAAATAGGATCTGGAATTAATTTAGTGGCATCATGATATAAAAGGAGGATAGACTGTACCATATTTTTCAATACCATCAAAAAGCTTCAGTATGTCATTTTTAAGAGTAGAGATCTTGCAAAGAAAGAAGACATGGATCAGAATCAAAATTAGCGAGCAAAATAGCCATCCAAGAAAATTTTAAGACGAGATGCAAAACTAAATGCACACATCAGCTATGCATGGTGTAGGCACTTGAATTTTATTGCCTATTAAGGAAAATATGTGGCAAATTAATGCAATAATTATCAATTAATTATTGATTTATTAAGGGATTTAAATAAATAAATTCCTAAAATAAATGAGTAAATAATTTATAATTGGATAAGATCCAGTCAAATAAGTCTGACTTAAAGCCTAAGAAAGTGAAAGGCCCAAGCCCGCATAATTAGGTCAAAATGGATCAATCAGACTGCGAGTTATTTATGGGGCATCCTCATACTTCACCTATATAAGGAGTCCTCCTCCATTCATTCCACATACATTCAAAGACTTGAAGACATAAACGCTCTGAAGAGATCAAGAACACGAGCAGCTCTCCCTTGAGATCTTCAAGCATCTTCAAGTCAAGAACGTCAAGCGATTCGGGATTAAGGTGCGGAGCCCCCCAAATCAAGCGTTCTTCATATACTAAGTTCTTCGGTGTTCTTCGCGCCAAGAACAACATACGACCCGGGATTAAGGTGCTAAGCCCCCCAGATCGAGTGTTCTTAGGATCAAGTACGTTTAATCCAAACAAAGGCTCGACGCTTCTGGATTAACACTATAAGGTCCCAAATCCGAGTTCGGACAAGCTTTAACTGAAGATCCGACTCAACACACACAGCCAACGCGGTCAAGTCAACAAGTCAAAGTCAAAGTCAAAGTCCAAATTGGTTCGAGAGAAGAATCAGAGGATTGATAGAGATTGTTCCTAAATTTTCAAGTTCAATCCGTCTGGATTATCATTGTAATTCTTTTGTGTTTATTTCATTATAAATACAAAAATTTATTGTTACAAATTTTGGCACGCCCAGTGGGACAGTCTCTACCTCTCATCTCTTCTCTCAACAAGTTCGAAGATACAAAGTATGACTCCTCTTAGGATCACGATAAAAAGGTCATCTACCTCAAAGCCTTTAGAGCTACAAGCTGCGAAGATGCAAGTTATGACTCCGCTAAAGATTGCGATACGAAGGCAAACTGCATCAAAGCCTCAAGAGTTGCAAATTAAAAATGCTGAACTCGTTACAAGAAGTATGTTTGAAGCCTCCTCAGAGACAAACCATGTGGTTGGGATTGCTCTTAACAAGCCATTGCACGGAGACAAAAATAGTGAAGATGATTCTACCTACTCAACTCCTCACTCAATACCAAGCTCACCATCTACCTCAGCTGCAGCAGCAGTGATGACAACAAATACTATGACCATTGAGGAACAACTAGCAAGTATGATGAGAGTCATTGAAGGACTCACGAAGCATATGAAAGCTCAAGACGTAAAAATCTCCATACTTATGAAGAAAATGGAGAATGTGGAGACAAGTCATGCAAATGAGAAACAAGTTGGGGATGAGCACAAGAAAGAAGACTCAGCAAAACACCATCCTCTTGAAAAGAAGCCAGTTGAAGAAGAAATACAAATTTCAACTGACAAAATGCTTCCTGTGAACCAACTGAAGAACATCGTTTTAGAGACGATAAAACACAAGTTTGAAGGAAGCTCAAAATCTTCTTCAAGATACGCCAAGCCATATACAAAGAGGATTGACAACTTGAGGATGTCAACTGACTACCAACCTCCCAAGTTTCAATAATTTGACGACAAAGGCAATCCAAGACATGTGGCGCACTTCGTCGAGACATGTAATGATGCTGGGACCAACGGAGATCACATGGTGAGACAATTCGTCCGATCTTTAAGAGAAAATGCCTTTGATTGGTACATCGACTTGGAAGCCAACTCCATTTACAGTTGGGGGCAAATGGAAAAAGTATTCCTCAACCGCTTCTATAGCACACGAAGAACTGTAAGCATGATGGAACTAACAAATACTTGTCAAAGAGATAAAGAATATGTCATTGACTACATCAACCGGTGGAGGAGCCTAAGCCTCAATTGTAAAGAAAAGTTGTCAGAAACTTCAGCTATTGAAATGTGCATTCAAGGGATGCAATGGAATCTTAGCTACATACTCCAAGGAATTCGACCTAAAACTTTTGAAGAGTTGGCTTCAAGAGCTCACGACATGGAGTTAAGCTTGATATCAAATGACATCGAGTGGCCCTCTATTCAAGACTCTTACGGGTTTGAATACATGTCCTTCGATGAGCCCTTGGAAGGGGAACCACAAACAAAGTCTGTTGTTTCTATAAAGATTAACAGAAATGAAGTTGAAGTAAGAGAAAATAGTGCAGCCCAAGATTGGGGGCAATGAACTGTTGATAAATCAAATCATGCTCCTTGACATGAGCAAAAACTGTCTGCATTACGCTCCTTGATACGAGCTTAAACTACCTAAAAACTCTCAAGTCCCACAAGTTATGCTCCTTGATATGAGCTAAAACTATCTACAAGTCACACTCCTTGATATGAGTTAAAACTATCTACAAGATACGCTCCTTGATATGAGCTTAAACTATCTAAAATAAGTCGAAGCTCCTCGACACGAGCTAAAACTATCTGCATTATGCTCCTTGATACGAGCTTAAACTGTCTAACTCAAATTAAATCTCCTTGAGAAGAGACGAAACTCTCTACATGTTACGCTCCTCGACACGAGCTAAAAATGTCCATACAATACTCCTTGATACGAGTTTAAACTATCTACACACAAGGCTCCTTGATATGAGTATAAACTATCTACACATCAAATCAAATCTCCTTGGGAAGAGAATAAACTCTCTACACACAAAGCTCCTTGACATGAGTGAAAAATGTCCACACAAGGCTTCTTGACACGAGTATAAATTGTCTACAAGTTCAAATTCAAGACTCATTGACACGAGTATAAACTGTCAGCAAATTCAAGTTCAACGCTCCATGACGCACGAGCCTAAACTGCATGTTACTCCTGGCCCGCATGAGTATAAAATGTGTACGGCACCCCCATTCAAATTAAATCATGTCTCTTGAACTACGTTTTGACTTGATCATCTTCAAAGAGGTATGTAGGCAACTTAGCACTCTGCTAAGTTCAGTTATAATTCAGGCTATTCATATCAAGTTGGTGAAGCAAGCAATAAAATTCAATTATGTTGATCAAGAAATGAATTGTCGCAATTTGTTCACCTCAACACAAAGGCGTCCGTGAACAAAATGCGAGGGGGCATTTGTAGGCACTTGAATTTTATTGCCTATTAAGGAAAATATGTGGCAAATTAATGCAATAATTATCAATTAATTATTGATTTATTAAGGGATTTAAATAAATAAATTCCTAAAATAAATGAGTAAATAATTTATAATTGGATAAGATCCAGTCAAATAAGTCTGACTTAAAGCCTAAGAAAGTGAAAGGCCCAAGCCCGCATAATTAGGTCAAAATGGATCAATCAGACTGCGAGTTATTTATGGGGCATCCTCATACTTCACCTATATAAGGAGTCCTCCTCCATTCATTCCACACATATTCAAAGACTTGAAGACATAAACGCTCTGAAGAGATCAAGAACACGAGCAGCGCTCCCTTGAGATCTTCAAGCATCTTCAAGTCAAGAACGTCAAGCGATTCGGGATTAAGGTGCGGAGCCCCCCAAATCAAGCGTTCTTCATATACTAAGTTCTTCGGTGTTCTTCGCGCCAAGAACAACATACGACCCGGGATTAAGGTGCTAAGCCCCCCAGATCGAGTGTTCTTAGGATCAAGTACGTTTAATCCAAACAAAGGCTCGACGCTTCTGGATTAACACTATAAGGTCCCAAATCCGAGTTCGGACAAGCTTCAACTGAAGATCCGACTCAACACACACAGCCAACGCGGTCAAGTCAACAAGTCAAAGTCAAAGTCCAAATTGGTTCGAGAGAAGAATCAGATGATTGATAGAGATTGTTCCTAAATTTTCAAGTTCAATCCGTCTGAATTATTATTGTAATTCTTTTGTGTTTATTTCATTATAAATACAAAAATTTATTGTTACACATGGAAGAGCTAATCAGATCAAATAAATACGGATAACCCTCAATATTAACATGTAAACTCATAATATTCCATACATACATAAGCTAATCAATTCATATGGCATACTTTGAGAGATAGGTACAAGCATCAATCCTACGATGTAATTAGCAAAGTCACAGTATAAAATGGGATCTCCATAGAAGAGAAAAAAAAAAGCTCAATGTGTGAAATACGTTCAATGAGAGTACTTAAACCATTGAACTTAAGAGCTTGTACTATTTAAAATTTGTAGGAATAGAGTTAAAGCAAATACTAAGATTGTGAAATATAAGTCACAATTAATAGTATAAAATAATATGAACTCACAATATGTAAGTTGAGAACTAACAAAAGTGCAAAGACTCACCAGAGAATGATCAATCTCAGAAGATGCCAAAGAAAGAACACCAGACAGGGTTTCAAGAGCTATCCCTGAAGAAATAAAGCACAGAGGGCAAACAACAAAGAGAAAATGATGAATCATAGTGTCCAAACAACAACAAAAGAGAGGAAGTTGTAGCACAGTAAATAAGAAACATTATAACTATCTAATCCATAGGGTTATTTTAGACATTATGAACTAAGAACATGAATTAAATACCGGCAGCATCATAGCTAGACTCTGGATTGTTGGAATTAAAGCGCCACCTCCCATCACTTTGACTAAGAGCCTGCCAAAAAATTAACAGAATTCAGACTTTGAGATCTACATAGACTGACAGCTTTTGGAGAAAGCACATTACTAATCTAAATAGGCAACAAGTCTAGAGTCCACCTTTATTGAGCGAAAAATTTTATCAGCATCTTCAAGTTGAACATCCACTTCAGATGTCTGATCCTGCATACCAAACAAAAATACAAGCACGAACTTAGATCTAAAGAGGAGAAATAATTAAAAGATTATCACAATAAAAAACTATCCGTTCCAACAAAGTTGACACATTTTCCTTTTTGGTTTGTCCCATAAAAGTTGACACATTTCCAAAAGTGGAAATAGAATCAATACAACTAACCTCTCAATAAACTTTATACTAAAAAATGTCACACATAACTTACAATACACTTTATTTATTAACCAAAAAATACCTAATTACCCCTAAATAGTGCACTAATCTACATGCACAAAAAAATATGTAAACTTCTCCGGTACGGAGGGAGTAGATCAGTAGATGACAAATGAATGATTCTGTAAAAGCTAATTAAACGATTGCAATTTTGTTAATGTGCATTTACTATATGGACACCTTTACTAGGTTGCAAGTTTAACACTTCTACTTTCTTCTTCTGATAAACCTACTTTTGTTAAACATTGTAGGCACATCAACTGAGAGAAACCCACCTGAAATTTAATGCAAAGAATTATTACCTTTATAAGCACCAAACCTCCGACAGAATAGTAAAACTCAAGAAGAGACTTTGCACCATTTAAAGAACTTTTCAATCTAGATTCAATTCCCTGCAGACAGAGGAAGAAAGGCAACAGAATTATTTTCACATCAAATAACAATAAGTTTACAAATATTGCAGAATATTATGAAATAAAGATTAGCAATACCCTGAAATCTTCATTATTGAGCTCACACTTCAGAATGCTATTAACTCCTAATGCGTGGAATAAATCCTTTAAAACTGAGGAAGTAGACGACAATGTGTCCACCACAAATGCACAAGCAGAAGTTCTTGCATCGGGATTCTTTTCAATCCCAAGAACCTCAAATGTTTTTAATGCTTTATAAGTCTCCTCCAGACTGGACATAGATACAATTAAATGAGACCAAGTATCTTAAGCCAAAAATGTCCAGCATTTAAGCAACAACCACATTTATCAAATAGAAGAATTGCACAAATGTTGTCATTCTGCATCATACAGTGGAAAAACAAAATCCCTTTCCATGATTTAAGTAAAGTCGAAGTCAAGAGGCAATTTATATAAAAACAATGGCCTAATTTATCAATATTATTCAGGAAAATCTAACAGTTACGTACAGCTAGTACAAATAATCAGTGTTGCGCAGCACTAGATTAATCACATTTCAACGTCTAGTATTAGTATAAACAAAAAACACATCTTCCAATCTATCAATAAGCTAGAACTTACAAAGATTTACACACTAAAATATTTTCTCCACCCCCTCCGCACAATTAATTACACAATTTATACTCCAACATATAAAAAGCAAAATAAATCAACAATTTCAATGGGGAGTATCCGCAGAGAAAATTTAAATTGCAAACATATGTAATACCAAAAGGTAGAATGGGTTTTAAAGAGAGTTCATAATTTGACCTTCCCGTAGATCCATCATTCAGAGAAAAGAGCTCCAATGCAGCAGATCGATGGGATTCAGATACCGGATTGAAGATGGCTGATTCGTAGGTAGACGCCAACAGTACAACGGCTACAATCAGGATTTCTAAATCTCTGACCATTTCTGAGAAAAATTTTCAAACGAGAAGATGATTAGTGATTGAAACCTAGCAATTCTTTAGGATACCTAAGATAATGAGATACTTACTGACCGGAGCAAAATGGGGTCGTCGTTTCAGGTGGGTTTTGGGGGTGGACTGTTATTTTGTGTGCTCTACTCCCTATAGAAGACTTAAGAGGCAAGAATGACGTATTATGAGATTCCATTTCTACCCTCGATCTATAATTTGGTCTTTTACGTGTCTATTGGATTACTAGTACATAATTAGGGCTTCGGGTACCCGTGGGTAATATCCTATCGAATAAGGGTAGGGTAGAGCATATTTTGATATCGGGTAAGGTAGTACCCGCACCCGTTTGAAAATTTGAGGGTAGGGATAGGGTATGGTATTTACAAAATACCCGATTACCTTACCCGATTATCCGCTTACTTTATTTATATATATCTGGAATATATTTTATTATATTTTATATTTAGTATATATTATTATATTTTATATTTATACATAGACATATAGATATATGTTTTTGTATAATCTGAAATATGGTTCCACATTATAACGTACATAATTGTGTACATCACATTGCTTATTTGATTTAAGAAAATAAAAGACTTCAAGTGACTAATAAAATGATACCCCTCTAATATTTTATATCAATTTTTATTTTAATTATTGAAGGATTGAGGCGGCTACTCACATCTCAATTTTTTTTTTATCTTTTGCATTTACTTTGATTTTCTTACATCATTGTGTATTTTAGAGTGGTATATTATTTGGTTGACAACGTTAATCATTTAAAAATTCCAGATAACAGTTTATCCACGGATTATCCATTACCCGATCAAACTTATCTTGGTTGGTTGTTAACCATGTTTTCTTTTCCATCAATTTGCCATTAAAACTGAGCTCTGAAATGATACGAAGTCCAAGAAAGAAAAAAAAGAATGAATATTACAAATAAAAAAGAAAGAAGGAATAATTGTTGAGAGTGAAAATAAGCGTATTTTAGTGTTCAATTTAACACCTATATATGAGAATTGTTGTTATATATTAGCACAATGGTCTTATATTCATTATATTTGAGAAAAATGTGCACTTGAGGTGTTTTGTAGTGTTTTAGGTGGAAAAATGATCAAAAGCGCAAAGTTAGAGAAAATGTGCAACTTGTGCATGAATGATGGAAAAATGCACGTCCTCGTAATTTTTCTGTATTTCTGTGGAGATCAAAACTGGTAGTGTGATACATGGTTGGAAAGCCACAGAAGAGTTGGCATAAAGAACATCCCAATCGGATTTCAAACGAGAAAATTATGATTAAAGTGGTGACGTCGCGCAAGTTGTGCCGAATAAAACGGCTGTGCAACTTTGCATGACTTGTTACACATTTAAATTTTGGATTCTCTGTGAATTCTTTAAATGGAGAAAGCCAAGGAAAAGAGGATCGCGTGAGCATAAGAATCATTAAAATCAGAGATCGGACGAGGAAGTTATGCTTAAAATTGTGAAGTCGCTCAGATGGCAGCGAGAATTTCCGAGAATTTTCGGAAATTTCCAAAAATTGTCTATTTCTTGGAGCACAATTAATCTCCTTATCACATAATCCTCCATGATTTACCCATATCTTTTATTTCTTTATTTAAGTCCCTTCTCACACCTATATATATTTTACATTATTATTCATTGTGAGAGAGAGTCACATCCATCCTACACCATCCCACAAGGGGGATTCACCCCCCAACCATCATCCACATCCTTTCCTCCATCCGTCCATTATTTTGAAGATTCATTTGTGGAACTAAGAGGAGGATTCAAGACGGAGAAGAATGCGACGACTCCCGCATCTAGCGTTTATTTGGTTTCTTAAATTATCTTGTAATTTTTCAGATATTCGGGTAAGATCTATCCAACACCCATTATTGTTCTTCGTAACATCATGGGCTAGAGCCTTTTTTGTAGAACTAGGGTTGTGAAGGTTTTACGAATTAATTGAACTTTCGTGTGTAAACTCCATACAACACTACTTGTGGATTTATTTTATACATGATTGTGTTTTCTTAATCCATATTCACGGTCATTTTGTGCATCTTCAATTGGTATATAGAGTTTGAATATATATCTTGGTTGTAGATTGAGTGTGTTCACCGCTGAACAGGATTCCATGTTATGATTTTAAGTGAGGGGACTCCGAAGCTTCATTAGAACTATCGTATATGAATACTTATTAATTGAATTGAATTCGGGTTATTAAGTAGGATAAAGAGGATAATTTTATAGTACCTATAAAGGGAGATTATATCAGGTTAGAGTACCAATTGGCCAGAGAAATATTTGATACTGATAGTACCTAGAAAGGGGGTAGAATTATATCTCTTGTTCCGAGGTTATTCACACATGTTACACACATGTTTACTTGTGTCTATAGAGTATATATGCATGGTTTAGTGATGCGTCCATATTCCGCAAGGCAGAGTCGGACATCAACACACGAAAGGAAAATTAATGCGTGAAACTGGATTATCCTAGAGCTACCTATTCTCCTACTTGATCCGCTTTCGTATTCTTCGAGTGATATTTTATTTAATTTGTTATTTTAATTAATTATTTATTAGTTAATCATTCAATCCTTAAACGTTATTGTCTTACGTCTTAATTAATTTAGTAAATAATTAAATTGATAATACGCCGTCCTTTGGGTTCGATAATCACTTGGTCATTTGCTTAAGCTGCAACTGATATCCTTAATACTTGGGGATTAATTTTGCATGCAAAGAAAACGCGCATCAAGTTCTTGGCGCCGCTGCCGGGAACGGCTGTTATTATTAGTTTATTATTTCTAGTTGATTAAGACTTTTATTTGTGATTATTTATTACTATCTAACCTTAAAATTTTCTGAGGTACTTGTGCACTAGGAAAAGAAGAGGAAGGAAAGGGACGAATAACACACTGTGCTAAATATGGCCGGAGCAAGATTGAATCCAGATAATATTGCCATACGTGAAATTTTCACGAACAATGGAATTAGTAACATGGGGTTGATATGAGTAAGGGGGGAAGATGATGATTTTAAGATACATCCTGCTCTTATTACCATGATGGAGAAGAATCCATTTTTTGGAGGTCAATTTGAAGATCCATATCAGCATCTCCGAAAATTTCTTAATTATGCAAACACTGAGAAAGGTGTTGGAGCTAATGATAATGCTAGAAGAATCGCCCTATTCAAGCTCTCTTTGATTGATGGAGCGGAAGCTTGGTATGAGACTCTTGGTGCCACATATTGCACTACATGGGACCAACTGCAGCAGAAGTTCTTGGAGAGATACATGCCACCCTCAAGGATCTTAAGAATGAAGCAAGACATCACTCAATTTGTGATAAATCAGGATGAGAAGTTCTATGAGGCGTGAGACAGGTTTAAAGATATGCTTAGGAGGTGTCCACAGCATGGAATGTCTAAGGCATAGTACATAAGCATCTTCTACTATGGATTGGACTGTGAGTCACGTGTTTTTATTGATGCATCATCAGGAGGAGCATTGTTATCTAAGACAGTACTTGAAGCAGAAAAGTTGTTTGAAGACATCTATATGAATTCACGTGATTGGCCTGTAGAGAGAGATAGAGGATCATATGTACTTGGCAAGGTAGCACAAGTTGAACATCAAGTGGTGAAGCCGAGTAAGGATAATGAGATCGTCTCTAGTTTAGCTAACATCCACAAACTACTAGAGTCCCAGCAGAAGCAGATTACAGAGTTGACACTAAGGAGGCCTAGTATGCAGCAGCACAAAGTGAAGAGTGTTGAAGATACCTTTAATCAATACATGGCTGAGAATGATGCAAGAGTTGACCGTATTGAGGCTTCCATGAATGTTGATCATGCAGATTTATCTAAACAGTTGAAGGACCTTAATTCGATTATGGGGCATATGGTCGCAAATATGAATCAATTGACACAAACGTGGAAGAATAATGCCATCATATTGAGGTCTGGTACACAGTATGAAGGTCCGATGAAGCCAGTGAGCGGAAACAAAGAAAGTAGGAGCATTGTTCGACCAACACCACCTCGTTCGACCTGACCTGATGGTCAAATTGAGATTGAACAGCTTTCAGAAAAATAAAATCCCGATGCTCTGTTTTATGTCCCGCCGTTCGACCAACACACATTCGTTCGACCAGACCATCTTGGTCGAACGCTGGTCTAACAAAAATAGGGAGAGATGATATCGCAATCAGAGCCGCCGTTTGACTAAAGTATGTCCGTTCAACCAGACCATCTTGGTTAAACGATGGTCGAACAACACCTGGAGAATTTGAACTCGCGATCAGAGACATTGTTCGACCAGCCACAGTCTATTCGACCGGACTAATTTGGTCGAACAGAGATCGAACAACTTCGTTCAGCGCCCATTTTGATACTGAATGCTACACCTATTGTTCAGAATACTCCAGAGCCGTCCAAAGAGCAGAATACTGAGCTTATAGTTGAGAAAAAATGGGAAAGAGTAAAGATGTTAAGAGCCGAGAAGCTTAAACTGCATATGGATAATGAAGATGTTGTTTTCTCTCTTAATCATGCAATGAAGATGCCCATGGAGACTCAATCATGCCAGAGCATAGATGTGATTTCTAACTTGTTTAATCTTGATTTTTCTAAGAGAGATGATTCTGAATTCGAGTGGAAGATTGACAAGGAGGTGTCTAGACATCCATGAGAGGTAGGTAATTCCAAGGATCATATTCTTGTTACCAAGAAAGGCGAGGTGTTGAGTGTAGACAAGAAGAGGGAAAGAAAGTACTTGAAGGTGAGGATGCGATAAGACCATCCTCTGATCCAGTAATCTACAAAGTGGTATACCGTCTTGACTATCCGACATTAAATATGAGCGCCTGTTGGGGGCTTGTCCCTTCCGTTTTATTGCTTTATTATTTTTTCCGTGTGTGTAAATTTTTTTTATTTTTAAGGTGCTTACTAATCGGCAATTACATCTCTTTTCAAACTTAGTTTTGACTTACATTTCTACTAAGTTTGGGGGGTGTGATGTACTTACCTCATTGCAGCACCAAGAGTATAATCTTTTCTTTGTAATGTTTGCTAGAGAAATTGATTTTTGCAGTATGTTGAAACTTTAATTAATTTTGATGTGTCGATTTTTTGCAATTTGCCTAGTGTTCAGTGGTGTTTCTAGTGTGTAGAGTCGATTAGATAGTCAATTGAGTCTTTCTTATAATTCTCATATTTTATTATTAATGAATCTGTAATGATGAGTGTGTTTGAGTTTTGATGATAGAAAAAGGTAATTGGAGTGGCAAGACGAGTTCTACATTGAGGTTTTGACTTGAGGAGCTCGTGCATTTTGAAGGAGAAATTAGTTGCAATCATTTTCTTTTTCTAAATTTTTTGTGTGCTTTTAATTCATGAGAGTGGAAGGATTGAGTTTGTACTTGTGATCTATGTGAACTTATATTTTTAGAATTGTGCCTAAAATTCATATGCTCTTGAAATTGATGAAGGAAGTATACTTGAGTTATATCACGATATGAAGTTCTATGTGTACTTGAGGGATATTGCTTACCATGAAAAGTGCTCTGTTACTTGTAAAAAAACCCATGTGAGATTTTGAGCCTTGTTGATCATGTTACATAATCCATGATATTTCTTTCTGGTGAGTGTCATTCTTGTGCATGTATTCTAGAACTTGCCTCTTGTCTTACCTGAAACTATATGTGTTAGATGATGGGAGATGATTTTAGGTCATTCTTGAATTTATAAGTCACTTAGCTAAATAATTTCCTACCAATAATGTTTATCCGTAGTTAGCCCCGTTGAGCCCTAAAACCTTATTCTTTGGCATCCTATGAGAAATAACCAGTTTGGCATCTGAATTTTTTTAGCCTTGATTGTCCTTCTAGAAGGGAATTAATGGCTTTTCAAAGTATGTTGATGTAGTTTGATAACAATTTGGGAATGAATAAAATAGGTGTTGAAAACAGTGATTGAGCTTGAAAATGCATCGAAGGAAAATCATGTAGTGCTTAAATCTAATACTTCATGGAACAAAGCACCCTAGGGTAGTGCTTAAATCTAGTACCATATGGAGGATGCGAGAGGTAGTGCCCAAAACTGGTACCTCAAGAAAAAAAGAAAAAAAAGAGAAGGAAAAAAGTGTTGTGCTTGAAAGAGAAAAGTCAAAAGAGTTGAGGAGGATGTTGTACTTAATTGAAGTGAAGAGGAAGAATGAAAGATCATGATAGGCGCGCTTGATTAATCCGAGTTTTGAGTCACTTATCCATATATTTCCTACCTTAACCAAAGAGCCAACATTACATCCAAAAGAAAAGTCCTTTTTGATCACATTGTTGAATCATACTTTTAGTGGTGGAGAGTTTAAGACATCTAGCAAGCTTATGGTTACGCATGCACTTGAATTGAATCTGAGCATAAACACTATAACCCATAAGTGTACATCTTTTACACTTGAGTGCGAGTGATATATACTTCACGTGAGAACATGTCAATAGAGCATTTGAATTGGTGGTGATTGTCTTAACTTGTATGCTATGAATTGATTATTACATGTAATGAGAGTTGCATGACCTAAGTTGAGGACAATTGCATTTGAATAGGGTATTTGTTATAGTCCTTGTTTTCCCCGCTAATTTTCTTACTCTCTATATCTTTATTTTTATTTTGTTACCTCGGGACGAGCAACTGGTAAGTTTGGGGGTTTGTTGAGAGTGAAAATAAGTGTGTTTTAGTGTCCAATTTAACACCTGTTTGATGAGAATTATTGTTATATTATATTTGAGAAAAATGTGCACTTGAGGTGTTTTATTGTGTTTTAGGTGGAAAAAGGATCAACAGTTAAAGTTGGAGAAAAGGTGCAACTTGTGCATGAATACTGAAAAATGCACGTCCTCATAATTTTTCTGTGTTTTTGTGGAGATCAAAATTGGTAGTGTGATATATGGTTGGAAAACCACAGAAGAGAGGGTCGTTTTGGCGTAAAGAACACCCAATCGGATTCCAAACGAGAAAGTTATGATCAAAGTGGTGACGTCGCGCAAGCTGTACCGAATAGAATGGTTGTGCAACTTTGCATGACTTGTTATACATTTAAATTTTGGATTCTCTGTGAATCTTTATATGGAGAAAGCCAAGGAAAAGAGGATCGCGTGAGTATAAGAATCATTAAAATCGGAGATCGGACGAGGAAGTTATGCTCAAAATTGTGAAGTCACGCAAATGGCAGCGAGAATTTTCGAGAATTTTCGAAAATTTCCAAAAATTGTCTATTTCTTGGAGCACAATTAATCTCTTTATCACATAATCCTCCATGATTTACCCATATCTTTTATTTCCTTATTTAAGTCCCTTCTCACATCAATATATATTTTACATCATTATTCATTGTGAGAGAGAGCAGCACAATTAATCTCCTTATCACATAATCCTCCATGATTTACCCATATCTTTTATTTTCTTATTTAAGTCCCTTCTCACACCTATATATATTTTACATCATTATTCATTGTGAGAGAGAGCCACATCCATCCTACACCACCCCACAAGGGGGGTTCACCCCCAATCATCATCCACATCCTTTCCTCCATCCGTCCATCACTTTGAAGATTCATTTTTGGAATCAAGAGGAGAACCAAGAGGAGGATTCAAGACGGAGAAGGACGCAACGACTCCCGCATCTAGGGTTTATTTCATTTCTTAATTTATCTTGTAATTTTCCAGATATCCGGGTAAGATCTATCCAATACTCATGATTGTTTTTTGTAACATCATGGGCTAGAGCCTTTTTGGTAGAACTAGGGTTGTGAAGGTTTTCACGAATTAATTAATCTTTCGTGTGTAAACTCCATACAACACTACTTGTGGATTTATTTTATATATGATTGTGCTTTCTTAATTCATATTTACGGTCGTTTTGTGTATCTTCAATTGGTATATAGAGTCTGAATATATATCTTGGTTGTAGATTGAGTGTGTTCACCGCTGAACAGAATTTCATGTTATGATTCTAAGTGAGAGAACTCCGAAGTTTCATTAGAACTATCGTATATGAATACTTATTAATTGAATTAAATTCGGGTTATTAAGTAGGATAAAGAGGATAATTTTATAGTACATATAAAGGGAGATCATATCGAGTTAGATTACCAATTGACCAGGGAAATAATTGATACTATAGTACCTAGAAAGAGGAGTGAAATTATATCTCTTGCTCTGAGGTTATTCACACGTGTTACACGCATGTTTACTTGTGTCTATATAGTAGATATGCATGGTTTAGTGATGCGTCCATATTCCACAAGGCAGAGTTGGATATCAACACACGGAAGAGAAATTAATGCGTGAAAATGGATTATCCTAGAGCTATCTATTCTTCTACTTGATCCGCTTTCGTATTCTTCGAGTGATATTTTATTTAATTTATTATTTTAATTAATTATTTATTAGTTACTCATTCAATCCCCAAATGTTATTGCCTTTGGGTTCGATAATCACTTGGTCGCTTACTTAAGATGCAACTGATATCCTTAATACTTGGGGATTAATTTTGCGTGTAAAGAAAACGCGCATCAATAATCAAAATGGGTGAATCCAGCAAGAAGAAGATTATCCTTTATTCGTTGACGGGTTATTGGTGAGGATCGTAGTCAGCCGCACAGCCGTCTCTACCAAAAGCAGCAGTGTTGCTCCCACACCATCTAATACCACCACCAACAGCAAGGAAAATCATTCGATTGTTACGGTTAATTGAATCATGACATACTTCCTCCATTCCACAAATGTTTGCACCCCACTTTATGCATAAATATTAAGAAAAGTGATAACTTTTAGGGATATTATGATATTTTTGGTAATAAATAAATAATAAAGTATGTTAGGTAAAGTATGTTAGGAGTATTAGGTAAGGGTGATTTTTTGTAAATATAAAGTGTATGGGGAAGGGTTATTTTGTTTGACCTTTTGCTTTAGGAAGGTGAAAACTTTTGTGGGACAACCCAAAATGGAAAGTGTGTCATCTGAAATGGAACAGAGAGAGTATATTAATTAAGGGCGCGACTATCCAATTTTACTATATGTACCCCATAAATAAATAAGAAAAAAAATCCTTATGTGTTAATTAAGACATAAATATCCTTATATAAGTTATAAATTAAGATTATTAATTATTCTAACCCAAATCTCTATATGCAACCCAATCTCATGAATTATAAACCCTAATAGCCTTTCATCACTATTGAACAAGAAGAATGATCATGATCAAGATGTTGAGTTTAATACTTATTTTTTAAATTAAGTCACACAAGTTTTAGTTCTTAGTTATTTTTAAGTTTAATCAACGCATTTCCATCATGATGTCTACCTTAAAACTGTGAGAACTCAAATTGTTTGGACGCTACAAACGAACAATATTTTTCTGTTCGGTTTCTGCAACCGAACAGAAAAATTGAGTTGGCTACTTATAAGTGTTCGATTAGTGTAATCGAACACCTTTGAGGCACATATATGTATCTCTAATTCATTTCAACCATCATTTTGCACTGAAAACTAAACTACTTTTTTTTTCTTTTTATCTTTTACATCAATCCACCCATCTCCATTTTTCTATATAAATACTTTTTTCCTCTTTTTTTTTTTAATTACCATCTTTTACTTTAGGTACTTGTATCTCTTGGAACATATCGTTCTTATTCGATTTGTGTAATCTTACTATTCCCAGACATGTTTGATTAAACTCTAAAGTAGTTTGAAGGTATTCATTTCCGTTCTTAATTTCTCTCAGTATTCTCTTCTTCTTTTCTGTGTTCACATGGTGCGTTGAAAGGAAGAACTGTTCTTTCTTCTTCTATTCGCGTGGTTTGATGGAAAGAAAGGGGTTCGATTGTTCTACTAATTAAGATGTATAATGAATTTGCTTTTAATTAAAAAGGTAAAATGGTCTAAAATAGGGTATATATAATCATTTATGTATATATCTTCTAATTTTAGTGGGGTATATGTAGTAATTGGGGTATGTTTAGTAGAATTGGAGGATACGAATAGCCGCTACAATTAATTAATTATGTGCTAACGATTTTCTACAAGTAGAGAGATTAAACGGGCAGCTCTAATATATTGGGTTTAGCCCTAATATGTCAAAGGCTAAATAGGCCGCAGACTAAACATATCTTTTATTAACTAAACGAAGGTTTTTACTGGTTGAGGTGTCATCTCCTCCTTAATTCAAGGTTGATGTGGCGCATTCTCAGTTAGTCTTTTTTGCTTCTTTTGATTTTAATATATGTGCCTTCTTTATCATTTATTCAAAAATGAAGGATTAATTTGGAAAAGTAATTTTAGGAGAGAGGGTAAAAAATAATTTCCATCATTCACACATCTTGAAACCTAAAATTCTCTTGACGTCGTTCTCTCTTTCACTCATCGCAATCGGACCTAAAACCTTATGATACAATTTCGTTATTATTTAAAATGGTTATTCGATTTTGGTTAAAAAATTTTGCCACACCTGAATAGTTTATCGAAAGATGAGGTTTTCAGGATGGAAATGCATGTTATGGAGGAGAAAGAACTAATGAGATCAGGTAACTTTATGGGTATATCGGATTGAGATTACTGAAGTTCGTTCGTTCATCACTATTCTTGAATAACTCTTTCCTTGTTTTTATTTATTTATTATTTTTTTATTTTATACAGTATTGAGGAGGGTTTTCATCATCTCCCTATCCAGTCCCTTCTCTCGGATTTTAATTCATTCTCAAAAATGGTACTATGAAATACTTGATGGTTTAAATGATTGTTTTTTTTATTTCAAATACACTGGTGTGCCTAATTAAATCTGCATTTTTATTTATTTATTTTTTAATGCTGAAGCGAAGTATTCGTGTTGTTACTCCTTTTTTCTGTCGTATAATTATTTTCTCAATTAAATGGAACTATTTATAGAAGTATCACCGCAGAGAGTGGACATAGAGCATTCTCATACTCAAGAGGTCGGATCTTGCCCCTCCGGAAAGTCCAATAAACCTCGAATAGTGGTCAGTAAGTTTCCATTACTTTAGCATAGATGTCTTTTCGGAGTCATTTTCTTATAAATCATTTTCATGGTATTCTTATAAAACATTTTCATGGTACTTAAAAGGCAAAAGTTCCTGCGCCCCGGGACACACCGTGCCCCCATGTGAATACAACCCTTCCCTCCATATTTTATTTAAATATATGTATGTATTGCTACGGGTTTATCACTCTTCTTATAATTAGTATTTGGCATTCATAGATATTGTGCATTAGATCAGTCTTACGTTCCGCATCTACTAGATGAACCCCAATGATATAATGATTCTATCATAACACCTATGCAACTTGCATTGAACAAATTTAATTTTCTTGATGGACTTGACTGTTGTTTTGCAGGATGCCCATTGCCCAATCAATGTGTAAAAAAAATCTGCATATAATGATACCAACTTTAGTTCTTACAGATAGTGGATCAAGCTGTGAGTTAACTTCTTCTTCGACTCATTTTTTCATGAACATATTTAAGAAATATCACAAGAACCATGTTTTAAAACTGTTAAGAAAACTTTAATTTCTTTTTACTATTTTGAATATTGAAACATTTTTGTGTGATATAGGATGGAGAGAAGACTAAACGCTGGTGAAACATTCTTTTATTACTACTAGATTTAAAACGTGCGTTGCACGTTAGTACTTTGTAATATATACACTTGTTAATTGTATATGAAATTAAAATATAATACTTATTCCGCCCTATAAACAAATTCACACTTTTTATTTTTAATTGTTACCAAGAATTTACTTGAATGGTTTTGAGGCCCCCATTTATCTTAATAAATCAACCACAATATATATGGAGGCTCTTGAGTGCCATAATCCCTCAAAATACCAATTATGAGTTGCTTAAAATCTAAGTGATTGTGCAGAACATAATCATTTGCAACAATATAATTACTCCATCACAACATTTTCAAGAATATGTATTACATTAAACTAATGAAAGATGATAATGTTATTTTATGAATAATTTATAGTATAAATGAAAGCGATAACATTTTAAAGTAAAAATGATAAAAAAAAAAATTATTGTAAAATTGTCTCACACGCAAGACTTACTCATAAAAAATATATAGTGGTTCAAAAATGTTTTGCAATTTTTGTAGAAGATGCAAAATAGTTAATTATTTATAAAATTTTATATTAACAAAATATTAATAATTTTCGTAATTAGTTGTTATAAAGCTTTCAAAGTATAATAAAATAGAAGATGTCAAATAATTAAAAGGTTCGTGCATTTAATAATAAAAAAAATAAAACAAAACAAAATTTTCAAACTTATTATTAGTTATAATACTAAGTCCTTGTTCATACTAATTGAAGTGAGTATTTAAAGATATTAATGTGGATACATTGAATGTTTGAAATAAAATGAAATTTGATTTTTTTAAAATTTGTTTCATTATTTTATTATTTAATATGGAATTATATGTTATATATCAAAATCTTTAAATATAATGTTTCATCTCTTGCTTAATTGATTAAAAGTTAATATAATATGGTAAATATAAAGATACATATATTATTATTATTTAAAAAAAAGATAATCAAAAAATTTAAAGTAATGCAATAAAACGTCTTGCTTAAGGGTAGATCTTACGTGAGATCGTCTCACGTGAGACCATTTTTCATTTTTTAAAATAGTTATCACTTTCGCTATAAATCGTTATCACTCTCGCTATAAAATGTTATCACTTTTTATTTACACTATTAACTGTTCATGAAAGAGCATTATCACTTTTACTGATTTATTATCACTTTCCTTCATAAAAGTTATCACTTTCTAACCGTCTCATGTCACTTTCACATAAGTCTCTACGTTAGACGATCTCACACAAGTCTTTACCCTTGCTTAATTGATTCCAAGTTAGTATAATATGGTAAATATAAAAATACATATATTAATTATTTTTAAAAAAACTTCATTATAAAATTTAAAGTAATGCAATAAAATGTCTATATGTTTTAAGATGATTTAATTTCTTCACAAAACCCACCCCAATGTAGTACAGTAATATTTAATTTATGTATTCATATTACTTTTTCTGAATTCATTGTTTTTTAAAGTTAAAAGGGCGTGTGTATTATATTATAGTTAAATATAACTAATAAATTATAAACATAAATAATTTCTTTAACTTACTCATAGATAATAAAATATATAATAATTAAAAAATTAAACTTTGCGTACGTTAATATATTATTGTTATTATGATGATTAATAATTGATTGGTTATTTAATTATAATAATGTTAATAATAAATTTCTATTAAAGAGAATAAAACTAATTTTTTTTAATCTTTTTATTGTAGGTATTTAGATGTTCCTCCTTATTCTCTTAATTTAATTAGTAATTTGAACAAAATTATAATATAAATTTCAGAACAATAATATTACCGTTATTTTAATATTTGTTAGAGACATTTACATTTATATATATTTTTAAATGTATTATTTAAACAAATTATTATTAATTTAATAATTTTATTTTTATTAATTATGAACCTTAAAATTCACTCTCTTAAACTTTTCAATTATTATATCACAGGGCTAATTATTTAATTTTTTGAAATTTTTATTACAATATATTATATCAAATAATACGAAAATTACATTAAAAAAATAAATAAAAGAAATATAACTAATAAAATTATATATGGTTCATCAACTACGGCAAAAAAAACAAACTTTTTATGGATGCAATCACCAAACAAGCACATTGGATGAATAGGTATAGAGGTGTAAGAGAAAAATAAAAATTACACAACTCTTTCGTTTTGCAATCTGATTCGAAAATGCCCCGCTTCCTCTTCATTTCAATTTTGTCTGCTTATTTCAATTAAATTTGTGAAATTCTCCTTTCCATTGGATACACGGTAGTCGTCGTTTCCTTTTATGATGTCGTATTCGACTACATCTTGATTTCCCTCTCATCTAACCGAGTAGCTGTGAAGCTCTTCATTACTATTGAATTTGTTCTTGAATTGCACCTCCGACGACCCCATTATCATCGTTGAAGGCAACTCCACAATTTATAATGTTTAATTTGCCTTTTCATATTATTTGAATTTATGAATTCATTAATGTGATCATATGAAAAGGTTAATAATAATAATATTAATAATAATAATAATAAGTACAAAATTGATTTAATATTGATTATGATAAATATGAAGAGTCATTATTTATTAAGATATAATGAATATAAATAATTAAATTATTAGTATTATATATCATTAATAGATGAAAGGGTAAAGATGTGTAATAAAAAAAAATAAGAAGGGATATAATTGGAAAAAAAAGTTTCTCGTATCCTTCCCACTTTGAATATATTAAGATTAAAGATAATTAATAACATTAAAAAAATTTATGTTTTTATGAAGATTAATTATTAAAATAAAGGATATGAAAAATGAAAATACATAAACATGTTTATTTCATAATTAATAATATCACTTTTAATATATTATGAATTTTAATATGATAAATAGAGGTAAAAATATAATAAAGAAATTTAGGCAGGGATAAAATGGAGAAAAAATATTAACACCTACTAAGGCACTTTTAATATATTATGATTATGATATGATTATGATTATGATGAATATTGAAACATTTTTGTGTGATCTAGGGTGGAGAGAAGACAAATCATTGGTAAAAAATGAGTTTTAGAACTTTCCCATATTAAATAAGACTATGTTCTTTTAATGTAGAATTCATGTGTGAGAAAACTAACAGACAGAAAAAGGAAGTCAAGATCATCAAAACTCAAAACTACTATTCATGATATGATGAACAAAATGATTTCGGGATGTATTGTTTCCATTTAGTATTTCAAATTTGATGTTCTCCAGTCAGCTATTTCATCCAGATTATGTTGGATATAAATGTTTTCCTTGGTTGAGTTATGACTATTGTTATTTTTCTTAATAATACTTCCTCCGTCCCGCTAGACTCTTCACTCTTCCTTTGTAAATTACAAAGGAAGAGTGAAAAGTTTAGCGGGATGGAGGGAGTAATGCTTAGTTCTTGGAACTGTTGCTTACTATGAAATGGGATCCTGAAAGCAATAATAGAGACAAAATTTGCTTTGGTGACTGAAGGATTCACAAGTCTTCAACATCCATTTCAGATATTTCCAAAATATAATTTGATATGCATAACCATTACAATTTACCTTTTGGTTTCTGTAGGAAATTTCCATACTAAATCCAATTTATCTCATGCTTGGAGCATCCTTTAGTTTAGTTGCGATAGGTATTTGGCTGAATGCTCTTGAACTCGCTCTCTCCATGTGCGACACTGTTGATATGTATGGATTTATAGTCGATCTTGGTTATAAAAAATGGTATATATTGTAGAAGAGAACGCAGGGTGAGTCCTATATCTGTATGATTTGTTACCTTCTTAATTTATCACTAGACTATATATTTTCCAGAGTCTAGACAAATTCATACCCCTCTACACGGTATGGCTTACTATAAAAAATGTAATGTCTTGGGAGTAAGTTTTTCTATGTTTTCATTGGATATAACATATTTATAATGACTTTGTCATGCTCACACAAATCTTTGTTCCTGATTTTAATCTACGTCCTTTAAGCTTATCAAGATCCACTTTCCAATGCATCCAAATTGAGCTTTGAAGTGAGTGCCATGGCTTGATTACTGCTGCCTTATTGGCATCAGAGAAATTGTTGAGGTAATGTTCTTCCGGTAACCTAGGTTAGTTTATTGTCTATGTGACTGAATTTCGTCTGATTGTCATGCAATTTGATTGCATTCTTTCAAGTCGTGATTTTGTCCCTGAAGTGCCGCAATTTTTTATATGCTTTTATAGAAGGATCTTCCGACCCACTTGCTATATGTTCCATCATCGGAAAGCAACTCAGAGTAAAGTTGGAACGAGTATTGTGCTTTAGAAAAGCTGCTGTTGAACATCGAAAATACGTGCAAAGTGCCACAGTTTATCCATTTGAGCGCTCTTCATCCAGGAGATGGCTTACTCTACATATTTCCACTCAGATAAAGCTTGCATTAGATGATAGTTTTCTTTTTTTCTGATTTGCCACAAAAATATTCAGTGACTCTTTGTTTACTCATAGTTTGGATCTTAAAACTACTTGAATTGTAGGTAGGATTTGAGAAAATATTAGGAAGAGAGAGAGAAATTTATCAGTGTGAAAGCTTTATTAGATTCAACATATCAAAAGCTCATTGTTTGGCTGATTATTAGTCGACTCTTTTGGTTACCTTCTTGGCTTCTTGTTTGATAGATAACATAATATAAGGGAGTATATATTAGAATTAAGATTTAAATGAAGATAAGTATTGGTATTATGAAAAATGAAGATTGTTTGATAGATTGTATTAAAATTGAGATAATAAAAAGATGAGATGTTTGATAAGAAATAAAAGAATGGAGATAAATGCTGTAATTTAATAATTAGATGGGAAATTACCTTTACACCCTTTCTACAATTTTTTTAATTCATTGTTATTTAAAAAAAAATCAATTTATAAAACATAATTTCTCTCTCATAGTGACACATCATCTCTTCTTCTTCGTTCATCAACCAACTCTCTCTTTCCCCTCTCTTTCTCTCATCTTCTCTGTCCTCCCACCCCTTCCCCCTTTCTCTCCCAACTTCTCTCACATTATCTCTTAATTCTTTCTGCAGTTTATCAACCTTTTTCCTTCTCCTCTCTTTCCCATCTGCCTATCTTCTCTATTCCCTCTCTTTCCACTCTCTCTCCCATCTTCTCTCTCTTTCCCATCTGCGCTCTCTTCTCTTTTCTCCCCATCTTTTCACTCTCCTCCTTCTGTAAGTTCACCCAACCACACTCTACCCCCTCATTCATTGGCTGGAATTTTTTTTTGAAAATGGAGTTATGGATCGTTACAATCTTCGAAAAAAAATATCTAAAAAAAAATCTATGAAAATCTTTGAAAATCTTTCAAGGAAATCGAATCAAAGAGGGATGAGAAGATAGGGACATTTGTGTAGTTTTTCCTCTTTATATGGTTTTACTGTACATTGCGTAATACTAATACCACGACTGAACCCTGATTCTATTTTTGAAGAAAACAGTAATTTCTAACGGGCCATTGATGTATTATCGATCCCCATTAAAAATAATACTGCCTACCAAACACTGTAAAAAGCAAAACAACAAACCACATTAACCCCTAATATGGGATACCAAATGAGCCCTTAAATGCAATAAGCCAATGTTAGAGTATATAGCAGATCTACTTGCAGTAGTAGCTATTTAATTATTTTTGCTTAGTATTAAAACTGTGTTCTTTGAGATTTATTTTCTTTTCATGTAAATTTTTATCAAATTAATTTCTACTCAGTATTGTGCATGTATAAGACATATCTACTTATACGTTAATAAGTGTTGACAATCATAAGTTTTACTATATGCATTACAACTCTGCTTTTAGATGAATTATTTTAAAATTGTGTTTCGAGTATCACTTCTATTTCAATTTTCAAGTGCCAAATCACAAATATCTTTTAAACAATGCGTTGTTATTTAGTATTATATACTAATAACTACTCTGTATAATATATTATTATAGACTACGTTTTCTGTTAGGCAGTGTATATATAAAACAGATTGTAAACGTGTTAAAATGTTATTATTATAGGTAAAATATGCTTTTATAAATTATGATAAATGATGTAGTAAAATAGAATTTAAAATGTTTTAATATGAGTCACTACAAAGATACTTTAACTATCATTAATCACATTTTTACTTATATAATAAACATATTTTAATAATGAGTCCATCATGATAAATACATTTTTACTTATATAATAAACATATTTTAATAATGAGTCAATCATGACAAATACGAGATAGAGTTCTATTATTAGAATATAATAACAGACGTAATAAAGAATAAAAGAAAATATAGCTTTAAACTTAATTTTTTAATTTACTTTATGTATATATTTTAGTGAAAGAGAATGTAAAATTCTATTTTTGGTATATATATCTAATTACTAAATTTATTTTAATTCTTTTATGATGGATAATAATTACCTAAGGTCCTCAAACATGTTAGGTAATCAAATCAACAAATTTTTTTTAATTGACAATTTAAAATTACTGATTTTACTTGATTTTATTTTATTCAACCTCTTAATGTCTCTTAGAAATATGTGGATAAAAGTTAGGACTATATCTTTTTATACAAACTCTAATACATTGTTAATTACATAATTTCATAGTATAAAATGTTATTGTATTTGCAACTTAATAAATTATTCTATATTAAACTAATAATTAAATTATAATAAATAAAAACTCAATATCCCACGTAACACGCGGGTTATATGCTAGTTCACTTTAAACGGGCCTCCAATTATGCAAACCTAACCTTAACTTTAATGGTCATTAAACGGTAATTTTTTTTTTTTTAAAAAAAAGACTCAATTTAAAGCATCAATTAATAAACATCTATATTGAATTTTGTCTTCGGATCAATAATGAAACACTAATTTATAAATTTAAAAATCAACAATCAAAGATAAATTTAAAACTCCAAATATATATAATTGTCAATAGAAAATATTCTTAAAATAAAATAAAATCTCATGTGAAATGGTACGATTTGAGACGGATCTATTCATTGTTAAAGCATGTATAAGAAAAGTATGCATTTTGTAATTAATGTATATTTTTTTAAAATATAATAAGGAGTAATAAATTAAAGTATATTTTTATAATATTATAATATGATTCACTACGAATATACTTTAACTACTTTTTTTTTAAAAGGAATATTATTGCTTTTGGGGTATGAGGATTACCAAAAAAAAAAAAACAAAGAGAGTACAAATTACAAGTGAAAAACATCTACTCCCTCCGTCCCATTCAAAGAGAGTATTTTTTTATTTTGGTCGTCCCACCCCAAGGGTCCCCTTTTATTTTTTACACACATGAGACCCACACCCCCCTCTAATACAATTAAAATATGGGACCACACTTCCATTAATACAACTACCCACTACACATTAAATAATAATACTCCTTAATCTACGTACAAAAAAGCAAAAGACCATTTTTTGGAGGGACGAAGGGAGTATACTACTACTAAATACATCATAAAACCACAAAACAATCATTGCTACCCATTTTCCAACAAGAACTTACTCGGTTCTACAAACCAATCAGCGTATCTAATATTCTGAGACAATTTTTTTTCTCCATATCCACCAACTCCATACTTGAACTTTTATTTCATCCATATTCTTCCTTAAGTTCCATTCAACATCATCAAAAATCAAGTTGTTTATATTTTTTCAAATAATCCACACCGTGCACCTCCATATATCAATTGCAAACCTATTTTTCTTCTTTAACTACAAATAAGCATACTTTTACTAATAAACATACTTTTCCTATATAACATCTATACTTTAACAATGGTCGATCCGTCTCACAAAAGAGTATTTGCTTAAAATACTACTCCCTCCGTCCCACAGAAGTTGTGACATTTTCCTTTTTGGGTTGTCCCATAGAAGTTGTTACATTCTTTTTAAAGCATATGAGACCCACACAAAAAACATTAACATATTCACATTGTCCCACACAACCTACTAATGCACCTACCCACTACACATTAAATATTATTTCTCTCACTTCACTTTACATTAAAATATTATACTCATTAATCTCCGTGCCAAAAAAACTGTCATGACTTTAATGGGACGGTGGGAGTCATAATTGTTATTAAAATTTATAACTTAATATATAATTAAAAATTAGTCAGGCTAATCGAAACCATTTTAACTTGCTCTAGCTTTACAAAACTATGGACTAATCACATACTCCATTTGGAACAAAAATAATCTTATTTAAACGGGTAGCTGCTGTTGTGAATCCAGACCGTACAATAACTTCTCTATCTACATCCTTCATGATCCAGCTCATCCTTTAAATTTCTCTTAATTGAGACAAGAATTACGGATGAGTTATGATAGAGAAAATTTAAAATTACCAGCACATTGTTTAAACGTCTATCTCTAATCTCAACTTGTCTTTTAAATAGTCTAAAACCCACCGATTTCTTCGTGATCAAAGCATTTTTTTTTTAAAGTTTATGTAGGCCAAGCACACCAATTTAAAATTAAAAAAAAAAAGGAAAAAAAAAAGTAAGAGAGCTATCTAACTTTTCTATATAATATGCTGCCATGAGATGATTCATGGCGCATCACAACACAACACATGGCTTCCACTGATCAACCCCTTCTTCATCGCAACACTCCCGACCAAATCAAGTCTCACTGCAAATTCCTCTTCACTATATCCATCTCTGCTCTACTCATCTCTGCTCTACTCATTTCAGCTTCTTTTCTTCTACCCTCTATCCGATTGCCTCCTGTTAATCGACCAGTCGATAGATCTCGTGTTCGACTCGATTAAAGCTCTAAAGAAAAAGTCTCACGCGGATGCTCAGGCTTGGCTCAGCGGCGTCCTCACCAACCACGTCACCTGCTTCGACGGGCTCAACTCTGTCCAGAGAAAAGTGATCGGGCCGGGCCTTGAGGAGCTGACATCACGGGCCAGCGCTGCACTGGGTGTTCTTGCAGCAGTTTCTGAGCCATTTAAAGAGTCCTTACACAACTCAAGGCTGCCGAGGTGGGTGGATAGGAAGCTGTTGCAGAGCAGGGGTGAGGCGATCAAAGCCGATGCGACGGTGGCGCAGGACGGGTCTGGGAATTACAAGAAAGTGAGCGACGCCGTGGCGGCGGCACCGGATAAGAGCAAGACACGGTACGTGATCTATGTGAAGAAAGGGACGTATAAGGAAAATGTTCAAGTGGGGAAGAATAAGAAGAATGTGATGATAGTTGGCGATGGTGTCAACTCCACCATCATAACTGCTGCTCTTAATGTTGTGGATGGTGCTACAACCTTCAACTCAGCTACTCTTGGTAAGTAATCATCCATCCCACACTAATATTACTTCTACTATTCCATATATCTTAAAAACTTGCTATATATCATAATTTTTGTTTAAATTATAAGTTTAATGTCATAATTTTTGCTTAAATCACTGTTATTTTAAAGGTTTAATAATATTTGTAGAGTATATAATATTTTTTAAAAAAATAGTAGTATATTATAAAATATGAAGTGTAACCGTTATGAAATAGGAATAATATGACCAATTAGTTACTCATCAATGGTTCACTCTTATATTGAATGAAAAATGGCATCATACTCAATTCTATATACTCACTCTGTGCTGCTGATATTGTTACATATTTATTTTGAGTGTTGTTAGTATATTTTTTAAAATTTTAAAATATTAAATTTCATGCGTTTAATTTGATCATGATGATGAGGATCAATAGAAGATTAACCGTTCTTATTTATAAATAAATAAATTTCAATAGGGGCAGGGCCATTTGTCATTCCTTCCACTAATTGTACCATTATAAATTAAATTAAATATTAATGGCAGCAATTAGAGAGTGCACCCCCCCCACCCACCATGTATTGTCAAATACTATAAACCAACATCAATTATGAAAAAGCAGATTGATCATTTAATTTCAGTGTAGAAATATTAAAAGTTTTAGTGTAATAAGTAATTATGAGCCACCCACATTAATAACAACAAACTTTACTTCCATGATTGCAGCCGCCGTAGGAGAGGGTTTCATACTACAAGACATTTGCATCCAAAACACCGCCGGGCCGGAAAAGCACCAGGCGGTGGCGCTCCGCGTCGGAGCCGATAAGTCCGTGATAAACCGGTGTCGTATCGAGGCGTACCAAGACACACTCTACGCCCATTCTCTACGTCAATTCTACCGTGACACGTACGTCCGGGGCACCGTGGACTTCATCTTTGGCAACGCTGCCGTCGTGTTCCAAAAATGCACCCTGGAGGCCCGGAAACCCATGCAGAACCAGAAGAACATGGTGACGGCGCAGGGCCGGACCGACCCGAATCAGAATACGGGCACTTCGATCCAAGACTGCGAGATCAAAGCGGGTTCGGATCTTGAACCCGTGAAGAGCTCGTTCCGGACGTATCTGGGGCGGCCGTGGAAGGAGTACTCGACGACGGTGGTTATGCAGTCGTACGTGGGGGATGTGATAGATCCGGCCGGGTGGGCGGAGTGGAGCGGGGATTTTGCGTTGAGCACGCTTTATTATGGGGAGTACATGAACCGTGGCCCCGGTGCAGGGACCAGCAAGAGAGTGACGTGGAAGGGGTACCATGTTATTACAAACTCAGCTGAGGCGATGAAGTTTACTGTGAAGGAGCTGATTCAAGGAGGAGAATGGATTGGAACTAGTGGAGTTGCTTTCACTGAGGGATTGTAATTTCATGAGTCGTTATGCACACCGGATCTTCTATGCTATTTTCGTGTATCATCTACTATATCATACATTGAGTGATTGAAACGTAAGAAAGAAAAATAAATCCAACCAATCCATTGCCTTTCAGGGTTTAAGGTTTACACAATGCGAGGCATTGATTATGTATGTATGTATGCTATGGTGTACGTCAATTGTACGTGGATTGTGATATATTGTACGTGGATTGTGATATATAATAAATTTGTGATAATGGCAAAAAGTAGCCACTTTGACTTAAAATAAAAATTTTCCAGCCACACATGCTAAAGATAAATTTTTCTAGCCACTTTTTATATTTAAGACCTTTTTACCCCCAACTTCATTTAAATGAGAATTTAATAATTTTATTTATTATATTCGATTGATATTCGAAATTACGGCTCAAATAGTTATTCTATTCGGCCTATACGTATTTTTCTATTCGGCCTATATGTTATCGTCTAAATAGTTGTTCTATTCGGCCTATAAATATTTGCCTATTCGGTCTATACATATTTGTCTATTCGGCCTAGATGTATTTGCCTATTCGGCCTATATGTTTATCTAATTTTCATCACTTTTATCACGCTTTAAAATGATATCAGAGCCTTAGGTTTATTTATTTATTTATGAATGGAAAAATTATTATAAACTTATATCACTTAACGAGATGAGAGTTTCAAAGAGGTATGGATCCGAACGAAAGTTCGACATCCGAGAGTGACAGGACTATTAGTCCTATTCTAAGCTAGAGCAACCGAGACTTTTGGCCCATTGGATATGACGAGACAAGCAGCTCTATACAACAATACTATAATGTGTTGTATAGACAATACATAGAAAAGGAGTACGAGGACGCCGATCAATTTTGGAAAAACCTCGATCAAAAATGGAAGTTGTAAGAAACGTCTGGAAGAAATTCGCCAGACAGAGATAAATTGTTCTAAGGAAATTTCGAGGAACATAATGGAAATTCGAAGTTTCACCGAGATCCATGGACGGATCCCCAAACAAGAACAATAGAGGAGACGACCAAACAGGGTCCGAGAGAGATTTGCAAGCCTTACCACTTTTCACATTGGACGGAATGATAGAGTGGAAGGAGATCGAGGCAGATAACTCTAAGATGAACCAAGATCTTAGAGAATTGCAGAATACGGTAAGATTCTTTGGAGAATATTGCCAGAGCATATCCAAGACAATGTTCGAGATCAGCCTTAAGATGGATAAGGTAGAGAAGTTGCAGAACAAGCAACTCGACCTCCTCATGAAGTTGATAGAACAAGTAAAATTCCTGGAAACCAATGCGACCGGAAGAAGGCCATGAGGAAGGTTGCCACTAACCTTCGGAATAGAACCCCTTTTACACCAAAAAGGGAAAACGACGGAGGTCATAAGGATAAAGTCAAAAAGCGAGAAGATGATTGCCATCCTTCGAGGAGAATCCACACCCCCGGATGGAACGAGCAAATCTTGAAGATCTACGAGATCTATATGAGTCCTTCCAATGACTATCAATTGTAGATCTAAAAATGAATATTGAAGAGGCATCAAGCTCTCAACAACAGTCCCAGGTTCATCAGACACAACATGATCGTAGCCGAGATGAAGGAACCTCTGGATCACACAGAGTCCATAGGCAAGAAGAGACATTCCAACAATCGGGGAACTTCAAGATGAAGGTAATTGGAATGCCAACAGGAGCAAGCTGAGTACGAGGATCTAATATACATAACACCCCATATGGTCGGTCTTACCTAGAACCGATAAATCTATACGGGTTGATCTGAAATCTCGACACTCTAGACTTCAAGAATAGAGAAGCCTTGATCGATGAAGGACAAATGCCATGAAGATCGCAGGTGGTGCATTGGAGCTGGACAAGGAAGGGTTCATACAATTCCTAACTATGAGCTTGGAAGAATCAGTAAAATGCGTCTGGAAAGAGCTCTCAGACGAAGTCAAGAAGGAAGCCATGGAAGGCGAAGATCTAGACAATATTGTTGATCGAATGGCCAAGATCTTCAAGATCCATTTCATCGGAGTAGGTTACTTCGAAAGAATGGAAGAAAAAAGAAGAAAAAGTATAGAAATGCCCTATACATCCTGGAACTACTTGACATCTGTCACGTAGATGAGTACATCAAACTCTTCACAGAGTATAGATGGAAATCGAAGATCAAGGAGGAGGAAGTATTCCACCTGTTCTTTGCTAAGATTCCAAGTCCATGGAGAGAGATGTTGATCAAAGAGTATGAACCATGCGTGCTGGATTCGATAACAAGGAGGATGCCCTTTCTTAAAGCCAAGATTGCGGAGTGGTACCATCAAGCATCTCTACACAAAAACTACAAGAGACTAAGGGGAATCAACAAAACAGTACCCTTATGTTGTGAAAGCAATGATCTTTCAACAATCATTGGGAAAAATCCAAGGAAGCAGAAAAGGATGAAGAAAAATCATCCTTACACAAAAAGGAGCGGAGGATGGAGGTCTCGAAGACCAAGATCCTATTGGTCCAAACAAAAGGCCCGAAGCTATAAATCAGGGCAGAGATCTAGACCCGCCAGATGGAGTTCAAGAAGTCAAGCCTCATCATCAGGATCAAACCATAGGAGTACAGGAAGAACTCCTACAAGGAAGAAGTTTCGAAGAGCAGCTACACGAGAAAACGAAAGATTCAGGGATTGTAACTGCTACACTTGCGGAGCTAGAGGGCATATCTCACCTGATTGCCCGAAAAACCAGAAGAGATGAGTATGACAGTTCGAGACAACTCCAAAAATGGAGAAAATTGTTTACTTCCAAGATCTAGTACAGGTATATCAGTTTAAAGATATACCCTCAGACGAGAGCATCTACGAAGAAGAATTCTTCAGCCAAGATGAGTCATCTGAAGATGAGTCGGAGTGAAGAAGAAAGCTTCAGACTGGAGATGCACGAGGATATGTCTGGATTCTTTTCCCAGACATCTATTTCTCATAAAACTCTTATGAGAATCATGAAGGAGGATCCAAGGCTCAACCTATACGACGGATTCACTGTAGGAAATCTGGATAAATTTCTTTCAAGTTTCAAAAAGAAAAAACATAACATCATATAAAAGGTGACCGAAGGGGAAATTGACATCCCAATGGAGCTCACAAGAAATGTGATAGAAATGCAGCTAGTTCTGGTGGATGAAATCAAAAGGGAACTCAGTAAACTCAAGGAAGGAATGGCTAAAACCATGTCCTGGATCAATATCGGGCCAATTAGGATCCTAATCAAAGCAACTTTCAAAGAAGGTATCGATACACCCATCGATATTGCAATCTTTGATAAAAGGATCAAGAATATAAGAGAGGCATGCCTGGGAGGAATCTCAGGAAACCTGTATGCAGGCAAGGTGGCATCCTACATCTACCCAATGATTGCCTGTAATCTTGTAGACAAAGATTTCAGTAGGGCACTCACCCTTCATCAAGATTTCAAAAACAAAGATTTGATGAAATAAGAGAATATGCCTTACTCTATCACTTACAGTATCTCATATGCTCTATCCAACACCCATCATTTGGATTTATTCAAAATGAAAGAGTATATCGAGATACCAGAAGTGTTCGAAATAGTGGCATGTGCAACTAGGCCAGAAATAATGGAATTATCGCCAATCCACGACATGGATTTGCGAATCAAAGATAAGCCAGTTTGGAGTAGGCAAGACAGCCTCAGATTCGAACAGAGAAGGATTTCTTTCCAAGAAGACAGGATGATCAGTGAAAAATGGGGAAAGAAACCTATCGTGAAGGTAATCCAGGAACCAGAAAAGTTCAAAACCAAAGGTGGACTAAGATGCCCAGAATGATGGAGAGGAGTCGAAGTAATATTCGATATCACTAGAAAGGAAAATCTATTCCTTGTGATGTCTTGTATTACCTTCAACAGCCAACAACTGGGAGATATCAAGGACAGCTCAAACTCGGAGAACTTGAGCTGGTTATTGAAGGAATAGCAGGAAGATTCCCCGAACAACTAGTGCTGGGATTGGAGTTTCTCGAGGATCACAAACCTTGGGAATGACTACAAAACGGAATAGAGTTTACGGTCAAGGGAAAAAGATACAAGGTCTACTAATAGAGGCTCAGGCTTATAAGCTCTGATCCACCCATGACCACAAGTCCATTCTCAATATATATCACAGTCGGGGTGATATATAAGGAGCATCGTGCAGAGTACTTTGCGGCATACATTGATCAGGAGCTGGAATCTGCAGAGCAAAAGAAGGAGTCTTTCCTAAAGACTCAGGTGAAGAATTGCCAACAGTACTAGGAAAAGATTTCTCTCAAAGGGTGTTAATCCTTAACAGATGAATCAAACAAGCAGAGATCATGATCGGAGGAGCGGATCGTACCCCATGGTACTGTTGGATTGTATACTAAAAGTCTAGCTTTAGTATGAACAATGTCATAACAATATTTGAAATGAGAATCATTGATCAAATGATTGCATCTTATAATTTATTTTATATGCATGATGCAATAGTCCATTTACTTTATACTGTAGATAATATGTTGTGCGACAACACGCGGAAGATCATATTATCAGTTTCCTTATAAAGTATAAACAGATGCTCACAACTGAGATAGACGGGGACTCTCTATCGGTATGGTTGTAGTGTGGTTTGGTATTAGCTTGTCTTGGCTATAGAATCACATTAGTGCACTTGTGTGTATTGAGCAGGACCGCCTGAGATCGTTCTTCTTATACTGACTATATAGTAGAACTTGATCTCTGTTATTATGGAAGTTCGTGCTCTTAATCCCTATACAATAACCTCGACACGTAGGGCAGTATGTATTTATTTGATTCATCAATGGGTGAGATTTATAAGTATTAAATCAACAAACTCGGTGAGTTGGGAAGTAGTGCTGTATCTATGGTGTGTTGTTGATTGTAGAAGGAATCCATGTCCGTCATAGGTTGATGATGTCCCCTTGAGGAGCTCATAAGGTTTATCATGTAAATCTTGCAAGTGGATTAATTTCCGGCATGATAAAAAGGTTGAGTGGTACTACTCTTGGATGAGATATTAATTAATTTGAGTTGTCAGTAACTTAATTAATTAATGGACATTGAATATCTTAAACATGGGGAGACTATCGGGCTTATAATAAGAAGGAGCCCAGAACATAATTTGGGATTGGATGGGTAGTGCAATAATAATATTTTAGTGGACTATATTATTATTATTGGATTTAATTAAAAGCTTTGGGCTAAGCTTGGTTAATTAAATTCAATTGAGGCCCAGCCCAATTTCTCCTCCTGGTCCCTGCAGTAGCCCTTATAAATAAGTTATCTCAGTTCCTGTTAACCCTAAGTCAGTGCCTCATTTGACAGTTAGAAAGAACAGGAGCAGATTGAGAGAATCCTGCGGATTGTTGCCCACACAACAGCAGGATTCAACTTGGGACATACTGCAGAAGATTGAGAGGTGGTTCTCTGCAACGGTTCATCCTCTACATCAACCCAGAAGTACGGTAAACAAGATTTAATTGCTTCCGCTGTTTATATGTTTGCCTGATTACTAACGATCACGTTTGGACCACACGATCCAATAGCCCAACAATTGGTATCAGAGCGTTGGTTTCGTGGTGAAACGTGATTCGTAAGGTTGGGTTTTTTTGTGATTATTTGATTATATGGTATAATCTGGGTTAATCGCATATTGTGCAGTCAGTCTGTATGTGAATATGTGATTGAAGTTTTAACTTTGTAATCTCATATTGCTTTGTGTTCTACTGATGTGATTAGAAAAGTCAGTGTATTTTTCTTTGATTGAATACATAATACACAATTTTTTTTTTTGATCACACAAACACAAACGTCAATCGGTCAACTGTAATCATCCCATCACACAAACACACCACTGTTGGGTGTACATTCGAAACGTCGGCCCGACCCGGCGGTTCAAGGACTGACCGGCGCTAATTATCGAGGCGCTGGAAGCTGGCCGGCGGCGCGTCAAGGATAGAGGACGTCGCGGCGGCGTCTGGGGCCGAGCCTCAGGATCGACGGCGAACTGGGCGGAGGTGGCCTCAGACGGATCGCGACGGCGCGTAAGTGATCGACGAAGGAGCAGGCCATTCCAGACGGGGACTGCTGTGGCGGAACAGATCTGAGATGGCGGAAATGCCCCAGGCGAGTCAGAAGGGATCTGATAGAATCCCACCCTATTCCGGTCAGATCGGAGAAGATCGGCCCAGATCTGACGGCGTGTGATGGCTCAGCGATGGAATCGAGGCGGCGCTGTTGATGGCGGGCTTGATGGATGACCGTGCGACGCTGGAGTCCCGATTCTGGATGGCTGGTGCGATCGCCGGTGAATGCAGCGGCTAGTCAGCGCTGCTTTGATAAATGGGCTGCAGGGTGACTTCTGGCTGCAGCGGCGCCAGGTTGCGGTTTCCGGCGCAAGTGGGCGAGTCGACGGTGGCTTCCAGCGGGTCGACTCGGGATTTCGCCGTGCGGCGCTGGCGACTGGCAGCACTGAGTTGCAGCGGATCGGAGGAGATTGGCTACAGCACTCTACTGACCGCGACGGAGCTTGCTTCTGAATTGCCGTTGCTCGTCTGCAAGGTGACAGTGTTGGAACCGGGCAAGTCCATTGAGGGTTCCGATCGAGTCCAGTGGGCGGCGGGTTACCTGCTATTGCCGATCGGTTGCAGGACGGAGGCGCTGGACTACAGCTTCACGGCGCGGCAGAAGTTGGCGGTTGTCGTCGGGCACACTGGATCGTCGCACGATGGTGGGCTGCGGTTGCAGCGGCCGGCTACAGCGGCGCTAATTTGCACCGGTAGTTTGCTGGCAGTGAGTGCAGGCGGCGGCATGTGATTAGGGCAGCTTTCTGTGATTTGGGCTGTCCAGACAGGGCCCAATTCCTTAATTGCTGGATTTAATTAATTGTGGGTTTGATGTTGGGCCAAGGTTAAATATTGGGCTAGACCTTAATGCAGAAATTGGCAAGATAAATGAGCTTAATTATTTTAATAATTGGCTGCTCATTTTATGCTAATAATGTTTGGGTCAGCTAGGCCTATTTAAATGATCCAACATTTTATGCAATTAATTATGATATATAACTGATTTAATTGTTTTAACTTGACAATTAATTGTTATATATGAATGACATGTTCTATGTGATTTATCTATTTAAATTGTTGTTAATAGAAGCATGTTAAGATGTATATTTTATTTATGAAATATTATATGCATGTTTAAAACCCTCGTTGTTAAATAACTAAGTGGGAGAGGGGATTGGTAATAAATTCCCGCGGCCTCCATTATTGGTTTGTAAGTGATGTGAGTAAACTTGCGTGTTGGCATAGGCCTTCCTCCCTAACGGATGAGTTTATTCATGGATTACTGGTACAGACTTCATAAATAATTATTGTTTGTAACGTGGCACATAAACTTGCATGTTGGCATAGGCCTTCCTCCCTAACGGATGAGTTTGTGTGCGGTACACTGGTACAAACTTATAATTGATGATTGTAGGAAGCTACCCGAACGCGTGTGTACTTCTCCAACTGTAAGGCACATAAGCTCGCGCAGTGGACTTGGGATCAAATAATGGTGTACACTTAGGTGTAAATAATTAGTATCCTCCCCAACGGAGTCACTGCTATTATTTGCATGGCTAAAGAGTAACCGACTATTAATTATTTTGTCATAAAGTTAGGTTGACAAATGAAATTAATGGGTAAAACCTTCTCTTGTAAATGTTCGAGTTTGTAAACGTCCACACTAACGTGGCTTGCAGACTCACGGTGCTTGAGATGTCGGTGAATTTTATTTTATATTGTTTTGAGGGAAACAATATAAAAGGATAAAATTCGAAGTTTTGATCAGTAAATTTAATCGTGATTCTCTGTATTTCGAATAGTTTTAGTCTCACTAATTGTTAACTAAAAGACATTATATTTACTTGTCCAAATTAGTTGATTAGAAAAGAATCTTGGTTTTGAAAATTTACTGCTTAAGAAAATACAAGTGTGTTCTCTCATAGGACGGCTCATGATGCCTGTTAATGTCTCTAGTGAAGAGATGAGAGGTTCATAGAAATATGATGGTCTCATGTAACTCTTTGGATACTTGAGTAATTTAAAAGGCGCAAGATCATGATAGAATTTGATGAATGAATTGGAAAAGCTTGGAGTATAAATTGAAAGGGAAACCTAGATCAATTTTATTCTCCATGTTTAGCCTTGATGTTTTGAGAAAGTTCTACCTGAAATACTAGAGGATGTATATGGTGGGAGACTTCTGACAAAACATGTGGCAAAGGAAAGCCATTTTCATCATAAAGTGAACAAGTTTAATATCTTATTCACTAGTTGTTTAAACATGATTAGTGATGGCATCTATTAACACGAAGTGTGTAGATACTGGAATCACTAAATGTTTATTACTAAGTGAGGATAAGATAGTTATGACATGGGTAAAACTACGAAGGTAGTGGCTATTGCAGTGGGAGTTATTTATCTATCTTATGATAGGAATAAATGATTGATTATGAGAAATTATCTTTACGTACGTTTTCATGGAAACAATTTAATTTCGGTTTCTTTGCATTAACGGATGGATACTTCATTTCATTTATATGACATGGTCATAATGATGAGGAATGGGGGTATAATCCGTTATAGTACGTTGGTGGATAATAATTATACTCTTGAATCATGTTCATCCCACAGATGCAAGAAATAGTAATTAATAATGCATCTTCTAATATAAGTAAGAGAAAGGAACCTTCGGAGATGAACTAAACATACATTTGGCGTCTAAGACTAATTCATTTTACTTGAGTAGGATTCAAAAGTTGATAGCCGATGGACCGTAAAGTTTATCTGAAGTGGAAACTATCAAACTTGCGAGTCCTGCTTGAAAGTAAAAAAAAATGATTAACTGCTTTTTCAAAGCTGTGGAGTGTAGAGCCAAAGATATATATGTTGGAATAAGTTCATTCTGATTCAAGCGGGCCTAATATTATCCAGGCAAGAGGTAGTCATTACGGTTTAACCGTGGTGGTAAATACCTCTTAGGATAGTTAGGAGCTATTAATCAGAAGTTGAGATTAAATCTCAAGATGGCAACACCGGACATTCCCCAGTGGAATGGTGTAGTGAATAGAAGGTATAATCTCTTATGGTTATGATTAGATAGATGATGAATTATTTGGAATAACTAAATTCATTTTATGGATATGCCCTAGATACAGTAATTCGTGAAACGTTTGTCTGTATATGGGACATCCTAGAAAAATGAAGGATGATTTATTTAGTCCAAAAGATCGAAGGATAATTGTTAACTCAATAACTAGATTTTTGGAAAAGGACTATGTAATAAATCACAAACCCATGTATAAGTTGTTCTAAAGGTAGTGAGAGGAAAACACTAAGTATAAGTACCAAGTGTACAAGAGGATATACCACAAGGTAAACTGCAACGCGTGTCACGTCTGATACACAATTACATGTAGTGCCTTGTCGTAGTGGGAGTGTTGTATGACAACCCATAAATATATGTTTTGGGAGAGTCGTAAGACTGAATCCCTAGTGAACATGGTATTATCCCACGGATACGACGTAGCACTACAAGATTAAAATGCGGAATCTTAGTAAGTTGCAATGTATGTTGAAATAGAATCTACAGATTCTATATTAAATTTGGGAACTTGTATGACCACTAAATGGTGTAAAAGCCATTGCAAGGGTCAAAGGAAATAAAAGAGGATCATATGGAAAGGTGAAAACCTTGGAAGCAAAGCTTGTTGCGAAAAAGTGTACTCAGAAAGAAATGGTTCGATTATGAGGGAACATATTCGCTGGTAGCTATGCTTATGTTGATCAGGATTCTTTTATTTATTGCTGCTCATATTGAATTATGAGGAACAGCAAATAGATGTCAAGACAACTTTCCTGATTGGAAGTCTTGAGGAAAACATCTATGTGAAGCAACCAGAGTGATTCATTGCAAAGTACTAATAGCATTTTGATAGTAAGCTTAAAAGTGTCCAGCGATGGACTAAAGCAAGCTTTGAGATCGTGAAGCATCTGTTTTGATTAGGTAATCCAGTGGCACGGATTTAAATCAATCAGCGGATGTATCTTGTGTATTGTAAAGAGTGACGGAAACGTGGTGGTGATTTTTGTACTATACGTAGATAGTATCTTGCTCATTGGAGACAATGAAAGAGTATTATTGGGCGTATGGGTACGGTTAATAAAGCGGTAGATATGAAGGACTTAAGAAAGGCAAATATATCCTTTTGATCACGGTAATACGGATCACAAGAAAGGACATTATGCTTATCTCAAGTTTCATAAATGATACAGTCCATACTCGTTTAGCATGTGAATTTATCTTAGTGAATGTGTCTTTGAGATACAAAAAGAAGATAAAGTAGATGAAAGCGGTTCCTTATGCTTCGGCGAATAAGGAAGCTTAATCTAAGGAATGCTATGAACGAAGTTGGATATCTGTTTTGCTGAATGCAAGAACAGTGGGTATCAACGTAATCCGGAACAAGAATGATGAACTGTGGTAAGACATATATGAAGTGCCTGAGAAGGACTAGAAATCATATATAGACTTACTGAGCAGATTCACTGCTTCTTGTGGATTACGGAGATTCGGATTTTTTAATCAGATTGAACAGTAGTAAATTCTCCTCAAAGGTTATGTGTTTAATCTTAGGAAGTAGAGTCATAATGTGGAGGAGTGTTATATAGAAATATATTTTAGACTCCAGATTCCATCATGGAAAGATGATAAATTGGAGCCTATGAGGCAGCCAAAGTATCTATATGACTCTAGAAACTTCAAGATGGAATTTGAAGTGTTTCTAAGTTTGCCCAAGGTAATCACAATTTACATTGTTGATATTGGTGCAGTTGCAAACTTGAAGGAATCACGAGTCCATAAGGCAATTAAACACATGGAGCGCAAGTACCACCTGTTACGAGAAATCGTATGATGAGGGGAAGGTTGTTGTCGCCTAGATTGCATCGGATGATGACCTAGTAAACTATTTACAAGGACCTTAAGGCGAGAGCTTTTAATGGTCGTGTAGTGGTAGTAGGAATCAGATGTATGGCAGAATACATGACAGCATAGTCTTTTAGTATAAGTGGGAGATTGTTGGATTATATACTAAAAGTCTAGCTTTAGTATGAACAATGTCATAACAATATTTGAAATGAGAATCATTGATCAAATGATTGCATCTTATAATTTATTTTATATGCATGATGCAATAGTCCATTTACTTTATACTGTAGATAATATGTTGTGCGACAACACGCGGAAGATCATATTATCGGTTTCCTTATAAAGTATAAACAGATGCTCACAACTGAGATAGACGGGGACTCTCTATCGGTATGGTTGTAGTGTGGTTTGGTATTAGCTTGTCTTGGCTATAGAATCACATTAGTGCACTTGTGTGTATTGAGCAGGACCGCCTGAGATCGTTCTTCTTATACTGACTATATAGTAGAACTTGATCTCTGTTATTATGGAAGTTCGTGCTCTTAATCCCTATACAATAACCTCGACACGTAAGGCAGTATGTATTTCTTTGATTCATCAATGGGTGAGATTTATAAGTATTAAATCAACAAACTCGGTGAGTTGGGAAGTAGTGCTGTATCTATGGTGTGCTGTTGATTGTAGAAGGAATCCATGTCCGTCATAGGTTGATGATGTCCCCTTGAGGAGCTCATAAGGTTTATCATGTAAATCTTGCAAGTGGATTAATTTCCGGCATGATAAAAAGGTTGAGTGGTACTACTCTTGGATGAGATATTAATTAATTTGAGTTGTCAGTAACTTAATTAATTAATGGACATTGAATATCTTAAACATGGGGAGACTATCGGGCTTATAATAAGAAGGAGCCCAGAACATAATTTGGGATTGGATGGGTAGTACAATAATAATATTTTAGTGGACTATATTATTATTATTGGATTTAATTAAAAGCTTTGGGCTAAGCTTGGTTAATTAAATTCAATTGAGGCCCAGCCCAATTTCTCCTCCTGGTCCCTGCAGTAGCCCTTATAAATAAGTTATCTCAGTTCCTGTTAACCCTAAGTCAGTGCCTCATTTGACAGTTAGAAAGAACATGAGCAGATTGAGAGAATCCTGCGGATTGTTGCCCACACAACAGCAGGATTCAACTTGGGACATACTGCAGAAGATTGAGAGGTGGTTCTCTGCAACGGTTCATCCTCTACATCAACCCAGAAGTACGGTAAACAAGATTTAATTGCTTCCGCTGTTTATATGTTTGCCTGATTACTAACGATCACGTTTGGACCACACGATCCAATTGCCCAACAGGTACAGGGTACAAACTCTACCGATATATTTTCACGACACCGGAGCGGATATTCTGTTAGGAAATAACTTCCTACAGGCATTCAAACATTTTACCCAAGAAAACGCAACAAAAAGGCTTATTTTCACAACCTTTTGTGAACATAAGATCATAACACCAAAACTGCGTAATGCATTTCAAAGAAAAATGCCAATTAGATTTCGCAACAAGCATGGTGATGAAGGAAAACTTAGCCATCCAAAGATGAATGATCGAAGGAAATATGGCGAAGCAGTGCTTCAAATGAGAATCGAGACCAGAGGAGGATGGAAGATGGAAAAACTAAAAGAAAACACAATCCACCTTCTCAAGGCAAGCTTGGGAGAAAGCTTATAGAAAGACACCACAATCGAAGAACAAACATCTTTGGAGGACGTCAGAAGAAAGATACAGAGGAACTTCAATGAGGATCCTCTAGCCTGGTAGGATAAAAACGAGCTCAGAGCCTCACTCAAAGTAAAAGAGGGAAAGGAGCATGAGTTCGTAAGATATAAGTCTATCCTAATAAATCAAAAAGATCGAAAGGATATGCAGCAAATATCTAAGGAACATCTAGACCTTAATTTGATATCCCCAGGAGTATCGTCATACAGCAGTCCAGGATTTCTGCTTCGAAATCATGAAGAAGTCAAGCGGGGAAAGCCGAGACTTGTGATCAACTACAAAGGGATCAACAACATCCTAGAGTTCGATGGATACTACATACCAAGTATGGAACACTTGGTTAACTGTATCAAGAATGCCAAGGTGTTCTCAAAGTTTTATTGCAAATCTGGGTTCTAACAGATTATGATGGAAGAAGAAAGCAAAAAGTTTATAGCCTTCTCCACACTACAAGGCCATTATATTTGGAATGTCATGTCTATGGGTTTGGCGAACGCACCCCAGAGATACAAAAGGAAGATGTATAATCTTTTCAAAGATTATTTCTCATTCATGTTCGTTTATGTGGATGACATCCTCATAGCCTCAAAAAACATGAAGGAGCATTTGACGCATCTAGAAATATTCTCAGAAGCATGTCACAAGGAAGGATTAGTACTTTCTGAAAAGAAGGCAGTAATTGCAACAAGACAGATCGAGTTTCTTAGAGTTGAGATTGATGAGTCTGGAATTATTCTACAACCACACATTGTAGAAAAGGTCCAAGGATTTCCTGAAGATTTTAAGGACAAGAAGCAACTCCAAAGCTTCTTAGCAGTGGTTAACTTTGCTGGGATGTTCATCAACAATCTGGCGCAATATGGGAAGGTATTCAGTCCTCTGTTAAAAAAGGATGTTGAATTCAAATGGGAGGAATCACACCGAGAAATGGTTAAACAACTAAAGGAGGTTTGCAAAAAGCTTTCCAAGTTAGCTATACCAAATGACGAGGATGAATTGATACTCTACACAGATGGCAGTGACTATTGGTGGGCAGCATTTCTCAGGAAGTCCACACCAGAAGGAGAAGTGCCATGCAGATACTGTAGTGGGCTCTTTACGGAGAATGAAGCAAAAAGATGGCACATCAATGAAATGAAGTTCTTTGCGGTTCGAAAGGCGTTCAAAAATGGCCGCTATTTCTTCTCACGAAGAAATTCATCCTTAAAATTGATAACACAAGCGTCAAAGCCTTTTTAAAAAATAAAATCAAATATAAACCTGAAAAGGCTAAACTACCCGTCCAATCCCAAAATTATGTTCTGGGCTCCTTCTTATTATAAGCCCGATAGTCTCCCCATGTTTAAGATATTCAATGTCCATTAATTAATTAAGTTACTGACAACTCAAATTAATTAATATCTCATCCGAGAGTAGTACCACTCAACCTTATTATCATGCCGGAAATTAATCCACTTGCAAGATTTACATGATAAACCTTATGAGCTCCTCAAGGGGACATCATCAACCTATGACGGACATGGATTCCTTCTACAATCAACAGCACACCATAGATACAGCACTACTTCCCAACTCACCGAGTTTGTTGATTTAATACTTATAAATCTCACCCATTGATGAATCAAAAAAATACATACTGCCCTACGTGTCGAGGTTATTGTATAGGGATTAAGAGCACGAACTTCCATAATAACAGAGATCAAGTTCTACTATATAGTCAGTATAAGAAGAACGATCTCAAGCGGTCCTGCTCAATACACACAAGTGCACTAATGTGATTCTATAGCCAAGACAAGCTAATACCAAACCACACTACAACCATACCGATAGAGAGTCCCCGTCTATCTCAGTTGTGAGCATCTGTTTATACTTTATAAGAAAATCGATAATATGATCTTCCGCGTGTTGTCGCACAACATATTATCTACAGTATAAAGTAAATGGACTATTGCATCATGCATATAAAATAAATTATAAGATGCAATCATTTGATCAATGATTCTCATTTCAAATATTGTTATGACATTGTTCATACTAAAGCTAGACTTTTAGTATACAATCCAACAATCTCCCACTTATACTAAAAGACTATGCTGTCATGTCTTCTGCCATACATCTGATTCCTACTCCCACTACACGACCATTAAAAGCTCTCGCCTTAAGGTCCTTGTAGATAGATTACTAGGTCATCATCCGATGTAATCTAGGCGACAACAACCTTCCCCTCATCGTACGATTTCTCGCAACAGGTGGTACTCGCGCTCCATGTGTTTAATTGCCTTATAGACTTGTGATTTTTTCAAGTTTGCAACTGCACCAATATCATCAATGTAAATTGTGATTACCTTGGGCAAACTTAGAAACACTTCAAAGTCCATCATGAAGTCTCTAGAGTCATATAGATACTTTGGCTGCCTCATAGGCTCCAATTTATCATCTTTCCATGATGGAGTCCGGAGTCTGAAATATATTTCTATATAATACTCCTCCACATTATGACTATACTTCTTAAGATTAAACATATAACCTTTGAGGTGAATTTACTGCCGTCCAATCTGACTAAAAAATCTAAATCTACGTAATCCACAAGAAGCAGTGAATCTGTCCAGTAAGTCCACATATAATTTCCAGTCCTTCTCAGGCACTTTATATATGTCTTACTACAGTTCATTATTCTTGTTCCGGCTTACGTTGATACCTTCTGTTCATGCGTTCAGCAAAACAGATATCCAACTTCGTTCATAGCATTCTTTAGATTAAGCTTCCTTATTCGCCGAAGCATAAGGAACTGCTTTCATCTACTATATCTTCTTCTTGTGTCTCAAAGACACATTCACTTAGATAAATTTACATGCTAAACGAGTATGGACTGTATCATTTTATGAAACTTGAGATAAGCATAACATCCTTTCTTGTGATCCATATTACCGTGATCAAAAGGATGTATTTTGCCTTTCTTAAGTCCTTCATCACTACCGCTTTATTAACCGTACCCATGCGCCCGATAATACTCTTTCATTGTCTCCAATGAGCAAGATACTATCTACGTATAGTACAAGAAACACCACCACGTTTCCGTCACTCTTTACAACACACAAGACTCATCCGCTCATTGATTTAAATCCATGCCACTGGATTATCTAATCAAAACAGATGCTTCACGATCTTAAAACTTGCTTTAGTCCATCGCTGGACACTTTTAAGCTTACTATCAAAATGCTATTAGTACTTTGCAATGAATTACTCTGGTTGCTTCACATAGATGTTTTCCTCAAGACTTCCAATCATGAAAGCTGTCTTGACATCTATTTGTTGTCCCTCATAATTTAATATGAGCAGCAATAAATAAAAGAATCCGGATCAATTTAAGCATAGCTACCAGTGAATATGTTCCCTCATAATCGAACCATTTCTTTCTGAGTACATCTTTTCGCAACAAGCTTTGCTTCCAAGATTTTCACCTTTCTGTATGATCCTCTTTTATTTCCCTTGACCACTTGCAATGGCTTTTACACCAATTAGTGGTCATTCAAGTCCCCAGACTTAATTTAGAATCCGTAGATTCTATTTCAACATACATTGCAACTTTCTAAGATTCCACATTTTAATCTTGTAGTGCTACGTCGTATTCGTGGGACAATACCATGTTTAATAGGGATCAAGTCTCACGACTCTCCCAAAACATATATTTATGGGTTGTCACACAACCCTCCCACTACGACAAGGTACTACATGTAATTGTGTATCAGACGTGACACGCGTTGCAGTTTACCTTGTGGTATATCCTCTTGTACACTTGGTACTTATACTTAGTGTTTTCCTCTCACTACCTTTAGAACAACTTATACATGGGCTTGTGATTTATTACATAGTCCTTTTCCAAAATCTGGTGTTTGTGTTAACAGTCACCCTTCGATCTTTTGGACTAAATAAATCACTCTTCATTTTTATAGGATATCCCATATACAGACAAACGTTTCACGAATTACTGTATCTAGGGCATGTCCATAAAATGAATTTAATTATTTCAAATAATTCATCATCTATCTAATCATAACCATAAGAGCCTAATACCTTCTACCCACCACACCATTCAGCTGGGGCATGCCCGGTGTAGTCAACTTGAGATTTAATCTCAACTTCTGATTATTAGTTCCTAACTATCCCAAGAGGTTTTCATCATCACGATTGGATCGTAATGATATGATATATTTTCCATGACGCTCACTGTACCAGCCTTACAATTCTTGAATTAATCCAAGAACTTAGACATGCAGTGCATCAAATAAAAATATCGGTTTCCAGAATAATCTTCGAATATTCATAACCACCTCTCGCCTGGATAATATTAGGTTTGCTTGAATCAGAATGAACTGATTCCAACATATATATCTTTGGCTCTACACCCCACAGCCTTGAAAAGGCAGTTAATCAATTTTACTTCCAAGCAAGATTCGCAAGTCCGATAGTTTCCACTTCAGATAAACCTTACGGTCTATCGGCTATCAACTTTTGAATCCTACTCAAGTAAAATGAATTAGTCATAGACGCCAAATGTATGTTTAGTTCATTTCCGAAAGTTCCTTTCTCTTACTAATATTAGAAGATGCATTATTTAATTACTATTTATTGCATCTGTGGGATGTACATGATTCAAGAGTATACTTTTTATCCACCAACATATTTTAACGGATTATAGCCTCATTCCTCATTACTATGACCATGTCATTTAAATGAAATGAAGTATCCATCCGTTAATGCATAGAAACCGAAATTAAATTCTTTCTATGAAACGTACGTAAAGACAATTTCTCATAATCAATCGTTTATTCTTATCATGAGATAAATAAACAACTCCCACTGCAATAGCCATTACCTTTGTAGTTTTACCCATATTATTAACAATCTTATCCTTACTCAGTGATAAACATTTAGTGATTCCAGTATCTACATACTTCGTGTCAGTAGATGCCATCACTAATCATGTTTAAACCATTAGTAAATAAGATATTAAACTTGTTCACATCATGATGAAAATTGGCTTTCTTTTGCCACATGTTTTGTTAGAAGTTTCCAACCATATACAACCTTTCGTATTTCAGGTAGAACTTGCTCAAAACATCCAGGCAAATTGTGAAGAATAAATTGATTTAGGTTTCCCTTTCAATTTCTATTCCAAGCTCTTCCAATTCATTCATCAATTCAACCATGATCTTCTGTCTTTTTAATTTACTCTAGTATCCGAAGAGTTACATGAGACCATCATATTTCTATAAACCTCTCATCTCTTCACTAGAGACTTTAATAGGCATCATGAGACGTCCTTTGTGAGAATACACATGTATTTTCTTAAGCAGTAATTTTCAAAACCAAGATTCTTTCTAATCATTTAATATGGACGAGTAAATATAATGTCTTTTAGTTAATAATTAGTGAAATAAAACCATTCGAAATTCATAGAATCACAAATAAATATTCTGATCAAATCTTCGAATTTTATTCTTTTATATTGATTCCCTCAAAACAATATAAAATAAAATTCACCGACATCTCAAGCACCGTGAGTTTGCAAGCCACGTTAGGGTGGACGTTTACAAACCCGAACATTTACAAGAGAAGGTTTTACCCATCAATTTCATTTGTCAACCTAACTTTATGACAAAATAATTAATAGTCGGTTCCTCTTTAGCCATGCAAATAATAGCAGTGACTCCGTTGGGGAGGATACTAATTATTCACATCTAAGTGTACACCATTATTTGATCCCAAGTCCGCTGCCCAAGCTTATGTGCCTTACTGTTAGAGAAGTACACACGCGCTCAGATAATTTTCTACAACCATCAATTATATAAGTTTGTACTAGTGAACCGCATATAAGCTCATCCGTTAAGGAGGAATGCACTATAGCCAACGCGCAAGCCCATATGCAACACATTACAACCAATAATTATTTAAAGAAGTTTGTACCAGTGATCCGTGAATAAACTCATCCGTTAGGGAGGAAGGCTCTATTGCCAACGCGCAAGTTTACTCACATCACTTACAAACCAATAATGGAGGCCGCGGGAATTAATTACCAATCCCCTCTCCCACTTAGTTATTTAAACACCGAGGGTTTTTAACATGCATATAATATTTAGAAATAAAATATACATAATAGCATGTTTCTATTAACAGCAATTTAAATAAATAAATCACATAGAACATGCCTGTCACATATACAACAATAATTGACAATTAAATCAATTAATCAGTTATATAACATTAATTAATTGCATAATTAGTGGATCAATTAATTTTGGGCCCAAGAGCAACAAATAAGCACAAAATGAGCAGCAGATTAAATAATTAATCAAGCTCATTATCCATGGCCCATAATCTTAACCCAAAACTAAATTAATTCCACTAAGCCCACTAGCACAAAATTAGTCCATTAATATAATTAATTAATTATCATGCTTGGCCCATTATCCACAATTAATTAAAAACAGCAATTAAGGTCCAACATCCCATATCCATTTTAATTAAAATTTGGGCCCAATAGCCCAAAACCAAATTAAAATTAATGAACAGCCTTAATAAAATACTGAATTGGGCCCTATAATACAATCCCCTCTCCTGGCCCATTAATAAAATTGGTCCATAGAGAAAATGTAGAAACCAAGCCCAAAACAAATAAAAGAAAATAGGCCCAGCAAAACAAGAAAAAAATGGGCCCATGAGCCCAAATTCTCTGCTGCCCTAAATTCAATCCAGCCGACTGATGCTTCTTCCACCAGCCGTCCCAGCGCCGTGCATCATCGGAGGTCTCTGCTGATTCTGGCGGCCGCGCCAATCAGCCCAGCGGAGTCGCCATGCTGCCAGGCGCCAGCAGCACCCGGCTGCTGCTCGCACACGCCAACCATCACCGGCGAAACAAGCCGCCGCTGCCGCCCACTGAGCAACAGCGCCGCCGCCCGCCTAGTCGCCACCTGACGCTGCTTACCGCCGCTTCGCTCAAGGCCACCACCGACTTGCCCGGAACATGCCTCAGAGGCGACGGAACGTGTCTCAGACGCGACCGAAACATGCCTCCAGCGATAAACTGACAGCACCGGAACCTGCCTTTGGTTCGACCGAAGGCAGCCTGCGACCCGCCCGGAAGCCAGCTGTCCAGGTCTGACGTCTCAACGTCGCGCCAGCCACCCGCCGCTGCTCCTAGAACGTCCGCCGCCTTCTTCGTCGCAAATTGGAGTCGCCTCTTCAGCCCACGACGAAGAGAATCGCTCTCAGCAGCCCCTCCGTTGTCACACCAGTCAACGGCAGTCGATGCAGACCAGTGAACATCGACCCGTCGGAAGCCAGCAGTGATTCAACAGAACTCGATCGAAACTTTGCTTGGCCGCTCGAAATACCACCAGCAACCCCACCGACGAATCACACCCGGATTTATCCTATCTGTCAGACAGCGATGCAGTCGATTGCCCTTCCTTTGTCATCGCATCGTGGAAACAACCCGACCACCAGCGGCAGCATCACGCTTCCCCACATGAAGCCGTGGGATAGCCGCCGCCATCTGGTTCTGATTGTGCCAGAAGCAGCCTACCGCCGCATCCTTTCAGGCGTGTGTGTGTTGGTTTCAATCTCCATTCGTTTGATACAGCGTGTTAACGCAAAAGGCATCGTTGCAACAAAAACAATAGGATTTCATGGATAATACTATAATAATTCCAAAACCCTTGTAATTACTAGCAACTTTCTCCAGATTATACCAAATAATCAAAATATCACATATAGCAAAATACATGCGATTACATCCTGATCAAATCAATTAATCATATAATCACATAAATACTAACCTTACGGTTCATGTTTCACCACGAAACCAACGCTCTGATACCAATTGTTGGCAATTGGATCGTGTGGATCAACCGTGATCGTTAGTAAAACAGGTAAACAATAAGCAGCGGAAGCAATTAAACCATTTACCGTACTTCTGGGTTGGTGTAGAGGATGAACTGCAGAGAACTACCTCTGATCTTCTACTGTATATCCCAAGTGTGATCCTGCTGTTGTGTGGGCAACAGTCTGCAGGATCTCTCAATCTGCTTCTCTTCCCTTCTCTCACCAAAAGAGGCGCAGGAATAATCTAAGGGTTCCAGGAAGCTGAGTTCACTTATATATTGGGCTACAGCAGGGACCAGGAGGAGAAATTGGGCTGGGCCTCAATTGAACTTAATTAACCAAGCTTAGCCCAAAGCTTTTAATTAAATCCAATAATAATAATATAGTCCACTAAAATATTATTACTGCACTACCCGTCCAATCCCAAAATTATGTTCTGGGCTCCTTCTTATTATAAGTCCGATAGTCTCCCCATGTTTAAGATATTCAATGTCCATTAATTAATTAAGTTACTGACAACTCAAATTAATTAATATCTCATCCGAGAGTAGTACCACTCAACCTTATTATCATGCCGGAAATTAATCCACTTGCAAGATTTACATGATAAACCTTATGAGCTCCTCAAGGGGACATCATCAACTTATGACGGACATGGATTCCTTCTACAATCAACAGCACACCATAGATACAGCACTACTTCCCAACTCACCGAGTTTGTTGATTTAATACTTATAAATCTCACCCATTGATGAATCAAAGAAATACATACTGCCCTACGTGTCGAGGTTATTGTATAGGGATTAAGAGCACGAACTTCCATAATAACAGAGATCAAGTTCTACTATATAGTCAGTATAAGAAGAACGATCTCAAGCGGTCCTGCTCAATACACACAAGTGCACTAATGTGATTCTATAGCCAAGACAAGCTAATACCAAACCACACTACAACCATACCGATAGAGAGTCCCCGTCTATCTCAGTTGTGAGCATCTGTTTATACTTTATAAGGAAACCGATAATATGATCTTCCGCGTGTTGTCGCACAACATATTATCTACAGTATAAAGTAAATGGACTATTGCATCATGCATATAAAATAAATTATAAGATGCAATCATTTGATCAATGATTCTCATTTCAAATATTGTTATGACATTGTTCATACTAAAGCTAGACTTTTAGTATACAATCCAACACCTGGCACTCAATGCAATGCGTGCTGGAAAATTACAAGAAAACGATCGGACCAAAATGTCTAATCACATACGAGTTTGTATTCGCAACAATGCGAGTCTCTTCGAGTCCTTACAAGAGCCACTCCTCTGGGCTGTTGATGGCAATAGCAATCGACAAAAGGATAGTAGTCGAGAACGGGGCTCTAAACCCGGAGCAGGAGATTCAAATACCCCTGGCACGAGTTCTGGATTGGAACCTCCAAAAGTGGAACCAATCCAAGAAAAAGTCGAGGCTTCTGAGTCACATCTTGAGCCTTCGAGCCAACTCAGCACCTCTGGGGTCAAAGAAAGAGAGAGCAACCTTAGGCTTATGACAGGCACTGTTAAGGTTGGTATTAACTTAGCTGATTTCTCTTATTGGCAGGAATACCAGGCCAGCTGGGAGAAATTAAATACCAAACAAAGAATCCGATCGAAGAAATGCCGGGTAGATATATCTGGGGAATACCCCCGAGTTTGGATGCTAGAGGGCTCAAATCCAATGGATGTAAAGCAGTGGTATGATTTTGGGGCACTAACCTCAATATATATTGTTGCACCAGGTTTCCCAGAACTTGTAAAACTTCCAGATTGGCTGGGAGAAAAAGTTTTCAAGGCATGAAAAAATAACTCGACTCTATCCAGAGGCGATGTATTAGAGCTGTACTTCACCAGTGCGGCTCCAGAACTAGTCGGGAAAGGCAACCACGAGGCATTTCATTTCATCAAGCTAAGAAGACTCGATGTTTCAGCATCAAATAAGATCAAAGAGTCTTCTGGAAAGGAACCAGTCTTGGTTTCTACATTTTCTGAAGAACAGATCTCTACGAGGAGAGTGAGGGGTTTGTATGCCTGCATCAAAGCAATGGTGGAGGTGAAGTTCCCATTCAAGTTCGAGCATAAGTCTTTGAATGGGCCTTTCCTGTTGAATACTTTAACAGGGAAGAAAACAGTGTTCGCTGAGAAGGCTTTCCAGGAAAAACAAGAACTTCTCTGGAGAAATAAGATTCCGGTGAGTAAACAAACTCATCGGAGATATTGCAACATGGCCCATTTTGGACAATGAACGATCAAGGTATGCACAAGCTGTTCCACCCAAACAGAACCAGAATTTGGGAAAGGGATAAGATTGGGCATATGGATGATCAGAACTGCTGATCCACCCCCAACAAAGGAGACACGTGGAAAGAAAAGGGTGAAATCTCTTCGGAATACCCAAGAGCCGGGAGAATCATTAGGCACCAAAGAGGACAAATGACTCCTCAAAAATATAAGAGCCAGGTGACCTTTCCAAAAGGGTAACAAACATGTGACCGACAAGAAAGATGACCCACAAAAGAGAATCCAATAAAGAGAGATGAGCCAGCTGCTGTAAAGTTGGCATCCAATGTAAAGTGATGCAAGCAGTGACGTCACAAAAAAAATCCAATAAAGAAAAGAAGACCAGCCAGCTGCTGAAAGGTTAGCATCCAATGTGAAGTGACGCAAGCAGTGACGTCACAAAAGATTGAGAGGCTTTGAAATCCGGATTTCAAATCCGAAAGCCTCTATAAATAAGTGTGTTGAGAAAGCAGAAGGCATCGACCATCACCCTATGTTTTCTCTTTCTTAATAAATCTTGTATTTCTTTCTTTGTATGAGTGTTCTGAGTGCAGCTATAATAGGTAGTTAAAGGAGTCATCTCCTCTTGTTCTGGGAGGATGAGTGTGTAATAAGTTTCTCCATTCAATAAATAAATAATCTTGGACTACTGCCCAAATTATGTAACCTTTCATTATATTCTACAACCTTAATCTCCATATTTTTCGACAAGAAACAGTAACAGCATCTTGTACACACAGTGTAGGAAACGAACCAGGATTATGCTGAGGTCCGCTGAAGGAACGGGATTGAACCATCACACTGCGGGATGCGTGATTGGTTGTGAGGAGCAGCTGTAAAACCTCTCGAATACTCGGTAGATTGACAGTAAAAAAAGGTACTATTACTATTTCAAATCGGTTAATTTAGAGATTAATGTTGTTTAATTATTGTACGGAAGCATGATGGGCCTGATATGGTCGTAATGGACTATGTCTATTTTTAAAAAAAATTGTGATGAAAATAAAGAGAGGATATTGAAAATCATATACGGATATCAATCGGGTAGAGTAAATAAAAGATTTTATTGATTTTAAAGAGAAAAAGGTATTTTTGGAATGAATAGTAGAAAGTTGCTAGAAAAAATGTATTATTATGAGGGTGGCTAGAAAAAAATAAATTTAAGGAATAGTGGCTATTTTAAATTTTGACCTAATAAATTTTGTAATGTGGATGAGTCGTTAACACGATATATTCAATCCCTACCAATAGGAAGCGGCAATTTGCACCCCAGAATTGCTAGACAAACCCCATTTACTAAGCTTACCCCAATAAATTTAAATTTACATATTTAAATTATTAAATACACCCCATAAAAAGACAACTTTATCCTTTTAATTAATTATACTTAAATTAAAGAAAAACCAATTAATCAAAAAATAAAATAAAAAAAAAAGAAGAAGAAGAAAAAGTTCATTGTGTAAAATTGTAAGTTGACCGTGTGGCTTTGGATCGACTTCAACCGCTGAACGGGTTACCCATTTCTCGCTCACCCGCCGGGCACCGCCGCTCGCAGATGTTGCAACATCAGATCTTGAAGGTTTTTAATGTTCATATGGCCCGATCATGTACATGTTTGCTCGGATCCTCACCCTGCCATGAACATTTCTTTACATGAGTTTGTGGCGTGTGTATATTCCCTTCGTCCCGCACCAAGGGTGCATTTTGCTTTGTTGCACGTAAATTAAGGAGTATTATTATTTAATGTGTAGCGGGTAGTTGTATTAGTGTGAGTATGGACCCCATATTTTAATTGTATTAGTGGGTGAGTGTTGGACCCATGTGTATAAAAAAAGAAAGGGAACCCTTTGGGTGGGACGAACAAAATAAAAAAAAGAGACCCTTGGTGCGGGATGGAGTGAGTATAAATTAAACAGAATGTTGGCTTTAATTCTTTCGCTTAAATAATTACCAACCACATACTCCACACACAAAATCGCCTAGGGATTTTCACTTCTGTAATAGGGCACCTTGATTGGCTAGAAGTGGGTGGCCATGTTGTTGTCTCCCTTGAAAAGAATGTTCTTAGGGATCATGAAGACGTAGCTGATGTCGGAGGAATTCCCATCCACACAGAGATACTTGGCGGAGCGGTTTGTCTTGACCCGCTTTTCGCTTTGAACGAGAGTTCATCGTGGTTTAGATTATAACGATGGGGTGTATTTAGAAATTCAATTGGATCTATATAATAATTTATTCATAAAAGGGTATTTACATTTTCTCACATAAATATATTTTAAATTATAAGTTAGTGAGGTTCGTTTAGTAGATTCGAGTGCAAATAGCCGCCCCTTACAAATATTGAATAAACTAACATACACTTTTTATGATTAATTAATTGTTTGGCGAAAAATTGGATCTTAATTATTCGCATTAAATAAACAACTCATTTCTACCGACAAAATTACACACACAATTTTTTTTTATTTTATACTCTATCCGTCCCATAGAAGTTGACACACTTTCCTTTTTGGTTTGTCTCACTAAAGTTGACACATTTTTTTTAATACATGGGATCCACACAAAAATAATTAATCTATTCTAATGGGGTCCACATATCACTTCTAATACAGCTACCCACCATACATTAAATATTAATTCTTTCACTTCACTTTATATTAAATTTTTATACTCCTTAATCTCCGTGCCCAAAAAAAATGTGCTAACTTCTTCGGGACGGAGGAAGTATATATTTACGGGGCGTGTTAGGTTTAGAGTCAATTGGTGTCTCGTGCAATTAGTTGTAAAAGATATTGAAAAGTATCTCTTCATCCCAAGAATACATTCACACTTTTCATTCTGATCCGTTCAATAACCTTACAATATTACAATATTACAAAAATATGTCGGACCGCCTCCTATCAGTTGCCGGACCTCCGCCGAAACTTAAAATGTGTAAACATAATGTGCAAAAACAAAATTGTGCAAACCAAATTGTGCAAAACAAATTTGTGCAAACACATATGGGTATTTAATGGTATCATAATCATAATTGTGTAGTTATGAGTATTAGTGCTTTGAGTCATGTAATTTATAGCAATTATACATTATTTTATGTATTAAATAATAAATGAACCTATAAATATTGTCAAATTTATATATTAATCAATAATCAATATTAAAATAATTGAATAAAAAATATAATAATTAAAATTAATAGAGTAAGTATCTTTTTATACAACAGCCGCAAATAACCCAAGAAAAATATTAACAGATTTTTTAAGTTGATAGCACAAACCATAAAACCTCTAGCAATTATTACACCTAATTCAAAATTTTAATTTCAAATTTTAAAAACGGAAAACAAGCGTATGAATCGATTTACTGTTTAAACTTTTCTAACTAATCTACAAATAGCACACGTTCTTCAATCACTTAATCATTTCTTTCACCACACCACTTGCGATTTAAATTTAATTTTTTTTATCACAAAAAATTGCAGATAAAATGTTTTATGTCCCCATTTGCTGTTCAAACCATGTCATTTTTAATATACAATAATTATACATAATATTTTTTGGGTGATGCTAAATGTCCATATTATGGACATCCATACCCTATAGAAAGTGTACTTTTACAAATTTACCCTTTAATAAAAAAAACTCTAAACCCTATAAATTTAAATCCTAAAACTATAAACTAGGGGTGTCAATTTTACCCGCGGGTACGGGTACCCGGCGGGTAATACCCGATCGGGTAAGGGTAGGGTAGAGTATAATCGGGTATCGGGTAGGGTATTACCCGTATCCGTTTAAAATGTTAAGGGTATGGGTAGGGTATGGTTTTTATAAAATATCCGTCTACCCTACCCGATTACCCTACCCGTTTACCCGTGTGTGTATATATATATATATATATATATATATATTTCTTTATACTTATTATTATTATAATGATAGTTATTAAAATATGTCCTTTAATATTTATATATGTATTTTTTTTAGGATGAATCTGTTGACAATTAAATTTGAGATTATGAAACTATGAAGATCTTTGTTACATTTGAAGTTATCAAATCTGTGTAAACTTGAAGCCATGCAACAGTTGAAGATGATTTTATAAACATTGCTTGATTAGTTTGATTAGTTTTTATCGTGCTACTTGGGTTTTTTTAATGATATTAGTATAATTTGAAGCCTTATTTTGTATTTTGATTCATGATTCTTGTGTGGTTAAGAGTGATGATTTATTTATATGTTGGACATTTATATTTATTTGAGTCGAATAAGATAAAGAGAAGTATCAGCATCATAGGGATAAATGAGAATAGTAAGATAATTAGGGTGGTCATTTTAAAATAGATGGATATCCGTTTACTCGGTGGATATCCGTTTATCCGATGGATAATACCCGTACCCTACCCGATGATACATTTGAGGGTAATAGGGTAGGGTATGGATGAAGGAAATAGATATAGGGTAGGGTATGGATTTGGCATACCCGTACCATACCCTACCCGTTTACACCCCTACTATAAACCCTAAATCATTATACCCTAAACCACATAGCTAACTATAATTAAAATGGATTATAACGTAGTTTTATTAAAATTCTGGATGTCCAGAATATAAAGAAATAGTATTACCCATATTTTTTCGCGCATCACGCGGGTGTATTACTAATTAATTGTAAAAGATATTGAAAGGTACTCTCCTCGTCCCAAGAATACATTCACACTTTCCATTCTGATCCGTTCAATAACCTTACAATATTACAAAAATATCAGTTTATTTCTACACACAATCTAGTTAAAGTCAATTATATCATACACTTTATTCTATTCAATTACCCAAAATATCCCCCTCTTTTTCTTACATCACTATAACAAAAAGTTATTTTTCTTAAACTTCGTGCCACCAAATGCACGAATGTATTCCTGGGACGGAGGGAGTATAACACTTTATTTTATTTATAAGATATTTATTTGAATTTTTTTAATAGAAATGTTAATTAGAAATGGATATTAATATTTGACTTATAAAACTAAAAAAATTATAAATTCTTATACTATACTAAAGAGTATAATGTTCAATACGTATTAATTTCAGATCTGGGCGTATAGATCTAGATCCGTGCGCCCACCACACTAGTGGTGAGAAATATGATATACCGAAAATTTTGAGCTAAGATGTGTGCTATACCTAAAATATCAGTATTAAAAAATTCCTATCTTTATCATACCGGATCGAAACTTTGATATAAGAAAATTGCATACTTTTACTTTTACGTACATATATTCAAGTATACCTTATCATATTGATAATTTTAGTAATTACCATCAATACCGTCAATACTGGACGTTCAATATATCGTTTTATATGTAATTATCTAGCATATCGTTTAAAAATATCATTAATTTACATAGCAACAAAATTTCAATAAGCCACTGTAAACGGATTGAGAAATAAATTTAGAATTTAATCATGGTGTACTTGGTGTACCTAAAAACCTACTCCATCCGTCTTATCCAAATGATCACTTTTTTTCATTTTGGGCGTCCCACACAAAGAGTCCTCTTTTTTTTACACATATATGAGGCCCACACACATGACACACACTAATACAATTAAAATGTGGGACTTTCACTCCTACTAATGCAACTACCTACTACACATTAAATAATAATATCACTTAATCCACGTGCAAAAAATAAAAACTACCCTTTAAATGGGACGAAAGGAATATAAAATATGAGTCACTAAGTTTTAAGTTAATTTACAGTCTTAGATTAAAATTAAATAATTACAATTATGCCCTTCATGTAATTTCAATCAATAAACTAGCCGATTTTTGTTTCAAAAAAAATTATAAATTCTAGTGTATTCGTGCACCCAGATGTGTTCCAAAATTATCATAAATATAAATATTTGATCAATAATTTTAACACATATATATACCTTACTAAAAATGCAGTGAAAAATTATTTATGGAATACTTTTACAAAATTTTGAGAGTAAAAATATTAGGATGACAAACGAAAAATTTATGTTGGAATTGGGGTGGATTTATTGTTCATCTTTAAAGCTTGTTTAGTTCATAATATTACCTAAAATTGTTTAGTTCATATCAGCTAAAATAACAAAATAAGCTTTAGAGTGATCTAATGTACAACAATTACACACTAAAAACAGGATCCATATATAGAAATGGATTACCTATATAATCCTAAAATACTAAATGGGTCATTCACGCTCATTGATTCTCCTCTCTTTTCGCTGCGCTCCGATTCTTCTCCCCTTCACTCTCAAATCTACCGCTTGGTCTCCTTCATAACTCTGTCGCCCCAATTCGTCCACCGTCGTCTCTCTCTCCTCTTCCAATCTGCCTGATTCGCCTCCTCTCTCTACAGATGCCATCTTCTCTCTCACTCCGCTGTCTCGTTCCCTCCGCGCACTTCGCCGCCTATTTTCTCTCTCTTCTCTCCCAATCTGCCCATTCCTCCTTTCTCTGCGCGCCGCTTCCTCCGTTGATTATAGATGTTGGTTGATGATAAAATTATTGTATTAGAATTAGGGCAAAATTGGGGATTAGGTTCCAAGTTGATTGGATTAGATTCTGAGATCTGTGGAGGAATCAACGCTTACTAGCAACTTACTGGACAAGATTAGATTCAATTGAGGCTGTTGATGAATCAACCTGTTTTCGGTGGACGAAATTGATATTTGGGTGGAGAAACCACCAACTGAATTGAACGTAATTGTAACTTATTGTGTATAAGTTTTAATTAACTAATGTATATATTTATTTTCATAAATGTATTTTTTATATTAAATGTAAATTAATATACAATTATATATATGAATGTTTTCTTTATACGTTAATGCATTTAAACATATACATTAGTAAGTTACAACTTATTAATTTGCATATTATTTACACTTAAATATTAAAATATATACAATGAATGTATTTCATCTTATACTAGAATGTATCGTATTTTATACTAACATGTATAACAAAAACTAATACAATTGCACATTAAAACTATGTACCCTTAAATATTAATATATGAACATATAAATGTATTACATGTTATGCTGAAATGTATATAATATTTTATACTAACATGTATAATATAATTAATAAATATATTGATGAAATTATTGATAAATATATTATCAATATTGATTTTAATTTTCTAAAAAAACCTATATTTATTGAGAAAAACATATTTACTAGTATATATATATATATATATATATATATATATATATATATATATATATTCTATAAATAAATTATTTTCATTGATATATATGTATTAATTTCAGTTTTACATTTTAGTATAACATATTATACATTTATTAATAAATGTATATACATTATTAAATTAAAAATATACATTTATCAATGAAATTTATTACACTGAAATTTTTAAAAGTGTGCAATCATTAATAAAAAAAATATGGTTAATTGTTTTAAAAGTCATCACCTTTGGTTGAATTGTAAAATGACTAGAATCTAGGCAAATAGAATTAGGTATTTTGGTAGTTTTAGTGAAGAACGAGGGTTAATTAATTTTAGAGTTACAAAAGTATCATCCCTCCTTAACTTTAGAACATTTTTCAGTGTCAAATCATTAACTATTTCTATGCATGTTTAAAAACTATTAATGAGTATTAATGGCATAAGTATATCTCTTTAAATTAGTTTTATTATTGTTTTATACTTATTCACATTTAATGAATTATATAATTTTGTTACGATAATTTTGTTTACATTACTTAATATTAGAGATGCTGTTTCTTTAAATATTTTTATTCAATAATTATATTTAATTTTTCTATAAATTAAGCTACTGTTGTTAAATTGATTTTAATTTAAATATTACAAAATTTAAATTTTATAAGCATAAAATAAGATATGACAAACACTTGTGTAAATCGGGTTTACATACATTAATATAAATCCTGTTACTTTTTAATACATAAAATATTACTCTTTAACACATAAATTATTACTCTCCTAAATTAAAAAATTACTTTTCAAATTTTCGTAAATTTTAATTTATCGATTACTTTTTAGTTCATGAAAAATTACTCTTTAGAGACATGAATTATTACTCTTCTGTATAAAAATTATTATCCTTTAAAGAGTAGTTTTTTATATAATAAAGAGTAATTTTTAAAAATAAGATTTATATGCAAACTTGGTTTATATGAGACAACTCATAAGATATTTCGATAACAATATAGAAATTATAAGATTTCAACATAATTCCTATCAAATTTTCTTGACTTAAATATTTTAGATAATACACAATCTTGAATATTTTTTTTATTAAAGGTATATATTGTGACATTTTTAATCTTCAATTTTTTATTTTTATATAAATTCACAATATAACTTTTTTAAATACGAAACAAATAATTAGTAACATTACCTTATAGTAAAAGATTTTTTGAGACGATCTCACGAAATGACTTTTGTGAAATGGATAATGAGTGATAATTTAATTAATGAAAAATGATAACGGTACTGTAAATTATTTTATTAATACTTTACACCATAGTTAAAAGTATAAAAAGTAATACTAACATTTAAAACAAAGTGATAACATTTTTAATAAAAAATAATTATTAATTATAAAAATATTAAATAATCTTATAGTAAAACGATCTCACGTAATTATATACATAGAGTAATACAAATCCTACTAATAACGTAGGATATGAAATTATAATAAAGTATAATATTAAAAGGTATAATTTGCTGCCAAAGAAAAATATTATGATTAACTAAAATAATATCATATTTAATGATTTTTTAATAAAATGATAATTATTCTCTATATTTATTAATTAAAAAATCATAATATATACTAAAAATAAATTAATAATTTTATAACACTATAAAAAAAATTTTAACAACTGAATTTACCAACGGAATTCAATCCGTTGGTAATTACTAATGGATTAGCAACAAAAATGACATTTTTGTTTTAGCAACGGAATACCAACGGATTTATTCTCTATTTTAGCAACGGAATTCAATCTGTTGGTAATTACCAACGGATTATCAAGGGAATTAAATTACCAACGGATTACAAACGAAATTATTTACCAACGAAATTGATTTTTCGTTACTAAAAATTTACCAACCACCACTTTACCAGCGGAATTTTACCAACGGATTCCGTTGCTAATCCGTTAATAAGCTAATTTAATAATGAAATTAAGGTTTTTACCAACGGGATATTCCGTTGGTAAATTATTTTTTTTTGTTTGTAGTGTAAGATGTGAAAACATTTTATATCAAAAGTAATAACTATTTAAAAAGATATAAAATAGTTTCACGTGGGACATCACACAAAATCTACCCTATAATTAATTAACAAACATGATATTTCATGTATAACTTAGTAAAATTAATCATACTAGTATAAGTTAAGAAACAAGACTAAAAACATTTTAATTTAAAAAACACAAAAAAATCGTTATTTTTATATATTTGAAGTAAAAGTTTGTCTCTTATAAAATCGTTATTTTATCGAAATTATTCTTTAATACAAAATGAATAATTTTTTTATAGTGAATTAAATATAAAGAGAATAATTTGTTTGTCCAAAGTAATATTGAATTTTGGGCTCTTAATTACAAAGTATCATATTGAATATATTTGTTGAATTAATTGGACTAAATTTAAATTAAACCATGATGCAATATATTTTGTTATATTATATAATTTTAGTTATATTTAATTCTTAGCATGATTTATTAGTAAATCATTTATTTATTTATTGAAATATTAGTTTTTATTAATAATTTATTTAAAAAATTAGTATATTCAATTTTAGAGTTTCATACTATATACTATCTTTCTATATATAATTTGGTTTAAAATAAATAAATATATATACATATATATATTAATTTCTATTTATTTAATAACTAATACTAAACTTAAATTAATTTGGTTTAAAATAAATAAATAAATATATATATATATATATATATATATATATATATATATATATATATATTTAATAACTAAGAGTTCGATCCTGGCTCAGGATGAACGTGCCCTATTCGGGAATCTCCGGATCTATGCTTATTTTCAACTCCCCGAAACATTTCGTCGATTACTACGCCCTTCCTCGTCTCTGGGTGTCCAATTCGCGTTTGCACTACTATAGCAAAGATGCACTTTATGAACTCATTTGGACTCTTCTTTGCTTAAATTTCAATAAAAAATCTGTTATGTTACAAATGTTTTATATTTTTATTGAGATAATTTTTTATAATTATTTTGAAAATTAGTTTTTATGTAATAATTATAAATATTAGATTCTGTTATGTTATAAATATAAATTGTTAATGAAATAGTATTATCACTTTTCATTAATTCAGTATCATTTTCGTTATAGATGTTATCACTTTCATATATCTCACGTAAAGGCTTACGTGAGACGGTCTCACACAAGTCTTCACCTTCATATTTCAGCCAATCTTTTCAAAGAAAAATTATACTCCCTTAGTCCATGTTTACGTTTGATTTTTACACGTAGATTAAGAGATAGTAAAATATTTAAATGTGTAATGAGGTGAGAGAAATAATATTTAATGTAAATTGGATAGTTGTAATAGTATTGTGTGTGGGCCCTACGTGGAATAATTAATTATTTTATGTGGCCTAATTTGACTAAAAAAGAATTGTAGACCTTAACTTGAGACAAATCAAAATGAAATACATAAACCTTAACATGTGATAGATGGAGTACTTATTAATTAAAATGTATACCATTTAAAACAAGATAATATACATTTACACATCTTATGCACTCAAAATACAAGAGACCAATTCATGTATCATTTAAATTTTAAGATACTAGCTCAATAGAATTTTGTTCATTAAATTTATCTAATTTTAAATAATTTATTTAGTCATATATTATTATTAAGGGAAAATCACTAATAGATACACATTTTTAACCTAAATTACTATGAGATACAAGGAATTTAAATAATTACTCTCATATACAAAATATTAAAGTAAAATACTAAATATAACCTTATAATCCTATACATTTTTAAACCACCAACCCTACCCCTCACCCACCCACCCGCCGGACCGGCTTTGACCGATGTTGACCGGACGTTGGCTGTTGTTGACCGGCGTTGACTGGCGTTACCGACTGTTGACTGTCGTTGATCGGCCTTTGACCGCCACTGACTGCCGCCGCCTGCTGTCGGAATTTAAAATGTGCAAACAAAATGTGTAAAAACAAAATTGTGCAAAGCAAATTGTGCAAAACCAATTGTGCAAAATGTAAATACATATGGATATTTATGGTATCACAATCATAATTGTGTAGTTATGATTAATAGTACTTTGAATCATGTAGTTTACAATAATTATGCATTATTTTATGTACATCCTAGTAAGTGACCCTATTATTAATTATATATTATAATTTTTAATAATAGTATTATATTTGATTCATATAATTACTTATTAAATCCGCCATAGAAATTTTAAGTTTTTTTTTATATTAAAGTATTGGATGTTAAATTTAGTTATAAATTATTCAATAAAATGAATGTTGCTATTATTTAAATTTTAAAATGCATAATATTTCATTTCTAAATTATTAAATAAAATTAATCTTTATTCATTATTTTATTTTATTTATCTAAAAGTTATATATATATATATATATATATATATATATATATATATATATATATATATATATATATATATATATATATATAATATTCGTATATTTGTTATGTGTATTTAATATTTTATCATGTTGAATTGATCATTATCTCCTATACTTATATATCGGTTTCCCCTTTTAAATGCACAAATTCAATTTCATTTTATTGAAAATGATGTTCAGTAATAATGATGGAGTAATTATAGGGGATAAACATAATAAATGAGAAGGGTTGAGTTAATTAATGTATTAAAACATTAATTATTAATTAAAAAATTAAAAGGGTGAAATAGTAATTATTCAATAGCATTTAATTATTCTATCCAGATAGATTCTATCCAAGGAACATTACCGTTAATAAATGTATATACATTATTGAATTAAAAATATACATTTATCAATGAAATTTATTACACTAAAATTTTTAAAAGTGTGCAATAATTAATAAAAAAAAATAGGATTAATTGTTTTAAAAGTCCTCACCTTTGGTTGGATTACAAATAGGTCCAAACATATGAAATTTGGCATATAAAGACACTACTTTAATGTGTTTTGGCAATTTGAACTATCGGACAGCAGGAGGCTGCCCGAATGCTGATGTGTCAAACTTAATTCCAGATCACAAGTCCAACAAAACAAAACTGTGTCGTTTTGGTCAATTTAAATTTTTTGAGATCTAACTAAACCTAATTGTTGCTCTCTCCAATCATTGTAGCACCGCCGCAACAACCACCAAAATCTTCTACTCAGCTACCACACCAAAGTAGAAGCTGCCGGAAGATGAAAATAAAATTTCTCAAAATCAGTTACCGTAACAAAATTCAATTTCTCAACCAAAAATTCAAAGAACCCACACCTAATTCTCCTTCGATTACCAATTTTTGTGCTCGAATGGAAACAACGCTGTCAGAGCCGCGAACAAAATGACATTGATCTTGCATTTCTTCACATGCGTTTCTCGATCCTCAGAGTTCGTGGCGGAAACACATCCCGACTCTGACGCAGAATCATCGTCCCGAGAATGCCGCATGCTCTTCTGTTACTTCTGATTAACTTTATTGCTCTCTTCGGATTCAGGCAAGCGAACAACGAGCTTAACGTTCTTCTCCTTTTCTTTCATCATCGTCGTCATCCTCGATTTTCGGTGGCGGAGATTTCAGGAATTTAGGATTCCAACGATTGAATCGGTGGTAAAAGATGGGGTTATGGACAAGGCTAATGGGTTGGAAAGGGAAGAAGATTTTTGGCTAGACGATCTTTCTTCTTCATCCGCTTCACTTCACTATTGCAACAGAACTCTAATTGGGAGAGAGAACAGAAAACGTGGAGAGAAATTATATTAGGAAAAATAATTCTTTTTTATTTTATTTTCCACATCATCCTTTGGACAGTCAAAGACGGGTCAAAATCTGATCGGTGACTGTATTTGCAATTACTTACTAAAGTTACAGACTTTTGTGTAAAATTTTAAAGGTTAACACTAATTTGTCATTAAAATAAAGGTGAAGACTTTTTGAGCAATTAACCAAAAAAATAATACACTTGATTATTTAAAGTTGTACAATATTAAATAGAAGTTATATGTTTTGTTTTAAGTTTCATTACAATAAAATTTTAAAAGGTGTACAATAATTATTAGAAAAAGATACATAGATTCATTGGAACTTATACACTTTCTTAATAAAAATTATACATTTTATTTCTTAAATAGTTTTTTTCTAGTTATCTTCGGGTCGATCTTCAAAACCCAATTATGCATATGCTGCTTTACAATAATCCTAAAAATTCAAACATATCAATGCCTGTCAATTTATTTCAAAGGGTGTTTCGAAATAATGCTAAACCAATGGTATATCAATTCAATCCAATTTATGTATCTATTCAACATATAATTAATACAATAGTCAATACAACTCAGTCTCCACGTAAAAAACACGTAAAAAAAGTGGTAAATGGAGAAATAGAACAAAATTGTAAAAATTAGGGAAACTACCACAAAAAACTAGGTCACTTAACAGAGGTCACTTAACAGAGAAGGGATAGAGAAGAGAAAATAGTGGGGAAAGAGATTGGAAGGTGAGAGAGCAGTGACACGGTGGAACGATGGTAGTGGTGCAGCGTTGGAGAGAGAGTGGAGCAGTGACGACGGATCGGCGCTGGAGAGATGAGTAGAATAGGAGAGAGCAGGTGCAGCGTTGGAGAGAGAGTGGAGCAGTGACGACGGATCGGCGCTGGAGAGATGAGTAGAATAGGAGAGAGCAGAATACCGATGGCGGTGGAGCGATGGCGGCAAGGAGGAGAGGCCGTGGAGAGAACACCGTGGCGACGGGGAGGAGAGGCCTTGGAGAGTACACTGTGAGAGGAAAACTGCGGGAGAGAGAGGGGAGAATCTGGAGAGAGAAAACAACTCTCCTAATGACCCGTTAATTAAATGTGATAATGAGTATCCGGGTTATAATTAAAAAAAATTAACCTAATTGCACCTTAAAAACTATATGTGGATTTATTTATCTTCTAAGTCTGTTAACAAAATAAGTAATCCTATAAAATATAATCAATGGGAGACATCACATGGAGTTAATTAAGACAGAGAACACACGCGTCTATTAACCCTTGCATTAACTTTTATAAACCAAACACATCGGAAAGAAATTACATTTAACCCTGTTAGCTAAAAAAAGAAAAAAAAACACTTTTAATGCAATTCACAATTGAATTCACCTTTGAAGCTTCAAATCCATAGAGTTTATAGTCCCAAGTCAAAGACACCTCAAGCGACTGGGAAATCATACTTTGACAACAATTGCAAATACCCACTTGATAAAGGGTATGAGGTTGTAAGAACTATGAAAATACAACATGATAATAGCTACACTTCTGTATTAAACAGAATTCAGAGTTGATATGGGCTATGAGGGCTTCTTCTGTTTCTTCGCGGTCTTGGCAAGAGCATCACAAATCTCTCGTTTTCGTTTGGAGACGATATTGTTCTCCTGATTGTGATCAGCATCCGTAGAATTCACATTATTATTATTATTGTCATCCTTGCTCGAATTTTTACTTCGACCCTTTAACACATCCTTCACAAAAAACTTCAACCTCCACAGTGTTGATTCACTCTGCTCCAAAATTTATTTATAAATAATTTTTAAAAAAAGTATAAAAATCAGCAAGATTGTAACTGATACAAATGATATGGAACAGGGTAGATTAGAACCTGAGCATTTATGTCAAGCTCCACCTCATCGACATTCGCTTGGAAGTTTAGGTTATTTTGAGCTACTATCTCCAGTGCCTTGGTAAGATCTTCAGGAGATAATTTGGAGAGGGCAACACCTAGCTTTCTTTTCTCCAAAGTAGATATGTGTCTGTAATAATGCATTATAATTAACATTGGAATGCAAACATGACATTGAAACAAAATGTAGAAAATAGAAATCTGTCCATATTAAACGACAGGTTCTAATTGAATTTTTAATCCAGTAAAAGGAGAAATGAGAGCAGAAAATAACCGCACATACAGATATGTTGTAAAATTTGAAAAACAAGTCTTGGTTGACAGAGGAAAAGAGAGATCAATAAATATAAAAGAGCAGTATAAAGTGAATAAGACAACTGAATTAATATTCCTGCATGTTGCCCTTCAACTAACCTGCACTTACTAACCACAGCTTCTCGGAGTTCATCTATATGCGTATCAATATCATAAAGCTGAAACACATTTAAGAATAAATTATTGAGTTAGTCTCTTGTAAACCGGGTTTACATCATAAACCCTTGTAAACCCTGTGGTCCCCCTTAATTTAAACACCCTAGCAATACATAGGGTATATAGGATTGGAAGGGGGGACCACAGGGTTTACACCGTGAACCCGGTTTATATAAGTGTTTGTGTAAATGATTTAGTGTTGCTTAATGTTTCAGGTAAATTCATTTTATAATGTAACTTCCATAACCTAGAGATTTTAGCACACCTCGTTACTTAAGTCCTTAGTCAACTTTGCATGAGCTGCCTCCTGAGCTAGCTGCATGTTTATTTGTGCTTCAGCTTCCTCCTGTTCTCGTTTTTCTTCCTAATTAAAATACAGACATTGTGATCAATTGATCTATCGGTTACTTTTAGGAGATAAAAAATGGATGAACCACAAATGATTAGGGAAAGTTATAAGATACGTTGATGCCAAAAAGTCAAGTTGGATGCACATGAAGAGATACAAGAAAGAGTTGAATTTTGTGAAATAAAAGAAGGATGAGGAACCATGCAAAGGCTATAACTTATAATATGGGCTAAGTCCCAAGGTAATAAGATGGATGCATTTGTGAAAAGGTCTAGAGATAAAAAAAATATATAAGAAACAGTATTAACGGAAATCAAAAACTAGTTATAGATCCCTTACTCGGTAAATTACCTCTTCAGTAACTTTTGGTAAAAACTTGAGCCACTTCTCCTCAAAATATTCCAGTAATGTCTTCGCCATTACATGAACGTCACTCTTGTCATCATTGTATTTCATTGCATTTTTAAAAACCAACCGCAAATCAGTACATATCTCACGCACATGCTTATATCCAGCACCATCCAGAGCTTCCATTTGGTTTTTTATAGTACTGAAATCCATGGGCCTGTCTATGACCTGACACAGATATCTGTGATGAACTTATCCAAGTATATAATCAAACACGTGATGACAAGAATTTAATCATGATCAGACAGCTGGTTTCCAAGATAAAGAACCGTGCAACAATTTAAGTTTCATCATAAATTAACTTCCAAATTGGGATAATATATGCAGCACAAGAATGGGTAATTCCAAGAAATTAGAGTACCCATTTATGTATTTAATATAAAAAATTTCTGGTATTATGTGTAATTTATACAGAGTGAGATATCTTATAGTATGTAATATTCAATTGATAATAGTAGTTTAACATTATATTTATTTAAGTTGTAGTTAATGATAGTAGGATTTTTCATTAAAATTTAAATTTAAATACCCAAAAAAAAATAAATATATAGTATGAAATAATTGGGTATTAAATAGATTTGGGTAGTGCAGGAGTATTGATTATTGGGTTTGGGGCGAGTACTAGCATCTTAACGAATTCTTTTAACAGACTCCAGACGGGTACACATACGAACAGAGGTTGAACAAAAATAAGTTATACCTGATAGTAATCATCCAACCCAAGTCCATCTACATCCACCGGTTGCATAAAAGGCCATGCCCACTTGTGTTGCGTGATCTACAGGATTAGAATGTTTAATAAATTATTTAATCATGAAGTGTGTATTAACAAAAAAGATCTTGACAAAAATACTCAGGAACAGTTAACATATCCTAAAAAAGCAATAAAGCTTTCATGCAACCTCAATCAGTGGTACTTCAGAATGAGTTGAAAGCTAATACAATAGCAAAAGAAAACATAGTTGAGCTGAAGTATCCTATATAATCCCAAAATTTCATCTTCACCAGTAAAATGAGAAAATTTTGTATTCTTTAAGGCTTTAAGCTAAATTCTTGCCATTAAGCCACAAATAAAAAGTATTACTGTTTATCAATCCTTGTTCAACCTGATATGACTCAAGTTCTAAACTTCTAATAACTGTAAAATTTCTTACCAAAAGTACACACCCACAACCTAACATTACATCAACAATCTCGAAAACTCATTTCTGGTTAAGCACACAATGACAACTAAATATACTTAAAAGTTAAGAATGTCAGCGGCCCCTAGTGTACCTTGTAATTTTTCAAACTTCAGTGGCTTAGATTTAAAAAAAACACTTGCCTGACGAAATACACTACCAAACTGGCGAATAAGGTCTTGCATTCTCTTAGCAGCAGCTGCTTCTCTACGAGAAGCATCTTGCTGCAGCTTCTTAATACTGGGGACATGTCTTTCCTTTTCTTTATCCTTACCCATTAAAGCACTTCTAGAAGTGTTTGGTTCCTTTAACTTTGAATTTAAGTAAAACTGTTCAACTTCATTTACTTTTTGCTCAAGCTGCAAGACAGAAGAAAAATTACAATCAAAGCATGACTTGATAATACCAGCAGAACACATATAAAGATTGTGTTATCAGGCTGCACGGTGCATGCATTACTCTATTAAGGATTAACACATGTATCCCAGATTTCCAAGCAATGAATAAATACACCTAGAGATCTTGAGATCAAACCTATTGCTACATTAGTTAAATGCATTAAGAATATAAGAGAACTGAAACCACCTAAACTTTATATTAAATGGCATTACTATGAGCATTTGGGATGACATATTCTGGTGGAGTATCAAACACTTACTCTGTCAACTATTGCGAACATCTCATCCACTTTACTCTTATAATCATCTGCTTGAGCAGCATTACCTTCCATTGCTCTTTGTTCCACGTTTGTGGTTTCATCATTGGATGTATTCACTAGATCCATCTATCAATAACAAAGAATAAATTGTATTTAGTTTCAATTACTATCATTTCATCAGACATATAAAAGAATTCATAACCTGGCCTAACAAAACTTCATGACCAAACACCATCAATTTCCCCCGTGTTTTTCAATCTCAATCGATTGGGAAGGGGAAGGTTTCATAAGAACAACAACATTCATACTAAAAAAACAGTTTTTGGAAATGAATTCTAAATTGCACAACTCTTACATGTTTATTTCCATCTCCCTTAAATATGTACAAGTAAAAATACTTTTATCTACAATATATCTCAGGAAATTCATCATTAATTTGAATAAAGTTTGAACTTACATGATTTCAACAGAAGTATAATCTAAGTAACAAGAATGAGTTATGGGAGATATAAGAAACAGACATTTTCTGCTTTCCAAGTTCTGATCAGTGTATTCCTAGAACACTCAGGACATCCAGGCTGCATATAAATGACTTAACTTTATATTCTAATTTCCAACTATGGGAAAACGTTTCCAAAAACATAATTCAACAAAAGCCATTTACCAAGAATGAATAATTTAAAATGTGAGAATTTTTTTTTTTAACCCAACTCACACAAATATAGATGCAATTAAATTTTATAAGACATTTAATGTATACTTCATTACAAATCTACTCGTAGAATTGCAGTTTAAAAATAAAGTTCCTCTCTAAGAATCAGAAAACTTGAAAGTATCTAATAACAAACAGCACTTAAACAGCTGCCAAAGACGTGAAGTCAAAATCATTCTAATGAAAATTATTGTAGAAAAATCCATTATCTAGGAGTTTGTGTACACAGCAGCATGACAATCAGAGTTTGCTTAATTCATTCACATCATAAACACAGAGAACCTTACGAAACCCTTCACAGAAAATCAGAGATAAAGAGTTAAATGATCCTTGCATTGTTTACTCTATACCTAATAACTCATCATTATCTATATTATCTTCATTCCTTTCATAATGAGCACATTTATCTCAATGTGAAATTACCTTCAAGAATGCAGGAAAGATGGGCTTCCCTAATTTCTCACTAAATGCTCAAAATTAAGTCCAGGAGAAAGACGAGATAACTCTAAAAATAGGTTACTAGAGCTGCAATGTAAATCACAAACCTTCAATTGATTAAAAATGTAATTGAGAGGAGAGAGAAAAGAGGCTGCTTCAAATCAAGAATCCAGCTACAAGGAAGTCATTGAGGATTCTCAGTGAATTCTGTTATTTAAGATAAAACAGAATTAACTTGTAACGTAGTAATGTTAGTATGTGTTGCGTTAATTGACAAATGTAAATGGGCAACTAGGAATATAAAACCAACAAGCATACAGATAGCAGCAGCAGTAGTCACTCAACAGCGTGGTTTCATTCAGCAATGTGCTACTGAGGAACTTCAGCCACACATTTGAAACGTCATCACCATACACAAATATAATTCACAACAATCATACACGGTATTGATTGAAGCGATAAATGCAGCTGCAATGAGCAGTACAAAAACTCAGTTTTAAAAATTAATTAGACAGTGATTGGAGGGGACAATGAGAAGTGGAATTTGGCAGAGCAATTATATCTAAGGGCAGAACAAAAGGTATAACAAATCCCAAAAGAGATAATGTCCAGTAAAACAAAAGAAAATCCCCAAAATCTAGAAAAAAAAAATTGTGTAGATTGAAGTATCTTTTACACCCGGAGAACATGACTCACCTAATTACAGCAGAGCTTGCGAACAAACTAACGAAAAAAAAAAAGGAACTTCAGAGAGCAATCGAGCCAAAGCTTCAGCTATAAGAATGGTTGAAATTCCTCAATTGAGAATGTGATTACCGCTATGGATTATTACATCCGAGAAAAGCGAACGGGAAGAAAGGGTTTGACAATTTATTACTAAATGGATTGAACCCATAATATTAAGAGGTGTCGGACCGCAAGATTTTCGACAACATTGGTACTCTCCAATTAATAATAATGTATTAATCTTTTATTGAAATTGTCATTAAAATGTGAAGAATACTAATATTTTTAAAAATATTTATATATTTTTTACAATATTAAGAGGTAAAATTTTATATTAAAGAATATAATATTAAATACTAGTAAATGATAAGAGTATAAAATTAAATTTGGGCGGACCTAGGTCCGTGCATTCGAATGCCGCAAAACTTTATCAACATTTTAATAAAAAGTGATGGTTGGATCAATATTTTAATAAAAAGTGATAGTGATGAAATGAATTGTTTTAAGAAAAATTCATAGTATAAATAAAAAGTTATAACATTTTTAGTGAACATGATAATTTCTCAAATAAAAAAATTTATAATTATTTAAAAAAAACGTAAAAACGATCTCAAATGAGTTGTTTTATGCAAGTATCACCCTACTAAAAAAGGGTAATTTTTATTGTTTAGTTATTTCTAATAAAACAGTAAGTATCATTCATATACGTACTTGAGTTTTTTTTTTTAATTAAATGATGTGTGTTTGTATTTTAATTTGTTTACAATATATTGAAACAGTGAGCTAACTTTATAGTTAGTACGAATAGATTTGCAGATATTTTAGTAGTAAAGAATGGAGATAGAACTAAATTAGTAGAAAAGAACATGAATTACCCCTGTTAATCCACAGTGTCTCTTCATCCTTCTAAGCGGGTTTGTGCCAGTTTGATGTGACATCTCTTATGTCACACGTAGAAAAGAGAAAGAAAACTATATCTAAGTCAACCGGTAAACCCTAGTAGCAAGAGATTGAGATTTCTCTACCCGCCACGTGTCATTCCATAAAGAGATGTTATAGAAAATATCACACCAAAGTGTAACAGAATATCCCGTGTCCTTCTAAACACCCATGCTCTGCTTAAAGTTTGGAAAAGAGATAGTGATTGCTAAAGGTCAAAACAGAAATAAAGAGGATCTCGTAATTTTCATAGATGCATAATCCTTTTTAAATAGTTATGGTAAATTATGATTAGAAACAAAATGTAGTTATTAGCTCATAGTATAACCTTAACTTCGCAGGAACAACTATCTTAAAAGTTGTCTTGAGATGTGTTGCTTTGTCAATGCAGCTGCAATCGAGCCATAAATTTACCCAAAAATCAATGTAAATCACAAAAATGATCAAGACTTGCAGACACTCCCAGGTCAGCCAGAAATCATGTTAGCACGAGCTGACTCATCTTTCTCTAATGCTGATTCATGGGTAATAGTTTTCATTTCTTGGAAATTATGGAAGTTCAGTTTATGAATTGGGGGCAGTAAGTAGTAGTAGAAAAATTGAGGGAAACATGTGGCGCAAAATGTGTGGGTGAGGCATCTACACTAAATGAAGTAAAGTAAACGCCATTACAGCATCTCAAACAAGTGGAAAACCGCTGACACGAAAAAAATAATGTTTATAAACTAATACTCTTATTCTGTAAAATGAAGTATGTTTTTAAACTAAGAACATGTTATTATGTAGAAAGTAGAATGAACAAAGTGAGCCGTGTTCATTAGTCAACTGTCTAGACATAAAGTGAGTCTGCAGAGGTGACAGGAAAATTGCAGGAAAATGGAGGATTGGGACTTGCAAAAGAGAAGAAGGCAGGCGAGTAGCCCAAACGACTGATATTGAGGCAGACGCTATCAGCAAGATAGTGGCCCTCCACGGGCAAACTAGCTCTTTAAACATACTTGACTATTAAATATTTTTCATAGTTTGCTTAGAAGTGAAGAGGGAAAACATTTTCCACGTTAACCTGGCCTCAGTATTTCATTTGGCAAGAAAGTTGTAACATTATTTGGAGACAAATTTTGTACACTTTCTGATCCGCATGCAACCAAAGTTTAATTTGCGTTTCTATTTGTTATGTCAAAACACCATTTACATATGATTATTGCAATCCCTAACTATGCACTATTAAACAATTGCATCATCTGCAAAGCCACATCATATAATTCTCAAGACTTGCCCATTACAAGACACATTTCAGCAAAACAGCAAAAATTATCAGAAAACCCAATTCTTTCAGAACCATCATTCAGTTTTGGAACAGATCAAATAACCAAACATAACTTTATTGAAGTAGGGTACAACCCCAAGAATCAATTTTCAAGTTCAAGTGAACACACGAAACAAGGAGAATCCATAATATCCAATTTCAACATAAAACACACGAGTATATTTAGCAAACAAGAATTGTCTTCAGCAAACCACGAGACATGAGCATATATAAAACCCATTTGACCAAAACCCAACAACAGAATCAGGAAATCAGAACCCACCACGGAGACGCAAGACAAGGTGAAGAGTGGATTCCTTTTGGATATTGTAATCAGCAAGAGTCCTTCCATCCTCCAGCTGCTTTCCAGCAAAGATTAACCTCTGCTGGTCAGGTGGAATCCCTTCCTTATCCTGGATCTTAGCCTTCACATTGTCAATTGTGTCTGAACTCTCTACCTCCAATGTAATGGTTTTCCCAGTCAAAGTCTTCACAAAAATCTGCATCCCTCCACGCAACCTCAGCACCAAATGCAGGGTAGACTCCTTCTGAATGTTGTAATCTGCCAAGGTCCGTCCGTCTTCCAGCTGCTTTCCTGCAAAAATAAGCCTCTGCTGATCTGGTGGTATCCCTTCCTTGTCTTGAATCTTAGCTTTCACATTGTCAATGGTGTCAGAGCTCTCAACCTCCAAGGTTATAGTCTTCCCTGTAAGAGTCTTAACAAAGATTTGCATTCCACCTCTCAGCCTGAGAACCAAATGAAGAGTGCTCTCCTTTTGGATGTTATAATCAGCAAGTGTCCTCCCGTCCTCGAGTTGCTTTCCAGCAAAGATCAACCTCTGCTGGTCTGGGGGGATGCCCTCCTTGTCTTGGATCTTGGCTTTCACATTGTCTATGGTGTCAGAGCTCTCAACTTCAAGGGTGATGGTTTTTCCTGTAAGGGTCTTAACAAAGATCTGCATACCACCTCTGAGACGAAGGACCAAGTGGAGAGTAGACTCTTTCTGAATGTTGTAGTCAGCAAGAGTGCGGCCATCTTCGAGTTGCTTTCCAGCAAAGATCAACCTCTGCTGGTCTGGGGGGATGCCCTCCTTATCTTGGATCTTGGCCTTCACGTTATCTATGGTGTCAGAGCTCTCAACTTCAAGGGTAATGGTTTTTCCGGTGAGGGTCTTAACAAAGATCTGCATACCACCTCTGAGACGAAGGACCAAGTGGAGAGTAGACTCTTTCTGAATGTTGTAGTCAGCAAGAGTGCGGCCATCTTCGAGTTGCTTTCCAGCAAAGATCAACCTCTGCTGGTCTGGGGGGATGCCCTCCTTGTCCTGGATCTTGGCCTTCACGTTATCTATGGTGTCAGAGCTCTCAACTTCAAGGGTGATGGTTTTTCCGGTGAGGGTCTTAACAAAAATCTGCATACCACCCCGGAGACGGAGGACCAAGTGGAGAGTAGACTCCTTCTGAATGTTGTAATCAGCAAGAGTTCGGCCATCTTCAAGTTGCTTACCAGCAAAGATCAGCCTCTGCTGGTCTGGTGGGATGCCCTCCTTGTCCTGGATTTTTGCCTTCACGTTATCAATGGTGTCGGAGCTTTCCACCTCGAGGGTGATAGTCTTTCCAGTCAAGGTTTTCACAAAGATCTGCATCTGTATATTTAAAAATTCCACTTAGAAAAGTAGCAGAAATAAACTGATGTAAATGTCATAAAATCACAAAGAAGGAGCCCATTTAACCAAAATTAAGGACAATAGTTGTGAAATAAACACCTCCCTATTCTATTAAAAAAAAAATGTAACCAGTAAAAAGCTAAAATTGGAGATGATCACTAATAACAATACGCTTCCAAAACATTAGACGCAACCAATAACAAGTAATGGGGTGTAAACTTAACCCTCAATTCCATCAAATAAACCCCAACTACTATAGATCAACGAAACTTGAATTATCACTAATACACATGAAAAAAAAATCAAAAAGCCTCTACATATTATTCCATACAAACATCAATCAAATAAAATGGCAGTTGATCATATTGGTCATCCTCTCTCACAATTTCAAAGGGAAAGCCGATGAGAATAAGTACAAATTAGACGTAAGAACAATATAGACGGACTGGAAGAGAAAGAAACACAAATTGAACCCTAAATAAAACCCTAATTACCTTGGTGTAGACGGATTTGAAGAGAAAGAAACACAAAATTGAACCATAAACGAAACCCTAATTACCTTGGTGAGAACAACATACACGGATTGGAAGAGAAAGAAACACAAAATTGAATCGTAAACAAAACCCTAATTACGTTGAACAACATAGACGGATTGGAAGAGAAAGAACACAAAATTGAACCATAAGCACGGATTGGAAGAGAACGAAACACAAAATTGATCCGTAAACAAAACTCTAATTACGTTGGAAAGAACAACATAGATGGATCGGAAGAGAAAGAACTCAAAATTGAATAGCATACAAAACCCTAATTACCTTGGCAATAGGATTGAGGAGAGGCGATGAGGGAGAATGAAAACTAGTCGCTGTTGTTCAACGCTGAAAGAGATGGGAGGACACGAAGTGACGAAAACCTGATTATATGGTGGACGAGACCGACTCAAACCGGTAACCGTCTCAGTTGGTCGTCCAATAATCAATAGCAGAAATTAATTAATTGATTAATTTTGGAGACCTTAAGTTAGATAACCTAACCCCCTTTCCACGCTAATACGCATACTTTTCTTCCGAGCAGCGCGACACAGTTATCTGTTTCATCCTATTCTAATTTTAATATTTTTCAATTGAATAAATTTTGATAAAGATCGTTCCACACTTAATTGATCAAATATAGAGCTATTGAAAAACTTGAAAACGGTGAACATGACCGGATTAATCCTAAAAAATTTAGGTTTCAGGTTGAGAAATTTGGGCCCTTTAATATCCAAGCCTTTTTATCTTAATCGATTAGCATGTAAACTAATAAGATTGGTTGCGGGCTCATCGCTCCGGCCCGTAGACTGGTAGGTATTATTATTATATTTAAGGAAACGGTTATTTGCACCTCCATATTTACTAAATGAACCCCTTAAATCTACAAATTTAAAATATATTTATATTAAAAGACGTAAATACCCATATGTAAATAATAAAATAATACTCCCTCCGTCTCGTTTCAAACTTGATGTTTGTTTTTTACACGTAAATTAAGGAATGTAGTATTTTAATGTGTAATGAGGTGAGAGAAATAATATTTTAATGTAAAATGGATAGGTGTATTAGTATGATGTGTAGGGCCATGGAGAAAGAAATAATTAATGTGTGTGGGGACCACTTTAATGTAAAGATTGAAATGGGACGCCCAAATTAAAAATATTTAAAGATTGAAATGGGACGGAGGAAATATTAATTATGACAATCGTTATATAAACCCCACTTAAATTTCTAAATGCACCCCGTCCCCTTGAAAACACCATTACTGTTCCCAATTCCTCGTCTAAAATATAACCGGTAGTTACCTAATTCATCTCTTCATCTGCATCGACAAGCTCGCTCTTTTATTCAAATGGGTGATTTTGTTATTATTATTACAAGTAACGTACTTATTCCCAGAATCTTGATTCCGGCATACTAAGAATTAATCTGCAGCTATTAACTTAAACTTGTGCAGTAGGTATTAGGAATATTATAACATAGTTGAGGAAAAAGCGAGAAAGAAGTGAGAGAGAGAAGCAGCAACTCAACCATTTTAGCCACCGCCACCTGCTGCAGTTGTCGGAGCTCCACGAGAACGACAAAGCGGTATACTCCAACTGTGAAGTAGACATTGTAGGGTCGGCCTACATTTGCACCAAACCCTAATGCACCTTCCTCCTCCACGATCTCTACTCCGACCTTCCCTGCCACGTCCGTGACCACTCCCACCGCAAGCACCCTCTGCGGCTCCTCTCTTCGCCGCTGTATAGCGACGGAGAGTTCACGTGCGACGCGTGTGGCCGCTCGGGGCATGGATTCACCTACCACTGTGGGACCTGCAAGTTCGATCTTCACGTGGAGTATGCTTCGCTGCCTGAAATGGAGAATCACAAAGATCATCGACATCCTTTGAATCTCTGTGGGCGGCGATGCGGTACCTGGATGGTCTTGAGCGATGTGGTACCAGAGACAAGAATCGAAGGATCTGAGGGACAAGAATCGAAGGATCTGAGGGACGGGGTGTACCTGGGTTCTGAGCGATGCTGTACTAGAAAGAGAATCGAAGGATGCGTCGGTGAGGATGATCTGAGGGAACATGGTGGCGGAGGTGATTTTTCCAGTGAAACTGATGCCTCTGCCGTGCGATCGAGAAACTCCATGCAGCGCCTCCGACCACCACTCTTAGGCGGAGATGTTGAGCCGGGGAATGGCGGCGGCAGTGTTGACGAGCTGCTGCACCTTCTCGTCGAGTGTTAGCCATGGGATGAGGTCCTTGACTCTGGCGGCGATCGGAAGGTGAGCATTGCAGGAAGGGAGAGAGTTGGTTGAGGGGTTGGATTGATCGCATGAGAATTGAACAACAATCTTGGATTTTGGAGAGAGAGAATAGAGCGATTGAGGAGAGGAGAGAGAAGGTGTCTTATTTTACAAGAATATTTAAGTATTTTCACATAATTATATTTTAAATATATAAATTATATTTTACAAGGATATCTCAATCTTTCCCCATAGGGTTGATTGTTAGGGTATATAATAGTTTATCCTACGTGTTAATCATCCAACGATTTGTAACAGGAGTGTAACACCAAAATGTAACAGGAGATCCGAACCGATAAATTATTGGAGTGCATTTATTAAATTGGGGGTGCAAATAGCCGTCCCATATATTTAATTTACCAACTCATTACCCAAAATTTAGGTTTCAGGTTGAGAATTTTGGACCCCTTTAATATCTAAACCTTTTGACCTGAACCGATTAGCTTGTAAGCTAATAAGATTGGGTCACGGGCTAATCGCTCCGGCCCCTCCGTAGACTGGTAGTTATTATTATTATTATTATTATTATTATTATTATTATTATTATTATTATTATGGGCAAAGGATAAATTAAGACCCTGATTTTATTCTTGAAGATCAAATTGGCCTTCATCTTTATTTTTGTTCATTTAAGTCTCTTGTCTATTTTGATGGGTTCATCCAACCCCCTTATCTATCTTAATGGGTTCAAATGACCCATTTATTCAAAAATTAATTGTCAAAATAATAATAATAAAATGTCTATCTCTTTAATTAATTTGGGTTAAAACTAAAACGTCAGTTCATTCCATTTTCATTTAAATAAGAAAGATCCCAAAAATGGTAGATCCCAAGCTACACTTCTACAAGACGATTGGAGGCCGATGGGGAAGGGTTGCCATTTGAGGAGGGGCCTTCGGAGTCAAAGAAGGAGAAATGAACTTGATCAACGGCGGCAGAGGGCTCTCGATGTCGTAAGTTGGGTTGTGGGTGGGAATGGAAACTTGGTGTTGCAAATGTCGGTGAAGAGAGCTTTTACGTGAGGAACTCTCATGGATTTCTGGGTGGTCTGAGAGAGGCGGTGCGCCACCACATACGACGAGCTTGGGATGTTGAATCGAAACAGAAAGAAATAACTTTGATGTGGTTCTGCAGTCCCCATCTAGTGAGAGAATGGTGGATGTTCTTGATCGACGGCAAACCGAACGTGTGTTCATTCATGTCGACAACATTTGAGGTGGGTGAGTGGGGAAGACAACTGCTTTAGTGTAATGGGTAGGAATGAGTTTCCTTTTTAATCCTAACTTAATTAGGAAATTAACAAAAATTAATATATTTAGATATTTAGTTTTTTTAGGAAAAGGGGTCATTTGATTAATTAAAATAGATAAGGGGCTTAAATGAATAAAAATATAGTTAAAGGGCCAACTTGATTTATTCATCGGGATAAATTAGGGTCTAAATTGACCTATTATTATTATTATTATTATTATTATTATTATTATATTTAATTTACCAACTTATTACCTACTCATCAACCGTCCCCTCCACTCTATCCCAGCTCTTCCTCGAATAAATTTTCATCATTCTTTTATTTTCTTCTCTTTCTCAAATTTTCTTTCACTTTAACCCAATATTTTCTCGAATAAACAATACTTAAATAAATATAGTAAAATTAATTTAATTATTACATATTTAATTAAATAATATGTTTTAACAATATTTTCCACGTACTAATTTTAATTCCTCAAATTCTATATATAGTAATGTATGAGTTCATTTTGAATTTGGTATAATTTATAACAAAATTAAAAATATAAATTTTTTATTGTAGAGCTCGCGAGCCCAACTCGTTTAACCCGAAACCTGTTAAAGTTATGTTAGGTTCACCTTTTAATAGTTCGTTTGCACAGACCCGATTAGCTCGAAGCCGTTAGAACTGACCTGTTTAACATCTTTAATAAAATATTATAATTTTATCTTTAATTTATAAAATATTCATTGAAATAGTTTAGGGAGGAACTCTTTTAATTATTTTAATTTTTAAGTCATTTTTTGTCAAATTTTGATCATATTTATTCAAAATTAGACAAAGAAAATTAAAATAAAAAATTATAATAGTTAAAGAACCAAATAAGAATTTTGTGATAATTTGGCAATACTTAATTGATCAAATTTGATAAATTGACTGGAAAAAATTATAATTTCTGACATTATATTAAAACTCTCACAATATCATAAAAAATGTATGTTTGTGATTAATTATATTATTATTTTAATGTACTATTTATCATAATTTAGAAAAAAAACATATTCTTAACTACCAATAATCATATTTCACATATATAACAGTCATTGATTTAATATGTCGTCTCACAAATCATCTCATATAAACACTTTTTCACAAGAAATTTTGTCTATACACAAAATTAATTCATCAATTTTTTAGGATTAAAAACAATTGAAATTAATGCGGAAAAAAATACTATCAATATAGATAGAGTTTTTTATTTAAAATTAATTTATTTATATTTTATTTATATATTATAATTGTTTTTGTATAGAGTGAGTGATAAAATAGAAGAAAATGTATGATGCTTAAAATTAATTAATATATTTATGAAGAGGAGTGAGAAGGTGAGATAAGAGGAACAGAAGGTGATATATATATATATATATCTGATGCTTAAAATTAATATATTTATTAAAAAAAGTCCGATTTTAAATGGGCTGAAAAATACATCTCTCTTAATGACTAGGTCAGCACTAATGGTGGTCCATTATAGCGTTTTTCCATAACCTTTGAAATTTTGGGTAGGAAATTATCAAGTTCCATTCCCAACAAACAGAAAAACGAGAAGAAACGTAGACACAAAATCCAAATAGAACAGCTTATCCAGAGAATATATCATTAGAAAATACTAGCACATACTTCATATACCATTGCAGAGAACCTCGTAATACAGATAAGAATTGCCTAAAAGAAGGAAGCACAAAATTTCAAACTGATAAGTACATTGCCTCAATAAGAAAACCATCTACAAATCTATTACCTATTTCAGAATAGCATTAAGGAAAAGATTTCGATAGTGGTAGTGTTTATAACTATTCAATTTCAATATCAGCCACTAAGGTCTTCAACTTCACTGGAAATTTGCTTTTATTAAGATCTTACTACTTCAATTGCTTCTTTAAAGTGAGCGAGTGTTATATGGTAAGAATGCCAGAACTTGGTTATTCATTTTTGTTTTTTTGTTAGAAAATGTCCCCTCGATAAATCTTCATGGAAGGATATACTTAACAAAGCAGGAGTAACATCATGCTGCACATTAAACAAACTTTTGATAGTATCATTTTATCTACTAATGTGCAAGATTTTCGGTACTAATCATAACGAAGCAATTCGTTGAGAGAATAACACTTATTATCAATTGATGAATCCCCAAGGAAAGAACACGAGTAAACAGAAGAGTAATCATCGTTTTGAAGATCTCATTTAGAATTCTTATTTTTGAGCCACCAAATGATGGAAAGTTGAACACCTATGATTACCACTCTTCCCAAACTTGGGTATTCATTGTTAAAATGTTAAGCATATCCTAATAGCACAAATCCAGTCAGCTATTGTTTCTCATTCATATGATATGATCCTTGTGGGCAGTAGTGGCTCACAAGTGGGTTGAATTATTTAAGCGACAACTGTTGAAGAATGGTGTGTAAATCTTGATCCATCTTGTGAGCATGAGGTGTTGCTGTGAAGCTAAGGGTCTGAAGAACTTAATGGACGTAATGCATGAGTTATACACGTGATATTAAGTCAGTTTGATCAGCTGCAAGTCAACATGTCAGTTTGTGATCACATGTGAATGGATGGATCAGATTTGTTTGTTAGCTATGAGCTGTTACTTGGTTAGTTGTGAGCATGTGATCTTTTCAGTTGGATGGCCAGTAAGCACGTGAGGTGTGATCATTCATTGGTGCATGTGGTAGTAAGTTATGTGGAGGGAATCAACATAAAAGGCTCACACACTAAGAATGGTAGATAGAGAGCTACATTCATTTTTCTTCATCTGCTATTTTTGCAGCTGGTTATTGAGCAATCTTAAAAGCTCATTGAATCAGTTCTTCATCCTGTGTATTCATCAATCAATAAGAGAATTTTCTTTCCTCACAGTGGATGTAGATCTTTAAGATCGGACCACTATAATCCTCTTGAGTATTCTCATTTTCTCAACTTGTTTTACTATTTCATTGAGTGAATGTGTATGTTAATCAAATCTACAACCGTAAGAGAGTTGAGTGTAATCTTCTTGTGTGTTTGAGTGATCTGTGAGATACAATCTTGAGGTATCAAGAGAGTTGCTTCAATCACAACAAGTGGTGCCGTCTGTGGAAAGCCAAGAAGCTAAATCCAAGAAGATAAGCACTGCCAGATTTGATATAGAGAAGCTTACTGAGAAGACAGATTTTGCCCTCTGGAAATTGAAGATGAGGGCCATCTTGACTCAGCAAGGATTCATTGATGCATTATTGCCACCTCCACCAACCAAGATAGAGATCCTCAGAGATCCCCAAGCAGCTGGAATGCAAGTGAGGGGATAGATTGAACATGAGGTAATCCGAAAAGCTCACTCTACCATTATCTTGTGTTTAGGGGATAAGGCTTTAAGGGAAGTAGCTAGGGAGACTACTGCAGTTGGAGTTTGGGAAAAGTTAGAATCTATGTTTATGGTCAAGACTTTGGCAAATCGACTTCATATTAGGCAGAAATTGAATGCATATAAAATGACTGATGAAAAGCCTATTTTGAATCAAGTTGATGAGTTTATTAAGATCATGGATGATTTTGAAAGTGTTGATGCAAAATTAACAAAAGAAGGGAAAGTCCTTATGTTGATTACAACACTTCCAAGATCTTTTCAAAGTTTTAAAGATACCTTGTTATATGGAAATTTGAGCACCATCAAGTTTGATGCTGTATTACTTGCACTCAAGTCAAGAGAATTGCATCTTATGTCTGATGGTGTTCAAAGCTCAAATGGAGAAGGGCTGGTTGTCAAGAAGAATAATCAAGTCAAGCAAAATAATAAGAAGAAAAAGAATTCTGAAGGAAATAAGCAGGACAAGAAAGGAGGAGAGCATGCTAAAGAAGGTGAAGTGAGAAAGTGCTATCACTGCAATCAACCAGGTCATGTGAGAAGGAACTATTACAAGTGGAAAGCTAACAAGGGAAAGGCACTGACAAAGGGGAAGAAGCTGATCAACAACATCAAGCAAACCAAACTGCTCCAGCACAACAAGATGCTACAAATTTTGTTGAAGTATTAACAGTAACTGCATCTGAGACTCCATCTGAGTGGGTGACTGATTCTGTGTGCACCTTTCACATGACTCCTGTCAAGCATTGGCTGATTGGTTTCAAGCATCAGAATGGTGGCACTGTAATTCTTGGAAATAATCAGACATGTAAGATTATGGGAATATGATCTATCAAGCTTGAAATGTCTGATGGAATAGTAAGAATGCTCCATGATGTAAGGTATGTTCCTGATCTAGGGAGAAATTTAATCTCTCTTGGTAATCTTGATTCCATGGGATATAGTTTTCAGTCAACAGATGGTCTTCTCACTGTTACAAAAGGAAATGATGTGTTCTTGAAATGTATAAGGAGACATGATCTATATTTTCTGTGTGGTAGTACTGTCACTGCACAAGCATGTACCACTAGTAAAATAGATAACTCTATCCTATGGCATGGAAGATTAGGTCATATCAGTGAGAGGGGGCTGCAAGAGTTAGCTAAACAGAACCTATTGTGTGGCCATACTTCCATTAATTTGAATCAGTGTGAGCATTATATGATAGGAAAGGCAAAGAGATTAAAATTTGCTATTGGAGAACATAATTCCTCATATGTGTTGGATTATGTCCATTCTGACCTGTGGGGACCTGCCAAGCACATTACAAAGGAGGTGGAAAGTACTTCATCTCCTTTATAGATGATTACTCAAGAAAGGTGTGGATTTATATATTGAAATCCAAGGATGAAGCTTTCAGTACTAAGTTCAAAGAATGGCTGTTTGAGGTTGAAAATCAAACAAACAAGTAACTGAAGTACTTAAGGACTGACAATGATTTGGAATATTTGTCAGATGAGTTTAATCAGTTTTGTAAGGATAGAGGAATTAAAAGACATAGGACTGTTCCATCAACTCCTCAGCAAAATGGAACAGCTGAAAGGATGAATCAAACACTCTTGGAAAGAGTAAGGTGTATGATTAGCAGTGCAGGGTTTTCCAAAAGTTTTTGGGGTGAATTGATAGTCACAGCAGCCTATCTTATTAATAGGAGCCCTTCCACACCACTGAAGTTTAAAACACCAGAAGAGGTTTGGAAAGGGAAACCAGCAGATTATAGTAAACTAAGGGTAATAGGATGCCTTGCTTATGCTCATATAAAGCAAGAAAAGTTGGAACCAAGAGATTTGAAATGCATCTTGATTGACTATCCACCTGGAGTTAAGGGATATAAGCTATGGTGTCCTGAGAATCATAAAATTCTAATAAGTAGGGATGTCACTTTTGATGAAGAAAGGATGCCACTACTAGAGAAGATCAAAGCTGTAGAAGGTCCTGATCAGGGTGTTGAGCCTCAGGTGGAGCCATACAAGTCAGGAAGTAGTAATGACAATAATAAAGAAGGGGAAAACACATATTATCTTGCTAGAAATAGGCAAAAAAGGGAGATAATACCACCTGCAAGATACATCCAAGCTGATCTTGTTTCCTATGCCTTGTATACTGCCTCTGAAATTGAATCTCTTGAACCTAGGAATTACAAGGAAGCTATAACTAGTGTTGATAGTGATCAGTGGATAATAGCCATACAAGAAGAGCTCTTATCCCTGGATAAGAATCACACATGGGATATAGTTGAGAAGCCAAAACAACATAAATTAGTAAGTTGTAAATGAATTTTCAAAAGAAATCATCTACAGTTGAAGGGGGAAAACCTAGATTCATGGCAAGATTAGTAGTAAGAGATTTTCACAGAAGGAAGGGATTGACTACAATGAGATCTTCTCACCTGTAGTCAAACATTGTTCTATAAGGATCATTCTCTCATTAGTTACACAATTGAATCTTGAGCTTCATCAAATGGATGTTACAACAGCTTTTTTACATGGGGAGTTAGAAGAGCAAATATACATGACTATACCAGAAGGCATTGAACTTCAGAACTCAAGTTCCAAAGCTTGTCTGCTTAAAAGATCACTCTATGGCCTTAAGCAAAGTCCAAGACAATGGTACTTGAGATTTGATGAATATATAGTCAAGTGTGGATTTCAGATAAGCTCATATGACATCTGTGTATACTACATGGATGAAGGTGGTCTATTTACATACCTTTTATTGTATGTTGATAATATGTTATTAGCTAGTCATACAATAGATGGTATTCTGAAAGTGAAAAGGATGTTGGAAGCTGAATTTGACATGAAGGATCTTGGGGAAGCCAAGGTGATCCTTGGGATGCCAATTGATAGAAACAGGATCAGTGGGACTTTAATGCTCAGCCAAGAAATGATGTTGGAAGCTGAATTTGACATGAAGGATCTTGGGGAAGCCAAGGTGATCCTTGGGATGTCAATTGATAGAAACATGATTAGTGGGACTTTAATGCTCAGCCAAGAAAAGATATATATGGATTAGTGTAAGGCAGTCACTACTCTATTTAAACAAGGTGTAAAGCTGACTTTACAGCAGGGCTCATAGTCTACAAAAGAAGTTGTTGAAATGGACAAGACTCCCTATGCTAGTGCAGTAGGAAGTTTAATGTATTGCATGGTCTGCTGTAGGCCAGACATGACTTTTACACTAAGTTTTTTGAATAGGTTCATGGGATCTCCTGGTAAACCGCATTGGGAAGCAGCAAAATGGGCCATGAAGTATATAAAAGGTGCTGTCAGTAAGGGATTAAAGTTTCAGAAAAACAACCAAGACAGTGAAATGCTTTGTGGTTATATTAATGCAGATTTTGCTTCAAATATGGATACTAGGAAATCATTAACAGGTTACATATTCACTCTTTATGGGACTGCCATAAGTTGGAAGGCCAGCCATCAATCCATTGTAGCACTGTCCACAACTGAAGCTGAATTTGTTGCATTGACTGAAGCTATTAAGGAAGGTATATGGATTAGTGGTATGCTGGAAGAGCTTGGTGTAAAGCAAGGACTAGTGAAGGTGTTCTGTGATAATCAAAGTGCCATTTATTTGGCAAAACACCAGGGTTATCATGAGAGAACAAAACACATTGATATCAAAATATATTTTGTTAGGGATCTTGTTGAAAGTGGAGCTGTGAAGGTATACAAGATTGACACTTCTATAAATCCTGCTGATTGTCTAACTAAAGTCTTGCCTAGTTCAAAATTTGAACTAAGCTTAGGCTTAGTTGGAATGTAAATTGAAGAATGAAGTACTGCTCAATAAGAGCAGTAAGGAGAGGGGAAGCATAGCAGTCTTGTTTGAAGATGGACACATGATTTAAGGTGGAGTATGTTGAAGAATGGTGTGTAAATCTTGATCCATCTTGTGAGCATAAGGTGTTGCTGTGAAGCTAAGGGTCTCAAGAACTTAATTGATGTGATGCATGAGTTATACACGTGATATTAAGTCAGTTTGATCAGCTGCAAGTCAACATGTCAGTTTGTGATCAGATGTGAATGGATGGATCAGATTTGTTTGTTAGCTATGAGCTGTTACTTGGTTAGTTGTGAGCATGTGATCTTTTCAGTTGGATGGCTAGTAAGCACGTGAGGTGTGATCATTCATTGGTGCACGTGGCATTCAGCTATGTGGAGGGAATCAACATAAAAGATTCACACACTAACCATGGTAGATAGAGAGTTACATTCATTTTTCTTTATCTGCTAGTTTTGCAGCTGGTTATTGAGCAATCCTAAAAGCTCATTGAATCAGTTCTTCATCCTGTGTATTCATCAATCAATAAGAGAGTTTTCTTTCCTCACAGTGGATGTAGATCTTTAAGATCGAACCACTATAATCCTCTTGAGTATTCCCCTTTTCTCAACTTGTTTTACTGTTTCATTGAGTGAGTGTGTGCGTTAATCAAATCTATAACCGTAAGAGAGTTGAGTGTAATCTTCTTGTGCGTTTGAGTGATCTGTGAGATACAATCTTGAGGTATCAAGAGAGTTGCTTCAATCACAACAACAACATAGTGCATTCATAAGTGAAGACAACACGAGTTGGAGAAACATACCTCAAATCAATCCTGTCTTCAGAACAACTTTGGGATAATGGATGGAGTAGTTCACTGCACTTATTGGACAACACAACGTTATCAATATATTAAAAGTGAATAGTAAGCTAACTTTATAATTAATATGAGTATTAAAGAATGAAGGACACAGAAGGACCAAATTAAAATTAAAAAAAACATGAAGTGCCCCTTTTAATCCACATAGTGTGTTTCTTCATCGGATAAATATCAATTTTAGTCCTCTAGGATAGGCGAAATCCAATTTCAGTCCTAAGGATTGGTAATTTCTTAAAAGTGATCCTTTGGTATCCGAAATTGATCATTTTAGTCCACTTTTGGTCCTTGTTGTCCACTTTTGGTCCCTTTTTCGGTAACTTTAAGGACCAAAAGTGGACTAAGAGGACCAATTTCGGACACCAGAGGATCACTTTTGAGAAATTACCAATCTTTAAGACTAAAATTGGATTATGCCTATCCTAGAGGACCAAAATTGATATTTTCCCTTTCTTCATCATTCTAAGCCTGATTACAGAAAAGAGATAAAGCATGTTAAAGGTTAAAATAGAAATAAAACTACATATATATTTCTAATTTTCATACAACTAAAAAGGATCTCGTAATGCATACTGGGTTTGACAAAGATTGATGCAGAACTTTTGATGCGTAATCCTATTTAAATAGCTATGGTTATTTATGATTAGAAATAAAATGTAGTCATTAACGTCTGATTGAATAAATATTGTAACATCCTAAATTTTTAAGTTGAATCTAAACTTTGCTTGATCCAAATTCCGAAATGAGAATCAGTAATTAATGAGGGTAAAAGGAATGAGAATGAAGGTGATTGAAGGGGGGTGGAGTGGAGTATTCAAAATTGCTCAATGGAAATGATTGAGGAATTATGATTCTTATTACCTCATACCAAGTATAAGGGATGAGAATCAATATCCTCTCATTGGCATTACCCCTCCCAATAATCTAATAAATTGCAGAAGCATAAGACTAATCTAAAATTTAACAATCATTTAGGATAAATGCTTAAGAAGTCATGATAATAAACAATCATTTAGGATAAATTCTCAAGGAGTCATGATAATAAACCTAAATAAGTTTGTTTGGTTCATGCAAATAAATGATATCAGAACTTATCATCTAAACCTTATTTCCACCTTTTTCGGTATCGTCACCTCCTTCTTTAATCTGAAATGAACATTAAATTGAGAAGGAACGTTTAAAATTCAGTGAAGAAAACTCATACACAAACTTAAATACAAAATAAACAATTCAATTATTTCACGATAATTGGGTATTACAGAGCCTCTATGAAGAAAGTTTGGTAGACTATTTAGATTAAGTAGTAATAAAGAGGGGAAGGTGGGTGATATGGGTGCTATGAGTGATGTGGGGTAATAGTGGAAATTGATGTAGAAAAGGGAATTGAGAGGGGTAGTCACTTGAATTTTATTGCCTATTAAAGGAAAATATGTGGCAAATTAATGTAATAATTATAAATTAATTATTTATTTATTAAGGGATTTAAATAAATAAATTCCTAAAATAAATTAGTGAATAATTGATAATTGGGACAGATCCAGTCAAATAAGCCCAATCCCGCAGAATTAGGTCAAATCAAGGATCAACCAATCAAACTGTGTTATAATACATAGAAAGGCCCAAGCCCGCAGAATCAAGTCAAATCAGCCCTTGACCAATCAAATTGCGAGTTATTTATGTGGTTTCCTCACCCTTCACCTATATAAGGAACCCTTCTCCATTCAATCCAGACACACTAAAATATATGAAGACTCAGATGCTTCTGAAGAGATCGAGAATACGAGCAGTGCTCCCTTGAGATCTTCAAGCATCTTCAAGCCAAGAATGGCCTACGATCTGAGATCAAGGTTCTAAGCCCCTCCGATTCAGCATTCTTCCAGCTATCCACCTCCGATCAGAGATTAATATGTCAAGCCCCTCTGATTCGCCATTCTTTCAGCCATTCCGATCCGGCATTCTTCCAGCCATTCTGATCCGGCATTCTTCCAGTCAATGACTTTCTCCACAGAAAGCTCTCCAGTCAACGTTCAATCTGAACAAAGGCTCAACACCTCCGGATTAATATTACAAGACTACATATCTGAGTTCGGACAAGCTTCATCTGAAGATCCGGCTCAACACACACGCTGTCAACACAGTTAGCATACATTCCAGTCAAAGAAATCAAAGTCAACACACTCCAGTCAAAGTCAAGTCAACAAATTAAAGTCAAGCCAAATTGGTTCGATAGAAGAATCAGAGGGTTAATTGAGATTGTTTTCTAAATTCTCAAGTCTAATCCGTCTGGATTATTATTGTAATTCTCTTATATTTAATTCATTATAAATACAAAATTTATTGTTACAAATTTTGTCACGCCCGGTGGGAGTGTCTCTACCTCTCATCTCTTCTCTCTACAAGCACAAATAATGACTCCTCTTAGGATCGTGATCAAAAGATTATCTACCTCAAAGCCTTCAGAGTTGCAAGCTATGAAAACTCAAATGATGACTCCATTAAAGATTGCGTTAAGAAGGCCTATTGCATCAAAACCTCCAGAGTTGCAAACCGACAAGGTTGAAGACTTTACAAGAAGTATGCTTGAAGGCTCCTCAAAGACAAACCATATGGTGGGAATTACTCTCAATAAGCCATTGCAGGATGATAAAGATGGTGATGATGACTCTGTCTGCTCAACTCCTCGCTACATTCCAAGTTAACCATACGCCTCAACTGAAACTGTAGTGATGACGACGAGTGCTATAACTATCGAGGAACAACTCGCTAGTATGATGAAAGTCATTGAAGGAATCGCCAAACATATAGAAGCTCAAAACTAAAAGATCTCCCAACTTATGAAGAAAATGGAGAATACGGAGACAAGTCATGCAAATGGAAAACAAGTCAAGGATGAACATGGGGAGGAGGACTCCGCAAAACATCATCTATCTGAAGAAAAGCCAGCTGAGGTAAGATGCAAGTTTCAACTGACGGAACGCTTCCTATCAACCAACTAAAGGCCATCGTGTTGGAGACGATAAAAGACAAGTTTGAAGGGAGCTCAAAATCTTTTTCAGCCTACGCCAAGCCATATACAAAGAGAATTCACAACTTGATGATGCCAACTGACTACCAACCTTCCAAGTTTCAACAATTCGACAGCAAAGGCAACCCAAGACAACATGTGGCGTGCTTTGTCGAGACATGTAATGATGCTGGGACCTACAGAGATCACATGGTGAGATAATTCGTCCGCTCTCTTAAAGGAAATGCATTTGATTGGTATATCGACTTGGAAGCCAACTCCATCGACAGTTGGGGGTAAATGGAAAAAGTGTTCTTCAACCGCTTCTATAGCACACAAAGAACTATTAGCATGATGGAGCTAACAAATACTCGTCAAAGTGATGAAGAATACGTCATCGACTACATCAATAGATGGAGGAGCCTAAGCCTCAATTCCAAAGAAAAACTGTCAGAAACTTCAGCTATCGAAATGTGCATTCAAGGTATGCAGTGGAATCTTCACTACATATTCCAAGGAATGCGGCCTAAAACTTTTGAAGAATTGGCTACAAGAGCTCACAATATGGAGTTGAGCTTGACATCAAATGACATCGAATGGCCATCAATTCAAGACTCTTATGAACTGTTGATAAACTCAAGTGCAAAGCTCCTCGATATGAGCGTAAATTATCCATATTACGCTCCTTGATATGAGCTAAAACTATCTAAAATTCCACGCATTATGCTCCTTGATACGAGCTTAAACTATCTAAAATTCTCAGCTCCTCGACATGAGCGTAAACTGTCTACATGATACTCCTTGATATGAGTATAAACTATCCACACATCAAATCAAATCTCCTTGAGAAGAGACAAAACTCTCTGCATGTTCGATACTTTTTGTTATGAGTACAAACTATCCACACATCAAATCAAATCTTCTTGGGAAGAGAATAAACTCTTTACACACAAAGCTCCTCGACATGAGTGAAAAATGTCCACACAAGGCTCCTTGACATGAGTATAAACTGTTTACAAGTTCAAATTCCAAACTCATTGACACGAGTATAAACTGTCAGCAAATCAATTTAATGCTCCTCAACACACGAGCCTAAACTGCATGTTACTCCTGGCCCGCATGAGTATAAAATGTGTACTGCACCCCCCAAATCAAATCATGTCCTCTTGAACTACGTTATGACTTGATCCTCTTCAAAGAGGTACGTAGGCAACTTAGCACTCTGCTAAGTTCAATCATAATTCTGGCTATTCGTATCAAGTTGGTGATGCAAGCAATAAAATTCAATCATGTTGATCAAGAATGGATTATCAAAATTTGTCCACTTCAACACAAAGGCGTCCTTGACCAAAATGCGAGGGGGCATTTGTAGGCACTTGAATTTTATTGCCTATTAAAAAAAATATGTGGCAAATTAATGCAATAATTATCAATTAATTATCTATTTATTAAGGTATTTAAATAAATGAATTCCTAAAATAAATTAGTAAATAATTGATAATTGGGACAGATCTAGTCAAATAAGCCAAAGCCTGCAGAATTAGGTCAAATTAAGGATCAACCAATCAAATTGTGTTATACATAAGCCCGTAGAATCAGGTCAAATCAACCCTTGACCAATCAAATTGCGAGTTATTTATGTGGTTTCCTCACCCTTCACCTATATAAGAAGCCATCCTCCATTCATTCCAGACACACTAAAACATCTGAAGACGCAGACGCCTATGAAGATATCAAGAATACGAGCAGTGCTCCCTTGAGATCTTCAAGCATCTTCAAGACAAGAACGGCCTGCAATCCGAGATCAAGGTTCTAAGCCCCTCTGATCCAGCGTTCTTCCAGCCATCCGCCTCCGATCAGAGATTAAGGTGTCAAGCCCCTCCGATCTGGCGTTCTTCCAGCCATCCACCTCCGATCAGAGATAAAGGTGCTAAGCCTCTCTGATCCAGTGTTTTCAGCCAACCGCCTCCGATCAGAGATCAAGGTTCCGGCATTCTTCCAGTCAACGACTTTATCCACTGAAAGCTCTCCAGTCAACGTTCAATTCGAACAAAGGCTCAATGCCTCCGGATCAACGTTACAAGACTACACATCTGAGTTTGGATAAGTTTCATCTGAAGATCCAGCTCAACACACACGCTGTCAACACAGTTAGCATACATTCCAGTCAAAGAAATCAAAGTCAGCACACTCCAGTCAAAATCAAGTCAACAAGTCAAAGTCAAGCCAAATTGGTTCGAGAGAAGAATCAGAGGATTGATTGAGATTGTTTTTTCTAAATTCTCAAGTTTAATCTGTCTGGATTATTATTGTAATTCTCTTGTATTTATTTCATAATAAATACAAAATTTGTTGTTACAAGAGGTAGAGAGATAATCAACTTAACGAACTTGTATCTTGTCTAAACAAGATAAATATTCGTCCATTGGAGGAAGATCTCTGGAGCTGGAATCATTCACGCACTGGCTTGTTCTCAACCAAATTCGCATATTCTAAGATTGAAGCTGATACGAGGGAGAAGAAAAATTCAGAGGCAACAGTAATGGCTTTCCGTAGACTTTGGAAGAGTTATGCCCCCAGGAGATATCAAGCAATAATCTGGAAAATATTACATGAGAGAATGATAGAGTAAAGAGCAAAAAGAACTTACGAAAAAGAATTGAAAGATTTTAATATTAAAATGTAGAAAAACACCGGGGCAATTCCCGTTAGCACTAAGCTACCTCCAAAAGGATTTTACTCACTCCACACCCTTTCTACGTCTTTATTCTACTATTAATAATATTCTGCTCCTAATTTATTGCCCCCAATCAATTCTCCTTATTTTGCTAATTGGAGTAATGACCGTGGCTTTGATTGAGGAAATCCCTTTTATTGACTCTATCAGAGAATGCCAACCAAAGATAAACTATGGAGATTTGGAGCAATAGAGTAAGCGGCTGATAGTAAATGTGCATTATGTGGTGAGGAGAATGAAGACCTACAACATTTGCTTGTGAGATGTAAGGTCACGATTCAAATATGGAGTAAGATTTATGAGTGGCTAGGCATGGAAATGGTGGTGCACTCAAAGCCAATAATCAAATTTTTACAGCATGGGGAGGTACTTGGAAATGGAGAAAGAATAAACATTGCAGTGACAATTTGGATATGCACACAGAGGATGATATGGAATCATATAAACAAAGTCATTTTTAATGGGGAAGCTCTAATCCTACCAAAATAATCAGACATCAAAGCACATATGTGGAATTGGATTTCAGCAAAATCAAATACTCTCCGCAACAAGCATTTTTCAGACTGGAGCGAACAGGTTCGAAGATGTGTTGGATAGGATGAACTGGCGGATTTCTTTAGCAGAAATTGAATTTTTGTCAAATTCTCAGGGATTAATATTGATATGGATTTCTAAACTTTGGCATAAACTCTTAGATCCCTACTGTCAAAACATATGGCTGCTGTCAAAACATTCTGTAAACATTAAAGCACCCCTTGTGCTTGGGGACTTTTTATTTAATAATAAAATTTTCTTGATAAAAAAAATTATTTCATGATTACTTTTTATATCTCTTTTAAATGACCGATCAATATAAATTTTTTTGGCGCTACTGATACTCTCCGAGAATCTCTTCCAATCCCTACACTTTAGGACCCATCTAGCACGTCTCAAGTACTTTGAAAACACTTGTAAAATATATAATTTTTATGTCTCAAGTTCTTTTAAAAGCACTTGTAAAATGTTCACTATTCATGTCGGAAAAACTCTCACATATCAATATTCATGTGCATGTATGTAAACATATAAATTCTCCTCACCTTAAGAGTTTGTGGTGTATGTGGAAGGAAGATGTCATCTCTAAGATTTAGGTATTACCTAAGATAATTAAGATAAGAATCCGTGGAAGAACTATGAATGAAAGAATAGAAATTCTTATGAAATATGAAGCTAATATAAAAGAGATTTTTGCAATAAAATAAAACATTAGATTCTTTTAAAAAACCTTTTACACAAATTCGGGTAGCACATTGATTGTCTTTGTGGAGGTGGCGGCGGCAACACAAATCTATCTAGACTCATAGAAGACTAAGTGATAAAACTTTGATTCTTACTCTCAAAGAATGGTTCTTGCGTGAAATCGTGTGTTTGAGTTTCGAATGAGGGTTGGAGGAGCTGAAATTCATAGATGTGAGAGGTGTGTGCAATAGGGATGTGGCTGAAAATCCTCTCCCTCATATCCCTAAATTAAAGCTAGTTGCCCAAATTTGGAGTGTACAGGTATGAAACATGAACTTTGCTGAGCACAGGAATGAATTTGGCTGTGTGAGATATGTCTAGGTTCAAGAAAGCATGGGAGAAGGCTTAAGTTTTGAGATTTGACTCATGATATAAGTCATCCTTGATTACTTAATTGTCAATTATGAGTGAACTTGACCCTAATTACTTAACAAATTTGGACTGGTTGTTGCATATATCCTAAAGCATGGTGTGCACAATGAATTATATATTGCTAAGATACTCGTTTACCTACTTCGCAGGAACTACAATCTTAAAAGCTGTCTGAGATGTGTTGCTATTGTCAATGTAGTTCCAATCAAGCCTTAAACTCAGCAGATAAATAAAGTCTTAATAAAGTTTTTCGTCTATTAAGTTTTCCTATTTTTGAAATTAGTCCATAGGTTTTCTAAATTTTGATTTTAGTACATTAACTTTGTAACATTCAATAATTTGGTCCTTTAACCTGCTATATCAGGTCATCAATCGGTTATTGAAGTTTATTTTTCTTAAAAATTTTGAAATCAGTCCACTATCTTTACAAATTTTGAAATCAGTCATTTATCTTTATCTAATTCAACTTTTTGGTCCTTAACAGGTTTTTGAAGATTTTTAGCCCTAATCAACATTTATCGTATCTATCTTACTCGATTTTCATTTTCTTTCTATTCTTCAAAATAGACATAGTCCATTACAACCATACCAGGTCAGCATGCTTCCGTATATTAGTTAAGCAATATTTATCTCGTAATTAACCTACTTAAAATAGTAACAGTACCTTTTTCGACCATCAATCCACCGGGTATCTGGGAGAGATTTTACAGCTGCTCCTCACAGCCAATCACGCGCCCCGCAGTGTGATGGTTCAGTCCCGTTCCTTCAGCGGACCTCAGCACAACCCTGGTTCGTTTTCTACATCGGGTGTATAGGATGTTGCTACTGTTTCTCGTCGGAAAATATCAAGATTAAGGTTGCAGAATATAATGAAAGGTTACATACTATGGGCAGTAGTCCAAGATTATTTATTTATGGAATGGAAAATATTATTACACACTCATACTACTTAAACAAGAGGAGAAGACTCCTCTAGCTACCTATGGTAGCTGAAATGGAAACACACATACAAGAAAAGGAAACTACAATGTTTATTGAATGAGAGAAAACAGAGGGGAATGGTCGATGCCTTCTGTTTTCTCAGCTCTGCTATTTATAGAGGCTTTCGAATGCGAAATTCAAATTTTAAAGCCTCTTTACTTTGGCTGACGTCACTGCTTACATTATTGTGCTGGCGTCACTGCTTACGTCATTCCCATTGGATTCCAACTTTTGCAGCTGGCTGGTCCCTCTCTCTTTATTGGATGCCCTTATTCGGTCCATCCCTCTTCTGGCTTTTGCAGGAATCACATGGCTCCTTACCCCTTTGGAAAAGTCATTCGACTCTTGCTTTTTTGAAGAGTCATTTGTTTTCCTTGGTGCCTGAAGATTCTCCTGGCTCTTGGGTAATTTGAAGAGATTTTACCCTCTTCTTTCCACGTGTCTATTTTGCTGGGGGTGGTTCAGCACTCCTGATCATCCCTATGCCCAACCTTATTCCTTTTTCAAACTCTGGTTCTGTTTGGGTGGAACAGCTTGTGCATAATTTGTTTGTCCATTGCCCGAAATGGGCTATGTTGCAATATCTCCGATGAGTTTGTTTACTCACCGAAACCTTGTTTTTCCAAAGAAGGTCTTGTTTTTCCTGGAAGGCCTTATCAGCAAACCCTGTCTTCTTCCCTGTTAAAGTATTCAACAGAAAATACCCATTCAAAGACTTGTGCTCGAACTTGAATGGGAACTTCACCTCTACCATTGCTTTAACGCATGCGTACAAACCCCTCGTTCTACGCATAGAGATCTGCTCTTCAAAAAATGTAGAAACCAAGACTGGTTCCTTCCCCGAAGACTCCTTGATCCTACTTGATGCTGAGACATCGGGTCTTCTTAGCTTGATGAAATGAAAGGCCTCGTGGTTGCCTTTCCCGACTGGTTCTGGAGCTGCACTGGTGAAGTAAAGCTCTAATACATCGCATCTGGATAGAGTTGCGTTATTTTTTCATGCCTTAAAAACTGTGTTTCCTAACCACTCTGGCAGTTTTGAAAGCTCTGGAAACTTAGTGCAACAGTATATATTGAAGCTAGTGCTCCAAAATTATACCATTGTTTTACATCATTTGGATTTGATCCTTCTCGCATCCAAACTCGGGGATATTCCCCAGATATATCCACCCGGTATTTCTCCGATCGGATTCCTTGTCTGGTGTTAAATTTCTCCCAGCTGGCCTGGTATTCCTGCAAATAAGAGAAATTAGTTAAGTTAATACCAACCTTAGTAGTGCCCGTCATAGGCCTAAGGTTGATCTCTCCCTATTTGACCCCAGAGGTGCTGGGTTGACTCGTCGACTCTAGATGTGCTCCGGGTCTTCGATTTTTCCTTGGACCTGTTCCTCTTTTGGAGGTTCCAATCTAATACTTGTGCTAAGGGTACTTGAATCCCTTACTCCGGGTTTAGAGCCCCATTCTCGACTACTCTCCTTTTGTCGATTGCTATTGCTATCAACAGCCCGGAAGAGTGGCTCTCGTAATGACTCGAATAGACTTGCATTGTTGCGAATGTAATCTTGTATGCAATTAGACACTTTGGCCTGATCGCTCTCTTGTATTCTTCCAGCACGCTTTGCATTAAGTGCCAGATTCTCGAATTCCCTTTGGACCTTTGGAGCAACTTAAGGTTATCCATCAGGTTCCTTGAAACAGTCAGGATGGAGTCTATTTCAACTCCCTCCATCTCTCGTCAGGAAATCTACCAAAATATTATCAACAGATTTAATAATGACAATATTAAAATCATAATATTGGCATTCTGCTTGCCATCTTAATAGTCTAGCCTTTTCTGGTTTGAATTTAATTTTTTTTTTAAATGCTTTGACCCTTGTGTTATCAATTTTAAGGATAAATTTCTTCGTGAGAAGAAATAGCGGCCATTTTTTTAACGTCTTTCGAACCGCAAAGAACTCATTTTCATTGATGTGTCATCTCTTTGCCTCATTCTCCGCAAAGAGCCCGCTACAGTATCTGCATGACACTTCTCCTTCTGGTGCGGACTTTGTAAGAACTGCTTCCCACCAATGGTCACTGGCATCTGTATATAGTACCAGATCATCATCTTCATTAGGGATGGTTAACTTGGGGAGCTTCTTGCAAACCTCCTTTAGTTGTTTTACCATAGCTCGGTGTGATTCATCCCATTTGAACTCAGCATCTTTTTTCAACAGAGGACTGAACACCTTTCTGTATTGTGCTAGATTGTTGATGAACATTCCAGCAAAGTTGACAACCCCTAAGAAGCTCTGGAGTTGCTTCTTGTCCTTGAAATCTTCCGAAAATCCCTGAACCCTTTCTACAATGTGTGGTTGTAGAATAATTCCGGACTCATCGATCTCGACTCCAAGAAACTCGATCTATCTTGTTGCAATTACTGCCTTCTTTTCAGAAAGCATCAATCCTTCCTTGTGACATACTTCTGAAAAGATTTCCAAATGCGCCACATGTTCCTTCATGTTTTTTGAGGCTATGAGGATATCATCCACATAGACAAACATAAATGAGAAATAATCTTTTGAAAAGATTATCCATCTTTCTCTGGTATATCTGAGGTGCAGTTGCCAAACCCATAGACATAACATTCCAGATATAATGGTCTTGCGGTATGGAGAATGCTGTAAACTTCTTGCTTCCTTCTTCCATCATAATCTGGTAGAACCTAGATTTGCAATCGAACTTTGAGTACCTTGGCATTCTTGATACAATTGACCAAGTGTTCCCTACTTGGTATGAGTATCCATCGAACTCTAAGATGTTGTTGATCCCTTTGTAGTTGATCACAAGCCTCGGCTTCCCTTGCTTGACTTCTTCATGATTTCGAACTAGAAATCCTGGACTGTTGTATGGAGATACTCCTGGGGATATCAACTTAAGGTCCAAATGTTCCTTAAGTATTTGTTGCATATCCTTTCGATCCTCTTGGTTCATCAGGATAGGCTTGTACCTTACGAACTCATGCTCCTTTCCTCCTTTTACTTTGAGTGAAGTTTTGAGCTCGTTTTTATCCCACCAGGCTAGAGGATCCTCATTGAAGTTCCTCTGTATCTTCTTTTTGACGTCCTCCAAAGATGTTTGTTCTTTGATTGTGGCGTCTTTCTGTAAGCTTTCTCCCAAGCTTGCTTTGAGAAGGTGGATTGTATCTTCCTTTAGTTTCTCCATCTTCCATCCTCCTCTAGTTTCGGTACTCATTTGAAGGACTGCTTCGTCATATCTTCTTTGATCATTCATCTTTGGATATCTAAGTTTTCCTGCATCACCACGCTTGCTGCGAAATCTGATTGGAATTTTCTTTGAAATGCATTGCGCAGTCTAGGTGCGATTATCTTATGTTCACAAAGGGTTGTGAAAATAAGCCTCCTTGTTGCGTTTTCTTGGGTAAAACGCGTGAATGTCTGTATGAAATTATTTCCTAACAGAATATCAGCTCCGGTATAGTGAAAATATATCGGTGGAGTTTTCACCTTGTACTACGGGGTACGATCTGCTCCTCCGATCATGATTTCCGCCTGATTGATTCCTTTGTTAAGGATCAACACCCTTTGTGAGAAATCCTTTCCTAGTACAGTTGGCAAGTCTTCGCCTGAGCCTTCAGGGAAGACTTCTTCTTTTGCTGTGTAGATGTCGGCTCCTGAATCAATGTATGCCACAAAATACTCTACACGATGCTCCTTATATATCATCCCGACGGTGATATATATTGAGAATTGACTTGTGGCCATGGATGGATCAGAGCTTATAAGCCCGAGCCTCTACTAGTAAACCTTGTATCTTTTTCCCCTTGACCGTAAACTCCATTCCATCTTGTAATTGTTCCCAAGGTTTGTGATCCTCAAGAAACTCCAATCCCAGCACTAGTTGTTCTGGGAATCTTCCTGCTATCCCTTCTATTACCAGCTCAAGTTCTCCGAGTTTGAGTTGTCCTTGATATCTCCCAGTTGTTGGCTGTTGGAGATAATATAAGACATCACAAGGAATAGAATTTTCCTTTTTAGTAATGTCGAATATTACTTAAACTCCTCTCCATCCTTTTGGGCATTTCAGTTCACCTTTAGTTATGAACTTTTCCGGCTCCTGGATCACCTCCACGATCGGCTTCTTTCCCCATTTTTCACTAATCATTCTATCTTCTTGGAAAGAAATCCTCCTCTGGTCGAATCTGAGGATATCTTGCCTGCTCCAGACATGCGTATCTCTTATTCGCAAATCCATATCGTGGATTGGCAGTAACTCCATTATTTCTGGCCTAGTCGCACATGCAACCCTCTCGAATACTTCTGGTATCTCAATATACTCCTTCATTTGGAATAGATCCGAATGATGGGTGTTGGATAAAGCATACGAGATATTGTATTTGATCGAGTAAGGCCTATTTCCTTCTTTCATCAAGTCTTTGTTTTTGAAATCTTAATGAAGGGTGAGTGCCCTACCGAAGTCTTTATCTGCCAGATTGTAGGCAATCCTTGGGTATATGAAGGATGCTACCTTGCCTGCATAAGGTTTTCTGAGATTCTTCCTAGGCATGCTTCTCTCGTATTCTTGATCCTCTTATCAAAGATTGCAATATCGATTGGTGTATCGACACCTTCTTTGAAAGTTGCTTTGATGAGGATCCGAATTGCTCCGATGTGGATCCAAGACATAGTCTTCACCATTTCTTCCTTGAGTTTACTGAGCTCCCTCTTGATTTCATCAACAGGGACTAGTTGCATTTCCATCACATTACTAGTGAGCTCCATTGGGATGGCAATCTCCCCTTCGGTCACCTTATATATGATGTTGTGCTTTCTCTTTTTGAAGCTGAGGAACCGCTCTAGTCGTCCCACGGTAAATCCGTCGTATAGATTGAGTCTTGGATCCTCCTTCATGATTCTCATAAGGGTCCTATGAGAAATGGATGTCTGGGAAAAGAATCCTGACATGTCCTCTTGCATCTCCTATCGGAAGTTTTCTTCTTCACTCCGATTCATCTTCGGAAGACTCGTCTTGACTGAAGAATTCTTCTTCGTAGATACTCTCGTCTGAGGGTATATCTTCAAATTGATATACCTGTACTATATCTTGGAAGTAAACAGCTTCCTCCATTTCTAGAGTGGTTTCGAACTGTCGTACTCCCCGCTTCTGGTTCTCCGGGCAATCTGGTGAGATATGCCCTCTTGCTACAGACGTGTAGTAGTTACAATCCTTGAATCCATTGACTTGTGTGGCCGCTCTTCGAAACGTCTTTCTTGTGGGAGTTCTTCCTGTACTCCTTTGGTTTGACCCTAAGGATGAGGCTTGACTTCTTGAACTCCATCTTGATGGTCCGGTCCTCTGCCCTGATTTATAGCTTCGGGCCTTTTGTTTAGACCAAAAGGATCTTGGTTTTCTGGACTTCCATCCTCCGCTCATTTGTGTGTAAGGATGATTTTTCTTCATCATTTTCTGCTTCCTTGGACTTCTTCCGATGATAGTTGGAAGATCTTTATTTTTGCAACATAGGGGTATCGTCTTGTTGATTCCCCTTAATCTCTTGTAGTTCTTGTGTACTGATGCTTGATGACACCACTCTACAATCTTGGCTTTGAGGAAAGACATTCTCCTTGCTATTGAATCCAGCTCGCATGCTATTGGAATCTTGGCAAAGAATAGGTAGAATACTTCTTCCTTCTTGACCTTTGATTTCCATCTATACTCCGTAAAGAGTTTGATGTATTCAGATACGTGGCAGATGTCAAGTAGTTCCAAGCTATATAGGGCATTCCTATATTTCTTCTTCTTTTCTTCTTCCATTCCTTCGAAGTATCCTACTCCGATGAAGTGGATTTTGAAGATCTTGTCCATTCGATCAACAATATTGCCTAGATCTTCGCCTTCCATGGCTTCTTTCTTGACTTCGTCTGAGAGCTCCTCCCAGGTGCATTTTACTGATCCATCCAGGCTCATAGTTTGGAATCTTATGAACCCTTCTTTGTCCAGTTCTAGCGCGCCTCCTGCAATCTTCATTGCATTGGTCCATTCGTCGATCAGGGTCTCTTTGTTCTTGAAGTCTAGAGTGTCGAGGTTTAGGATCAACCCGTATGGATTTATCGGTTCAAGGTGAGACCGACCATATGGGGTGTTGTGTATACTAGATCCTCGAACTCGACTTGCTCCTGTTGATAATCCCAACGCATTCATCTTGAAATTTCCTTGGGTTTGGGATGTCTCTTCTTGTCGGACTCCATGTGATCCAGAAATCCCTTCATTTTGGCTCAGCTCATGCTGTGCATGTGACTGCTGTTGTGAGCTTGATGTTTCTCCAACATTCATCTTTAGATCTACAATTGATAGTCCGTGGAAGGACTCATATATATCTTGTAGATCTTCAAGATTTGCTCTTTCCATTCGGGGATGTGGATTCTCCTCGAAGGATAGCAATCATTTTCTCGCTTTCAGACTTTGGCTTTGTGACCTCTGTCGTCTTTCCCTTTTGGTGTAAAAGGGGTTCTATTCCGAAGGTTGCTAGCAACCTTCTTCCTGACTTTCTTCTCGTTAACTTGGTTTCCAGGAACTCTACTTGTTTTATCAGCTCCTTGATGAGGTCGAGTTGTTTGCTCTGCAGTGTCTCCACCTTTTCCATCTTGAGGCTGATTTCAAATATTGTCCTGGACATATTTTGGCAATATTCCGTCTTCTGTAATTCTCTAAGATCTTGGTTTATCTTAAAGCTATCTGCCTCGATCTCCTTCCACTCTGTTCCAATGTGAAAAGTGATAGGGCTTGCAGATTTCTCTTGGACCTTGGTTTGGTCGTCTCCTCCATTGTTCGTGTTTGGGAACACGTCCATGAATTTCAGTGAAACTTCGGAGTTCCACTATATTTCTTGATACTTCCTTGGAGTATCTTATCTCCATCTGGCGGCCTTCCTCCAAATGTTCCTCTTTGGTGTGGTTAGCACGGGCATCTGCCAGTTTCCACCTTCGATCGAAATTATCCCAAAATCAATCGGCGTCCTCGTATTCTTTCTCAGCATATTATCTATACAACACATTATAGCATTGTTGTATAGAGCTGCTTGTCTCGTCATATCCAACAGGCCAGAAGTCCCTGTTGCTCCAACTTTGAACAGGGTTGATAGTCATGTCACTCTCGGATGTCGAACTTTCGTTCGGATCCATATGTCTTTGAAACTCTCCTCTAGTTATAAGTGATATAAGTTTATAATAATTTTTTCATTCATAAATAAATAAACCTAGGGCTCTGATACAATCTTGAAGCGCGGAAAGTAAAAGAAAATTTGATTAAATATTAATACAATATAATGTTGAATTGGTTTTTTTTTTTTTGCAACCTGCTGTAGGGCGATTTTCAAAATTTTTGTAAACATAAAGGACGATTTTCAAAATGAAGGAAACTGATGGACTATTTTCAAAATCAAGTAAAGATAATGGACGAAAAAAATATATTTGGCCTAATATAAATCACAAAATATGACCAAGACTTGCAAGTACTCTCGGGTCAGCAAGTAATCATGTTAGCATGAGCTACAACTCATCTTTCTATAGTGCTACTTTAGTCGGTAATCATGGGTAATGGTTTTTCGTTTATTGGAAATTTACGCAAGTGTAGTTTATGAACAGGAGGCATTAAGTAGGAGTACAAAAATTGGGGGAAACATATGAAACAAAATACGAGGGTGAGGCAATTAATAGAATAGCTTGTGTGCCAGGCAACCACTAAATTTAAGATTTAAAAAGTTGATAAAAGAGTTTGCAGTGAAAGAGTAGATTAAAATCACAGAGATGAGACGAGCACCTGGAGGAAAGTCGAGGAGATCAGACGAGCACCTGGAGGTGGAGCATAGGCAAATTCGCATAAAAAGTTAAGGATGCATTATTTTTAGATATTTTTCATAGTTTACTTGAAGCGAAGGGGGAATACATTTGCCTTGTTCCAGTATTTTATTTGACATGAACTCAAAGCCTAATAGTTGCAACATTTTTTGGAGAAGAATTTTGTACCCGTTCTCATAGGCATGCAACCTCAGCTTTTGGTTTCTATTTGTTTCGTCAAAACACCATAAAACCCAACTAATAGAGGTAAAATCAACTAAACAATATTAAATAATTGCCTAATTGGATCATCAGCAACACCTCATATATAATATAATTCTTCAACTTAGTCACTTACCCATAACAGGGCATATTTCAGCAAAACAGCAAGAAATTTTGAAAAAACCCATTCTTTCAGATACCATCGTACAACGGTCAAATAATCACCAAACATAACTTTATTGCAGTGGTGTACAACCCCAATCACTGAATCCAAGACAGCAAGTTCAACTGAATACACGAATAAAAGTAGAATCCATAACACCAAATTTAAACTTAAAACGCATCAGCATGAAATCTTGATAAAAACCAGAGGCAACGACACATGATTATCTATACAAGCCATCTGACCAACATCCAAACAGAATAGGAAATCAGAACCCACCACGGAGACGCAGGACAAGATGAAGGGTGGATTCCTTTTGGATGTTGTAATCAGCAAGAGTCCTTCCATCCTCCAGCTGCTTTCCAGCAAAGATTAACCTCTGCTGGTCCGGTGGAATCCCTTCCTTATCCTGTATCTTAGCCTTCACATTGTCAATCGTGTCTGAACTCTCTACCTCCAATGTAATGCTTTACCAGTCAAAGTCTTCACAAAAATCTGCATCCCTCCACGCAACCTCAGCACCAAATGCAGGGTGGACTCCTTCTGAATATTGTAATCTGCAAGGGTACGCCCATCTTCCAGCTGCTTTCCTGCAAATATGAGCCTCTGCTGATCTGGTGGGATCCCTTCCTTGTCTTGAATCTTAGCTTTCACATTGTCAATGGTGTCGGAGCTCTCAACCTCCAAGGTAATGGTCTTTCCTGTAAGAGTCTTAACAAAGATTTGCATTCCACCTCTCAGCCTGAGAACCAAGTGAAGAGTGCTCTCCTTTTGGATGTTATAATCAGCAAGTGTGCGCCCATCCTCAAGTTGCTTTCCAGCAAAGATCAACCTCTGCTGGTCTGGGGGGATGCCCTCCTTGTCCTGGATCTTGGCTTTCACATTGTCTATGGTATCAGAGCTCTCAACTTCAAGGGTGATGGTTTTTCCTGTAAGGGTCTTAACAAAGATCTGCATACCACCTCGGAGACGAAGGACCAAGTGGAGAGTAGACTCTTTCTGAATGTTGTAGTCAGCAAGTGTGCGCCCGTCCTCAAGTTGCTTTCCAGCAAAGATCAACCTCTGCTGATCTGGGGGATTCCCTCCTTGTCCTGGATCTTGGCCTTCACATTATCAATGGTGTCGGAGCTCTCAACTTCAAGGGTGATGGTTTTTCCAGTGAGGGTCTTAACGAAAATCTGCATACCACCCCTGAGACGGAGGACCAAGTGGAGAGTAGACTCCTTCTGAATGTTGTAATCAGCAAGAGTTCGGCCATCTTCGAGTTGCTTTCCAGCAAAGATCAGCCTCTGCTGGTCTGGTGGGATGCCCTCCTTGTCCTGGATCTTGGCCTTCACGTTATCTATGGTGTCAGAGCTCTCAACTTCAAGGGTGATGGTTTTTCCGGTGAGGGTCTTAACGAAAATCTGCATACCACCCCGGAGTCGGAGGACCAAGTGGAGAGTAGACTCCTTCTGAATGTTGTAATCAGCAAGAGTTCGGCCATCTTCGAGTTGCTTACCAGCAAAGATCAGCCTCTGTTGGTCTGGTGGGATGCCTTCCTTGTCCTGGATTTTTGCCTTCACGTTATCAATGGTGTCGGAGCTTTCCACCTCAAGGGTGATAGTCTTTCCGGTGAGGGTCTTAACAAAAATCTGCATACCACCCCGGAGACGGAGGACCAAGTGGAGAGTAGACTCCTTCTGAATGTTGTAATCAGCAAGAGTTCGGCCATCTTCAAGTTGCTTACCAGCAAAGATCAGCCTCTGCTGGTCTGGTGGGATGCCCTCCTTGTCCTGGATTTTTGCCTTCACGTTATCAATGGTATCGGAGCTTTCCACCTCAAGGGTGATAGTCTTTCCAGTCAAGGTTTTCACAAAGATCTGCATCTGTATATTTAAAAATTCCACTTAGAAAAAGTAGCAGAAATAAACTGATGTAAATGTCATAAAATCACAAAGGAGGAGCCCATTTAACCAAAATTAAGGACAATAGTTGTGAAATAAACACATCTCCCTAAAGCTAAAATTGGAGATGATCACTAATAACAATATGCTTCCAAAACATGAGATTCAACCAATAACAAGTAATTGGGTGTTAACTTAACTCTCAATTCCATCAAATAAACCCCAACTACTACTACTACAGATCAACGAAACTCGAATTATCACTAATACACATAAAAAAATCAATAAGCCTCAAATAATAATCCATACAAATATCAATAAAATAAATTGGTAAATCACCTTATTGGTCATCCGCTATCACAATTCCGAAGGGAAATCCAATGAGAACACACCAATTAAACGAGAGAACAACATAGACTGATTGATAGGGAAAGAAACACAAAATTGAACCGCAAACAAAACCCAAATTACTTTAGTGAGAACAACATAGACGTACTTGAAGAGAAAAAAACACAAAATTGAACCGTAAACAAAAAACAAATTATCTTGGTGAGAACCACATACACGGATAGGAAAAGAAAGAAACACAAAATTGAACCATAAACTAAACCCATATTACCTTGGTGAGAACAAGGTACAGGGATTGGAAGAGAAAGAAACACAAAATTGAACCATTAACAGAACCCTTATTATCTAGGTGAGAACAACATACACGGATTACAGAAAATTGATCGGTAAACAAAACCCTAATTACACTGGGAAGAACAACATATACAAATTGGAAGAGAAAGGACATAAAATTAAACCGTAAACAAAACCCTAATTTACCTTGGCTATAGGATTGAGGAGAGGCGATGAGAGAGAATGAAAACTAGGTGCTGTTGTTGAACGCGGAATGAGAAGGGTGGACACGAAAAGCTGGTTATATAGGGGAGGAGTAGGAGACCGACTCAAACCGGGAACGGGCTCAGTTGGTCGTCCAATAATTAATAGCAGAAATTAATTAATTATTAATAAAATAATAATAATGTTAATAGCAGAAATTAATTAATTATTAATAAAATAATAATAATGTTGAAGACCAAAAGTTGGATAACCTAATCTCCTTTCCACGCAAATACGCATAGTACCTTTCTTCTCAGCAGCGCTACACAATTATTCGTTTCATCCTATTCCAATTTTAAAATTTTCAACAGAATTTAAAGGTATTTTGAGAAAGATCATTCGACTTTTTATTAATTAATAAAATACTCCCATATGAGAACAACTTTTTCCACTTAATTATTGGGTTAATTACACCAAAAATCTTAATCTTTTCGTAAATTACGGATTAGTCCAAACTTTTTAATATTTATAAATAAATTTTTAATTTTTAGCCTCTTTTGCAAATCAAGCCAACGGGCAGTTTGGGCCTGCTCGGGACTGACGTGTCCATTTTTTTCCCATTGTCATTCCACATGTACAAAAGCCTTCCACTTGTAAAAAAAATAAAAAAATCACGCCCACTGGTCCACTGTGACCCGAATCCACCACCCCTGCTCTCACATCAATCGAATGTTCCATAGCCAAACCAAATCTCGGCGCTAAAATTCAATTAGGCCTCCCTCAATGCGGAGGTAGATGCTGACATGGCATTTCAATAATACCTGAAGAAAGGAGGTAGATGCGTTGAGAGAGGCGTGAGGTAGATGGTTGGGTATTCTGCTCTCTACCCGGTAGAATTGATATAGACAGAATCGGAGTTATTGGGCGTGGACATCACTTGACAATAGACGGGCGCGTGGCCCTCACGCGCGCATGGCGTGGACCCCGCACTAAAGATGTTATGTCCGCCACTATCTTTTGTCGTGAGAATTGAATTATCCCATATATATATCTTTATATCTTCTTATATATTTATACTAGTATAAATTCCGTGTATTACACGGGTTGTAAAGTTACAGTTTTAAAAAATATAATTCAAGTTTAATATAATTATTTAACAACGAAATTAATTTTTTCAAAAAAAAAAATTCACATTTGAGTATATATAAATTGAATTTTACTCTTCAATATAAACTTATATTAGATTATAAAATAATAACGTAATTTTTTTTAATTACATACTAATAATTAAAAAAAACAGAATTAATTAAAAGTGAAACCATAACAAAATTAATTAAAAAAATTATAAATCAAACATGAAAAAGAAGTTAATTACATAAAAAATCAAAACATCAAAAAATTAAATACGTACTAACAATTTAAAAAAAATCTAAAAGAAATAAAGAAATAAATAAAATAAATAATCAGAAGAGAATATAAAAAAAGGAAAAAAAAAACTAAATAAAATATAGTTAAAAGCGAAATAAAAAAATAATTAAAAAACTTTGTAAAATTAACCAAAAGAAAATTTTAATTACGTAAAAAAATATTAAAAAGATTATAAATTATAAAATTACTTGCTACCAAATTAAATATATATATATATATATATATATATATATATATAACAAAAACCAATAAATAAATAATTAATTAAAAAATATGAAAGAAAAACAAAAATTAATCAACAATAACAACAACAATAATAATAATAATAAACGGATACCTTTCTTTATAAATTGAAGAAAACTTTTGTTCGTCATGACGAATAAATTATGCGTAGAACGAATGAATAAAGAGTCTTATTTATAAGTGGAGATGAAATAAATTTTCTAAATCTTAAAATAAATATTTGTATTTTTTTTTAATTAATAATAATTAATTTTGATTTGATAATATCATATTTCAATCTTAAAATAATATATGTATTTATCTATATTAAATTTTACTTAATAATTAAAATATTGAAGATTTTTAATTTAATTAAAAATTAAAATAATTTAGATTAATTCTGGTGGCGACACCTCATCAAAATTAAACTCTAAATCATAACAAAATTAATTAAATAAATTTGCAAAAACATGAAAAATGAAATTAATAACGTAAAAAAAATTAAAAAATGGAGTACATATTAACAATAATAAAAAAAAAAACTGAATTAAAACAAAAAAATCATTAAATAAAAAAATATAATCAAAAGTATTACATACTAACAATTAAGAAAACATTACTAAAACAAAAATAAATAAATAAAATAATCAAAGTAGAATATAAAAAATATAAAAGAAATAATAAATAAAATATAATCAAAAGTGAAATCATAAAATTATTAATTAAAAAATTGTAAAAGTAACCATGAAAAAATAAGTTAATTACATACAAAAAAAATAAAAAAATTAAAAGATTATTATAAAATTACATGCTAATAATTAAAAATAAAAATAATAAAAAGAAATAAAACCAAATAAATAAATAATTTCAAAAATATAAAAGAAACAACAAAAATAATAAATAATAATAATAAATAGATACCTTTCTCTAAAAATTGAAGAAAGCTTTTGTTTGTCGTGATGAATAAATTATGTGTGTAGAAGAATGAATAAAGAATATTATTTATAGGTGGAGAGGGGATAAATTTTCTAAATCTTATAGTAAATATATATATTTATCTATATTATTTTTTATTTAATAGTGATTTAATAATATCATATCAAATCTTAAAATAATATCTACATTAAATTTTAATTAATAATTAAAATAATTGAGATTAATTCTGGTGGTGACACCTCATCAAAAGTAAGGGAGAATTAAAGATATATAATATAATATATATATATATATATATATTATAATAATAATAATAAAATACACTTTGAAAGTCAGAATTGAACAAATTTTAATCTATACCATTGATCTTGATTGCTAAACCTTTTTTAATCTCATCTGTTCATCATTTTATTCAATCTCATTCATTCATCACAATTATGATATTAGATTAGATTTTGGTCATTGATTTTTTATCATAATAATGATATCTTATTTAATTTAAAATGATACCTTATTATAATGAGGTCAGAACCCACCGTCCACTAAAAGACTTTGGGACAGATATAAATATTGTAATGAATTTTTAAAATATTAATTTTAAATGATATTTATTTATACATGGATTAATATAATTTTCACGGGTAGTTAAAAAAATATCATTAGATTTTGAGTTGTGTACGTGTATGAATCAGGTATCCACAAATATTAAAATTATACAAAATATTTTATTTATATTATATACTCATATGTTATGAAATAATTATATAATTAATTAATAGTTATAACTTTTATTTGATCATATTAAAAAATTTATCTCGAAATTTATGCACATAATAATATAATAATACTTTTACGCTACCATAAAATTACTGCTTGCTTTTTTTATAAAATTTATGTAATGTGTTATAAATAATTACTTCTTTTTAGGAATGTAAAAATTATTATCGGACCAAAGGTAGTGTGTATGTGTGTATATATATATATAATATTTCAAATAATATTTTAATTCATTTTGTTTTCAAATTATTTAAATAATTTAAATAAATTACAAACCCTTTAAATAATTTAATCAATTTTCAAATCTTTGATCTCAAATAATTACAATGTGATAATACTTCCGCCTATTTTAAAGGTGATCATTACGTGAATTAATAAGTTTTTTTGTGTAGTGGGTATTTGTTTATGCAGTGAGTATTGAGTCATTTGTGGGACCATTTTACTAAAAGAAAAAATTGATATATTTGGAGTGAACATCCAAAATAGTAAAATAAGGACCTTTAGGATGGATGGAGGGGTTATATGCAAAAATAAAATAAAATAAAAATAAAAAAAATAAATTAAATATTAATTACTCATATTCGTACTCGTCTCATTTTAAATTATTATTTTATTAAAAATTAGTATAATATTATTAATTATATATAACATAAAATCTATTATTTAATTTTGTGGTACCTTAAGATTGTTACTATTATACTATATATTATTATGTGCATAAATTTTGAAATAAACAAAAATAAAAAGTGTAAAGTTATAGCATGTAAGAATAAAGATAGCAACCGGCAGGAAAATATGGATAAAATAAATGAATATTAAATAAGCACCGATAATCCGTGAATTTTGATGAATGAGTATGAGACGGGTACGAGTATGATAATAAATATTTTTAACGGGGCAGGTATATATACGGGTATTTAATAAACGGATACGAGTATAAGTACCCAAAAGGGTATGAGATGGGTACGGGTATGATAATAAATTATTTTAAAGGGGCAGGTACATATACGGATATTTAATAAACGGATACGAGTATAACTACCCAAAAAATGAGGGTACCCTGCCGGTTGCTATCTTTATTCCTACATGCTATAAGTTTACACTTTTTATTTTTGTTTATTTTAAAATTTACGCACATAATAATATATAGTACAATATCAACACTCTTAAGATACCACAAAATTAAATAATACATTTTATGTTATATTTAATTAATAATAGTATACTAATTTTTAATAAAATATTAATTTAAAATGAGACGGGTACGAATACGGGTAATTAATATTTAAACGGATATGAGTATCCCAAAATAAGTGGATACCTTACTGGTTGTCATCTCTATTCATACATGCTATAACTTCACACTTTTTTTATCTCGAAATTTATGCACATAATAATATAATAATACTTTTACGGTACCATAAAATTACTGCTTACTTTTTCTATAAAATTTATGCAATGTGTTATAAATAATTACTTCTTTTTAGGAATGTAAAAATTATTATCGGACCAAAGGTAGTATATGTATATATATATATATATATATATATATATATATATATATATATATATATATATATATATATATATAGATATAATACATTAAAATAATATTTTAATCAATTTTTTTTCAAATTATTTAAATAATTTAAATAAATTAAAAACCCTTTAAATAATTTAATCAATTTTCAAACATTTGATCTCAAAGAATTACAATGTAATAATACTTTCACCTATTTTAAAGGTGGTCATTACGTGAATTAATGAGTTTTTTTTGTGTAGTAGATATTTATTTATGCAGTGAGTAGTGAGTCATATGTGAGACCATTTTACTAAAAGAAGAAAATTGATACATTTGGAGTGAACATCCAAAATAGTAAAATAAGGACTTTTAGTATGGGCAGAAGGATTATATGAAAAAAATAAAATAAACTAAAAATAAAAAACAAATAAATTAAAGAGAGGGATTAGGGTGCAATCGATTAATTGGTACAACCTTGGTCCCCACCCTTCTTAATTAATTCCTGCTTCTTCATTAATGTTATTTTTTATTTTATTTTTAAATTTATTTTATTTAAATGACTATTATACCCTAAACCTTAAACCTTAGAGGATAATTATACCCTAAACCACAAGGGTAAAATTACAATTATACCCTAAACCCTAAATCCTGAGGGATAATTATACCCTAAACCACAAGGGTAAAATTACAATTATACCCTAAACCCTAAATCCTAGGGAATAATTATACCCTAAATCATAAGGGTAAAATTACAATTATATCCCTAAAAAAATAGTAACGTACAACAACAATTTAAAAAAAAAGGAAAACACACACTATAGGTGAAGGAAGGATGTTGTACCAGAGGTTGTACCAATTGAAGGTTGTACACACGTCTTTGCCTAAATTAAATATCAACCATGTCCGTGCAACGCACGGGTTATGATTGCTAGTTTTAAATCTGTTGAATTATCCCATATATATATATATATATATATATATATATATATATATATATATTAAATATATTTGTGAGAATTGAATTATCCCATATACTCCCTCCGTCCCTCCTTAAGAGGGCCAAATGCTTTTTGGCACGTAGATTAAGGAGTATTATTATTTAATGTGTAGTGGGTAGTTGTATTAGTAGGAGTGTGGGTCCCAACATTTAATTGTATTAGAGGGAGTGTGTGGGTCCCATGTGTATAAAAAAGGAAAGGGGACTCTTTGGGTGGGACTACCAAAATGGAAAAATGGCCCTCTTAACCTGGGACGGAGGGAGTATATATTAAATCTGTTTGAGAACGTTATCCCATTAATTAATTCAGTTTTTTTCATATATATTTATATTTTTTTGTGCCATAAAACGTCTATTAAATCAGTATTTTTTTTCAAATTATTTTTTTGCCATATATATTTTTTTTGCCATATTAAATCAGTTTTGCTACAACGTCTATATGACCATTACAATATTACCGTTCAATATATGACTGTTATATTTTTTGTTTTTTAATAAATGTCCTTATAAATATATCATTCACTCCATTATTTTCCTACCTTATTTTCTATTCTCAATCTCAGCACTTCATATTTGATTTGCAATATATTTTTCTGGTCATAAAAAAAAAGGATAAAGATCCATGGATAAATTTTGGGTTCAATTCTTCAAACTCCGGAGAAAACTCAACTCCTCCAAATATGAATTTTCATCCACGAGCCAATTTCTATACTCAATTTAAAATTTTCTACTAATCTTCCGTCAAAATTTTCAAATAATTTTCCTCACCAAAATATACATACTAATCTCCCAAATTTTTCAGAAGGTAGTTTTCCTCAACCTAATTATTTTAATTCATTTGACGCACCATTCTTCAACTACGAGATAAGCAGAAACATCTTCAGCTTCGACAAGACTTAGTTGAGCATGTTTGGTCCCAATTTGGAGAATAATTATTTACACATTAAAATTGGCCGGATACATTGTTGCTTTTGGAAGCTTTGCTTTTATTTTTTAATTTGTGTGTCATTTTAATTTACGTTGTGTGTCATTTTAATTTGTGTTTTATATTTTATGTAATGAAAAAATATAAATAATATGTTTTTCGATTTTTTTTTAAATTTATTAAATTAAATAATTTGAAATTTTAATTATTTATAATTCATTTTGAAAATTAAATAAATGTAGTTTTGAAAATTAATGAGAATCAAATAAAATGAAGTGGGTCCTCCAAAATACCTTGCTTTTTGGGTAGAGGGTTTGGGAAGAGTTTTGTTTTGGAGGTAGAGGTATTTTACTCAGGCAAATGCTACTGTGTAATAGCTTTTAAGGTGCAATTGGGTCAATTTTTACCCATGACCCGAATATTTAAATAAAAATTCAACCTATATTCATTCTTCATTCTCTCCTCACCCGTTTTCTCTCTCCATCTCTACGGTTTCTCTCCCTCCAACCTTCTCACCCTCCTCTCTCACTACCTCCACCACCGCCGTTTCCCTCTCACTACCTCCACCGTCGTTTCCCTCCACCGCTGTCATCCTCCACCGCCGCCTCCCTCCACCGCCGTCCTCTGTCTTCTTCCACCACCGTCCTCTCTTCGTACCTCCGCTTCCACCGCTGTCCTCTCTCCCTGTCTCCACCGCGTCTCCCTATCTTAAACACCTTTCCACACTACCCTAGTTTTGGTAGATTTTCCTAATTTTTTCACAATTCTACCCTAATTTTATAGTTATCTCCAATTTTTACAATAATGCTTTTTTTTCTGGTTGAATTTTTTAAATTGAATTTAGTGTTTCTTAGTTAATTATTTTTTTTATTGAATTTTGAGTCATTGAGAGTGCTATGTGTGGCCTCTAAGGACGGTTGATATTGAAGTTACGATGCGAGTATTGAAGAGTTTGAGTTTGACTTTGGAGAATAATTTGAGTGTGCTAAAGAGTAAAAAACAGAAGAGTGTGAGGAAGTCTTTGAAATGAGAAAGGCGATTGATGGATTCCACTTTTAGTGAAGAGTTTTATTTGAAAAGAATATGTATAAAATTATTAAAATAAATGTATATCTTTTTATTCATTAGTGTATATCTTATTTAAAATAATTGTATATCATTTTATTCTTTAATGTATTAATTAACTTTAAGTATAAATGCATCAAATATTTTCGAATTTTTATTTGTATTAGTTTTTAATAACAACTGTATATATCATATAAAATAGATGTATTGCTTTTATTCTACCAGCATTATTAAAATAAAAGTATATCTTTCTATTTATTAGTGTATATTTTATTTAAAATAATTGTATATCTTTTTATTCTTTAATGTATTTATTAACATTTAATATAAATGAATTAAATATTTTTGAATTTTTATTTGTATTAGTTATAATTCAATAATGTATATGTTATTCTTAATAAATGTATTACTATTTTTAACTTTTTAAAATTTATCAATATTGATATTTTATTTGGCAAAAGCTCCTGTGCACCCGGGCGCACGGAACACTTTCCGTGCGCCTTTAGAAATTTGTGCTAAATTGTATACCTTTTAGTATACAGATGTGTACCCTTTATTTTCTAAAGAAAAATCTGGGCGCACGAACAACACTCCGTGCGCCTTTAGAATTTTGTGTTAAATTGTATACCCTTTAGTATAAAAATGTGTACCCTTTATTTTCTAAAGAAAAAAAAATATTAATGAAAAGTGTATACCCTTTAGAACAAAATTGTGTACCTTTTAGTAATTAAAGTGTATACCCTTTAGACCAAATTAATGTACCCTTACCCATAATACAAAATTTCTAAAGGCGCACGGAATGTGTTCCGTGCGCCCGGGTGCACGCAAGCCTCACTCATTTTATTTTGGCAATTAATTGTAGTTGTTGTAATTAAGTAATGTATTTGTTATTTCTAAAAAATGTATATCTTCTTTTTTTTTTTAAAAAATCTATGACTATCAATATCAATGTAATGTGCTGCAATATTGGGATGCAGGGTGTGAGTACATAAGAGAGAAATGACCCATTTCTTATTTTGACCTTATATACTTGATCCATTTATGAAATATGGATCATGTTTTTAGTGTACACCAATTGCACTGTAAATCAACTCTTTTAGATGGACCATGTTTTTAGTGTACATTAATTGCACAGTAAATCAACTCTTTTAGTTTTGAGATGGCGCTGACGTGACAATTAAAAAACATCTTTTTGGGTAGATGAATGGGAAAGCCTTACTAGACACATAAATCGCGAGGAAAAATCAGTGATTCATCAATGAAAATGTATCAATTTGACGTAAGTTCCTTCTGGAATAGCAATAGCGAAATTCGCTGGTACGAGTTCTGTGCCTCTAGTAGGAATCTTAATCTCCACTGAACTGTTTAAGAGAGAGAAATCATAAACAAAAATTAGGGAAAAAGAAATGGACATCGGTATGTAATTCAGAAAATACTTGGATAGATAGTAAGCAGCAGAAGATGAGGAAGTAGTGAAAGATGAAGTAACAGAAGAAGAGGAAGACGAAACTATTTCGTCATATTCCATTTCTCGATCCCTTTTTCGATACTGCTGCTTGAGATATTCACATAACATAAAATTCATATTACACACATGTTGAATAATTGCTCGTTGTTGGATGTCGTAATCCAACAATAGTTGAATATCATCATCTGATGAGCTGGTAGCTTGTTCGCGATTCAGGCAAAGCTTGGTGATTGAGGCTAGTTTGCTACTGGATTTGGGCAACTCCTCACTCGCGATGGGAAACGATCGACGGATGCTCGATGGACAAGACCAGATCCGACGGTAGCGTGGTGAAACTGGCGGCTGTGGGAAGCATCGGCGAATGGTGCGCTAACGGTGCCGCTGTTGTCATGTTCGCATTTCTGGCGAGAAAGCAAATCTACAGCGTCGAACTGCCGGCGAACTAGGGCTTCGCAGTGGAGGACAGCGGGGCCTCGGCGACAAGCAGCGTGGCTGGGCTCGTGTCGGTGGGAGATGGGGCAGCTCTGGCAGCGTGCGGGGTCGGCTGGGTTCGCATCTCCGGTGGTGGTGGTGAGTGGTAGACGAGGCTTGGTTTTCGGAAGGGACTGGGCCACCTGATGGCGGTGACCAGCGGCATCAGACTGCCTTTAAGCAATTCACACTTTCCACCCACCAATTTTGACTATAATTTCGCTTTGACTTTTTTTTTTTTAATTTTACAGGTGGAAGGCTTTTGTATATGTGTAGAATAATAATGGAAAAAAAATATACACGTCATCCCCCGGCAGGCTCCCAGCTTCAACTGCTCGGTGGTTTGATTTACAAAAGGGAATAAATGTCAGAACTTATTTATAAATATTGAAAAATTTGGACTAATTCATAATTCGCGAAAATATTGGAACTTTTAATATAATTAATCTTAAATTATTTGGTGGAACATGTGATTCATTCTTCCCTAGTTAAATGTAGTCTTCTCTACAATCAACGTTGTTTTTTTTTTTAATTTTATTTTATTTTATTATATTCATTTCGTCCCACTATAAGAAGTGCATTTTTTTCACGTAGATTAAATAATATAATATTTAATGTGTAGATGATGAGAGAGAAATAATATTTTAATATATAATGGTAAGTATATTATTGTGGAGTATTAATGATTTTGTGTGAGTCTCATTTACTAAAAAGGGAAATGCACCACTTGTATTGTACAAACAAAAATGGCAAAATGAACTTCTTAAGATGGGACGGACGGAGTATTTAAAAGACCATTATACTCTAAATCCTATAAATGAAATATACCCTAAACTATAAATGTAAAATTATAATTATACACAAAATTTTAAATACTATAAATGCAATATACCCTAAACCAAGAGAGTGAAATTATAATTATACCCTAAACTCTAGGAGTGTATTGTACCTTAAACTTAAACCCTATGGATAAATATATCCTAAAACCTAGAGGTGAATTATACCCTAAATTAGAAGAGTGAAATTATAATAATACTCTAAGTCTAAGGATGAAATATATTCCAAACTACAAGGTGAAATTACAATTATTATACTATAAATCATAAAATCTATGAGAGAAATATATCATAAGTGAAATCACAATTATATCTTTAAAATTAAATTTAAAAAAAATAAAAATGAAAAGGAAACCTCCTGAAATTGGGGTGATTAAAGACTATTCTACCAATTTAATTTGGTGGAATCGCCCCACCTAAGTTACCATAAAATATTAAATTTCTATCATTTATAAATATTTATTGAAATAATTTAGGGAGAAATTATCGTATTTAATTATGTAAGTATACCAAAATCTACATTTTGTCTTTTAAATATTGTAATTTTTAACTTTAGTCATGTCCAATTTTGGTCATATTTTTTAAAAATCGAAGAAAGAATGACTAAAATTGAAAATTATAATATTTAAAGGATCAAATGCAAAATTTGTAATAATTTCAAAAGATACTTAAATGACCAAATATGATAATTTGAATATATATATATATATATATATATATATATATATATATATATATATATATATATATATATATATATATATATATATATATATATATATTATCTCACATTAAATTAAAACTGTCACAATATCATAAAACTATCACTATACTTGGTCATTTAAATACCTTGTCAAATTTCATGGTTTAGGGATATGCACCATTCCTATGCTTTTGGAGGCCAATACCATGAATCCACACCTTAGTCACTACAAATACAACCATAAATAAATAAAAGAAATGAAATAAGAAGAAAATATACATATACTAACACTCAACCAACCCAAAGTCACAAGTACAACTATATCCCCAACAACGTACGTCACAAAAAAACTTGATGCATATTTTTTTTAATTATTAAATTATAAAAATTTAGGATTCGTGGCTTTCAAGTATAGCCTCGTATTAGATATGGACGACTTATAAATGAAGAAATAAAAGTGATGAGTGATATTTTCACTTAGATTTTAGTGTCTTTTTATGTGTGTTTTGGTATTATTTTATCCGTATTTGTGTACTATTTGGTTGTGTTTTGTGTTTTTATGAAAATATGTGAGAATGAGCTTAAACGTATGAAAAACAGGTGAAAACGAAGTAAAAACGGAGACGGGAGCTGAAACAGTGAAGAAAATAAAAAAATTGGCTAAATGACATAAAAACACGGTTGTGTTTTTATGTCATGACTGTGTTTTTGTGCAGAGTGAAGAAATGTCCAGAGAGCTACAAAATTGCATAAAAACACGGGCAGATGCAGGAAAACACGCTCGTGTTTTCTTGCACTTGGGTGAAAAATCGCATTTTGGGCTGAAAAAATCGCACTTGCAAGAAAATACGGGCAGATGCAGGAAAACACGGACGGTCGTGTTTTCTTGCAATAGTGGCAAAATTGAAGTGCAATTTCCAAATTTTCCAAGGGGGTATAAATACCCCCAATTTCAACATTTGCACAAGATTTCATAGGGTTTTGGCTGGACACACACATCACACATCATTTCCTCCATTTCACACCATCATCTTCATTCATTCTTCATCCATCCATCTACACTTGATCTCCTCCATCAAATCCACCATCCAAGTGATCAAGGAAGTAAGGGAGAGTGAATATTACAAGAAGAAGAATGAGATCTCCATTGAAACACTTCAAAGGAAGAATCTATTTCTAATTTTTGTGAACTTCTTTATAGATTTGTCATGGGATTTGTAGATACAATTGTCTATGTTGTTTTCTCTAAGACTATGATAGGTTAATCTCCTTTGTGAGATTAGCTCCATGATTTGTGTTGAATAATTTAATTTTTTATGCAATTTGATTTTAATCTTGAATGGGCTTTTTGTTATTTCTATCATTGATTGTTTATTGCTTGATTTATATGATGACATATGTGATTAATTATCATGGACATATAATTAGATTGAGAAATCAATTATGTGTTTAGGATAGTTCATTGAATCATTTCATCATACACTTCATGTGTATTAATTTAGAATAAGATAGAGATATCCTTCTAGATTTAGAACCCTTTGATAGAACATTTGATTAGCTTAATCGATAGATTAGTTGATTAGATGAGGGGACCCAAACCGTTAGTGAATTCATAGTACCTTAAAAGAGAATATTGCCTATGATTTAGTACCTCGTTAGAAAACTCGTAGAGTAATTAGTACCTAGTGGGATGTGCTCACTTTGGTCTCTATCCTATGTGCTTTTGGGAGCCTTATTGAGAGCCTACATCCTATCCATCTCGAGAGAGAGTTTAGTTAGAATTAGTGATTGATCCTATGCCATTCCATGAGAGATTAGAATTAATTGCATGATTTCTTTATTATCTATGTCATGATTATTGCTAATCTCATCCTTGCATCATTTGGAACCCATCATTTATCCTTGCTTTTATCTTATTTCTTGCTTTAGTTTAGGTGCATTCACTTGCACTCTTATCCTCCATCCTATTCTGTCGTCCTTATAAAATCACGATAAACTTGAGATCGCTTAAACTCTAGTACCTTCCTCCCTATAGTTTGATAAATTCTTTAATTGGTCATCCCAACTACAAAATGGCTAATCAAATGGCGCCGTTGCCGGGGAGGTAACAGTTGCTAGTAGTTTGACGAAGGATTGTTTAGAGTAGTCTTAATAAGGACATTTTTTTATTTTTTTTATATCTTATATTTGCTTTGGAAAATTTTGTTCAAATTTTTTTTCTTTCTCTTGTAGGAGCATTCCTTGAGAAGGAAAAGGAAGGAGAACAAGCCCAAAAATATGAGCTACGTGGATATTCTTCGAGACATGGTGAATAGAAGTGTTCATCCCACTATGAATACACAAGTAAATTTTCAAGGATTTCAAATGCCAAATTGTGAGCCTAATTTGTAACCGGATTACGGAGTACAAGATATGCAATTCCAACAACAATGTTATGAGAATTTTGGAGTTCCTTATCAAATGCATCAACAAGTATACCCTCAAGGTGTGGAAGATATTTTTCAAGGAATTTTTTCTAGAAATCAAGAAGGAAATCAACCACAACTTTGGGGAAATTTTCAAGACTCTAACACCTCTTATTCCACCCAAAATGACCACATAGCGATGCTTGGAGAAAAGTTGTTTGAAATGGTTATGGATCGCTTAGAAGAGGGGAGGAAGTCTAATCAACTGTAGATTGATAGAATTGAAAACTTGTGTGAAACGATGATGAATACAATGGTAACATTCAATGCTAAGTTGAATTTATTGGAGCACCAAGTAAGTCAAATCATGTCGACCGTGGAGAGACTTCAAGAAGAGAACAACAAGCCTTCTACCTCCGGAACAAAGAGCGAATGCATGGTCGTTAAGGTTAGAAAAGAGGATAGTTTGGGGGTTGATGAGTTTATGAAGGAGAAGATAGAAAGAGTTCCGAAGTGGGTGAAAGTCAAAGAGTTGAAAGAAGAGTTGAAGGGGGAATTCGATAGATTTGTTGAGTCTCTTGAAGAGATGGTAGAGAAAGTCAATATTCAAAATCGAGAAGAGATTCATGCCCTTATGGAAGTAAAGAAACCTCCAGAAACTAAGATCAAGGATTCTACTCCCCACAAAAAAAACCTTCTCATTCTATTGAAATGTCAAACTCTCTTAAGAATTTTCATGATTTCATTGATAAAAACTTGTTTGTTGAAAATTGTAGAAAAAGGGTTGCAAGAGGGCATCAACACTTGTCAATGCCCGAATTCTTACCGGGGGATGTGGTTGAAGTTCAAAATTCACATAGAGCCCCATGAAAAAAGTGAAACACGTGGAAAGGGCCATTCCTTGTGAAGAACGCCTTCGGAGAACAATTGCTTGAGTTATTTAACAAGAAGAGAAATGTTCTAGTGGTTGAACGTGAGAGCACAAGGCACTACTTCAAGAAGAAACCTATGACAGTACCTAAAGACTATTCTAGACCACCATGAGCTTGATAATATCGTCCGTCTTGAAGACGTTAAACTTAGCGCTAGTTGGAGACAACCCATTATTATCTTTATTGTTTTATTTAGTGCTTTCAATAAGGATTGTGGATTTGATATTATTTTGTAATTTTGGTCATGTAGGTTAATCGTGCTCGTGAGGAAGATATGTGTAGAAGATACGAAAGGTGCTTGATTTGAAGTGTGTAAGTACGTCACACCACTTTTTGCAAACTTAACTCGAAATTTTTGTTTCAATTTAAGTTTGGGGGGATATGACGTGGTATGACATACTTTTTATTGAAGGCATATACTTTTTATGTTTTTGGGCTAATTTTGAATTTTACTCATGAGTATTGGTTGGATTTTGGTATGTTTGGTGGTGTTGAAGTGCATGATAGTCCATATTTTTAATGAAAGTGTTAAGCTAATGGTTTTGTTGAGCATGTATGAAGGGTATTGGAAGCACGAATTGAGCTCGGAGCTAACAACTTCTACCATCAAATGCCTATTGAGGGAGTTCACTCTACACCCTACCACTTCTATGCGTTTAGCATAATTTGATTTGATTTTGATGTGATTAGCATATTGCTTTATGTGTTATTTTTGTGGGAGGTTTATTTTTGTAATTTAGGATTTTCTTTTCAATTAAGATGGGGATGTTTGTGAGTTTTCATGATTATGGATGTTATGAATGTGTGTTTCATTGTTTTATAATGATTTTGTATTTTTTTGCATGTTATGTGTTTTTGGTTGTTTCTTGTTTGTTGTGTCTTTTCTTATATGTTTTGTGTGTATTTTTATTCTTGTTTAGGGATTGTTTTGGTGGTTTATTTTTAGGATGTCGTGAGTCATTTTTGAATGTGAGTGATGATATGTTGTGGTAGTAAGTGATGACAAGTTATGATTAAGAATCTCTACACTTTCGAATTGTGACATGTTTTACTTAACTTGTTCAATTTTGAGACGAATATGATGTAATAAGTTCCTTAAGGTCCAATGCATAACTTGTGAGTAGTTGAGCCTCAACCATGCATACATGGTATTTCTTTTCATGAGTGGATCGATTGTGTTTGATAAGCTATGACTTGCTTAAGGACTATAGGAACGAGCCCGATTAGTGGAGGTTAATGATATGATCTAAGGCCATTTTTGTTATTTATAGTCATTGCCATATATTTTCATACCATGAACATCATCCTTAGTCAACCACTTTGAGCTTTTAAGTTTATTTCTTGTGAATTTAGCACATTACAAGCCTTGATTACCCACTTAAAGCCTTATATATATACCCTTTGTGTGGGTGATTGAGGAGATGGTAGCTAGAAAGATTTGATGAGAAAGCAAAACAAAGAAAGGAAATGGTAAACAAGTAAGAAAAATGATGAAAAGAGCAAAAATAAGAATGAACATGCAACCTCAAAACAAGAAAAAGAGCAAAGTACCAATAATATGCTCAAGTACTTAAAAATCCAAAGAAGGAAGCATAAATCAAAAGAAGCTCAATCTAAGGAAAGTTAATGATTAGTGCTTGTGATTACCAAAGTTGAGAAAGGAAGAAAGATAAGTGAATGTATGGAAGAAAGTAGCTACCTCTTCGATTAATTTCACTTGATTAATCACTATTACCCATATTCTCCATACTATAACAAATAGCTTATCATTACATCCTTAATGAAAGACCTTTTTGATCATTGATTGAAACTTTGGTGGTTTGTGAATGTAGTCCACGAGCAAGCTTATAGCAAGTCGAGCCAATTGGTTAATGAGTGTTGATTTACCTTACCTTAAAAGAGTGTTGAGTGAAATTGATATCCGATGTGAGGCTTGGACTAAAAGGGACTATATTACACTTTATTATATTTTGATTGAACTTGTTAATTTCTCATGTCATGAATCTAATGTTGTAGGATGACTTAGCATAGTTTGTAATTTTTATTGCTATTAATGTATTATTGCTTATGTTCGTTAGGTATTTTCCTAGGTGAAAATCACTCATCTTGGTTTATCATTTTTTTTATTTGGGGACGAACAACACTTTAAGTTTGAGGGTGTGATGAGTGATATTTTCACCTAGATTTTAGTGTCTTTTTATGTGTGTTTTCGTATTATTTTATCCGTATTTGTGTACTATTTGGTTGTGTTTTATGTTTTTTATGGAAATATGTGAGAATGAGCTTAAACGTATGAAAAACAGGTAAAAACGAAGTAAAAACGGAGACGGAAGTTGAAACGGTGAAGAAAATAAAAAAATTGGCTAAATGACATAAAAACACGATCGTGTTTTTATGTCATGGCTGTGTTTTTTTGCAGAGTGAACAAATGTCCAGAGAGCTGCAAAATTGCATAAAAACACGGGCAGATGCAGGAAAACACGCCCGTGTTTTCATGCACTTGGGTCAAAAATCGCGTTTCGAGCTGAAAAAATCGCACTTGCAACAAAATAGCTCTTAAGTAACACTTAAATGTAACACATTTATGTAACATTTTTTTATAATATTTTTTTATTATAAAATTTATGTAACACTTTTTTAACATTTTATTTTTATTTAACATTTGAATGTAACACATTTAAAAAAGCAACACTTCTTGTAACATATTTTTGTAACACCTTTTTATCGTAATATTCATGTAACACTTTTATTACATTTTATTTTTATTTATTGTTTTAAATGTGACACATTTAATTATGTAACACTCAAATGCAACACATTAAACTAACACTTTTAGTACCATAATTTTTTTAAAGAGTATATATGCCAACTCTTTGACACTACAACAAAAAGGAGATGTTAGGACTCTTTTATTAAGAAATTTCTAATAAAAGTATACTTATATTAAGCAATAAATGGGACATTTATTTATAAAGTGTCATATTTAAAGTATAAATTTACAATAATTAAAAGCTCTTCAGGGAAAGTGTCCTATAATTATTTCTAATAATTATTTTATGTTTACTGTCTTTTTTATTTTATTTTAAAAAGATTGTGATTTTCTTTTTTAAATCACAAAATTTAAGACATAAACGGGATTTATAAAGAATTGCTTAAGATTAATAGAACACCATATGCATTCCCTTTTCTATTCTTCGAAGTCCAATCATGCTTAGCATTAGCAAAAATTTTCAGGAGAGCTTGAAGATTCACATGGTGGAACTCCAGGTTGATGAAAATTCTGCAGCTTAACATTCGGAGAAATCTTCACAATCTGTGTGAAGAATCGCTTATTCAACACTCAAACCCTAGGTTGCTGAATCTTTGCAACAGAGCTCGCTCTCCAATAGATGAGAAGGTACGATGGCTCTAATCCATCTAATTCGATATACGTTGCGATTTGTTTGCAATTTTACAACGTCTCCTCCGTCAAGTTCTTCCATGGCCGCGCTGCGTCTCTTCGTTGGAACATTATTTCTGCCGCGCTCTCGCTAAGATGACCAATGAAAAGAGCGATGTCGTTGGATTGCTTGAAGGACTCATTGAAAAGCGCGCTCGATGACTGGAGATGAAATTTCAGTTAAGTACCCGTTCTCCAATACTTTTATTACTAATTTGGAGTGGGAAATCGACCTAATTTTGCCATTATAGATAGATTGGTGGTTCAGTTAATCGTTACATTGATCAAATTTCAAGTGTTTCATTACATTACCGTGTTGAATGTTTCTATGTATATTCAGTTATTTTGAATAAAAAAATCGTGGTTTTGTAGATTATCCCTATTTTATCACCAGGATCGTCGGATTGATTTTTTTTAGTTAAGATGAACTGCGATTGAATACCTGTTGAATTTCCTTTATGGTGTAATTGGAATCTGAAAGAACATGTACTGATTTTTCATTTGATTATTCGTCTCATCTCATTGACTCTTGATTCTTTTAATTCCCCTGTTTTCCAAGGTGTCTAATGTTGTGATTAGTAGAAATAGCAGGTTCTTCAAGTGATTTGCAAACTGTAATTGATGCACTTGAAACATGGCTGTCCTTGATTGAGCTTAGTTAAGCATTCATCTTTAGTCTTAAGATAATAAATAGGACTGATCACATTATACTAATGTATGGCCTCTTTTTTATTCTTATTTATTTCGAATGGTTGTGATCAGAGCTTTCTAGCTGAAGGATTGGAGATGACAACTAATGGATTGGGCTATGTATGTTTACTCATCACTCTTTTGGCTACATTGCTCTCTTTGAAGAGTGAGTGATCACATTAATGCCAATGGATGGAGCAATTAAGAAATAATGTTTATCAAAATATAATTTTCTTTGATGTGTATGCAGTTTAGTGTACATATCATTATACTCTGGTTTAAAACAGTGGCTTCTTGAGATGGCACAGTTTTTCTTTATACAATAATTCAGCAGAAGTTGTTGGTACTTGGTATTTTTAAAACTAGACTAGAGAATATTGCTACAGGTAATAATAGATTCTCAGCCTCTTTGTGGCATGGCATCCTTGTTATTAGGAGAGTCACTAGGCCACACCGGAGCTATGGGACTTTTTCTTGGCATCATCTGGCTTATACTTAGGTAAAATTATACTTGGATTCTAGATTTCCATTTCAACCCCACACCTAGCTAGAACAAATAACATTGAAGGTGATCTGATTTCCACATCACAATGTAGGCACTAGCTCTTGTTTTCGATGCTGATAGCTTCTCTCTGTGGGGATGTGGGGAGTGTTGGATGCTTCTTACTGCCCAAAGTATGGCTGTCAGCACTGTGATGGTCCAATGGATCTCCAAATACACCGACCCTGTCATGGCAACTGGATGGGTAAGATGGTTCCCATAACATACCACCCTCAAATTTTGCTCACCATTGCATCTTAAGTAATACACATGTTACTGCAGCACATGTTTATCGGGTCTCTCTCTCATCGCGATTCTCGTTCATAATCATTACCCTGCTCTATCAACACTCAATGAGCTCACAACCACTGATGCATTGTCACTTGTTTATTCCTCTATTTTTGGGACTGCAATTAGCTTCAGTGTCTACTTCTGCAATGCTATAAGAGGTAATAAATAGCCTCTCCATTTTGACTTCTTGTTAGTTATGGCTTTCATGCTAATGGTTGTTGGCTTATCATGCAACAAGTAGCTTGACAAAGCGCAGCTCCTTCACCTTTATGACTTGCATGTTTGCATCTGTTTTTGGGTGAGACACCAAAACCCTTCTCTCTCCTTCCTCTCTCTTAGTCTAAGAGTGCTCGTTTACCTAGATGAAAATTCATCTATCTTGGTGAGAACTTCACCCCATTTCTAGTGGTTGGAGTGATGGTAACACTTGCAGCAATATATATGTTTTAACTACGAAATTGAGGCAGAATGAAAGGTGATCCCATACTGTATATATATAAGGAGATGCTGATTAAGTTCATCATCCTACTTAATTTAATTGCATTGATGTGCACACATGTTTGGGATACAAGGTCAATAGTAGTAGTAGTATATACAAGCACTTGATAAATTCATAAAATTGGAATGTTTGTAATGTGTGGTTTTCATAAGAATTCAATGCAGTATACATCATGATGGATCTGTTTACTTCAATTCCCAATCTAGCGTTAACGGATTCATTAATATAACTTGTTTGTACATCCTTTCTCCTTTCATGCTTGCTCATTAATGTTTAGATTCATATACGCATAAAACTATGAGTATACATATAATTTTGTGCATGCAGTGAGAGTAGCAAAGCTTGGATAAAGAAAGATCTTGACTTGTAAGGTAATCTTTTTTGTTTTTCTTGCAAGTGATATCTGAAATTTGGCAACATTACTAGCATGATTAAATTAATTCCTAATGTATTAATCTAAATGGAGTTTTTTTTTAACTTGCATTTAATGTAAGTCTTAAAGTTGACATTCATATGATATAGTCTCTTGAGCCTTAGCTTGTGATCTGTTTGATGATAAAAGAATTTACAATTTTGATGAGAAAGATCTCCAGAAGCGTGATACAGGTTCTATCCTTTTTTAAACTGGGGCTCACAGCTCGCTGACTTATAACAGCTTCTTTGTAGATCCATTGCTGTTGGATGCCAAATGTGAGCTACCTTCTACCTACTCGCTTTCATTTCTATTTTATATCTCTGCATTTTTTACCAAGCTTGTGATGTTCTGTTAAATCCACTGCGCCAGGTTCTTCAAAAAGAACTAGAGCTATTTTAAGTTCAAATTTTATGATTAAAGGTATGATTTTAATTCCTCTTAAATATTTGATTGTCAATGTTTCACTCTGCAGATTTCTCTACATAGTATCATTGTGTTGTTTATATTTATGTTATATCTTTCTTTAATATTATCATGTGAGTTTAATTAGAATAGCTTTTGGCAAATTAAAAATACTTGACCCTGCATTGAAATTCACTTTGAAAGATTAATATGTTTTCTGATATCTGTTTCATGTTCACAAATATCCACGAGCACTCTTTTCTTTTTTTAAGTGCAAGTTTAGAATAGGAATAAACGTGAAACTAAATAGTTGTTGCTCTATGAAAATTGGTCTCACATGTTATTTCCTCTGAACTTTGGGCACTAGTTCTCTTTTTTGATCTTAAGATTTAGCTGGAATTTTTCTTATTTGATTCTATATTTGACCTATCTTCTTGTGAGTTTTGCTTTGCTTGTAATTAACCTATCTCAAGTTTGTATTAACAGTGTAATGGACCTTCACACTTCTTTTTAGTACTTAAGTTTTAAAAGAAGAAATGTGCTTTTGAGAATTTGCCTACTCTTTTATGTGATTTTTCATCATATTCAATTTGTGATTTTCATTTCTTCATGTTTGTTAGATGAATAATGATCCACTTGTGGCCACATTCCGTTGGAGGTACTTCACCCCTAACATGTAGTGCAACATAAACTTAATTTGAGTTGATCTTTGTTTCCTACAACAAACATGCTTAATTGTGATTCTTACATTATTGCAAATCAAAACTGTAATTGAGGAGTTCATCAAAGTCATCCATGCTTATTTTTAGATATATTTTGCATATGAGCAGCAAGCTTGATGATACTGATGCTTTCAAGAACTTCAAAAAGTACTCCATTTATGAGATATCTATAGTATATGAGATATAACATATCTATATGAGATATAATGTGACTTGAATCCTTGCCGTCGATTTTCAAAAGGCTGCATAAAGGAAGGATATGCACAGGAAGAATAACATCTGCTTGGGGACGTATGTAGCTACCATTATTCATAGTGTAGTGGGTAGGAACGAAGCAACTTAGTAGTTTTGTTTATCAACTGGCTCAGAAATTTAATTTAGAGCTTGCAGATTTGGTTTCTTATATGTATACTAGACATATCCTTAGTCATTCATTCAGGTTAAAAGTCTTTTTCATATCTTGTAATTTTGTACTTTGAATGTATTGTACTTTATAAAATTATAGTTTAAAATATATTTATCAATTTTAGAAGAATAAATAAAATTTTAATTGTATTATATATATGCATGCATGTAATAATATGCATAAAGGTGTAACTTAATTGAATAAATGTGTCATATTAGATGTTTTGAAGTGTAATTTATTTATTTAAAGAGTGTTACATTATGTAATGAAAAGTGATACAAAATATTTATTAATATGTTATATTATATTTAAAAGTGTTACTAAAATACTGTTACGATTTATCAATAAAATATTACCTAAAGAGTCATAAGTAACAATTTTTAAGTGTTACAATTAAATGTAACACTAAAAACCTTAAAACTTAAAGTGTTACTATAAAGTAAAAATGTGTAACATAAGACTTTAAGTTGCACGAGCAACAATGACACACATAAAGTGTTGCTTATTATTTGTAGTAACATTATATATCCATTAGGTAACATTTTTCACATGTTACATAAGAGCTCTTTTGTTATAGGCAGGGAAACACGACAGTGTTTTCTTGCAATAGTGGCAAAATTGAATTGCGATTTTCAGATTTTCCAAGGAGGTATAAATACCCCAAATTTCAACATTTGCACAAGATTTTATAGGGTTTTGGCTGGACACACACATCACACACCATTTTCTCCATTTCACACCATCATCTTCATCCATCCATCTACGCTTGATCTCCTCTATCAAATCCAACATTCAAGTGATCAAGGAAGCAAGAGAGAGTGAAGATTACAAGAAGAAGAAGGAGATCTCCATTGAAACACTTCAAAGGGGGAATCTATTTCTAATTTTTATGAATTTCTTTATAGATTTGTCATGGGATTTGTAGATACAATTGTCTATGTTGTTTTATCTAAGACTATGATAGGCTAATCTCCTTTGTGAGATTAGCTCCATGATTGGTGTTGGATAATTTAGTTTTTTATGCAATTTAATTTTAATCTTGAATGGGCTTTGTGTTATTTATATCATTGATTGTTTATTGCTTGATTTATATGATGACATCTGTGATTAATTGTCATGGGCATATGATTAGATTTAGAAAATCAATTATGTGTTTAGGATAGTTCATTGAATCATTTCATCATACACTTCATATGCATTAATTTAGAATGAGTTAGAGATATCATTCTAAATTTAGAACCATTTGATAGAACATTTGATTAGCTTAAATGATAGATTAGTTGATTAGATGAGGGGACCCAAATCATTAGTGAATTCATAGTACCTTAAAAGGGAATATTGCCTATGATTTAGTACCTCGTTAGGGAACTCGTAGAGTAATTAGTACCTAGTGGGAGATGTTCACTTTTGTCTCGATCCTATGTGCTTTTGGGAGCCTTATTGAGGGCCTACATCCTATCCATCTCGAGAGAGAGTTTAGGTAGAATTAGTGATCGATTCTATGCCATTCCATGAGAGATTAGAATTAATTGCATGATTTCTTTATTATCTATGCCATGATTGTTGCTAATCACATCCTTGTATCATTTGGAACTCATCATTTATCCTTGCTTTTATCTTGTTTCTTGCTTTAGTTTAGGTGAATTCACTTGCACTCTTATCCTCCATCCTATTCTGTCGTCCTTATAAAATCACGATAAACTTGAGATCGCTTAAACTCTAGTACCTTCCTCCCCGTGGTTCGATAAATTCTTTAATTGGTCATCCCAACTACAAAATGACTAATCAAAAAGCATGAAAATAAACTAATTATAACATTTTTTTGGATTTTTGAAAATATAGAAAAAGTAATGCAAAAGGTGCAAAATGATGCAATTCAAATGAATCAATCATGTACCAAATCTATTGTCTCCCAATTTAAGCTATTATAGTAAGAACAATCAAGATTTCCACAAAACTCTCTCTCATGATGAAAATGATATAGGTCCTCACAAAGGCCTCAAAATAGTACATAAGATCGAGACTAAAGTGAACACCTCCCAATATTAGGTATTAATTACTCTATGATTTTTTAATAAGGTACTAAATCATAGGTAATATTCCATTTTTAGGTACTATAAATCTACTAAGGTTGAGTGTTCCCCTCACTTGATTGATTGGCATCTCGATCTAACCCTTCTAATGTCTATTCAAAACATGAGAAGTTGTCTCCAACTCTTCCTACATTAAAACACATAACACATATGATGAATTGATTGATTCAATGAATACCTAAGACAAATAATTGCTCTCATTTTAACCACATGCGATAGATAATTTAACCACATAAATCAAACATAGAGATTAAGTAATTAAGCATTTATAAATGAAACTAATCAAAGCCGGGAATACGAGTAAAACAATATCATAAATTAATTCATAATCTAAACATCACTCAAACAATTAAAACATATAAAATAGAATAAAGATGAGGAGAGAATGTATTAAAATATGTAGGATAAGATTTTACCAAAATGAAATTTTAACATCCATATGACTTTTCTTCTCCTTGATGTTTCCACCTTCTTGGAAAGCAATTAAATCTAAGCTAAGAACTTAAAATTACATAAAAGAAATGTTAGGCTTTCCCGTAAAAGGGAGAGAACGAACACTAATGGGAAAACTATATTTAAAAAACTTTCCTAAAATGAATCTAAAAATATGAAATGTAAATTGGATGAATAATAATTGTGGAGGCTTTCTCAAAATGGGATATTTATAAAAGGAGAGTGTATGAAAAATTGTGGTATGATTGGGTTTATGGACAAAAATTAGAAAGTGAATTTGGTTGAAGTTGGACTTTGAAAATGGCTGTAAAAATGTTTGGGCCACAGTTGTAATTAGCTAAAATTTCCAGTTTGCACGTCTTTTCCATTTTGACCAATTTTTGCTCGTTTCAACTCCAAAAGAGCCCATTTTTTGCATGCTTATTTAAGCACTAAATCAGGCAATTTGAGGCAAACAACCAATCTTCACAAAAATCAAGGAATTAAAGAAATTAATCACAAAAAACAAGCTCCATGTTTTTCATTTCAACCCGATTTCAATCTCATTTCTTTCTATGCTCTTTTTAGCTCTAAATTGGTCATTTTTAGGGCTTCTCCATTGTTGTACCTCACATTTGTACAATTTATGTACACGTCATGGTCATTAGTTCGTCATGTAAAAAATTATAAAATTTACTAATTTCCTGGAAATCTTTTAATATAAAAATATTAATATATTGTTATCAAATAAATTATTAAAATATTAAATGACCTGACACATTACACGCCATATTTATCATGCTCCTGAAGTCTTGATTTATGGCTCAAGTGTGATATACATGCTTCTCTCTTCTTCTACTGTACACACTATTTCTCTTTTCCAGGTACATTTAATTGTACCCAAATTAATTTATGAAATTGCACCTAATTCAGCACAATGGTAATTGTACCTTTAATGAGGTACAAATGTTTGCCACATCGGAATTGTATCTACCATTGTAGATGCCCTTATGTAATATCTATCCAAAATACCTCTTTCCAAATAACCAAGTAATAGAATCAACAAGTAAAACCATATTTAAATAATTCCATAAAATTGATCTAATTTTTTTAGTGAAATTAAAACCAATCAAACCCCTAAACTTAAAATGTAGTTTGTCTCCAAACAATGAAAGAAAAGAAAGAATATTGGATGAAATTTTATGAAAGAATTTGATCAATATTTCAAAAAGATTAGTTATTTCAAAGGCATTTCAATTCAATCATACCAAGCAACAAGACATAAATTTTAATGCATACAAGTTTTGCTTAGGAAATAAGTAAGTAAGTGTAACTTTCTCTACTCATCTCTAAAATTTGTTTTAAATTCTCACACTCAAAAAAGTGTATGAAAGAAGTATATACTCTCAAAAATCAATTCAAATTTATGACATTACCATATATTTGCCAAAAGTCTAAACTTTCCATCACTTGTATGTGTGCTAATTATTAAATAAAAAAGATCTTTCTATGGGATTGTAACATAGACTATTTGGTCTTGATTAGATTTTTTTTTTAGAAAAATAAGCTGTGGAGAATTTAAGTTAATTAGCTACTTCAATTCTCATCCTCTTTTTTTTCTCTCTTTTTACCTCATCAAGAATGTGATTTTTTTCATCCAACACACTAAATAACCTTTATTTCTTTTATTGGCACTATTGAGTTTTTTCGTTCATTATTTTTTCCTAGAGCTCTCTTTACTTTATTCTAGTAGAGTTCATTTTTTTTATGCTTCTTCAAATTTAAGCATTACTCAATTTTTTCTTTCACAACCACCATTTGTTTTTTTCTTTTATCATTTTCTTCTTTTTTCTTGTACATTCACTATTTCTCTCTTTCCAAGCTATCTTTTAAGTACAATTCAACCATTTCATCCTCAGTAGTCCTCCACTAATCGATAGGATAATTAGAATATAAAAAATAAATAAAATGACTAAATTTGTAGGTTTACCAAAGAAATAAGAATAATAAGGATCAAAGGGCAAACTACGATATAATGTCATTTGATATGATAGATTTGGCTAAGTGACTTGTCAAAAGAAAGATGACTTTAAATTATTTTGAATAATCTTCACACAAATGTAGTCTGAAGAAGACACAACGGCGGGTTTTAGAATGCACACAAAAGAATGATGCGCACAAGAATGAAACATTGTTTAATTATATGATTTTAAAGGCTTAAAAGCTCATCGGCTTGTAGCAGTGAAAGAAACACAAAACAAGCATAAATCATATCTCAACAAGTATACAAGCAAAAATCCATCTCATTACAAGTTTCAACCAAGTATCAAGAGTAAGTGCTTAACGTGCTGGTGCAATATGCTCAAGCAGAAGTTTATTGATGCAGCTTTTATGATTCAAACTGTAGAAAAAGTAACGTAATAAATCAACATTTCCCAAACTTATTTTAAGCAAAGTTTAATTTAAGTTTAGAAGATGTTTGTTACCTTATTTTGCACCACTCATATGCTTTTTAAGACCAATATCATAGCTCCACGCCATAGTCCCTACTGTTGGATTGTATACTAAAAGTCTAGATTTTTGTATGAACAATCTTATAACAATTTATTTGAAATGAGAATCATATGATCAAATAATTGCGTCTTATAATTTATTTACATGAATGATGCAATAGTCCACTTACTTTATACTATAGATAATATATTGTGCGACAACACGTGGAAGATCATATTATCGGTTTTCTTATAAAGTATGAACAGATGCTCACAACTGAGATAGACGGTGACTCTCTATCAGGATGATTGTAGTGTGCTTTGGTATTAACTTGTCTTGGCTATAGAATCACATTAGTGCACTTGTGTGTATTGAGCAGACCGCTTGAGATCGTTCGACTTATACTAACTTATAGGAGAACTTGATCTCAGTTATTATGGATGTTCGTGCTCTTAATCCCTATACAATAACCTCGACACGCAGGGCAGTATGTATTTTTTTGATTCATCAATGGGTGAGATTTACATGTAATTAAATCAACAAACTCAGTGAGTTGGAAAATAGTGTTGTCTCTATGGTGTGCTGTTGATTGTAGAAGGAATCCGTGTCCGATATAGGTTGATGATGTCCCCTTGAGGAGCTCATACGGATTATCATGAAAACCCTACAGATGGATTTATTCCGGCATGATAATAAGGTTGAGTGGTACTACTCTCGGATGAGATATTAACTAATGGAGTTGTCAGTAACTTAATTAATTGATAGATCTTAAACATGGGGAGACTAATTGGCTCATAATAAGAAGGAGCCCATAACGTAATTATAGGATTAGAACAGTAGTGCAGTAATAATATTTTAGTGGAATATATTATTATTATTGGAATTAAGTATAAGCTTTGGGCTAAGCTTGGATACTTAAGCCCAATGGAGGTCCAACTCTAATTTCTCCTCCTAGTCCCTGCTGTAGCCCATATATAAGTCATCTCAATTGTTCTAAACCTAATTCCTGCACCTAACATACGTGAGATAGAGAGAGAATAACAGAATGAGAAGATCTCGAAGATCATCGTCCACACGACGTCGGAATTGGACTTGGGAATACAGCAGAAGACTGGAAGGTTGTTTGCTGCTGCTATCCGCCATATTCTATGATTTTTATAAAATCATACAAATATCAGAACAGGACGTGTGATATACTGACAGAAAGCCACGGAAGAGAGAATCATTTTGGCGTATAGATCACTCAAATCTGATATCGGATGAGAGAGTTATGCCCAAGACGGTGAGGCTGCGCAGGCTGGTAGCGAGAATTGTCTTCTCCAACATACCCTGGTGAAAGGTAACACGTTTCTTATTTCTTACTTCTGCTGACTGTTAGAAATATATGGAACCCTAACGGATCACTTTAACCAAATGATCGAATACCAATAATTGGTATCAGAGCTTCAATTTTATGGTGAAGCGTGAAACGTTAGGCTAGGGTTTATGCCAAAATGTGAAAGGGTTTAAGTATTCATGTTATGCTAGTATACCCTATTCAGATATCATATACCTGTATCAAACGTGGACTATGAAAATTATTGTTTTTTGTTGAATGCTCTATACGATTGATGGAAAAATTTGATAATCTGGATATTTTCGAAAATTTGATAATCTGAAAATTTTTGAAAATTTGATAATCTGAAAATTTTTGAAAATTTGATAATTTGAAAATTTTTGAAAATTTGATAATCTGGATATTTTCAAAAATTTGATAATCTGAAAATTTATAAAAATTTGATAATCTGGAAATTTTTGAAAATTGATAATCTGGATATTTTCGAATATTTGATAATTTGAAAATTTTGAAAATTTGATAATTAGGATATTTTTGAAAATTTGATAATCTGAAAAATTTTGAATATTGATAATCTGGATATTTCTGAAAATTTGATAATTTGAAAATTTTAAAAATTAGATAATCTGGAAATTTTTGAAAATTTGATAATCTAGAAAATTTTAAAATATTGATAATCTGGATATTTTCGAAAATTTGATAATCTGAAAATTTTGAAAATTTGATAATCTGGTCGATATCGATGATTTTAAAAGTTTGAACGATATCGATGGTCGATATCGATAGTTTTAAAATTCGGTAATCTGGAGATTTCGAAAGTTTGATAATTTGGAGGTTTTTGCCGATACTTGTGCTTGGTGGCGAATAATCAAATTCGCTGATATATAACTGTTTATAATTGATGGAATAATTGATTATTGTTATATATGTTATGCATGATTCTCTGTGATTTACTGCCTTATGTGCCGTAATAGAAGCATGCTAGGTTGCGTATTTTATTATGAATATTATATGCATGTAAAAATTATCGGTGTTAAATAACTAAGTGGGAGAGATGATTGGTAATTAATTCCCGCGGCCTCCATTATTGGTTTGTAAGTGATGTGAGTAAACTTGCGTGTTTGCAATAGAACTTCCTCCCTAACAGATGAGTTTATTCACGGATCACTAGTACAAACTTCATTAAATAATTATTGTTTGTAATGTGGTACATAAACTTGCGTGTTGGCATAGACCTTCCTCCATAACGGATGAGTTTATGTGCGGTTCACTGATACAAACATATAATTGATGATTGTAGGTACGAGCGCGTGTGTACTTCTCCAACTGTAAGACACATAAGCTTGGACCGCGGATTTGTGATCAAATAATGGTGTACACTTAGGTATAAATAATTAGTATCCTCCCCAACGGAGTCACTGCTATTATTACATGGCTAAAGAGGAACCGACTTTTAATTATTTTGTCTTGAGGTTAGGTTGACAAATAAAATTAATGGGTAAAATCTTATCTTGTAAATGTTCGGGTTTGTAAACGTCCACACTAACGTGGCTTGCAGACTCACGGTGCTTGATATGTCGGTGAATTTTAATTTTATATTGTTTTGAGGGAATCAATATAAAAGGATGAAATTCGAAGATTTGATCAGTGTATTATTTGTGATTCTCTGTAATTTTAAATGATTTTATCTCGCTTATTGTTTACTAAAAGAAACATATTTACTTGTCCAAAATTAAATGATTGGAAAAGAATCTTGGTTTCGAATTTTATTACTTAAGAAAATATAAATGTGTTCTCACTAAGGATGTCCGGTGATGCCTATTAAAGTCTCTAGTGGAGAGGTGAGAAGTTCATAGAAATATGATGGTCTCATAAGACTCTTCAGATACTTGAGTAAGTAAGAAAGGCAAGAGGTCATGGATAAGTTGATGAATGAATTGAGAATGCTTGGAGTAGAAATTGAAGGGGAAACCTAGATCAATTTATTCTTCATAATTTGCCTAGATGTTTTGAGCAAGTTCTACCTGAAATACGAGAGGTTGTATATGGTGGGGAACTTCTGATAAAACATGTGGCGAAGAAAAGCCATTTTCATCAAGAAGTGAACAAGGTTAGTATCTCATTCACTAGACGTTGAAGCATGATTAGTAATGGCATCTACTGACATGTTGTGTGTTGATACCAAAATTACTAAAAGCATGTAACTAAGTGATGATGAGATTTTATGGACATGGGTAATGCTACGAAAGTAGTGGCTATTGCAGTGAGAGTTGTTTATTTATCTTACGATATGAATAAACATTTGATTTTGAGAAATTGTCTTTACGTACATTTTCATAGAAAGAATTTCATTTCAGTTTATATACATTTACGGATGGATACTCCATTTCATTTAAATGACATTGTCATAGTAATGAAAGATGGAGCTATAATATGTTGTGGTACGTTGCCAGACAATTTGTACACTTTTAAATCCTGTTTATATCACGGATGCAACAAATAGTAATTAATAATGTATCTTCTAATCTTAGTAAGAGAAAGGAACATTCGGAGATGAACTAAACATACTTTTGGCATCTAAGACTAGATCAATTTTACTTGAGTAGAATTCAAAGGTTGATAGTCGATGGACCGTTGGGTTTATCTGAAGTGGAAACTATCTGACTTGCGAGTCTTGCTTGAAAGTAAAATGATTAAAGGCCTTTCAAGGCAAAGGGGTATAGAGCCATGCAAAGATATGTTGAAAATAGTTCATACTGATTTAAGCGGTCCTAAGACTTTCCCGATGAGAGGTGATCATTACGACTTAATCGTGGTGACAAGTACCTCTTAGGATAGTTTAGGAGCTATTTATCAGATAATGAGATTAAAATCTCAAGTTGTCTACATCGGGCATACCCCAACTGAATGATGTGGCGGAAAGAAGGAATAAGACTCTTATGGAAAATGTTAGAAAGGTGATGAGTTATTTGAAATTATTAAATTTATTTTATGGGTATGCCCTAGAAACAACATGTCGTATAACGTTTGTTTGTTTGTGGGATATCCTAGAAAAATGGAGGGTGATGATTTATTTAGTCCAAAAGATCGAAGGTGACTCTTAACGCAAACACTAGATTTTTGGAAAAGGACTATGTATTAAATCATAAACCCATGTATAAATTGTTCTAAAGGAAGTGAGGGAAAACACAAAGTATTAGTACCAAGTGTACAAGAGGATATACCACAAGGTAAACTGCAACGCGTGTCACGTCTGATACACAATTATATGTAGTGTCTTGTCGTAGTAGGAGGGTTGTTCAACAACTCGTAAGATATATGTTTTGGGAGAGTCGTGAGACTTGGCCCCTAGTAAACATAGAACGGACCCACGGATACAACGAAGCACTACAAGATAGAAATGCCAAATCTTAGCAAGTGCAATGGTTTCTGAAATAGAATCGATGGATTCTAAATCAAGTCTGGGAGCTTGTAGGACCACTAAATGGTGTAAATGCCATTGGAAGTAGTCATACAAAATAAAAGAGGATCATACGGTAAGGTGAAAACCTTGGAAGCAAAGCTTGTTGCGAAAAGGTATAATTAGAAAGAAAAGGTTCGATTATGAGGAAGCCTATTCGCCGATAGCTATGCTTATGTTGATCCGGACTTTTTTATCTGTTGCTACTCATATGAAATATGAGGGATATCAAATAGATGTCAAGACAGCTTTCCTGATTGGAAGTCTTAAAGAAAACATCTATGTTAAGCAACCAGAGTGATTCATTGAAAAGGGCTAAGAGCATTGTGATAGTAAGCTTAAAAGTGTCCAACGATGGACTAAAGCAAGCTTCAAGATCATGAAACATCCGTTTTGATGAGGAAATCCAGGCATATGTGTCTTGTGTATTGAAAAGAGTGATGGAAACGTGTTGGTATTTCTTGTACTATACGTAGATGATATATTACTCATTGGAGACAATGAAAGAGTATTGTCGGGCATATGGGTATGGTTGATAAAGCTGTATGAGATGAAGGACTTAAGAGGAGCAAAAATATCCTTTTGATCACGGTAATACGTATCACAAGAAAGGATGTTATGCTTGTCTCAAGCTTCATGAGAAGATACGATCCTTATTTGTTTTAACATGTGACTTTATCTAAGGAAATGTGTCTTGAGACACAAAAGAAGATAAAGGTGATCAAGGCGGTTCCTTATGCTTCGCCGAATAAAGAAGCTTGATCTAAGGAATGTTATGCACGAGAATGGATATATGTTTTGCCGAAGGCATGAACAATGGGTATCAAGGTAACTCGAAATAAGAATGTTGAACTGTGGTAAGACATATATTTATGTACCTGAAAAGGACTAAAAATTATATGTGTGCTTACCAGACAGATTCGCTGCTTCTTATGAGTTACGTAGATTCGGATTTTTCAAATCAGATAGGGACGACAGTAAATCCACCTCAAAGATTATGTGTTTAATTTTAGGAAGTTGAGTCATAATATGGAGGAGTGTTATATAGAAATATATTTCGGACTCCAGACTCCATCATGGCAAGATGATAATATTGGAACCTATGAGGCAACCAAGAGTATCTATATGACTCTAGAGACTTCATGATGGACTTTGAAGTGTTTCTAAGTTTGCCCAAGGGTATCACAATTTATTGTGATAATAATGGTACAGTTGCAAACTTGAAGGAATCACAAGCCCTTAAGCAATTAAACACATGGAGCGCGAGTATCACCTGTTACGAGAAATCGTATGATGAGGGGAAGGTTGTTGTCACCTAGATAGCATCGGATGATAACCTAGTAAATCCATTTACAAGGATCTTAAGGCGAGAGCTTTTGATGGTCGTGTAATGGGAGTGAGAATCAGATGTATGGCGGAAGACACGATAGCATAGTCTTTTAGTATAAGTGGGAGATTGTTAGATTGTATACTAAAAGTCTAGCTTTTTCTATGAACAATCTTATAACAATTTATTTGAAATGAGAGTCATATGATCAAATGATTATGTCTTATAATTTATTTACATGAATGATGCAATAGTCCACTTACTTTATACGGTAGATAATATATTGTGCGACAACACGCGGAAGATCATATTATCGATTTTCTTATAAAATATGAATAGATGCTCACAACCGAGATAGACGGGGAATCTCTATCAGGATGGTTGTAGTGTGGTTTGGTTTTAGCTTGTCTTGGCTATAGAATCACATTAGTGCACTTGTGTGTATTGAGCAGGACCGCTTGAGATCGTTCGACTTATACTCTTATAGGAGAAATTTATCTCAGTTATTATGGATGTTCGTGCTCTTTATCCCTATACAATAACCTCGACACGTAGGGCAATATGTATTTCTTTGATTCATCAATGGGTGAGACTTACATGTAATTAAATCAACAAACTCGGTGAGTTGAGAAATAGTGATGTGTCTATGGTGTGCTGTTGATTGTAGAAGGAATTCATGTCCGATATAGATTGATGATGTCCCCTTGAGGAGCTCATAAGGATTATCATGAAAACCCTGCAGGTGGATTTATTCCGACATGATAATAAAGTTGAGTGGTACTACTCTCGGATGTGATATTAACTAATGGAGTTGTCAGTAACTTAATTAATTGATAGGCATTGTATATCTTAAACATGGGGAGACTAACGGTCTCATAATAAGAAGGAGTCCATAACGTAATTATGGGATTAGAACGGTAGTGCAGTAATAATATTTTAGTGGAATATATTATTATTATTTGACTTAAGTATAAGCTTTGGGCTATACTTGGATACTTAAGCCCAATGGAGGCCCAACTCTAATTTCTCCTCCTGGTCCCTGCTGTAGCCCATATATAAGTCATCTCAATTGTTCTAAACCTAATCCCTACACCTAACAAACGTGAGATAGAGAGGGAACAGCAGAATGAAAAAATCTCGAAGATCGTCGCCCACACGACGTCGAGATTGAACTTGGGAATACAGCAGAAGATTGGAAGGTATGATTTTTATAAAATCATACAAATATTAGAACATGACGTGTAATATATTGATGGAAAGCCACGGAAGAGAAGATTGTTTTGGCATGTAGATCACTCAAATCCGATATCGGATGAGAGAGTTATGCCTAAAACGGTGAGGCTGCGCAGGTGGTAGCGAGAATTGTCTTCTCCAACATACCCTGGTGAAAGGTAATACGTTTCTTGTTTCTTGCTTCCACTGACTGTTAGAAATGTATGGAACCCTAACGGGTCACGTTAACCAAATGATCAAACACCAACACCTACAACACTCAACAAACTCTAAGTAAAAGAGTTAAATGTATTTTCAGTCCCATATCTTTAACTAAATTTGATTTTGGTCTCAAATTATTTAAAATTTTCAGTTTAGTCTCATAGTTATTTCAAAATTTTTAGATTTTGTCCCAAAACTATTTTTCGACGCAAATTTTCCCAAATTTTGGAAGGCTTCCAAAATTTGGGACGGTTTTGAAAAAATTTCAGGATTTATAGGACGATTTGCGTCGAAAAATTAGTTATGGAATAAAATCTAAAAATTTGAGATAGTTACGGGATTAAATCGAAAATTTTAAGTAATTTGGAATCAAAATCGAATTTGGCAAATATTATGAAATTGAAAATGCATTTAACTCCGAAGTAAAAAAATACATTTAAATTCCTCGACAATGGCATAAAAACTTAATTGATGTTTTTATTGAATGCAAAATAACAAATGCACTCTTATCGTTTGTAGACACAAGCAATTAAGTTAAATTATCAAATTATGAAAACTTAGTATTCGTGGCCTTCAAGTAAATATATTTAGTAATTTATGTTTATATCTTTTAATTTTGACAGGTCCATTTAATAATCAAATACGTTTAGTAAAATTAAGAGTACAAATATACAACAAGATGAGCTAGCTTAGGTGTGCGTTTAAAAAATTCATGGTTAGCCCTGCTATTTCCTCTTTAAGGTCATTTTCAGCAGCACCCTATTATGCGTGAAATGCCAAAATGCAGTGAAAAATGGTCTCCAACAGTGCACCAATTCTTACCGCATTATTGTGTGAAGTGGTAAAATCGCACCAATTTGGTGTCATTTGCCGTGGAAAAGTGGGTCCTTTTTCCTTTTTTTAATTTAATTATTATTAATATTCTATTTTAGTTAATTGTAGGATGAGATCAGTTATTTATTTATTGAGGGCAACATTATTTAATTTTTTTTAAAACAATTAAAATAATTATGAAATTTAAACATAAAATTAAAATTATTTAAACATAAAATTAAAATTACATATTTCGTTTGAAATATTTAATTAATAAATATTTTCTAAATACTTAAGTTATATTAATTTTGTCTTTAAATTAAAGATAAAGATTAAAATTATAATAATTTTAATTATGTGGGAAAAAAATTAATAAGAATTTAATAAATTTTTTATTTTTAGTGTAAAAAGTACTCCCTCCGTCCCAACTTCAACTTCACACTTTCCGTTTTGGTCCGTCCCAATTTCAACTTCACACTTCCATAAAAGGAAAAAGTATATAACTAATATCCCTCTAACATACTTTAATTTCAAAATTGTCATCACCTTTTTAACACACATAACATACTTTATCATTTATTTATTACCCAAAAATACCAAACTACCCCCAAAAGTTACTCAAAAAGCAACTTTTCTTAATTTGCGTGTGTACAGTAAATATGAAGATGAAAATAGGACGGAGGGAGTAGTATAAATTGTTGGAGACATTATTTTTGTGCTGCATGTGCTACAAAATAATGTAAACTGCCGGGAGATGACTTAAAGAAACTATAAGTGCCCTTGTCCAATTACATCCTTGATTGATAGCGGTCATGTGTTCCGGACGTGACGTTATGGTCTTATCCATTCATTTACACTCGTCTAATCAAGCTCGGTTGGTCACCCCCAGCCGGTGGACCGATTAATATAAAAAAAACCGATTTGTTGGTTGACATTTCAATTAATCGGACCACACTTAAAACCCACGTTTCCACCACTTTTAACCTCTCTCTCCCCACTGAACTAAATTGCAGTTTTAAGCAACCCCATCATCCGATTGCACAGAAATCTGAGCTTTCAATTCCAGAAATGATGTCGTTCGAAGATGATCAGGAGACCTTCGAGCACACCCTCCTAGTAGTACGCGAAGTCTGCGTCTACAAGATCCCTCCTCGACCCACCAGCGGCGGCTACAAGTGCGGCGAGTGGCTGCAATCCGATAAGATCTGGTCGGGTCGTCTCCGGGTCGTTTCATGCGACACCCGATGCGAGATCCGACTTGAGGACCCGAATTCCGGTGAGCTCTTCGCCGCCTGCTTTGTGAACCCGGGACAGAGGGAGGCTGCCGTCGAATCTGTGTTGGATTCGTCGAGGTACTTCGTGTTGAGGATCGAGGATGGGCGAGGGAAGCACGCATTTATAGGGTTGGGGTTTAATGAGAGAAATGAGGCGTTTGATTTTAACGTTGCGTTGTCGGATCATGAGAAATATGTCAAGAGAGAGGTGGAGAAGGAGGTTGGTGGTGGTGGAGAAGGCGGGGAGGAGGGGCACATTGACATACATCCTGCTGTTAATCACAGATTGAAGGTGATTTCCTAAGTATTTTGTTTCCGAATTAGTTTTTGTTATATTAGGTGTAATTGCATTGCGCGGAAAGAATGCGATCCTTAGGTTATCAGGATATTTGCTGTTTAATATTCTTAAGATTCTTCTAGTCTTGTGGATGGTCAGCAATTTGTTGATTGTTCTTTGATTATTATCGGACTATGATGTTCTTGAATAAGTTTTGGTTGCTAATACTATTTGATACTGGAATGATAGGGCAAGAAATTAATGGGGTTTGAATAAAGCTTTCACTTTAGTTACATGCCTCATCTGCTCATTCAAAGAAGAGCTGAACTTATGTGCTATTTACTGAAAATGTTGTCTAAGAAAAGTGAACTTTTTTTTTTATAAATAACTTTATTGACTTTTAAAGGTAATGTAATCTTTTTGAGTGATAAGTAAATGATAAAATATGAATGTGTATTTAGAGAGTTACTTTATAACATAAAGAGTATTGAGAAGCTATTTGTGTTGAAACTTTTACTATTTTTGGGGTGTGAAAAGTGTGTAATGGAATGGACTAATGAGGAAATATGAACAATTTATTGGAACGGAGGGAGTAGTTGTTGCATGTAGGAAACAACGCCTTAATGAACTTATATTTATTCCCATGGAGTTAGACAATTTACTCACTGCTTCATTGCTTCTCCTTATGCTATTGAGAATTATTTGATTAGTATATATGTCACGTTGGTGTAACATAAGTTTTGAGATCAAAAACATTAGAATGGTTTTGTATTTTATGAAATATTTATGGCTTTATCAATTGTAGTTAAATTTTAAAAGCAAGCACTAAACTCAATTGCTTTCGAATTACTGATGGCAAGGTGCAACCAAAGTGCATATCCAAACAAAGTCTAATGCATATAAGCAAAACTCTAATCCATTTAATAGACATAAAGACATCTCTTTATTTGATCTTTTCTATAATGAAAATGTAATGGATATCAACCAACAAAGATATATATATATATGTGTACCATGATACTTTTGTTCTCACTTGTTGCTGAATACAATTTTCAATTTCTGTATTTTCGAGGCTTAAATTTCAATTATTAAGCACGGTTACATAATCTGTAAATGATGAGTTTCCCTATATGTATGTATGTCTAAGAGTTCATGCAATGGCCTTGGATATGGCTTAGTTGCACCAATGTCATCTTAATTTGTTATTCTTTCTCTCGAATGTTTCCTTATCTCTGATGATAGATGACTTGTTAAATTTGCAATACTGCAGTTTTTTTTTTTTTAAATGTTTTGGGAAATAGCAATTGTCTTGGAGTAAAATATTTCTTCAGCATGTGCGTGTGCTTCTCCCTTTCCTTCCTGTTTAAGTAAGAACACCACAACATGTCATCTTGGGGTCCTATCTTGAAATGCTTACTTCTGTCTTTTGATCTTTAGGAAGGGGAAACAATTAGAATAAATGTTAAAAATAAACCATCAAGCGGAGCAGGCATGCTTTCTTCAGCAGGATTGTCTGGTGGAACTTCTGGAACTGGAAAACCAAAAAGTCTAAGTCTTGCTCCCCCACCCAGTGGAGCAATCAAAATCAGGTCTCCTCTCCCTCCTCCTCCCAATGACCCTGTTGCTGCTAGGATGACTTCTACCAGTCTTGGTACTGCTCCCAAGGAAGCCCAAGAAAGTTCAGGGCGATCAAGTGATGTTCTTTCAGATCTCTCTCAACTTGAGGTACATCTTTGTCTTTAGGGTCATCTAAGATATCCTGCTATGAATTCTCAAATTTATCTTATTGTATTCAATTAATATATTTAGAACTCTTGTGTATAATTTTTCCATGCTGTATTTTATGGTTCAACCGACAAAAATCCCGCCAATTATAATGTTTGATGGCTAGACTTCATTTACAAAAGGCAAATTTACATATAGATGGATTGGCACTATTGTTGTGTTTCCTTTTTGACAGATTTGTTCATTCTATAAAATATAATTATATCTTCAGCAATATCAGATCCTTTGTGGATGTGACTCTTATAAATCCCGAGCTTTATTGGTTCCTGCAAGTGTAATATTGCAGGAGGATGTCATCCAACGAAATCGAAGCCAATTGACCTTCAAGGAGAAGAACTATAATCTTAATCTTGAAAGTGAATTCAAATAAGAAGTATAGTTCATGATATATTTTTCTGCAAATTTAGTATGCAGAAGCAATTCTAGATTTATTTACAACCCATATTGTCCCAGTCCTGAAGCGATGTTACAGTGATTGATGAGTTGTTGGCAATATCACTGTCATGATCTGAGATCATTCATAGACGGAAAAAGATCATGTGTGCTTCGAAGAGAGGATAGGGGATCTTGGGTGTTGTAAAGGGATGAGCAATCATGGGTTTGATCCGCAGTTCTGTTTTTCTAAACGTGTTAATATGATTTTTCGAATCTGATCATCTTAATGCAGCAAATCATTTTCTGATAGCTTGTATGTGTTGTTTTCGTCGATTTAATTTTAGTTTCTGGATATGATTGAGGTTAGCAAATAGCTATGTTGTTGACTATCAATATTTTCACTTATAATTTTTTAATTTATTTATTATTATTTTTATTCTGCAGAAGAATCTTCCACCTAGTGCTGGACCTCAAACATCTGCAGCTGGATGGGCAGCATTTTGAAAGATATTTACATAAGAAACTATTTTTTGGTGATTGCCACTGTTGTACTATGAAAGATGAGGATATCTTATCCACAGGGAAATGTTGAGAGAGAGATAGAGATCCTGATATTTGATTAATATTTGGGAACGCCATCTTCAAGTATGAATATCAGAATATGTATGTATGTATGTATCTATCAATCGGTCTCTAAATTTTAAGTACCCGCTCAATTTTGTAAGTTTTTTTCAAAACTATCTCCATATTTTCATAGTAAATAAATTCTTAGTTCATCCGCCTTAAAGGGGATTTTATTTTTTCATTTTTTTCAAATTTTGAAAGAAGGGACCTATAAATACAATTAAAATGATTCATTACGTATTAGATCATCCATATGTCCCTAACTAAGACAACATTATAAAAATGAAAACATCAAGTTGCACATTATAACAACTCCTTATATATTTAAAAAAGAGTGGCTAAACGAATCATATTAATTTATAGATTTAAAATGTATTAATGTGAGAAGATGTAAATACCCTTATATATAAATAATTAAATAACATTATTTATGACAAATTGTTATATAGATCTTAATTAAATTTTTAATTAATTTAGAAATTTAATTGAAGTTTGTATAATAATTTGTCATAATTAATCTTATTTTATTATTAATATAATGATATTTACTTCTTCTCAAATAAATATATTTTAAATCTATAAATTTATAAGGTTATTTACGTTTTCTCAAATAAGTATATTTTAAATTTATAAATTAATAAGATTCGTTTAATAAACTCAGACCAAATAGTCGCCCTTTTAAAAAAGAGTGAGGCTTGCGTGCACCCGGGCGCACGGAACACATTCCGTGCGCCTTTAGAAATTTTGTATTATGGGTAAGGGTACATTAATTTGGTCTAAAGGGTATACACTTTAATTACTAAAAGGTACACAATTTTGTTCTAAAGGGTATACACTTTTCATTAATATTTTTTTTTCTTTAGAAAATAAAGGGTACACATTTTTATACTAAAGGGTATACAATTTAACACAAAATTCTAAAGGCGCACGGAGTGTTGTTCGTGCGCCCAGATTTTTCTTTAGAAAATAAAGGGTACACATCTGTATACTAAAAGGTATACAATTTAGCACAAATTTCTAAAGGCGCACGGAAAGTGTTCCGTGCGCCCGGGTGCACAGGAGCTTTTGCCTTTAAAAAATTGTATAGAGTTCAAGAAAAGCACAACGACAACCCGCGTCTCCATTCTATTCCGTTTAACACTCATTCAACAATTTCTAACTTTTATTACTACAGTATTATATTTTTAATTTGTTTTTTTAAATATATATATTGAAATATATAGAGCTTATGAAAAAAAAATCGTTATATTACTATTATTTTTTTAATTTGTTTTTTTTAAATATATATATTGAAATATATAGAGCTTATGAAAAAAAATCGTTATTATTGAAAAAATATTTATACATTTTGAACACATTTCGATTATTCCTGGGATTTGATTTGAGCGATTACAATTCCCAAATCCCAACTAAGTACAATTACCGTTTAGCCATTAGACCTAGACCATGAGACACTGAACGAAAAAGCGGCAGACGTTTAAAAAACTTAGCCATATTTCCTTTTTGGTATGAATGGTTCATTGTGTTCCTTTGGTATCCGAGTTTATCGCCGTATTGGAAGACCTGTAGCTTATGTGTGTAAGGTTTTTGGGATTCTTTATGTGCTAATTATGGAGTTGATAGGCTTAGTTAATTATTGAATTGATGGAACTGAATATACTGCGTATTTAATATGTTTTATTTATTTATTTTTATCAGGTATTATCTGATTTCTGGATCTGAAATGGGATCTATTAACTTAATTTATTAATTTTTTCTGCATCGCGAAATTCTCTGGTCATGACGTTTGTTTGATTTTGAAGTTGCTAAAGAGTGTGTGATACGTGAAGCAATTAGCTGGGACATTACAGATTTTTCACAATCACCATCGAAGTGTCAAATTGTCAAATCCTGCATAATATTATCGTCGTGAGATTGAGAATCTCCCTCTGCTATATCTTGAAGTAAGTTCAGATTCTGTTAATGTTGCAGTTTATGTGGTCATTCATGAAAATACATTAAGATTTTGGCTGAACTCACAGTATTTTAGATATCATTTTGAAGTGGTTTATTTAGGGAGGAATATTTGACACATGTTTCTTAGTGTTTGTGCGGCTATGATCTATATTTCACTCTTATTATTTAGCTGTTATCTCTCTAAGTTTTGTTAGTTTCATATTGTGTATAAGTAATCGATGAATATATCAAGAAATGTGATTTCTTTTCAGGTAAGCACCAGACGAAGTAGAAGTGCTTCATGATTTTTGAAATGCTTGTCCATTCTTGATGAACTTTTAGATCACTGCCCTGCATTGATTGGATTTTGTTTCCTCTTACTATAGAACCGATGGTTGGGATGAAGCGGCGTATACAACATGGTGAAAACAACAGTAAAGATACCCTTTCAATTCCACCTGGATTTGTCTCATTGACATCCCTCACACTGAAGAGGGTAGGTACTAGTGAGGAGGCTACTGTAAATGGGGAGTCTGAGCCAGCGTCACTTGGTGTTCTGCTAAGCAATTCCAATTTTGAAAAGTTTAAGACGTCACTCTTACAGAGACAGTGGATATCTCATGGCCCTTTTGATTGCATTACACAACAAGATGGCTCCGAACCGACTAAATCCAATAAGGTCCTTCTATACTTCCTTCTAAACGTGTTATTAAAGTTCTTATAGAACTCCTCCATGGCTGTTGTCCCTCTTTGATTAGTACACATAAATTCATTAAAAGAGTTCCGATTGAGGCAGTATACACCCCCTACCCCATTCTCCCTCCCATACAAAAGAGAGAGAATAAATCAATATATAAATAAAAAGAAAGACAATAAAGAGTGCAGTTCTTACATAAGATCGAAACATCTGGATGTCATTGGTTTACCCTGATTTGGTTTAATTTTTAAAATTGAAGGTATTCACCTAGTATTTTTGTAGAGACTAAACTAGTCAACACCATGATGTATTCTGGACTATTTCTTTTTCTATCCATGATGTATTGACAATTATGAAAATAAGTATATGTTTAACACATTAACAGTGAGGAGCAGATTTAAGTATTAGATACCTTTTCAAACTCCTTAGTTGATATTGGATTCTTTGTTATGACCAGAAAGTGAAGAATCAAAGTTACATGACTATGCTATGTACGAGATTATAGTTGATGAGTAATTAAGTTATATTGCAGGAACACCATTATATTATTTTATTTGGTGTAGTATTATGACCTGATCGTTTTGTTAAATTATACCTTAGTATAATTTAGCAATTAGTATAAATTTTAGTGCTTTCTGAAACATTTATTTGTTGTAGTATTACAACTTGGTCATTTTGTTAAATTATACCTTAGTTTAATTTAGCAATTAGTATAAATTTCAGTGCTTTTTGAAGCATCTATGTACCTTTTAGTATGTCACATAAAGGTTGTATTTATCAGGCGAGTTCATACCAGTCACATGCATGCGATTAATGCGTGGCAGTTGTTTTATTTTCCACTGCTTGTTTCTTTTGAAGCTTGCATGTAGAAGTTTGTTTCCTTTCGGTGAATATAATGTTAGGCTTTCTGCCAGATTGGATTTTATACCTTATAGAGATATAGTGGCTGATGTTCAAGTCTCTTCCCCAGAAAGATCAAATTGGTGCTTGCCTTCCCAAAGGAGTGATCCGTGGATGTACAAATTGCCCTGAATGTGTGAAGGTTTCTTTTTCTGGTTTTATTTTGAAATTTTCATTTTCCCTTCTTACTTCTCTTTCCTTATCTGGTTTATTATGTCTATTTTTGTTTTATTTATTACAGTCTGGGGTAGTTGTTTTGTAGGTTACTGCTAGATGGCGTCCTGAAGAGTCCTTCTTTCCAGCTCTTGAGGATGCCCCTGTATTTCGACCAACTGAACAGGTATTTGTCACGTTATCTACTTTCTTGCCATGTCGTACCAGTGCATTGGTTGGATGGCAAAAACTTTGGCTTCTTAAATAGTGGGAATCTAAATGAGTTCAATATGGTTGCAGGAGTTCAAAGAAACTTTAAAATATATTGACAAGATACGCACTAAAGCTGAGAATTATGGAATATGTCGCATTGTTCCTCCTCATTCCTGGACACCTCTATGCCTTCTCCAAAAACAAGAAACATGGGAAGCTGCGAAATTTAGCACTCGTGTTCAAAAAGTTGATGAGCTCCAAAATTTGTATTTTAAGAGAAATCTATCTATGTTGCATGAGAAAATAGAAACTAAAATGCCAGATGCAACTAGTTGGGAAGTTGAGTCTTGTGGTGAAGGTGTAGGAGACTCAGAGGAAGATGAACCCATTACTATGGTCTCTGAATTTGGAAGTGGACCTGAGTTCACCCTGAAAAGCTATAAAAAGTTTGCTGATGATTTTAAGACGCAATACTTTCGCGAGAATGACAAGGCAATCAACCATGATAACATTATGCCAGCATGCGTAGACCAAAGAGAACCATTGGTTGCGAGAGTTGAGGGTGAATATTGGCGGATTGTTGAGAATCCATCTGAAGAAATAGAGGTAATGTGGCGAATTTAAAAGTAGGGATAAATTTCTTGTCAACAAATTGCTTCATTGCGAATTTACTTCTGTAGGTGCTCTTTAGTACTGGTGTAGATTGCCAAACATTGGGAAGTGGGTTCCATTGTGCAGCCAGTGCAGCAAAAGATATGGGTACATTTTCTGAGTCTGTGGAATCTGGATGGAACTTGAATAATACCAACAGTATCTCGGGTTCTCTTCTTCCATTAGGATGTTATGACGATTTATCTATTTTAGCTCCTCAAATGACCGTTGGGATGTGCTTTGCATCGCAATGTTGGGTAATATTTTAAAATATCTCAGTCATTTGGTTTTTATTATCCCACAACATCTAAATTCGATAATTTGCTATCAATTACTCAAGTGTATGTTCTCGTGACTTGTTTTCCTGTTTAATTTTCTGGAAAATCAGAGAAATGAGGATCACCACTTGTATTCACTCTCTTACATGCACTTGGGTAGCCCTAAGGTATGGTATGGGATCCCAGGAAGGTATAACTTCAAGTTTGTGGAAGTCGTGAAAAAGTTGTTTCCACAGCTTGCAAACCATCCCAAGTTGTTCCATGGGCTTGTAAGTAGCATTCTTCTTCAATCAGTAGTTCCTATAAGGGAAAAATTTATTTGTAGGTAAACTTTAAGTGCTATGTGTCATTATTTGGTCGAGCATATCATGTTAAGTGGACTCAAAAGTCTCAATTTCTCACTAGGAGCCATTTTATGCAACATAAGATTTTTTTGGACATCCTTCATTGAGTGTAAACTCTGCAGATACCAAATTGATACTCTTTTTTTAAATCACAACCATAACTGCGGATACGAATTTCTTATTCGAGTAATAAAAGGATAGTGACTGCTGTATTTGAATATGCTTAAGTTAGCATCAGATACTATTACTAAATGAATGAGAAAAAATTAACTCTGAGAAGAACTGGTTGTTTCCACCTAGTGATAGTTTCTCAGGGTCTTAATACGTGTTACTATTTCACTGGCTTGTACTCTCAACTTAGCCAAGGGAATTATGGGGAGGAGGTGACTTGTAATAAGATATGATAAGTGTTCTGACTACTTCTTTCTGTTATTTTATATTGAGTTCAGACTAGTAAAAAGATATTAAAACTGATTGCTGTTTGACTGTTCATTTCATATAATAATTTCTGGTAAACACATGCATGTAATTTGATATTTTATATCTGAGAGAATTATTTTTGGTTGGGTCTAGACCATGAATCCAGCGTTCTTTGTACTGCCTCAAATTTTCTCAGTTTCTGGGGTGTTATATGTGCATGTCCTTAACTTTTTTATATTTCTGTATACCAGGTCCCTCAACTATCGCCTTCTAAGCTGATCTCTGAGGGGATACCTGTATATCGTTGTCTCCAGAAATCCTTGGAATTTGTTGTTATTTTCCCTGGAGTTTACCATTCCGAATTTAGTTGTGGTTTTAATTGTTCTGAAGCAGTGTGTATTGCTCCTGTTGACTGGTTACCCCATGGTCAGAACATTGTAGAAGTGTATTCTGGATATAGTTTGAAGACTTCAATCTCTCATGATAAGCTGTTGCTAGGAGCTGCCATGGAAGCTGTTGGTGCACTGTGGGAATCTTTTGCACTAAAAAATGACTCCAGTAATTATCCATGGAAAAGTGTATGCGGAAAGAATGGAATCTTAACAAGACTACTTAAGGTATGCCTCTACCTTCTCGTTGTGTACTTCATTTTAGCTCAGGCAGCGTTGAATCAGAAGTGACTAAAAAACTTACATCTGCACCAAAACATTATGTTTGCTTTCGTATCATGGTTTTGGTGGAATTTGATCCTAAAATTTACTTGTTCTTCTTTATTTTGTTAGTCACGTGTTAAAAGTGAAGGCAGGAGGAGGAAATACCTCTGCAGTACGATGATGTCCAAATCATTGTATGAATTTGATGGCTCCTCTAAAAAGGAATGCAGCATCTGCTTATATGATTTATATCTTTCTGCCGTCAGCTGTTCATGTTCCCCAAATATGTATTCTTGTCTTCGTCATTCAAAGCGGCTCTGTTCATGCGGTCTGGCTGCCAAACATGTTTACTTCAGATACAGAATTGAAGAGTTGAACCTCCTAGTCGAGGCTCTGGAAGGAAACCTAAAAGCAATTCATAGCTGGGCCAAGAGGCGGATGCGTCCGAGGATCTCCAATGGTTCTTCATATGACCCAAAGCTGATAGCACAATAAAAGTTGTGAAGCACTTCTTAATTGTGCCAATGTAGAACATTTTTGCTCTAACAGTTTGATGATATTGTATCTTGATATTGTACTACTTTAAATTGGTCTGATATTTAAGCTAACTTGTCAAAGGCTTGTATACATAAATGTGTGTGTATACTAGGTTAGCTTTAAATGATTTGTCTCGTGGATCTATGTTGTATCTTTAGGGAATTAAAAAACTTTATAGTATTTTCGTGTTATGACCATTCTTTTTAGATAAAGTAGGACATATACAATGTCAGAAATCATCACATTTACTCTTGTAACCATAACCTGTGAAATGTGCTGATCCTAGTTGTGATAATAATAGAGTTTCACGTAAATGAAAAAATCTAGTAAACAAATTGTCATTTTGTTCCGTTTTATATTGTATATTTCCTTTTCTCGTATATGACAACCATACAAAATAATTAATATGTACGCTCAAATTCAAAATTAATACACTTACATACTTTATATTATCAATGAGACTGATTACTTAATTGTAACCTACAACAAGCATCTCAGAAGATGATCAAAATCTTTATATTATCAATGAGACTGAGACTGTGGGAGTACTTAATTGTAACCTACAACAAGCATCTCAGAAGATGAAACTCTGGTACTACAAATTGGAGTACTTAATTGTAATCTACAACAAGCATCTCAGAAAACTCTGGTACTACAAATTATTCATGAAATAGTTCATTGTATTATTGTCACTTTTTATTAATAGGATATAATTTTTTATTAAAATTTATTACTTCTTACACATCTCAAGAAAGTAATTCCGTGAGACAGTCTCATACGAGTATTTGCATGAATTAATATTTATAAATAATTAGTCCCTCCTTCCCATTGAAACGTGGTCATTTACTTTTTGGACGTAGATTAAGAGATATAATATTTTAATGTAAGGTGGGTATAGAGAGAAGTAATTAATTTGTGTAGGTCCTTTTTACCAAAAAAAAAAAAGAAAAGAAAAGAAAATGCACAATTTGTATTGAGACGGACCAAATAGCAAAACACGTGCATTTCAGCAGGATTGAAGGAGCATTATTATTATAAATATTTCTTAGCCTGTTCAAGTTGACCTGACTAATTCGGAGGAGGCCAGAACCCACCGTCCACTAGCAGGTACCCCATTTCAAGCCAGAGTTTTGCGCTCTGTATGGACTGGAGGCTAGAACTCACCGTTCACTAGCGGAGACCCCAATTTTAAGCTAGAGTTTTGTGCCTGGAGGAGGCCAGAAACCACCGTCCACTAGCGGGGACCTCCATTTAAAATCAAAGTTTTGCGCTCTGTATGGACTGGATGTCAAAAGCCACCATCCAAAGCGAGGACCCACAACCAAAGTTTTATGCTCTGTATGGACTGGCCTCATAATTGGTGTTTCGAACCTGAGATCTTAGGTTGACACTAGCGGATACCCCCATTTCAAGCCAAGTTTTGCGTTTTGTATGGACTGGCCCCATAAATGGAGTTTCGAACTTGAAGCCTTAGGTTGACAATAGCGGAGATCCTCATTTTAAGTCAGAGTTTTGTGTTTTGTATAGAATGTCCCATAGTTAGGGTTTCGAACCTGAGATCCTAGGAAATTTCACCCCAAGACACCTCAAGTCCTCATCGCTAGTTGTATTCCAGTGGTTTAATGTTTATTTTTAGGATTTAAAATATTTAAAATGTCAATTATCTTTTTAATCTATATATATAGACTTTGATTTAGAGGAGGAAACTTACGTTGTTGTTGTTGGTATTTATTTATTTAATGAATTAATTATTTTATTGATTTATTTATTTAATGAATTAATTATTTTATTGATTTATTTATTTAGTCACTTTGAAGGTGGCATATTAAGCTCAAGTGAATAATTAGAGCGGAATTCCCTACAAACAAATAGAGACGAGAAGGTTGAGGGCCAATAATATTCTCGTTGTCGGCCAAATTGGAAAATCTGTCCCTTAAGCTGTGTTTGTTTATGTTTTTAGAATTCACTTTTTAGATTAAAAGAATCTAATAAAAATTAAATTATTTTTAAAAATTTGGATTTGATAATCTCAATATATATAATTCTACAGTAATTCTGTAATACTCCTATACTTTAAAATTAATTTAACACGAAGAGAGACTCTATTGTGAGACGAGTTATTTGTGAGATGGATGTGAGACGGGTCGACCCATCACTAAAGTATGTTTATTATATAATTAAAGTGTGCTCATTCGTGTTAAAGCATGTTAATAATAAATATATTATTACACATTAAAATCATACTTTAATACATAATTTATTATACTTTAGAAAACATACTTTATCTATACAATTAACATACTTTAGTGATGGCTGGACCCGTCTCACAAATAACCCGTCTCACAATAGACTTTGTCTAACAGGAATTAAATTTCTACCTATTCAAAATTTAAATTTAAAAAAAATGCATGCGCATTTTCAGTGGATTTTCAAATTCAACTTGATCGATTTTGAAAATTGAATTTTAAATCTTAAAATCATCTTTTAAGAGAACACCCTATTTCAAGGAGCTAGAGATTGTTTCTTGTGCATGTACACTTGATTTTACCGAATTTTTTTTATCGGGCAAATAAATTCATTAAACAAATTGGTACAAGACGTACTAACAAAACAATTACAAATACAAAAACTTAAAGAATTGACTGCAAGACTAATTTAGAATTTTCAATCCAATCATAAAAAGAAAAAGAGTTAACTTAACATAAATTGATGAACTCCAACTCCATAAATTCCTTTTAATCTATCCACCACTTTACTCCTATCTCAACACCAATTCTCAAAAATTATTATGATTCTCCACTTCTAAATAATCCACATCACGCATATTCAACGAAAATTTTATATTTAGAATAATTAATAAACTATTATTCTTTAAAAAAAAAGTTATTTATCTAAATAATAATATAAAAAATCACAAACGTATATCAGAATTTTACTAGATTAATATTTTACCAATTTTACTATCTCACGTTGTTGGATATTTTATAATTTAAGATAATAGTTTTTATTATAATTATTATGATACTTATTACACGTTTTTAAAATCTCCAACGGTTATGTAACCATCTTGTTTTATGACCTCCATTATTACAATTAATTCTCATGAATGTGTATTAACTTTTTTGTTGCATGAGATGAGATGACTATAAAATTCCTATAATCCTCGTATGGTTTGAGATACATTCATATATTGGGGGCGTATCTTCTCTAAAAATAGCATTACGGCGTGCTTCGACCCAAACTCTTCTTAATCCCTTATTTTATCTTTAGTTGAATGTTGTTGTTAAACGACCACCTCATCTAAAAGCTTAAGCTGATAGAGAGTTGAATCGTTTAATACTTAATCAGGTTACACTCTAATACGCCCCCTCACATGCAGACGGGAAATTTTGCCTCAAGCCTTGCATGTGCAATTTTTCTCATAAATGGGTGGCGGTGAGGTTTGAACCCTGGACCTCTGTTAACCATGGGCTCTGATACCATGTTAAACGACCACCTCATCTAAAAGCTTAAGCTGATAGAGAGTTGAATCGTTTAATACTTAATCAGGTTACACTCTAACAGTTGTTGAACTTGTTTTATCTTAAATTAATATCCCTACATGTGTTGAATTGATTGAGTTTACTTGAAAGTTTCCAACACACGTAACATTGAGTAAGTGTCTTCCTTCCATTTTAGATGATGCTCAATATTGTGGCACAAGAAATATTTCTTCATTATGGATGTAAGATGAATAATATATATATCTCCTAGAATGGGCATCAAAGTTGTTATCAGAATATCAAATGGAATTTCCTCTTAGCACTTCTATAACAAATCAAGGGATTTCCACTAATATTCACCAATTGGATCTCACAGTGCATCTTTACTACATGATTTTTTTCTCCCTTTAATGGCCAGATAGAGGGATTCTTCTAAGGGAATAGAGGATTCATCTATTTTTTCCCTTCTATTTGTTATCTGCATGGATTATATACCTATCTAGAATATTGATCAAGAAGGATATTCATACGGACAGTATAAATATCACTATGTGGACGTCCAAACTTCTCTCGTTTGCAGGAAGACTGGAGTTAATTTCAACTGGTGTATATGGCATCCATACCTTCTGGTTTTTGAATAGGATTGAGAAGATACTGAGACACTTCTTATGGGGCTAAAAAAGTAGTCTTGTGGGATGAGATGATGTTGTACAACCAATACATTATAAAATGTACTATCAAATGAATGCAAGGATATCTATATTATTTCGTTAAGCTTTTAGTAACTTATATTTAATTATGTCGAGTTATGTTATTTTACTTTGTTTGGTTATAGAAAAAATCTATAAATGTTGTTGACAGAATGAAGGTTAAGAAAGTATTCGAATGATTACAATCAATAAGAGACATAAAAACCCGCAGGTGAGCATTTGAGGTGCTTGAGGGTGAAATTCCCAAAGGTCTCAGGTTCAAAACCCGCAGGTGCAATCAACCAGACAACCACTGAGGGGCCAGTCCATACAGAGCACAAAGCTCTGGCTTGAAATGGGGTCTTCACTAATGGACGGTGGGTTCTGGTCTCCCTAGGATTAGTCGATCTACAGATCGAATACTGGTGCATCAAAAAAATAAGAGACATAAAAAAATAATAATAACACATAAATTATCCGGTCGTATATGAGACCTGAACTAGTTTTACCCAAAAAAAGTAAAGAATAAACTCTTGAAAACAATGATTGTTGATAAAAAAAAAAGTGAATCATTTAATATTTAATGAAGTAACTCCAATACACTTTTCATGTGTAGTATGATTAATTTGTACATAAATCTTGCATGTGAAATTTTTAATAGATGGGTGACAATTAATGAATTTGGAATTTTTTATAGAAGGAAGACGTTGAGTTTCAAACTGGCCTTTATTAGTTCATGTACGCTCTTATACCATGTTAGAGAAAATATCACATTTTGGCCTATAAATTTGACGAATTCCAATTTTGGTACTTTTTTTTTTGGTTTGAATTCTCAATTTTGATAATTTTTTGGTCAAATTTTAGTAATTTTTGTTCAATTTTGAATTTTCTTTTCTCATTTTTTTCAAATTAAAAAGTAGTAAATTGATAAATGGCTAAAATTTTTGACAATAAAGAAATAAAATTGAGAATGCAAGCCACAAAAATAAAAATAAATAAAAGTCGGAAACGAACATATCTATTAGACTAAATCATATTAAATGATTATCTTGTCCGAAAGTTTAAATTGGTAAAAAAATGAATCATTATTTAATTATAACACTATCAATTATATGTACATATCAATCATACAATTAATGATACGTGAAATAATAATAAATGATATTGAAAATATAATGTGAGAAGATTAATAAATATATACCCTAAAATTGGAGAAACATAAATTTAATGTGGGGTAAGATTAAGATATTTTTTTACGTGTTATAAAAAAATGATCTAAATTCTAAAGTGAAATAAGACTGGGAAATCCAGCATGCCACCTAATTACTACTATAACTAGAGATGTTAAACGAGTCGAGCGAGCTCGAGTTCTCCATACTTGAGCTCGGCTCGAGTACTTATCGAGCTCGCGTTAAGGTAACGAGCTTATATACGAGCTCGGCTCGACTCGAAAAATATTCGAGCGAGCTCGAGTTCGGCTCGTTAAGCAAAAATGGTGAGTTTTCGAGCCTTATCGAGTTGAGCCTTATCGAGTCGAGCCTAATATTAAGTAATATATTGTATTTATATTATATTTAAAATATTTGTTTTATTACATATTATTATAATTAAATAATAGTAATTAATAATATTAATAATATTAATTATTATTTTTGAGCCTTAACGAGTAGAGCCGAGCTCGGCTCATTAACGAAACGAGTATATTTACCAGCTCAAACTCAAGCTCGAATAGAAACGAGCTGAGCCGATCCTTCGAGCTACTTGATGGTCATAACAACTCTAAATATAACTCTTTGTTAACGGAAAAATTAAAATAAAGGTTAAAAATGCTGAAGAGAGAGAGAGAAAATAAGGTTGTTGATCTTTGTCTTTTTGTCACAAACTTGGATCCATCTGTAGATGCAATATATATACATAGTTACTATTTGAGGAATATACACATAGTACTTTCGTTGCTATAAATTGGATACAGAACCAAATAGGAGCTAAAAAAAAGGTTTCCATTTCAAACATAATTTCCTTATAAACAGAGATGTAGTGTAGGTTATTACTTAAGACCTACAATTATTAAATTATTAAGTTATTAGAGTGTGGCAAAGTGTCTGTCACTGAAATGACAGCACTTGATAAGTAAGGATCTCAACTCAATGCTCAAGTCATGGTAATAGCAATGGAGTACGATAATACTGTTCTTAAATTACTCATCGAATTATATACTCCCTCCGTCCCGGGAAGTATTTCGCGTATTGGTGTGCGCGGAGTTTAAGAAAATTTTGTATTTTTATGTATAAAGTAAGAAAGAGAATATATATTTTAGTTGATTTAATGAAAAAGGTGTGTAAAGTTATTGAGAGATTTGGAAAAAGTGTGTAAAGTTTTTGGGAGATGTGAAAAAGTAAGTATTATATTGGGATATGTGTAAAAAGTGAGTATTAGTATAATGTATTTTTTACCAAATTTAGAAAAAATAAAGTGTGAAATACTTTGAGGGACGGATGAAAAAGGAAAGTGTGAAATACTTTGGGGGACGGAGGGAGTATATTTGTCAGCATTGATTTTTGATGATGCATCAATCGTGTAGACTTCTGATATTTGTATGAGCTTTAATGAACTTTGACTCCATTCCACTGCAACCAAAAACAAGTCGATACTACTCCTTGTTATTTTTTTTCTTAATTAAGTAGGGCCTCACGTTCAAAAACATTTTTTTTAAATAATCATCAATTTCCTTATCTTTCTAATTAATAAAATAATTTAGTATTTATTCTGATGATATTTATTTTATTTTTATTAGATTAATTTATTTTTTCATGTAATTAGGAGCGCAAATCCAATTAAATGTTAGGGTGGTTGATTGAATAATTTCATTATAGAATTTAAGCATGTTAGTGTATGTGTGTAAGGGGGAGTTGATGAGCATTTTCTCAACACACAATATTAATCCACAAGTGTTAAGGATGCTATTGTAGCTTTGATAAGCGATAAAGTGTTTATCGAACCCAAATAATGTATTATTATCAATTTAATTATAATCTAACTTATTAAGACTAGTATGACAATATAGTTTTGATGACTAAGTAACCAATAAACAAATAATTAAAATAGCAATTAAAATAAACAAGCAGTAGAGATAAAACGAAAGTGAATAATTGAGAAGATAGGTAGTTCTTTGGGCCATCCAATTTTACTTATTAATTTTCCTTCTGTATATCAATGTCCGACTCTGCCTTGTGGAGTATGGACGCATTACTAAACAATGCAAATCTACTCTATAGATACAAGTAAATAAGCGTGTGATACGTGTGAATATCCTTGGAGCAAGAGATATAACTCACCCACTTTCTAGGTACTATCAGTATCAATTACTTCCCGTGCACTTAGTACTCTAACCCGATATGATCTCCCTTTATAGGTACTATGAAGTTATTCTCTTTGTCCTATTTATTAACTCGAATCATATTCAATTAACAAGTATTTATATATGATAGTTCTAATGAGACTTCGGAGTCCCCTCACTTAGAATCATAATATATAATCCTGCTTAACAGTGAAGACACTCAATCAATAATAAAGATATGTATTCAGGCTCTAGACATAACAATTAATGATGCACAAAACAACTCTGGTATGAATTAAAAACACGTAGTCTTATATAAAATAAACCATAAGTAGTGTTGTACGGAGTATACACACGGAAATTCAATTAACTCATAAAATCTTCATAAACCCTAGAACTACCGAAGCGGTTTTAGCCCATGATTGATCGAAGAACAATCATGGTGGTTGTATAGATCTAACCCATAGTCTTGAAAATTACAAGATAAATTAAGATGTGAAGTAAACCCTAGATGTGGGCGTCGTCGCGTCTGTCTCCATCTTGAATCTTCACTTGGTTCTCACTTGATTCGACAGACAAATTTCTCTCCACAGCTCCGTGGATGATGGTAGGGTTTCAGATATTATGTAGAATAAAGGTGGTGATTGGCTCTCTTCTCAGCTGTGTAGGGTCTTCCTTTTATAACTTTAGCTCTCTTTATGGACCTAGGATGGGCTTTTTGAGCGAAAACACATACTGAAAGTATAAAAATACGAATTCGGAAGTTTCTCGCACATTGGTTCGATCAAGGCCCCTGGTCGAATCACCCAAGGTCTGGTCGAACCGGCCTGTAACAAGTTGGTAGGTGCATGGTTCGACTCGAACCACTGGTCAAACCAAAAGCTTCGTAGTCGAACCACATCTGCGAATTCTTATACTTTTAGTTCGACCACGGTTCGACCAACACGTCTGATCGAACCATACTGTCGTGGTCGAACCGCCCTTCTGCTATCTTTCTGCGCTTGGTTCGACCATGGATGCTAGTCGAACCACTCCCATTTGGTCGAACCGAGTGCCTACAACACCCCTTCTCCGGTTCCGATCACTTCTATCCTATTTTCCTTTGAAAATCCACTCAAACGGCCATTACACGCACATGATTCGTGACTTTCCACTATATATCTCGATTTATCTTAACTTAAGACCAAATTAAACATCATTATCACACAAATCAGAGCTCAAAACACGTGAATTTACATACTCATCAAACCCCCAAACTTGCATATTGCTTGTCCCGAGGCAACAAAATCAAAACCATAAGAGTAAGTGTAAATTTCACAAGTCCATGTAGTCAATTACAATTCATTTCTACACGTGCAATTCTATCAATTAAAAACAATTATCACTTGCATTATATATTTCATTCATGCAAAACATCACTCAATTATAATACACTTCGGAGTACTAAGTCATCTAGCTCACAAAATAAGTGTTTACTCTTGCTCTCAAGTGTAAAAGATATACACTTTTGGGTTAGTATATAAGCTCATGTTCAATTCATATTCCCGCGTAACCATAAGCTTGGCAAGAGTCTCAAAAATCAACTTATAATCACTTCGTTAATAGGATCACAAAGGACTTGCTTTTGGGTTGTAATGTTGGCTCTTTGCTAAAGGTAGGAAAATATAGATAAAGTGACTAATTCACTAGTAGAGAATTACCTTGGAGTTTTGCTTTTCATCAAACAACTTCTTCTTCTCCATTTTTTTCTCAAGATCTTCGCGATTCATCTTTTTCCTTCTTCACATTGGCATCAACATCATTATTTCTCCTTTCTTCAAGATACAAATGTACCAATTTCGGGCACTCCCCTTCTAAGCAGTCGGGGTACCGATTTTAGGCACTACCCCTAAACAAGATTTAACCATATCTTTTCTTTTCTTCATATCACTCAACCAGAATTTTTCTTTATTTACTTCAAATTCAAGCTAGCATTTATTCACCTCAACACTCTACTAATGAATAGGGTATTCAACAAGGCTCAAGTAAAGGATGAATACGACTTTTTATTAAGGCTTGCCAAAGAAAAAGCTTTTAAAGGCTTAATAGGGCTTTCAATGATTTATTCAATTTATGGGAAGGTAAATTTTGGCTAAATAACTCAAATAAATATAATGGCCTAAGATCATGTCCTAATAACTAGTCAATTATAAGTCTCACACAAGACTCCAAGCCAAGTTCTAAAATACGGCCATATGAATGATTCTCACAAGAATAAACTATCATGCATGGATGTAGCATGATTTCATAAGGCTCAAATTCTCAAATGGATAATAGATTCCTAAGCACTCCTCATAGCATATAATCAAGATCAATTCCACAATGAACTCCACTTATTTATCAAGTTATACATGCCTCTCATCAACAAAATCAACACATGCAAAATACGAATGCAACATACTTAGCAAAGAACCCAACATATCAATCAAAACAAGTATCACCAACCAATCCAACCTCAAGTATCAAGTATCACACCTCAATCCAATCTCAAATATACGTACATGCCACTCACACCACAAAGACCCATCCTGTAAAGAGAAAGAGAAGGGGGATGAGATGAAACAGATAAGATGAAAAACCTAGTGCCCTCTACTCCTTCGGAGCATCATCATTATCATCTTTGCCCCTGTGCCAATCATCGAAGTCTCTCTATAGGGTATCCACCTTCCTATTTAGAGCTTCATAGTTATCATTCAAATCCCCTAATCTCTAATCCATCACCATATAGTTAGCATGCAATACATTATATCTCATATCGAGTGCGACATAGCTAGTGGTAAGCAAGCCCAGCTGGCGGTTTGTCTCTTTCTGATTGTTGTTCTGGTTGGCAAGATGCTCATTCATCAACCTAAACTGCTCCTTATAATACTCATCAGGACCGCCCCAATACTGCTGCGGCTGCTGCGGTAGTGGCATCACATGTTGCTGTGGCTGCTACGGTATATCCATCTCAGGATGCTGGCCCTGATGCTCCTCGTCATGCATCTCCTCTACGTGCTCTTCTTGCTGAGGAAGCTGCTGTTGTGCTGCTGCGCTTGGTCAACTATTCTTCGCAAATCATCAAACATACCTACATCGTACATCTGAGCCACAATCCTCCAATCGCCTCTCCTTAAGCACGTACTGGAGATTGCTTCGTGCGTTATACAGCTCATCAACAAGTTCCAACATTCCGGATCGCAGTCAATACTCCCACATCATAAGGAAACATAAAAAAAGGGATTGGAACCCCTAACAAACATACAATCTCTGGTCCGGTGCAAAGCAAACCCAGCCTTGACACACGCACTCATCACAAGATTCGGATCCTCTAAAATAGGTGTAATACCCGTGAAGTCCATGTGGTACGACTCAGTCACATGAGTAAGCAATCCTCTAATGTTCACTCTCTGAAAAGTGGAACTCCTGAATCTGTAGAGTTGCTGAAACAAATACGACCCCACATTAAAATGAACTCCAATCAGCATGCACCAAAGAGCAAACAACTCTTCCCTCGATACACAACTCCCCTCAGATTGGGCAAACAACGTGTTTCCTAGAACTCTATCCATGTATCGAATAGCGGGGTTCCGAATCAAAGCAGCACGAGCATTCTTTATCTTGAAATCCATGTCTTCACCAGAAATAGCTCTCCAGAAGTCATTCGGTCTAAAGTGTCCATTCTCATGCCTTGAGATCCCCCTCGGAATGCCTAACAGAATGTTGAAATCCTCCACTGTCCAAGTTCTCTTCTCTCCTCCAAGATGAAATGAACACTCGTAAGGAAGAGAACTCGAACCTTTCTTGACCATAATTGAACACAAGACCTCCGCAGTAACATGAAAGTAAGTTGGCCTCTTCATCTCTATGAATTGCCGGATCCCAACTTGATCAAACATCCACATTATATCATCCATGATATTCATTGCAATCATAGCCCGTCATCCTGGTACCTCGTTCGAGCGATCTTATTAGACATAGCCCTCATCGATCCTTGATCTCCTCCTAATTTTCTATTCGGATGTGGAAATTCCTAAGCAGCCTATCTTTAAGCCGTAACTTCTTTGTAATCTCGTCTTCACGAGGCTGCCTATTCTGTCTCTTCTTAGAGCAGACTTCGATCTCCTTTCCTTTTCCTAGAAGAATAATATTTCAATACCAAAACATTTATAAGAAAAGCAAACCAATCCTAATTCAAAACCAACTATATATGAAGCTTTACTCAAGACTTCAAGCTAAACATGTATAATCAATTCCAAATCATCATGCTCTCAATCTACATGTGTTCATAAAGTTTAACAATGAATCCACACATATGACAATCCAATTTCACTTCGAATTCAACTCTTGAACTACAATTTCCAACAATTTCAACAACCACATCACTTCCTTAAGAATGCTTTTATCAAATTCAATAATTCAACTCAAAATTCTACAGGCTTCACTTCACAACTCAAATTACTCAACAATTTCACGTAAACATCAAGGTCTAACAATAAGTTAATAATTAAAATCGAACCCATCACTTGTTCATATGATATTTCTCACAAAATTCAAATTACACAATGAATCCATATAAAAACGAGTTCAATTAACTTACCGACTTAAAATCAAGCAATAGAACTTCAATCTTAGGATAATAGAGTCAAGAGAACATACTTTTCGATCCAGCCATGGCTTAGTATGAACAAAATATGAAAAATCCACAAATTGGAATGAAGAACCCTAGTTTTGCACTAAAACGCTCCAAATCCGTGAGAATTCGAGTATGGGAAGGATGGAAAGTGGTTTAATTGGAGTAGAATGAAGCAAAATCAAGATTTAAAAGACAAGATTTTTGGTTCGGAGAGGATTCAAGTGCGGCTGGTGTGAAGAATGTATGGAATGGGGGCAAAATCAAATTAAAACGCCACTTACCTGTGCGGTTCAACTCGAACCAGATGGTCGAACCACCTAGTCGTGATCGAACCAGGCTTCTGGACAACTTCAGCACTATAATTTGACTCAAACCACTGGTCGAATCAGGACATCGTGGTCGAACCAACTTGTAACAAACTTTCAGGTGGCTGATTCGACTCGAACTCTTGGTCGAATCACACCCCTCTTGGTCGAATTGACCTGTAACAATTTATCTGATCTTTGATTCAACTCAAACAGGTTGGTTCGACCAATCTTCCTAGTCGAACTGGGCTTCTGATCCTTCAATGTCCATTATTCTTCGTCCCCTACAAACTTCAAGCTCGAAAACGATCATTAGGTACCAAAACAAAGCAAAACTTAGCTAGAGAACCACTTTTAAGACTCTATAATCAATGTATATATACTCTGCATACGACTCAATAAATAAAACATCACTACACATTAGAAAAATTATAAAAAATCAACACATCAAAACCGGTTAAAGTTTTAATATGCCGTAAAAAATCAACTCCCCTAACAAACTTTACAAAGAAAAGATTATACTCTCGGTGCTACAATGAGGTAAGTACATCACACCCCCCAAATTTAGTAAAAACTATAGTCGAAACTAAGTTTGTAAAGAGATGTAATTTCCGATAAGTAAGCACGTTAAATATAAAAATTTCTTACTCACACTAATGAAATAAGATAAGAAACAAGAGGGAAAGCCCCCAACAGACACTCTTTTTTAACATCGGAGAGTCACGATGGTACCGTCTCAATGCAAGATATCCTCAAAAATGATGCAAGCATCATCCAGCGACCTATAGTGCTTCAATCAATGCCCATTCGCCGCTATGATGTCTCCGTCTTTGTCCATGATCTCAAAACTTCTCTCTTCCACAGGCTCTATAGATAATGAATGGTCCCGTTCATTTCGATTTTAATTTTCCTACAAAGAGCTTCAAACGAGAGTTAAAAATTAATACCTCATCACCTTGCTTGAATTTCTTATAAGTGATCTTCGAATCATGCCATTTCTTCATTCTTTCCTTATAGATTACTGAATTCTTATAAGCTTGATTTCTGAACTCGTCTAGATGATTGATTTGAGCCAATCTCAACTCCTTTTGATCCTTAAGACACAAGTTCAAACTTCTCAATGCCTAAAAAGCCTTATGCTAAATCTCTACGGGCAAGTGGCACGGCTTTCCATAGACAATTTGATAAGGAGACATGTCATGCACAGTCTTATACGTAGTTTAGAACCCTCACAAAACATCATCGAGCTTCATAGCCTAATCTTTCCTATTAGTTTTGACTACTTTCTCCAAAATTTTCTTTACTTGACGGTTGGAGACTTCGGCTTGCCCATTAGCTTGAGGATGATAGGGTGTAGTGACCCTATGCTTAACACTATAATCCTTGAGCACTCTTTCAAGAAGCTTGTTGACGAAGTGGGAACCTCCATCACTTACAAGTGCTCTAGGAACTCCATAATGGGCAAAGATATGTTTCTTCAAAAAAGACAACACAATCTTTGAATCATTCATGCGAGTAGGAATGGCCTCCACCCCATTTAGAAACATAATCCACTGCTAGAAGGATGTAGAGAAATCCATTAGATGGGGGAAACGACCCCATAAAATTGATTCCCCATACATTGAAGATTTAAAATATAATGCTCGGCTGAAGTGGCATCTCATCTCTTATACTTATGTTTTCCATCATTTGACATCTGTCGCATGTTGCCACATAGGATTCACAGTCTTTAAACAACGCATGCCATTAAAAAGCAGAATGAAATACCTTAGCTGCAGTCTTTTGGGCTCTAAAGTGCCCCCCGTTAGGTTGTGCATGGCAAAAATCAAGAATACTCTCTATCTCCATCTCGGGCACATACCTACGGAAAATAGAATCTGTACAAATCTTGTAGACGAATGGATCATACCATATAAACATCTCAACATCCCTCTTAAACTTTTCAAGTTGATACCTATTGAGATCTCTTGGAATTTCTCCTACGGCTATGTAATTGACATAATCCGCGTACCATGGATCCATTCCTTGAGCAGCACCTACACAAGCTCTCTCCGCTCCTTCAGCAAATACCGCCATAATCTTCTCATCAGAGAACATCACCTCTATATATTCGAAAGAATCATCAAAATGCTCATTTGTCTCCAACCTTGATAGGTGATCCACCAACACGTTCTCCGTACCTTTCTTATCTCGGATCTTTATATCAAACTCTTGCAGAAGAAGGACCCACTAATGATCCTTAGCTTCGCTTCCTTCTTCTCCATCAAGTACCGGATCGCAGAATGATCCGTGTACACAATAGTCTTCATGTTAACTAAATACTATCGAAACTTATTGAATGCATACACAACAGCTAGAAACTCCTTTTCAGTAACAGTGTAGTTCTTTTGTGCTGCATCGAAAGTCTTACTCGAATAGTAGATGGCACAGAACTTCTTCTCTCTTATCTGCCCAAGCACCACTCCAAGTGTTAAATCATTACATCACACATAAGTACAAACGGCTGAGTCCAATCTGATATTATCAAGATAAGTGCAGTAATAAGTGCCTCCTTCAAAACTTAAAAAGCAGTTAAACATTCTTCATCAAAAACAAAAGGAACATCTTTTTCAAGTAAGTGAGACAACGGTTTGGAGTATTTTGAGAAGTCTTTAATAAATCTCCTATAAAATCCTGCATGTCCAAGGAAGGACCACACTTCTTTCTTATTAATAGATGGTGGAAGCTTCTCAATCGCCACCACCTTTGCTCTATCCACTGCAATCCTTTGGCTGAAATATGATGCCCTAATACAATCTCATCTCTTACCATGAAGTGACACTTCTCCCAATTCAAAACTAGATTAGTATCTATACATCTCTTCAAAACAGTAGATATGTTAGTCAAACAGATCTCAAAGAAGGAACCAAAAATAGAAACATCATCCATAAACACCTCCATAATCTTTTCAATCAAGCCATCAAATATCGCCATCATGCAGCGCTGAAATATAGTAGGCGCATTACATAGTCCAAAAGGCATCTTCTTAAAGGCAAAGGTTCCATAAGGGCAAATAAAAGTGGTCTTTTCTTGGTACTCGGGGTCATGATTTGATTATACCCCGAGTACCCATCCAAGAAATAATAAAAATCATACCCAGCAAGACGATCAAGCATTTGATCCATGAAAGGAAGAGGGAAAAGATCTTTGCATGTATTTTCATTCAGTTTCCTGTAATCAGTACACGCACGCTATCCCGTAGGAATACTAGTAGCTAGAGTCTCGCCGTCATCGGCTTTCACAATAGTCATGCCCCCCTTTTAAGCTACAACATGCAATGGACTCACGTGGGAACTATCACTAATGAATATCTAATTCTTGCATCTAGCCATGTTAGGATTTGCTTCCTATTCACTTCTTGAATAGCGGGATTCACCCTCCGCTGATTCTGAATGCTACTCTTAGCCTCATCTAACAATCATATCTTATGCATGTAATATGATGGATTAGTGCCTTTCACATCATCAAGAGACCAACCAATCGCAGATTTATACTTCCTAAGCACATCTAATAACTCTTCAAGTTGATCATCAGTTAGAGAAGAAGATACAATTACCATATATTTTTCATTGTCACTTAGATAGGCATACTTCAAGTGTTCCGGTAGAGGTTTCAACTCCTATTTTTTCTCTTCTTTTGTTGTGCTCTCATGATCCAATGGCAAGTACTTTCTAGTCCACTTCACCTCTTCAAACGTGGTCCTCTTTGATTCATACCTGTTATCATCCAAAGCAAATAGATTTTTAAGAAATTCAATACATACCTCATTAGAGAGCTCATCTAGCTCCGTGGTGGGAAAAATAAGAGACTCCGCTAAGCATGTCTCCAATGGATCCTTTGAAAGGATCAAAGACATATATTCCTTCACGATCTCCTCCACCACATCAATGCTGTGACACTGCATCTCCATCGACATCTTTATTGCTTTATCTAGGTTGAATAGAACATCTTCTTTATCCATCCGCAGCCTTAGCTCACCCTTTTGAACATCAATCATAGCTCCAGCAGTGGCAAGGAATGGTCTCCGTAAGATAATGGGAACAATATCCTTGTCATCTTCCATCTCAAGTACAAGAAAGTCCACAGGAAATATCAGTTTCTCTACTTTTATAAGCACATCTTCAATAACACCCTTCGAAAAAGTCATAGACCTATCCGCCAATTGTAGAGCAACCGTTGTGAGAGTTAACCCCCCCAAACCAAGCCTTTGAAATATCGACAATGGTATCAAATTGATGTTTGCCCCAAGATCGCACAAGGCTCATCTTGTCGGCCCCTTTCTAATCTCACATAGAATAGTGAAGCTTCCCGGATCCTTTAACTTAGTAGCAGCTTCCTCTGAATGATCGAGCTACAGTTCTCAGACAAATTAACCATTTTAATTCCGTTCAATCTTCTCTTCTTCAACCGTATATCTTTTATAAAATGGGATAATATGACATCTCTAAGAGTGCTTTAGAGAAAGGAATGCTCAAGCTTATCTTGTTTATGATATTTGAAAACTTCTTAAACTTTTCTTCCAATCCCTTCTTGACTAACTTGAAAGGAAACGTATGAGGTATCTTAGTCTTGGGAATCCCCCATTCATCACGTTCAACCTTTTCCACTTTATCCTTTTTGACTCTCAATCTCTTTGCTTTTTCCCATTTCTTCCCCATTATAAGCTCAATATTCTGCTCTTTGGATGGTACTGGAGTAGCATCAACATCAAGTAAAACATTCGGCGTGAAAATCGATGCCAAACAAGGCGGTTCGACCATGGTTGGACTATGGGTACTGGTCGAACCAGACGAGTAATGGTCGAACCTTGCTTCTGAAAGTGCATTCTCCATCGAACAGGTTGGTTCAACCATAGTTCGACCAACTGAGTTGGTCAAACCATGATGGTTGTGATCGAAACGTGCTTCAGACAAAATAGAGTGCTCTGGACAGGGTGGTTCGACCAATAGGGTTGATCGAACCATAGCGGTCGTGGTCGAACCGCTCTGCTGGGATCTCTGGAGTTTGCCCAGGTGCTTGGTTCGACCTTCACATTACGGTTCGACCTGCTGGCTTAGTCGAATCGAGGTTGAATCAAGCTCTTGGAGCTTCAGAATTTATTTTCGGCATCATCGGTCCCTCATACTGCATTCCAGAACTTAACGTGATGGCATTGCATTGCTTCGAGTTTGTTATACTCTGAGATGGGAACTTTCCATTCTCTACGGTTTGCGTAAATTGATTTACATTCCTGACCATCTGCCCCATCAATAACGTCAAGTCCTTCATCTGTTTAGATATATCCTCATGATTTGCATAAATTTTTGCCTATAGCTTAGCCTCCAGGCGATCCAGTCTTGCATCATTCCTTGCCATGTACCTGTTCACCGTATCCTCAAAACTAGGTTTTCTTTCTTCGACCTTAGCACCCGGATCAACACCAACAGGAGGTTGTACTGCTGTATTAGGATTACTCCATGAAAATTCCTGCCTCCTTGGTTGTTGATAATTACTCTGAGGACCACGATTATTGTAGTTCTCTTGATAACTCTGGTTTCTTTGATTTTGGAACCTCGTTCCTTGAATACTTTGACCCATGGCGTAGTTCGCTTTTTCCAATTCCTCTTAGTTTGTTCCTTCATAACCAACATCCTGTTGCATCATTAGTACTCGCTGAGCTATGTCAGTAATCTGCTTTTGCTGAGACTCAAGTAACTTGTTGATACTAGCCAAACTAGAAACGATCTCATCTTCCTTACTTGACTTAACCATAGTATGCTCAACTTGCGCTACTTTTCCAAGAACATAAGTGCCTCTCACTCTATGGATGACTTTGTAAGCAGTGCTCCATTAGAAGAAGCATATAGTAGAACTCGAGAGTCACAGTCTAATCCACTATAGAAGATATTGATGTATTGAGCTTTAGATAGCCCATGCTTTTGGACACTTTCGAAGCATGTCATTGAATCAGTCTCAAGCCTCATGAAACTTTTTATTACCATTGATAGCAAATTGATTGATTTCTTGTTTCATCTTAAACACCTTTGAAGGTGGCATGTGTCGCTCCAAGAACTTCAATTTCAATTGCTCCCAGGTAGTGCATTCAGCAGCATCAAGAGTATCGTTCCAATCTCTCGCCCTTTCAGTAAGCGAGAACTTAAACAAGATGATCCTCCTCGCGTCTACATGAGTTCTTTCATCCTTTTGTGTACTTGTATAACCAAGGAACTTATTCAGAGGTTGCTGAGGATCTTCAAAGGTTCCCCCAGAGAAGGGACTCCTTTCAATCATGCTGATCTGATCAAGATGAAGATGTCAGAAAAATTGAGAAATAGAACCATCTGATTTAATTCGTTCTCAATAGCCATGAAATGATCATCTTAGGGTGATCCTTTTGTCGACGGAAAAATCAGCTCCAGCCCCTCTTACTCCTAACAGCCCCGCATTGCCTCCTCCGTTGTTCTTAAAGACTTCACGGATGGCAAGATTATCCGAATTCACCGCCATGTTGACTGCTTCTACTTCCAAGTTGTCTCCAGTTGCAGCTGCAATCGTTTTTGAGTTCAGCTCGTCAACTTCAACTCCTAAATTAAGAGCCGCAGTTGGTTCTACGCTCTTATTCTTCTTTCCATTCTTCTTCCTCGACGATGCTCCAATCTCCAGATTATAAGGTTCTAAATATCCTACCTTTAATCTAGTGAGCATACACTGAAAAAAATAAGCGTTAGAAAATAAAGACAAGAATAATAGTCTCAATTAAACTAGAAATAATAAACTAATAATTAATGTCGTCCCCGGCAACGGCGCGAAGAACTTGATGAGCATTTTCTCAACACACAATATTAATCCCTAAGTGTTAAGGATGCTATTGTAGCTTTGAAAAGCGTCCAAGCCCAAAGAACATATTATTATAAATTTAATTATAATCTAACTTATTAAGACTAGTACGGCAATATAGTTTTGATGATTAAGTAACCAATAAATAAATAATTAAAATAGCAATTAAAATAAATAAGCAGTAGAGATAAAACAAAAGTGAATAAGTGAGAAGATAGGTAGTTCTTCGGGCCATCCAGTTTTACTTATTAATTTTCCTTTCGTGTATCAATGTCTGACTCTACCTTGTGGAGTATGGACGCATCACTAAGCCATGCAAATCTACTCTACAGGCACAAGTAAATAAGCATGTGATATGTGTGAATATCCTTGGAGCAAGAGATATAATTAACCCCCTTTCTAGGTACTATCAGTATCAATTATTTCCCGTGCACTTAGTACTCTAACCCGATATGATCTCCTTTATAGGTACTATGAAGTTATTCTCTTTGTCCTAGTTATTAACCCAGATCATATTCAATTAAAAAGTATTTATATAAGATAGTTCTAATGAGACTTCGGAGTCCCTTCACTTAGAATCATAACATATAATCCTACTCAGCAGTTGATCGTCGCTTTTTCAGCGCACAATATTAATCCCCAAGGTTAAGGATTCAATTGTAGTCGCAAAAGGTGACCAAGTGAATATCGAATCCAAGGACGGATAACTATCAATTTGATTATATTCTAGTTAATCAAGACTATCATGGAGAGTGTAATGGTAGTGAATTTGTGGATGAATAACAAGATAAAAATGAAATAAAATAAAGTAACAGCAACGTTAATGAAGTTGTGAGCAAACAAGAAAGTAGGTAGTTCTAAGATCATCCGGTTTCACTCATTAATTCATCTTCCGTGTGATATTACCCGACTCTGCCTTGTGATTTATGAACGCATCACTAAACCATGTATTTCTACTCTATAGACACAAGTAGATATACGTGTGCATCGTGTGAATATCCTTGGAGCAAGAGATATAATTCCACCCCCCTTTCTAGGTACTATCAGTATCAATTATTTCCCCCTAGGATTGGTACTTTAACCCGATACGATCTCCCTTTATAGGTACTATAGAATTATATTCTTTGTCCTACTTGATAACCCGAATACGCTATGATTCAATTAACAAGTATTCATATAAGACAGTTCTAATAAGACTTCGGAATCCCTTCACTTAGAATTATAACGACAAACCCTGCTGAGCAGTGAATGCACTCAATCGATAACCATGTTATGTATTCAGACTCTACACAACAATTAACGATGCACAAAACGACTGTGAGTATGGATTAAAAATGCGCAATCTTATATAAACTAAATCACAAGTAGTGTTGTCGTAGTTTTACACACGAAAGATAAATTAATTCATGAAACTTTCATAATCTAAGAACTACCATAAGAGGATCTACTCCATGATTGATTCAAGAACAACCATGGAGAAGTGGAATGATCTTACTTGAAGCTTCATGTCCTCTAGCACAAGAATGGGCTGATCGGACTTGAATCTCCATGTGTAGCTCCTCCCCCTCCTCTCTTGCTTGATTTGCAGCCCCACACGTCGCTGCTGCTGCTGCAAGTGCAGCCTACAGGCTCAAACGTTGCTGCTTGCTGCCATTGGCAGCAAGCTGCCCTTGCAGCCCTCCTCCTCTTCTTTCTTGTGTGTGTTGTGTTGTATTATGGTTTGGGATTGGATTGGGATTGTTTCAGCTGGTGTGTTGCTGCCCCTTTTATAGTGGTTCAAGGGAGCACATATCTCTCTTTTTTAATGGCTGCCCATGCTTCACATGCATCCACTTCTTGCTGTCCATGCTTCACATGCATCAACTCCTTGCTGTCCATCACATTCCTCTTGCTGTTGTCTCCTCTTTTGCTCATTGTTTATGCATTTCTTTCTAACTCTTCTCTTTGTCTTCTTGGCTTTAGGTATCTATTGCATGTTGTGTGATTCTTTTGCTCCATGTGAGTTGTACCCTACCTTTCTTTTCCTCATGTGTGCATCGCTGTCATGTTTGATCATGCATTCCAGGTAGATACACACTTGATTGTTCAGGTCGAATTGCTGCTTCCCAGGTCGAATTGCTGTCGAATGCAAGCCCAGATGCCCCATTCGATCTTGATACTATATGATGGAAGGTCGAATTTAGGTCGAATTGGTGCTTCGAGGACGATTCGACATGAAGTGTAGGTCGAATCAGAGGCAACGTGGTCGAATCCCCCTACTGGACATCTCTGCATCGTCATTCGACCTTGATTCGACCAAGGCTCTTGGTCAAATCACAGCCAGCGTGGTCGAATCAAGCTCTCTGGACAGCTTCGCGTGTTGCTTCGACCTCCATTCGACATGCATGGGTGGTCGAATGGAGACCATCGTGGTCGAATGACCCTCCTGCTTAATCTGGCATCTTCATTCAACCTGCATTCGACCATGCCCCTTGGTCGAATGACTGATGGCGTGGTCGAATGACTTCCTGAAGCATCTGCACTGCTGATTCCTCCTTCATTCGATTTGATCCAAGTCGAATGCAAGCATGGTGAAGTCGAATCAGCTCTCTCCTTCTTCCTGCTTCCACTTCGACTAATAGGCCAGGTAGAATGGAGCTTTCCTTGGTCGAATCAATGCTGCTCAGGTCGGATAAACATTCTGGAATTTGCTGTGCATGGTTCGACGTGCATGTTGAGGGCGAATGGCCTTGTTTGAGGTTGAAGTGGTGTGTCTTCAGCTCGAATGGATTTGCACCTCCTCATCGTTTCGTGCATAACTTCCACATCCGAGTTCCAAATTCAATAATTCTTGCGCTCACGCGATCCTCTCTTCCTTGGCTTTCAATCCATATAAAAATCTTTCATGGACACCAAGAATTGAGTGTGCAATAAGCTACGGAAAGTGGCCAGGAATCCTGCTCGGCACCTCGCGCGCGTCGTCATTGTTTTGCTTATAACTTCCTCATTTGGAACTCGATTGAGGTGTTCTTTGTGCCAAAACGACCCTCTCTTCAGTGGCTTTCGAACCATGTATCACACCAATAGTTTTGCTTTCCATAACAATACAGAAAAATTACAAGATTTGGACGTGCGTTTTTAAGCCTTCTTGCACAAATTGCACATTTTCTCCAATCTTGCATTTTTTTTATCCTTTTTCCACCTATAACACAATAAAACACCTCAAATGCACCTTTTTCTCACATATATCAAATATAAGGTATTTGTGCTAATATATTACGATGATATCAATCAAATAGGTATTCAATTGGACAATAAAACATGCTAATTTTCACTCTCATCAGCAGTGAACGCACTCAATCAATAATCAAGATATGTATTCAGACTCTACATAACAATTAATAATGCACAAAAAAACTCTGAGTATGAATTAAAAACTCATAGTCCTACATAAAATAAACCACAAGTAGTGTTGTACAGAGTATACACACGGAAGTTCAGTTAACTCATAAAACCTTCATAAATCCTAGAACTACCGAAGAGGTTCTAGCCCATGATTGATCGAAGAACAATCATAGTGGTTGGATAGATCTTAACCATAGTCTTTAAAATTACAAGATAAATTAAGATGCGAAGTAAACCCTAGATGTGGGCGTCGTCGCGTCTATCTCCGTCTTGAATCTTCACTTGGTTCTCACTTGATTCGACAGACAAATCTCTCTCCACAGCTCCGTGGATGATGGTAGGGTTTCGGATATTGTGTAGAATAAAAGTGGTGAATGGCTCTCTTCTCAACTGCGTAGGGTCTTCCTTTTATAACTTTAGCTCTCCTTATGGACCTAAAATGTGCTTTTTGAGCAAAAACACATACTGAAGGTATAAAAATACGAATTCGGAAGTTTCTCGCGTATTGGCTCGATCAAGGCCCCTGGTCGAATTACCCAAGGCCTGGCCGAACTGGCCTGTAACAAGTTGGTAGGTGCATGGTTCGACTCAAACCACTGGTCAAACCAAAAGCTTCGTGGTCGAACCACACCTATGAATTCTTATACTTTTGGTTCGACCACGGTTCGACCAACACACCTGGTCGAACCATACTTTGTGGTCGAACCGCCCTTCTGCTATCTTTTTGCACTTGGTTCGACCATGGGTGCTGGTTGAACCACTCACCATTTGGTCAAACTGAGTGCCTACAATACCCTTTCTCCAGTTTTGATCACTTCTATCCCGTTTTCCTTCGAAAATCCGCTCAAACGGCCTGACACGCACCTTATTCGTGACTTTCCACTACATATCTCGATTTATCTTGACTTAAGACCAAATCATACATTATTATCAAATAAATCAGAGCTCAAAACATGTGAATTTACACACTCATCTGGTGTCAGGCCAAGACCTCCGAGCGCTTAGAACACTAGGAAGATTATTCATGCAAGGGGATTAGACTAGTGAGGGAATCAATATCCTTACAATCATAGTGCCCTTGTTGGGGATTGAAAGTGTGATTAATCCTATGAATCTTTTAGAGTTTGTAATGACCGATTTAAAATCCTTCTCACCATGGTAATTGGAAGTAGGTGCATCGAGTGATTACCTCTAAGTCTTGATCAACGAGAGAAACCATTACACATCCATAAGTCTATAATTGTTATTATAAGTCAGTGTGTTTAACCTTGCTATTTCATTCATATCCATTTGATCTCTTGTTCTTATTATCTGGTTATTGTTCAATTGTTCAATTTAATAGTTAATTACTACTTTGATTGATTTCTCACCCAAACCATATTATTATTGTTGGTTGGTGTCAACCAAAGTCCTATATCGCTTCTTATAAAGTTTTTAGTACGCTCTGTGGTTGCAGCACAGTCAGACATTCCACATCAGAAAAGATTTTATGAGGGGGTTATTCATTAAGCTAAGGGTGACATGAAAGAAATAGGAAAAGCTAGTGGAACAAGGGGGTCAGAAGGTCAGCCGGATGCGGTGGCATCTCCTTTCTTGCGGTAAAATACGCCGGACAGTGGTGACAATGGCATAGCGTGGCAAAGGGTAGGATTTGCGGGACATTATTTTTTGGCGGAGTTCTTGGACATGCAGCAATGTGAATTGCTGGAACTCTCGGTGGTAGAGTTGGCTTAACAGCGGCATGGATTTTCCATGGATGTCGGCTCAAGGAGGTTTAAAAGGAAATAGTTTTTCGGTAATGACTAGTGGCGTGGGGAAGCAACGATTCAACGAGGAAGATGGCGATGTGGTACTTGGTATCGGTGGGGCTAGATTGGTAAAGAGTAGCGGACTGACAAGTGAGAAAGCATCAAGAATTCTAGAGGGTTGGAATCGACTTCAAGTGACGACACTTTCAGTAAGAAAAAGGTTTGGTCAAACTTGGTGTAGCTTGGCTGTAAAAGACAGCGACGTCATGTCAGTACAATGACTATTTTTGCTCAAGGTGAAGCAATAGTGCGGTAATTGCGGTGGAGCAATAGCATGGTAATTACTTAAGGTGGACCAATGGTGACGTTGCTAGTCAAGGACGAGCTGGTGCGGTAACAGTTTCGAATGTTGATTTAATATTATTGGGGATCCTTATAAAATGTTCAGTTGTCATGGAAAAGAATGCAATAATGTTAGCTGGTCCACAAGTTTGAGCACGAACATTGACTTGGCAGGTGATGTGGGGTTTGTGGTGGATGTATATCGATTAGCGATGGACTTCCGGGGGAGCCAAGAGCTGGAAGTAGCACCATAAATATCAGCGGTATTTTTCGATATGTACCGCAGGAAATTCTTAGAATGGTTGATTCTAAGTGGTCTACTCATATGGTGGAGTAGAATTCTCGGGATTGAGAATGGATTGTCGGTAAAGACAATGATTCTTAGAATGGTTAATTCTAAGGGATTCTCGGGATTGAGAATGGATTATCAATGAAGACAATGAGTCTTCTTTTATTTTGATAAGGTGGAGATTGTTGGTTTTTTGTCAAGAATAAAAGATGGATTTCTTTTATTTCTTTGTCCCATATCGGATGAAGAGTAAAAGGGAAGGGATCCTTGGTGTTATATAAGGAGGCCTTTGGACTTAATGTCAAGTGCACCAATCAAGTACACTTTAATATTTGTGTTTGATTCTATTTAAATTCCTTTTTTGAATTCTCGGTTGTGAGAATGGGGAGAAATGTGTGAATTAGTCAAAGATTTGTAAGAGTGTAGGGATTGAGGTTGGGAGAGAGAAATACTGTGTGATTGTAAATTTTTTTCACATAGTGGTATTTTGTCGGCCTGTAGTTTTTCTCCAATTTTGGAGTTTTCCATGTAAATTCTTGTGTTGTGTTTTTTATACTCTTCTTTATTTATCCCCTAGGAATGAATGGGGATCTGTTTATTCCAACAAGTGGTATCAGAGCCAGGCCCCAGACTTAATCAGAGTGGCTCATAAAATACGGCACGATTGTTGGCGGACTAATGCGCGTCTCAATCTGATGTCTAGCCATAAAGGACTTTGTTTGAGGGGGAAAAATATGGCGCAGTTGGTGGTGGACCGGCACACGTCTCAAACTGATGTCTAGCCATAGAGGACTTTGTTTGAGGGGAAATTCGGCGTAGTTGGTGGGATGTTCTCGCCTCAAACTAGTGGTCTAGTTGCGGAACTTTGTTTGATGGGAAAATATTGGTTGGTGTCAACCAAAGTCCCACATCGGTTAGAAGTGGGGATGGTGATGGGTTTATAAGTACGGGCAAGACTCTCCTTAGCATGAAGCCTTTTGGGTGTGAACTCAGAGAGCAAAATCGTGCGGGCCAGTGGGCAGCCCAAAGCGGATAATATCATGTTATCGGATTGAGTGGACCCGAAGTCTATTATCAAACCCAAAGGATAATTCTAGATTTACTATTTAATCTATTTATGACAACTCTAACCTAAGACATATCTAGATTTTCAAGAGAATTAATTAAACTAAAGATGCAGAAAATAATTACAAAAAATAATAAAATAGCAAATAAAAATAAGAATGAAGTGTTCAAATCACTGGACAATCGGTTAAAAAATTCCTGCAGATTTTATGAAAGCAATCACTTAATTATGTTAAATCCATTTGGTGAAGTAAACTTAACACATAAATCTGGTTCAAACCCTCAGATGCAGAAGAATAATTCCTGCTCCCTTTTTAGGTACGTCATGCAAAATTCCATTAAAGGCTAGAACACTAGACTTCCCTTTATAGGTACTTAAGAATTAATCCCCAATTCACACCTAACAATCTAAGAAACCAAATCCTCTAGAATGGTAATTAATAGATATATTAAGTGTCCAATATTAATTATTCTAATGAATAAAGGTTATATGGTTAGATCCCCTTTACCCATAAACAGACAGACAAATATAATCACTTTATGACACAAGCAATATTCATAAATATGCAAAGGTAATAGGCATCTTCGTGAATAAGGACAGATCATATAAGACAAAAATATGTCTCAAATTCAAAGCATTAATAAAGGAATAAGTATACTGCAGAAATCCAACCTAGTCTAGATCATCAATTCAAACCAATTCAACCTCAAAACCTAGCATTATCCAAGAAGTATAAGCCCCATGGTGTTACAAGCAATACCCATGGTTAGGTATGAAAATAATCCCATCAATTTATAATTCAAAAGTAAGAAGAAAAGAATAAGAAAAACCCTAGTTGTGGCGTGATTCTCCATTCTTTCTTCCGTGGTTCTGAACCTTCTCGTTCTCCTTCTCAAGTAGGCAACACTATGAACTCTCCGGGATAGGTGGATGGGATGATGAATCTTGATTTCGATATGGTGGCAGGGAAATGGTATGAAAAAGTATGAAAGATTGTGGAGAGTTAGGGTTTGGAATACCCCAAAGGCTCCTTTTATAGTTGAGGACTTTAAAATCCCGAATTCTGACTCAAAAGTGGGCTTTTTCACGTCAAAAATACGAACGGGCCGAAAAATCGACGAAACGATGAATCTGGGCTCACCGGGCATCTGCACAAGTCGTGCAAGAGGTGGCACGAGTCATGCCAGATACGGACATGCAGTATTTCTCGACAGCTGGGCGCACGGGTTCTTGCTGGACACAGGGCACGAGTCGTGCCAAACATGGCATGGGTCGTGCCACCCTTCTGCTGTCTGCGCGACCTCACAATTTTGCTCATAACTTCTTTATCAAAACTTCGTTTGAGGTGATTTTTTCGCTCATGCGATCATCTCTTCCTTGGCATTACAACCATATAAAGAAATTTTAAAAATTCGTCCATTTGAGTATGGCACGAGTCGTGCAAAGTTAGGCACGAGTCGTGCACTTTCGAGACATGCTGGGCAGTCTCGGCGCTCGCGCCCGCCCATGGGCGGCACGACTGCCTATCATGGCTGGCACAACTACCTATTCTGGCCGGCATGAGTCATGCCAGCTCCTGACTTTCCAACTTCACTCCCAACTTCCGTTTTTGCTCTTTTTACCTCCCATTTTCCACCTAAAAATAAAATAACACCTCAAAAGCATCTGTAACACAAATAAATACAATTCAATCAAAATATGCTCAAATACGGATATAAATTCCATACAAAGATGCTAAATAGGACCCTAAAATATGTAGATTTTCACACTAAACAGTCACCTAAAGACATGTGACCCACATACACACTGATAGGCGTTTTCTCAACACACAATTAATCCCCAAGTATGAAGGATATCAATTATAGTTTTGAAGGTGACCAAGTTATATATCAAACCCAATGGATGGATAAATATCAATTTAATTATACTCTAGTAAACTAAGACTATGTTGAAAATTATATTAGTTGTGATTTTGTAATTAAGTAACAAAATTAATTAAAATAACAAGTAAATATAACAAAAAAAAGAGATAAGTGAGTTGTGATCAAGTAAGACAATAGGTAGTTCGTCAGGTCATCCTGCTCTACTTATTAATTCATCTTCCGTGTGACGGTGTCCGACTCTGCCTTCTGGTTTATGGACGCATCACTAAACCATGCAAATTCACTCTATAGACACAAGTAAATATGCGTATGACACGTGTGAATATCCTCAGAGCAAGAGATATAATTCACCCCCTTTCTAGGTACTATCATAATCAATTATTTCCCGTGCACTTAGTATTCTAACCCGATTTAATCTCCCTTTATAGGTACTATGAAATTATACTCTTTATCCTACTTATTAATCCGAATATGATTCAATTAACAAGTATTCATATAAGATAGTTCTAATAAGACTTCGGAATCCCTTCACTTAGAATTATAGCAATAAACCCTGCTCAGCAGTGAACGAACTCAACCAATAACCGAGTTATGTATTAAGACTCTACACAATAATTATTGATACACAAAACAACTGTGAGTATGGACTAAAAACGCGCAATCTTATATAAAATAAACCACAAGTAGTGTTGTACGGAGTTTACACACGAAAGACAAATTAACTCATGAAACCTTCATATCCCTAGAACTACCGAAGCGGCTCTAGCCCATGATTGATCTAGGAACAATCATGATTAGTTGGACCGATCTTACTTGAATCTCCAGCGGAACTCTATCACAGCCCCTCCGGATGATGGAAGATCGCTCCCTCCCAACTCTACGTCTCCATGTCTTGGCTCTTCAATGTATCTAGATCCTTGAATTCTCTTTTGATGTTGCATAAGACTTCTTTTATACTTGTAATCACGTCTACTGGGCTTGGCATGGGTTTTTTAAGTGATCATACGCATTGACGGTGTAAAAATACAGATATGATAAGTTCTCGAGCATCGATTCGACCTCAACAACAGGTCGAATTGACCACTACAAGTCGAATCAAAAGTCAAATCAGCCTACTGTAAGTCCCAGGCGTTCAATTCGACCAATTGCCCTGGTCGAATCGACGTGACAAGGTCTAATCAGCCTCCCAGCTAATCGATTCGACCTGATGCCCAGGTCGAATCTCCCTGTCGTGGTCGAATTCGCCTTCTGTACAAGTTATGTTGCCAATTCGACCTGAATGGCAGGTCGAATTGACCTCCTTCTGGTCGAATCGTACTCCTGCTTTGCCCAAACGGATGGCTTCGATTTTCTTTCTTCAGTATTCAATACTTCCACTCCGATATCCTTCGAAAAACCACTCAAATAGCTCCAACAACACCTGATTCATGCCTTTTCACAATATTTATCGGTTTACAACCGATTTCAACCTTCAAACACTCCAATATAGCACAAATCCAGGCGCAAGATTCGTGAATTAACACACTCATCACACCCCCAAACTTACACATTGCTCGTCCCGATGCAACGCAATCAAACCAAGGAGTCATGTATAATTCACGAGATCACCAAGTACAACACATATTACACATGCAATTCCATCAAATTAAAACAAGTATTTTCTGCATCATACATATCAATCATGCAAAATATCACCCAATCATATTACCATTCGTAGTACTAAGTCATCTAGCTCACAAGTTAAGTGTTTACTCTCTCACTCAAGTGCTAATCGCACTTAACAGGTTAGTGTATACGCTCATACTCAATCCATACGAACGCGTAACCATAAACTTGACAAGGGTCTCAAAAATCAACTCACAATCAACTAATAACTAGGATCACAAAGGACTTGTCTTTGTGTTGTAATGTCGGCTCTTTGGAAAGGGTAGAAAAATTTAGATAAGTAACTCAAACACTAGTAGAGAGTTACCTTGGAGGTTCTTGCTTCTTCATTCGACTATATGTTCTTCTCCAATTTCTTCCCTTGCACTTGCAAATTTTGAACTTTCCTTCTCTTCCTTGCATCAACATCATTCTTCTTTTGATAGCTCGGGTACCGGTTGTAGGCACTACCCTTTTTAAACAGCAATCGGGGTACCAGTTTCAGGCACTACCCCTAAACAAGATTTAACCATACACTTCTCTTACTTCACTCAACCTCATTCTATCTTCCTTCTTCTTCTTGCAACACTTATACACCTCAACTCTCTACCAATGAATAGGGTCAAAGCTCAAGTAAAGGTCAAATAAGGCTATTTTATTTGGCTTGCCAAAGAAAAAGCTTTTAACGGCTCAAACGGGGCTACCAAAGATTTTTAATCAATAGGAAAGGTAAAATTTGGCTAAGTGAATTAAGTAATCAAGAATGGCCTAAGATCATGTCCTAGCAATTCACCAATTGTAAGTCTCACACAAGACTCCAAGCCAAGTTCTAGAATACGTTCATATGATTGATTCTCTCAAAAATAAACTATAATGATCAAGCATGAAAAAAAGGCTCAAATCCTCACATAGGTAAATAGAATCCTAAGTACTCCTCATAGCACATAATCAAGATCAATTTCACAAGAACTCTACATACTTATCAAATTATACATGCTTCTCATCAATGAAAATTAACACATGAACATATGAATGCACAAAAATCCATGAAACCTATATGCCAAATCAAATCATACAAGTATCTCTACAACTCCAAACTCATGCATTATAGAAAAACGGGATTAAGAACACACTTTCCTGGACTAATTCGACCTCGATTCGACTTGGTCCCCTGGTCGAATTGACATGCTCCAGGTCGAATCAATACACTGTAAGATTCAGATCACCGATTCGACCTCGATTCGACTTGTACTGCTGGTCGAATTGAAGCAGTCATGGCAGAATCGGCTTACTAGATGATTTCACATTCCGATTCGACCTCGATTCGACCTAGACCTCTGGTCGATCGCCATGTCTCAGGTCAAATTGAGCTACTGGATAATTTTTGCCCCTTGATTCGACATGTAAGCGTGGATTTGACCATGCTCCCTGGTCGAATTGGCTCCTGACGCTCCAAAATCGAGTTTTCTTCATCCCCTACACACTTCAAGCTTAGAAACGAACATTAGGTACCAAAATAGAGCATAACTTCATCAAGAATCAATCATAAAACTTAACATTCATGACTAACTCCGCAACTTCACAAAATACGGAACAAAACACCAATAAACATTAGGCAAGTTACAAAAAATCGACACATATAAACTAGTTAAAGTTTAAAATATGCCGCAAAAAATTAACTCCCCTAACAAACGTTACAAAGAAAAGATTATACTATCGGTGCTCATTGAGGTAAGTACATCACATCCTCCCAAACTTAGTAGAAACTATAGTCGAAATTAAGTTTGTAAAGAGATGTAATTGCCGATAAGTAAGCACTTCAAATATAAAAATTTCTTACTCAAACAAAAGAAATAAAGCAATAAAATGGGAGGGAAAGCCCCCAACAGACGCTCTTGTTTAACGTCGGAGAGTCATGACGGAATACCGCTTTGAAGACTACTTGATCAGAGGACGGTCTTGTCGCATCCTCACCTTCAAATACTTTCTTTCTCGCTTTTTTTCGTCTACACTCAGCACTTCACCTTTCTTGGTAACAAGTATATGATCATGAGAATTACCTTCATCCCATGGCCATCTAGACTCCTCCGGGTCAATCTTCCACTTGAATTCCAAATCACCTATTGTATCTTTTTCATTGTCACCAAGATAAGCATACTTCAAGTGTTCCGGTAACAGTTTCAGCTCCTCTTTCTTTTCTTCCATCGGAGTGCTCTCTCTATCCAATGGCAAGTACTTTCTAGTCCACTTCACTTCTTCAACCTTAGCTTTCTCCAATTCATACCTGTCATCACCCAAAGCAAGTAAGTTCTCAAGATATTCAATAAATTCCTCATTAGAAAGACCATCAAGCTCCATAGTGGGATAAGTAGGAGACTCCATCAAACATGTCTCAAGAGGGTCCTTAGACAGGATCAAGGACATATCTTCCTTCACAATCTCCTCTACCACATCAATACTATGACATTGTGACTCCATGGGCATCTTCATTGCTTTGTCAAGGTTGAATAGAACCTCTTCTTTATCCATCTGCAACCTTAACTCCCCCTTTCGAACATCAATCATGGCCCCAGCAGTAGCAAAGAAAGGTCTTCCCAAGATAAGAGGGATATTATTCTTGTCATCTTTCATATCAGGTACAAGAAAATCTACAGGAAAGACTAGTTTCTCCACTTTAACAAGAACGCCTTCAATGATACCTTTTAGAAACGTCATCGATCTGTCCGCTAATTGTAGAGCAACTGTTATAGGAGATAACTCTCCCAAACCAAGCCTTTGAAAGATAGACAATGGCATCAAATTGATGCTTGCCTCAAGATTGCACAAGGCTCGTCGTGCTGGCCCTTTTCCAATCTCACACAAGATAGTGAAACTTCCCAGATCCTTCATCTTCTATGGCAGCTTCCTTTGGATGATCGAGCTGCAATTTTCAGACAAGTTCACCATCTCAACTCCGTTCAAGCTTCTCTTCTTTAGCAATATATCCTTAAGGAATCGGGCAAAGTACGACATCTCTAATATAGCCTCAGAGAAAGGAATACTCAAGCTTATCTTATTTATGATATATGAAAACCTCTTGAACTTTTCTTCCAAACCCTTCTTAACCAGCTTATAAGGAAATGTCGGAGGTATCTTTGTTTTGGGAATACCCCATTCATCACGCTCGACCTTCTCCACTTTATTCTTCTCGGCTCTCAACCTCTTGGCTCTTTCCCACTTCTTCTCTGCTACAATTTCAGTATTTTGCTCATTCGGACCCAATGGAGTAATGTTCACATCACGAGGAGTGTCCGGTAAAGAAATATGTGCGGAACAAGACAATTCGACCTTGATCAGGTATTCTAGTCGAATTGGGTATGTAGTGGTCGAATTGATCACTTGGAACACGGTTCTCACCCTGTATCTCCGATTCGACCTAGATTCGACCTGAAGGTCTGGTCAAATCAAAGTTCCCCTGGTCGAATCGACTCACTGTATGATATTTGCCCTCCAATTCGACCTGGATTCGTCCTGAAGGTCTGGTCGAATCAATAGGCTGCTAGTCGAATTGGGCTTCTGATAAAACAGAGTCCTCTGGACGGGTGGATTTGACCTAGATTCGACCTAAGGGCCAGGTCGAATCAACTTGATATTTGTCGAATCGTGCTTCTGATAGAATAGAGTGTTCTAGATGGGTTGATTCGACATGGATTCGACCTGAGGGCCAGGTCGAATCGACTAGATGTTGGTCGAATCGAGGCTCTTTTGCTTCCAGATCACGTCCAGTAGGCCAATTCGACCTCTCTTGTTGGATTCGACCTGTGGTGTAGGTCGAATTGAGCTCTTGACATCTCCAATTTTGATTTCAGCCTTATCAGTCCCTCGTACTATGTTCCAGACCTCAATGTAATGGCGTTGCAGGACTTTGGATTCTCAATACTTTGAGACGGGAGCTTCTCTTTCTCAATAGTTTGAGAGAGCTTGTTAATGCTTCCTACCATCTCCCCCATCAACAATGTAAGGTCCTTCACTTGTCTTGATAAATCCTATAGTTTGCATCAATCTTCTTCTCTAATTTGGCCTCAAGACGATCCAATCTAGCATCATTCCTAGCCATGTACCTATTCATCGTATCCTCAAAACCAGGCTTCCTTTCTACCACTTTCGCACCCGGATCAACACCAATCGGAGGTTGAACTGCATTGTTAGGATTGCTTCATGAAAACTCCAGCCTCCTAGGCTGTTGATAATTACCCGGGGGTCCACAATTGTTGTAGTTCCCTTGGTAATTCCGGTTCCCATGATTTTGAAACCTTGTTCCTTGAATACTTTGGCCCATAGCATAGTTTGCTTCTTCCATATCCTCTTGGATCATTCCATCATTCATAACTTCCTGCTGCATGATAGGTACGTGCTGAGATATATTGCTGATTTGCTTTTGTTGCGACTCAAGTAGCTTGTTGATATTCAACAAGCTAGAGACGATCTCATCTTCTCTAATTATTTTCACCATAGCATGTTCAACCTTAGCCACTTTTCCAAGGACGTAAGCACCTCTCACTCTATCAGTTGGCCAATCTCTTGAGTTCATCAAAATATCTTCAAAAAGTTTCTCGGCCTCTACGGATGACTTAGTAAGCAATGCTCTATTAGAAGAAGCATCCAATAATACATGTGAATCACAGTCCAATCTATTATAGAATATGCTGATATATTGAGCTTTAGATAGCCCATGTCGAGGACACTTACGAAGCATATTCTTGAATCTGTCTCACGCTTCATGAAACTTCTTTCCACTACCGATAGCAAATTGGTTAATGTCTTGCTTCATCTTGAACACCTTTGAAGGTGGAATGTATCTCTCCAAGAACTTAAACTTCAATTGCTCCCAAGTAGTGCATTCAGCTGTATTAATAGTGTCGTACCAATCTCTGGCCTTTTCAGTAAGAGAGAATTTAAACAAGAGGATCTTCCTAGCATCTTCATGTTCTCCTGCGTCTTTTTGAGTACATGCATAGCCCAAGAACTTGTTTAGATTCTGCTGTGGATCCTCGAACGTCCCTCCTGCAAAGGAGTTACTTTCTATCATGCTAATAAGAGTGGGGTAAAGATCAAAGTCCGCATTGGCCCCCCTTGCTCCTAGAAGCCCAAAGTGTCCAGCCCCGTTATTCTTGAAGACTTCACGAATGGCCATATTATCTGGATTGGCCCTTTCGTTGGCCATGACGACTTCTTCTGCTTTTGCTGTCAAATCAACCACAGTTTCAGTCGCTTCCGAGTTCGGTTCGTCCAATTCAACTCCAAAATTCAGAGCTGTAGTTGGTTCTTCTTTTTTATTCTTAATCTTCTTCTTCATCCTCGATGATGCTCCGATCTCAGGATTATATGGTTCTATTCACCTTTCTTTGATCTCGTGAGCATACACCTGAAAAGAATAAGAGTTAAAATAGTAAAAGAAGAAAAATAGTCCTAATAAACTAGAAATAACAAAAAGATATTTTAAGCCGTCCCCGACAGCGGCGCCAGAAACTTGATAGGCATTTTCTCAATACACAATTAATCCCCAAGTATGAAGGATATCAATTGTAGTTTCGAAGGTGACCAAGTTATATATTAAACCCAAGGGACGGATAAATATCAATTTAATTATACTCTAGTAAACTAAGACTATGTTGGAAATTATATTGGTTGTGATTTTGTAATTAAGTAACAAAAGTAATTAAAATAACAAGTAAATATAACAAGAAGAAGAGATAAGTGAGTTCTGATCAAGTAAGATAGTAGGTAGTTCGTCAGGTCATCCAGCTCCACTTATTAATTCATCTTCCATATGACGGTATCCGACTCTGCCTTGTAGTTTATGGACGCATCACTAAACCATGCAAATTCACACTATAGACACAAATAAATATGCGTATGACACGTGTGAATATCCTCAGAGCAAAAGATATAATGCACCCCACTTTCTAGGTACAATCATAATCAATTATTTCCTATGCACTTACTACTCTAACCCGATTTGATCTCCTTTAAAGGTACTATGAAATTATACTCTTTATCCTATTTATTAACCCGAATATGATTCAATTAACAAGTATTCATATAAGGTAGTTCTAATAAGACTTCGGAATCCCTTCACTTAGAATTATAACAATAAACCCTGCTCAGCAGTGAACGCACTCAACCAATAACTAAGTTATGTATTCAGACTCTACAAAACAATTATTGATGCACAAAACGACTGTGAGTATGGATTAAAAATGCGCAATCTTATATAAAATAAACCACAAGTAGTGTTGTACGGAGTTTACACACGAAAGATAAATTAACTCATGAAACATTCATAAGCCTAGAACTACCGAAGCGGCTCTAGCCCATGATTGATCTAGGAACAATCATGGTTAGTTGGACCGATCTTACTTGAATCTCCAGCGGAACTCTATCACAGCCCCTCCGGATGATGGAAGATCGCTCACTTTCCAACTCTACGTCTCCACGTATTGGTTCTTCACTGTATCTAGATCCTTGAATTCTCTTTTGATGCTGCATAAGCCTTCTTTTATACTTGTAATCATGTCTATTGGGCTTGGCATGGCTTTTAAGTGATTACACGCATTAACGGTGTAAAAATACGGATATGGTAAGTTCCCGAGCATCGATTCGACCTCAACAATAGGTCGAATTGACCACCACAAGTCGAATCGGAAGTCGAATTAGCCTACTGTAAGTCCCAGGCATTCGATTCGACTAACTGCCCTGGTCGAATCGATGCGACAAGGTCAAATCAGCCTCCAAGCTAATCGATTCGACCTCGATTTGACCTGATGCCCAGGTCGAATCCCCCTGTCCTGGTCGAATCCGCCTTCTGTACAAGTTGTGTTGCTAATTCGACCTGAAGGGCAGGTCAAATTGACCTCCTTCAGGTTGAATCGCACTCCTGCTTAGCCCAAACGGATGGCTTTGACTTCCTTTCTTCAGTATTCAACACTTCCACTCTGATATCCTTCGAAAAACCACTCAAATAGCTCCAACAACACCTGATTCATGCCTTTTCACAATATTTATCGGTTTACAACTGATTTCAACCTTCAAACACTCCAATATAGCACAAATCCAGGCTCAAGATTCGTGAATTAACACACTCATCACACCCACTAATATAATTAAAATATGGGACTCACACTCCCACTAATACAACTACCCACCACACATTAAATAATATACGTGCCAAAAAGCAAAAGCACTCTTAGTGAGGGATGGAGGGAGTACTTATTTTTATCTCACGCAAAAAATTTAGCGGTCATTTGTTTTTCGAATGCTTGTTTTTTTATAACTTATAGATGCACATCTTCAATTGATTAGGGATGCCATTTGTTTTCGAATGCTTGTTTTCTTATAACTTATGGATGCACATATTCAAGTGATTAGGGATGTCAACAAATATTTTCTCAAGACCTTCAATGAATCTACTATTTTGTAGTACAATTTCGAGAGAAAAGAAATAAGGAAAGAATGTTGACGTTTGTTTTTGGAAAATGTATTATATGGTTAATATAAATTCTAAAGTTCAGAATGACAAAGGACGACATAGTAATAGAGCTCCGATCGTCGTTGAATTCACCTAGATTTTAGGTTGTTTTGTGTTTGTTTTGTTTGTTTTCGTGTTGTGTTTCGTTTCTTATGTGGTAAAAAGGTGAAAAATATGCTTCTAAAGTCAAAATATGCACATACAGGTGTAACGGTGCAGAAAATGACTAAAAACGAAGAAAATAGTGCAAAACATTGAAGAATAGTAAACTGACACAAAAATTCGACCAGCATCATAAATTTTCAATCGAATTTTTTTACAGAAACAGGGAAAAACAGAGCAACGGAGGCTGCGCAAACTGATAGAAAAATTTGATTAACAGCAGACAAATTTGGTCGAATTTTTCTGCAGACTGGCAATCTGCAGAAAAATTCGACGTCCCTCACAAAAATTTGGTTGAATTTTTTTGAAAGTAGCCACCTGTCCAGAAAATCAGATTTAATCCCCATTTTGGCTGCTTTTTCTCCAAGTTTGGATTGGAGAATTAACCCTAGCCCGCATTTTCATGAAAGACACATACTACACACCATTTTCCACACACACTTCCATCTCCACCCAAATTTCACTCCATTTTGTATCATTTTTCACATCTTCAACCATGAATCTTCACTTTTCTCATCCACCCATCACATATGTAATGAGTATTGAGGCACATGGAGAAAGGATTGCATCTTGAAGGGGAGAATCAACCCAAGTTCCAAATAGGGGAGATCTTATTTTTAATTTGTATTTTCTTAGTTTTTATTTCAACAATGGATATTTATAAGTATTGTATTGATGTTTTCATGATGTTTGTTGTTGGCTAGACCTCTTGTGAGGCTAGCCACTTGATGGATTAGGGATCTATGGATTTTTTAAATTTTAGATGGTTAATTTGATGTGATTTTTGGAATTTCTTACATGATCTATGATTTACTTGATTTGTATATATGTGTCGTTGAATTCTCTCTTTATAATATTAGGATGGTCATTCCAATATTGTGATTAGGATTTTGATTGAATCATGTTATAATATGAATTTTGTATATTAGTGTGTGAGGCATGTGGCCACATCTTTATATATTTAGAATATTCATGTGGGAACACTTAATTGGTTTATCATATTTGGTTGATTAATTGAGTGAGGAGACTAATCTTATTATCATAGTACCTTCTAAGGGAATTGAGAGTGAGATTCAATCTTTTGTGCTTGAAACTTGTATCGAGTTGAGAACTTAATCACCTTAGCCAAAGGGATTAAGGGACTATTTGTGATTGCTTCTATTTCAATGATTACTGATATTTGTCATTTAAATTTAACAATTCCATGTTGTGTCCTTAATCTTGAATGTGGTTAGCCTTACTCATCTTTAGATTGTTCTACATCCATTTCATTTTCATTGTGGTTACTTGACACAAAATTTGATCATCTTTAGTTGTTAATTGTTTCTACTTGCTACTTGATTAGATAATTTGCAGTTAAATTGCTCTTTTCAATTTTCAAAACTCAAAATCCGATCACTCCTATAAGGTATGATTGAAAACAAATATGGATACACTCTAAATTTAAATCTCCCTTGGTTCGATATTTAAACTTGGTCACTCACTACAAACGATAACGCTTACTCTTGTCAATTTAAACCCAAAATTGAGTCTAAGTTCAAGCTCAATACTCGTGTTTAGATTTGGATTAGGATAAAGGATGAGTAAATTGATCGACATGTTTTTAAAGATTGGGAGTTCAATTCACAAGTACTTCTTCAGTATTGAATATTATATGGTATTATTAATTGCCTTGATGTGCTATATTGATATTTTCGTATAACTTTCTCGTGTATTTCTTGTACCTATTATAATGAATGAATAAAATAATTTTTACTGTTAAAAAAAAAGTCCATCTCTCTAGAGCATTATAAATTATATTCCGTTACTTTAATATGTATATATTAATTTTTTTTTAAATGTATAAGTAAGTATTAAGGAATATAGTAATTTAATATTGTGGGTTGGATTGAGGTATATAATATATTCGTTAATAGTAAAATGGAATAAGTTTTCAATTGTTGTGCAAGTCCCAAATGTAGAGGGGTATAAATTTAAGGCAAAATCTATTGTACAAGTGGGTGCCTTACCAACAGGGTCAACCATACCCAAATGACCCAACATATATAAATAAATTAAAACCCTAAATTCATTATCTCCTCTTCCTACGGCTGCTCCCCACCTTCTCTTCTTTATTCTCTCCTTCGTTCAAACCTCTCCCTCTCTCCCTCTCCATTCTCTTTCTCTCTTCACCATTCTTAGACTACCAAATTCACATAATTACAGAAGTCGAAGGCACCTGAGCAGTGACCAGACAGCGTCGATTGAGGTGGAATCAGCTGTTGAAGTCGTCAAGTAATACGGTGCCAATTGAGGTGGAATTAGCGGTGGAAGTCGTCACCACTTTCACCGCTTCGATATGGCCTCCGTCGAGAAAGACTTTTCTCTCACCCCTTTCTTGGTCAATGGTCAGAAATTTCTATCTTTTCTGGTTTATTGGATTAGTTTTCGCAATTATGATTATTGATCCATCAATTGACCTTCCCTTGCAGATGCTTGCCATTATGATTATTGATCATTTTAATCATCAATTGACCTTCCTTTGCGATGCTCCTAGAATATCTTAAAGCTGTTTGATTTCTACACCAAAGATTTATTGTTCGTAATTGATGATATAACAAAGGAGTATGCTATTGGAGATAACTGTTTGTTTATTAATATATACTTTTTAAACCTAAAGTGTATTTGTTGTATTGAACAAGTGTATAACGCTTTATAAAAAAGTAGTGTAATTGATGAACAGTTTCACTATATTCATAATGAGAATATGAGAATTATATTAAAGAAATTATTGATTTTAACTTATGTTTTATACTTCAGTGTATAAATTTTATTAAACAAGTGTATTAATTATACAAAATCTTAGAATGAAAGAAGGAAATATTGCAGTGGTGTTCTTGATAGGCGTTTTCTCAACACACAATTAATCCCCAAGTATGAAGGATATCAATTGTAGTTTCGAAGGTGACCAAGTTATATATCGAACCCAAGAGACGGATAAATATCAATTTAATTATGTTATAGTAAACTAAGACTATGTTGGAATTATAATGGTTGTGATTTGAAGAGTAAGTAACAACTAATAATTAAGATAACAAGTAAAAATAACATGAAGAAGGGATAGTAGGTTGTGATCAAGTAAGATAGTAGGTAGTTCGTCAGGTAATCCAGTTCCACTTATTAATTCATACTTTTATGTGACGGTGTCCGACTCTGCCTTGTGGTTTATGGACGCATCACTAAACCATGCAAATCTACTCAATAGACACAAGTAAATGTGCGTATGACACGTGTGAATATCCTCGGAGTAAGATGTATACTTTACCCCCCTTTCTATGTACTATCATAATCAATTATTTCCCGTGCACTTAGTACTCTAACCAAATTTGATCTCCCTTTAGAAGTACTATAAAGTTATACTCTTTATCCTACTTATTAACCCGAATAAGATTCGATTAATAAGTATTCATATAAGATAGTTCTAATAAGACTTCAGAATTCCTTCACTTAGAATTATAATAATAAACCCTGCTCAGCAGTGAACACACTCAACTAATAACCAAGTTATATATTCAGACTCTACACAACAATTATTGATGCATAAAATGACCGTGAGTATGGATTAAAAACGTGTAATCTTATATAAAATAAACCACAAGTAGTGTTGTACGAAGTTTACACACGAAAGATAAATTAACTCATGAAACCTTCATAACACTAGAACTACCGAAGCGGCTCTAGCCCATGATTGATCTAGGAACAATCATGGTTAGTTGGACCGATCTTACTTGAATCTCCAGCGGAACTCTGTCACAGCCCCTCTGGATGATGGAAGATCGCTCTCCTCCCAACTCTACGTCTCCATGTATTGGTTCTTCAATTTATCTAGATCCTTGAATTCTCTTTTAATGCTGCATAAGCCTTCTTTTATACTTGTAATCACGTCTACTGGGCTTGGCATGGGCTTTTTAAGTGATCACACGCATTGACGGTGTAAAAATATAGATATGGTAAGTTCTCGAGCATCTATTCGACCTCAACAACAGGTCGAATTGACCACCACAAGTCGAATCAGAAGTCAAATCAGCCTACAGTATGTCCCAGGCGTTCAATTTGACCAACTACCCTGGTCGAATCAATGCGACGAGGTTGAATCGGCCTCTCAGCCAATCGATTCGACCTGATGCCCAGGTCGAATCCCCCTGTTGTGGTCGAATCTGCCTTCTGTACAAGTTATGTTGCCAATTCGACCTGAAGGGCAGGTTGAATTGACCTTCTTCTGGTCGAATCACACTCCTGCTTTGCCCAAACGGATGGCTTCGACTTCCTTTCTTCAGTATTCAATACTTCCACTCTGATATCCTTCGAAAACCACTCAAATAGCTCCAACAATACCTGATTCATGCCTTTACACAATATTTATCGATTTACAACCGATTTCAACCTTCAAACACTCCAATATAGCACAAATCCAGGCGCAAGATTCATGAATTAACACACTCATCAGACCCCCAAACTTACATGTTGCTCGTCCCGAGGCAACGCAATCAAACCAAGGAGTCGTGTATAATTCACGAGATCACCAAGTACAACACATTTTACACATGCAATTCCATCAAATTAAAATAAGTATTTCCTGCATCATACATATCATTCATGTAAAATATCGCCCAATCATATTACCATTCGGAGTACTAAGTCATCTAGCTCACAAGTTAAGTGTTTACTCTCTCACTCAAGTGCTAATTGCACTTAATTGGTTAGTGTATACGACCATACTCAATCCAGGCAATGGTCTCAAAAATCAACACAATCAACTAATTACTAGAATCACAAAGGACATGTCTTTGGGTTGTAATGTTGGCTCTTTGGAAAGGGTAGGAAAATTTAGATAAGTGACTCAAACACTAGTAGAGAGTTACCTTGGAGGTTCTCGCTTTCTTCATTAGGCTATATATATCCTCCTCCAATTTCTTCTCTTGCACTTGCAATTTTTTAATTTTCTTTTCTTCCTTGCATCAACATCATTCTTCTTTTGATAACTCGGGTACCGGTTGTAGCACTACCCTTTTTAAACAGCAATTGGGGTACCAGTTTCAGGCACTACCCCTAGACAAGATTTAACCATACACTTCTTTTACTTTACTCAACCATATTCTATCATCCTTCTTCTTCTTGCAACACTTATTCACCTCAACTCTCTACCAATGAATAGGGTATTTAACAAAGCTCAAGTAAATGTTAAATAAGGTTCTTTTATTTGGCTTACTAAAGAAAAAACTTTTAAAGGCTCAAACGGGGCTACCAAAGGTATACATATTCAACGGGAAAGGTAAAATTTGGCTAAGTAACTCAATTAATCAAGAATGGCCTAAGATCATGTTCTAGCAATTCACCCATTGTAAGTCTCACACAAGACTCCAAGCCAAGTTCTAAAATACGTTCATATGAATGATTCTCTTAAGAATAAACGATCATGATCAAGCATGATTAAAAGGCTCAAATCCTCACATAGGTAATAGAATCCTAAGTACTCCTCATAGCACATAATCAAGATCAATTTCACAAGAACTCTACATACTTATCAAATTATATATACTTCTCATCAATGAAAATTAACACATGAAGATATGAATGCACAAAACCAAAAACCCATACATCATAGTCAAGCATAGCATCATCATCTTGATACCTTGTTCGTGCTATCTTCTCAGAAACTTCAGCCCATTTCTCCTTTATTGTGCAAAGTGATCGAATGGGTATAAAAATTGGGGTTAAGAACACACTTACCTGGCCCAATTCAACCTTGATTCGACCTGCCTACGAGGTCGGATTAACTTTATCCTGGTCGAATTGACCTTCTGGACAACTTTCAGCTTCAATTCGACCTCGATTCGACTTGGTCCCCGGGTCGAATTGACATGCTCCAGGTCGAATCGACACACTGTAAGATTCAGGTCCTCAATTTGACCTCAATTCAACCTGAGCTGCTGGTCGAATTGAAACAGTCGTGGTCGAATTGGCTCACTGGAAGATTTCGCATTCCGATTCGACCTCGATTCGACTTTGGCCTCAGGTCGAATCGCCATGCCTCGGGTCGAATTGAGCTACTGGACAATTTTTGCCCCTTGATTCGACCTGTAAGCATGGATTCGACCATGCTCCCTGGTCGAATTGGCTCTCTGATGCTCTAAAATCGAGTTTTCTTCATCCTCTACATACTTCAAGCTTAGAAACGAACATTAGGTACCAAAATAGAGCATAACTTCATCAAATATCAATCATAAAACTTAACATTCATGAGTAACTCCGCAACTTCACAAAATGTGAATATCCTCGAAGCAAGATGTATACTTTACCCCCCTTTCTAGGTACTATCATAATCAATTATTTCCCGTGCACTTAGTACTCTAACCCGATTTGATCTCCCTTTATAGGTACTATAAAGTTATACTCTTTATCCTACTTATTAACCCGAATAAGATTCAATTAATAAGTATTCATATAAGATAGTTCTAATAAGACTTCGGAATCCCTTCACTTAGAATTATAATAATAAACCCTGCTCAGCAGTGAACGCACTCAACCAATAACCAAGTTATGTATTCAGACTCTACACAACAATTATTGATACACAAAATGACCGTGAGTATGGATTAAAAACGCGCAATCTTATATAAAATAAACCACAAGTTGTGTTGTACGGAGTTTACACACGAAAGACAAATTAACTCATGAAACCTTCATAACCCTAGAACTACCAAAGCTGCTCTAGCCCATGATTAATCTAGGAACAATCATGGTTAGTTGGACCGATCTTACTTGAATCTCCAGTGGAACTCTGTCACATCCCCTCCGGATGATGAAAGATCGCTCTCCTCCCAACTCTACGTCTCCATGTATTGGTTCTTCAATGTATCTAGATCCTTGAATTCTCTTTTGATGCTGCATAAGCCTTCTTTTATACTTGTAATCACGTCTAATGGGCTTGGCATGGACTTTTTAAGTGATCACACGTATTGACGGTGTAAAAATACATATATGGTAAGTTCTCGAGCATTGATTCGACCTCAACAACAGGTCGAATTGACCATCACAAGTCGAATCAGCCTACTGTAAGTCCTAGGCGTTCGATTTGACCAACTGCCCTGGTCGAATCGACGCGACGAGGTCGAATCGGCCTCCCAGCCAATCGATTCGACCTCGATTCGACCTGATGCCCAGGTCGAATCCCCCTGTCGTGGTCGAATCCGCCTTCTATACAAGTTGTGTTGCCAATTCGACCTGAAGGGTAGGTTGAATTGACCTCCTTCAGGTCGAATCGCACTCCTGCTTCGCCCAAACGGATGGCTTCGACTTTCTTTCTTCAGTATTCAACACTTCCACTCCGATATCCTTCGAAAAACCACTCAAATAGCTTCAACAACACCTGATTCATGCCTTTTCACAATATTTATTGGTTTACAACTGATTTCAACCTTCAAACACTCCAATATAGCACAAATCCAGGCACAAGATTCGTGAATTAACACACTCATCAGTTCTCTGGATTGAAGGGAGAGACAAAGAGACAAGCATGAGAAGATGAGGAAAAATGACTCATTTTATATATATATACATGACTCATTTTATATATATACATGACTCATTTTGTAAAATGAAACTTAAATTGTTAGTGTATATGTTTTATAAAGTAAATGTATTAAACATATAAGGTAAATGTATTATTTTTGTAAAATAAATTTTAAATTGTTAGTGTATATGTTTTATAAAGTAAATGTATTAAACATATAAAGTAAATGTATTAATTTTTATTTTTAAATGTATTTATTATTTTGATTACTTAAAAAGAAATAAAGTTAATGTATTAACTTTAATTCATTATTGTATATGTTAAATAAAGTAAATGTATCTTTTTATTCTTTAATGTATTTATTATTTTTGCACTTAAAAATGATTTTATATTGAATTAATCCTTGATACACACTAAAATTAAATATATTAGTTATAATAATCAATTAAAAATTTTCAATTACTTAATAATAGTATTACTTTATTCATTTTAATTTTATATATTAGTATAAAAGTAATCATACATTATCGAGAACAAAAATATACATTAATAAATAAAAATTAATACAACTATTTAAAAAATAACACAGTTTAATATAAGAGATACTAAATTAACATAATTTCAAAAAGTATAATCAAAATCATTTCCAGAAATTTGGAATAATGTGAAAGGTATCAGATGCCAAAAACAATACAATCTCAAGATTATAATCAAATCAATTCTAAAAATTTAGCCTAACACGAAGGATAACACGTTGCAACCACAATACACGCCGTTGTTCAAGATCTAGCGACCGGCCTTGCTGGAGTGGAGACAGTGGCGGGGAAGCGGATTGAGAATAGCATAGGCGGATGAAGCGAAGAAATTAAGGCGGAGCAGTAGCAGCGGAGGTGGCGGATTGAAAACATCAGATAAGGAGGCGGTGGATTGAATATAGCAGAGATGAGAGAGTTTGTAGGAAGGAGATGAGGGATTGAGGAAGAATGCAGAAGGGGATGGAGAGAAAATGATCTAATTTCTAAATATTTAAATGATCCATTAAGAAATGGGTTGGACTTTTTGACCCGATGTTTGTAAACAATTGTGACTAACTCTAAATTTTTTTCTCTCATTCGAATTATCAACCACTAATAAACCATCTCAATGATTCAGCATAAAGCTGGATCGGTTTTCACTTTGTCCTACTAATTTGTTTTATTGACTCAAACAACAACACTAATTACTACACTTGCACATGAACTACAACTGCCATAATTTCAAGATCTTAATTGTTAGAGACAGTAAAGCTGTAAAAGCTGTGGTTGAAAAGGGTTGAAGAAAGATTGGCAGAAATGGGTCACACCAAGACAAAAGCATTCAAACTGCAGTCAATTCCCAGTGATAAATCACTCAAAGACCAAAGCTTTGAAATGATACATCAATCACTGCTAAACAAACATGATTAATTCCACATAACAATAGAGGGATTCCCATGAGAATGAAGATACACTATAATATACTCCACATACATATATATAATTTATATAACAACAATTGCCACTGCAATTCATTTAACCTTTTTTTTCCTTTTAAATTAAAATGACAAATAAACATAAGCAGATCTAACCTAAATACTGACAACATAAGATTTATGAAGAAAATGGTACACATCTCGATTATTGAAAGACGGAAAGATGAGCTCGAGCAGTAGTACTGCATGCTAATTAACCTTCAGCTGGTGGCGGAGGAGGCGACATGGCGGAGGCGTGCAGTGGCGGCGGGCGCTTTCTCTTCTTCTTCTCGTAGCTGATCCCCCTAGCCTTGGACTGCAAATCACGGACGTCGCGGAGGTAGAGACGAACAGCACGTGCTCCGAAAGGGTTCGTCTCCGGCTTCCCTCCGTTTTCCTCGTAGGCGGCGCGTAGGCGTCCGATGAGGGCGTCGAGGCTCCCCCAGGCCTGGCGGAGCGGGCAGGGGCACGGCGCCGGCGGGTTGGGGTGGCCGTAGAACGGGCAGACCGACGTGTGGACTTTGGTTTTTCCGAACTGGTCGAGGTAGCGGAGGAACTCGAGCACGTGAGCGCCGCTGCACCGGCTGAGGGAGAGCGGCGGCCGGTGGTTCCTTAAGTACTGGCCGAAGGTGTTCCAGTCGCGGCGTTTCTGGTTCTCGTAGCGGCTGAGGGTTGCGCCGGAGGAGGATGTCCCGGCGGAGGAGGAGGTGTTCCCGGTGTTGATGCTGCTGTTCTCCGAGTTGGAGCTTTCCACATCTGGAAACGATGATGAATCCATCAATAGTCGTATGAATTTTCCACAAATTATTTTGGGATAGTGTAGTGTTTTAGGGGTTTTAGGGTTTGAGATTTGAAGATGAAGAATTCAGTGGTTTTTAGCTAAGTGAAGAGCTCACATCATAAATTTATAGAAGGGATTGTGATTTGATGTGATTTAATGAAAGGAAATGAGAAATCAAACACACAATCACAAGAGAATGCACCAAAAAGGGAATAAGAAAAGCATGGTTTCTTGATTGATGTATGGAGGGATTGCCATTTTCTCTAGAATTGGAGAGAGACTAAATAGAGAGATGATGAGACTGATGGATAGATGGATGGATGAGAGGGGAAAAGGAATTGATAAAGAAGATTACTGTTGCAACTTTTTTTTTCTTTTTCAATTTAACTTTTTATATATATAAATGAAGATGTATTACCAAATAAATCAAAACCTAGGAAAGAATTAGTGAATTATTGTGGATTTGTGTTTTCCTAACAAAAGAGGAAACAACAGAGATCTTATTCCTTAATGAAGTGTTAGTCCTACTTAAAATAGATACTGTTTAGGGGTTCTGTTGTGTGGAAATGGAAACAGGTAAGAGTAGGTTAAGATGGAGACAGAAGGGAAAAGGTTGAAAGATGGGATAGTAATAAAGGTAAGATCATGACTGTTTCTTTAACATAATTAACCGGCAATATACAACGTTGTACTCCGGACTCCCATACGTCTCTATATTTACACAAACACAAACAAAGAAAAATAAACAAAAGAAAAGAAAAAAATTAATTACTCAAATACATAACCTCTCAATACTTCTTATGCTACGCACAAACACTAACGTTTACTTTTTGCACGAATATTAAAGAATATAGTACTCTATCGTTTTACTTTAGTTTCTATCCTCACTTCGTCACGTAGATTAAGAATAGTGATAACTTTTATAGGTATTATGATATTTTTTCTAATAAATACTCTTTTCATCCTTATTATTTTTCATTGTTACTGTAGACACGGAGTTTAAAAAAGGTTATTTTTTTACAAGCTTTATTGACTTTTGTAGGGTAATGTAGTATTTTTAAATAATAGATAAATTATAAAGTATGTCATGTGTGTCAGGTGAGAGTGATAAATTTGTAAGTAATGTAATTATTGGAATAATTGTTGGAGACTCAAATGATGGATATGCAAGTATGATAACTTATATGCTATTCTATATCTCCATAAATCTAGGAACTTTTGCTTGCATTGTATTATTTGGTCTACGTACCGGAACTGATAACATTCAAGATTATGCGGGCCATGGAAACAAAGAGAAGATGTGTACGAATGAGATATCCAGCAACAAGAAGAAGGAAAATGATTGAATAGAGGAACTCTCGAACATTTGGTGATCTCTGTTGGTAGAAGATTGAATTGGATGAGTGGCGTGAGTGAAGAGTGAATTAGTAGGGTAGGAAATATGGAGAAGGGAGGATGGTTGATAGACTTAGTGGGTGGAGAGAAAGAACTAATGTATTATTCTTTCTACTAAATTACATTGAGATGTCTTATATATAGTAGGGAGATGAAGCTTCTCAAGGCTTCTATCATATTCATGCCTATTCTATTTTTTTATTTTGAGTATGTGTAGTAATATCTAGATTATTCTTTTTAATCACATGCTAGTTACCTTTCCTTTTCTACTCTTTGCTAGAGATTTCTAGAAGTTTGTGGAATAAGCATCAACTTTTATCAATCTCAGATGTGTCGATGGTGACTCATTATTTCGATGAATCGTTTCTTCGGAATTATTTTTTTGACAAGCTTTATTGACTTTTGTAGGGTAATATAGTATTTTTAGGTAATATAGTATTTTTAAGTAAGATAAACTTTTTAGGGTTGAGAATTGATGTGATGTTTTCTTTTTTGGGTGGGGAAGTTTAATGTGGAACGGATGAAAATGAAAAATGTTAAATTTAACTTTGGATGGTGTGTTAAGTAGGGGTAGTTTTTTTTGTGAATAAAATATATGGGAAATGAAGATTTTATTTATTTATTTATTATTTATTTATTTTACTTTCTTTAAGAAAAATGTAAACTTTTGTGTGATAACCCAAAATGGAAAGTGTGCAATCTAAAAGGAGACGGAGGGCATATTTTAATGTATAGTGAGGTGAGAAATATAATATTTTAATGTATACTCTCTCCGTCCAGCGTTAAGGTTTACATTTTTTATTTTGGGTTGTCTCACGTTAAGGTTTTTTTTTTTTTGTCAAGTTAGGCCCACACAAAATAATTTATTATTCAATGTAGGCTCACACACAACACTAATATAACTACCCACTTTACATTAAATTATTTCTCTCACCTCACTACACATTAAATATTACATTTCTTAATCTCCGCACAAAAAACAAATATTAATGTTAACGTAAGACGGATGAAATAATAGGTAGTTGCATTAGTATTGTGTGTGGGCTTCATAGAAATATATTAGTTTTCTATGTAGTTCATTTACTATAAAAGAAAATGTATATAAGGCAAAAACTTGTGTGCCCCGTGGACAAACCGTGCCCATAGGAACACAAGAATTTAATATAAATTCTTGTGTTCCCATAGGGACACAAGAGGTTAACACTGTATATAAACCTTATGATAACACGCCCAAAATAAAAATCCATAAATGTTATAGTGGAATGGAGGTAGTACAATTTAATTTTAAATATATTATCTATTTACGATTCATATACTAATATTTTTTTATAATTAATTTATTACTATTATTTAAAATATACCAAACTTAAGAAAGAAAATCAATAAAGTAAATCATAAAGTTTAATTTTCTTAATACTCCATTCCTAAACAGATACGTCTCACGATGTTCTCTCACGTGAGACTAGTTTACACTTTTTAAATTATTTATTATTTGGCTATAAAATGTTATCACTTTTCATTTTTTTTATAAATTGTTTATAAAATAGCATTATCACTTTTTAGAGAGTGGACTAGGGTATTATCAGGAATACCAATTGAATTGGTACCCCCTTGGTCCCACTCTTCTTAATTAATTCCTGCTTCTTCATTAATATTTTTTTTATTTTATTTTTAAATTTATTATATTTAAATGACTATTATACCCTAAACCCTAAATCCTATGGATAAATTATACCATAAATCACAAGGGTAAAATTACAATTATACCCTAAACCCTAGGGAAAAATTATACCCTAAAGCATAAGGGTAAAATTATAATTATACCCTAAATCCTATGGATAAATTATACCCTAAACCACAAGGATAAAATTATAATTATACCCTTAAAATTAAATAAATAAAAAAAAGAAAAATAAACAAAAAATTAAAAAAGGAAAAAAAAAAAGAAAAATAAAAAACACACTGAAGGTGAAGGAAGGAGGTTGTAAATTTCAAAATTGGTACCCCTTCCCACCTTAGTCATTGTCCACTTTTTATTATTGAAGTTATCACTTTTTATCAATATCACGTAAGCCCTTACGTGAGACGATCTCATATAAATCTTTGTCAATCCTGTAAAAACAAGTATGCATACAAGAGTTAGACGGAGAGATTACAGCTATAATATGTTGGAATTCTATACTATAGAATTAGACTAATACTTTTCAATTAGAATAAAGTTTTCACATGTCTAGCTCATATGTGTTAGTCGAGTTTTATCATGCTATTTTGGTTAGTATTTCATACAATACATTATTGGATGTATGTCATGTATGAAGGAGAAAGAAACTATATATCCTTAAAAATAATATAAACCCTAGAAGTAATGACTTTTTTTCTTCATCTTATATATGTGTCAATATATATATAATCGGTGACAAATGAGATAACACATAAAAATGACACAGTGATTCTAATGGGAGAGTGAAAGTCTATGTATTTTTAAGTTTGATTTAATACCTTTTTGAGCGGTTTTTATGTCATATTTAGCATTAAAAGTCTTACTTTGCATATAATTGTGAAAAATATATATTTGAGGTTTTCTGTAGTGTTTTGAACAGAAATTGAGGGATAAATGATGAAGAAGAGAAGTTGGAATTTGTGTAGTCAAGATGGAGAAGAACTGGAGGCAAAAAATAGTTTAGACATTTTAATCGGCATTTTCCAAGCAATGCATCCAGATCCGATGAAATGCCGAGGAGAAACAAGAAGCGATCACTATAATTTGCAAGCCATCCAGCCAGATGAACTGACGAGCAGTCATGTAGAACAATAATACGGCCAACCATCCGAACAAGCGACACGCCGAGCAGCCTTCATCCGTCCGAATACAAGGATTCAAACACACATCCGAATAATAAATTAAGGAAATAGAAAGTTGGACATCTGGACGTGCAAAGAGCTATGCACATGCAATCTGCCAACAATTGAATGGAGCTCATTTAATCCGACACTGAGTAGGAAGAAAATAGGCTGCCAAGACAATCAATCCGGATGAGAAAGCAGTCGATCGAGTAACCTGCCAATGCAAACAATCCATGGATGGCCATCCAAGCGCCCTCATCTGATTGAATTTTTCTGAGTTTTTTATATGATTGGATATTCATAGAAGAGAGGTCATTTTGGTTTGTGAATCTCTTAAATCGGAGATTGAGTGAAGAAGTTATGCACAAAACCGTGAGTTCGGCAATTTATCATCAAATTTTTTTAAAATACACGGACATTACCCTCTATTTCCTATTTACTTAATTACTTGGAGTATAGCCCCCAGGGCATAGCTCAAGTGGTAGAGGGGAGGGTGGAAAGGCCTTCCAGCTGAGCTTGGTTGCTGCAGGGTGGGGGTTCGAATCCTGCCTTTGGCATGGATTTGGCCCCTTGCAAGCACAAGTTTAACAGTGAGCCCTCCCTATAAGCCACTTGAGGCACATCCTGCGATTTACCTCTTCCACCAATCCCCAGGGCAGGGGCGGTGGGGCCCCTAATGGTGGGGTACACCATTTTAATTACTTGGAGTATAAGTGATTTCCTTATCACATAAGCCTTTTATCTTCCATAATTATATTTTTCTTATTTTTCTAAGATCTCATACCTCCGGCTTATCTTATTCCCCTCTTTTATATATATATATATATATATATAATCCTCATGAACCACACACCATCACCACATCCCACTCAACTTTCACCATAATTTATTCACTGATGAGAGTGAAAATTAATAAGTGTGTTTTAGTGTCCAATTTAACACATTTTTTATGGGAATTATTATTATATATTAGCATAAATATCTTATATTCAATATATTTGAGAAAAAGGTACGTTTGAGGTATTTTATTATATTTTAGGTGGAAAAAGAATCAAAAGTGCAGAGTTGGAGAAAATGTGCAACTTGTGCAATAATGCTGAAAAACGCACATTCAACTTGTGTAATTTTTTTGTATTTGTGTGGAGTTTTGAACTGAAAGTGTGATACATGGTTGGAAAGCCACAGAAGAGAGAATCATTTAGGCATGAGGAACACCTCGATCGGAATTCAAACGAGAAAGTTATGATCAAAATTGTGATGTCTCTCAAGCTGATCCTACTCATCACGACTGTTCTATTTTTCATGGCTTGTTATACCTTCAAATGTTTTTTTTATAATTTCTTTATATGGATAGAAAATCTAGGAAGAGAGGATCGCGTGAGCACAAGAATCACTAAAATTGGAGTTTGAACGTGGAAGTTATGCGCGAAACGGTGACACTGCGCATGCAGTTCGACTGTAGTTTGACCAAATCTGTCGGATTTTTCATCCCCAATGTGTGTATTTTTGTGTTTTCCAAGAAAAAGCTCATCCAATGTCCATAAGGAGAGCTTACAAGTATAAAAGGGGATGTAGATCATACAAAAGAGGGACAACAACACAATCATCCTACACTCCACAAGGGGAGATCACCCCCCAACCATCATCCGCATCCTTTCCTCTATCCATCCATCACTTTGAAGATCCGTCTGTGGAATCAAGAGGAGAACCAAGAGGAGGATTCAAGACAGAGAAAGACGCGACGACTTCCGCATCTAGGATTTTATTCGTTTCCTAATTTATCTTGTATTTTTAGACATATGGGTAAGATTTATTCAACCCCCACGATTGTTCTTTGCAACATCATGGGTTAGAACCGTTTTGATAAATCTAGGATTTTGAAAGTTTTAAGAATTAATTAAACTATCTTGTGTGTCCTCCGTACAACACTACTTATGGATTTATTTTATATATGACTATGCGTTTTTAATCCATATTTAGAGTCGTTTTGTGCATCTTCAACTGTTATATAGAGTCTGAATATATATCATGGTTGTTGATTGAGCGCGTTCACTGCTGAACAGGGTTTTAGGTTATGATGACTCCGAAACTTCATTAGAACTATCTTATATTCGGGTTAGTAAGTAGGATAAAGAGGATAATTATATAGTACCTATAAAGGGAGATCATATGGGGTTAGACTACGTAGTGCACGGGAAATAATTGATACTGATAGTACCTAGAAAGGGAGGTGTAGTTATGTTTCTTGCTACAAGGTAATTCACACGTGTTACACTGCTTATCTGCTTGTGTCTATAGAGTAGATTTGCATGGCTTAGTGATGCGTTCATATTCCATAAGGCAGAGTCGGTCTGTACTTAAGAGGGAAGTTAAGTAGTAAAACTGGATTACCCTATAGCTATCTATTCTCCATTCTTAAGTCACATTCGTATTCTTCTAGTGTTTATTTAATTTTAATTGTTATTTAAGTTTTAGTATTTTAGTTAATTAGATAATAATCCTTTAAATCCCAACTTTATTCCCTTTCGTCTTAATTTATTTAGTAAATAATTAAATTGATAATACGATGCCATTTAGCTTCGATATTTAACTCGGTCGCTTGCTTAAACTGCAACTGATATCCTTAATACTTAGGATTAATTTTGTGTGCAAAGAAAACGCACACCATCCACATCCAAAAAATTATTCAAAAGAGTATTTGTCTACTTGATTGGAGATGGAATTTCTGAGAAGGACAGAAGCGAAAACGAAGGAATACATTACTACTAGGGTTTTTTATATACTTTCTACTACATAGTTTTACTCATGGTAAGTGTTCATCCATCTCCTTGGTCGTTGCTTGTAATACTATAAGCTAAGTTTCTCTTTGGTAGTGTTAAGATTTTAAAGGTTTAATCATGTCTGATTTAAGACCTAGACATCACATTTATTATTCTTGCAGATTTCTTATTCTTATATTGAAGCAGACATTTTAAGACTTTTATAATTGTGTTCTTAATTCTTATTTCTTTTATATACGCATAAAATTAGGTCGAATTGCTGTGTAATGGGAATTTGTATGTGTGCATGATTATAATAATCTACTGTGGTAATTGAAGAAGATTAATCAATATAACATTTAATTATTAAACATTTAATATATGATAACTTATGTTTGGCAAAACATCATTGTTGGGTATTTGATAAGGAGATAATAGGATTAATTCTCATAGCACTTATAAGGCAGGGAAGTGATCTTGCTTAACTCCTTTCTATTCGCAAATTGATCATTTGGGATGAAGTGTCAATGGTCAATAAATGGTGCATTGAGGCCCTTGACAAAACCATGAAAGACATCATGCAACTTGAAAATGGAGAAAATTCAATCAAACTTTTCGAGGGAAGGGGAGAACTGTATTTTGGGAGGAAAAATAATAATATTCCCTCTATCCCATCCTAATGGTTACATTTGCATTAGTACTTTTTAAGGGAACATTTTAGCGACGCAAGTACCTAGAAAGGAAAAAATGACTAATTTTTAATTATATCCTAGAATTTTCTATTCTTTAAAATTGTTAAATCTTACTTGATCATACATTACTAGTAAAAAGTATTAAGACAACAGAAGATATACAATATAATGTGTTGTCCTATGCTCTATGTATGTTGCCTTAAAATATGTGTTGTGTTAAATTCTTTGGCACTCACAAAGACAACACATATCGGCTGGTGTTGTCTTAATATGTAATCATTTATGCTATTTTTTAAATTAAATTCATTACTCCCTCCATCCCAAACCACCCTTCTCGTATACTATACCATGTTGTTTAAAAAAATTATTCTTTTTGACTAAATTTATTGACTTTTGAGGGTATTTTAGTATTTTTAGGTAATAAAAAATACTCCCTCCATCCCATAATTGTTGTCGTAGTTACTGTAGACGCGGAGTTTAAGAAAAGTTACTTTTTGACCAACTTTATTGACTTTTTAAGGGTATTGTGGTATTTTTTAAGTAATAAATATATTATGAAGTATGTTATGTGTGTTAGGTGGGAGTGGTATTCTTGAAATTAAGATAACTTTGAGGTTGTTGGTTGATGTAAAATTTCCATTTTTTGGGTGTGACAGTTATTGTGGGACGGACGAAAACGAAAAGTAAGACAGTTATTATGGGACAGAGGGAGTATAACGTAATAGCATGTGCTTTTTGATAAAGTAATATTTCCTTTTTTGGAGCGTGAAGGGTGATGTGGGACGGATGAATAAAAAAGTGTGAAGGGTGGTGTGAGACGAACGAATAAGGAAGTGTGAAGAATGGTGTGGGATGGAGGGAATATAAGACAACATATATAACAATATATGTTGTCGCAATTTTTTTTTAACACACAAAGATAACATATATTCATCCATGTCTTAAATTGTCTTAATGTAATTTTTTATTTTACGTTGATAGACAACATATATGATAAGGGCAAGTCTTGCGTGAGACTATTTAAGTCTTTGCCACATGGCAATATATGATGTCGTGATTTTTTTAATTTTTAATTTTATTTTATTTTTGATCTAATAGATCGACAACATATATTCATAAATGATGTTTAAATATATATATATATATATATATATATATATATATATATAAAGCTAATATAAATGACAATATACATGTGTATAACATAATCAATTTCCTAATTAATTTATTTTAAAAAAAAAAACTTATATAATTTGAATTTATTGTTACTAATTACAAATTCCTGGAATTTTTTGTTAACTGTTTAATTATTAAATTAATCCATATAACAACAATTTTTTAAATTTTAATTAAATATTTTTTAGAAATTTAATTGATTAGTAAGGATTAATTAATAAATTAATCATCAATTAAATAATAATTAAAGTGAGTGAAATTAGTCTCAGAGAGAATTAATTATGATAAATTTGAGATTATGCTCCATCAACCTGACCCAGTAGTTTATATTATTTTGGGCATAAATCAGGCCATGATTGGGGAGCCCAGAAGCTCAAATCCTCTCTAACAGATACAACATGTGCATTGCATTTGGATGGTCATGCCGATATGACTCTAAGATAGGACTTTCCTAAAGATGGCTTCAGAGCCACGGGAATGGCATGTCCAAATGGATACCTAAAATGAATATAGACCACGTCACAGTACTTTTAGCCCCCGCTCGTTCTCTTTTTCTGTCGGTCGACGATTCTCAGGCTGGTCGAATAGAATAGTATAATCTAGTGATTTTGTTCATTCTAGGATGAAAAGAAAAGAAGGAGATGTCACTCAATGAGAAAGTCAAAAGGGTACCTGACATGGTAAACCATTGGGAGGTATAGAAACAAAGCCCTATTTTAGTGAACCATTCAATGCTTGTCAATTTCACTGAGAAAGGTAAAAAATCAACCACAAGGGCGGTTTGCGCATGCCTAAGCCAGGAAGGCCACGGACTCTCCTCCTCACTGAAATCGCTGTAGGTGCGGTTCGTACGCCAGGTGGAGATCCATAGTTGTAGAGCCCTGGGAATCGAGCTGCTCGAGAAATCGGGTAGTCTCCAATACAGCAACCGTTGTCCAATTGGTTCGTATTCTATTAAGAAAAGAATAGCATTCGCGTGGACACAAAGATCCATCTTGCCTTCACGTGAACAGAATCAGTGACAATTATGTGTGTGAACACAATCAATAACAATTTAAGTAATTGTGTCATATAAAAGTGATTCTAAAGCCTATAAATAGGGTCATTCTGCACTCATTCAACACACCAAATCCACCAAATCCAAAGCATCTGCATACGCAATCACTTCATTATGATCTAGTCATTCATTCTCTCTTAGTTCGCCATCACACCGGTAGTGCACCGGTTTCTTGCGGGAAGAGTTATACGTCCAAGATCCAAGCGTTTCTTGCCAATAGTGATTGAACAATCCTGAACATTTTCGAGGCTCAATGCAAAGAGAATATCTTTTTTTGTCTTTTTGGGATGCTCATATTGGACATACTACGTAACATTTTGTGGTATTTCATTTCAGAATTCAACATTCGAATTTTAAAATTCAATCCTAAGAATACATATAAAGTTATGCTACTCAAGTAACTCAACACATCATCCTACTACTATATTCTATCTACTTTGTATACAATATACTTTCTCCATCCCATGAATATTTTTACATTTTATTAAAAGTGACGTCCCATAAATAATGTTACATTTCTCTTTTGATAAATGGGACACACACAAAACATTTAAACATCTTCATGAAGCCCACAACATTACACTAATACTAGTACTACCCATTATACATTAGAATATTATTTCTCTCACCTCACAACACATTAAAATACAATATTCCTTAATCTTATCAAACAGACAACATTCATGGGATTGAAGGAGTATTTACTATCCACTTTAACAACCAACATATAATATAGTACTAATACAAAACCATCAAACTCTTAAATTTGACATGACATAAAGTTCATCTCATCCTGTTCAAAATCATAAAACAAACATGAATATTCTATTCTCATCTGGATTTCATTTCCTTGGATTTCAAAATTCAAAATTTCATCATCTACTATAACTCCCAAAGGGAATCAGAACCGAGGAATAAACAAATGGGATCTCAACTGTGGATCATCTTACTCCAAGAATTAAGAAAGCCAAAAAACACAGTATCATGAAGCATTATAACCAAAACAAATTTCTATTAAGTAAAATTTGGTGAAATCCATCATCCAAAAACGTTTGTTAGACAATGATGAAATTACGTGACATTTAGCTAGTTTAGAAAATTTCTAAAATATTAGAATCTCAAATCAAGGGAAAGCAGGAAAATGACAGATAAGTGATTATCATTTCCACCAATTGAATAATCCATATGATGTACAAGATGTCTGCTACATTCAGCACTAGAATCTGAAAACAATCTAGATAACTAACAGAGCACAGGCCGTCACGTGGAACTTCACAAAATGACTTACAAGTTACAAGAGCTTAAGCATATGTACAACTACAAACTACTTGCTTTGATACAGTAACAGAGTGGAGAAAGAAACAAACAAATATCAAAACTCAAGGGAAGCAACAGGAGCAACAGAAAAAATGGTCGAGTTCTATATGCATTTTACACAAACTTGACACCACAAATCAGTAATATTAATATTTTCAAGAGCTTTGCAAATTTACCAACAGTAGTCATCGGAGGCAGCTAAGGAGAAAGCTTCTTTACACTTTTCATGACCTCCCTCTTGAAACAGCACCCTCACGCTGATTGCGGAAGTGACTAAGAAGTTGTTGAGCCTGTTTCAGACACAGAAACAAGCACAAAAAATGGATAGTGTGATTTGATTAAAGCAAAATATCAAAAGGATTACTAGAAAACAAAGCCATCACGCAAAATAGAAGATGAGAGTTTTGTAACTTCACAATCCATTGAGAATAATTTGTGGAGTTTTGATACAAAACTACAGCGTAAAATATGGACGGAGAGTGTGTGAGAATTCTATACCTTTTCCTTAGCCCTAGGAGTTCCAGACTGGGACAATGCCACAAGTGGTGGAACAGCCCCCTCTTGCAAGACACTCCGACAATATTTGGAGCTGTTAATGCACAGCTGCAACAGTATAGAAGCAGCATTTTCCTTTCCTCTTTGAGATCCTGTATCAACAATCTCAACAAGTAGAGGTATGCCCCCTTCTCGAGCAATAGCCAAGCATCCTTCTGTGATAGTAGACAAATTTGCAAGAAGAGCTACAGCTTTATCAACCATCTCTGATGTAGGATCCATCAACCTCACCAAATGCTTCACCGCACCAGCCTGAACTATACGAGCCTTATTTTCGTGAAAGATGGATAGGTTAAATAAGGCTGTTGCAGCATCTTTCTTTCCTCTAATAGTACCCGATCCTAAAAGATCAACCAACGGTTTGACTGCACCAGATCGACCAATCTTTATCCTGTACTCATCCAAAAGTGAGATGCTAAAGAGAGCAGCCGCAGCATTCTCTTTGGCTCCTGCATTTCCAGTTCTCAGAACATGTATTAGAGGTTCCAGAGCACCTTCCCCAGCAATCCTGGTTTTGATGTCTCCGTTGATTGACAAATTTAACAGAGCAGTGACAGCATGTTCTTGGGTAAGCTCAACATCCGAGTGCAGAAGAGCGATTAATGGGGAAATAGCCCCACATTCACCAATAATGATGCGGTTTTCCATATTGTGCTTTGCGAGAAATCTTAATTCCCTAGCAGCTGCAGTTTGTGTTTCAGTTGAAATACTCTTTAAGCCGTTGATGAGTTTTTCTACGTATGAGGTAGAAGTCAATTCATCATAGCTTGATTCCGTAGAAAATGAGAGGATACTAGATGGATTATGGTTTCCATTCATAGTCATTTCAGTCAATGCTTTGGAGCCATCATACTGTTTCTCATTTGAAGGAGATGCCCGGGATGCTGAATTAGAATTTATACAATCTGATTTATCAATTACGTAATCCTGCTTACGCGGAATTCTGGAACTTTCAGTTTCTGCATTTGGGCCATAATCAATGCTGGACACAGCACTTGATTCTGATTCACTCCTGCTATGTACATATGAATGCTCTGGGGAAGATTGATCAAATTTATCTATCGCCCTCCTGGAAATCTGACAGCCTTCCTCACAAACCTTTTGAGCCTCAAAATTACAAGCAACTCCAACTGAGGATCTAGAAGCAGAATCACATTTCTGCAGAGGACGTTGACTATCATTGTCATGAATAATGTGCTCTGAATGACAATGAACTTTTTCAATGTTTGCATTACCAGTGTAACTGGAGAGTTCTACTTTATTTTCATTGCACCAAGTCATAATGAGAGCTTTAACTGTATGGTTGGGAATAAGGTTTTTATGTGTGAGCTTGTAACCAGTTTTGGGGCATCTCTCTAGTCCATGGTCCAGCCATTTCTGGATGGCAGCCCGTTCATACGTTTGGCCAGAAGAAACAATTACGGGGTCTATCATCAGTTCCAATGATAATGGACATAAAAAATATGCTGGAATCTGGATACCATCAAGAGCTTTAAATTTCTCAAGATTAACCACATAATCACGAATACGAGACATAAGGTCCAAACCTTGGGAAACTTGACCAAAATCCCCTTCTATTTTACCATCTTCAGCTTTCTGTTTCTCCTTTTCAAGTGCAATGTACTCATTCAGAAGATCTTGACTTGATCTCAAACTCAAGGACTCGATGATCTCCATGACACGTGCATTAGGAATTTTCCCATCCTTTTCGCATTCAAGTATCTCTTCTATGTGTTTTGATAGTTGACCTAGCTTAAGATTCTCAGACTCTTGCACGCAAAACTAAAAAGATTATGAGGTTAGGAAAGTGCTGGAAATACACTTGCTTCACATAAAAAGAAGTAAAAACAGAATTACTAAAATCAAGATAGGAAAAATGCAGCTAACAAGTTTGATTTAAAAAATACCAGAATTGGAAACTCTTCTAGTAAATTGATCCTTACCTGAGCTGTAGATAGGCTCAAAGAAGTTTGTGATGATTCAAATAATTTGTAAAGAATGCAAGACAGCTGGACTGATGAGCTCTGGATTTTCAGGAACAATGGCGTACTTTGCAGTACCTGATAACATATCGAAGTACACAAAAATTAAAACCTTTGAACATCTCTAAGTTCATTCAGAAAATCTAAGTTATTGTATATTTATGTTAGCTTTGGGAAATTATTTTTGGTTCCAATATTTAATACATCAGTTTTATGTCTTCATATATCCACTAAAATGGGGAAGAAAAAAGCCATAGGTTCTCACACAAAGAATCTTGCTCATTCTGGGAGACCATTTCTCAAGGAATTCTCTGGCCTCATTAACAGCTATATCCAACACTACACATTCCTTAAACAAAGTTTCATCCTGAGTTGCTGCGAGATCAGTAAATTCATCAAGTACTGGTTTTAAATGCTTCAACCAAGAAACTGAATCTCGGTAATCTTTCTCAGCTGGCATTGTATTTGATACACGACAAGTTACCAGATGAATGAACCGAGTAATACTGTTAACAAGGGATCTTAATGGTGTCCAGTCCATTGACCTGTTTAAATGAGGTTAGAAAATTAAGCAATCAAGCTGGAAATGAGAACTAAAAAAGGATAAATACTAAAAATGCTAACTAAATAATACTAAAAAAGGAAAATAAACCAATCAAGCTGTTGCAATATGATTCAACTCACTTGATTGGTTTCTCAAGTGCAAAGCATACAATTTCATTCACTCTTTTTCTTGAAATGTGAATTTGTTCTTGATAACTCTTCATGAGTACAAATGTTGAACAATGCACTCCCAAAATTGACAGTTTGAAATTGCCAATTCAATGACAAAATGGCCAGACCACTAAGTCACATTATAATCAGAACAGAAAAGGGGGAAATAATTGTGTTTGTAGCAATTTAAATAATTTTTGTTGAGGCAGCTCACAACGAGGAGAGCGTTCTACGTAACCCAATGTCTCTTAGATCATTTAAAGCTAAAGTTGATGCTATGAGGAAGTAATTTTCAGTAAAAATAAGTAGACACAGATCACTTCCCTTCTCCAGTTCTCCCAGCATTAACATAGCGGCAAGTCACACTATTTTGCCTTTTTAGTAAAATTATAATAATGTGTTGCATAAGCCAATACACAAGTACTTCAAATGGGAATTCAGAAGGTATACAGATAGTACAAGGTAGATCTAATCATAAATATAAGGGGAAAAAATCCTTTTAACTTGTTAATTCTTTTATATAATTTTTCCTAAGAACGAAATCATTATTCAAGACCTTAGGCCACAAAAGTGATCAATGTTGTATCACTTTTTTTGGGTCAGTAACTCAAACTTGTACGCTGAAATAGCTTTATCATAACAGAATCCTTGCAATCACGATTAGACAGAATACTCATAAAACATATCCAAGAAATTTGAATCTGGTAACCTTATGCCCTCCCCACTCCCCCCAAAACACAACATACACACCAACCAAAACAAGAAACTCGCACATACACAAACCCACAATAGAATTTGGTTTAAAGTAGTTCCGTAATCAATCTATAATTATTGGAAACTAACAGTAGCAGATTGATTGGACATAATTAGCGATTGAGATGATATAATCTTTCATTTACAAACATCCTGATTACAGAAAATTGGCCTCTCTGCTGCAGAAACTATCATTATTCTTCTTCTTAAAGGTTTAGATAAAACTCCGTATGAATAGGCAGCCAACAGAGATTGCTATACTGTTATAGTTAAAAAGGAAAATAGTCAGAGTTTATTGCTCAATAAACAAATTGGGAAATGAAATTCAGGTCATAAGACGTCTAAAGGTTAAATTCATACTAGTAAACATAAATTTCCAAAGTGCAGAAATTTCAAGAAACAAGGCATTAGCATGTTATTTATTCAGCCTTGAAATTTCAGTAACAAATCTCAGAATTCCATGAAGTCAGCTTATTTACAATTTAGTTCCTTGCTAAATTCAACAACCAAAACAAGAATATCGTACCCAAATAAAGGCATACTCTATCAAGTAACAAAAACACTTCATTATTCGTGGGTTTATCAGGTTTAAAAAAAAAAAAAAGGCATACTGATGAGACCCAAACCAGCAAGTAAGAAGAAAATTATCATAATGTATCCGTACTAAGATGACAAAAGCCAGCTTATACTCTGAAAATTGCGACAATTTTAAGAAATTGCTCTAAGACATGCATCTTCTCTTCCTGTTCATACCGATTACTCCATCAAAAATCAAATGCTGCTCAATTAAAGGAAACTAAAGTGCATCCCATGAAATTGAATTGAGAAACCACCTCTACTAGACTGCTAGAAGATTGAACAAAAGAAACGTCGAATTCAGATCTCGATGGCGGGCCCAAAAATAAATTCGAGTTTCATAATGAAATTCCCATGATCTTTGATCAATCACTCTCAAGAATACGCTGAAAAATTCCAGGAATTAAACTATCTTGACAAGAATTCCTGCCAACCCTGTTCACCCCGCTTCATTTTGGGGAGAGAAATGAGGAAATGTATTAAAAAAAGAGGGATCCATAGAATAATGAAGAGGTGTACGTGGGGCCGATTTGCAGCTGCATATTTGTTGGTTGTGGGGATAACAAATTAATGAGATGGTTCTGAATTAGTTGTCATTATTAAATAATTGGGGGAGGATTAGAAGCAGGCGGAATCCTTAATCATGATTAGATAGAAGTTGGCAAAAAGTTTATTACATTTTTGTCGAACTCACAAAAAGGAATGATATCTTAAGTAGATTCTTGCAGACAAGTACAATGATGGATTTCTCTTTGGCTATTGAGGACATGACGATTTTGCCCCCCTCATAAGATGGAAATGGAATTTTTAAGGATCGTTAAATATACTCGGTGTGCTTGTTTGGGGATTTTGGGTGGAATTAATCGGAATTAAGATAGTTTGATTTAATAAAATCAAAATTTCTTAATTGTTTTCATTAATTTAATAACTACTTTCTTGTTACAAAATCTTTTGCACACTTCTTTTGTAATTTACAAAGGAAGTATGGGATAGTTTACCTTCAAGTGAGGTTGTAATTTACAAAGAAAGTGTACAATTTTTTACCTTCAAGCTTTGTACACTTCCTTTGTAATTTATAAAGGAAGTGTGGACGGAGGAAGTATTTTACACCCTTCAATTACTTTCAATCTCATTTAATTTACTTCCTTAATGATACTCATTGACATTTCGATTGAAAAATTCCAACCAAGGGACCCCTCTATTTTTAAAGTAAAAAATTCATTGTCATCCAAAATAGAATTAGATCTTTTTTATTTTTGTGTATATTTTTTACCGAAATATTCATTATTTTAAAAAAAATATCCATAATGTCTCAAATGTCGTTATCATGTGTTATGCTCCGACACGGTACTTGACATCGAATTAGACATCTAGTGTTATTATGACAATGCCAGATATGATATCAATATCCTATGTCAAAATTCTGACACCTTGGCCGACACTATATCCAAGATCTGGTGCTATGATCATGGTGTCGGACATGAATACATGATGTCGGTATCTGATGTCGAGGCTCTTGAACCATGAACGACACTAAATCCGACATCCAGTGCTGTGAAAATAGTATTGGGCATGATGTCGGTCTCATGTGTCGGGTATTCGACATTTTAACCGACACTGAAAAATTAAACTATTGAAAAAAGGGATGTGGGGTTATTGAGTCCAAAAATTGTCAAAAGGGTAAAGTCCTTATCGGGTGCCCAATGGGTGTAAGTGTGTTTTGCTAACGATGTTATTCAAAGTTTTGTCAACACCAACACTTGCTAGTATCAGAATAAAAACTTGTACAATGTAAGCAAGTTTTTAAACAGTGGAAGACTCAAACACGCGGGTTACTCAATCTTTCCACAGGCCTAAATATCCAAACAATTTCAAGAAATGAAAACATGCTTTCCACTATCGAACACAAAATCGAATGTAATATTCAAACAAATTCCCAAATGGAAAACCTAAATTGTTATATTTAAGCCTACTTCAAGTATGTAATTCTACTACTCATGAACAATACACACAAAACGTACGGGATAATAGTATACACAAAGTGTTATACAACGTGTGACAACACTAGTGAAAACACTACAACAGAACCTAAAGATAGAAACTATCTAAGTACGGCGTTTCCGTATTCTGTAATGGGGATTTCTCTTTTTTTTTCAAATCCTTAACATTCTGATCATCCAGCAGCTCTTTAAATAGACGTGGGATGCTGCTTGTAGTCGAACATGTGAGTGGTCCACTAGGAGAGGTTTGAAACATCCATAAGTGAGGTGATAGCTACCCACTACTTCAGGTAACCTCTACTAAACGTCCATAATGTGATGTCCATACTTGTGTTGACCTTGAATCAACTTCTGACACGTACCAGCTTAAACTGCTACAAATTTGAAACAACACTAAAAACAACATACATCGAGCAACATAAGAGAGTTGGTGATCAACACATAAATTACAGGAGAATCAGTGTGATTCTTGATGTGACGACACAGGCCTCAACACTCACACCAACATACTCATTAAAAAAATAAATAAGTAAAATAAGATCACTAAATATTTTATAAATTTTAATAATCAATCATAAATAGAATTTCTAAGTCGATCAGTTCAATCGATTTTTTCGATTTTCTCTGATTTATAGCAAAAAAAGTTTTTGGGGGTGTTCGGATCGATTCTCAGTTAAATCTATTGGTCCGGTTCGATTAAAAAAATATTGCACCCGAATTTCTATTTCGGGCACCCAAATTAAAAATAAAATAAAATTGTGTGAAATTTCAACCACATCCCTATCTTTTTTTAAACCATTACGGTTAGATTGATATGATTGAATGGAATTATGATGGAATTAAATGAACTCATGAATAGAATATAAATGGGAAAGTATATTGGTTAAAAATGATAATTATCATGATTGGTATTGCTTAAGAATGACTCAAGTAATAGAAAATGTATTCTTGATTCAATCTCATTAATATTATTTTTATAGTATTAAATTTAAAATTTATATATAAAATATTTAATTAATTAAAATCTCAATAAAATTTTTTATATATTTAAAAAAATCAAAATTTCAATGAAGGATTTATATGTTTAAATAATTATACAAATTTAAGAAGTATTAAATTAAAAATAAAATAAAAACTTAATATTATTAAAATATAAATAAAAAGTTTACATTAAAGAATATTAAATTATATATAGAAATAATTATATATTCAATATTAAATATATATTTATTTATTAAATCAATAACACTACTTTTTTATATATTGTTTATTAATTTATATTTTAAAAATATTAAATTAATTATATAAATTTTTATTAAAATTTTAAAGAATAAAATTTAACATAATATCTTTTTACTGGGTATATAAAAATGTATATTTTTTTAATTTTAAATAATTTAATATTTTATTTTTATTAAATAATCTAATAGCAAAGTTTTAATTAATATTACATGTTCAACATAATTTATTTATAATTTTTGTAATTATGGACATGTATAAATTAAAAAAATATTTTGATAAGTTTTTATAATATTATTATGCTACATAAATAAAAATAAAAAAAATAAAAAAATTGATTCCTTCATAGGTAGGAATGGGGAATACCATGAGGGGTGGGATGAATCACCATTCCTTGTTTTAAGGAACTGTGATTCCAAAAGGAATGGTGATTCCAATTATAAATATGTTACCAATCATGACATTAGTAATAAAATTAGGAATGGTGATTACATTCCTAATCCATTACCACCTACCAATCATGCCCTAGTACCTATCTATTACAGTTTTAAGAAATAACAAATTTTGTTTAGCACACTACATCTAAAACACACACTAAAATACACACTCAAACCAAAAACACACACCACTCACATGCACACACATTGAACAATAAATCATCGGAATCACTGAATAGGTGTGTTTAAATCAGTAGAATCACTCATACTCCCTTCGTCCCCTTCAAAGAGGGTATGTTTTTTCATTTTGGGTATCACATTCAAAGAGTTCTATTTTCTTTTTTAAACACATTGACCCATACACACCAACTAATACAATTAAAATATGGGATCCAATTGACATCGATTTGGGGCAAAGGATGTCTGATTAATAACCACAGAGCATCTATTATAGCATATATTATTATATTCTAATTCATACAGCACATAGAGAGAAAGAGGAAGGGATGAGTGAGAGAGAGCTTCAAGGATTGGAGCATTCAATTTTTCCCATGGCACCAAACTGGATAATGTGATCTACACCTCCAACAATGGAATCAACTAAAGAGAAAAAAAAAACTGAAATTGAAACATGAATAAATAAAAGCTTAACAATTAAATCAACCCTTGCTAGGGTAAAAAGAGAGTATATGTTATTAACTCAACCAATTAAATCATGGGATTAAAATAATCTTTCATAAATCTTACCATAAGCAGATACTGAAACTTCTCAAATGCTGACTAAGCATTCAACACTCACATTCGAGTAGTATAAATTAGAGTTTTATTTTTCAAGAAAGATGCATTAATTCAAATTTTGCTAAAACAAAAATGTGTAGATAATCTTCGTTGATGGTGCGCTTTTTTTGTTGGGTGGAATTTTGAGTACCAATCCGGCGAAAGCAACGTACGGCAAGATTGTGGTTTCAAACATATTGGAATGCTCAAATTTTCTCAAGAATCCAAACGACTTCTATTCTCTCTCTTTTTTTACGGTGTGTGCAGCATATTTGAGTGATTTTATTTTTTTTAATGCGTATTTTAAGTGTCTGTTTTAGTTTTAGGTGTAATGTGAGTTGAGTGTGGAAAACAAATTATTAAAATTATTATTATTATTTATATTATTTAAATTTAAATGTAATAAAAGAGTTAGGGTTTAAAAAAAGAATAAGGTAATATAATTGAAAATGTAAACATTTTTATCTTTAATTCGGATATTCGAGGTAAAAATTCGGTTGATAATAACATTGCCTTATAATAAATTAATAATTACTCCATACATCTCAATTTCATTTTCACATCTCACGTCTTTTTATCTTAGTCTCAGTCTCAATTTCAACTTCACACTTTTTTATTTATAAAAAACAAATAATTAATTAATATTCCTCTAACCCACTTTAAATTCAAATTTATTATCACCTTTTTAAGGTATAACATACTTCTATCATTTACTTCATCTGTCACATCCTAATGGTAACATATTTTCTTTTTGAGCGTCTCATCCTAATAGTTACATTTTCCTTTAAGTATATAGGACTCACACATCACACTAATATAACTACCCACTATACATTTAAATATTACTCCCTCCGTCCCCCAAAGTATTTCACACTTTCCTTTTTCATCCGTCCCTCAAAGTATTTCACACTTTACTTTTGCTAAATTTGGTAAAAATACATTAATAACAATACTCACTTTTTACACACATCTCAATATAATACTTACTTTTTCACATCTCCCAACAACTTTACACACCTCCCAACAACTTTACACACATTTTTCATTAAATCAACTAAAATATATATTATCTTTCTTACTTTATACATAAAAATACAAATTTTTCTTAAACTCCGCGCACACCAATACGTGAATACTTGTTGGGACAGAGGGAGTATTTTTTTACCTCAATACACATTAAACTACTATATTTCTTAATTCCCGTGCAAAAAACAAACGTAACTATAAGAACAGGACGAGGGAAGTATTTATTACTAAAAGAAATACTCCCTCCGTCCCACAATACGCTTCACATTTATGTTCACGTTATTTAAGAAAATTTGCACTTTTTAACCAACTTTATTGACTTTAGAGGGTATTATAATATTTTTTTTTGGTAATAAAAAGATATAATGTAATAGCATGTGTGTAAAATATGAATGACAAATTTGAAATTAAAATAACTTTTGAGATTGTTAGACAAAGTGTTTTTTCCTTTTTTGGGGTGTGAAGAGGACCGTGGGACAAATAAATAAGGAAGTGAAAGGTTTTGTAGGAGGGAGAGTACTAAACTTAAAAAAAAATCAAAAAGTGATTTTTATTAGTAATATTCGTGCAAAAATATTAAAGATAACCATGGTACTAGAGAGAATTACATTTAAAGTGGAGTCACATGAGCTGCACCCAGCTACAACCAGATATAAACACTGAAAATTACAAATACTACAATTATTCAATTCTCTACTATGAGACGTGTCTTGCTTCGTGCCTGCTGCTCTAATATTGAGTCGGTTACAAAAGGCTATTAATCTTCCCCAGCACATTCCAGAATCCCTAATTCACCGATACTCTTTTACACATTATCTCTTGCTCTCTAGTTTTTGTAACATTACATGCCTGTTGTTTGTTCACTGTACGCAGTACTGATGTGGTGGTGCTTGGATGAACGCTGATGGAGAGGTCTTTCGTTTCTCTAAGCGAGAGGATTGGCGTGCTGGAAAAACTATTGAGGTTTTTGGTAGAAAGCGGTGCGGAAATTGAGTCTCGGAAGCGAAATCGCCAGTCGATGGTGGAGATTGAGTGCCCTATTAAATCGCTGGAGAGGGTATTGCATGATCCAGAGAGGAATGAGGAGGGATATGAGCGGCAAATGAAGAAACAGGCGGCGGCTGAAGATGAATTGAATTCGAAGCGGCGAGAGTCTTTCAACGATGTTAAAATGGGAGAAGAAGTTTCTGATGAGCATGCTGAGTGGGAGGATGTGGGTCGAGTTGATGTTCAGAGCACTCACCGGAAGAGGCGTAGGACGTTGGAGGAGATTGAATCTCGTGAACAGAACCTAGAAAGAGCGCGTGAATGTTTGGCTGAGAGAGAGAGAGAAGTTGATCTCATCATAAAGACGTTGGATGAACGGATTAGTGCGGTTGATGCGAGGGAGAAGGAGTTTAATTGCTTTCAAGAGAGGAAAATGAACGAAATCGTGTTGAATGAGGTGAAATTGGAGGTGAAGAGGGAAGAGCTTGCTGAGCAGGAGAAATTGGTGGATGAAAATCTTAGAAAGTTAGAGGAGTTAAAGAAAACGGATTTAGAGAGACTAGAGTTTTTGGAGAAGGATCTTGAGGAGATGAGGGAGGAAATAGATAAGAGGTTGAGGGAGGTAGATTGTAGGGAGAAATTGGTGGATGGAAATCTTAGAAAGTTAGAGGAGTTCAAGAAAATGGATTTCAAGAGACTAGAGTTTTTGGAGAATAAGCTTGAGGAGATGAGGGAGGACAGAGATAAGAGGTTGAGGGAGGTAGAGTGTAGGGAGAATGTGGTTTTTGAATCAGTGGCACTTAGTCTGAAAGAAGGAGAGTTATTGAAGGAGTCCATGGAGAAACAGTTGGAGGAGTTTGGGAAGATAATGGCTGAATTTAATTTATTCCAAGAGGAGAAAATGAGAGAGTTGAATTCCAAGGAGCAGCGACTGAATGAAATGTGTGAAAACGTTTCTAAGGATGCCAAGTTGAAGAATGGAGAAATGATTGCAGGAGAGAGGTTGCTGAATAATCTGTTGAAAAGGTTGAAGTTGGCTAAAGACAATGTGGAGAGCTTGAAAGGGGAGGTTGATAAGAGGTTCAAAATGGTGTTATCAAAGGAAATCGAAGTTGATTCCACTATTGAATGGGTGGAGAGGAGAATGGATAAGGTAGACTCAAAGGCAGAGAAAATGAAGGCAGAACAGAAGAGAATTAAAAAGTTGGAAGAGAGAGTGATGTACAAGGAAAAAGTAGTCAGAGAGAAGGAAATGGATCTTGATTTGACAGAACGGGCTCTGCAGGCTTGGGAAGAGGATCTTGAAGTTAAACAGAGAGAAGTGGATTCAGCACAAGAGTTTAACCAGCGGCGGTCGGAAAAGCTTGATGCCAGAGAGAAATCCCAGAGAGAACTAATGCGTAATTGTTACAATGAACATCGAGCTACAAAGAGAAGACTGAAACTTGAAAAAGATTTGGTGGAGAGTGTTGCAAGATTTCTTGGACTTAAAGAGGAAAATCTCAAGCATGCAATGAGGGAATTGGAATTCAGGGAAAGCTCAACTGATAACTCAAATTCCCATGTGTGGATGAAACCAGACGATTCTGTGGACTTAAAATTTACAGTGAGGATGGATGGTAAAAATCTGCAGATGTTCTTGAATGACCCCGAAAAGGATTTGGAATCAATGGGTGAAGAAATTTTCAAAGTTCTTCACCTATCATGGGATCCTGCAAAGTTGGTTCTGGATGCAATGGTAGGTTTTTACCCACCCCACCTTAGGATTGTGGACACAACGGCGGGTGTTAGGGCAACCTGCATTGCTCTGTTAAAGCAGCTAATGAACATGTCCAGAAAAATTAAGCCACTTGTTAGAGAAGAAGCCTTAAAACTTGCACTGGAATGGAAGTCTAACATGAGCAGCAGTGGTGAAAATCCAACTTCATTGGAAGTGGTGGGATTTTTGATGCTGTTGGCAGCTTATGATGTGGCTTCCTGTTTTGACAAAGAAGAGATTTCATCTTTTCTTATGATGGTTGCTGCACAAAAGCAAGCATCCGAGTTGAGTCGCCGTCTTGGTTTGGCAGAGACATACTGGTAACTCTTCTGTGATCAGGCTTCCTTTCCTGTTACATTTGTCAAATCTAAGTTTTCTTGGATCAGTTGTGCTTGATCACTTGGGTATGAAGATAAATATAATGCTAACTGGGATTTTGTTGAGATGTTATATATGTAATTAAAGTACTTGAGCCTATACTCTTGTTATGTTTGTGATCTAATAGTTTACTGTTTATGTGCTATTCTAGACTTACTTAACTAAGCGTTTTGTTTTAAAGAACTGAGTATTAATGTGTTTGGTATGGGAAATTAATCAGCTCACTGAGCATTTATTTTGTGTCATAAACAAGAGTATTTGCCCCAATTTAATGTAGTCAATATATATGAAAATAGACGTGTTGGTATTAAGTCATATATATCTGTAAAAATAAATATTAATGGTGTATCACACAATCAGAGCATTTGCCCCCATTCAATTCACTGGATAAAGGAAAATAAAGAGTTGTTGGATATTGAGCCATATTGTATGTGTTGTCCTCCATTATGAGCTTTCCTAATTCTCCTAGTTGTGCCTAATGATCTGAGGCCCTTTTTATATTCTTTTGTGTGATGGAATGATATTCTTGATTTGGCCCTTTTGGGTATAAGATGGAACAATAAATCTGGTTCTTTGGGTATGATGATATGTAAATTTTTAAGAGTTGATTAGCTTATGTGAGTGTGTGGTGGGATATGTAAATTTTTAAGAGTTGATTAGCTTATGTGAGTGTGTTGTGGTATAGTGTGTGCTCGATCAATTAACTCATTTTCACATACGTTCATTATCACAAAAATCAGTAAAGACGGTGGAATCGGCTAACTCTTTAGTAAATGGTGGGTTATTTTTTAAATAATAAAGTTTTTTTTTTAATAAAAAAAGCAATATTATTATTATTATTATTAATGAATTTTTTCAAACTCTCAATGTATTCCAAGGAGTAACTGCAATCTCAATGTGTAACTGTGCAAATGTGTAATTTTTCATGGACCAACAAAAAAGTAGGTGCAATTTCAATAAATGTGTAATGGTCGTGTAATTCTTCATGGCAGCGTGTAGGATTTAAGTTGAGTAATACAATTTCTTATTAAATGGGGTTGTGGCCCACCAGACTTTTTAATAAATTACTCCAATTACTCCCTCCATTGTATCACATAACACATCTTCCATTTTTGTTATTTCACAAAAGTTCAATCTTTTAAAAAATAAAAAGTCAAATACAATCATCCTTCTCTCGTACACTTTATTTATAAAAAAAAAATTAATCATACCTATCACAAAAAGTGTGGTGCAAAATATTTGTGGTGAAAAATATTTGTGGGACGGAGGGACTCATGCGTGCTCGGGTATTTATTCAAAAATAATGAGTTGATTTTAAATGATACTTTTACATTTATACAAATCAAATTAATTTAGGAGGTGTTTGTTTGGGGGCTTTCGGAGGAGGGAATGGATATGATAGTAGAAGCATGTGTTTGTTTATTACACTTCTATGGGTTTTATAGCCAACTTTTTAGGAATCCACCATTCCTCTATAACATGGAGGGTATAATTCTCATTCCATTCATATCCATTTCAATTCCCTTTCCCATTCCTTTCAAAAATATCAAACACCCCCTTAAATTGATGATAAATTGTTTAATACTGTAATTTTTTTTAATTTTTTTTGGATGTAAAGTTCACATACTAAAAGGAGAAATGAAAAATATATGAAGGATGCCTAAAATGCCTAAAATGGAAATATATGAATCTTACTACAGGATGGAGGTTATGTTATTAATTTAAATTGATGACAAATTGTGTAAGGACGCGGCTATTTACACCCACGTTATTCCTAAATATACCCAATCTTATATATTTAAAAGAATATTAAAATATTAAAAGACATTAATACCATTTAGTATTAATTAAATAACAATACTAACTTTGATAAATACACCCTTAAATCTATCATGAAAATTCTAAATCCATTGTTATTTTCATCAAACATCATCAATCATCTACCTTTTTATGAGAGTAGAATTATTAAACCATGCACACTTCCTTAACCTAATACTAAAGTATGATGTTGGAGAAGAAAACAATCGAAAGTTTTAAAAAATAATAAATTGTAAGCGTTTTTATCGATCTATATGTGGATTTTATGTTCTTAAATTTTGTCTGAGTTCGTGAGCGTTCAGCAAACCAGGAGCGAAAAACGACTTATATTCGACAATTATTGGTCGAACAATCTAAGAATTTTGAGTCAATGTTGTACGAACACAACAAAAAATACAAAAAAAATTGTGGGCTGGCACTGGTCGATCAAAACACTAACTCTCGGCCGCCATCGGTCGACCAAAACAACTAACTCCCGGCCAGTGTTGCTCAAACACAATAACTAATTATCGGCTAGTGCCGGCCGAACAGAATAAATATTTTTGACAAACCAAGGTTGAACAGCGTAGAATGTCCTAAATTGATAGAAAAAATTTCAATGCCATGTTTTTTTCACTATACTCATGTTTTATACTTACAACTCAAGGTTCCAACACTTGCATTCATACTATTTAATTTATATACATGATATTTCATTGATTTATCTACGAAAAAACTCAAAATATTTATGATGGAGATATAATTGTAATTAGAATATTTTATATAATAAGATTTTGATTTGTTTCATTTTATTTATATTTATCATTAATGTGATAGATTTGTTATCACCTATAAATAGGAGTTCTTCATATGTATTAGGGGAGTTGAATTTGATTAATGAAAAGTGAGAGTTTTCTCCTAACCTTTTTTACGGTATTCATTTGAATCAACGTATTTGAGAAGCCTATTTTCTGGTATTCGTAGGTATCAACGGATTATAGAGATTGCTCTACGTATTATCATCCTTTAATACGCTCTCGCTGCATCAATTGGTATCAGAGTCCAGATACGATCCTCGATAATGGTTCTGAGGTATCATTCGGCATGTGATACAATTCTTGATGAGCAGAATTATGAATACGATATTATTTTTGTTTTTGATCTATTTTCTTCGTTCAATCCTGATTTGAACGAGTAATGATGGTGTCTATGAAGGCCCGCCGATTTTTAATGAAGAAGATGAAGATTTTTATGGTAATTATGATAGTCTATCAATTTTCGATGAGGAAGACGAGGCAATTGTCCATGGGATTGAAATTGTTGCTAATTATGATGCACTTAATCCAGAAGGTTCACTTGATTCAAAAGATTTGTATTTTATGGATCTTATAATTAGCGATACTATTAAATATATATGAAGGTGCTCGACTGAAGGATTTTGGGTTACATGAATTCAAGGATGTTCTAGCACGTCTCTGCACTTATTTTGTTCGTGATTCCCTGCACGATTCGAGGGCGAATCGTCTCCAAGCGGAGGAGAATGATGGAGATATGATTGTAATTAGAATATTTTATATGGTAAGATTATAATTTGTTTCCTTTTATTTATATTTATCATTAATGGGATGGATTTGTTATCACCTTTTATCGTATTCATTTGAATCAACGTATTTGAGAATTCTATTTTCCAATATTCGTAGGAATCAACGGATTATAAAGGTTGGTCTACATATTATTATCCTTTAATACGCTCTCGCTGCATCAATTTATAAATAATAAAACCTAATTTATTTACAATCTAGATTGATATAATATAAAGTAATTAGAATTTGTAGCTGGAAGATTTGATCAATTTATAGATGAATGAATTGAATTTGATTAACTTCTCTCTTCTTCCTCAATTTCCTTACATCATTTTCTCTCATCTTCTCTTTCTTTTTTTCTTTTTGAGTGTGGGTATATGTGTTTTACATTAATAAAGGAGGACGGAGTGGATGAATATGGGTGTATGTGTTTTATTTTAGTTTGAGGGGATGAAATGGATATGCGAGTGTGTGTATTAAATTAAGGATAATTTAGTGTTTTATAGGTGGGTGCATATATAATTTTGGTATGTGTGAATATAATTGGGTGTATGTAGTAAAATGATGGATGTGAATAGCCGCGGCAATTGTTTAATATAATATTGTAAAGGGGCACACCCCGAGTTTACTAATCATACCCCATAAATGAATAAGACTAAAATACCTTTAAATAATAAGACATTAATACCCCTAATAAAAATTACTACTCCTTTCGTCCCACAAAAGTTTACACTTTGCATGCCTCTTCCGGCACGGAGATTAAGAAAAGTGATAATTTTTAGGAATGGTAGTTTTTGGTAATAAATAAATGATAAAATATGTTAGGTGTGTTAGGTAAAGGTGGTTATTTTGTAAATAAAGTGTATGGAAAATGGTGATTGTGTTTAACTTTTTGATTTTTTAGGAATGTGCAAACTTTTGTTGGACAACCCAAAATAGAAATTGTGTCATCTGAAATGAGACGGAGAGAGTACATCAATTAATCTTAGGGGCTGCTTGGTTGAGGGTAGTGGAAGGGGCAATGGAAATAGATCTATATTGATTCTCATTGTTGATACTTGATTGGTGTAGTGAAATTCCTCAATCATTCTCATTGATTCATTAACTACTCCCCACCCATCATTCTCATTGACATTAACTCTTTAATGATACCCATTGTCATTCCGAATAAGGAATTCGTACCAAGCGGCCCTAACTCCAAATTATTAAAATAAGCTAAAAGGAATTTGGTTTCCAAATAAATGGGTGCTTTTAACTTTCAAATGTGATTGTTTGAGAGGATATTGAAGACGATGACAACTCTGCCTTTTTTGGATCTTAATTATGATTTGATTGTCAATAGTTTTAATGATTATTCACCATCCTGCAAATTGACATATGATTCAGCCATCGACATATAATTAAACAAGATGTGAATGAATGATGATTTCTTTCTAAGTGTTTATTGGATACAATATTTAGAAGATTTAAATAAGTTTTTAATAATTTTGTATAAGTTACTATGTATGCATGTTGTCCTTAATCTAACTCAAATGGTTCGGTTTCTATACCCGAACAAGTTCTCATCGTTCGCTTATAATAACCGAACGTAAGTGATATGTTCGGATATCCCTACCTCATTTTTCAACATTCAGGAAATAAATGAGAAGTCATTGCCATATGTGATGTGGTGAAACATTTGCAAGAATCTTGATTTTTTGTGCTCTCATTCTACCAAAAGCATTTTAATAATTTTTCTCTCCGAATAATCTAGATATTCATTTCCTCTGCAAACAATGATGATAGCCGTGAGTCAACATATTAGAAGTTCCATCAAACTTTGAGGTAGACTAAGATGTTTTTATTAGGGGTATTAATGTCTTATTGATGGTTATGAGAAGTTGGATAGGGTTTAATTTGCAGAATGTTCAAATCACTGATGGTTAAATTTAAGGGAGTCAAAAAACAAGGGATAAATATATCACTAGGGTAAGTTAAGTAACATGCATATATAAATTAAATTATATTGGGGTATATTTAAAAATTTGGATATATTTAGTAGAATTTTGTGTGTAAATAGCCTGCAACTATTGTAAATTGGCTAATTATAATGTGTACTCGGGTAGGGTGCACCCACTCTAAAAAACGTATACAAATATAAACAAAAACATATACAAATATGAACAAAAATGTATACAAGTTAATTGTTAATTTTTTTAATGAAAAATTGAATGTAAAAAGATATACAATTATAAAAAACATGTATAATAACAAGTTATACACATATGGATGCTAGTTTTTTTAATGAAAAATTAGTGTGAAAAAAGTATACAATTATTAAAAATACATATACAAAATAGAATTACATGTATTATACAACATAGAATAAAAAGTTAATACACATATGAGTGCATATAATATTAAGTTATACACATATGGATGCTAATTTTTTTAATGAAAAACTTAGTGTGAAAAAAGTATACAATTATTAAAAAGGGATTTTACATAAATGAGTAGGATAAGATCTGTCTCATATAAGGGGATCCGTGACACGGTCTCACACAAGACTTACCATGAAACAAAACTCATATATAACCATTTATAAGCTACTTCAAATTATTTCGCGGCTTCCTTGAAGTATATTATCTACTTGCATGTTGCAACCCCCTGTATTATAAACGGCAAAAGCTCCTGTGCTCTGGGATATGGAGGCACACGGCCATATTTCCATGTGAATACAACTCTCCCCTTCTATTCTATTTAAACATATGTATTGCTAGGAGATTTAAATTGCAAATGGGCACGGAAATTTTAAAGGCACACAATCCCAAGACACAAGAGCCTCACTCACTATAAACTCTTTATTTAATTTTTTATTATAAATATTTTCAATAAACAATGTGATTCTTATAAACGAATGATAACATACCTGCATCAAATTGGAATGATAATTTACCTGCGTCAAATTCTTATAAACGAATGATAACAAACCTGAGTCAATGTGATGAAGGCAGGCAAAAATTGAGAAATTGAAAGACAAAGAATATATAGAAAGATGAATTTATCAGTAATGAAGGTTTCAGTGGAAATTTATAGCTGCGTCAATGTGATGAAGGCAGGCACATAAAAAGATGAATTATCAGTAATGAAAGATTTCAGTTGAAATTTGAGACAGAGAGCAAGGTTAAGGCAGAAGAAGCGAGGAGGAAGAGAACTAGACGAGATGAAGAGTGAGGAAGAAGGTGGAGGGAGAGCTTGTTTGGAGAACCAACGCGAGGGTGAAGTAAGATGAAGGCAAAGGAAGAGTGTTGTGGGACTGGGACACGCATGTGGGACACGTATTACAAGATTGGGATACGCATGTGGGACACGTATTACAGAGTTCAGCAGGGTTGACGCGTGTTTATTATTGTAAACAACACCGAAGTATTTATTATTGTAATCCGCCACCGAAACATAATTGGCCAACTTACCGGCAATTTACGCACACTTTTGTGAGTAGAACCTGTTCTTAGATTATTATATCAAGCAAATGAAATCTGACTATTTATTTATTATTATTATTTTCAATAATTACTTTTTGAAAGTCTAAAATATCACTTTTAATATCACCATTGCATATTTCAAATTTTAAATGTGCATCAAAGCTTGCTTGTGCTATATTTTACCTCTTAATTAATAATAATTATTATTCTGCGCACCCTTCCATATACTCCTCTCAACTATATATCCACTTATATACCTAATTTTTTTTTTAAAAATATATTAATAACTCCTCTCAACTATATATCCACTTATATACCTATTTTTTTTTTAAATATTCGTATCCACCTGATTTTTTATTGTATTAATAATATTCTATTTATACATGGCTAAAACTTATGTGGTTTGGGACATCTTGCACCCAAATATCCTTTAATAGTAGATTGTATATCATTTAATATAAGAACATATACATTTTATTTCCTAAAAAAATAAAAATAAAATTAATAAAAGTGTATACCTTTTTAGAACAAAATGTTGTACATTTATTAATTAAAATGTATACCTTTACAATAAAATCTTGTACTCAACTTATATACCTGAACACAAGAGATCAACTCTTTATATATATCCACTTATATACTTAATATTCATATCACCTGATCACTTAATTTCCCTATATTTACCAAAATATCAAATGAAATTAAATAGATAGAATCCTATCATTGGTATACTATGGATAAGAATCTTCTTTAAATTGGCAAAGACTTGTACGAGACCGTCTTACAGATTTTATTTCGTGAGACGAGTCAAATAATAACTTAATTAAAACTTGCGGAACAAACTTGTTACCTGCTAGTCTGCTGTATACATGCAGACTATGTAATGTCATAGTAATTCGTTTTGCATTCATTTTGTTTTAATTTTTTTTATAGAGCTTTGTTTTATTTTTAAACATATATTATTATTGATTATTAGAACTATATTATTATTTGTAAATAAAGTAAGAAATTATTTTCCATAAGAACACAATTAATATTAATCGTGTCAAAATAATACATAATTGAAAATAATAATAATAATAATAACTTCACTTTTATTAATTAGTTACTTCTTTTTATTTATTAGAATAATAGTTCATGGAAAAGTTCATTCAAATGATTATTACTTTTTCTTTATCAGTTATAATGAATTATTAAAATGTTATCACTTTTTATTTTTTTTAAATATAGTATTCATTAAATAATTTAATTGGACATTTATCACTTCTCTTTGATCACATATCACATTTTATTAAAAATATTATCACTTTTTATTCGTCATATAAAATTTTATTTAATAATTTAATTAGATGTGTATCACTTTTTCTTAATCAAGTTATCACTTTTGATTGAAAATGTTATCACCTTTAATTCGTCCTAAAATTTTCATTAAATAATTTAATTGGATGTGTATCACTTTTTTTAATCAAGTTATCACTTTTAATTGAAAATATTATCAATTTTTGTTCATTCTTGCTAATTAGTATTTATGAAATAATTTGATTGGTTGAGTATCACTTTTCTATGTTCAGATATTACTTTTTATTAAAAATAGACTTTTTAATTTATATAATTTTCATAAAATAATTTAATAATAAATGTATCACTTTTTTTAAGTATTACTTTTGAATTTTTAGCTATCACTTTTAATTTTCTCATTAAGTATAATAGTATTAATGGTAATTTTAATAATTAATAAAATTTTAAAATGTAGTATAAGAAAAGAAAAAGAAAATGTCAATTGTAATTTTAATAATTAATAAAAATTTTAAATGTAGTATAAGAAAAGAAAAAAAAAAGAGATGTTCTACTTAATTAATTGCAATGTGTCGATCGCTTTTGAGAAGATATGCATGGGTGACCGGCCGCGCCGGCCTTTTTCTTTATTTTTCATTTCATATATTATACAAATTGATTGATGGATGATCCGTCTCATGGAAGGAGATCCGTGAGCCGATCTCGTACAAAACTCACCCCTTTAAATTTGTTGGAATTGAAGGTAAAAAGAATTTAATAATAATATTTTGAATCCTATTATATAAGGAGATTAAAAGACTCTCTTAAATTTGATTTAATTAAAAAGAAAAAAAATGTTAATAATATCATTTACCTCATTTACAATATCAGAGACGATAATAACAATATACACTTACTGTATGAATAAAATGTATACTACTACTTTCTAAGAGTGAAAATAATAATTGATGGAATTTTTTCTATTTGATGAGTATCATTTATTAAAAATCATTTCAATAAAAGGAAATGAAATTTTAAAACTAAATATTAATAGAATAAAAAATAAAAAGAACAATAGTTATGGGTGATTTGTTAATCATCACCTCACTCCCCTAAACACACCATTTTATGCTGCATGAATTTATTTATTGTCCACTAATTTCCTCTCCAATGGAGGTTTTATTGGGTAGCACAGTGTTTTTAGGAGAGTGAGAGTAATTTTAATTTTTTTTTTGAGGGGAGTGAGAGTAGAAGAGGAGAAAATGTAGTAAACCCTGCAACACCCGAGCAAGTAGGGTTGACGGTAGAGGTGTTAAGCGAGTCGAGCGAGCTCTAGTTCCCTATACTTTAGCTCGGCTCGAGTACTTATCGAGTCGAGATCGAGCTTGATTCGTTAAAATAACGAGCTTATATACGAGCTCGGCTCTACTCAAAAAATACTCGAGCGAGCTCGAACTTGGCTCGTTAAGCAAAAAGAGTGAGCTTTCGAGCATTATCGAGTCGAGCCTAATATTAAGTAGTATATTTTTTATTATATTTAAAATATTTGTTTTATTATATATTATTATAATTAAATAATTATTATTATTAATTATTATTTTCGAGCCTTAACGAGCCAAGTCGAGCCGAGCTCTGCTCGTTAACTAAATGAGTATATAAACGAGCTCGAACTCGAGCTCGAATAGAAACGAGTCGAGGCGAGCCTTCGAGCTGCTCGTTTTCCATAACAGCTCTATTGACGGCTTGTGTGTTTAAATTTTTGTGGGGCTCACTGCTTTTTTTTTTCTTTTTTTCTTTTCTGACACTCGCCCCTCTTAAATATTTGTGGGTAGGTTTTGTAACTTGTGTCGCATGACTCAACTAAGTATTAAATTTATGGGTCTGTTGTGGTGTGTCACTAGATTGAAGATTAAATTTATGGATCGGTTGTGTGTAAAATATTGTAGGTTGTGTTATATGACTCTGTTAGGAGTTACATTTGTGGGACTAATGTTATGTGCGACTCGGTTGAGAATTAAAATTGTGGATGGATTGTAGTGTGTGACTAAAATTGTGGGTTGATTGGTGTGATTCTATTGTAGAATGTGTTATTGAGAGTTAAAATTGTGGGGTTGATTGGTGTGATTCTATTGTAGAATGTGTTAGTGACTCGGTTGGGAGTTGGATTGAATTATAACCGAGTCATATTATCACACGTCTTTTTTAACTGGATTGATGCACATGGTCAATTTATAAATACCTAATAGAGTCATTAACCGATTTATTTATGTAAATTTGAGCATTAAAAGAATTGTCCCTAAAAATGGGACAAATAAAAAATTCACTAAACCCTGAAGGTTAATTTATCCCCTTATTTTATCCTAACGGTTAACTATTGTGATTCATGACATCTTCGGAAATACAAGTAAACCCTATCTCACTGGAAACAAGCTCAAGGAACATTACCTCAAGGTCTAAATTTCTCCCAGATTTAAATTTTAGGATTAAGAGTTTTAGTCATTATATTATAAAATATAAATAATCAAACAACATAAATACATTAAGAAAAAAAAAAAAGAAAGATTCAATAATCCAAAGGCAACCTCGGGTTCAACCAGTTTAATGGAAATCAAACATAAAATCATTTCTTATGTCCTACACCAACTAAAATTTTCACTACTTACAAACTCACCAGTCACCACTAATCACAGCACACGATTGCTTAAGGAGAGACCAATACAAAGTTTAAGAACAGTTCTACACAGCACTATCAAAGGGATCAACTTCAGACTACAGCACTTGCTAACTCTGCTGCTTTTTATCAGCGCCATCTTCTTGATGACTCGAATTATGGGACTCATGGCTCCCTGTTATCGAGTGATCTATAGTTTCATTTTGCCAAGTGGCTTCATCAGTCTTGGATTCGGCAGAAACTTCCTGCGTCGTTTGGCCCTTTGACTGAGCTGATGCTGATGCAGCTACCAGCTCATCATGTCTGGGAATGGCAAGTTGAAGCTCGTCATGGAGGTTTAGAGCATCAAAAAGCATAATTTTATCATCTGATGTGCTTTCAATAATTCTCTGAACAACAGGAAGAGATTGCTTGCACTTCTCCAACATAGTAACAGTCAGATCATCCTGCAAAAGCCACACCCAAGGTTTGTTTATGTTGGTTTACTTTCAGAGGGAACACGTTCAAGTAGAAGAATGCAATCCCCAACCAAAGGGCCTAAAAATGTGATAAAGCAATCTATAATCAGCAGAATCGTTCAAAAACTACTTAAAAAGTTTCTGGCACCACCAACGTGAATTTTGATATCCTAGCAAATTAATTGATTCAAGTATTCAACCTCTTATGGAGACGTGTATATACTTGAAGAGGCTGGCTGACTGCCAGGAAACAAAGAAGCAAAAGAGTATGCATCTCGAAGACTGTCCAGGAATCATGTATGAATGGACAGAGAAGGCCACACCACTCGTGAATTACAACCACCACCTCTACTGCTAAGCTTTTATCCCACTATTGACTATACAAGATCCATTATATGGATGATATATGGCCATCATGTTAAGTAGAAACACATTTTTTAAATTATATTCAGGTATATCACATCTTTTTTACAACAATTTCTTTCAAGTTCTTCAAGATCTTCCCCTTCCCTGATTCACTGGTTCTCTACTTTCTACACGTGATTCTAGGGCATCTAAAGATATCTTATGCACATGCCAAAATAAGAGCTCACTAAGCTTGTCAAAATTTGAGAGAAGGGAATTATCAGACAAAACTCTCATTTTTACCTCACAGAAATGGAAAAATCTGAGGCAGAAAATGAGAAAGTTAGCAGTAACAGTTGAAGGGGAATAGACACAGTGATGTAGAACTTGTGAGAAAGTTATGATTTCCTCTAGACTGAGATATAGAAAAAGTTAAGAGGTAAATCAACCTGGATGGGTTTTAGTTCTGTATCAGAATTCAATATGCTGGAGAGGATATCAAGACTATTTCGAGCCACAAGGAGAAGCTCCTTTTTCTCTTCAGTGGACTGCAAACTATAACTGACGAAAGTGATATCTTCTTCATTTGTGGCAACAGTGTTGGGAATGGGGTATGTACCGGGAGGTGATAGTTGCTGCTGACCAAGATAAGACTTCATGTTGTTTTCCGTGCTGGTAAAACCCTCTTCAGGTGCAGAGGGAGGGAATTCTAAGGATTTTAATTGCTGCAAAAGTGAGAAAAATTAGATTTAGAGAAGAAAAGTAAGCATATTAGCAATTAAACATAAATTGCAGATCTGCCCAAAAATGAATTTATACTTTATTTTTTTAAAGCCAAGTCATCATTTTCTTCTGTTCTCTTTCCCCAAGTGAGTATGAAGATAGTTTCCCGTCCTCTTCATTTGACTATAAAGCAGCTCAACTGCACTAAGGGATTCTACTCCTTCTAAAAGTACACCCACAAGTGTCAGCAACTTTTTGTTTTGATACACTTTGTTGAGCATTATTGGAAGGCATGAGTAATTATATAGAAATGCCATTTATTTTATGTTGGAAAAGAATAAGATTATGGTTGTGGACACAAACAATGACCAATCTCAAGAGTTCTTTAATCAAATTTGACTTAATCCAATTCAATGAATTATTTATTCATGATTACTTGGTTCCGATAAAAAGGAAGTCCATAAAGTAACAGACCAAATGCCAACTCTTGTGTAGAGTACTACAGGTGCTAAAACTTTCAAGACATTCAACAATATAAAGGCAGAGACTTCAAACAAGAAAATGTTCAGCTGGCAGGAGCTAGAAAGTGCCTTAAAAAGAATCAAAATCTTGAGGCAACCTTGTTTGGTTTATCTGAGCCTTAATGAGCCCTAAGAAAACATGTTTTGCACCACAATATAATCAAAACAACAAGACAGTACTAGTTTCTCCATTTAACATATCCACATATGCACGTAGTCATGAACAGACTTTTAAAGGAGAGCAGCAATCTGCTCACCATTTGCACAGCCCTAGATGTATTCTACTAGACCCAACCCAATATTTTGTATATACACGATAGTGCTTTTACTAATTCCGTATAATACGTTTTAGCAAACATTGCAAAATGTTTTAGCATACATGGCAACACATTTGCAAAAAAAATATAATACTTAATTACCTAAATGTTAACATGCTTTGTTAATGTCTAGCAATAGATTTTATGTACAATTTAATAAGTTTAGATGAGAGCAGGGGATGGATGGGATGAGAAGAGGTCAATAACCATCCATTCTCTCCCATCCCAAACCAAACACCATGATTAACAAAAAATTTAGCACATATTTAAGTAAGTTTAATAGATATTAGATGATACTGTAATATTTTTGAGCAAATAAAGGATGTCGCTAAAGTCTATTCTAATTTACTCCCAAATTTTATAGTCCAGAACTATAATGATATCAAATAAACCTTTTGGATCTACATTGATTGAGATATAAAAGTAAAGTAACAAAATAAAAAAGATTAAGATAAAAATAACAAAAAAAATACTGTGAAAACGACAAAGAATATAGTTAATACAGTTACATTTATGTCATCACACGTTTAAGAACATAGTATAATACTCTCACATATATGTCCTAATATTATGGCATCCGTACAGTTGAACAGAATAATAAATAAATAAATAATCATTAAACAAGGAATGTTATCATTAAATTCGCTTTCAGCAGTGTTATATGTTTTACGTAATAATGATACATATATGTCTTAACACAGTGATACACTTGAGAACCGAGTGTAATACAGTTATATTTATGTTCAAATATGCTTAACAACATAGTGTAATACTATCACATATATATCTTAATGCTATTATATCTCTGGAGAATGTTATCATTAATTTTTCTTAGTCAGAAAGTGTCATACTTATTTATAAATATTCTGATGCATTCAAGCACAAGGCGCGATATTACTGTATAAATCTGGCCGGTCAAGTTGGGGGTACACACAAATTGCCTTGTTAAAATATAAAAGGTAATAATCACAATCTTATTCCAGAATGAGTAAAAACTTCAATGTAATAGCTTTTGTGCACCAATTGCACTAAGTGTTAAATATCAACCTCATCTAAAAGCTAAAGTTGATAGAGAGGAGAATCATTTAATACTCCACTTGATTAGTTCACTCTAACACGTCCCTAACGTGCAGTCGGGGTAATTTGCGTCAAGCCTTGCACGCGGACTTTTATATATGGGTGGCGGTGAGGTTTGAACCTTGAACCTTTAATAGGCCTTGCATGATCAGAGAAGTAGAGATAGAGAATAATACCCCAAAGAATATACTAGGTTGTTATCCTCTACAATTGAGTTCAATATTTTAATCTCCTCTTCACTAAGCAACTCTGTGTACTTCAGTGAATTTATACTTTCTAGTCAAACGACCAATACACTTAGTGTTAAATGATACTCCATACTTTATAGATACTCCATACTTTATAGTAGTGAAACACTGAACTGTACTCAAATGCACACCGGCTTGTACTGCACCATGCCCAAAATTCTAATTCAAAATTCAAATAAAGATTATGATCTAAAATAATAATCTGAACAAGAATCAGCAAAAAAAATTCACAACTGACATGTTAATGATATAACAAAAAGTAAATATTCCCAGATTTATACTTGGATGACTGGATCCAGTCATTTATCTCCATAAGAGCATATAAACACGATCATAGAATCCATCCAATTAAGACAGTGATACTCATAACGAATAAGCTATTGTTAAGAATTCAATCAGAAAAGTCATTATTGTAAAACCAAATGAAACTTAGAGTAGAAGACAGAGTACTAACTATAAATGTCTGACGAAAGACTGGCAAGTAATCAAGATCCTCAGACTCGCCCCATGCTTTGATCAGCTGCATCGCCCTCACCCTAATCCCATGCTCGGTCTTCGGATCATCAATCAACTTCATCATATCCTCCAACACCTTCTCAGATGCTACCGCAGAGAAAACCTTATCGCAATTCGAAGCGCAAGTCTCCAACAACTCAAGGCTTAAGTCCTGGGTAAAAGTAAACTTCCCCGGCACCAGCTTCTTCTTGATCGCCCTAACAATCTCGGTGCTGTCGTATTCGCCACGGCTGATAATGGCGCAAATGCGAAGATTGAGTCCCCAATTGGGCTCTGACATCGAGTCCGCGGTTGCCTCGTCGACGATTTTGGACTCCGGTGTTGGGGCTTGCAGGATCTCCTTCATTTTGGAGCTAATTGTGCGGCCCATCTGAGCGCCGCTCGTCTTTATTCGTTCGCCGAGGGAAGATGACGCCATCTTCAATTTAGATAAATCCAATTTCTCCATGGATTTTACTGTATTTTGTTATTGGTGTTGGGGGTAGTGACGGGGTTCTGGATATTTTGAGGAAAGAGATGGTGAATTGGTGATAAAAGTAAGATATTTATGTTGAATCAAGAATATACGACGGAGGGTGAATTCAGACGCGTGGCTTTCGTCACGGGGAGGTTTTTGAAAATTACTCCCTCCCTTGCTTTTAAATGTATCATTTAAACAGTGAGCCTTCTATATAAGCCACTTGAGGCACATCTTGCGATTTACTTCCTTCACCAATCCCCAGAACAGGGACGGTGGAAGCCCCTAATGGTGGGGTACACCATGTATCATTTTTTCCATTAAGGCTCTTGTCCTTTCGGGAACGCAGGAGCTTTTACCTTTTCGGTCGCCCCAAGGGTCTTTTATCCACACACATCCACTAATACAACTAAAACAAAGGATCCACGCCTCCACTAATACAACGACCGACTACACATTAAATAATAATACTCCTTAATCCACATGACACCAAAGACAAATTAGCCTTCACTGAAAGAGGACCTAGAGAGGATTGGATGTGCACTGAGAGAGAAACGCGATTCGCTGGGTAAGCAATCAAGAGAGAGAATTCCTTCACGAATGTGCACTAGGCGAGAATCGCGACTCGCCGGATAAGCAACCATGAGAAAGAATTGCTTCGTCGGAAAAGATATCTCTGATTTATTTGGTACAAAATCAGAATCGATCTCTCAATTACTAACTCGCATATTCTTCTTCCTCTCCACACTCGGCGGCGGCGGTAACGACAACGACGGTGGAGAATCACTGGAGGCATTAGCAGCTCCGCAACTAATCAGTGGGGAGTAACTGCTGCTTAAGAGAGGCTATTATCTTACAGGAGAGAGATAAAGAGTAATTAACAATTTATTTAAACTAAAATTACCGTCAAAAAACCATATTAATTAATTAATGAGTTATTCTCTTGTGAGACGGGTTATTTGTGAGATGGATATGAGACGGGTTAACCCATCTCTAAAGCATGCTTATTGTATAGATAAAATATGTTTATTTATAGTTAAAGTATGTTAATAATAAATCAAATTATAACACACTAAAATCATATTTAATGTATAATCCAACATACTTTAAAAAACATACTTTAACAAATATTCTACACAAATATTCGTTAAATATTTCATTGTTATTTCGTTGCTATCACATGAATTTAATTTCCATTGTCAATCCCTTGTTAATTACCAACAGAGTTAATTATGTTGGTAAATATTTTATTGCTATTCCGTGATACCATTCTGTTGGTAAATATTCTATTGCTATTTCGTTGGTATCACACAAATACAATTTTCGTTGGCAATCCCTTGTTAATTACCAATGAAATTAATTCTGTTGGTAAATATTTCATTGCTATTTTGTTGTTATCTCATGAATTTAATTTTCGTTGGCAATCCCTTGATAATTACTATTGGTAAATATTCTGTTGCTATCATACAAATGTAATTTTCGTTGGCAATCCCTTGATAATTACCAACATCATTCAGTTGGTAATCCGTTGCTATCTCATGAATTCTATTTCCGTTGGTAATCCCTTGATAATTACCATCGGAATTCATTCTGTTGGTAAATATTCCGTTGGTAATCCATTGCTATCACATGAATTTAATTTCCATTGTTAATTATCAACGGAATTCAATTTCACCAAAGGTTCCGTTGCTAAATTCTGTTGGTAAAAAGGAGTTTTTTATAGTGACAGATGGTAGGCCCCATATTTTAATTGTATTAGTGAGTGGGTATGGGTTCCATGTGTGTAAAAAAAGAAATAATACTCTTTGGGACGCCCAAATGAAAAAAAGACTCTTTGAAAGAGATGGAGGGAGTATAAATTTATTATCGATCGATAAACGCTGAACGACAGAATCGAAAGATTTACATTGAAGGAATTTTTAAATTCACATGAGTAAAGGAAACAATAAAGAAATCAGCAGTGGATTAATTCAAACATATTTCTCAAAACTTATAATATCAGAGTGTGGAGTGGAGAAGACCGTGATGCAGAGGTGAGATTATTGTGAGAACAATCTAGTGAGTAGATTCTCAATAACGAATAAGCATAAGTGAAGTAGTGGGAGAAGAATAGAGAAGGAAAATATGACCATTCTCTCATGCAATGGATTTAAGTGAAATAATGATAAGTTTAACTTAATTGTGCAGTGATTGTCTTTATATTTATGCCTTCAATGAATGAATAATCGTTAAGATGCCATACTTTTGCAAAATACTCCCTCCGTCCCCTTCAAATAGTCTAGTTTTTTCCATTGTAGGTTTCCCATCCAAAGAGTTCCATTTTCTTTTTTACACATATGTGACTCTCACACACACCACTAATATAATTAAAATATGGGGTCCACACTCCCACTAATACAACTATCCACTACATATTAAATAATAATACTCCGTAATCCACCTGCAAAAAGCAAAAGACCTTCTTACTATGGGATGGAGGGAGTATACGAAAATTTAAATATAAAAATATAGCCAGAAGTTTAATAATTAAGTGTCCTAGATATACAATTAGGGGTAGAAGTAAGGGTAAGAATCCTTAAATAAGGATATAAATATTAAAATTAGAAATCTGCTTTAGAGCGGGAAAAGAAAATAGGACAATTACTATTACTCCCTCCATCCCACCGAAAGGTCCGCATTTTAATATATTGGATATCTCATTCAAAAGTCTCCATTTCCCTCTTTTACTAAAAAGACCCACATATAGCCCATCACTCACTACTAATTAATACATCTACCCATTACACATAAAATTATAATACTCTTTAATCCTAACCAGTTGGGCTAGCCCAACTGGCCACTAGGCTCCTCACTTAAGTGAGAGACCCAGGTTCAATTCCCCTGGGGAACGAATTAGGAGGGGAATTATAAGGAGGGCTTGGAGAGAGACCCATGTTCAATTCCCCTGAGGAGGGCTTGGAGAGAGACCCATAATTAGGAGGGGAGTTATAAGGAGGGCTTGGAGAAAGGGATTGTAAGGGGGAACGAATTAGGAGGGGAATTATAAGGAGGGCTTGGAGAGAGACCCATAATTAGGAGGGGAGTTATAAGGAGGGCTTGGAGAAAGGGATTGTAAGGGGGAACGAATTAGGAGGGGAATTATAAGGAGGGCTTGGAGAGAGACCCATAATTAGGAGGGGAGTTATAAGGAGGGCTTGGAGAAAGGGATTGTAAGGGGGAACGAATTAGGAGGGGAATTATAAGGAGGGCTTGGAGAGAGACCCATGTTCAATTCCCCTTATAAGGAGGGCTTGGAGAAAGGGATTGTAAGGGGGAACGAATTAGGAGGGGAATTATAAGGAGGGCTTGGAGAGAGACCCATGTGACCCATGTTCAATTCCCCTTATAAGGAGGGCTTGGAGAAAGGGATTGTAATGGGGAACGAATTAGGAGGGGAATTATAAGGAGGGCTTTGAGAGAGACCCATGTTCAATTCCCCTGGGGAACGAATTAGGAGGGGAGTTATAAGGAGGGCTTGGAGAGAGGGCTTGTAAGGGGGAACGAATTAGGAGGGGAATTATAAGGAGGGCTTGGAGAGAGACCCATGTGACCCATGTTCAATTCCCCTTATAAGGAGGGCTTGGAGAAAGGGATTGTAAGGGGGAACGAATTAGGAGGGGAATTATAAGGAGGGCTTGGAGAGAGACCCATGTTCAATTCCCCTGGGGAACGAATTAGGAGGGGAGTTATAAGGAGGGCTTGGAGAGAGGGCTTGGAGAAAGGGATTGTAAGGGGGAACGAATTAGGAGGGGAATTATAAGGAGGGCTTGGAGAGAGACCCATGTTCAATTCCCCTGGGGAACGAATTAGGAGGGGAGTTATAAGGAGGGCTTGGAGAAAGGGATTGTAAGGGTGTTTGGTGTAACTACTAACTATACTAACAACTAACATTTACCACGGGGGAGTATTATATATACATACTAATTAAATAAAAATAAGTATAATATATTATTTTTAATACTCTTTTCGCGTCACACTTTTCATTTTCGTCCGTCTTATGATTATCTTCACCACATAAAAAAAATTTCACATTAATTAACAACCGCAAAATTTATACTATTAATATAAAAAAGGCTAATTATAGTGTGCACCCATATACAAATATAAACATAAACATATACAATTAAGAGCAAAAATGTATACAATTTAATTGATAGATTTTTTAAGGAATTTTATCAATATAGGGCCTGAAAAATGGATAATCTATCAATTTAGGGCTTGAATTATGTATTTTATCGATTAGAGGCCTGAATTATGTAAAACTATAAATTCAGGGCTTGAACTTAGGCACTAAATTGATAAAATATGTGATAATATTTGACAAATTCAGGCCTTGGATTGATAGTTTTACATATTTTAGGTATTGGATTAATAGAAAAAATAATTCAGGTCCCTAATTGATAGTTTACCCATAATTCGGGCCTTGAATTGATAAAAGCCCATTTTTAATGAAATTTTGAGTGTAAAAAATACAATTATTAAAAAACATGTATACACTATTGAATAAAAAGTTATACACATATGATGCTAGTTTTTTTAATGAAAGACTTAATATAAAAAAATATACAATTATTACGAAACACGTATACAAGATAGAATAACATGTATACAAAATAGAATAAAAAGTTATACACATGTGGGTGCACCCTTGCACCCGGGTGCACCCAATACATACTCTTTAAAAAATATAACTCACACCTAACACATATAACATACTTTTAATTTATTAATTATTTATTACTTAAAAATGCCATGATACCCTTAAAAAGTTAATAAATTTTGTTAAAAATGAAAAAAGTATAAAAAATATGGGTGATTTTGAGGTGAACCCCATAATTTATAGGCTAATAGTGGGGTTAGTGGTGTAGTTTTATATTTTTATTTTTTAATTATTTAATTTAATTTAATTAATGATAGAGATTATATTGGGGTTTGATTGACGGTTGAAGTCGTTCAAATGCATTCAGTTGAACTCTAAAAATATAATAAAATAAAATAAAATAAATAAATAACGTGGATCAAAATGAAAATGGAGCGACTGTCCCACCCGCGCAAACCCGCGAGAGAGAAAGAACGAGTATGGGTGTCAGTATGTACTACCGCCCCGGCCCGCCCCGTTTGTATCTATGCGTAGAGGTTCACAATTGACACTGACTGACACACTACATTTGGCAGATTAAAAAATTAAATTTAAAAAAAAAAAGAAAAAAGAAAAAGAAGGAGGTTTTAGGGGAAGTGGCCGCTTGGAATTTCTTGTTGGAAGTTGGAACTGCAAAACGAACTAAAAACTCACATCGAGATGATTGCGTTTTCGACATGGCTCCGCTACATTTCCGCCAAATTCGAGTATTCTGCTGCAGTTGCTCAAAAGGTAATCCCGTTTTTGGATTACAGAGCTCTTTATGTCTAGATATTTCATGAAATCTTAAGTGCGTGCATTCTTTTTGTTTCGTTTTGATGGTATCCCTATTTCTGAAGTTGGGCTGTAAAATCTGCCATTTTGGGCGTTTTTTCAGAGCAGGGGTTTTGGTGGCTTTCTTTCGATTTGCTTATGTAATCTTTCCATCATTTTTCATATCTTGTTATTGGGAGTAAAATCCTCCCACACATTTCTACGTTGGTTTGTCAAAGAATATCCGGAATATGTCAATCCACACCTTACTGAACACCTAATTACAATTTTGTATTTTTTTGTATATATATATTTTTTAAAGGATTTTTAATCTTGAGAATTGATGCTTAGACAATTGCCAAGAGCGCATCAAGCATAAGGATGATGGTCTCCGTGAAGTATGGGACCAAGCGGGATTCTCTGTTTTAATGTCTTTTTAAGTGAACATCTCTTTTGGAATTTGCTTAAAGATTGAATCGTTCTATCATTTTCCATATCTTATTAGTGATGAAAAATGACCCTCTCAATTTTGTTTGGTATTCTTAAGTGTTGTTTATTTCTCTGTCGGAATTTGTAAAAGATAACATAAACAATGGAGGCCGATTATTAACATGCAGATTCACCATCCTTGTTCTTATATTTTATTCAGAGCATACACCTGGGAGCCAGGTCATTGTAATATTCGACTGTAGAACTGTTTCTTCAATGTAAAGAAAAGTTCATTATGGAATAATCTTCATAATTACTCAATAGTGTATGCTTATCACCTAGTATCTTGAAATCTTTCAGTTTTCAGGTTTCCTGGGGCATTCCCTCAAATTTTCCTCAACTCGATACTTATTATGTGCTTGCAATTAATTAGAATTCATTCATTCTTTACTTCTTCTGTATACAGCGTATAGAGTGTTTATAATTATAAAATATGTTTTTCTAATGGAGATCCTAGTTCCAGGTTCCAATATTAGTTTTTCAGAAAAATTGTTTTATACTTCTAGAATTAATTCATAGACAATCTCCAGAAGAACAAAAAGCATTTGCATGACTTTTACCACAAAGTATTGGACCATGGGGAATTACTGGTTTTCAATTTTTAATGAATATGAGAAGAAATATATATATTTCTTTTACATGAATATGACGAGCTTGAGGCAACTTCTGGATACTTCTTCATCCTTGAGTGAACTTCTTCTGAATTTAAGGGTGCTGTGTGGTTTCCTTGTGTTTTGCAGATTGATTTCAACCCAGTCTTTATATCTGTTTTCATTCTTCGATATTTAGCCAAGATATCTTCCTACATTGTGTTGAAATTTATGGAATACTGTTAATAAAAGGTTAGAGACTGTCATGACTCAGAATGCCATAATATAGGAGATTCAAATTAAGAATCTTTTTTCCCCCTTGTTTAATTTTCTAGGTATTTAAGGAAGTATATATAACTTCTGAGGTTTATAAGGGGAAGGTGAGGTTTCACAGGGGTAATTATTTTTCTAGGTAGTGTGTTGCATCTTTCTGGAAAAAAAACATGGGATTAATTAAATACTTGTTGCTGCTTATCTAGAATGGTGTGAACTGCAATCAGCTGCTTTTGGAAGACACATCAATGGGTTGTGTTAGATTGTTGAATCTTAATATGGCAAGGTTTTCAATAGTGAATATCTTAGGTTCATTCGGGAGATTGTTTTTGTGTCTATTTGACTGTTATGGTGGTGGGGTTGCTTATTTTAGATCCAAATGTATAATTGGAAATTTTTGGTATATTTATTCCTGGGCATGCCAAACTGTTCTTAAAGATTACTCTTTGAAATCTACTTTAGGAGTTTTTTCCATCCATTAAACAGGGTCAGCTTCTTTTGTAACATTGCATGTAAATAAGTGTCTTGTTATTCTATTGATGGGTTTTTTCAGTGTGTGCCATATTTGATTTTCACATTTTCAGTTAAAGTTTATTACTACTAGATTTTTATTTGAATCACCCTGGTCATATATTCGAGCTTGAAACATATTTTTTTCGTTAGTGTCTTGACTGCTGTGCTGGATTCATGGTATTTTATTTCATCAATATACTGAGGGAATTATTTATATGATTGCAGTCCTATGCACTGGGTCAAATAAAAGAACCTGAAGCATTTGACACAGTGTGGAAAAACATATTCCACGGAAGATTGACATTTTTGCATTGGAATAAAGGGGAAGAGATGGACCCAATAATCGGGCCACAGGGTGGAACTCTTCTTGTTCGGAAAATTCCTCTACCAAATCCTAGGTATGCAACCATAAGTTGAAATAAATGCTATTTAATCTACTGACTGCTTAAAATATACCTTTATTCTCCCATTATATATAATCTCTGTGTGCCTTGTTGTATCGTCTGTTGGATTCATGACTTCTGCTTATCTTTTATATGTAATCTTATGGTTTAAATGAATGTTGAAACATCCTTCTCACTGAATGGAAACTGTGAATTTAGCATTGCCTTTTGTCTAGTAATGTATGCAAGTGCAGAGGCTTTTAATACGCACTCATCGTATCTTACAGAACTAGTACGTTGCCCGTACAGAGTACATGGGAGATTATATTGCATCGAATAATTTTGTAAAAGATTTGTAAAATTAGTTTGTTTAATTATAATTGAGACTTGTATATGTATTTGTATTACAGTTAAATTGTTAATATACTTCAATTTTACATTATATATAGCTATATCTATCTATTTACTTATAAATATAAAGAAGTTTGAGCAATGGTAGCACAAATCAATTGCATAATGTGTATTTATAAGTTAAATTCGTTAAACTTTGATATCAAAAGTGAAAGAACATTATCTTAAAAATATTCAAACCTTCCATATTTAATAAGAATTTAATTTATTTTCATATCACTAAAATAATTAATTACTTAAATATATAATTTTGAATTAATTATTTTTTTAATAAAAAAATACAGCTTTATTAATTTAAAATTTTAAACTTGATTAATTTACTCATTGAAATAATTAATTGAGAAAAGATAAACTAATTCTCATATTTGAATTGCGTAAAAGTAAAAATAGGGCATCATCAAATATCAAGAATTTTGAGCGTTGTGATTTGGGATCATCGATCTGGTGGTCTTTTTATAATGGGGATAACTGGAGATTAGACTTTATGCTTTGCTTTTTATAAGTAGATATAAGTTACTTTCAATAAAGAATCTGCATAGTAAGAAGATTAACTATACCTTTGGTATCATTGGAAATGTGACTGCTAATTCCCGAAATGTTCCTAGTCTTAATATCAAAGTTATTATAAAGAGTTCTACAAGACTGAATTCCAGCCTCAAGCAAAATTGGTGATTACAACTAGATTAGATAACAATTTAATAGCCCTACTCATGAGGAATAACTGAAATAATTTGTATTTCTGATGGGTCCAGCAAGGTATGGCCCAGAGCCAAATAAAAGAAATAAAATCCTCTTAAAACATAAAATAGGAGAGGCAAACACTTGTGTGAGACCGTCTCACGGGAAGACTTCCTTGACATGGATAAAAAGTGATACTCGAATTGATGAAAAGTGATGGTGGTACAGTAGGATTATTCATGAAAAATTCATAGTATAAATAAAAAGCGATAACATTTTTAATGAAAAGTGATCATATCTTTGATAAAAAGTGATAACTATTTAAGAAAACAAAAAAGCGGTCTCATGTGAGACGGTCTCATACAAGTTTTGCCCAATAGCAAAATGTAATATAGATCCTCCCCTTGTCAGTAGTTATAAGCTGTATTCCTTAGCTGAAAAACTGGGATTATTTCAAGAATATTGTAGCCTGAGTTGGGGCGCCCTCCATTGGACCAATTCTATCTAAGAAATCCCATTGTTCGTATAAAATTTGCAAAATGTATGTAATGGAATTCACAAACAAATTCATTAACTATAGAAGATGGATTCTCATGCCCTCTAGTCCGATTTTCTATGGTCTTCAGATTCTTAATTATTACACTTAATCATATCTGCTTTCTTTAATACTTCTGATTTTAAAAGGGCTGCAAGTGTGCAGTATTAGTCTGGTTTTGTTTTTCGCTCCTATTTCTGGGTAGCTGATTATTTTCTTGTGTCTTTGGTAGGAGAGTTCATGTTGGAGATGTGGTATTATTGAAGGACCCTATAAACTCAGCCAATTTTCTTGTACGGAGGTTAGCTGCTATTGAAGGGCACGAGATGGCATCTAAAGATGAGAAAGATGAACCTTTTGTCCTTGAAAAGGATCAGTGCTGGGTAATAGCTGACAATGAAAACCTGAAGTTAAAGGTATATTATTTCCTTATGCTTCATATGCCCATCTTCACTCAATCCAATAGTGATATCTCAAAGAAGAGTGTCTCCTATTTCTTTTTGCATATTGCTAGTTACATTGTTCAACATAGATGCATTTTGGGTAAATTTACTGATATAGGGTTCTTATAAGTATTGTTATTCGGAGCCTAATAGAGATTTCAACTAGCTACATATGATGTGAAAGAGAAATTCAATTTCTATCATCCTGATTTTGAAAGATTTTAAAATATCAATTTGAGACCTGAGATTGACACCTTAAAAAAATTCTTAACCACAGTCGCTTCAGCTTCCCATATGATTACCATGTAATTTAAAAAATGAATTAGTATATTCTTCTAAATCTCCAACAAGCATCTTTTTTTCTCTCTTTCTCTCTTCTTTGAATTACTGTTGTCCATCTTCAATCTTTATCTCTCTCTCTTTTTTTTACTGTTCCAGACTTGTTTTTTCTTCATAAACAAAATGATGAAAACTGTATTTACAGGAGCAGTGTACTTAAGCAGACACAGTTACTAATAACTTCACCTACCAAAGAATAATACAAATCAAAATCCCAAGTTAAATTAAGAGGGGAAAAGAAAAAAAAAATCATGCAATTACATTTCTATTTGAGTCTTCACAAACAATTATTTGATGTGAGTTCACAATGAGAAGAAAATTGATTTGGAATACTCAATGGAGAAGCTAACTGAAGGGAATGTTTCAGTGAAGTAAAATTTATGATTTGGCCTTGTATCTCTTTATGATGTATGTATAGTATTTCTAATTTCAATTAGTGTTTTAAAATGACATGGCAGTCACGTGGGAAGTTCATTTGGGTGCTGGTAAAGAATTTTAGACAATGTTAACTTCTTAGGTCATGAATTGATGATTTAAGACCCGAATTGATAGAAATTATCTTTCAGATGTTGTAGCAATAGTTGAGACATCTTTTAGGCCCTAGACGTAAATAACTCATGATATTATTTTCTTTAGTGAAATAAGAATCAATATTTTTTCTTTTCGTTGAATAAAATTGCTAACCGAGTTTTGGCCTGTAATAAACTTGCTTGCAACTTTAAAAGTTTACACTGACTGATTATGTTACAGCTAAAATAGCAATGACTGTTGCTATTTTGTTTGGGAATACTCCTTTTCAACTAATTGAACTACAATTGATTAAAAATGAAACACTGATTCCCAAAGATATATCTTATAGCTTTGTCCATTCTAATCTCTGAACTCAATTGGTTGTCACTTTCAGTGTAATGTGTTGATATAGATAAACTAGATTTTACTATGGATGATTAATTTCTTGGAGTAACTAGCTGACATGGATGATTAATTTCTTTTTAGTTTTGCTTCATTCTCTGATTTTGAGTTATTAAAGGCGCGCCTCCCCCAAGGCTATACCCTTGGCGCCTCGGTATAGGTTTTTCAAGGCACGCAGTATCAAGGCGCGCGCCTTTGTGCGCCTCGAGTATTGTCATGTTTTTGTGTTGTTTTTCATTTTTAATAGTTGAAGTAACACTTTATAAATGAAATAGCACTTTTTGTTATGTTAGCAACTTATCAAATAAATAAAATAAAATAAATAAACATATCATAAATATTAAATGAAGGATTTAAGAAGTTAGGGTTAGGGTTCATTTCACTCCAAGTCTCTACCTACGCAAACTACTCCACCCTCCAGCCTCCAACTTCCAATTGCCGCCGTTTGGTCGCCATCCGCCGCGCTTCCGACGGCCGCTGCCACGTCGCCGCCGGTCAGTTGAAGAGCCAAGATATCAAACTAGAGGGAAATCATTGGGGGCAACTACCACTAGTTCCAAAAAGAAAGGCAAAGAAGTAATGAAGGAAAAGGGAAATAATCTAAGATTATTAGATGAAGAGGATGAATAACAAGAGGAAGATAATGTTGGGTTTGAAGAAGAAGATTTTAATGGGGAAGAAGAACAAGTTGATGATCAAGACTTGGAGTTTGATGATGAAGAAGATGATAATTAAAATATATTTGTTGCTAGGATTGTGTTTGATGCTTTGATTGACTTATTTTATTTCAAATATTAGGAATTTTCATATGTGCATGTTTAACTTTGGCTTAAATGGCTTAGTTTATATGTCATACTCGTATAAAATGTTATATTATATGCCTTTTAGACTTATTTTATTAGGTAAATGTGTTGTATATAGGTTATATTTAGTGTAGAATAAATAATGGTGTTATATTACATATTTAAAGCCGAGGCGCGCCTTAGGCGTGCGCCTTGCGCCTCAGGCACAGATATGCCTCGGTGCGCCTTGCGCCCTTAATAACTATGTGATTTTCTGTATAACAGGAAGCCTACGATAGTCGTTCATTTGGTCCTGTTACCATGGCACACATAGTTGGCCGAGCCATTTATTGTCTAAGAAATGCTGTGGATCATGGACCCATCAAGAATAGGTATGATTACCTGCTAAATTTACAGTAATTGATTGGTATTGTTAAGATAACCTTCTGCCACAAGGTTTAGTGCAACATCCTAAATTTTATAGAATTAATTTCATGAAATCCTTACCCTAAAATTTTACTTGCTAAACTTATTTACAGAAGCATGAAGCTGATACTAATTTCAAGTACTTGCGTTTCATAAATCATCATCGCAATAAACCAAAGGGTTAATTGCAAAAAAAACTACTACATTTACTTCAAATGCAATTTAGTCCCAAGCTTTGAAATTTAAGCAAAAAAGACCGCCAACTTTAAAGTCTTTTGTGAATTGCACCCATTGGCAGTTAGATGTTGCCCGTTCGCTGACGTGGCTAATATTTGCCACGTTAGCTTCCATGACATCTTCTTGTTATCGCTAAAGTGATGATATTTTTTCTTGGTATCACTTAGGCTCCTACTCCCTGACCTATTTCACTATGTATGAACAATTAGGCTTTAAGCTGCACGGGTTCCTTTTATTTTTTATATTTATATGAATTTTATGATTAATTAAATTATAAGAAAAATGTGTATCTTGCTACTTTCTTGGGTTTCTTTTTCTTAATTACGCCTAAGCTGCACGGGTAGATTTTGTAACTATTGTGGTGTCTCTTTACAGCCTATTTAGCGCAAGAGTTGACTCACCAGTTCTAGAAGTGGAACTAGATGTTGATGAGATGGCAAATAATCATAAAGCATAAGTTGTTTGGTGAGAAAGAGCTCGGCTCGACTCTGTTTTCATCACGCGGACATTGTTTCAAACTGGAGCTAATAGCCATGGCAAATATGAAAAAATGGTGAAAGTGATGGGAGTTTGAGAAAAGTAGCCTCCCTCTATTGAATGAATGTTTTAGAATGGTGTGATAATTGTGGTGCAATTTTCATCCATTGAATTTTGTAGCACCTTCAAATTTAGTTTTACATTCATGATGCACCACAACTGCTCTAGACTCATTCCTTGTGCTGTTTTTCTCCAATAAATGACCTGGGAGTCCTTTTTTTGCATAACCTTTGTCTAAGAAAGGCGTAGTCTTGTTGGCAGTGCAATGCAGTATGGATAACTAGTTTGGCTGCATCAATTAATTTGTGCTGGATTAGAAATTGAGAGATTCTGTTCTGTGTCAAGCTTATAATGATGTCGCAACTTTCAAGCTTGTGATTATTGTGGAGATTGTTTGTTCGAATGCAAGAATGATTTTATGAGATGGGTTTTATTTTTAATGCAACACCATGTAACTCAATAAATTAATTTGAATTTATTAACTTGCAGGATTATTTAGTATAAAAAATTAATTTGAATTTATTATTATTATTTTTTTAAAATTACAAATGTTTTTTGTTTTTAATTAATAAAGACAAAAATACATCTATAGTAATGTATCAGTAAAGGTTGAGTTAATCTCCTGTAAATTGGGTTTACGATATAAGTTTTGTGATTATTTTTTAATTTAAACTCATAGCAATACATTGAAAGGGGGATTCATAGGGTTTAAGGTGAGAAAAGACTCGAGTTTATGTACTAAGCTAAACGGGATTATGATTCTCCTTTAATTTAAGCTCATAGCAATACATTGAAAGGGAGATTCATAGGGTTTAAGATGAGAAAAGACCCGATTTTATGTACTAAGCTAAACGGGTTTATGAGAATGCTTGTGATGAAGGTTTTGCATATCACAAAATGTTATTCCTTCCGCAACATTTATATATGAACATTTTTTTTTACTTCATCCCAAAATAAATTTCAAATTCTTAAAATGATAATAACTCAGCATTAATACTCTTCAATACTATAATACTATGGGAATGCCATCAACTTTTTTACACTTAATTTGTTCAAAATAAACAATTTCACACACTTTATTTCGTTCTTATGAAAGGAGGGAGTACAGGATACATCCAAAGAAAATAAATTAATACAACTACAAATACACAAATATGAGAGTTACAACGAAAATACAATAATTAAATATATCAGGCAATCTAATATGTAGAGAATGGTTGTACATATAAAACATAAGCTAGGCAATTCCATCCCACTTGACCAAATATGCAATGAACAAAAAACAATCACTGGGTTCAATTTTAGAAGATATATAACATGTCACCTTCTATGCAGATTTGATTAGATAGATGAAATACAAACCCCTAATCAAAATTTGATGAAAATGAAACTGTTTTGGAGTCTACAATATAAAGCAACTTAGTGAAATTGCAACCTGTTGCACGAGAGCATCTCATCACAAAACAAGACGTGACGAAAACAAAATCTTCGTCCATCGTCTCTCACCGTGCCAGTAAGATCACGGTCACATTGGTTCGTTCAGCAGCTCAATCAGCTCATTCTTTTTCAACTTTGAGAATCCTTTCAAGCCACGTGACTTAGCCAGGGCTCTCAGTTCCGTCAGCTTCATTCCACTCAAGTTGCTTGCTTCGACCAAACTGTGCTCCTTCACTTCGTCATCATGCTCCGTTACATCAATTTCATCCTCCAAGAAATGATCAAAATCATTTCCTGATGAAATCAGGGGTTCCACATCAGAGTCTGAATCATACTCGACATCCTGAACTTCGTCAGCTTCTGGTTCCAAATTAATCCACTTTTCCTTTGAGGTAGAATCGTCAGATTCCTTAGGGTAAAAAGGTTGGAATTTGTTTTCAAGAACTGGAGATCTTTTGCGGAAGTTGGACTTGGGCCGGGTGAGTTGTGGTTCACGGTTGTCATTCGAAATGGTGGTGTTTCTTTCTTCGACAACCTTTTCGTCCTGATCCAGGATGAAGTCCCTGTTGTCTACAGTGATGCTGCTTTTCTTCCCTTGCTGAATCGAGTGTTTCCTTAGGAGCTTCAGAAGAGAATCAACAGTCTCACTCTCTTTGCTTTTTCCTTGAGCCTCCTCGATTTTCCTTCCTTCCTTCATTGCTGTTCTTTCGCGGAGCTGAGCCTGCACCTTGCGGAATAATTCAACAATCTCTTTTTCTCTAGGACCTGGAACTGCAGTTGCTTGAAATTTTTGGTTCCCGGAGAAAGAAAGAACAGGTCCGTTTCTAGTAGAGAAACTTTCCGACTCTTCAAGATCATCATTTTCTTCTCTCCCTTCATTCTGCCTCCTATGGCGGGAGAAACCATGCTTGTTTTGCCTTGAGAAATCCGAATTTCTCTTATAGTTGTTAAAACTTGCATTACACACAGTAGATGAAGCAGTTTTCAGAGACATGAACTTGATATCAGACATGAGTTTGTAGTTGGGTACACTCAGTGATCTTCCAGAAACGCAAGAACTTGGGAGACGGCTACCATCAGGTGGTCCACAACCTGAAATGAAAATTAGGGAGTTCGTCAATATTGATTTTGTAAATGATAGACGAACCAACTTTACATGTTGCCTGTGGGATGAGAGAGCAGCAACTTAAGTAAAAACAAAATTTTGTAATTAGGCGAAGTGGAGATATTTTGAAGAAGTAAATAGAAAGGTTAGGTGATCCATTCTTGATTTGAAATATTATTCACCATATGAGTTGTTTAGATTACAATCATGTACATACACTATCAGTTAACTCACTCGTGTATTTCACATTTTCTAGAATGAGCCAGCATTACTTGCAATATTAGAAAATGTAATTTTCTATCTTCAACCAAGTATCTAAATTACTTCAGAAATACTTACAGATTAGTTTCAGTAATGGCCAAAATAGTAGAAATTTAGAACTTGAAGAATTTTCCATGACATTAGTTTTAGAATCTAATATGCATCAATCATGAACAAAGCAACACCCTACCAATTCTCCTACCAATTTAATTTTAAGATAGGAGTACACTAATGGAAGGAATTTTCAATTAATGAAAAATGTGAACATAAAAGCTAAACAGACATTTATCATCATATTATAAAATTTCTATAGTTTAACTGGAAAAGAAAGTTCCAATGGTGGAATGAACCCAACTGCATCAACAATAGAAGTCTAAAGAAACCTCTAAATAAACCAAACTATCAAATCATCTTGATAAAACATTTCATCGAACAGATAGAGCGCGCTGCTAATAGAACATTTAGTCTAATAAGCATCGCCAATGACAAGCATAAAACATAACATCATCCACAAAAATGACAGAAAATGGAACAAATTCTCAACCTCTGTAAAAGAGAAATTATAAGTTTGAAAAAAAATTGAGAGCGTCAGTGAATTTAGTGCAAGAATGTTTAGAATTTTTTATATTTACACAGCATTCACAAAATGTATACGTTTATGCAAGCACATTTATACAAGAAATTTACCAGGAATGGGTTTGGAAATGAAATGAATTGGACGCGACATGATTAGAAACTGCGTAGGCTGCTTCTTCTTCTTCGATGAGGTTTAACTTCTTAACGGAAACGGCTGGGGTTTTATGCACCGGCAAAATATGAACAGAAATTATATACGGGTCGGGTTAGAGAAGTATTTGAATCCCAACAAAACGCCCAATTTAATTTTGGGTGCACCCAATGTTTAAGAAATGGTAAGTCTATTTTTTTCTTTTTAAAATAATTATTACTTTCGCTATAAAACGTTATCACTTTCGCTATAAAATGTTATCGCTTTTTATTTATACTAGTTTTTTCGAACGTGCGTTGCACGTCGCATGCACGTCATACTTTGTAATGTACTTGCCCGCATGGGCAGCTCAACTGGTCAAGCAAGGGGACAGCTTGTACAATGACCAAGGATCGAATCTCACCCGTAGCGTGGGAGCAACCTCTTAATTAAGGGGGCTCCTTGTATGGTGGTTAAAAGGTCTAACCCTTGTTGGTCGGTTGAGTTACCATGATTAACCTCCTTCAAATGCTGTCGGGCCGGCGTGCGGGGGCGCCTGGGGTGGGTGAACCACCTTTTTTCCTTCAAATGCTGTCGGGCCGGCGTGCGGGGGCGCCTGGGGTGGGTGAACCACCTTTTTTGTACAATACTTTGTAATGTACTTTTTATATTTTTATGGTATTTTTATTGTTATTATATAAATCTATCTTTTAACATCATTTTAATAAATAATTTATGTAAATTTTTTTTATTTGTTAACTAAATTCAAACTTGTTTGTATTTTTTTTCTTATATAAATTTTTCATAAATATGCCTTTAAAAAGAGCATCATGCAATTGTCCATACGATATTAATGCATGCCGTGGGAGATAGACTCCAACAATTTAGATGTTCTATTCTTGAGCCTTGTTAATTATCATTGGAAAATATAATTTCCCATGAAATTCATTTTGTGTGGTGAATTTGAATTGGTATCCATCATCATTTGCTGGGCTCAATAATATGCATGTTATGAAAAATAATTCCACAATATATTCCTCAATTGCAATTTCGGCTCATATTAAATGCTTGATGAAACTTAGACAAATTAATCAAATTGTATTACAAAGTCCATCTGTTGGGTTCAAGTTTTGAATAATATAACTGAACGGTTTTCTTTAAACAACAATCAATATGGTGGAATTTTGTTTGATAATAAAGTGTTCAGAAACTTTTTTTAGTGGCAATACCTTACATCAGTTATGTCAACGCTATCATAACTAATGGACTTGGTGATTTCTTATGAAACCTTTAAATTATGATCTCATTTAATTCATCAAGGTACTCAGTTGTGGAAGTTAGGATAATTGTTTGAGTAATGCACTTGAAAAATCCTACATTACTTATTATATTAGGCTAAACAAAATTAATCAAACGAAGCTCTAGAGAAATATTTTGTCTTAGCAGAAACTGTTAATTAATTTGGTAATGAGATAAAATCATCTTTTGTTGGTCTTTCAATTTCATTTCCTATCTTTTACTCCCTCCGTCCATCCTCAATGTATCCATTTGCTTTTTGTATGTGGATTAAAGAGTATTATTATTTTATGTGTAATAGACAGTTGTATTAGTGGAGTGTGTGGGTCCCATATTTTATTTGTAACAGTGGAGTGTGTGGGTCACATAGTCAAAAAGAAAAAGAAATGATTAGATTAAGGATGGACGGCCTAAAATGATAAAATGGATAGATTAACAATGGACGGATGGAGTAGTAAATATTTTACAAACATCCTATCTCCTCTAACTTTACATATTTTTGGTGAGTTTTTTTTCCTGAAGATATTAAGCCATACTTTCACTAATTGTCCATTATCTGGTAGATTGTGTGTTATATAGACATTGAACGTTGTCTTCACAAATTAAAGATTGATTTTGTAGTCATATTAATTTGCACTTTATTTATTGTAGTACTTCTAAGTTTAGAAATATGTAAAAAAAAGTTAATTTCTATAATTTCTTTTCCTAGTCAATTTGACTAACCAATGAATTGTGAAAGTTGCATATTACTGGCCGTATATACTTTTAACAATTTTTATTGATTGAATTATTTCTAATAATATTGCTAAAAATTAAAGATTTCTTTTTATAATAATAATGATAATAACTTTTTTTCCTCTATATTAGTTATGAGCATTAGAAAATACAAAAAATTAATAAATTTATACTGATTTAATATGTATTAATATTTAATTATAGAGTGATTTTAGGGTGCACATACATCTAGCTAGCTAGAGTTAAATGGTTTAAATTAAGGTACATTGGATATTTTATTTTTATTTTAAAATTAATTATTTAATTTAATTTAATTTGATGATTGAGATTAAATAAAATTTAATTTATCGACTAAAATCGTTCATGAACTATTAGTTATAAATAAATAAAGTTCCACAAAAAATAAATTCCAAAGTAACACATATTATCTTAGTTGAAATTTTCACTAAAGATGGACAATATTATTAACCATGTCAAAATTTTAAATTATGATGAGTTTTATTGATTCTGTTTTTTTTTTCTTTCTTTTTATTTTTTTGTAGAATAAAATGATTAGTTAGCCTATGTCCAAAAATACATTATAGAATAATAGAATAATATATTTGAAAAAAATTATTTAAAAATAAAATAAATAATAGTGAGTCATCTATAAATATAACTATAAAAATTGCATAGTAAATCAATCTGGTAAAATGAAAGGTACGTTATATTTAATCAAGTCCTCATTTGACACTATATAATTAAAAATTACAAATGGCATTTCAATTCTAATATAATATGAATAGAGTTATTCAATTACCTCATTATTTTCCCTAACTATTTTAGATTTAAGAATTCTTAACATCTGTCCGTGGATTCAACAAAAATCTCACACTTGGAACCATTTCTATTTTTCATGAGTCTCAATAGAATTCAATATTTTTACTCTTTCAACGGGATGGATTTAAAGCAACGCTCTATGCTACATGTACACTCTAGTACCGACCGTTGCTGAATGTCTGGACAGAGGAATTTTTACACCTTATATATATATATATATATATATATATATATATATATATATATATATATATTGCAACTTGCACAATTAATGAGATTTTTATATACTACTAATCAAGATCATTCTCTACTATTATTAGCTTTAGGTACTTCTATAACAAATGCTAGAATGTAACAAAGCAAGCCTCAAGTGAAATAATACCATGAATCCTTTGAAATTAATAATCGATTCCGATCTCCCTTGTTTCTTTTATATACAAGTTGATGTCCTGAAAATATGAAAATAAATCCCAGAATTGCATTATACCCTCAATGTTACATTGTGCAATGGTAACTTTAAATTTAAATGACACATAATAAAGACCTACATATGAAAAATATGAAAACACCAACAGTAAGAGAAATGTGCATTACAATGAAGTAAAAAAATTATAATTATCAATCCATTTGCAACATACATTTGTTCCAAGCATTAGTATTGATATAAAGGTTCTTCCCCGTCTGAAAGGGCGGCCCGAACTCTTCAGCAGCTCTTAAAGCCATAGTGCAGCTGTCCAGCCAAACACATTACCTGACATTTATAGTAATGGCTCAAAATGAGAGGTGAATTTCAAGAGTTGGGGAAGGTGAAGATGAGGTGAAATGAATAAGAAACAAAACTAAAAGTTCAAGAGGCATTAACATTTTTTTTATTACTTTGGTCATTAAGTTTGATTTAATGTAGTGCATGTATATGTTAAAGAAGTAATGTGAATTTCAAAATGCCCCATCGTATTAATTAATAAAAATTAAATTAATAAGATTAGAAATTATTTAAATTAATAAGGTTATAAAGGTAAATAGTGAAATAAGGCATGGACAAATATATTATGAATTTTAGTATGATAAATAGAGGGTAAAAATGTAGTAAAGAAATATAGGTAGGGATAAAATGGAAAAAAAATGTTAACACATGCTAAGGTACTTTTAATATATTATGATTATAAATTGTTCATACAATAATATTATCACTTTTCATTAGTTTATTATCATTTTTCTTTATAAAAGTTATCACTTTCTTACCGTTTCACGTAACACAAGTCTTTGCCTTGAGATGGAAGTAGGGTGTAGTTTTTTTTTTAAAGGAAATTAATTATGCTAGTATTATTTTATTGGGTAGGTCTTGCATGAGACCGTCTCATGTGAGACCATTTTTTAGTTTTTAAAATTGTTATCACTTTCGCTATAAAATGTTATCACTTTTTATTTATTTAGTTCATGAAATAGAATCATCACTTTTCATTAATTAATTATCACTTTCATTCATAAAAGTTATCACTTTATGACCATCTCACACAAGTCTTTGCCTATTTTATTTAATTAAATGATGAAAATTAAATTAAAAATTAATTTATAGGACAATAACACCGTAATAATTGAACTCTTATTTTAATTTTGACCGCGGATATCCACTTTTTTTTTTTTACTTTATATACCATTTTCTCAATACACAAACTATTTTTAAAAGGATAAACATCATAATGATAAATACACTCAATTTAAAAAGACACTTATACCCTTAAGGTATATATCCACCTAATTTCTTTAAAACATTACTCAAATATCCATTTTACTCATATACCCACCACTAATCAAGGATGAAAATATCGATATCGATCAAAATATCGGTACCTCAAATTTATAGATATATCGAATATCGATATCTAAATCATTAAAATTTAAAAAATCACGAAAACTTGAAAAAAAATAGAAAAAAATTAATTAACTAACTTTTCAATATATTATAACTAATTTTAATATATAAATACACTTTAAAATCTAAATAAAATTCATAACACATGATAAGCAAATCAATAACAATATATTTAAATTGTCTAGAGTGATCATATAATAATTACTACTTATTATTTAATACATAATAATTAATATCCAAATAATGATCTATGAAGCTCAAATGTAAAACATGCCATGCTGTCTATATTTAAACAATATTGGCACCAACTCATCGAATTAGAGAAATTCTGAACATAGTTCTGAATGCACCAGTAATACGTCGTTCTATCTTGTCCAACTTTTTGACCATGGATTGGATAGTGTGAGCTAATCCTATCACCATGTTGTTGAGGAATGATTGAACCCTCTTAATTTACTTAGTCATAATAATATTAATAAAAGTGATAACAATTTTAATTAAAAGTGATAATTAATTAATCAAATGTAAAACAATCTCACCATTTTCACGCAAGTGTTGCTTTATTTTTTTTATTTTTTTAATTAAACATATTAATAACAAAAAAAATGTATTTGGTTAGTAAAAGTAAAACCAAAAATTATTTTATTTTTTTAAAATTATAGAGAATTTTTTGATATTTTCGATATATCCTCGATATATTTTGATATCTGAAAAAATTTGAACTGTGGCAATTCGATATTAATATTATTATCAATATTTCCCGATATATCCTCGATATCAGAAAAAAATATATTTTTCCCATATCGATATCGGTACTCTAAAAAAATAGTTATATAGTGGATATATCGTGGATATATCGGGATATTTTCGTCATTGCCACTAACTTTATTCAAATACTAACATCCACCCAAACTCATACCCCTACCTCTATCACCCACATTCTTCATAAAATAGGAAGAGAAAGAGAAGAAGAACAAGAGAGAAACGTTCACATTATCTTGTAATTTGGACAACAAGAAACGTCACAATGAGTAATAGAATTATTTTTCGAAGATTTATAATTATGCACCTCAAATTCATGTATGAAATGTGTAAGAAATTTAGGATTTAGTACTTAATTGTGTATTTATATTGTGAAATTTTCGTCTAAACCTATGAACTAAGTTATTTTGAAACGAAATAGGATCGTTTAATTATTGTGTAATCATGTTTGGCATGAGAGATTGTGAAAATCGGGTCTGATTATTCGGCTCTGGTAGGTGATGCGCGTTTTCTTTGCACGCAAAATTAATCCCCAAGTATTAAGGATATCAATTGCAGCTTAAGCAAGCGACCAAGTGAATATCGAACCCAAAGGACGGCGTATTATCAATTTAATTATTATCTAAATTAATTAAGACAAGTTGGTAATTAAGTATGAGGTTTAGGATGATTAAACTAATAAACAAGTAATTAAAATAACAAATAAAATAAATATCACTTGAAGGATACGAAAGTGGATCAAGTAGGAGAATAAGTAGCTCTAGGATAATCCAGTTTTACTCATTAACTTCCCTTCCATGTGTCAATGTCCGACTCTGCCTTGTGGAATATGGACGCATCACTAAACCATGCATATCTACTCTATAGACACAAGTAAACATGCGTGTAACACGTGTGAATAACCTCGGAGCAAGAGATATAATTTCACCCCCCTTTTTAGGTACTATCAGTATCAATTATTTCCCCCTAGGATTGGTATTCTAACCCGATATGATCTCCCTTTATAGGTACTATAAAATTACCCTCTTTATCATACTTAATAACCCGAATTCAATTCAATTAATAAGTATTCATATATGATAGTTCTAATGAAGCTTCGTAGTCTCCTCACTTAGAATCATAACATAAAACCCTGCTCAATAGTGAACGCACTCAACCAATAACCATGTTATGTATTCAGACTCTACACAACGATTATTGATGCACAAAACGACTATGAGTATGGATTAAAAATGCACAATCTTATATAAAATAAACCACAAGTAGTGTTGTACGGAGTGTATACATGGAAGTTCAATTAACTAGATAAAACCTTCACAACCCTAGTTCTACCAAAAAGGCTCTAGCCCATGACGTTGCGAAGAACAATCATGGGTGTTGGATAGATCTTACCCGGATGTCCGGAAAATACAAGATAAATTAGGAAACGAATAGACCCTTGATGTGGCATTATCGCGTCCTTCTCGCTCTTGGTTCTCCTCTTGATTCCACAAATAAATCTTCAAAGTGATGGATGGATGGAGGAAAGAAAGTGGATGATGGATGGGGGGTGATCCCCCCTTGTGGGGTGTTGTATGGTTGTGGCCTCTCTTCTCCTCTCTTGTATTGTGTTCTCTATATTGATTTTGTGGCTTCATATACCTCCTTTTATACTTGTAATCACGTCTCCTAGGCTTGGAATGGGCTTCCTTAATTATCCCACGCGTTTAGGCCTCGAAAAGACGGATTTGGTAATTTTCCGAACATTGGTTCGACCTCAGCAAACAGGTCGAACTATAGGTCGAACCGGTCGGAATCAGCTTGCGCAGTCTCACCGTTTTGCGTATAACTTTCACATCCGACCTCCGAGTTGAGTGATTTTTATGCTCACGCGATCCTCTCTTCCTTGGATTTCTATCCATATAAATAACTCACAAAAACTCCAAGAATTGAATATGTAACAGGCCATGGAATGTAACACTGCAATTCTGTTCGGCACAGCTCGCGCGGCGTCACCACTTTACTCATAACTTCCTCGTTCGGACTCCAAATGGGATGTTCTTTATGCCAAAATGACCCTCTCTTCAGTGGCTTTTCAACCATATATCCCAAATCCAATTTAGAGCTACACATCAATACAGAATAATTATACAAGTTCGATATGCGTTTATCAATATTCTTGCACAAATTGTACCTTTTTTCAAACTTGGCTCTTTTGATCATTTTTCCACCTAAAATACAATAAAACACCTCAAGTGCACATAATTCTCACATATATCGAATATAAGACACTTGTGCTCATATAAGACTACAATATCAATCAAAAAGGTGTTAAATTGGATATTAAAACATGCTTATTTTCACTCTCATCAATCCCCCAAACTTACCCGTTGCTCGTCCCGAGGCAACAAAATAAAGATAAAGAGAAAGAGTATGAAAATTAGTGGGGAAACAAGGACTATGACCAATACCCCATTCAAAATACAATTGTCATCAACTTAGGTTATGCAACTCTCATTACATATAATAATCAATTCATATCATACAAGTTAAGACAATCACCACCAATTCAATGCTCCATCAACATGTTCTCACGGGAAGTATATATCACTCACACTCAAGTGTAAAAGATGTACACTTATGGGTTAAGGTGTTTACGCTCAGATTCAATTCAAGTGCATGCGTAACCATAAGCTTGCCAACCGTCTCAAACTCTCCACCACTAAAAAGTATGATTCGACAATGGGATCAAAAAGGACTTATCGTTTGGATGTAATATTGGATCTTTGATAAGGGTAGGAAACATATAGATAAAGTGACTCAATTAGTAGAGAATTAAAACCGGAGATCTTTTGTACTGCAGATTCTTGCACTTCAAGGCTATCCAGCTTCATGCTCTTCTAATTTTCTTTTCTCTCCTTTCCTTCAAGCTCAACATACTTTTTCTTGTCTCAAGCACATCCTTTTTCTCTCGAGGTACCAGTTTCGGGCACTACCTCACGCATCCTCCATAGGGTACTAGATTTAAGCACTACCCTAAGATTTTTGATTCCATGGAGTACTAGATTTAAGCACTAGTCCATGCTTCTCCTTAGATGCATTATCATAATCCATCACTATTAATTTCAACACCAATTTCATTCCTTCCCAAATTGTTATCAAGAACCATTAACATACTTTGACAACATTTAATTCTCCACTAAATATAAGAATTTAAGGCTCAAATAGGATATCAAAGTGGCTATCTTCGTAGGTTGCCAAAGAAATAAGGCTTTTAAGCTCAACGGGGTTAACTACGGATATATAATTATTTGGTAGGGAATTATTTGGTTAAGTGACTCATAAATTCAAGGATGGCCTTAGATCATCTCCCATCATCTAACACCATGTAGTTTCAAGTAAGACAAGAGGCAAGTTCTAGAATACATACACAAGAACGATACTCACCAGAAAAGAAATATCATGTGATTATGTACATGATCAACGTGGCTCAAAATCTCACATGGGTTTTTAACAAGTAACAGAGTACTTTTCATGGTAGCAATATCCCACAAGTACACATAGAACTTCATATCACAATATAACTCAAGTACACTTCCTTCATTAATTTCAAGAGCATATGCATTTCAAAGATAATTTTAACAATATAAGCTCACATGGATCACCACCATAAACACAATCCTTCCACTCCTATGAATTAAAAGCACATATAAAAATTAGAAAAAGGAAACGAGAGCACCTGATTTTTCTTCAACGTATGCACGAGCTCCTCGAGTCAACGACTCAATGTAGAACTCGTCTTGCCACTCTTTTATCTTTTTCTATCATCAAAGCTCAAACAAACTCATCATCACATGATTCATCAATAATAAAATAGGAGAACTATAAGAAAGAATTAATTGACTATCTAATCGACTCCACACACACTAGAAACACCACTGAACACTAGGCGAATTGCAAAAAATTGACACATCAAAACCGATTAAAGTTTCAATATACCGCAAAAAATCAACTCCCCTAGCAAACATTACAAAGAAAATATTATATTCTTCGTGCTTCAATGAGGTAATAACATCACACCCCCCAAACTTAGTAAAAACGTATGTTGAAACTAAGTTTGCAAAGATGTAATTGCTGAATAATAAGCACCTTAAATATAAAAATTTCTTACTCACACGAAAGAAATAAAGCAATAAAACAGAAGGGCAAGCCCCCAACAGACGCTCATGTTTAACGTCAGAGAGTCGCGATGGATTACCGCTTTGTAGACTACTTGATCGGAGGACCGTCTTGTCGCATCCCCACCTTCAAATACTTTCTTTCCCTCTTCTTGTCTACACTCAACACCTCACATTTCTTGGTCACAAAAATATGATCATTGAAATTTTCTTCCTCCCATGGCTGTCTAGACACCTCCTTGTCAATCTTCCGCTTAAATTCATAATCACCTGTCTTAGAAAAATCAAGATTTAACAAGTTAGAAACCATATCAATGCTCTTGTATGATTGAGTCTCCATGGGCATCTTCATTGCATGATCAAGAGAGAAAACCACATCTTCATTATCCATCTGCAGTCTAAGCTTTTCCGCTCTCAACTTCTTTGCTCTTTCACACTTCTTCTCCATTGTAAGCTGAGTATTCTGCTCATGTAATGGTACTGGAGTAGCATCAACATCATGCGGAGCATTCGACGCAGAAACGGGCAACATCTGGATGGGTTCGACTAGGGTTCGACCTGTGGAACAGGTCGAACCAAGCACGTACTGGTCGAACCTACCTTCTGGACAATGGCTCTTTTTTTGAATTTGAGGTTCGACCTGAGTTCGACCAGTATTAGAGGTCGAACCACTGCCCCCTAGGTCGAACTGCCTCACTGTATAGTTTATATCCTCCGGTTCGACCTGGGTTCGACCTGCTGGGTTGGTCGAACCATTACGGTCGTGGTCGAACAGTTGTTGCGACAAAACAGAGTGCTCCGGATGAAGAGGTTCGATCATGGTTCGACCTGAATGCCAGGTCGAACCCTCTGGGTGTTGGTCGAACCGAAGATTTGCAAAAATAGAGTGCACTGCATGATGAGGTTCGATCATGGTTCGACCTGAATGCCAGGTCGAACCTTCTGGGTGTTGGTCGAACCGATACTTAGTCATGTCCAAATTTGATTTCGGCCTCGTCGTTCCTTCATACTGTGTTTCAGACCTTAATGTGATGGCTTTATCTTCCAATTTTTGTGTTAATTGATTCAAGTTCGCGGTCATCTGCCCCATAATCAAAGTAAGCTCCTTCAACTGCTTAGACAAATCCGCATGATCAAAATTCATTCTAGCTTCGATGTGGTCAACCCTTGCATCGTTCTCAGCCATGTATCGATTGAAGATATCTTCAACACTCTTCACTTCATGCTGCTGCCTACTAGGCCCCCCTTTGTGTCAACTCTGTGATCTGCCTTTGCTGGGATTCTAATAGCTTGTTGATGTTCGCTAGACTAGAGACGATCTCATCATCCCTATTTGGCTTCACCACTTGATGTTCAACCTGCGCTATCTCGCCAAGTACATATGATCCTCTATCTCTCTCTACAGGCCAGTCACATGAATTCACAGAGATGTCTTCAAATAACTTTTCCGCTTCAAGTGCTGTCTTTGATAACAGCGCTCCTCCTAATGATGCATCAATAAAAATACGCGACTCACAATCCAATCCATAGTAGAAGATGCTTATGTATTCAGCCTTCGGCATTTCATGCTGTGGACACCTCATGAGCATGTCTTTAAATCTGTCCCACGCCTCATAAAATTTCTCACCCTGATTCATAACAAATCGAGTGATCTTTTGCTTCATTCTTAAGATCCTTGAGGGTGGCATGTATCTCTCCAAGAACTTCTGCTACAGTTGGTCCCATGTATTGCAAAGCTGGATCAAGGGTCTCATACCAAGCTTCTGCCTTATCAACTAATGAAAACTTGAATAAGGCGATCCGCCTAGCATTATCATTCGCTCCAGCTCCTTTTTAAGTGTTTGCATAACCAAGAAATCTTCGGAGATGTTGATATGGATCTTCAAAACAATCTCCAGAAAAGGGATTCTTCTCTACCATGTTAATAAGAGCGGGATTTATCTTAAAATCATCATCTTCCCCCCTTGCTCCTATCAACCCCATGTTGACATTCCCAAAGTTCGTGAAAATTTCACGTATGGCAACATTATCCGGATTCTGCCTTGCTCCGGCCATGTTTAGATCAATGTATTATTCCTTTTTTTCCTTCCTCTCCTTTTACAAGCGCACAAGTAACTCGGAAAAATTCAAGGTTAGATAGAAAATAAATAATCACAAATAAAAGAAGAAAAAAAAATCTTAATCAACTAGAAATAATAAAATCAATAATAACAGCCGTCCCCGGCAACGGCGCCAAGAACTTGATGTGCGTTTTCTTTGCACGCAAAATTAATCCCCAAGTATTAAGGATATCAATTGCAGCTTAAGCAAGCAACCAAGTGAATATCGAACCCAAAGGACGGCGTATTATCAATTTAATTATTATCTAAATTAATTAAGACAAGTTGGAAATTAAGTTTGAGGTTTAGGATGATTAAACTAATAAACAAGTAATTAAAATAACAAATAAAATAAATATCATTTGAAGGATACGAAAGTGGATCAAGTAGGAGAATAGGTAGCTCTAGGATAATCCAGTTTTACTCATTAACTTCCCTTCTATGTGTCAATGTCCGACTCTACCTTGTGGAATATGGACGCATCACTAAACCATGCATATCTACTCTATAGACACAAGTAAACATGCGTATAACACGTGTGAATAACCTCGGAGCAAGAGATATAATTTCATCCCCCTTTCTAGGTACTATCAGTATCAATTATTTTCCCCTAGGATTGATACTCTAACCTGATATGATCTCCCTTTATAGGTACTATAAAATTACCCTCTTTATCCTACTTAATAACCCGAATTCAATTCAATTAATAAGTATTCATATATGATAGTTCTAATGAAGCTTCGGAGTCTCCTCACTTAGAATCATAACATAAAACCCTGCTCAATAGTGAACGCACTCAACCAATAACCATGTTATGTATTCAGACTCTACACAACGATTATTGATGCACAAAACGACTATGAGTATGGATTAAAAACGCACAATCTTATATAAAATAAACCACAAGTAGTGTTGTACGGAGTGTATACATGGAAGTTCAATTAACTAGATAAAACCTTCACAACCCTAGTTCTACCAAAAAGGCTCTAGCCGATGACGTTGCGAAGAACAATCATGGGTGTTGGATAGATCTTACCCGAATGTCCAGAAAATACAAGATAAATTAGGAAACGAATAGACCCTTGATGTGGCATCATCGCGTCCTTCTCGCTCTTGAATTCTCCTCTTGGTTCTCCTCTTGATTCCACAAACGAATCTTCAAAGTGATGGATGGATGGAGGAAAGGAAGTGGGTGATGGATGGGGGGTGATTCCCCCTTGTGGGGTGTGTTGTATGGTTGTGACCTCTCTTCTCCTCTCTTGTATTGTGTTTTCTATATTGATTTTGTGGCTTCATAGACCTCCTTTTATACTTGTAATCACGTCTCCTAGGCTTGGAATGAGCTTCCTTAATTATCCCACGCGTTTAGACCTCGAAAAGACGGATTTGGTAATTTCCCGAACATTGGTTCGACCTCAGCAAACAGGTCGAACCACTACGCACAGGTCGAACCACAGGTCGAACCGGTCGGAATCAGCTTGCGCAGTCTCACCGTTTTGCGTATAACTTTCACATCCGACCTCCGAATTGAGTGATTTTTATGCTCACGCGATCCTCTCTTCATTGGATTTCTATCCATATAAATAACTCATAAAAACTCTAAGAATTGAATATGTAACAGGCCATGGAATGTAACACTGCAATTCTGTTCGGCACAGCTCGCGCGGCGTCACCACTTTACTCATAACTTCCTCGTTCGGACTCCAAATGGGATGTTCTTTATGCCAAAACGACCCTCTCTTCAGTGGCTTTCCAACCATATATCCCAAATCCAATTTAGAGCTCCACATCAATACAGAATAATTACACAAGTTCGACATGCGTTTATCAGCATTCTTGCACAAATTGCACATTTTCTCAAACTTGGCTCTTTTGATCCTTTTTCCTCCTAAAACACAATAAAACACCTCAAGTGCACATAATTCTCACATATATCGAATATAAGACACTTGTGCTCATATAAGACTACAATATCAATCAAAAAGGTGTTAAATTGGATATTAAAATACGCTTATTTTCACTCTCATCAGTAGGACGCCGAGGAAGGCTCTTTTCTACCAAGACTGCACGCTGGAAGGGCCTTTGTTCAACCAACGTTGGATGACAGAACTCGTTACCGTCAACCAACATCGAATGAGAGTTTGTGGATTGTTCGTCCAACGTTGGACGAAAATTGTACTTCAAATCATCTGGCATTGGTCGAACAATTTGAAAACTTTCGTTCATGGTTGGTCGAAAATTCCACGACATCAGCTCAATATAAGTACTCCATCCATCTTATTTCAATCTTTACATAGTTCTATTTTGGGCGTCTCATTTCAATCTTTACGTTTCCCTTTTTTATATATGGGACTCACCTAAAACAAATAATATATCACTACGGACCCACATCCAACACTAATACATACCCACTTTATATTAAATATCATCTTTCCAACCAATATCTACTAAAATACTATACTCCTTAATTAACGTGCAAAAAGTAAACATAAATATTGAAACGAGATGGAATGAGTTATTAGAAATTACTTTTAAATCGGTGAAAATATTTTATATAACGCACTTTAAGCTTCTTTGCTCCTTTTTCATTTGAAATTATACTTTTTGGGTGATTTTTTTGGAGTTAGGAAGGAATTATTGTGAGAATGTGAGATTCATTAAGAATATTATAGAATTTTTAGTCTTGATATTTTTGTAAACAAAAGAAGATGGGTGGGTGTATGAAGTAAAAAAAAAAGGTGTGATATCTGCGACCTTTAGTTATTTGTTTGGATGTTCATTTATTTTTAGAAGGCACCAACTTTATTTCTTAGAATTTAGTATTAATGTTTTTTTTCTATAAATTATTTAATTATTAGGTTACTTAATCAAAGTTGAGTGAGTTTAGTGTGAATCGAATTCTTGAACTTATTTTCCAAAATTACTTTTTAATATTCCTTCTATCCTATCTTAAAAGTTATATTTATTTTTTGTACGGTAATTAAGGAATATAATACTCCCTCCGTCCCGGGTATTTTTACCTGTTTGTACGGGTACGGAGATTAAGACGTTTTATTTTTTTAATATATAATGTAAGAGAAAGTAGGGATAAATTAGTAATTTAAAAAGAAAAGGTGAATAAAGTTATTGGGAATGATGAATAAAGTGTAAAAAAGTAATTAAAGTTATTGGGATTGTAAAAAGTATGTAATAAAATATTATGTATTTTTGCCAAAAATGGAATGGGTAAAAATACGTGGAACACCCCAAAATGGAAAGTGGGTAAAAATACGTGGGACGGAGAGAGTATAATATTTTAATGTGTATTGAGGTAAGAGAAATAATATTTTAATATATGGTGGGTAATTGTATTAGTTTTGTAGGTGGTCCCAAGAAGATATTTTAATTGTTTTGTGTTAGCCCATATCAAAAAGGAAAATGTAATCATACCATTAGAATGAGACGTTCAAAACGAAAATATATAATCATTAGGATGGGAGAGAGAGTATTTAAAATATATACTTTTTGAAGAGTAATATTTTTTAGGGTTAATTGCGTAAAAAACCACGAACTTTCAACGAATTGCAAATTAATCCTGACTTTTATAAAATTGCAAAAAAAACCACGACCTTTCATATTTGTGCAATTCACACCCATCGGGCAGCTGAAGCTGCCCGATCGCTGACGTGGCGTTGACCTTGCCACGTCAGCTTTTAGTTGATTGCAAAAAAAACCCCAACCTTTACTTAAATTGCAATTTAATCCCAACCTTTGAAATTTTGGCAAAAAAGACCATAAATTTTTTATTTTATTTTTAAATTGCATCTTCTAATAAAAAATTATACATTATTTTATTTTTAAATTTAAATTCATAACTAAAGATTATGTATTAAATATTATTTTTATTTTGTATTTTCATATTAAATGTTGTATTAAATATTATTTTTATTTTGTATTTTCATATTAAATGTTATATTAAATATTTATTTTTTTACAAAAACTTTTAAATTTTTTATTTATTAATTTTTTACTACTCCATAAATTTCAAATGTATAAGTCTTTTATTTAATACAAAGTATTTTTATTATTTAAGTATGAGATTGGTTTGTATAAATTAAATCTTAACGAATATTTTTTCTCACTATAAAATTTGAGTTTATAAATTAATTTTAAATCATTTCTTTTAATAAATTATAAAATTCCTTAAACATTTCATAGGTATATTTGTCATTCTTTTATATATAATGTGAAATTACGAAAAGATATTGAGACATGGCGAATACTTTGATTTTATAAATTATAATAATTTTATAATGTATAAAAATATTTTAAAAATTAAAAGAATTTAAATATTTAGAGATTGTATAATTTTTTTACTACTTAATAGATATAATTAATTTTATTCACATAATTTAAGTAATAAACATTTATTCATATAATAATTTTATTATTTTATTTAATAATATTTTAGAGTTTAAATTTAAAAATAAAATAATGTATAATTTTTTATTAGAAGATGCAATTTAAAAATAAAATAAAAAATTTATGGTCTTTTTTGCCAAAATTTCAAAGGTTGGGATTAAATTGCAATTTAAGTAAATGTTGGGGTTTTTTTTGCAATCAACTAAAAGCTGACGTGGCAAGGTCAACGCCACGTCAGCGGTCGAGCAGCTTCAGCTGCCCGATGGGTGCGAATTGCACAAATATGAAAGGTCGTGGTTTTTTTGCAATTTTATAAAAGTCAGGATTAATTTGCAATTCGTTGAAAGTTCGTGGTTTTTTACGCAATTAACCCTATTTTTTATTCAAAAGAATAATAATTCATCTCTATAAAAAGTAAATTTTTATAAATTAAAGAGCAATCAATAGATTAGGGTTATAATATTTTAGAAGAGTAATAATTTGTCTCTGAAAAGTAAATTTTTATGTGAGTAACAACGAAAGTGTTTTCCATCGAAGTTAGGATTTTAGAGGTACACGTGATCCAAATGCACTATAAAATCACTCCAAATTAAAAAGGTAAATTTAGTTGTACGGATTTGAAATCCATGTAGTGAAATACTCCTACATAAAATTCCCACTTTATTTAAAACATAGATCTTCAAACAAGAAAAAAAATGAAGAAAAAAAGAAAGAAGGAATGAAAGAAATTACCACTTCAAAGATTCCGAGAGATTTTATACAATTAGCAGAGCAGAGCAGTCAACCTAATAAATTACAAAAAAAACTTCTACAACTAATATGCACATAACACAGTCTGTGTTACAAAGCGTGGTTGAAATTTGGAAAGAACATTTTATTAAAGAACGCAAAACTTAGCCATCACCAATGAATCGCACAGCAGAGAAACTACCTACCATATCTCACAGTTTAAAGTGGAGCCTGTAACACCTCCCCACAATCGGGGCGACTAGGGTGATTGTACCGTCTGAAATCACGAGTTCGTCCTGTATCTTTTGCAAGCACTAGTCATGGGAGTCACTGGCCTTTCATCTACAAGGTCGATATGCTTATTTACACGAATGGGGGAGGAAGAAGGATACCTTTCTCTTTTACATTGCCGATTTTGAGCTTTCCAGGACGGGGAAGAACTACTTTCCACATGTTGGTTCTGCCACACATCCCTTCTATTTGCATCCCAAGACATTTTTTGTAAATCATCTGATGATGGACTTCTACATCTAATGCTTTCTCGATTCCTTTCTAATTGTTTTATCCTTTCTGTGATATCCTCCGGTGAATAGTCGGTCTCAAGACCGTATTTAATGATATGTTTAATCCCAAGGCGGAGATCAGCTATCTCACCAGCAATAGCCTTATCCTACATCAAAATGTATCAATACACAAGCTTATAGTAATTTTGTTAGGGTCCCAAACTATGAAAGTTTGTTACAATGTATGTAAATTATTTTTAATTTAGAGAAGTCCTTCAACTATTGAAAAATAATATCTACAGCCAACTCAAGATGAAATTATAGGATTTAATTGAATCATGTTAACATTATTTTCCATTTTCATGTTTATATTCAAATGTGTGTTTCACAGGCATCTTAGTAACCTATCAGCTTTAGAATTACAATTCAAATTACTTGCAAAAAACACATTTAGATATTCATAAGTTAAACAAAACTACTGTGTACATCATTTAAAGAAAAACATTAAGATACCAGAAAGTATTGTCTAATATTGTCTGAACTTGTCAAAGTAAATGTTGATAGTTTAGAGACTTTTGAATACATGACTCAGAAGATAAAAATTAGTTATTAGGGTACCTGTGCTTCAGAGGTTTCATGTAGCCCTCTACATTTAGGCTTAGCTGACAATTTTGAGTGTTTTACGTAGTAATTCAAGACTGCTGCTTGCGGGAATGTTTTCTCTAGTCCAAATTCGGATATATAAGTGCTTGCGAGGAGATACTGCTTCTTATGTATCAGATTCTGTACAATTTCTGTTGGACAAAAGGAGAAAGATTTGATCAAAGACAGCAGAATGGCACAGAACCAAAGCCCAAAAGAATAAACCTTCCTAACGACCGTGATGCAAAATATTACAGAAGTAGATCCTACTCCCCCTATATGAACCTAAATTGGTGAGATTCAACTTGCTGTGGTTAAATCGAAGCAAAGGTAAATTAGTGATTAAAATAATGGGCAGTAAAATTGGTGCAAGCTAAATTTGGGTAATGACTGATTAGTTTCAGTAGAAAATGGGCAAATCCAAAAATAGCATAACAAGAGGAACCGAAAGAACTCGTCTCTACCAAAAGCCATAAGGCAGCAATTCACTAATAAATTTCTCGATAATAGTAGGAAGAAATCCTAAGATAAAATTATGTCTCACCAAACGTATCTAAGCAAAGCCCATGCACAAAGCTTGCTTAATAGAAGTGCTAATTATAGTGAACGGAAATAAAGAAAAAAAAGTAATGAAAGGATATAAGACAACGACCGTATTAGAAGTAATATCTTCAATCACTTGGCTACTTTCTTCACCCTATTGCGATACATGACAATTGGCGGCCGGTCAAATGCTTGAATTAACAGTTTTCCATACAGCAGTATTATATTCAGATCATTTCTACTCAAAAGAATTTTTTTTGTGATTCATGATCATTTTTTAGTTCCTTTTCATGTTTAAAATTAATGCAAGATTTTATTATTTGACATGCCAAAAAATTGATCTAAGAAAATAGCTATTTCCCATGCTTCACTGACCCTGCAAGCGAGAATAGGTTTCGATGTAATTCTAATCACTTATCACTTTTAAGGGTGTTCACAATTATTCTAGTTTTAAATATCCATTTTGATCATTTTCCATCTCCAAGCAGGAGTGGCACCCAGTAAGGCTTTCAGATTATCAACTATAATAAGTACTCAGTCCCTCAATATCCACAACAAGCAAGTGCTCATCATTCTTGTCTGCTGCTTGTCAATGATACTATGCTAATATATTGCTTCCTCAAACACATACAAACTCAACAGTTCTAGTTGATCTCAAACACCACTTCATCATATACTGCAGTATTCTATCACTAGTCCCCCCCACCCTCAACATATTTTACTACCATCACTGGTTCAACTATTATTCGGATATGTTTTATAATTAACACACAGAAGGATACATTGTGGGTGCATTTGATGAAATATCCTCAACCTATTTACACAGACTAATATAAATGTGTGAGACAGATCAAAGTTATGGCATTTAACATGTTTACAATCTAATAACCCTTTAGTACAAACTTCAAGTGCCAGTAAGGCAACCACATAATACTAGGTCACCACTTGAGCCTACTCAATTGCTCCCTCCCTCCCCCCTGCTCAACTCCATGCAGCCACAACTTCTTTAGCTTTTGCTATTTTATTCTTTTATATAATTCTTTCAATTTTCATACATAAGTAGCGAATTTCTTCTATGAAAACAACCACCGATTGAGTAATATTGGGGATGAGAACCTGAACACAAACAGGAAAATCCCGAAATGCCTTCAAGTGTTTTTTAGTTGCTACAATCACCTGTCCTCGTTTTTCCTCAATCTTTTGGTAGAGATTAGTCATCTTGAAGAATTCTCGGCGCCTCTAGTTTCTATAAGCCTTTTTCTCTTTGTTAGATGAGTGCATCATGCCTATGTGGTGTACAAATCTTGTTTTAGTTGGTTGATTTTTTGTCATTTTGATCCGCCTGTTTGGATTATTTTTAAGCCACATGTTTGGCTCTTTATTTACTGATTTTATCAGTTTTCCCTCATCCTTTTTCCTTTGTCCCCCTTCTTATTTTCCTTTTATCTTTATCTTTATAATATTGCCTAGTTTGATGAATTTAATGATCCAAGTGACAGTATTCAGCCCATTTTCCCATTCATATCAATATTTGCAATCCAAGGATGCCTAAATTAGCTCATGTGCTTGTTAAGCTTCAAAACTTTAAGGATGTTTGTAATGATATTCTACATTTAAGCTAGGGAGCCTTAACTAAACCCAAAACCTAATGGTAGAAGGTAAAGGTTGACCTCACTTATATGCCCTTCCACATTTGCAGTGGAACCAATGTGGGGTATCTAACAATGTTGTAATCATTTCACTGTCTAACATTAGAAAGGTAAAATTTTGTAAAAATACTAAGATTATGACTTCTTTTCAAGTAAACAGATTTTAGTCTAAAATTTTTGGCTGAACACAAAACCTTAAAATAATCAAAACTATTAACCCAATAAAAATATCTCATGATCAGATCTAACAGAAAGTACATGGTTCGGTTATACCCATTATCAAATACCATTCTGCAATCCATCAACACATTATTGCTCCAAATAAAAGCATAAACATATTGATACATAAAAGGGAACTTCAATTTTAAAAATCCCTTATTACAATAAAATAATGGATTAGAGATAAACTCTGTCAAAAAAAAAAAAAATGGATTAGAGATAAACAGGTGACATGAACTTAAGAAGTGAATAAAGAATAAAGAAAGCTGATATAAAAATACTGTACATTGAGAATGACAAATTGCAATGATCAAACCACATTTAAAATATGAATCAATCAAAAAGACGTCACTACTAAAATTATGAGAAAACTCGTTCTCTTATTTTCTAAATCAGATCCTCTACTTCATTCTTTGTTTCAATTCAACTACACAAGTCATGTGCCTTATGTGCTGGATGATGTCATCAGGTAACAACATGCATGGACTGCAGAAAAGCATCATGATATAAAACATTAAAATGCAATGAAGGATCCACTCTCTAGCCTTAGTATTTTTAGCATGAAATTATAGAGCTGCTGCGTTAACATTAAAATTAATTAAGAGACCATCCTCTATGATAGGCAAATAAATAGAGAGACGTAAACATTCCAAAGAATAACATTCAGACAAATTAGATGTCATAAAATTCAGAAGTGAAGTCATTTAAATCCCCAAAGCTATGCATATTTATAAAACAGCGTGCAACATCATGATCAAGTGCGGCGCATTAAGAAAGGGCTGACAAAAGTTTGGATTAACTTAAGGAAGTATTATCTTTAACACAGAAGGGGTACTTTGGAACCCATACAGGTAATGGGAGATTGATGTTTCATCCAAATTTAATGGTAAAAAAATAACTTAAAAAAATTAAGGACAAATTGGTCTATTATGTCATGGAGATAACCAAATTGTTGATCATATTTATTATTCACAAAATGTATATGGAGAAACACATTTAACCAAAAAAAAGTTTCTTGAAAGCCTCAGGAAACATCACACTTTCCAATCTAGCAATATTCTGGGAAGGAGTAAATCGAGTGGAGGAATCTTATCATTAAACAGATGCATTTATAGAACAGGTATCGAGTGATTAATAAGAAATATCTCGAGTCCATATAGTAGGCTTGTTCAAGCAGCATAATCTGGAAAGATAAGAAAGTAGGAGACAAGAAGTTACCAGGTATTTTATCTGATAGACCAAGAATACGAGACAACTCAGGTGTCTGTTTATGTGGTGCCACAGACTTAGCAAAACTGAAAAGCTTGTTTTTGTCAAAAGAGGATGATATGTTGTACGCAGCCACGAGATGCAATAATCCTATCACCTCCATTGCGTTCTCAGAAGCAGTATTCAGTTTTGACATCCATTCACGGGCGAATTCAATTGCTGCTTCTATAATACAAGGATTAATATTTGGAGACATTTTAGTCAATTGATGTAGCAGTAGAATAACAACTCTCCGCAAATTTGACTCTTTACACCCTTTCCCTAAATCTATATGGTATAATTCTTTGACTGTATCTAGAACCAACTTTGCTGGATCAGGTGACAGCAGAAGTTTAAAAATGTCATCACCTATCAATTCCAAGTCATTGTCAGTCGAGAAACGCTTCGATTCACCATCCTCTAGACTAGCATCCAATGCTTCACAGGCTACATTTAGAGCTGGTTTCTTGGATTTAAGGTTCTCAGGCACCATTTGCTTTAAAGATTCCGCAGTTCGACTTCCTGACTTTTGTCCCTCTGTCAATTGTTCTTCTCTCGACTTGAGAAGCTCTCTTCTCGTAGTCCCAAGAAATTGTTCTTGAGAGTCCAATTTCTGTGTTTTATCCTCTTGGGATGAATTAAATTCTTCCACAGCTTTCTCAAACTCTTTGAACCGTTTCTCCAGCGATTCTCTAATCATATCAGCCTCCATAAGTTTTGCAGTCAGAGATTCATAGACCACAGCCTCCCTCGACTCTAACTCACTGAACCTCTTATCTAACGCCACCTTCATTCTCTCTAACGTACTTAGTGCCAACTCCAACTTTTTAATGAGACCACACCCACACCCTAATTTCTGTTTCTCCTTCAGTTCCATTTTCTCTTCTATTATCAGTTTCTTCTCCCTGCTCAACATCTCCTCTTTTAAACCTAATTTCTTCAAATTTCTGTCATGGATTTTGTCAATTTCCATCTCCCTCTTCTCAACCTCTCTAAATCGTTTCTCCATTGACTCACGCATTTCTCTCTCCCTCTTTTCAATCTCCTTCAACTTCCGACTCCGCAAACCATCGAATTCACACCGTGAAACCTCCAATGTCTCAATGTGCTCACGAACCAACTTCAATTGTTCATCCAATTTCTCCTCTCTCATCGTCAATTCTGCATTCCTTTGTACCTCGAATAGGTAGAAGTTCTTCTCCCTCTCTTCATAATCTTTCAACCGCTTCTCCAGCGATTCTATTGACAAGCTTTGAGTTTGTTCCCTATTTTTAAAATGAGAAAAACATTCAACTAAAGACTCGAGCAAGTTATCGCCCATACCTTTCCATTCTTGCACCTTTTCAAGAATTGCCTCCGGCGCGCCAATATCTGTCGTTAGGGTTTGGTTGGGAGTGCAGAAATCCTGCTCCATTGTTGAACAAATTAGACCATGCACACACCACCCCACCCCCCCAAGCCCAACGAATGTTTCTGGAACCAGTAAAGACTAAGGTAATGCATTCACACACAAATCAATATCAACACGTACTAGTGCAACTCGTAGGGATGGCAATTGGGCCCGACCGCATTCGACCCGTCCTGGCCCGTCCTGTTTGGGACAGATCTGACCCGCCCGTATAGAAAATGGGGCGGGTCTGCCCCGACCCTTGCACGGGGCAGGTTGGGTCTGGGTCCTAACCTTGCCCCGCCCTGACCCGACCCGCTCCGCCCCGCCTTAAATATATTAAAATTTTTATTTTAAATATTATTATATAATATTATTTAATTGATATACATTAAATATTATATATACATTTTTATTTAATTTAAATAAAAAAATAATATATGGTCATTATATATAACTATTACAAAATACTTTATTACAATATTATATATATCATTAAATATATAATGTAATAAAAAAATTTAAAATGAAAATAAAGTTTAATTATTTAATTTAAAATTTAAATTCACTTTATATTATTTTAATTTAAAATTTTATATTTGAATGTATTATAATTGAATAGTAAAATGATTAAGAAAATAAAAAAATAATATATGGTCATTATATATAACTATTACAAAATACTTTATTACAATATTATATATATCATTAAATATATAATGTAATAAAAAAATTTAAAATGAAAATAAAGTTTAATTATTTAATTTAAAATTTAAATTCACTTTATATTATTTTAATTTAAAATTTTATATTTGAATGTATTATAATTGAATAGTAAAATGATTAAGAAAATAATAATAAAAAAAAAATAAATGGGGTGGGGCTGGGCGGGGCGGACCCGCCCCGTACCGGGCAGATCTGGGTATTAAAAGTCTGACCCGTACCAGGGCACGAGGCAGGGCGGGGCAGAAAGTGAAGCAGCGGGGCAGGGCGGGGCGGCCAGGTACCCGCCCTGATCCGCCCCATTGCCATCCCTAGCAACTCGACGAACGGACTTAATCGTTGCATTATATTTTAATTTAATCTCTACTACTTAATTAAACAAAATAATTAAAAACTAAACCCAAAATCACACTATAAGTAATCAATGAGATAATTAGTTGACACGTGTTACATAGAGATGTAAATGGGCCATTAAGGAGTAAAAAATGGGTAGAGGTATAGCAAATACACGTATTACTCAATACGCTACCATAAACGGAGGCGGCTAAAATGCCCCTGCCATTTCAAAAACTACGGGCGACCGTCCACCTTTTAATGGAATGGAGGGAGGAGCATATACTCCCTTCCTCCCATGACAAAAGTTTTATAGGATCTCTAATTCAATTACTCACTATATATTACTCACTTGATTAGAGAAATCATGGGGAGAGGCGATGTCGTTATGGATCGAGTCGCTTCAGCAGAAAATGTAGCAGACCCACTGACTAAGCCTTTGGCTCAAAAGATATTTGAGAAACATCTTGAAAAGATGGGACTTAAATATATGGGTAATTGGAGCTAAGGCAAGTGGGAGATTGTTAGAGTAGTATGCCCAGCGCACCAATTAGATTGGATATTTGTACTCTTTATATTTTGAATATAAACAATCTCATTGGAAATTATATTATTAAAGGATGTTTTAATTTATCTATTTTATGCATTATAACAAATGCTTATTAGATAAAGTCCCTAGACCAATTAAAGCTAAAATGTATGGTTACGCATATGATGGTGATCATGGAATTTATACATAGAGCTTTGGTCTTAAACATGGTTCCGAGTCAAGAATTTTTTTAAATGGGACAAAGAATAATTCAGTAAAGACTCGTACATATGATGAATGCTCGTTGGACGAGAATATTGTATTCCATCAATATTAGTGTTGTGACACAAATTCATATATGTAGATACTTATTAGAGAATAAGTTTATCGAATATGGTCCGTAGAAAATTCTTATTGGATATGTCGAAATTAGAATTTTCTAATTACGATAGTACACGATTAGTCTTTAGACTTGAAGCACCATGATAGTCTTGTGTACTTCTTCTAATACTTAGATTTATCTTCTGATTGTTTAGCAATCATAAAGGGGATATGTTGGGTATTATATTGATGTACATGGAGACTTATGTGTGGCTAAGATAGAATCTAACACTTGTCTAGGACAAGAGAATCTCCTGTGTATTTCATTGTTAATGATTCAAAGACCTTGGCCAAGGCAATGAGAATAAAGATTCACAATGAATCATTGTAACATGAAATAGAAACACAGTTATTGAGTTAGTAGAGTTTCGACTAATATTCCTACTCTAGACTCAATCGGGAGATTAATTGTTAGAAAGACCGTACGTGTATGTCACTCGTTAATTTATAGGTTTACTCGCTATTCACCTAACACTAGAAGATCACGCTACTTGCTAGGTGTTACCGTGATTAGTAGGTTCTTGAAATTAATTAGTTAATTTCAAGTGGATTAATTAATTGGATTAATTAATATAATAATTGTTATTTATAAGTTACAAATGTTGTAAGCCTACTACTAGAGTTAGTAGTGAACCTAAAGGATCACACCTTAATTTGAATGAACAACTTTTATCAATTTGAACAATTATTAAATTGTTAACTATTTATTATAAGAAATAATTACTGATAGGTACACACTTTGTACCCCTAATTACTACTAGATACATTGATTTAAAATAATTAATATTTAATACAAAATATTAAAGTAAAATACCAAATATACCCCTAAACCCATATACCTTTAAAACACTAACCCCAACCTCCACCCACCACCGGACCACCGCTGCCGCTGCCGGACCGCCGCCGCCGGCGGAGCTCCGGCGGCCGGTCGCCGGAAAATATGTTCTTAAAAAAAAAAAAAAAAAAAAATTGGTCGCCGGAAAGCTGCCGCGCCGCCGCCGCCGGAGCTCCGGCAGCCGGTCGCCGGAAAAACTGTTCGTCCAAAAAAAAAATAAATAAATAAACTGGTAGCCGGAAAAACTGCCGCCGCCGGAAAAGCTGCCGGACCGCCGCCGCCGGACCACCACATTTTTTTGCTGCACACACTTTTTTTTCCTGCACACACTTTTTTTGCTGCACACACTTTGCTGCACATGAACTTTTGCTGCACACAATATTTATGTGCAGCACATTAATAGGGGTAATATTGGAATATCACTATATATTTTTGTACCTAGTAGTAATACTTTTGTATGTTTGTATATCATAGTAATTTAAGATTTTTTTGTGTACCTAGTAGTAATCCTTCCTTATCATAATTAAATAATTTGATTATTTAATTGAAATAAATAATTATATTTAATAAGTGGGAGACATCCACCATGTATTATTGCATTAAGTGGAGTGTAAAGCAAACACCACTTTGGAAGTAGAATTTTGCTTTTGAAAGCACTCACTTTGGAAGTGGAAGCATGATATATATTCCTTCCATTTTTGAGATGAAAGTATCGGCACTTCTTTGATTAAGGAAGATAAGTTGATACTTTGTGGTGATTAAGGAAGAGAGGAAATATCTTTTAAAATATAAATCTTTGCTAATCCATTTTTGTTGTTCCAATTCACAAGTTTTATACTACTAGCGAAGTATAAATTTGTGTTGTTCTTTTAATTGGTGGATTACTTTAGAGGGGATACACTTAGATCCCTTATTGAGAAGTACGGAGTTTTAGCCATAATCCGGGAATCGATTCCCTCACTCCTTGCATCAATTGGAAGAAAGTCTACGAGGGTAAGAATTATCTTTACGTAGATTTCTTTCAATATATTTTAACACCGGATCTTATAATCGTTTTAGAGCATCCGGAATGAAACCCTTTCATATATTTAATAAATATGATTTATTAATTATGAAAAATTTTAAATTCTACTGCGTTCACCCGGATCTCTATGACGAACCCAACACATATTACATATAATAATAATACTCCTTAATTCACGTGCAAAAAGTAAATGGATACCTTAGAATCGAACCGAGATAGTATATTTCTTAAATCTCCGTGCAAACAGTAAACATAACTTTTTTTATAGAACGGAGCGAGTATATATTTAAATTATTCTAGTGTAATAAGCATAGCATACCAGTCAAGTGACTAAGGGCAACTCCAGCAGAGCACCAAAATGCGGTGAAAAACTAATATGCGGTAAGAATTGGACTCCAGCAGCTGCGGCATTTGTGTTGCATTTTTGTGTTGGGTGCCATTCTCACACCAATTTGCGGTGATGATGCCGCTGCAAACGTTGACTTCTTCTTTTTTTTTTTAATATCCTACTTTATTTATTGCATAAAATAAATAATACTTCCAAATATATTAATATGTTCTATTTAATATCCTATTCTTTTATACTTTTTTTAATATCTTATTTTTTAATATTCTATTTCTATTTTTAATAAAATAATTATACATTAATATTTTATTGTTATGAGATAATATTACTTACAAATATAGTATATTTTAAAAAAGCAATTAAAATAAATATGAGATTTAAATATAAAAATAAAAATTTTATTAATTAATGAATATTTTTAAATATTTAAAATATATTAATTTTGTTTAGATTAAAGATAAATATCAAAATTAAATGTATAATAATTTTAATTATGTTGAAAAAATTAAATAAAAATTAAATGAATTTTTTATTTTTTAGTGGAAAAAATAGTGCAAACTGCTGGAGATGAATTACTGCTTTCACACAATTTTTGTGCTGGATGTGCTGCAAAATGATGCAAACTGCTGGAGATGACCTAAGGTCAATGATTCAACCCTTCAACGTACCATAATTTTTTATTTATTTTTTCCATTATCCAACCTTACTTGAAACGAATTCAGTTTTTCTTTTTAACTTTTTTTTTAAATCTAACTCCATAAGCCACCAAAATAATAATAAAGGAGGTATGACAATTTTGATGTTAAAGTATGCTATGTGGATAATATTTACTAGTTTTAGTGTCATTTACTTTCCTAGTGAGGATTAGAATGAGACAGATTAAAGCATGAATTCGTCTGGCATGAGATACTTCACTTATTGTTACGTGCAAAGTTTAAAGAATAAGTTACTCCCTCCATCCCACATATTTTTATTTATTTTTCATATTGGGGCGTTCTACATACTTTTATCTATTTCATTAAAAATACTTTATCTACTTTTTACACTTTATTAATCAATTCCAACTATATTATTTATTTTTTTCTCAATATTACCAATTTATCCATACTTTTTCTTACATTATATATTAAAAAAACAACACTTCTTAATTTTCAATTTATCACTACTTTTTTCTTACATTATATATTAAAAAATATTTTTTAATTTTCGTGTCCATACAAACGGGTAAAAATATCCTATAGGAGGGAGCATTGTCTTTATGTTATACCCATACATACCCATAGAACGTACACACCAAAGTGACCAACTCCAATTCTTAATTGTTTCATGTGTTTCCATCTAAAAATGAAAGAAACCAACTCTTAACTGTTCACTTACGAGATTATCCCAGTAACACACAGTAAACCCAAAATATAATTATTTTTCCAAATTAACAACCTCTACCTCTATATAATTTATTTGTTGATAAAAATACTAACAACGAAATTATCAACTAAAAGTACTCATAAACATTATTAACACTCTATACAAATTTGACAATCTCCAAAAGAAAATATCTCCACTAGCAATCACCGATGAAAAGGACTCCTTCCTTCCCGTTTGAATAACTTCACCTTGGCGCTCTTTGAAAATATCTGTAAAACTAATTATCACAACACAAATTAGATGGATAATCATTCTGAACACAACTACTGCTACACAACATAATTTGTTACTCACGATGGCAGGTCGTAGAGGAAGATGGTGTTGTCGCCAAACGAGCAAAGCAGAAAGGGACGAACTTCCACGTCGTGTATTCCCTATAATTGTGTACTGTACTGTATTAGGAAACAGAGCTTAACACACGAATGGATGATGAGATTTTTATCATATTTTACTTACATGATCTTCTTTCATCTCACGAGTCACTTGTATCATTCCATTTTCTAATGCAGACCAAAATTTCAATGTATTATCCAAAAAAGCGGATAGCAAATAGCTATCCCAGCAAACTAGGGATGTAACGTCGTTCTTATGTCCACATAGAGTACTCTGCAAACACAGCATGTTTTGAAGATCCCACTGGTTAATAATCATAAGAGTAGGTTCATAATATCAATACTGAAGAAATTGAAGAGATTAAAACTAAAACTTCCCTAAACCCCAAAACATGCCATAACACTCATGGTAAGGTCTTCTTATTTCATCTCATCTGCCAAAATTCACACTGTTTGAGGGTTACAATTGTTAGAAATAATAAACTTGATTTAGAGAAGTTATAGAAGCTTCAAGAATAATATATGATATGCTAGAAGGTTTGAGATTGTGTAGAATAAACTAGAAGGTGGAGGAATCTATTAATTAATTATAAGAATGATCTAGAATATGACATGTGATTAAATAGATGAATTATCTAGACTATTAGGATGAAAATTAATATAGAATTCTCTAGAATGCTTGAGAATCCACCATTGGATAGTATAAATAGGTGAATGGTGTAGCATTTTGAGATGTACCCAACCAAAATTTAATAAAGTGTGTTTTATTCCAAACCTTGTTCTTTCCTTCAAAACTCCTTCTATCACCCTTTATTCATCCAACTTACCAATCCCTACACCCGTCCACAAACCTATACATATCCCTCCAACCTTTTAACTCCTACAAAGTGGTATCAGAGTCATAAGATCCTCCTGTGAGAAATGGCCAATAACCTTCAATCCTTTCAAGTCCCGTTGCTCAACAAGAGCAACTTTGATAATTGGAGTATCTAGATGAAGGCACTCCTAGGTGCTCATGATGTTTGGGAGATTGTAGAGAAAAGATACGAGCAACCGGAAGACGAGGCGGCACTATCTCAACAACTAAAGGATAAGTTGAGAGATTCAAGAAAGAGGGACAAGAAGGCTCTCTTCCTCATCTACCAAGCTTTGGGAGATGATGATTTCGAGAAAATCTCGACTGCAACTACCGCCAAGGAAGCATGGGATAAGCTCCAAGTGTCATGCAAAGGAGCCGATCAAGTTAAAAAGGTACGCCTTCAAACTTTAAGAGGTGAATTTGAGCCCCTACATATGAAAGAGTCTGAATCTATTTCGGACTATTTTACAAGAGTTTTGGCGGTCTCTAATCAAATGAAAAGAAATGGTGAAAAATTGGAGGATGTTAGAATAATGGAAAAAATATTACGTTCGTTGACTCCCAAATTTGAGCATATTGTGGTGACTATTGAGGAGACTACAAATTTGGAGGAGATGACAATTGATCTCTTAATGTGGTCGTTACAAGCTTATGAAGAGAAACAAAAAAAAACGCAAGATATGGTGGAGCAATTGTTAAAATTGCAAGTGAGTGCAAAAGAGAAAGACGAAGGCCCAAGTAGCGGTCAAAGTCGTGGGCAAGGACAAGGTCGAGGTCGTGGACGTGAACGAGGAGGTTATGGAAATCATGGAGAGAGAAAAGCATTTGGTCGAGGAAGGAGCAACTAAAAATCGAGGTATGATAATTCTACTATAAAATGCTATAATTGTGATAGATTTGGGCATTATGCTTTCGAGTGTTGGAAAGCAAAACAAAAGGTTCAAGAGAAGGTCAACTTCGTTGAGAGCAAGAAGGAAGAAAATGCAAGTGTGCTCTTGGCGTACAAAGGAGAAAATGAAAGACAAGATGATACTTGGTACCTCGATACAGGAGCAAGCAACCACATGTGTGGCAAAAGGAGCATGTTCGTGGAGCTAGATGAATCGGTAAGTGGCAATGTCTCATTTGGTGATGAATCTAAAATTCCGGTGAAAGGAAAAGAAAATTTTTTGATTCGCTTAAAAATGGAGGTCATGATTTTATCTCGAATGTTTATTATGTGCCCAACATGAAAAATAATATTTTGAGTTTGGGACAACTCTTAGAGAAAGGTTATGATATTCACTTGAAGGATTATAACCTTTCAATAAGAGATAAGGAAAATAATTTGATAGTAAGGGTGCCAATGTCAAAGAATAGAATGTTTCTACTAAATATTCGGAATGATGTGGCAAAATGCCTTAAAGCTTGCTTTAAGGATAAGTCTTGGTTATGGCACCTATGGTTTGGACACTTAAATTTCGGAGGATTGGAGTTGTTATCAAGGAAGGAAATGGTAAGAGGATTACCATCCATCAAGCATCCCGACCAATTATGCGAAGGATGTATACTCGGGAAGCAAGCTAGAAGGCCATTCCCAAATGAGTCAATCTCACGAGCAAAGAAGCCGTTGGAGTTAATCCATGCCGATGTTTGTGGGCCGATCAAACCGAGTTCTCTTGGTAACAACAATTATTTCTTACTCTTCATTGATGATTTTTCTAGAAAAAACGTGGGTGTATTTCTTGAAGCAGAAATTAGAAGTATTTGAAGCCTTCAAGAAATTTAAAGTTGCCGTTGAAAAGGCGAGCGGGCTAGAAATCAAATCCATGAAAACCGATCGAGGTGGTGAATTCACATCCAAGGAGTTCATGGCGTATTGTGAAGCAAACGGGATCCAGAGGCCTCTCAATGTTCCAAGATCTCCTCAACAAAATGGTGTGGCGGAGAGAAAGAATAGAACCATAGTGGAGATGGCGCGCAGCATGTTAAAGACGAAGAATCTTCCAAAAGAATTTTGGGCAGAAGCAGTGGCGTGCGCGGTGTACCTGTCCAATCGTTCTCCAACTCGGAGTGTATGGGGAAAGACTCCACAAGAAGCATGGAGTGGGAGAAAGCCTGGAATCACTAATCTAAGAGTATTCGGGAGCAAAGCATATGCTCACATAGCAGACGAGATAAGAAAAAAGCTCGACGACAAGAGTGAGCCATACATATTCATCGGGTATGACTCTAACTCTAAAGGTTACAAGTTATATAATCCCCTCACAAAGAAAAGCTTGATAAGTCGAGATGTGGAGTTCGACGAGGAAGATGCTTGGGATTTCGATTCTGACATCAATAATCACAACTTTGTAACTCCACAATTTGAAGATGAAGAGGAAATAGAGCAAGCAGGTGAAAGTGAAGAGACAGTGACTCCACCCGCCTCACCAGCAAGAGAAGTTGGAGACTCGCCACCATCTTTCTTAAATGAAAGAAGAACATCAAGAGTGAGGAACTTGGATGAGATCTATAAAGACACTGAAAGGTTAGAGGATCTCACCTTACTTTGTTTATTTGCTGATTACGAGCCAGTAACTTTTGAAGAAGCTATACAAAGCAAGAGATGGAGAAATGCAATGGACGAGGAAATTAAGGCCATTGAGAAGAATGATACGTGGGAGCTTGCAACATTGCCAAAAGATCACAAGGCCATTGGAGTTAAGTGGGTGTATAAAGTAAAGAAGAACTCCAAGGGTGAAGTAGAGAGATACAAAGCAAGACTTGTTGCGAAATGATATAATCAAAGAGCCGGAATTGACTATGACGAGGTATTCACTCCTGTCGCCCGACTAGAAACTATCAGACTAATCATTTCTCTTACAACCCAAAATAGATGGAAAATCTATCAGATGGACGTGAAGTCAGCCTTCTTGAATGGTGTTCTTGATAAAGAAGTCTACATCAAGCAACCACCAGGCTACGAGGTGAAAGGGCAAAAAGAAAAGGTGTTGAAGTTGAAAAAGGCCCTATATGGATTAAAACAAGCACCAAGGGCATGGAATAGCAGGATTGACTAGAACTTGGAGGAGAATGGTTTCTCCAAGTGCCCACATGAACATGCCATCTACGTCAAAATCAAAGGTGATGATGTCTTAATTGTATGCTTGTATGTGGATGATCTTATATTCACAGGAAACAACACAAAGATGTTTGAGGAGTTCAAGAAGGCTATGACTAAGGAGTTTGAGATGACGGATATTGGGCTCATGGCATATTATCTTGGAGTTGAAGTTAAGCGGCTTGAGGAAGGAATCTTCATCACACAAGAAGGTTATACGAAGGAGATCCTCAAGAAGTTCAAAATGGAAGATTGCAAGGCAATCAACACCCCAGTGGAGTGTGGAAGTAAACTATCCAAGCATGAAGATGGAGAAAAAGTGGATCCGAAGCTCTTCAAAAGTTTGGTTGGAAGCCTAAGGTACTTAACTTGCACAAGGCCAGATATACTCTACGCAACAGGACTTGTGAGTAGATTTATGGAGAATCCAATCACAACACACTTGAAGGCGGCAAAGAGAATTGTTCGATATCTCAAAGGTACGCTCAACTATGGCCTACTTTATTCAAATACTAATAACTATGAGCTTGTGGGCTATAGTGATTGTGATTGGGCTGGAGATAATGATGAACGAAAGAGTACAAGTGGATTTGTGTTCTTCTTGGGAGACACCGCTTTCACTTGGATGTCGAAGAAGCAACCAATAGTCACATTATCTACGTGTGAAGCTGAGTATATAGCCGCCACATCTAGTGTTTGCCATGCTATATGGCTTAGAGTTTGTTGCGAGAGCTCGGATGGACACAAGAGAATCCTACGAGGATTCGTGTGGACAATAAGTCAGCGATTGCATTGGCAAAGAATCCAGTATTTCATAATCGGAGCAAGCACATAGACACTCGCTTCCACTACATCAGAGAATGCATTGCAAATAAAGAAGTTCAAGTGGAGTACGTCAAATCACAAGACCAAGTAGCCGACATCTTTACAAAGCCGCTCAAGTAAGAAGATTTCGCAAGATTACGGAGTATGCTTGGAATGCAAAATCAAGTTTAAGAGGGGGTGTTAGAAATAATAAACTTGATTTAGAGAAGTTATAGAAGCTTCAAGAATAATATATGATATGCTAGAAGGTTTGAGATTGTGTAGAATAAACTAGAAGGTGGAGGAATCTATTAATTAATTATAAGAATGATCTAGAATATGACATGTGATTAAATAGATGAATTATCTAGACTATTAGGATGAAAATTAATATAGAATTCTCTAAAATGCTTGAGAATCCACCATTGGATAGTATAAATAGGTGGATGGTGTAGTGATGAGTGATATTTTCACCTAAATTTTAGTATCTTTTTATGTGAGTTTTCGTATATTTTTATCCGTATTTGTGTTCTATTTGGTTGTGTTTTGTGTTTTTATGGAAATGTGTGTGAATGAGCTTAAACCTATAATTTTCACTTTTTATTTGATGCTAGATATGATAAGAAAGACGTAGGAAAAAGCGGATCTCAATTCGGAGTTGAAACGAGGGAGAACGAGCCAAAACAGTGAAGAAATACAGGAACCAGCACCAACACGGGCCGTGTACCCAACACGGCCCTGTAAGAGGTGGCCGTGCGGCAACACCAGTTCTTTCAACACGGGCATCTTAAGGCCGTGTCCAGTAGCACGAGTCGTGTTGGCAGCACGAGTCGTGTTGCTAACACGGGCCTGTCCAGAATGGCCGTGCGAGAGCATCAGTTCACACAACACGGCCACCTTATGGCCGTGTTGCCGAGCACGACTCGTGCTGTGTAAATTCCTGCTAAAAATCAGAATCCTTCTAGAAGCTTTCCAAGGGGTATAAATACCCAATACTTCAATATGTAAAAAAAGATCCGAAATCCACTCTTCCACACACACCTCACACACCATTTCCTCCATTCTTCACCTTCACCTTCATCCATTCTTCATCCTTTGGATCTACCTTCATCCAACTATCAAATCCTTCATCCAAGTAGCTAGAGAAGCAAGGAAGAGAGGTGAATTGCAAGGGGAAGTAGAAGATCACCATTGGAGACATCCAAGGGAGTTTTCATCTAAACTTTGTATTGAAACCTATTGTTTATCATGTTTTGTAAGGAATTTAATGTCTATGTTAATTTTCTTATGGATATGAGAGGCTAATCTCCCTTGTGAGATTAGCAATATGAATTGTGTTGGATAATTTTTGGTATTTTGCAATTGAATGATTATGTTGATTGAGTTAATTGATTTTCTATCATTGATGTTTTAGATCTTGAGGTTTATGATGATTTGTGTGTTTAATTGTTTTAAGCATGTGATTAGATTGAGAAGTCAATTGCATATTTAGGATAATTAAGTGAATCATTTCATCAAACACTTCATGTGCATTATAGATTGTGAAGAGATTGAGAAGTCCTTCATAGTTTAGAACCCTTTGATAGAACATATCATTTATTAGATTGAGAAGTCAATAGATTATGTGAAGGGACTCTCATTTAAGCTTAGTACCTAGTTGGAATTGTTTAAGTGAGAACCAATCCATTGAGCTATGTTTAGAACCATATCCTATTCATTCCGAGAGAGAGTTTAGGTGATCTTAGTATTGACCCTTAGTCTCTTACCCATGACACATATGAATTCATTGCATGATACATAGACTTTCCATGCTTTAAGTATTGATAGTCTCATCTCTATCTACTTGGCTCATTCATCCATCTCCCATTCATCTATCCATTTATTTTATTGTCATTTATTGATTATCTCCCCTTTTTGGTCATCTCTATAACACTATGATGAACACGAGATCGCTTAGACCCTAGTACCTTCCTCCCTGTGGTTCGATAATTTCTTTAATTGGTCATGCCCACTAAACTATGGCTAATCATGTAGCATTTTGAGATGTACCCAACCAAAAATTTAATAAAGTGTGTTTTATTCCAAACCTTGTTCTTTCCTTCAAAACTCCTTCTATCACCCTTTATTCATCCAACTCACCAATCCCTACACCCGTCCACAAACCTATACATATCCCTCCAACCTTTTAACTCCTACAACAATGCCATGGTTCCTTATTAATTGATGCTATTGATGCTATTAACAATGTCTGGATTTTCAGTTTTCCTTAAATTTCAGTTTTTGCAAATTTGGAAAATTTTCCAGTTTTGTGGGTTTTGTGAATCTTATATGCATGTAAAAAAGTAAGTGGGAAAGAGATTAATTTGTTATTCCCACATCACTATTATTGGTTTGTAATGTTTTTTTCTTCTTTATTTTTATTAAATTCATCTTTTTGTATTATTAATATTATTTGTATTATAGTTTTCTATAATTATATTACTCATATTTATTTTTACAAAATTTAATTACTCATACATCTTTTATTAGTTCTCACATTAATCCATAGTATAAAAAAGTATGTATCCAAAGTATAAAAAAGTATGTGTGGTTAATAAAAGGTAATTGGTGGACTAGGGATGTCAATTTTATCCGCAGGGTCGGGTTATCCACGGGTACCCCAGGTGGTAGGTACGGGTAGGGTAGGTTTTATCGGGTAACGGGTAAGGTAATACCCGAATCCAATAAAAATTTTGCGGATAAGGATAGGGTATAGATTCACCTTTTATACCTGTTTACCCAACCGGATACCCGACCCGTTTACCCAATACTATATATTATACATATTATATTTATATAATACTATATATATATATATAGTACTATTATGTTATACATTTTTAATTACATTAAATATTTATATATTCATATTTACATTATTTAATTTTTAATTAATTATGTCCAAATAATATATTTATTTTTATTTATATTATAATATTATATATTTCTAATTATGTATGTATATATTTATATTCCTACTTTCAAAAATTATATATACTCCTTGTTGAGAGTGGAATTTCACGCATTTTATGTGTGCACATTACACCATTTTGCTTAGGAAATTGATCGTTTTTGCATGGAATTGTGTATGTTTAAGTATTTACACGATTTTAAGGCTATTAAGGTGTTTTTGTGAGTTTCGAAGGCAGAAAACAGGGTAAAACAGGGCAGGATCGGAAGAGGAGCAGAACAGACCCGGAACGGCCCAGCTCGGGAGCAGCTCGGCGAGCCGCTCGAGCCGAGCTGGGTGCCGAGCGGCGGTAAACAGTGCCGAGTGGGGTCCCACTTGGACCCCAGTGACGTGGCCAGTACGTGGCAGGCCGCTCGGCTGGGTCCAGACCCAGCTCGAGCCGAGCTGGGTGCCGAGCGGCCCAGTTCAGAGCCCAGACGGGGCCTGTTCGATTCAACACTGTATAAATACCTTCCAGACGCGATTCTGAAGCAGATTCGTCGCGAAAACAGCCCTGCATCCATCTTAGAAACAATTAGGGAGATCGAGACGTCAATCGGAGAGAGCCCAGCCATAAACCATCATCAATCCACACTCCTATCACACCCATATCAGATTATAATCTGATTTCATCCTCCATCCAATTCTACAAGGGTTTCAAGTGCTAATTGAGGGAAAATCAAGCGATTGAAGAGACGGAGAAGGAACGTGAGATTGCTCCTACACTAGGGTTTCACAATTCTTATCTATTCCTTTCTATTACTTTGATTATTGTTATGAATTGCTTAGCCATGAGGATTGCTTGTAATCTCATGGGCTAATTTCCTATACAGTTCTAGGGTTTGATGGATTGATTTAATTGATTTGGGGATTTAGACCAAAGATTGGGATTTTATGCAGTTGAGCTTTTGATTTTACTTATTTTACTAAGACATGCTTTTCTGCTTCGTAACGTCTTCATAATACATTCATGACATCCGCTATAATGCTTGGATTATTGTGTTAGCTTGTGTGCGTTCATGATTGGTATTGTCTATCTGTTAGAGATTAGAGTAGCTCCGCTATAAGCACTTTAATTTCATGAACTGGTTAATCAAATACTTGATTTGTTTAGTGGAACAATGCAATTAGACAATCAAGTAGGAAGTGAATAGAACCTTGTAGTAATTCCAGAAAATATCTTGTTAGTCAGGCTTACCATCCGGAGGTATTGTTGCTTGCTTTGATTAGTATCTAGGAATAAGGCTTGGTAATATTTGCGCACCTTAGGATTTAAACCAGATTAGACTGTTAGCTTTGAATCGAATCATATTCGGTGGGATAACAGGGATATGTGGTGTATTTTCAGTAAAACTGCATGAATGAACAATCGTAAGTCTAATAACCCAAATTAATTGGTCAATACCTGATACCTTAGAACTGTTCGTCATCTCTTGGTTAGAACTTGCTTTTATTTTTATTGCTTTTAATAATTCAGCAATTTATTATTTGCGTATTTTAGTTAATTAATTCACTTCAAATCACTTGGAAATTTGGTTACATAATTCTGATTAATTAGTAATTCATAGTAAAATAAATAATTAGTTGTCTCAGTGGGATCGATAATTTAACTTGGGAACTTGCTGCTACAATTGATATCCTTATACTTGAGGATTAAATTATAGTGCGCAGGAAAAAGCCTATCAAGTTTTTGGCGCCGTTGCCGGGGACAGTTTTAATTATTTATTTTCTTTTATTACTTAGTTAATTAGAATATTTTCTTTGGGATTTAATTGTTTTTCTTTGGATTTTTCTTGAAGTTGCATGCAAACTAGGTCAAAGACGAGAGCACAAGATCTTGAATTTGATCCGGAAATTGAAGCTTCTGCGAGGAAAAGAAGAGTAAAATCAAAGAATACCAAGACACCTCCTAAAGCAATTTTAGAGGAGGAAGAAGTGCAGATTGAGAATCAGGCTATCCTAGAAGAGGCTGAATCGGAGTTTGAATCAGAATCTGAGACAGAATCTGAAACAGCATCAATGGGAGAAAGAGTCGATGAGGATGACATCGTCATCCGGGAGACATTCAAGTCCACCAATCTAGGAGGATCAGGCGTAGTTGGAGCAATTCAGGCGAATGAAGCGAATGACATAAGGCCAGCCCTGATTCATATGGTGGAGAAAAACCCCTTTGCCGGAGGCGTTTTTGATGAGCCCTATGGCCATCTTAAGCGTTTCAACAGCTACATGGATACAGTGAAAGCTGCTGATGCTACTAATGATAGATGGAAGATGAGGCTTTTTCAGTTTTCATTGGTTGATAAGGCAAGGGAGTGGTATGATAAGTTGAAGGGAGATAGCTGCTCGAATTGGACTGAGTTGCAGCAGTTGTTCGTGGATCGATTTATGCCACCAGGAAAGGTTCTTTTACTGAAACAGGAGATCAATCAATTCAAGCAGCGGAGAGATGAGTCGTTTGGAGAGGCTTGGGAAAGGTTTACTGATGCGTTGAGGAGATGCCCACAGCATGGATTCAAAAAGTCTCAACTCATCAGTGTCTTCTATAATGGCCTTGACAACGAATCTAGAGTGTTGGTTGATGCTTCTGCGGGAGGAACAATTTTTGGCAAAACATCCAATGCCGTAGAGAAATTATTTGATGATATCTCTTTGAACTCAAGGGATTGGCCATCTGAGAGGATCCGAGGGACTTATATACTTGGTAAAGTTGCAAAGGTTGAAGAGAAATTTTCTGAAGCTGATAAGAATGATAAGGTTGTCGCTCAATTGGAACAGATGAATAAGAACCTGATTACTCTGATATCAGGTAATAATGGGGGAGGCAACCGAGGGTCTGCTAGTGATGATGTAGTGATGAACCTTCAAGAGGTCGAGGATGCTAATTGGGCTATGGGGCAGAGTCTTCAAGGTTCGAGAGCTCCTCAAAAATTGGCAAGGAAATAGGTACCCTCAAGGTAATTCGAACCAGAGGAATATCCAAGGGGGAGGTCCTAATAATCAAGGAGGCAATTGGCAGAATCAGAGGCATGAGAACTTCTCTTATTCAAATCCGAATAATGCAGTTCCATATCCTCCTAATTTTGATCCTGGTGCTAAGACTGAAGAAGGGAAGTCCAGTATTGATGATGTGTTGGCCAGGTATATGAAGAAGACTGATGGAGATATTGACAAGATTAATAATTGCATTGTTCTCATGTATTCAAATATGACAAAGCAACATGAAGAAGTGAACAAGCAGTTGAAGAGTTTGTCATATAACATAGGGCAGATCCCCACTACAGTAAATCAGCAGCAAGTGCAGTTTCAGAAGGGGAAGTTTCCTTCAGATACAGAAATAAACCCGAAGGAGACTGCAAATGCGATCACTTTGAGGTCCGGGAAGCAATATAAAGGTACAACACTAATGCAGGATGTAACAGAACTTGTACAGCATGAAGCAGAACAGAAGCAGAACGAAACAGGGGCGGAGCAGAACGGAAAAGACGCCGCTCGGCCATCCGCTCGGGCCGAGCCATCTGCCGAGCGGACTCAATCGCCGCCGAGCGGCCCACCAGCCGGTTCAGAAGGTCCCTTCGGTTCAGTTGGAACCCTGCTCGGCTCAGTTTGTCCATCGCTCGGCTCGAGCGAGCCGACGAGCTGTCCTCCGGGGTTTCCTGCGTGTCCGAATTCTGTACAGAGTCAATCTGATCTGGAAATTTCTGATAAAAAGTGGCAGAGAGCGAAGAAACTGAGAGAAGCGGAACAGGTATTCGAGAAAGACAGTTTGGGACTTCCAATTACGAAGGTACCAATTCCTTTCCCTCAGAGATTCTTGTCGAAGAGCCTTGATGAGAAGTTTCGGAAGTTCGCTGATGTCATGAGAGATGTCCAAGTCACTATTCCTTTCTCAGAAGCATTGGAAGAGATGCCACATTACTCTAGGTTCATCAAGGAACTTATCTCCAGAAAGAGGAAGCTTAACAGTGTGGAGACAGTGAATTTGACAGAGAATTGCAGCTCTATTATTCAAAAAAAGCTTCCAGAAAAATTGAAGGATCCAGGCAGCTTCATCATTCCTTGTGAGATAGGAAAAGGACCGCCTAGAAGAGCACTGTGTGATCTGGGAGCCAGCATAAATTTGATGTCTTTATCGGTGTACAAGAAACTTGGTTTGGGGAAGTTGAAACCCTCATCTGTGGCCTTACAGTTAGCAGATAGATCACTGACATACCCTGAGGGAGTTGTAGAAGATGTGCTTGTAAAGGTATCAGATTTGGTTTTTCCTGTGGACTTTCTAGTACTTGACATGGAGGATGAAAAGGATGGTGCCCCTCTGATCTTGGGGCGTCCATTCCTTGCAACTGGAAGGGCTCTGATTGATGTGTTCAAAGGAGAGTTGAGGCTTAGGGCTGATGATAAGGAGATTGTCTTTTCTTTGAATAAGGAGATGCAGTGGCCCACGGATCAGCAGCAGTGCAAGTCTGTGGATGTAGTGGACACAAAGCATGATGAGAACTTTACTCTTTCTGATGCAGAGTTTGAGAATTTGTCTAATGATGCATGTATTGATTATCTTGAGAGGTTACTTGCATTGGGCGATGCCATGGTGAATCAGAATAAAAAATCCACTATTGAGGAGGAGATGAAGCCTACTGCTAAGGAAGAGGAGCAAAAGAGCCAAAGCATTGAAGTGGTAGAGGAGATCGCAGGAACAAGCGTATCTCTTACTTTTCCTACTACTAACTCTAATTTGATATTTGATAATCTTTTGGTTGCAGGAACGATGGATGATCCATATTTGAAGCCTCCGAACATACCTCCCGATTTTTTTTCTTATATTGGTGTTATAATTTCTAACTTGTTTGATCCTTGTTTTGCTACACAGGGTGAGCCTACAACAGAATGGAAGATTGACAAGAAGGAACCAAGCCAGTCATGGGAGGAAAAGAATTTAAAGAGTCCTGTTTCAGTGACAAAGAAAGGTAAGGTGGTTGGAGTAGAGAATAAGAGAGGGAAGAAGTACTTGAAAGTAAGGATGCGAAAAGACTGTCCTCCGATCCAGTAGTTAAAAAGAGGTATCCGTCGTGACTCTTCGACGTTAAACATGAGCGCTTGTTGGGGGCTGTCCCTTCCGTTTTATTGCTTTTATATGTCTGTGTTGGTGTAGGAGTTTTATTAGGTATTGCTTGACTGCGGTATATACTTCTTTGCAAACTTAGTTTCTCACTTTGTTTGATCTAAGTTTGGGGGGAGGTTACGTACATACCTTGTCTTGTAGTACCGAAGTAAAATTTTTGCATTGTGTTGTTGCTTGGAGGGTCGATTTTTTTGCGGATTCTTAGTATTTTTGATTTATTCAATAATGTTGAGGGTTCGATTTTTTTGCGATTTTCCAGGTTTTGTGTTATTTTTGTTTGTGTTTATTTGTTTTGTGTTAATCCTAGTGTCGGTGTAGTCGATTTATGGTTCTCTAGGATGATTTTCTGATTTTTCATGGCACTTGATTATATGTGTGATTGTGTTTGAGAAGCAGTTTGATATTGTGCTTGGATATTGAGATACTTGAAATTTGATTATGTGCAAGGATGATTAGCTATGTAGCTTGATTAGGATTGCTCGTTCATTCGTATAGCCATGTGAGATTTTGAGCCTTTTAAAATCATGAGAAATTTCATGATTCAGTTTATTCTTGTGAGTGTCGTTCATACACACGTATTCTAGAACTTGGCTTTGTATCTTGCTTGAAGCTACGTGTTTGATTAAACAATAGGAAATGATCTTAGGCCATCTTTGTTTTTTATTAGTCACTAGCCATAATTATTATCCTACCAATTGAAATTATCCGTAGTCAACCCTTTTGAGCCTAAAAGCCTTATTTGTTGGAAGCCTACGTGATTAGCCAATTGATCCCTTTTGCTAGCCTTTAAAAATCCCTACCTAGTAGAGAGTTGAAGGAGTCAATTTGGTGTCTTGTGAAGAAACATAAAAGGAGAATAAGTTGGAAGTGATGAAATTTGTTGAAGAGAGTGGTTAAATTATTGTATAAAGGGGTAGTGCCCGAAACTGGTACCCCATAAAAAGGGTAGTGCCTGAAACTGGTACCCTTATTTAAAAAAGAAAAAAAAAAAAAAAGAAAAGAAAAGAGGGAAGAAGAAAGAAAATTTCAAGTAAGGATGTGGTGTTCAAAAGTGAAGGAGGAATCAAATTGCAAGAAGCATTGAAGAGCGTTGAAGAAGAAAGAAGAAAGTAAAGCTGTTTGTTGAAAAGCTGTAAGTCTTCTTTGATTCTCTACTAGTGATTGAGTCACCTTATCCATATACTCCCTCCCTTTACCAAAGAGCCAACATTACAACCTAATGCAAGACCTTTGTGATCCTATTGTTGAAATTATTCCTTTAGTCGAGAGTTGAGATGATTGCCAAGCTTATGGTTACGCGTGTGTTTGGATTGATTTTGAGTGTAAACACCTTACCCTAAAGTGTATATCTCGCACTTGAGTGTTGAGCGTAAATACTACCCGTGAGAATGGGTGGATGAGCATTCCGAAAAGGTGAATTAGTTGATTTGAATTGTATGTTTTTAAATGGATGGTTATCTTGTATCCAAAGTATGATATTTAAATTGCTATATTGTCTTGAATGTTTTTCTGCTGTGAAATTTCCTCTCAGTTAATCTATTGGTTTTTGATGTTGTTGCCTCGGGACGAGCAACAGGTAAGTTTGGGGGTTTGTTGAGAGTGGAATTTCACGCATTTTATGTGTGCACATTACACCATTTTGCTTAGGAAATTGATCGTTTTTGCATGGAATTGTGTATGTTTAAGTATTTACACGATTTTAAGGCTATTAAGGTGTTTTTGTGAGTTTCGAAGGCAGAAAACAGGGTAAAACAGGGCAGGATCGGAAGAGGAGCAGAACAGACCCGGAACGGCCCAGCTCGGGAGCAGCTCGGCGAGCCGCTCGAGCCGAGCTGGGTGCCGAGCGGCGGTAAACAGTGCCGAGTGGGGTCCCACTTGGACCCCAGTGACGTGGCCAGTACGTGGCAGGCCGCTCGGCTGGGTCCAGACCCAGCTCGAGCCGAGCTGGGTGCCGAGCGGCCCAGTTCAGAGCCCAGACGGGGCCTGTTCGATTCAACACTGTATAAATACCTTCCAGACGCGATTCTGAAGCAGATTCGTCGCGAAAACAGCCCTGCATCCATCTTAGAAACAATTAGGGAGATCGAGACGTCAATCGGAGAGAGCCCAGCCATAAACCATCATCAATCCACACTCCTATCACACCCATATCAGATTATAATCTGATTTCATCCTCCATCCAATTCTACAAGGGTTTCAAGTGCTAATTGAGGGAAAATCAAGCGATTGAAGAGACGGAGAAGGAACGTGAGATTGCTCCTACACTAGGGTTTCACAATTCTTATCTATTCCTTTCTATTACTTTGATTATTGTTATGAATTGCTTAGCCATGAGGATTGCTTGTAATCTCATGGGCTAATTTCCTATACAGTTCTAGGGTTTGATGGATTGATTTAATTGATTTGGGGATTTAGACCAAAGATTGGGATTTTATGCAGTTGAGCTTTTGATTTTACTTATTTTACTAAGACATGCTTTTCTGCTTCGTAACGTCTTCATAATACATTCATGACATCCGCTATAATGCTTGGATTATTGTGTTAGCTTGTGTGCGTTCATGATTGGTATTGTCTATCTGTTAGAGATTAGAGTAGCTCCGCTATAAGCACTTTAATTTCATGAACTGGTTAATCAAATACTTGATTTGTTTAGTGGAACAATGCAATTAGACAATCAAGTAGGAAGTGAATAGAACCTTGTAGTAATTCCAGAAAATATCTTGTTAGTCAGGCTTACCATCCGGAGGTATTGTTGCTTGCTTTGATTAGTATCTAGGAATAAGGCTTGGTAATATTTGCGCACCTTAGGATTTAAACCAGATTAGACTGTTAGCTTTGAATCGAATCATATTCGGTGGGATAACAGGGATATGTGGTGTATTTTCAGTAAAACTGCATGAATGAACAATCGTAAGTCTAATAACCCAAATTAATTGGTCAATACCTGATACCTTAGAACTGTTCGTCATCTCTTGGTTAGAACTTGCTTTTATTTTTATTGCTTTTAATAATTCAGCAATTTATTATTTGCGTATTTTAGTTAATTAATTCACTTCAAATCACTTGGAAATTTGGTTACATAATTCTGATTAATTAGTAATTCATAGTAAAATAAATAATTAGCTGTCTCAGTGGGATCGATAATTTAACTTGGGAACTTGCTGCTACAATTGATATCCTTATACTTGAGGATTAAATTATAGTGCGCAGGAAAAAGCCTATCACTCCTATATTATATTATTTAATTTTTAAATTATGTATTTACATCATTTATTTAGTTTTTAATTAATAATATTTAAGTACATTATTTAATTCCAAATTTATATTTATACTTAAAAAAAATTAATTTCAATACGGGTAGGATTGATCAAGTTTGAGAAACAACGGATATTCATATAATATTTTATAATAATTGCGGTACCCATTTACCCGCGGATTATTCGCAAACCCGACGGATATATCCGTACCCTACCCGATGTTCAATTTTAGGGTAATAGGGTAGGGTAAGAGTAGGGTAAATAGGGTAGCGAGTAGTATGTGGATTTGTCCAACCCGTACTCTACCCTACCATTTACATCCCTAACTATTAAAGTTTATAAATATATTAAACAAAGTTGCGAACATGTGTACATTTAGTATTTCATAGGGCACTTAAAAAAGTATGTATATTTATTAACGGATTTTGAATAAAATAAATTCGGGTATAAACTATTTTTTCCCCTAATTTTAAAGTCTTTTTTATAACATTAACGCAATATAAACAAATATAATTTACTTTCAAAATTTTCATGCATATTAAACATTATTTATTACTAAAACATCAAATTACTATATAAAGTTAATAAACTTAGTAAAAAATTATTTTAATAAAGTAAACAATTTTATTTTACTAGACTAAGAGGAATTTTATTTTACGATATTGTTTTGGGGCCTTCTAAGTTTAATCCTTGGCTACATCAAGGCCCACCGAATTATTCAAGCGTGAATGTACAATTAATTTGAGTTTTGTGTTCCTTAACACTCAAAATTTGAAAAAATAAACTTTTGATTTTGCTACAAAAAGGCTTGTTTAGAAAAATAAAAATCACACTTTCAAATTGATCCCAAAATCTTTTGTATGAAATCAATAATGCATTTTTTTTTCATTCAAAAGACTAAATAGTTGTACAAAAGATGCAATATTTGAAATTTGAAACTATAAAATCTTTTTAAAATGAATCCCTTCGTACAAAAATAGAAGTGCATTTTTTCCTCAAGGTACTAAAGTTTAATTTAATTAAATTAAGTTATGAAAAGGTTTATAAATATTTAAGGTCATAATCAGGTAACGGTATAATATAAACACTAGTTCATAAAAATATTTAAGGTGAGTAATCAATTAACCATTGTATTAGGTGAAAGCGGGTTTTCAATCAACTGTGTTCCCATAATCTATCCGACAACAAAGATAAAATTATTGGAATTGATTTTGATGCATCTGAGATCATATATACCTATTCTTGATCATATATAAATATAATCATCATTTAATAATATTTTTCATAATCCAGATTAATTTTATTAATTAAAAGCCGTCTCCCGCCTGGAGATCTAGCAAGAAATTATAGTATTTGAAAAAAATAATTTAAATTAGAGTGATGGCGATTGTGACGATAATGAGGACGATGAAGATACAGATTAAACCTGATGCAACCTACAACATTAAATATATTAATCACTAATGACAACTGAAACCTACAAATTCTGAATATTGATTTGTCTACAAGCATATATATTTGTAATTACCCATCGTTTACAGGGTTCTTTCATCTCTTTATTTTGCCATCTGAGTTATTAGATCTGGTGTTTATTAAAATTTTATTTATTTTTTCAATTTCATTTATTGTTTAGTCTAATTAGCTGTGACGTTCTTGTTACTATATTAGCAATGATTGAAACGGGAGTATGATACAAAGGTAGAGATTAAATATATATTCTTCCATATATTTTTAATAAAATGATCTTTTTAATTTAAAATGTTCAATTTTTCTAATTCATTTGGATGAGAATGAATCGGTGTTTTTATAAAGTTATGTGATGAAATTGGTAAAATAATATTGTTTTGGAACGGATTTGAAGTAAAATTAAAAGATTTTGGACAAAATTAAATATCCCAATTATTTTTAGACATTTTTCAAATATAGTAAAAATATATAGAATAATTTATATTTTAAACTCTATAATTCTGTGTTCCCCTTCGAAAAATATTATGTTTTATAATGTCAAATGTTATATTAAAAATTCCAATAACTGCTATTTCTATAATATAATCTTTCATGATACACTAAAGTAATATTACCCTTTATCAAAGTCTTCAGTATATTAGCTATATGGATTACCTTCATTAGTTAAATTAAATGAATCTTAAAACAAATATTAAGGGTGATTTTGGAACACTAAAAATTAATATGGTATAGTGGATAATTACTTAATTTTTCTAATTAATATAATTTAATAATGAGTATGATTTTTATTCTTGGAGCACTAGTAACACAAGTGCAAGTAGATTTAAAGATTAATACTTTTGACTTTTATAATTGAAAAATTAATTTCCTTAGACAAAGGTAAACTATGACATTTTAGTGTTTTTATATTTTGATTAACTTTTTTTCTACAAAAAATATAATAGTCATATTGATTAAAATAAATATTTTTTAAAATAAAATATGATATTCGTGTGCATTTATTTAGGTATACGAGAAATCAATTTTTAACTATTGAAAAAAAAAACTTGTGAGACGAGTTATTTTGTGAGACAAGCATGAGATGGGTCGACCCATATTAAAGTATGTTTATTATATAGATAAAGTATGTTAATTTATAAATAAAGTATATCAATAATAAATCATATTATAATACACTAAAATCATATTTTAATGCATAATTCAACATGTTTTAGAAAATATATTTTAATGACATACTTTAATGATGGGTCGACTCGTCTCACAAATAATCCGTCTCACAAGAGACTTTGTAAAAAAACAATAGCATGACCGGAAGACTTCTATGCCCGGAAGCATACAAATATTTGCGATCTATTTCATGATTTTACTGTGTAGAGCTAATCTATCATTTATAAATAATTGGGATTGTTTTACGAGATTTTTTTAAAGAAAGAATAAAAAATGATAATATTTTAATAAAATTTTATATACAGAAGAAAAGTACTAGTGATATAATGAATTATTTTATAAAAAAATTTTAAAGGTACTTATTACTGGATACATTAAAAATTCCTTTATTAGTTGTGATTTAAATAAAATTTTTTTAATGTTTAATCTTTGAGGCAATATTATATTTGATTTCTTTTATCATTTTTTTCTTCGTTTTTAAATAATTATAAAAGAATATACTAAATTCATATTACATCATAATAATATTAATTTTTATACTAATATTAGGATTTAGATTAGGGATGACAATGGGATGAGTATTTTCGGGTACCCGGTCTACCCGAACCCTAATGGGTAGGGTACGAGTAGTTGTAAACAGGTTTGGAACGGGTACAGGTAATTGTGAAAAATACCAATAGGATTTAGGACAGGTACGAGTAATGTCTCAAATACCCGCGGGTACCCCGATTATATATATATATATATATATATTACAAATTTTAATATATATTATACTCCCTCCGGCCACTTGAAAGGTAACCGTTTGCTGTTTGCACGTGGACAACTCTAATGTCTTTATTTATTTTTTGCACGTGGATTTAGGAGTATTATTATTATAGGTAAAGTGGGTAGTTGTATTAGAGGGAAGTGGTGAGTCATATTGTGTACTTTCTTTACTAAATAGAGGAAATTAATACATTTGAAGCGAATAACAGGAATAGTGAAATTGATACCTTGTAAGTGGCCGGAGGTAGTATAATTTATATATGATATGATATTTTATATATTTAATTAATAGTTATAAGTTTTATTTAATCATATTTATTAAATAATTATTTAAAATAATACAATTTATATTATATTTATTTTATATTTAATTAATAATAATGTAATTTTTATTATTATACTTATTTCGACAATAAAAAAATATAAATATATATAAAATAAATTAATATTAAACAGGTATGGGTACCCGCGGGTATTGATAAACGGTAATGGAACGGGTACGGGTACCATAATAAATTTTTTAAATTGAACGAATACGGATACGAGTAATTATTTTTTAATCGGATACAGGTACGGGTACCCCAAAATAAGCGGGTACCCTACCCATTGTCATCCCTAATTTAGATAGTATATTTTAATTATGTTGTGAGATATTTAAATTTATAAGTATATTTTTATATGTTATTTTTATCTAATTAATTAAAAAATATTTATACATTAAAGTATATGATAACTTAAATCATATTAAAATTAATAATATAAGGAGAATTCAAATTTAAATTTGATAAGATAAGGATATAATAATACAAAATTATGTTTTTATTATGTAAAAATAATTGATAATTTAAAAAATAAATAAATTTAATTAAGTAATGTTTAAATGATAATAAATATATTTTATGATTAAAAAATTAAGAATGCATCAAAATTTTAATATTTGATGAATCAAATTATTTTTTATAATTAACATAAAAGTGTAAAAAAAAACTTTGGGTACCCGATCGGGTAATTCGGGTACATTTTCAATACCCGAAACCTGAACCAAAGTTATAGCTTCGGGTTCGGGTAAACCCGAAACCCGAAATTACCCAAAAAATTGAGTTTTTAGGTAATTTTTTTCGGGTCGGATCGGGTACCCGAAACCCAAAAATAAATGCCCACCCCTAAATATGAGATACAAATATACAAAAATATTTCTCCCTCCGTCTTGGTATTTTCACCCATTTGTATTGGCACGGAGATTAAGACGTGTTATTTTTTTAATCTATAATGTAAGAAAAAGTAGGGATAAATTAGCAATTAAAAAAAGAAAAAGTAAATAAAGTTGTTGGAAATGTTGAATAAGGTGTAAAAAAGTAATTAAAGTTGTTGGAATTGTAAAAAGTAAGTAATAAAATATTATATATTTTTAGCATTAATGGAGTGTGTAAAAATACGTGGGACAGCCCAAAATGGAAAGTGGTAAAAATACGTGGGACGGAGAGAGTACTACTAAATATAAAAATATATAGTGATAGTCATCTTTGTTGCCAGCCCAATCAGCATTCGAGAAAGCATGAAGGTTTAATGCTGAGTTACGGCGAAGGAGAATGCCTTTATTAATCGTTCCATAAAGATACCTTAGAAGGCGTTTCATGGCATTCCAATGATCAGTGGTGCGACGATGCATGAACTGAGAAAATTTTTTGACTACATATGCAATATCCGGTCGAGTCAAAGGCAGATATTGAAGGCTTCCAATAGCTGTACGATATTCAGTGTGATCTGATAATGTAGTTCCTAATTGAAGAGTAAGAGTTGATGTGATCGTAAGATCGTGTGGCAACTAGGCGGGCATCTGTCATTTTCGTACGTGCAAGGAGATCAGCAATATATCGACGTTGAGATAGAACCATTCCCTGTGAGTGGGGAACAACTTCTACTCCAAGAAAATATGTTAACTCGCCAGGATCCATCAACAAGAACCGATTAACATGTTTTATAATAAAATTTTGAATTGCAATATGGTCATTTCGTGTGACAATTATATCATCAACATACGCAAGCAAATAAATAGTCACTTAGGATTTGTCGAGATAAAAAGAGATGCATAAGCCATATTGGAATTTTTGAAGTCAAAGTTGATAAGAAACTGACGAAGTTTATTATACCAAGACCGAGAAGCCGGGCTTGTTCGAGGCCATATATAGCCTTTCTTACACTACAAGAAAAAGGAGATATAGTGACTAAAAATTACCAGCGAATTCAGATTTGATCGCAAAATTTTTTCTATTAGCGACGAATTATGTTTTTCCATTGCAAAATTAATAAATATCAATAAATTTAAATATTTATTCACTTTAGCAACATAAAATAAATTTCATGGCTAATATTTACAATAAATTTGTAATATTTGGTCGCTAATATTAATATTTACAACTAAACTGAAGATCATTGCTAAATTTTGCTATAAAAATTAATTTTTTGTCGCTAATATAATAATTTATTAAAAATAATAATAAATAAAATTATTTTAGCAAGATAAAATAAATTTCATGACTAATTTTAGGATGAACTTTTAATATTTGGTCGCTAATATTAACATTTGCGACTAAACTGATGATCATCGCTAAAGTTTGCTATGAAAATTAATATTTTGTCGCTAAAATAATTATTTATTAAAAACATAATAAACGAATTTATTTTAGTGACATACAATAAATTTCATGGCAAATATCTGCGATGATTTTTTTAAATTTTGTCGCTCATATTAACATTTGCGACAAACTAATAATCATCGCTAAATTTTGCTGTAAAAATTGATATTTTGTCGCTAAAATAATTATTTATTAGAGAAAAAATAAATGAATTTATTTTAGCGACAAAAAAAATAATTTCATGGCTAATATTTGCAAAAAAGTTTTTTATATTTGGTCGCTGATATTAACATTTGCGACAAAACTAATGATCATCGCTAAATTTTGCTATAAAAATTGATATTTTGTTGCTAAAATAAATTCTTTTATTATTAAAAATAATGAATGAATTTATTAAAAATTGATATTTTGTCTAATTTTCAAAGTTAGTCTATATAATTTTTCTCTAAATTATACTCTCTCTGTCCCAAAAAACTTTTCACACATTTCTCATTTGTTTGTCCCACAAAATCTTTAACACCCAAAAAAAGAAAAATATCATTTTATCTAACAACTTAAAAAATTACTTTAATTTCGAATTTACCACTCATTTTTCACACACATATCATTACTTTATACTTTTTTATTACCTGAAAATACTATAATGCCTTCTAAAATTAATAAAATTGGTAAAAAAGTGCAACTTTTCTTAAATAACGTGAAACAGTAAACGTGAAAAATATAATGTCACAGAGGGAGTACTACTTTCAATATTGAAATAATTATCATTGGAATCATGTATCATTATCTAAATAATACTCTACTAGCTTTTGCCAATATAATGATGTTCACGTAGATATCGATTTTAAGAAAAATTTCTTAATTGATTTAATTATTTATACTTTATTTTAAATAAGAATATAACATATTGTTTTAAATGATATATTTTTTCCATTGAAAAAGTCAGTTAAAATAAGAATAATATAAATGTTTAATTAAAAAAATTATTCCGTTTTAAGTTAAAAATCAAGGGCATAAGTTTTTATATTAAATAGTATAACATTTAATACCAAAGAGTACAACTTTCGAAAATTGTAGAGTTTGGAGGCCCGGTGTCCCCAAGACGCACAAGTTTTTACCTTATTTTAATATTTGACAAAGTTTTTTATAAGATGGCTTATTTGTGAGACGGGTCGGCCAATCACTAAAGTTTGATCATTATTTAGATAAAGTATGTTTAATGATTGTTAAAGTATGTTTTTTAAAATATAGTGGATTATGCATTAAAGTGTGATTTTAGTGTGTTATAATATGATTTATTATTGACATATTTTAACTAGAAATAAGCTTACTTTATTTATATAATAAACATACTTTAGTGATGGGTCGACCCATCTCACGCCCGTCTCACAGGAGAGTGTCTCTTAATATTTAATAAGAATTATTTATTAATTGTACTTAAATATATGAATACAAATAAGAAATAAAAGTAATTAGCTGTAGACGTTTTAAATTAAAAAAAAATTAATCAATTTCAAAAATAATGTTAAAATAAAAAATGTTAGCGCCCACTACACATTAAATATTTTTTCTCCCACCTCACTTCACTTTACCTTAAATTATTATACTCCTTAATTTTTAAAGTAAGCCCATGTATCTCTTCATTTTCAGAACCTAGTCGTGAAGGCTGGAGGGTTCCACGCATTTCTCCTCCGCCGCACTGAGACGATCCCCTCTGTTTGGTTCTTGATTCATATTCTCTCAACTGAGCTCTCAAATTATTGTTCAGTAAGTATGGAGCTTTTTCTTCTAAATTTTACTTGTGCAGATGGATGTGTATTTCATTTTTTATAATTAAAATTAATCAAGTCCATGAAAATTATGACTAGCTGTATGTATTCTCCCATCTTCTGTAAATATATATATATATTTTTTTGTTGTAGATCGTGATTTGTGATTGCATATACTCCAATTAATTATATGTGCCCTGATTTGGTTATGAAGTTGATCTGTGAAGATCTTACGAGCAATTGAGGAAAATAGGGAGATTGAGAGTGAGAGCATGAATTTATACTATTAATCTATTATTAATTGCATTGATGAGGTGTTAATGCCTTCTATACTGTATCGATCCGCTATCCGGAATCAAATGCCGCAATGGCTATGATTTAACCTCTCATGATTTTCTTTAATTTAACAAAATATAGAAGATTGTCTTACGAAATGTAGCAAAACACAAGACATGAAGGTGTTTGATAATTTGCCTCCAGACACAAGCCATGGTAAACTTCTTCACTATTTCCTTAAAAGGTGATTCTGCACTTTCTACTCATTTTTCCATTGTGTTCTATTGATTTCTCATTCTAAAAGGCTTTGCATGTTGACCCTGTTCTCCATTCGTCATTTTCTTTTCTATAGGGCTCATTGCACTTGGGAAAAGCAAAAGCTAACCGGAATGCAGCTTCCTTCTCTCGCAGGGTATTTTAAGAATTCAAATGCCTTCAGATGAGTTCTTCACTTATTGTATACCCCACAATTTTTCTCATTATTAATTTCTTATATATTAAATCTTTTTGATAGTAGAAGAAGCTTTTTTTGAGTTATGCCATGTTCTTCCATTACAAAGCACAACTTACACAGCATGAAAAGATTTTAAATTTCTAAGTCATATTAACTTCTGGAAATGTCTCATTATACAATTTTTTTCTTTGCAGATTTTTGTAATTAACTGTTGACATTTGCTAACTTCTTAACAAGAAGGAAGATTTTGAAGGTTTGTTCTTCTTTCAGCGAGCATAGCTTCTTCCAAATACTGTTGTTTTATATTCATGTTTTTAATCATAAAGTTTCCATCTAGTGTTTAATATCTCATGATCTAGAAGTTTATATAAGACTGTTTGCTCACACCATAATTGATGTCTTCTACTTTATGTTTTCTTTCTATCATTCTATCGGAATGTCTTGTATGTTGTACAGCTTTTACATTTTTATAGAAAAACGAACGATTAAATGATGAGAAGGGAAAGGAAGTCAAGCAACGTGAGAATGAAGAAATTGATATTCAGAAGCGACTGAACTACTTTTTTTTTCGCCATTTAGTTGCGAATAAATGAAACCTTTGGATTTCAATGGTTTTTTTGTCCCTTAGGAGACTTTCCATTTAATTTTGAGTTATTTTGGATTTGAGATACAATAATTTTCTTATTTCATTGAATATTGTAATATGTAGCATGTGGAAACTTTTAAATTTTTTGAACTAATTAAACCTTTTATTTTTTCTTCGTGTTAATTTTAAGGATCATTTCTATAGTAAGAAAATTAAATATTTTTAGAATTTAAAAAAATTATATTAATAGCATTTAGTGGCAAACAAAATAATTTTATCGTAAAATTTGTAATAAAAAACCATTTATAATATTTTGTTGCAAAAAAAAATTACGATGAAAATAAAAGATTCGTTGCAAATATTTGCAACGGCAATTAAATTTTTGTAACAAAATATTTGTGGTGAAATGTATTAATTCTGTAGCAAATTTTTGCAGCCAAAATTCAAAAATTGTCGTTAAATTTTGGAGGCTTTGTATAGCTATTCGTAGCAAATCCTAGCGATGAAATAAAAAGTTTGCCGTTAATATTTTGCGATAAAGTTATAAAATTTTGTAGCAAATTTTAGCGATAAAATTCATAATTATTGTCGCTAAATATCTACTACAAAATAAATCAATTTGTGACAAAATTTAGCGGAATAATTTTTAATTCGTCACTAAATAGAATTGCAACGGTCATATTCTCACCAAATTTAGCGACCGCTAAAATAAATTAGCAACGAAATACACTACTTTAGCGACGAAATATTTCACAGCTAAATCACTATTTTCTTGTAGTGTTAACTTGCACACATGTTGGGATAGTCTTTATCAATAAACCCATGAGGTTGGATCATGTAGACAGGTTCAGAGAGAGTGCCTTGAAGAAATGCATTATTGACATCGAGTTGACGAAGAGCCCAACCTCGACCAACTGTAAGAGAAAGTACCAATTGAATGGTGGTAGGTTTAACAACATGACTGAATGTTTCATCGTAATCAACACCAGGGCGCTGATGAAAGCCATTGGCAATCAAGCTCGCTTCATACTTGTCAATAGAGCCATCAAGCCGGTGTTTAATACGAAAAATCCACTTGCAACCCACTACATTTTGTGCAATATCTGGAGGAACCTATTCCCATGTTCCATTTCAAACAAGTGCATCAAACTTAGTATACATGGCCTGACACCATTTGTCATTTTTGATAGCTCGGTTTACACATGTCGGTTCCTAGAACAGTAGAGAGAATAAGTTTAGTGATTGGTTTGTGGATTTGGTTGCGGGAACGGGTAATTATGGGAGAGGTTCGATTGATGGCTGCGGGTATAGGGTATGATGCTTCTTTGGTGTTGGAGAATAGATGTATTATATGTGTTGTCCGAGTTTTCACCACAATTATACGATGATCAATAAGGACAATCATATTTTATTAATTAACTATCAATAACATGTTTTACTTATACAACAAGTATATACTTTAATAATGGGTCGACCCGTCTCATATATATCTGTTTCACAAGAGACTTGCTCATCAATCATATAATTAATGATATAAGAGATGTTACACTAAAATAACATGCATAGAGGAAATCAAGTGTCGCATAACGTGAAGTAGACAAATTAATTCTTATTTATTCTGAGACCAAATTAACACAAAGGTTTCAAACATTTTCACATGCACAAAGCATAAGTGAAATTACACTCACACAACATAATCATTCATGTTCATCACACAACTAATCAACATATATAAGATCACAACTCCTGAAGTCATGAAAGTAAAAAAATAATAGAGACAACATATAAGTCCTCGAACAATATGAAGAAATCATGTACGTATTGATTGGCATTATGGATATGCTTGAATTACTGATATGATGCTCTTAATGTTGGTTACTGCAAACCTTGTGAATCCAGCTTGTTTGACCAGATGTTCCCATTCTTCAAAAGTCCTCTCTTTTCCTTTGTTGGTGTGAACCAGCATCACCATGTCTAATGCCAAAGTTACATCTTTAAACTCATCTTCATCTTCTTCTTCGTCTCGAATCACAGCCTCTGCGATGATAACTTTCCCTCTATCCAATGGAATCGATTCTCTACAATTTTTCAGAATCTGTATACATTCTTCGTCGCTCCAATCGTGCAGTACTCTCTGAGTTTTATGAGTGCAGTTTATTTTTATTAAATATAAAACAAAGTTAAATTCATCTTCTATGCATGCATGTTTATGGGATAATTGAGTTGTAAATTTTTTAATTTAAATATTAATGTAATGAGTTGGTCTTTGCGAAGCCAGATGCACGAACGTGTATAAGAATAATATATTTGGATATACACTTTAATTAATAAAATATTATTTTTTTATTGAAAATGTCAGTAAAATATAAAGAGTGTTAATGTTTGAGTATATTAATCTTTTTTCTCAAAAAATAGAGTAAAGCTTTTATAAGAAAACGTGTAACATGGAGTATTTAATATTTGAAGTATAAAATTAGATTTAACACACGAAATTACATCCGTATATCTTGATGCACGCAATACTTAAATAAGCTAAATTCACACTTTTAAAATTTTGCTCATTAAAATATGATTTTGCCTTATTTTATATGTAGAATATTTTTTTATTTAGAATATAATTATATCAACTTTAATCACCAAACAAAATAATTTCTTTTTAATTTTTACTAAAGTTTATGATCAATATATATAATGCAACGCGTTCTTTTTTAATTAAAAAAAATATTGCCATGAGTATATGAAGAGTTTATTTTTACCTATGAAGTAACTTAACTATAATAATTTTAAAAGTAATAATAAAAATATAAGGTCGATCAAATTAGCCAATATATGTAAGATTGTGTAATGATACTGTAAAAGAGGATCATGATGTTCTGTGACACATTGATATGATATCTCCTGTAACACTTGCCTATGGAATGATACGTGTCAAGGTGAAGAAATCCAATTTCTTTCTCCAAGGGTTGATTGGTTGACTTAGGATATAGTTTCTTTTCTCTCTTTTACGTGTCACTCATCCAAAAGAGAGGCACAAGAAATATCACACCATATACCACATAAAATGCAGACTTGTAAAAGAGTATTAACTTATTTGAGAGAACAAATGTGAGAGGAGAGGTAAAAGAGTATTAATTGGGTGTATAAAAGTATAAAAGGTGGATGAGTTATAAATTCATTAGTAAATGTATGTAGGAGTAGTTTTAAAAACCAGGCACCAAGTTTGAAAATCAAAATTCAAATTTTAAAACTAAAAAGAAAAAGATAATATAAAAGTACTTTTATCTGTTTATTACTAATATATTCATTTTATCATTTTGATTGTCTGAATTAATTTTTGCTTTTAGCAAAAAAAAATCTCACACAGCTCACCACTCATCATTAATACAACTACTATTCACTTTATATAAAATAATAATACAATTGAATCCACGTGTAAAAAATAAATTAATATACTCCCTCCGTCCAGCCCAAACGTCACCCGTTGTTTTTTGTGCGTAGATTAAGGAGTATTATTATTTTATGTGTAATGAATAATTGTATTATTAGTGAATGGTGGGTCATCGTGGGATATTTTTACTAAAAGTAGAAAATGAGGACTTTTGAATGAAACACTTAATATAATAAAATAGGGACTTTTCGATTGGATGGATGGAGTATTTAGGATAGAGAAGGGGTATAACTTAATTTTAGAATTATTATTTCTTTTTTAAGTATATTTTTGAGACTTTGGATTCGAATAGTTTATTAGAGAGAAATAATTTATTGGACAAAGAAATAAAAAAAAAAGTTAACTTTTCCATGAAATGGACGGAGCATACATAGTCAGGTTAAATGTGGGTAGCGAATTCGATTCTATTCATTAAGTAAATTGAGTAGAAATTTCAAGCCTTAATGAGCTTATCGTGTCTACCTGAGCCGATTTCAATTCATATACTCCCTCCGTCCCAACTTCAACTTCACACTTTCCATTTTGGTCCGTCCCAAATTCAACTTCACAATTCCATAAAAGGAAAAAGCAACAAACTAATATCCCTCTAACATACTTTAATTTTAAATTTGTCATCACCTTTTTAACACACATAACATACTTTATCATTTATTTATTACCCAAAAATACCATACTACCCTCAAAATTAAGTCAAAAAGTGACTTTTCTTAAACTCCGTATCTATAGTAAATATGAACTTAAATTTGGGACGGAGGGAGTATTTTATATTCCCTCCGTCTCATGAAAAGAGTTATATTTACTATTTGCACGAAAATTAAAAAATATTACTCCCTACTGTCTGGTTCTAAGGTATCCATTTGCTTTTGCACGTAGATTAAAGAATATTATTATTATATGTAAAGTGGGTAGTTGTTTTAGAGGGAAGTTGTGGGCCATATTATGTACTTTTTTACTAAATAGGGAAAATGGATACCTTTGAAATGGACGCCAAAAATAATAAAATGGACACCTTAGAAGCGGACAGAGGGAGTATATTTTAATGTGTAATGAATTGAGAGATATAATATTTTAATATATAGTGGTGAGGTGTAATAGTATTGTCTGTGAGACCCATAAAAATAAAGTGATTGTTTTGTAAGAGTCCCATTTACCAGAAAATGTAACTTTTGTAGCAGGACGACTTAGTCAATTAAATATAATTCTTGTGATGGGACAGATGGACTATTTATTATTACATATAATAATTATTATTATATTAATATACTCCATCCGTCCGGTTCTAAGGTATCCATTTGCTTTTTGCACGTGGATTAAGGAGAATTATTATTATATGTAAAGTGGGTAGTTGTATTAGAGGGAAGTGGCCGGCCATATTGTGTACTTTTTTACTAAATATGGAAAATGAATACCTTTGAAGTGGACGCCAAAAATAGTTAAATGGATACTTTAGAAGCGGATTGAGGGAGTATATAATTATCATGAAATAATATTTATTATTATTACTATTATTATTATTATTAAATCAAGTCGATATATAATTATCATGAAATAATATTTATTATTATTATTATTATTAAATCAAGTCTAGATCAACTCAATAACATAAATAAGTATTATACGGAGTTTGAACTTGAGTAATCTCGAGTCGAGTCAAGCAGAGGCGGATCTACCTGGGTACAAGGGGGTACAGCTGTACCCCAAATTTATATATATATATATATATATATATATATATATATATATATATATATATATATATATATATATATATATATCCATTAAAATATATATATCCCATTGTTTGGCAGCAGTAAAAATAAATTCCTTGGGCCAACTAAAGCCCATTTGTGTTAAAAAATACTAAAAATAAATTTAAGCCCATTAATTTAAAAATTGATCAGCCCATATATGATTTACCCAATTAATAGTATTTAATTTAATATATTAAATCTCAATTGATGGACAACTCAGCACGCTGCAAGCATGACTGAGAATATGAGATTCAAGCCTTTCAAGGGCAGTGGGCACACGCGAATACACTTCCTGGCGATTTTTGATTTCATTAATGCCACAAACAAACAAGGTAAGAAATAGTTTCAATTATTAAATTACTAATCTATATTAAATGAAGCATTATTAAGTACATTGAGTTTATATATTAGTGAATTTCATTTTATATAGTATTAAATGTATTAGGGTTTATTCTATATTTTAATTTTTTAAAATTTATAATATGTAATTTAATTTTAATAATGCTTATTTCTTAAATTTCTTTTGAAAGTTTTTGTTGGAATATGAACTATCTTTTAATTTTGAATTTTTTTAAATCTAAATTAATATTACATGTTGAATTGAAATGAGAATTATTGAGTTGAAATGAAATAGTTGTTGATTTAATAAAAAAATTTGAAATTAAGACTCTTTTTTATTTCTAAATTATTAATTTATTGTAGGAAAATGACAAAGGATAAATTCATGTCAAAGAAACAAAAGATGATGACAAAGCAACTTGATCTTCGTCAATTTATGCTTAAAAAAAAGAATCAAGCGGCCCTTTGCACTTCGTCAAAAGATGTCAATGTTCCTCTTAATTGTGAGTCTTCTTCAACCCTTTCATCTAATTCCCCAAAAACTCAAGAAAGCACAACGGAGTTAAATAGTTTAGTTGATAGTAATAGTATCTTTTTTGGAGGATGAAGAATTGATATATGATGTTGAACTTCTTCCCAATAATCCGGGAAATAGAATAGATATAATGGATTATCCACCGAATCATCAAAATGCAGTGAGAAGGGCATATATTCTTAAAGGGCCTTGTCAACCTAAAACTCATGATTTTCCTCAAAGAGATCTCGGAGGTATGCAATGGTTTAGTTTGAAATGGTTTAAATATGATTGGCTTGAATATAGTATTGAGAAAGATGCATTATATTGTTTTAGTTATTACTTATTCAAGCATGAGATTGATATTAGTGTGGGAGGAGATGCATTTGTTACTAGTGGATTTAAATCTTGGAATAAACCGAATAGATTTGAGATACATGTTGGTGGGGTTAAAAGTTCTCACAATCTTGCTTATGAGAAATATGTAAATTTAAGAGATTCAAAAAGGAAATCTATATTACATGCTTTTAGTTGTGCAAGTGATGTGATACGAAGTGAATATGAAGCTCGTTTGAAGGCTTCACTTTCTTGTTTGAGATTTCTTTTGCGACAAGAATTGGCATGTCGAGGGCATGATGAAAGTGGTGAATCAATAAATAGGAGAAATTTTCTTGAGCTTTTGAAATGGCTAGGAGAGCATAATGAAGATGTTAAGAAAGTTACATTTGGAAATGCTCCGGGCAATAGCCAAATGACATCTCCCTTAATTCAAAAAGATATCATTAATTGTTGTGCAAAAGAGACATCTAAGCGTATTATAAAAGAGCTCGGAGATGACTATTTTGGTATATTGGCAGATGAGTCTAGTGATATATCTCAAAAGGAACAATTAGCTCTTTGTTTGCGTTATGTCAATGGTAAAAATGGAGTGGTAGTGGAGAGGTTTCTTGGATTAGTACATGTTGGTGATACTACATCTTTATCACTCATAAGTGCAATTGTATCTTTACTTATGGAACATTCATTGAGTCCATCTAAAATTCGAGGGCAAGGATACGATGGGGCTATCAATATGAAGGGTGGGATAAATTGGCTTAAAGCTTTGATTATGAAGGATACTCCATGTGCATACTATGTTCATTGTTTTGCTCATCAACTTCAATTAACTCTTATTGCTGTTGCTAAGAATAATGATGATTGTGGTTGTCTTTTTTATGTAATTGCATACCTACTGAACGTGGTTGGGGTTTCTTGTAAGCGAAGAGAATTTATCCGAGAAAGTCAAGCAGAAAAAGTTGTTGAAGCCTTGAAAGTAGGAGAAATTGAAAGTGGATCAGGTTTGAACCAAGAACTTGGTTTGAGGAGGTCCGGTGATACTCGTTTGGGATCTCACTATAAAACTCTTTTAAATATTATCTACTTGTTTCCTACAATTCTTGAGGTACTTGAGATGATTGGGAAGAGAGCTACAAGTTCAGAGGATAGAATAAAAGCTCAATCTGTTTTATACTCGTTGGAGTCATTTGATTTTATTTTTGTGGCGCACTTGATGTTGACTCTTTTTGGATATACTAATGACTTGTGTCTTGCTTTGCAAAGAAGAGATCAAGATATTGTTAATGCAATCTCTCTTATTACCTTAAATAAGGAAATGTTGTAGAAAACAAGAGAAAACGAATGAAAAACTCTCTTGGATAAGGTCACTTCTTTTTGCATTAAACTTGACATAGTTGTTCCCAATATGGATGCTTCTTATATTCCACGAGGAAGATCGAAGCGCTTTGTTAGACAGATGACAAATCTCCAATATTTTCGAGTTGAAATTATGATGGTTGTGATTGACTTACAACTTAGAGAACTCAATGATCGATTTGATGAGGTTAATACGGAATTGCTCATATGCATGTCTTGCTTCAGTCCTAAAGATAGCTTCTCTTATTTTGACAAGAAAAAGTTACTTAAACTTGCCTCATTTTGTCCTTCTGAGTTTACGAATATTGATTTGATGGCTTTAAAATGTAACTTGATATATTTATTGAAGATATGCGAAATGATGTCAAATTTCAAGATTTGCATGATTTGGGTACCCTTTCAATGATGCTTGTGGAGACAAAGAAACATGTGACTTATCCAATGATCTATTTGCTTATCAAGTTGATGTTGATTCTTCCGGTTGCTACTGCAAGTGTGGAAAGAGTATTTTCTGGAATGACTTATGTAAAAAATAAGATCCATAATAGCATGGGTGATCAATTGCTAAATGATAGTTTGGTTACTTTTATTGAGAAAGATGTATTTTTACAAGTTTCTGATGATGCTGTTATAGATCGTTTCCAAAAAATGAAGACTCGACGGTGTCAATTGTAATGGTAATTATAATTTTCTTTATATATATATATATATATTAATTGTATTTATTTTAATATTTTATAAATTGTATGTTGTACCCCAAATTAAAATTCTTGTATCCGCCCAAGAGTCAAGCTCAAGCCTTATGGAATTGAGTGAGGAAGGAGTGAGGGAGTAATAGTTAGGAAAAACATACCATGAGAAAAGCAACATCCGCCTTGGGAACCAGATCAAACATGTCGCCGGCAACATGCTGTATTCCATCGTTCTGTGAAGCTTCCGACAACACGTGGGCGAGGTCGAAATTAATCCCACGAATCCACGGACAAGCCTTAGCAATAGTCCTCACAGTTGTGCCATCGCCGCCGCCAACGTCCACCAACGACGTGATTCCGGCAAACGCCTCCGGATACTGATCCAGGATCGCCGCCACAGACATCCTAGCAATGCAAGCCATCCCATCATTGAACAGCTTGTTGTGAACAGGATTTCGAGAAGCGAATTCCCATAAATCTCCTCCGTGCTCCGCCTCAAACGGCGGAGCTCCGTCCATGGAAGCTCCTGAACAGAGCCTGTGCCATGGAGCAAGCATGGGTGCGCTGCTCTCCAGCAGAATCAAAGCAGCAAAGCTGTTGTCGCCATTTTTCATCAGCATCCTTGAAAGGGGTGTTTGTATGTAGGAAAGTTGTGTGGGTGTTTGCTGCTTGAAGAAACGCCGGTGGATGAGGTAGCGCATTATGCGGCGGAGGATTGGTGGCGAGCAGCCAACGGCGGCGGAGAGATCGGCAAGTGTCATGGCTCCGCCGTGGGCTTCCAAAACATCGGCGATTTGGAGTTGAATGGCGCACTTTACTACAGCCATAGGAGTGAAGCCCAAAGCGTAGTCCCATATTTTTACCTTTGCCTCATTCTCTTCCTCAACCTTTTGGATTCCGACCATATTCTTAATTTTTTGCTTATTTAAATTGTGTGTGTGCACACTAAATTCCGTATGACCGTGCCTTTATACTCCCTTTCAGTTTCCCCTGTTTCCAACCCTCTGTCATTTCGTGTTTCACGACGTGGGCTAGCTGAGAGACAAATGTTGTCCCATTATCACCCACAGACAAGTGTCCCATTTTTCAGATAATGATTTTAACTAATGAAAGCACTCCATTAGAAAGAAACTTCCAAAGGAAGAGACATCACAAATTTGTTCAATTTTAAGATTTTTTTGGATTTTACTCTCATTATTTAAGCGTTCATCTCGTATTTCACCGAGGTAAGGTGAGACAAATATCCCATTTTCAATATAATTGGATAAAAATGGGACACTTATCTTCCACCCCACCCTACCCCAAACATAATAAGATGGGGCTCTCATACCATTAAATTTTTTTTTTTAACAACGGAATTTATGATAACAAAAATTACATTTTTCTTTTAGCAATGAATGTTATCGGATTTATTTTTTTCCTCTCTTGAATATAATTTTTCTGTTCCCACTCTATTCCATCTCGTGTTTTACAGGGTGAGTTGGGAGACAAGTGTTCCATTTTCACACATACAGGGTGTGTGAATCAGGGATCTCAAATTCCCTCTCTCATACCATTAAAAAAAACCTCTTTTTTAGCAACAGAATTTACCAATGGAATTCAATTTGTATGTAATTACCAACGCAATTATTATATAAATTACCAACAATATTATTAGCAACAGATTACCAACGGAATTGAATTTTAGTTGCTAAAAATTTACCAATCACCACTTCACCAATGAATTTCGTATTTAATTTGTTGATAAACCAATTTAATAATGGAATTGATATTTTTACCAACAGAATATTTCGTTAGTTAAAAACTTTTTGCCGTAGTGTACCGTATCATTTAGCTACTCGTATACGTATGTGACATTCTTATAAGAGTTAGTCACCTGTAAATTAATATGATATAAATTACTTTGGTGAAAGATTAACTAGTGTAATGAATACGGAGTACTTTCATTTGGCCATGATAGAGAGGATACCACCTCACCTAAAAGTTTAAACTGGTGGTAGAGATGAGATTCGTTTAATATTTAATCAAATCACTTTAACACCCACCAAAAATACATTTCTTATGTGTACAATATGTAAACAAAAGAAGTATTAAATTTTCAATATATAATGTTAAGACCCTACCTGTACGATAAATTTAATCCCAAAAATACATTTCTTAAGTGTACAATATGTAAACAAAAGAAGTATTAAATTTTCAATATATAATGTTAACACCCTACCTGTACGATAAATTTAATCCCAAAAATACATTTCTTAAGCGTACAATATGGGAACAGAAAGAAATATTAAAATTTTCCCTATTTACAATGTTAACATCCTATGATTCCTACCTGTATGATAAATTTAATCCCAAAAATACATTTATTTTATTTTAATCTGCCAACATATAAGTTTCTTAATTTTGGTGGCAAGAAGTCGTTTTTCATTTTGATACGATAGTGACATAATACTATAGGAATAAAAACCTTTTTAGTCTCATAACTTTTTTTATGGTCTTTTTTAGTCCCAAAAAAGATAAGTTTGTCAAATTAGTCCCACCGGCGAAGAAATAGGGCCAAAAACGTCCCATTTTCGCCGGAAAAAACTGACATCACCTGGAAACAGCCACGTCACAGCCGGAATCATCGATTTTTGGCTGGTATGATGACGTGGCGCCCTGATGGCAGGTGAGTCAGCGGGATAAAAATCTATTCAGTCCCATAACTTTCCTTATGTTCTATTTTAGTCTCAATAAAGATAAGTTTGTCAATTTAGTCCCACCCATGTAGAAATAAGCCCAAACACGTTCTATTTTCGCCGAAAAATATGGACATCACAGAAAAATGGCATGTGATTGTCAAGTGACAATCGGAATCGCCAATTTTCAGTCGAAATTAATTTTATTTTAATACCAATAAGGCATTTTAATTTTTTTAAATTTTAAATAATTAGAAAAAAAATTAATAAGGGTCATCAGCCCATTTCTCTTCTGGCACAGAATCGCCGCCACCACGGCCCACATCACAAACACTAGAACTTCGCCACTGACCACGATTTCGCCATCGGCCATGACACCGGTCGGAATTGTTTAAATAAAAATGTCTTATTGGCATTAAAATAACACTTAATTTGTTGACTCACCTACCATCAGGGCGCTATGTCATCATCCCGGTTGAAAATCGGTGATTCCAATAATGTCCGTATTTTCGGCGAAAATAGGACGTGTTTGGGCCTATTTCTACACGAGTGGGACTAAATTGACAAACTTATCTTTATTAGGACTAAAATAGAACATGAAGAAAGTTATGAGACTAAATAGGTTTTTATCCCGCTGACTCACCTGCCATCAGGGCGACACGACATCATACCGATCGGAAATCAACAGTTCTAGCTGTGACGTGGCTGTTTCCAGGTGAAGTCAGCTTTTTCCGGCGAAAATGGAACGTTTTTGGCCCTATTTCTTCGTCGGTGGGACTAATTTGATAAACTTATCTTTTTTGGGACTAAAAAAGACCATGGGGAAAGTTATGGGATTAAAAATATTTTTATCACTAATACTATAAGAATATAATATTGTGTAAGAAATGTGTAAAAATTATTGTGACACAGAGAGACTAATAAAATTCACAAGCTCATTCGCGAGCTGATTAATAAACACATTTATGAATGTGTTCAAGAGCTTGGTAACAAATACATCCGTGAGTTTTAGAATCGTACACACTTTGGCTTGTATACAATTTGACACGAAAATTTTATTTAAGCTTGAAATTGACCTCAACTCGATTTGTTAAAGTTAGAATAAATTCAATTAGTTTGTGAACTGTTTGATTTGTTTACATGCGTATTTACTTAATATGAGCAAGTTTTCATGAGATCGTCTCACGGTGAAATTCGATATAATATTTCTTTATCATCTCTCATGGTAAAATCATTTCACTTTTTTTAAATTAGATATCACCTTTTATCCGTCCTACAAATTATTCTTTATCAACTAGGTGGGCTAGCTCACCTGGTCACTGGGCTCCTTACAAAAGTGAGTGACCCAGAGGGTGAATGAGTGCTTGGTGAACTAACTACTAACTATACAAACAACTAACTTTATCAGATAAAAAAATATTTTTTAAATAGTTCAATTTGATGAATATAATTTCATTTTATTAGGTATAATTTTTTAATAAATTAACAATTCCTTTTTATTAGGTATAATTTTTAAATAAAATTAACGGTTATCACTATATATATTGGTCTCGCATAAAAAATGAAGGCTAGTACTTTGTGAATTTGGATCATCTTGCATCCTAATTTTACAAAATAATTATTCCCTATTCCGTTTTAATGATTACATATTTTCAATTTGAGTGTCTCATCTTAATGGTTATATTAAATATTTTGGCATATGAGACCTATACAAATCAATTAAAATATCTTCATGAGACCCACCTAAAACACTAATACAACTACCCATTATATATTAAAATACGTATCACCTCAATACATATTAAAATATTATATTTCTTAATCTCGGCGCAAAAAGTAAACGTGACCATTAGAACGGGGTATTTAGCATGATAAAATTACTTTAGATTATGAACTATTATACTTTTGAATAAAAAATATTAATCATTTAATTTTAACATGACAAAGACTTGTGTGCGAGACGGTCAAAAATTGATAACATTTATTAAGAAAAATGATAGTTAATTAATGAAAAGTGATAATGTATTTCATGAACAATTTAAAATATAAATGAAAAGTGATAACATTTTATAGTGAGAGTGATAATGTTTTATAAAAAATGGTCACTTACTAGGAGGTACATAAAACAATGCATAATTGCTGTAAACTACATGACTCAAAGTACTATTACTCATAACTACACAATTATGATTGTGTTACCATAAATACCCCTATGTATTTGCATAATTTGTTTGCACAATTTGGTTTTGCACAATTTGCTTTGCACAATTTGATTTGCACAATTTTGTTTTTGCATATTTTGTTTGAACATTTTAAATTCCGGCAGCAGGCGGCGGCGGTCAACGGCCGACCAACGCCAGTCAACAGTTGGTCAATGCCGGTAATCGACCGGTCAACGCCGGTCAATGTCGGTCCGGCGGGTGGGTGGGTGAGGGATAGGGTTGGTGGTTTAAAAGTGTATAGGATTATAAGGTTATATTTGGTATTTTACTTTAATATTTTGTATGTGAGAATAATTATTTAAATTCCTTGTATCTCATAGTAATTTAGGTTAAAAGTATGTATCTATTAGTGATTTTCCCTATAAAAAAAAGTGATAATTATTTTAAAAAGTGTAAAATTGTTTCACATGAGACGCAAAACTTACCCTTCTAATATACTGTGATTTTTGTAATTTGTTGAGACGAGTAATATTTTTTTATACATAAAAATAATAGTTCATCTTTTAAAAATTAAAATCTAATATATTAAAAAATAATTTTATAAAATTAAGACGTACAATCAGATTTACATGCCCACTCTTAAAGATTAAAACTTGTGTGCTCCAGAGATATCGTGTGCCCAAATACTATTTAGTATTAGACTAATCATGAACCGTGAGTGAACGATTATAGGCCCATTTCATGTTGTAATAGGTCTATAAAATTATTGCAAAGGTGCTGGCATCGAGGTTAAGAGGATGCCTCCACAACATTGTTGATGCTGCCCAGTTTGGGTTCGTCAAGGGACGAAAGATGAAAGACTGTGTGCTACTGGCAGAGGAGATCTTCAAGGAATATGATCGTAAATCCACTTCACCGAGGATGGCGGTGAAAATAGATATCACCAAAGCTTACGACACTGTGAATTGGGGATTCTTGTTTGATATGTTGAGTGGACTAGGATTTCCTTCCAAGTTCTCAACCAGGATCAAACAGTGCGTCACCACTCCCACATACTCAATCATGATCAATGACATGCCGGAAGGTTTCTTCCGAGGCGAGCAGTTACTGAGACAAGGTAATCCTATTTCGTCTCTACTCTTCGTGATTTGCATGGAGTATTATAGTAGGTTGATGAAGTTTGAGATCACTAACAACAGGTACAGGTTCCACTCTAGGGTCTGCAAACGAGTAGATATCTCTCATATCATCTATGCAGACGACTTGATGATCATAGGATATGGAGACACACACTACAAAAAAAAGTATTTTTTAGCAAGCGAATTTAGCAACGGAATTCAATCCACTGGTAATTAGCAATGGATTAACAACAAAAATGATATTTTTGTTTTAGCAATGGAATGCCAACAAATTTATTCTCTATTTTAGCAACGGAATTCAATCCGTTGGTAATTACCAACGGATTAGCAAGGGATTTATTATATAAATTACCAATGGAATTATTAGCAACGGATTACCAACGGAATTGATTTTTCGTTGCTAAAAATTTACCAACCACCACTTTACCAACAGAATTTTACCAACGGATTCTGTTGCTAATCCGTTGGTAAGTCAATTTAACAATGAAATTAAGGCTTTTAGCAACGAAATTTTCCGTTGTTAAAAAACAATTTTTTTTTGTAGTGACACACACGGCCAGAAGTATTAATGAAACCCTGAAGGAGTTTGAAAGGTTTCTGGCTTGACTGCAAACCCTAACAAATCAAACCTCTTCACAGCGGGCCTGGAACAACAAGCAAGGGAGCGTATAAGTCAGATACTACCCTTCCAGCGAGGTACATTCCCATTCAAATATCTAGGGATTCCTTGTGCAGCAAACGAATTGGTATTGCAGACTTTACCCCTCTTCTGAATGATATTAACAACCTGATACAAAAATGGTCTTCCAAGCTCCTCACCTTCACTGGAAGACTTGAACTGATCACTTCCGGCATTTATGGTATTCTCTCCTTTTGGTGTGCAATGGTGAAATTGCCGGTTGCAGTCACTACAAGAATAGAAGGTTTGTTCTTATGGGGGAGCAAAGTGAGTGCAGTGAAGTGGAAGGATGTTACTCAACCTAAAACTCATGGTGGATTGGGGTTGAAAGACATCACTGTTTGGAATAGAGCGCTACTTGCTGCATCCCTGTGGGATATTCACAATGAAGCCTCTTTATTGTGGGTCAGATGGATCCATTCTGTGTATTTGGGAGGTGAAGAGTGGATACTAGTCAACCCAACGACGAATGCGTCGTATTCTTGGAAGACTATGATCCACTTACGGAGGCGAATTAAAGAAGCATTAGAAGGAGAAGAATCAATAGTGGAACTCATGCAGAAATGTGTACAAGGGAAATTCAAGCCAGCCCTGATGTACCAGAAACTTAGGGAGAAAGACATGAATAAAGCTTTGTTCGTTTATAAACAGATTTGGCATAAATGGGTGGTGAGGAAACATAGCTTCAGACTATGGCTCCTTCAAAAAGGAAGAGTATGTACGAAGGATAGAGTGTGGAACCTAAATGAAGACACTAGCTGCGGATTCTGCATTGGTGGTACGGAGACGCAACAGCACTTGTTCTTCCAATGTCCATACACACTGAAGTTATGGGACATAGTAGGAACAGGAATTCGGTGGCAGGGCGAATTCGCATCAGTTAGGAATGCCTTCCGGAAGATCAAAGCACAAGCTCGGAGCAACAAGAAGGGTCAAAGACTTCTTCATTGCTTTTGCCTATCACATATGGATGGAAAGGAATGCGTTATTGTTTGACTCCAGGATGCTTTCACCTAAATGCATAGCGGACAAGATTGTGGCCAACATTGTCCAACTGTTTTTGAATTACTAATTTGTACACCTTGAATGTATTCAAGGCATGGATAGCTAGAACTAGAATCACTTTGTACTTGTACATCGTTTTGTCGGATCTGAAATAAAATTTTTAGTATAAGGACATATACTCTTTTATTTTCTGAAAAAATAAAAAATTAATGAAAATGTATACCCTTTAGAACAAAATATTATACTCTTATTAATAAGAGTATATACCCTTTAAAATAAAGAGTTGTATCCTTACATATTTTGTACACTTGGGACACAAAACCAATTCACCCTTAAAAACACTTCGAGAAAGACATCACGTGAATCTTTGTGCATATATTAATCTTTTAAAAATTAAAATTTCATTTATTTATTAAAAAATAGGATTAATTTCTTAAAATTAGGACGTACAAATAGGGATGAACGGTATGACATACCAAAGATTTTTTTCATACCAAATACCGTACCGAAATTTTTAATATATAAAAATCATATCGTTACCTTATCAAAACTTTCGGTATACCGATATTTCGATATAGAAAAAATATACTTTTTGTTTACCAATATTTCGGCATACCGTATCATACCTAAAATATCGGTATATACCATCCTATATAGATAGTTTAGCATACCATTATACACATAAAATTCGGTATATACCTAATTAAAAAATTTATAAAAAATGAAAAATAGATATAAAACAAATCCTAATAGATAATAAATAATAAATTCATAATAAAAAATATATACGATAATCTACAAAAGATCAAATTAAATAATAATGTAACACACTAAATTCAAATCTAAATATAAACAAAATATATTAAAATGGTAAGAGTATTAACTATCTCCAGCTCCAACCATTCAACAATCTACAAAATATAAAAAAAATGTACTCAATATTTTGCTTATCCCTATCCCGATGAGTCAGAAACTAAAGCTCTTATTTTCTGTTGAGTAATAGTTCGAGTAAGTCTTGAATGTGAGAGGGTTACCCATTAACATGTGGTCAACCAAGTAAAGCTAAAAATAAAAATTGCCATAATTTTTTTTTTAAATACCAAAAAAATTTACACAAGATACATAAATACATTTTAAAAATATTAGAAATATCTTTAAAATATTATAAATAAACATAGTAAAAATTTGAGATCAACAACAATACAAACCAATGGAACTTATATTGAGATCAATAGTAGGGTTTTAGATTTAGTCTATGCATATATATATATATATATATATATATATATATATATATATATATATATATATATATATATATATATATATATATATATATATATATATAAAAGCAAAACCTAAACTTCTACTTTTATTTTTAATTTTTTTCAATTTTACTCTATTTAAAAATAATTCAATTTTAATCTTAAACGTCCAATTAATGCTTTTGATTTCAATCATAAAATTTAATTATACTAATAATAGATTTTTATCTTCAATTTTAGTAAATTTAGAAATCATTCAATTTTAATGTTGACCGTCCATTTCATAATTTATTTATTTATTTTTAAATTAACAATATAAATTTGGTAAATATAAAAATATTATTGGCATATATTCTAGGGGTAAATATCAAAATTAGTCATGTAAGTATGACGTTTTACAACTTTAGTCATTTTTCTTTTGCAATTCTCAATTTTGGTCATTTTTTTGTCTACTTTTAGTCTTTTTGGTCCAGTTTTGGTATTTTTTTCAAAATTTGGTTCTTTTTTGGCCCACTTTTGGTCCTAAATGTAACACTTTCGGACAATTTTTAGATTTTTTTAACTTAAAGGACTAAATTTGGACTAAAATGACAAAAAAATGGACCAAAAATGACCAAAATTGATAATTGCAATAGAAAAAGAACTAAAATTGGAAAACGCCATACTTACATGACCAATTTTGATATTTAATCTATATTCTACTAATTGTCAATCAATATACTAATTTTAAATCAATATATACCATGTAATATATTTTAATTTAATCTATATATAATATATAATATCTTTCAACGCAATCTTTGGTAATTTTACACCTTTATTCCTATGTTGATTGCTTTAAATCACGTCGTTCATTCTTTCAAATCATTCTATATAAACCTTTTCATTACCTAATAAAATCCTTACTTTTTTATCTTTTTGGTGCTTCTCCTTTTTCTTCTCCATTTTACTTTAGTACTATTTCTAATCTACTTTAATTTATTTTATCTTTTTTAATTTACTTTTATTTAATTTATTTTTATCTTTTATATTTTACTTTTATTTAATCTTGCAGGTTCATTCTTCTTTTTTACATTTTGTTTTTTTTTTCTCTTCTATTTTTTAATTTTATTTATAATTCTATAAACCCTATTTCTATACTTTAATTTATTTTATCTTTTATACATTTATTTGATCTTATTTTTATGTTCAATCATTCTCATGTTTGATCTTATGTGCAGGTACAATCATTCTCATTTGAAGTATATTTTTTTTTGTTTTTGTAATCTTATTTTTGTTTCTCTTTGATTTTTGTATTTTTTTTATAATTCTATAAACCTTATTTACATACTTTCATTTATTTTATCTTATATACTTTTATTTGATCTTATTTTCAGGTTCAATCATTCTATTTGAGGTATTATTCTTCTTTTTTATTTTTCTTTTATCTTATGATTTATGTTTTTTCTTCGTTTTTTTGTGTATTCTTCATATACTATAAACCCTATTTTTATAATTTTTTTAAGGGTCAGTAACTTATATGTACAAAACTATATTCATAATTACTTCGTAGTACATTGAGTTTACAGAATTACTCACACATACAAACTTTAATTATGTATTTTCCATTTTACCCATGTTAACACTAGTGTTTACAATTATTTTAAAAGGAATGTTAAAATTCTCCGTAAATATCTCCAGAAATTTCTCAACAAATTATCTCACACTCCATTCTGAATGGAACGACACTCCCTCAAACATTATATACCAGTTCTAAATACATTATTGACTACTATGTGCATTGGATAAAGGTGGGGATAAATCATCGGTGTCTTTTGAGACTACTCTCTACGGCGAATAAAGGTGAGAAGCGAACTCCAGAGTCGCGCATATTGGTGGAGGGTTAATTTTTGGCTCTAATCCTGAACTTGTTTGTGCATCCGTTTCTCTTCTCCTTCTGTAGAAATTAGGGGTTAAATTAAGATTTTAAACGATTGTGCATGTGTTGTAAAACATCAAAATTTGGAGGTGAACGATTGTCTTAGTGGATAATTTGAATATTAACACTTAACAGTAGTGTACATTACTTCAAAAAGTAATCGATTGAACACTGGTGTGCATGATTTAGTTCGTAAGTTGTAATTTTTGGTTAAAGATAATGATTTGGGTGTTTCAGATAAAGATTTTGAATCTTAGTCAAAAATATAATTTGAGTATTTTTTAACATTGGTGTACCTTAATTCTGAAAGCAATCGTTTGTGCATTCCTATTGTTGTAATGTGTCATTGGAGCTTAATTTGTGAAAATTAATGAACAGAGGTTTATTTTGAATAGTAGTGTACATTACCTCAAAAAGTAATCAATTGAACATTGGTGTGCACGAATTGGTTCGTGGGTTTTAATTTTTTGTTAAAGCTAATGATTTGGGTGTTTCAGTTAAAGATTTTGAATCTTGGTTGAAAATTATGATTTAGGTACTTTTGAACATTGATGTATTGTACATCTGAAGCAATCATTTGTGCATTAATGTATCTGTAATGCTTACTTGGGGTTTAATATGTGGAAATTGATGAACATTGTTTTATTTTGAACATTAGTGTACATGTTTACTCTAATCAATTAAATATAGGTGACATTAGTACACTCATCTCCTTCTTCTGGAAAAGTGCGAAATTCAATTTTTGGGTTGTAAATACACAGCAGAATGTGGAGAGCGGGGTTCAGAAGATTAGAGTGAAGTTTTTGGCAGGGAGTGGTGGAGTAATTAAACATGAAAACTATTTAGGGTAAACTTGAAAAAAATACAATATCAGAATGTATCTCTCATTAATTCAATTTGATTTTGTATCTCCTAGTAATTATGTTATTAAAACTCGTATCTGTAAGTAATAAACCATTTTTTTAACCTTATTGATTTTATTTATTTGATCTTATTTATAGCTTCAATCATTAAATAAAAGTTATCAATATTTGAAGTGATAAATTTGGACAATTCATAATTAATTTCAGAATGTTTTATTTATACTCCCCCCGTCCCAAGTTAAGAGGGTCATTTTACCATTTTGGTCGTCCCACCCAAAGAGTCACATTTTCTTTTTTGGACACATGGGACCCACCCACACCCACTAATACAATTAAAACATGGGGCCCCACACCCACTAATACAACTACCCACTATACATAAATAATAATACTCCTTAATCCACGTGCCCAAAAGCAAATGAGACTCTTAAGTTGGGACGGATGGAGTAATATTATGAACTCTATTTTTTTACTTTAATTTATTTTATCTTTTATATTTTTATTTGATCTTATTTTCAGATTCAACATTCCCCTTTGAGGTATCATTCTTTTTTTTCCGTTTATCTTATGATTTATGATTTTCCTTCATTTTTATTATTTTCTTTATATTTTATAAAATCTATTTTTATAATTTTTTAAAACTTTATCGTTCTTATTTTTATTTGATCTTATTTGCAGCTTCAATAAAAAAAAGTCGTCAGTGTTTGGATTGATGAATTTATTTTATTTTAATTTTTTCATTTAATTCTATTTCCATTGGGATCGTTTCTATAAACACTACAACATAACTTGCTTTATATAACACGTCAAAAATATTATTTAATAGTAAAAATGTGTTACTGTAGATTATATGTAATATTTTTATGGTGCAATGTTTGCCCGTGCTGCTTATTGTCTAAGACAACACTATTTCGATCATTAATAACACTTTTAAAAAATGTTACAATAGATGAAAAACTTTATTTAACATTTTATAAATGTTACATGTGATATTCTTTTTACGTAACACGTTTTATAAGGAAAAAAATACACTTACCAAAAATTTGAACCTTTAACCCCTTATTCAGAGTGAGTTACTTCTACCACCTTGACTATCTATAACTTTAATTATATTTTAAGTTTTTATTATATTATACCTGATTTCAACAATTTTTATTTAATTTATTAAAATATAATTTTAAAACCATCTAATACGTTTAAACTTAAGTTTTATTATACTAACTAATTTTAAAAAATTATTATATTATACATAATAATTTTATCAAGAAATATAATAATTTAAATAAATAAAAATAATCATATTATATATAATTAAAATATATTTTTATTATAAATAAATTTATATGTATTTAAATTATTTAAAATAAATACAAAATATATTTTTTCATATATCATTAATATTTTTATATATCATGATAAATATTTTACATAATAAATATTGTATTTATATGATCATATTTTTTTTCAACTCGTATAATATATTAATTGTTTAATAGTGTGTTAGTTTTTTTTAATTATTTAAACTACATAAATATTACATATTTTCTTTATATAAAATGTTATGTATTTAAAATGTAATATGATAGTGTTAAATATTTCATAGTGTTACATAAAAGGTATAATATATGAAAAATGATACTACTAAAATGTTACATATAAAAAAATATAATTTAAAAAGTGTTATATTTATAAAAGTGTTATTTAAAAAGTATTACTTTCATAAAAATGTTACTTATTGATGTTGCATATATAACAAGTGTTACATATTATTAAAATTTAAATAATATTATAATTACGTGTTATATATAATAAAAGTGTTACTATGAAGTGTAACATAATCTCATTTATGTTGTAGTGAAATATTCTTTTAATTTAATCTTTAGGATTAATGTATGAAATTTATTTTCGAAATTTGTGATTTATTTTAATTTTTCTTTCAATTTTATTTTCATTATAATAGTCTCCATAAATATTATTTTAATATTTATAATTTATTATATTAACTAATATTTTATATTTTATTTATCCACATGTTATTCAATTAAAAATAAAATATAAATTATAGTAGTATTTCTTATAAATTGTAATTGAAATTTACAGAGAGATTATATTTATTTTTTTAAAATAAATAGATATCAATTAAAATAAAATAATTTTAATATAATTAATAATAGAAAGTTAATATATACTCTATTTATCTTCAATACCGAATCAAATTTAATTTTATAAAAAATAAGCGTATAAACAATGTGATTTAATTGATAAACATAAAAAATTACGTTATGTTAAAAAAAATACATTTATATATTATATATAAATAATTAGTAATTTTTATAAATACATAAATTTAAATAAATAAATAATTATATATATATATATATATATATATATATATATATATAAATTAAATATAAAAGTACATAATTGTAATACACTTACGGCAAGATTGGTATGACAGAATAGAATAATAGTGGAATGAAATGAACTCATGAATGGAATGATAATAGGAATGGAATTATTAAAATTTATTTTTATCATGATAGGTATCGTTCAGGAATAACTCAAGTAATAGAATCTGTACTCCTTAATTAATTTCAATATTATTAATAGTAGTTTTATAATATTACATTTAAAAGTTTAGTAAAGATTTTATATATTTTAATAATTATAGAAAATATTAAATTTAAAATAAAATAAAATATTAATATTTTTAAAATATAAATAAAATTTAAAATACAATTAAAATTTTATATATATTAAAAAATATTAGACTATGTATAAAAAATTATATTTATATTTATATTACATGTATATATTCAATTTAATTATTAATATAAAATATTTATATATATTTTTACTAATTTTTAAATATAAAATAATTATATACCTCTATATTTAAAATTTTTAAGAATTAAATTTAATTTTATATTTTTGTAATGAGTTGAGTATATAAAAATATTTTATTTTTTATTTAGATTTTAAATGATTTAATATTTTATTTTTATTAAATAATTTAATACAAATGTTTTTAATAAATATTACATGTTAAGTAAAAAATAATAACATATTTATAATTTTTATAATATATATATATATATATATATATATATATATATATATATATATATATATATATATATATATATATATATATATATATATATATATATAGTGAATGAAATGGGCAATACCATGGGGTGGCAGGAATGCTCATTCGTAATACACATTCTTTTGGAATCGCTATATATATATATATATATATATAGGGAATGAAATGTGCAATACCATGGGGTGGCAGGAATGCTCATTCCCATATATAGGGTAATACACATTCTTTTGGAATCGCTATTCATATTCATAAAAATATATCAATCGCAGGAATGGGAATGAGATTAGGAATTACGATTCCATTCCCACCCCATTCCATCATACCCTTAATTCTTTCCATGCGAATGGGTAATATCTAGGTCTAATAAAAAAGTATATACTCTCTCCGTCTGGTTTTAAGGTATCCATTTGTTTTTTACACGTGGATTAAGCAGTATTATTATTATTATATATAAAGTGGGTAATTGTATTAGAGGGAAGTGGTGGATCATATTTTGTACTTTTTTACTAAATAGGGGATATGTATAACTTTGAAGCGGACGCCAAAAATAGTAAAATGATACATTAGAAGCAGACGGAGGGAGTATATATATATATATATATATATATATATATATATATATATATATATATATATATAATTAAAAATTATAATATATAAAAAATAATTATAATTGCATTAAATATTTTACGGCATTTCGATAAATATCGAAATGTTGGGGTAATGATAATTTGTACAATCAGATTCGCAGACCCACCCTTAAAAACACTTTGGGTCAAATGATATCACGTGAATCTTTGTCCATAATCTTACCCTCGACACGACACAACATATCATGCGAATCTTTTGTCCATACATATATCCTTATCCTAAATTATGCACATTAGTTTATGATTAGAATGAGTGAGGCTGGCGTGCATCCGGGCGCACGGAACACATTCCGTGCGCTTTTAGAAATTTTGTATTATGGGTAAGGGTACATTAATTTGGTCTAAAGGGTATACACTTTAATTACTAAAAGGTACACAATTTTGTTCTAAAGGGTATACACTTTTCATTAATATTTTTTTTTCTTTAGAAAATAAAGGGTACACATTTTTATACTAAAGGGTATACAATTTAACACAAAATTCTAAAGGCGCACGGAGTGTTGTTCGTGCGCCCAGATTTTTCTTTAGAAAATAAAGGGTACACATCTGTATACTAAAAGGTATATAATTTAGCACAAATTTCTAAAGGCGCACGGAAAGTGTTCCATGCGCCCGGGTGCACAGGAGCTTTTGCCATTAAATAATTGGTGAAACGATTAGATTAGACAATACCTCTATGATTGAATAAGTTGCGATGCTCTCCGTAATTTGCAGAACAATAACAAACATCTTGTAGCAATATTTTTGTATTTATTTTAGTACATAAAAAATTACTTTCTAGAGTTATAAATTATTACTTTTTTAAATGAAAAAATTATTTTTCAAATTCTTGTAAATACTGATTTATCAATTATTCTTTAGTACTCCCTCCGTCCCGGGCAAAAGTCCTCATTTATTTTTTGCGCGTAGATTAAGGAGTATCATTATTTTATGTGTAGTAAGTCGTTATATTAGTAATGAGTGATGGACCATATATGGGTCCCTTTACTTAAACGGTAAAATGGAGACCTTTGAATGAGACGCCCAATATAGTAAAATGAAGATCTTTCAGTGGGACGAAGAGAGTACATGAAAATTTAATCTTTAAAAATATAAATTACTTATTATTCTTCAACGACTAATTTTTTATATACTAAAAAGTAATCCAAAATTCAAACCGAGACAAATTCTCCGACCACTCCAAACGGGATGAATCTGAAGTCATTCCCAAATAAATCCCATTCGAGTCTTCATCGGAATGTTACAGTTTCCGACGGCACATTCATCCTTGCTCTGTCTCAAGATTAATGATATGGGTGGATGAGGCCTCATGCTTCCACCATCGTTTTTCTGTAAGTTCCATGATTTTTTTTTTCTTGAATAAATGACAAGTTCGAACCAATCAATCAATTAAACACAACCATGAATTCATTTCAATCTTAGGTTGATTAATACATGTTATATGAATTGTTTACCGAGTACAAAGTTTAAGTGAATAATACTAGACTGAGAAACCTCGGTAAAAATGGCGTCGGGATGGGAAAGAAATCATGGAAAACAAATTTCGATGCTATGAAGAATCTTCCTCATTTGGTTTAGTTTGTGAAATTATCTAGTAACACACATTCTTCACCGTAATATAATATTATAATCTCGTGAAATTATCCAGCAACACAAGTTCTTCAACTTGGTTAGTTTGTGAAATTATCCAGTAAACCACGTTCCAAATTAATAATATTCAATATTTTTATCCACATCAACTTCCTACTACAACCATTATATACTCCCTCGATTTGGGTATAATTTATTTATTTATTTGTTGATTAAAATAGTAATAACGAAACTATCAAATCAAGTACTTATAAACATTATTAAGATCAAACCACAATAAGAATGAGTTAATCTACAAATTTGATAATCTCCAAACGAAAATATCTCCACTAGCATCACCCGTGAAAAAGGCTCCTTCCCTTCTAGGGATGTCAACGGGCCAGGTCAGGACTGGTAGTTAACTACCCGGACCTGGCCCGTTCTAAAAATCCCCGCCCCAAAACCTGCACGGGTCCTATACTACAGATCCGTGCCCCGCCCTGTACGGGGCGGGTCCGCCCGCCCTTTTTTTTCAACACAACAGCAATAATCACATTATCAAAATAATTGCTCTTTTACTTAATTTGATTTATGTATAAATCAACAATAAAATCTTTTCCTTTTATAAGCACAAAAATCACAAGTGCAAGTATGAATTACCTTTCCACAACCCCACCTCTCCGAAACATTCTCAAACCTTAGTTAATTTCCACACATTTATATAAATATAATTAAATTCTCTATTAACACTTTCTTACAAAAAAAAAATAAAAAAAATAGCTAAGGTTAAAGATCTGTGTGAGTGTGACCAAGGATTCAACAATAGCTATGCACAAATCACAATTCAATTCATTAATAGATCAAAACAACATCTAATGCTATATACAGACATATACATTTAAAGTACCTTGTTTCAAATAAAATTTTCTGCTTAAAATTTGGGTACACAAATTCTCCTCTCAAAATATATGGTTGGCCGAGGCGGAGGCGGACTGGCGGAGGCGAACTGGAGGAGGGGCGGAGGCGGATTGGCGGAGGCGGTGTCGACGAGCCCCACCACTTCAACTAGAAGAAGATGAGAGAGAGACAGAGAGTGAGTTAGAAATTGAGAATGCTGAATGCGGCTGGTGTAGTGGTGTGTGGCGTGGTGTTGAAAGAAAATTAGTGTTCACAATCTAAATAATATATTAATATATCAAAATAAATAATATAATATAATTATATATACTCTCTCCGTCCCCCAAAGTATTTCACACTTTTCTTTTTCATCCGTCCCTCAAAGTATTTCACACTTTACCTTTTACTAAATTTGGTAAAAAATACATTATAACAATACTCACTTTTTTACACACATTCCAATATAATACTTACTTTTTCACATCTCCCAACAACTTTACACACCTCTCAACAACTTTACACATTTTTCATTAAATCAACTAAAATATATATTCTCTTTCTTACTTTATACATAAAAATACAAAATTTTATTAAACTCCGTGCACACCAATACGTGAAATACTTTTTGGGACGGAGGGAGTATATATATAATAACTAATATTACGGGCGGGGTGGGACCAAACCAAGACCCGGACCCGGACCCGGACCCGCCCCGAATATTTACGGGTCCAGGCCGGCCCGCACCGTTTCTGGCCCGGGCCAGGTTCGGGCCGCCCCAAATGTACGGGTCGGGGTGGGTACCCGCGGGACGGGCCTAAATTGACATCCCTATTCCCTTCCCATTTGAATAACTTCAAGTTGGCGTTCTGAAAATATTCGGCCTCTTTCTGAAAATATTAATTGATGAGATTTTTTATCACATTTTTATTATATCACGAGTCACTTGCATCATTCCATCTTCTGATGGAGACCAAAATTTCAATGTATTATCCAAAGAAGCGGATAGCAAAGCAATCCCAACAAATTAGGGACTTAAAAATGTATTATCCAAAGAAGCAGATAGCAAGTAGCTATCCCAGCAAATTAGGGACTGTTTAATCATAAGCATAGGTTCATACTGCATGTGATCTTACTAATTATGTAAAATAACAAGAATATACCTTTATGGTAGTCTCCTTTGAACCTGAATAGAGCCTATTAGCCCCAATAACAAGTGAACAAACAGCACCCTTGTGACCCTTGTGCTCCATTTAGAGTGACCCCTGTATATTATCGAGGTTCCCTGTATGGCCAAAACAAAAAAGAAAAAGGAACATTAAAGAATGAAGAATGATGATAGACTGAAAGATAGATATCATTAAAACGTTCAAGAACAATCATACCTTTATAGCATTTTTTAACCCGGCAAAAAGCCATGGGCCATCAGCCATTAAACACCCAACTTCACCTGACCACTCCTGCAATCCCTCATTCGAACAGTCTAATCCTTGCTACCAGAAAATAGATGAGGTTTTATGGCCTGTTGCCCATTATGAATTTTCAATAATCAAAAAAGCCCACATCAACATATTTTCATCAAAACTGTCCACTTTAGTATTAATTTTACCAAAACACCCTTAACAAAAGAAAAAAAAAACATATGAGAAGTTTAACTGACATGATTTCTACAGTATTTCTATCAGTCAAACTTTTAATTATTCTTACTAAAAACTCATTAAAAAAAATAAAATTTTCTTTAAAAAATATAAAACCATACACAAAATTATTTCTTAATAAAATTAAGTATTCAAATAATTTTGAATAATTTAAGTATTCAAAATATTTTATTAATTATTAATACTCCATCCATCTTTTAGTTACCGGTATTATATATACGTAGTTTAATTTAGAAAAATTATTTTTTATCATTTTTATTGACTTTTTATTGATATTATCGTATTTTTAAGTAATAAATACAGTATAAAATATGTTTGTGATGGGAGTGATATTTTAAATTTTAGATAAATTTTGAAGTTATTAATTGATGTGATTTTTTTTCTAGTTATGAAAATAAATATAAGAAGGACGGAAATTGAAATTATGAAGTTAAATGTGAAACATAAAAATTAATTAATAAAAATTTTAATTAATCATACCATTAAATAATTATTTTATTAATTTAATATTTAATTCTTGGAGTATTTGAGATAATCTATTAGACATCTAGTAATTCAATTAGTTAGTATACTAAGGGAGTATTTTTCGAAGAAAGGTGGAAGTCTACGACAACACTGCTGCTCCTATTATGTCATTAGGGGTACTACAGTCTTTTACTATGAAAGTGGGCATTTTTGCCTTTTCACATAGAGTGGGCATTTTTGATTTATTACTTACAATATTGGGCATTTATGATTAATCTCCAAAATAGATTAGTGGAACCAGAGGGCAGGGAAATTCCAGTGATGGCCTGAGTAAGAACATCGAATAGATTAATTGTCACTTCATAAGCATATCAATCAAGAGTCATGACCATCAACTCATTTAAAGAAGTACCTTTTCATGGCCTTCTAACTTAGCCACCATTGAGCCACAAAAACACGAGTACAGCTTGCACTTGTAAACAATTTCCTTCAACACTACTTTTCTTCTTCTCATGTGCAGCTGTTTCCTGGGCCTGTGTAGTCTTTCTGATGTTCGTCAAAACTTTCTCTATGGCACGTTTAGTTTTTCCGATGTTTGTCAAAACTTTCTTTTTCCGATGTTTGTATGGTAGTTGAAACAGGACCCTTAACGGAAGGAGAGTTATTCTTCCATGTCAACTTTCTAGTTTGATTAGCTGGTGCAGTGGACTGCTCGATCTTCGGATTCGGTGATCCTATGTGCATGAATCTGCAGGAGTTCTTGTTGCATCTCCCTTGAAGCCAGTAGCGGCACACTTGATTTTTCTCAGACATTCTGCCGATTCGTTTAAAGACGGAGACTTTTCGTGCTGTCTTGTTCACCTCCATCAGTAATTACTAGACGACAGACAACAGAATTACGCATTAATAAAAACTGAATCATTCTTGATGTCTTCTTGACCCGACTTCCATCAGTAATTACTAATTACTAGACGACAATAGAATTACGGATTAATAAAAAACTGAACCAAATTGAGCCATTCGAACACAAATTTGCTGCTTCCCCCACGAATTAAAGAACTCATGAACCCACGCGTCCAATGCAATTACCCAATATCGGAATTAGAAGACTAAATTTAATACAGGAATCAAGACGCAACAGGGTGAAGACCGATGTTGAGTTAAAATTATGTCGTGAGCGTATATTTGCAATGTGTGGTTTTCATTGCAGATTTGGATAATCACATATTCTGATTGAAGTCTTATATAGAAAGAAGATAAATCAAGTCATCTCTACTTTATGATTGATTCAAGGAGGATTGTTGTGAGTGAGACTATTAAAGAAATAATATCAAGGAAATTGATTTATTCTCCTTGATGGTGATTTGGTTCAAGCATCATCTAGTCTATTTATTGGCAAGTTGAAGAAGTGAAGTGTATCGTGAAAAATATTATTTTGTGGAAGAGTTGTGTAGAGAGAAAGGTTCTTTGTGTTGTTTTCTAGTTTTGTTTTCTTTGTTCCTTCTAGGAACAGAATTTCTTTATTAGTCTTATACTTCGAGGGTGTATACATCAAGAGGGATCTTGATCATAAGTCCTAAGGATAGGTCAAAACTAGAGTCAGATTCAAACGAAACAAGTAGCTGTGATAAGGTGGTCAAATTATTGTCAAGAGTCGTGTTGAAGTCTAATGAAAGGTTTTGAGGGAGAGACGTGGTCCTCCTGTTTTTATTTCAAGATGTTCTATTACATGGAAGTTATACACTTATTCGTAGAACATCAATTTTAAGTTTTACAATTGGTATCAGAGCAGGTTATTCCGTTTACCTGTGTTATTTTTTGTGCCTTCTGTATCATGAGTTCTCGTGATACTAGTTTTGTTGTTCGCCCCACGTTTTTTGATGGATCCAATTACTCTTATTGAAAATCCATGATGATAATTTTTTTTAAAATCTATTGGAGATGGAGAAGTTTGGAAGGCTGTAGAAGAAGGATGGACTCATCCCTTCACCACTGACAAGGATGGTGTTAAGAAACTCAAAACTGAAGGCTGGACGGATAAAGAAAGAAAAAATGCTGTATCCAACAACAAAGCACTTTATGCTATTCTCTCTTCACTAGATGTTCAACGTCATTCTCTAGTCTCAAAGTGTGTTGAAGCCAAGGAGGCCTGAAAATTTCTGAAACTTCAATTTGAAGGAACAGAATCTGTCAGAAACTCCAAGATCCAGCGATTGATGATTGAATATGATGGGTTGATGATGAAAGAAAATGATAATATTGACATCTATTATTCAAGATTTTCTTCCATTATCAATCAACTTCATCTGTTGGGTGAAAGTATTCCTGAAGACAAACAGATCCAGAAGTTCATGAGGACATTACCTCAAAAGTTCAGTGAAAAAGTTACTGCCTTGGATACCTTCAGAAAAATTGCTAAGTTCAGTCTCGATGAACTCATAAGTGATCCCAGAACATTCGAGATAAATAAAAACTTTGATCATCCAGCGTCTAAAGAAAAGTCTGTAGCATTCAATGCTGAAGGCAACATCAAAGATAAAGGATCCTCAGAACTTTCAGTTGCTGAATTTGAGAAACACATGAATCTTCTCTCAAAGAACTATGGCAGGAAGATGAGAAAATTCAAGGATGGTTCATCAAATCTGAAAAGGAATGTTGATCGCAAACCTGGAGGAGAAAGAAACAAGCAAATCACTTCTGATTCTAAAATTGAGAAAGATCAATGTCGTGAATACAAGGGAATTGGACATTATCAATATGAATGTCCTACTTACTTAAGAAGAACAAAGGCTCTTAAGTCCACCTGGAGTGATTCTGATTCCGAAGATGAAGAGAAGATTGATCACACTAATAATCTTGCTCTAGTTAGTTCTCTTTCATGTTTTACAGGTACTGAAATTAAAGGTGTTTGTCTTACAGATTGTTCTGACGGTTCTGAGAACGAAGATTCTCCTTCTGTGGAGGATATGCGTTCGATGTATCAACAAATGAATGATAAATGTTCTGAAGCTGTCAGAATAACAAAGAAGCTGGAAGATCAAGTTGACCTTTTAAAATGCGAGTTGAAAATATCTGAAGATAAGCTGCTTGCCTCTCAAGTTTTTTAGATTCAGCCCCTTTTAAAAGCAAACTTGAAAGTCAATCTATTGATTACTATCTTGGGATCATAGAATCTCTGAAAATTGAGATGACCATCACTTTAGAGGATAAAAACTCCAAAATCACAATTCTCAAAGATCACTTGGAGAAAATCATGAAGCAGCATCAACTGATGATGGCTTGTATAAAAAGGAAAGATGAATAGATAGAAAAGAGTCAACGTGAATTGGAAAGATTGAATAAAATCGAATGGCATCATTACCCAGTACAATAAATTCTTCTTGGTGTAGAACGCCGTCTTCTCTATATCATCCGGGTGCATGGGGATCTAATGATAGCCCGAGTATACATCCATAAAGCTCATTAGTTCATGGCCCGCAGTCGCGTCCACCATTTGATCAACGTATGGTATGGGGAAGCTGTCCTTGGGGCATGCTTTATTGAGATCAGTGAAATCGATGCATAGTCTCCAGGACTTATTAACCTTTTGTACCAGGACTGGGTTAGCCACCCATGAGGGGAATAGAGCTTCCCTTACAAGATTATTTGCTAGCAGTTTCCTGGCCTCCATTTCGATTGATCTCATACTTTTTCGGACTCTACTTTCTTTTCTTTTGTTCGACTGGGCGGTACGATGGGTTTGTATTGAGCCGATGGCATGCGTGTTTTGGATCTATTCCTTGTATGTCGGTTGGTGTCCAGGCGAATACATCTAGGTTGGCTCTCAGAAATTCAGTTAGAGTCGTCCTGTGCGGCTCATTGAGCTGTGACCCGACATATAGTTCCAGATCCAGGTTGCGCGGTTCCATTCTCATAGCCTCGGTTTCTTCAATCGGTTCCTCTCTTTTCCTTTCCTTTTCAGATCTCGGATCCTCGTCGGTAATTGGGGGCAGGTTAATTTCTTTATTGCCGAAATGTCAAAACCTCCAAGCGTTCTCCGGCTCCAGATCGTCTGATGATGGGTCAATGACGGGTGGGCCTTCCTCGTCGCGTCCTTGTTCTGCCACTAACAACTGGAAGTGCGGATCATGGTAGCTAAGCCCTTCTCCTTTTTTGATGAACGAACACTCCATCGCCTTCCTTTGGCTGCCCCTGATGGTGCCGACTCGACCGTCGGTGGTTACAAACTTCAGGAACTAGTGGAGCGTGGAAGGGATGGAGTTAAATTGATGTATGAATATTCTTCCGAGCATACAATTATATGGTGATGGAAGGTCGACTACTTTGAACTCAAGAGTGTGTTGAGCCCTTACTGTTTGTCTCTCATCTACCACCATTTGGATTGACAGGTCCGTTTGCATCAAAAGGGTAGTGATGGCATTGCCAAACCCTCGGATTTCATCGTTACACGAAGCTTACTTATGATGAGCGGGTCCTCCGATGGCTTTAAACGTATTTTTGATATTATATTCGTGTAAGCACATGTGTCCACCAGGCACCGATGCACCCTTACCCCTGAGATCGTGGCCGAAATGACCAGCGGGTCATTATGGGAGACTCGCACCTCGGTGAGGTTTTCTTCGGAGAAGAATATGTCTGCTTCGTGCAAGGACGGTCGGGGGCTGGCCATGAAAACGTACTGGAACCTGTCTAGTTCTCGGAGTTTGGCCTTCCTTTTTCTGCGGGACTGGGTGGTTAGCGCTTAAGATATCCCCACGTAATTTTCACCCATCATATATACTTCTCAAGGCGGTGAAGGTAGGTGCTCGCCCGGATCCTCTCGTCGTTGAGGGCCAGCGGGTGCATTCGGCCTCTCGTTCGGTGCTGGGAGCAGATCCCTTCTTTGCTTCGGATCTGTTACCAGTCTGTCTAGTTTTCCATCCTCGAACAACTTTATTTATTCGACTAGAAAATCTCGACAATTATTGGTGTCATGGCCAATGGATTTGTGATACTGGAAGAACTTCTTTATGTTTAATTTGGCTGGGTCCGCTCGTATCTTCGGGGGGGCTTAGCAGATTGACATCCTATTTTTTGTTGAATATCTCCTCGGGGGTCAGCTCGAGCACCTCGGTCATTTCTTGTACTTGATCGTCCTCCGGAAACAGTTTGAACGAGGATGGAGTTTTATAGTCTTTGTCACCTTTCTTTTTCTTTTTGTCGTTTTCCTTGTGGTCACCTTTGGACCTTTTATATTCCTCGAGGATTTTCTCGTTATGGATGAATGCCTGTGTGGTGGCCATAAAAGCTGCGTAACTTGCTGGTAGCTTTTGCTGGCAACTGGTTCACATTGGGGATCTCGGGAGCAAGGCTGATGCTGCTAAGATGGTCAATGTCTCATCTGAGACCTCCTCTGTGTTAGCGCGCTGCTCGTTGAACCTTTTCATAAAATCTTTGAGGGACTCATTCATTCCTTTTCGTAGGCAAGCCAACTTCTGTTTTGGTTCCTTCCCCTGTCCCAAGTAGGCGAAGTGGGACGAGAAGGCCGTAGTGAGTTGGGCCCACGAGTCAACCGAGTTGATCGAAAGAGACTCGAACCACGAATGTGCTTGTCTCCCAGTATTAGGGGGAACATCTTGCATCGGTCCTCCTCCGAACTCCCTTGCGCCAGCATCCACCTCACGTATTTATTAAGATGCATGGTCGGATTAGAATCGTCGGCATATTGAGGGATCTGGAGGATTCGGATCTTCTTCAGCGTGGCGGCTGCGATGATTCGTTGGGTGAAAAGGGTTCTTCCGAACTCTGGGTCGGGGATGTCTTGAAGCCCAACATTGTTCTTTCTCTCTATCTCATCCAGACGCCTTCTCATAGCCTCTAATTCAGAGTTGTGTTGTCGTCTGAACTGGGCTAAGGTGTCCTCTCCCACGCTTTCTCCTATTTGTTCTTGATGGGACCTAACCGGATCGGGGCCAAGACAGTCTTTCATGCTTACGCACTCGATTGTGTGTGCGGAGGCTGTGCTGGCCGCGGAGTTGGCTTGAGAGGCCGCCTGTCTCCGTTCGCGTCCTTCATCCACCACTTTCTGGACTTTTCGTGGTTCATTGTGAGTGCTCTTTGGGCCCGTCCGCTCGTACACTGACTTTCGAGGTGGTGTCCGATCTTGATCGGGCTGATGCTCATTCGTCTGCTCCGTCGCATTCTCCTCGTGGTCGAAACTTAGCCTTCGACTGGCACTTTTTGGTCCAGTTGGCCGCTTTTCCTTCACTTGTTCGAGGAGGTCAAAGTATTTTTACGAAAGTCGGCCTCGGTGTCGTCCTCCTCCGAACTGGTCTCACGAGGCGGAATCTATTTTTCAACTGTTCGGGGGGGGGTTTGGTGTCTCGTGACGTTGGCTGATCGTTGCGCTCGCCTTACTAGGGGTGGTCTCCTCTTGGCCGATCGTTATTTAGATCGATTCAGCCCTCCATCTAGCGCCAAATGTAGATAGCCGGATTTTATCCTCCGTTAATTATGCAGTAATGTGGCTGTTTAAAGATGATGGGGGGATTATCCGTACTAAACTAACATAATGATTCTAGTGGAGAGAAGAAGAGGACTAGTCGGTTCCCTCCAGGCGATCTTGTGCCTTTTTGGAGGTGAATATTGTTGTGTTCTTTATTCTTTTGAGGCATGCCTTATATATAGAGTGGTCTGACGTCATTCGAATCTCTGGATATATAATCAAGTCACATCAAAATAAATTCGTACATTGTGGGCATTAAATGCTATAGGCTCACGCATCTATTTTTACGATCCGTTTTAGGATATCCCCTATGCCCAAATTCTAGGGGATATCTGTATATCTTCCTAGCTTAAGAGGAGCAAGTAGCCAAGTGGAGGAGACGATCGAGTCATCCTGGCCGAGAGAGTGGAGTTAATGCGCCCGGCTGCTTTTAGGTTGGGAGCCTTCAATATTGGGCTCGATGACATCTGACCAAGGTTTTATTTTATCTGGGTTCAACAGCTGGCGGCCCAAATGCTATTTCCGAGGGCCCAATTTCTTGGGCCCTATCACAAGTACTATGATTAGGGATGTAGCGAACCAAACCGTTCGCAAGCTATTTGAGTCTTGGTTCGATAAAGTATTCGTTCGAACTCGTTCGTTAACTTTAACGAGCCAAATCAAACTCAAAATTTGAGCTCGAATAGTTTATCAAACCAAACTCAAACTTAAAAGTAATCGATTGAAAGTTCGCGAACATATTCGTTAACGGGCTCGTTAATAGCTCGCGAACGCGTTCGTAAATTTTACTATTATGTTTAAGTAGTATATATATTATTATATATTTATTAGTATTTAATAATTAAATATTTATATTATAAACACAAATATGATAATATTTTGAGTGATTATTTAAATATTTAAATATCTTTTTAATTTTTATTATTATCTTTTGTTGGTTTGTTTATTAACATTTATGAATAACATTAAATGTTCACTGACACAATATACGTTAAATGTATACGGACAAAAATAAATATATGTTCATGAAAAAATATTCATGAAAAGTTACTTTATATGTTCGTGAACTCGTTCGCGAGCCTTATCAAATAGTTTGAGTTCGAGCTCGAGTTCGATATATTTTTTTTTCGACGAGTTCGATTATTCCTTAACAAACGATACTCAAATTTAGTAGTTTTCGGCTTGACTCGGTTCGATTACATCCCTAACTATGATCAAAATATAAAAAAAAATTATAAAAGAAAGAAATCAACAAAAAGAATTAAAAAATAAATTAGAAAAGAAAGAGATCACAACTATTAGAATTGAATAAAAAAACAACTAAAGAAAATAAAGTTAAGAATTGAATAAAAAAATAACTAAAGATAAAAGAAAGAGATCAAACTATCAAAACTTAATCTACTATCAAAATATAAAGAAAAAAATTAGAAAAGAAAAAGATCACAATAATTAGATGAGAGATTAAAAAATTAGAAAGAAAGAGATAAAAAAGAAAATTATTATAATAAACAGTATTCTACGGGAAGAATTGGGGGCCTAAGATTTGGGGACCCTAGCGGTAGCCTTCTCGCCGATGCCCAGAGTCGGCCCTGCTCCCTCCGTCCATCCTCAATATATCCATTTGCTTTTTGTACGTATATTAAGGGGTATTATTATTTTATGTGTAGTAGGTAGTTGTATTAATGGAGGTGTGGTCCCATATTTTATTTGTATTAGTGGAGGTTATGGGTCCCCTAATCCAAAAAAAGAAATTGATAGATTAAGGATGGACTGCCCAAAGTAGTAAAATTGATATATGGACAGTTGACGAAGGGAATGGAGTATTTTATTTTAGGTCAATAATTTCCTTATTTTAGATTATTTAGTTTCCTTATTTAGTTTCCTGTTTTCTTATAATTAGGGTTATGATTGTGATTGTAGGCCTTGAGCCTATCAAAGTATATGTACCGTCTCAAATTCTAATGAGATTTTTTTTTAACTATTTTTCGTTCTTATCCTAAATCCTTTTACGATTACCTGTATCCGTCTCATTAGAGTTCGAATACATCGATAATACCCGTATTCTTGCCATCCCTATATACCACTGCCAACCAAGCCCATATATATTGATTGAAATCAGTAAATCCTAAACTAAAATTCCAAAATTCCCAAGTCCCCAATCGGTTTCCGTTTCTTTGTCGATCCCGAATTCCTAACTGTATTCACTTCACTCTTCGTCACTTGGCGCCGCCCCATCGTACCGATTCCTCCGATGGAGAAAAAGAAGAAACAGAAAAAGACAGGCGCATCAGCCGAAGAAAAACAGGAAGAAACAAAAACTGAAACGTCGGGTAAGAAAGTTTCTAAGCATGTGAGGGAGATGCAAGAGAGACTTGCCAAACTCAAGGAAGCTGAAGAGAGAAAAAGAGAAGAAGAAGAAGAGCGGATAAGGAAGGAAGAGGAGGAATGGAGACGGCAGGAAGAAGTAGAAGAGAAAAAACGGTTAAAGAAGGAAAAGGAGAAGGAAAAGCTTCTGAAGAAAAAGCAAGAAGGAAAGCTCCTGACGTGGAAACAGAAAGAAGAGGCTCGTAGGTTGGAGGCAATGAGGAGACAAATACTTGCTAATGCGCCTTTGCCATTAAATCCTGCCAAACGACCTTTGTATCAGAAGAAAAAGACCCAATCAAATGGAGCAGCCAGTGTTAATAGCATAGATTCAGAACAAGTACCTCAAGAAACTATTGATATTGTTGAGGAAGTTGAATCAGGGACTGTGGATCAAACTGATGTTATTGATCAAGTAGAAGATGATGATGAGTGGGATGCCAAAAGTTGGGATGATGAAAGTGCCTTTTTTGATGTAAAAGTTGATTCAGAGCCGGAAGCTTTGCTAAAGAATGCACATCCCAAGCCTGCCTCAGTGGTGCCAGTAAAATCACAGAATGCTGATATTGCTAAAAGGAATTCTGTGGCTACTAGCAAGATTCCAGACAAGAACGTTAATGCTTCAGGGGAAACTGAGACGGAACAACATCTTAGGTCCCCAATATGTTGTATTATGGGTCATGTTGATGCTGGTAAAACAAAGTTGCTTGATTGTATAAGAGGTACTTATGTCCAACAAGGTGAGGCTGGTGGAATTACACAGCAAATTGGAGCAACCTACATCCCTGCTGAAAACATTCGTGAGAGAACAAGGGAACTTAAACCTGATGCAAAGCTTGATGTTCCGGGTCTGTTAGTTATTGATACACCTGGCCACCAAGTCTTTAACAATCTGCGTTCGCGAGGATCAGGATTATGTGATATTGCAATTTTGGTGGTTGATATAATGCATGGATTGGAACCACAGACAATTGAATCACTCAATCTGTTGAGGATGAGAAACACTAAATTCATTATTGCCTTGAATAAAGTGGGTAACTTTTGTTGAGCTTGTCAATATCTGTTGGTCATTCTATTTTGATTTGGTTAATATTTTGGTGTCTCAGGTGGATAGATTGTATGGTTGGAAAAGACGTGACAATGCTCCCATAGGGATGGCACTGAAGCAACAGTCCAAAGATGTCATAAATGAATTTAACATGAGAACTACTCAGGTTATATATATTCCGTTACCATAAGTTTCAGCTTTTATTGATCTTATCTAATGCAAGTGTTTTCCTTATAGATTATTACACAGTTTAAGGAACAGGGACTGAATACTGAGTTATATAACAAGAACAAAGATAGGGGGGAGTTTTTCAGTATTGTTCCCACTAGTGCTGTAAGGTCTGGATCTGATCTAACATCTCATAAGTTTGTTTTCATATTTTTGCTATTTTTCATATTCATGCTCCCCAAGAATTACAAATCTTCTCTGCAACCTCTTTACATTTTGGTGACTCTGCAGCGGTGAAGGCATCCCTGAATTGTTGTTACTGCTGATTCAATGGACTCAGAAAACGATGGTTAAAAGGCTTACATATAGTGAAAAAGTGCAGGTCTGATTTCCTTTCAAGTACTTGATATTGATAAATGTAGTCTGATGGGAAACCTTTAATATTCACTCTCAACTCTGCTGCAGTGTACTGTTTTGGAGATTAAGGCTACTGAAGGACATGGTACAACTATTGATGTGTTATTAGTGAATGGTGTCCTTCATGAAGGAGATCAAATAGTTGTTTGTGGTTTGCAGGTATGTACTGATGAATCATATTATGTATTGCTTCATAATGTGATTTCTGACGCATTATCCTTCTTCCACAGGGACCCATTGTTACCACAATTAGAGCTTTATTAACCCCCTATCCCATGAGGGAACTTCGCGTCAAGGTGCAACTTCTTGGACCATTGTTACTGAAAGAATTTGCTTTTATCTTTTAGGCCTTTTTTTTTTTTAAATTGCTATAGTAGTAGGTAAAGCAATTTCAATTTGGTTATTTTGTCCCTAAAATTTGTTTCTGAACCTCATATTTCATCATCTGTTCTTTGGTTCCTAGAGTAACTGTTACTAGGCTACCCTATTGGATCAATATTTTCACTTGTATCTTGAAATGCAGTGTCTAGTTAGATGCCATTCCCCTTTGATGATCATAGTATAATCATTGAATAACTTCCTATGTTGATTTATGTCGTAACTCTTTCCAGGGGGCGTATCTGTGTTATAAAGAAATCAAGGCTGCCCAGTGTATAAAGATTACGGCACAGGTAACCATTTCTTATTGAGTTATGTATCTCTGGCATTGCAAAAACAAAAACTGGATGTTTCTCAATGTAGAAGAAGAAATCACTCCTTACTGAGTAGCAGTCAATAAAGCATTAAGAAAAAGCACTGATAGCATCCCAGCTTACCTAATTGATTATGTTCCTTTTGCCTGCATACTTTGGAAAAACATTTGGCTCCTGCAGTTTGTTCAGTTTTATTTGCTCTTGTCAACAGTGTTTCCATTGTCTTTTTCTGACTGCAACATTCCTATCAATTCAATGTGGTCATATATAACAGCATGTTCTATTTCTGATACACAACTTCATTTGTTGTTGATTACCTGGTAGGCTGGTACTTACTTTCACTTTCTTATAGGGCCTTGAGCATGCCATTGCAGGCGCCAGTCTCTATGTTGTGGGGCCTCGTGATGATTTGAAGGAGATCAAAGAATCAGCTATGGAAGACATGAAGTCACTGATGAGTAGGATCGACAAAAGTGGAGAGGGAGTTTATGTTCAAGCATCTACTCTTGGGTCTTTAGAAGCATTATTGGAGTTCTTGAAAACTCCGGCTGTAAATATACCGGTCAGCGGTATAAGCATAGGCCCCGTACACAAAAAGGATGTGATGAAGGCTAGTGTCATGCTTGCAAAGAAGAAGGAATATGGGACAATATTAGCTTTTGATGTCGAAGTCACACCAGAGGCTCACAAGCACGTAGAAGAACTTGGTGTCAAAATATTTAAAGCTGACATTATATACCACTTATTTGATCAATTTAAGGCATATATAGACAATCTCAAGGAGGAAAGAAGGAAAGAAGCTGCTAAGGATGCAGTTTTCCCCTGTATCCTCAAGCCAAACCGCGTTTACAACAAGAAGGATCCCATTCTTTTGGGTGTTGATGTCCTTGAAGGCATTTTGAAGGTAACATTATTTCGTATATTCATTTTTTCAATTTTAACCTATTGACATACAAGATGTTATCCTTAATTACTGTTAAGAGTGTATTAATTATATACGTGACTCCATTACTAGGTATTTCTCTCATTTATACATGTCCATATCAGGTACATTGTAGGCATGTAGTTTTTATTTAACTTTTGTTTATAAACAAGTATTACTAGTGCTGCTTGTGAATCTAAAAGCCAAATTATTAGTGTGTGTACATTAATCTCCAGATTTGAACTTCTATATACTCTAATATTAATATGGACAAACCATAAATTTAGTATTCATTATCCTCACTTGTCTATCGTTCTTCATTATTTTACAACATGCATGTGCTGAAAATTTGAATTTTCTTGTATGTTGTACTATGTTTAAATTGTGATTTACTTTTTTTCTGTGTGTAAATATTTATGTCTGTCTTATTTCTAAATTTAAACCAATCATCAAGTCAGAATCTTTTTCTTTTCCCATTTGTAATATATATATATATAATGATAAAAATACAAGAGTGTTGGATACCATCTCAAGTTGCTCAAGATTTTCTGCAAGTTCATATGTATGCCTATTTTTTTCCAGTTTCTACTAGTAATCTTCTCTTTGGACTTTGGTGTAGTTTTGATGTTTGGGTTTTTTTTACTGTATCTATGTTGTTGTTTTTTTCCCCTACTGATGCACATCCAAATTGAAAGTACCAGGGCAAATTCTTTTCTCCAACTGACATGGTGCAGCTGTGCCTATTTTTGTGTATCTGATGCTAATTCTTTTCTTCATATGCATTTCTTTTTCTTTCATTGTAATGTTAAAAACTTTCTTACAGGTTGGGACTCCTATATGCGTTCCCGATAGGAATTTCATTGAAATTGGTCATATTGCTTCTATTGAAAATAATCATAAGCCTGTCGATTACGCCAAGAAAGGCCAGAAGGTGTCCATCAAGGTATGTGATTTTACAATTTATAGCTTCTCCTAAGTCTTAAAAGGGCTGTCTTTACTATCAATTTTCGTAATAGTATTGGTATATTGAATTAAATGCACGGGTTAATTTGTTACGTATAGGCCAGATGTAGAATGAAATTTATTCCACTTTGATCTATGTCTAAATATCTCCTTGCTGCACTTGTTGAACCATGTACACATACTTTGACCAACGTTCCAAGGTCAGTGTTGAGCATTGATTGAGGGAAAATAATTAACTTTAGAGCTTGAATCACATGATTTGTAAGAATATTTATAGCGTATTTATTATTTTCTGTTACCATATAAACAACATCTGGTCCTTTTTTATTGCTGAAGCTGAATTTTTTCAGTTTTGGGTAGGTTCCATGTAAATGTGTTTTCACCCAGCTAAGTAACTCAACAGACCTAAAATAATGCTACAATTCAAAATAAAAAATCTGTTTAACTTCTCCTAAGTGTACATGTGAGTATTTTTGTGATATGGGAATGCTAGATATGCCCTTCTGATGAATTGTTGTTCTTTCTTCTTAAGCTCATTGCTTCTTAAAATAAAACCACAGTATATGAATTGGGCCGAAAGATGAAACCCTTCGAGCTTCTATGGTTAAAAGTGTGGAATTTTCCTGGCCCTGCTAACATGTATTGGGGCTGGGGATGATATTATAAGTGAGGTCCAGATCATGTAATGAAATCGCTATTCTTTCGCTACTCTATGCAAATCTGGTGGAGTTTATTCTGGGAATGTATCTTTTACTTAAAGAGTGAAGCATCTACTACTGCTTAGAGCAACTTCATTTTCTAGTTTACTTTTGTTCTTCTAATTCAAGTGCTTGTATGCTTTGAAAGATAATTACTCTGTTTGTACATCTTCTTTGTTATTGCATCTCCTTAATTTGTTCAAACTTTTGTCCCAGATAATTAGCTACAACTCCGATGAGCAACAGAGGATTGTTGGCAGGCATTTTGAGGTTGAGGATGAGCTTGTGAGCAAAATCTCTAGACACTCTCTTGATGTGCTCAAAGAAAACTACGCGGTTTGTACATCTTTCTTGTAGGAAAACAAATTTTTTGTTTCATAAAATTAACATTTGAATTTCAATGTGCAGGATGATTTATCTGTTGAAGAAAAGCGTCTACTTTTTAGATTGAAGAAACGTTTTAGGATACCATGAAGTCACTCAATGGAATCATGTCACTCAATGTAAATGGCTTTAGATGGATAGCACAGGTATAGCTGAAATAAGAGAGACCGCGATCCCACCTCAGGTTTTGGAATTTTGCTTTTGTGTATGAAATCATGAGTCGAAGATTCGTCCAAGTCTCTGATATTGTTAAGCAATACAAGTTCTGGTTCTGTAAGTTTCACTTGCTCAAATTTCACCAAATGATGTTTGATGAGGCATACTGAGATAATATTTTTGGCGGTTCTCTCAAATTGAGATTTTTTTTTTATTTTTACTTTTATTTTTGATCATATGGAGATCGTTCCGTTTTGTTTTAAAACAATTTCTTGATTTCATCACTTCATATATTGAGTTCATATTGAAGAACTTGAAATTTTTTTGAAATGTGAACTTTTATCCACCAGGAGGATGTGGAATTTAACCATTCAAAATTATTTGTTCTCAAGTCTAGATTCGAAATTAAAGTTATTAAGATTTATTCTAAATTTGGGTTTTACTCGTCAAAGATTACTTTAAGAATTGTGGGTTTTAATTCCATTTTAGTTACTAGTTCCCCAAATTTTTTATTTTTTATTTTTAAAATTTAATACTCATGAATTTCAAATTCCCATAATTTTAAATTTCAAATCCACATTAGTTTTAAAGGTTCTCTGAATAACTATTGTGAGTTTTAATTAAACGCAATTTAAATGAGGGTGCTGTTTAGACATGTACAAAAAAACCGGAACCGGCGGTTCGAACTGGGGAACCGCCGGTTTTAACCGGAACCGGAACCGCCGGTTCCGGAACCGTAAAAAAAGAAACCGAAACCGGTAGAACACGGTTCGGTTTCGGTTCCAGCCGAGCACAAACCGGAACCGCCGGTTCGCCGGTTCACGGTTAAAACCGGCGGTTCCTCTATTTTATTTTTTTTTTTTTTTTTGAACGGCCAAGATCGACTGTCCGTTGGAGATCCGACGGCCCAAAAAAGTGACCGTTGGGGAGGTGAACCGGCGGTTCCGGTTCGAACCGGCGGTTTGGGCGGGAGGGCGGGCTTTTTTGAATTTTGAAAATTCAAACGTGTGGCCGAGATCGTGTGACCGTTGAAGATCAACGGTGGAGATGGACGGCGGAACCGGCGGTTCCGGTTCAAACCGGCGGTTCCGGCCGATTTTTTTTTTTTTTTTAAATTCAAGGGTTGATATTTTTTTGTGTTTAAAATTTGAAATGGATGGATGAGATCACTTCCAATCCTCTATAAATACCCTCCAAGTGTGATCAATTTTTGCACACAACATTCACATTCAATCTACTATTTCTTCTACTACTACTACACTCTCTTCTCTACACTACTTATTCTTCTATACTCAATTTGAATCTATTCCACATTCTTGATTGATTCTACATTTCTACTCAACTACTCAAGTTCTCAATCTCATCTCATCTCAAATTGTAGTCTTTTATTTCAATTCTCTTATTATCACTTTCATTTCAATTCTCTCATTATAATTTTCTATTCTTTCCCATACATATACTACTAATTAGTATACTTCTACTTCTAGTCTCTTAGTTTTAGTTCATAAATCTTATATATTCATCTTATTTTCAATTTAAAAAAAAATGTCTAGAAGAGGTTCTTCTTCATCCGGTGCCTCACCTTCTTCATCTAGAGGAAAATCCATACCCAACACCTTAAATTGTCCTCCACGTGAACCACGCCAACTTCCACCAACTCTAGAAGATATTGAACTTGAAAATATTCCTTCGGATGAAGAAATCTCCCCTCATTTGTTCAACTTGAATGTTAGGGAGATACTTGGAGATGATTTCCCCTCCGACGACGACAACGATAATACTCAAGGTCAATCACAACAAAGGGCGAGTGGAAGTCAACCAACCTCGGGTGGTACGGGTACGGGTACCGGAGACGGAGCCGGAGGCTCTAGCGGAGGCGGAGGATCGACTCGAAGTTCCCAACAAGTGTTACGTTCCGATATATTTTCCATTCATTTCAAGAATGAGGCGATTGAGAATTCGAATGAATTCAAAGTTATTTGTAACTATTGTGGCACTAAGTATAAATTCAAGCATGGCGGAGGATATGGAACGTTCATCAAGCACATCAACTCGAAGCATCCGGACAAGATTGGCATCTCAACCGGTCAAACACAAATAGGACGAGGGTTCACGGCCTCTTCCGGAGGAGAAGGTTCATCGGCGTCGGGTAACACTCTTTTTAAATTTGATGAACCTAATTATTTGAGATTATACCTTAAACTTATGTGCACCAAACATTTGCCATTTAACTTTGCCGAAAATGCTTTTTTTCAAGATTGGGTAAATCTCACTTTAAATCCTCAAGCCCCACCTTTGCATCGTAATAAATGTAAACTTGGTGTTGCTAAAGTTGTTAAAGAGTATGGTTTGATTTTAAAACAAATTTTGCAACAATTACCTCATAAAGTGTCTATATGTTCGGATATTTGGAGCAATTTTTGGCAAAAAGCGGATTATATGGGTATTACTTGTCATTGGATTGATAGTTCATGGAATTTGCAAAAAAGATTAATTGCTTATAGATCATTTGATGTTCCTCATACCGCCGTTAATATTGCTCACAAAATTAGTACTATTTTGCAAGAATATGGTTTAGTTACAAAGATTTTTACAATCTCATTTGATAATGCTAGTGTTAATACGGCTAGTTTAGAAAGTCTTATTGATATTTGCAAACCCTCAATTGGTGGTAGATTTTTTCATGTTAGATGTATTTGTCATATATTGAATTTATGTGTTCAAGATGGTATAAATGCTTTGAAAACACACATTCAACCTATTAAAAGTGCTATATGGTATATAATGAGAAACCCTTCCGTTACTAAAAGGTGGAAAAGATATTGTCATTCTGTGAACATTCGCCCAAAAAAATTTCCTTTAGATGTTTCAACTCGTTGGAATTCAACGTATAAAATGTTGCATGACTCTTTTGATTATAAAGATCATATTTGTGCTTTTTACTCACAAGATGCGGGTGGTCAAATCTTGTTTGCTAATCAATGGGACACATGTTATACTCTATGTGATATTTTGCAAATTTTTAATGATGCTACGGAAGAACTATCCGGTGTTTATTATCCTACTTCAAATTTAGTTGTTGATAATTGTGTTAAAATTGCTATGGTTTTTAGTGCTAATGAAGCACACCCGTTGTTGTCAAATGCTATTCTTTCCATGAAATCTAAGTGGTTAAAATATTTTTTTCAAATCCCGGACTTGTGTTTAGTTGCTAAATTGTTGGACCCACGTATTAGAACAGATGGTTTAGAAGAATTGTTAACGCTTTACTATGATTCATTGTATGCTAATTGTGATTCTCCTACTAGACAACAAGCTCCTAATCCTAAAGACATAGTTGCAAGTACTTATAATCTACTAAAGGAACATTTTAAGGAGTATAAAGAACAAAATTGTACAAATGATGATCAATCTAGTGGTGATGATAGTAGTGATAGTGTTGATAATTCTAGGAAATATGATGCTCTTCAAAAATTTTATAGTTTTTATGATGCTAGATCTCAAAAACGTGCACGGGTGATATCTAATCCTTTTCAAGAACTTGATTCTTATTTTACTAACACTTTTGAGTTTGAAACAAGCGGAACTAGTTTTGATATTTTGAAGTGGTGGTCAAGGAGAACAAAGTCATTCCCTATTTTATCATTGATTGTAAAAGAGGTTTTTGCATCTCCCGCCTCTACGGTTGCCGTCGAACAAGCATTTAGTCTTGGTAATCTCACTTTGGATCCGACACGATCCAATTTAAGTGTGACAAATTTAGAAAATTTGTGTTTGCTTGATGATTGGTCAAAGGCGGAAAGACGGATTCAAAATCAAATTGAAGAAGACCGATCGGATGATGAAATTACGGAATATGGAAGCGAGTTAGATTGATAGAGTAAACAAAAAAAGCCATCACCATTCACCTCCACGGAGCCAAAGAGGTAAGTTGAGGTAAGTTAAGAGAACTACGTGGGCTTTGATTCCTTTCGAGGATACGTAGACAACTTAAATTTAAGTTGAACTTGAATTTTCAAGTTTAACCCTAAATTTAAGCTCAAGTCCTTTTTTTTTACTTTTTTTTCCTCTATTATGTTGTTGTATTTTATCTTATAAAGTTTGTATTTTTAAAATTTTTGAAGTGTAACAATAGAGTAGTTGACATGGAAGTAAACTTGTAGTGTTCTCTACACTTCTACATTTGTAAATTGTAATGGTTTAAACTTTAATAATTAAATTTTTTATGTGATCACATTAATTAATATTGTTTGATTATTATGAATTTAATATCAACTTTGAAATATTGCATAGTGCATACATGATACATCATGTTTTCAATTTTAATGATATTATTATTACATTAATTCAAATTCAATATTTTCATTTTCAATTACACATGTTTCATTTATTTAATAAATAAATTACACATAATAACTGATAAATGCAAAAAAAAAACCGAAAAAAATATAACATAAAGAAACAAAAAAATGCAAAAAAAAATAATAAATAAAAAAAAACCGAAAAACCGGCGGTTCCGAACCGGAACCGGAACCGCCGGTTCACGAACCGAACACCCTATACCCCGGTTCGGTTCCGGTTCCTCCTCCGTTGGAACCGGAACCGCCGGTTCGGAATCAGAACTGGCGGTTCCGAACCGGGGTGCATGTCTAGTGCTGTTGTTAGGTGGTTTGCCGTAGATTTTGAAACATGATTAACCAAAATACATCTAAAATCCTAGCTTGCCGTTTATTTTAATATTTGTAATCTATAATAAAAGGATGAAAACCAACTTACAAAAACCTTAAATGCATGATAACAGAAAATTACAGCTCATTAGACTGCAAATACTTATTGAATTCAAAAGAAAAATGTTTGCGAGACAAATATAAAGTAATCGTGACAGTTGTATGTAGATAATTGTCTTTCATGTTGAAGCGATCAAGAGGTGCAGTATATTTACCAAAAATAAACAGCAAAGAACATAAGATATGCTTTGAAATTTCGAGTTTCACCCTCAATTAATGGCTCTAAGTAGTTATGATGGGAATTCTACTAACAACATAACCTTAGAATTAGACTAAAAATTAACAAATTTTAGCAACATGATTGGAAAACCCTCTCTTCACCCACCCTCTAATGTACAAGAATCATGTGTTTCACTTATTTAAGGTGGATTTATTTTCTTAATTATCAGAATAATGTAATATATAAATATATAACTGAACTTTCCGATGAGGTTACATGTTATCTTACTCAGGATTTTGGCTTTTAATTCCAAATTTATTGTCGATTATTTTTAGGGTTGTGCCTCATAATTGGATATTATCAAACTCATATCGAAATCGAACTGAAAAAGTACTGAATCGAAAAAAAAATCGTTGATTAATTGACTTTTCTGAGCAAATTCAAACTGAAATATTTTACGGTATTGACTTGAATATCGTCTGAGAAATCGTATCGAAATCTAAACCAAACTGAACAGAACCGAAAAACTGAATACAAATATACTTTAAAATAAAATTTTATACCCTATTAAAACTGATGTGCTGTCGCCGGCACCCAAAAATAATACTTATAAAATTTCCGAACAAATCCACTAAAATATAGTAGGATGAGTACGGGTCGAACCCAAGGGATAATTGAATTTAAATTGAATTTATGTGTTTTCAAATGAGTAACCGGAGGGGGGGATTTGGATTGAATTAACAACTAATAAACATGAAAATAATTAATTAAAATAACAAACATAAAATTAAATAATAGAACAAATAAAATAACAACCTAGTCCAAGGATTTGATCCCCTCCCATATCCTAATTCATAAAATCGCAAGAATTAAACATGCAAACAATTATACAAACTCAAATCCCTAGGCTAATGGTACGACCAAATTAACCCGAATGTTCTTAAGATCATCAATTTGGGTACGACCACTAAATTGAACTATTTACGAGTGACCCTATGGATTCGAACTCGCAAATGCATTAAGACTCCAAACATAGAATTACTAGGCTACGAAAACTGGCTAGGAATCATACAACCTAGACCCTATTACACCTAGAGGAAATTATCTCTATTTGCTACTTAATTCACTCCTCACAACAATTACGGATTGTGGATCACGAAATAGCGTTAAACAATTAAATAATTAAATTAGATGGCCAGACTAAAATAATTATCAAAGTGCTATTAAGAACATCAAAGCATGTAATAGAATAAATTTATATAAAAGTTGGCAATATAAAATTCAAACAATTAAAATAAATAATTCATGGGAGGTTCACAACCCTCAGACTAGAAACGAAATTACATAATCAAAATTAAATTCAAAATAAATTAGAACATAAAATCGTGTTCTTCATGGTGGAACTCCTTCTCTAATCTGCGTTCCCCAGTATGTCTTCTCCTTCTGCCTTCCCGGATGATGTTGCGTATGTGATTATGATCCAGAAATAAATAAAATATCTTCCATAAATATATGTGTCTTGATCCCTAAGTAATCTGCTTGATCTCTTTCCTTATCTGTTTCTTCCAAAAATATCTCCAGAATCTCTTCTTATCCATCGTGACTTTTCCACATGATACGGGCCTGATTTTAGCTGACTTAATCGCAGGAACATGAGAAAATATTTGAGAATTTTTCAACTGGACTTTCCTTAAATATTCTGAATTTTCGTCAGTCCCTTCTGACACTGAGGGGGTCAGTGTCAGCCTATCTGGCCGCACGAATTTCCTGCACAAAACAGCCCTTTTCTCATCAATTTTACAACATAAAGGCCTCAAATAACCATAGACAAGATAAGTCAATTTAGCACCCTAATAAGCATATAAGTTAATCAAATAAACATGAATTTCAACCAAATAATCATGTAAAATTACGACTTATCAAAAACTCAGTAATAAAAAATAACCTTTATATTCAACTATAAATTAATATATTCCTAATAGTAACTGATGAGAGTGAAAATAAGCATGTTTTAATATATAATTTAACACATTTTTTATGGGAATTGTTATTATATATTAGCATAAGTGTCTTATATTCAATATATTTGAGAAAAAGGTGTATTTGAGGTGTTTTATTGTGTTTTAGATGGAAAATTGATCAAAAGTGCAAAGTTAGAAGAATACTGAAAAACGCACATTCAACTTTCATATTTTTCTGTGTTTGTGTGGATCTCATAACTGATGGTGTGATACATGGTTGGAAAGCCACAGAAGATAGGATCGTTTTGGCGCAAGAATCACTCAAATCGGAGATCGAATGAGGAAGCTATGCTCAAAATCGTAAGGTCGCGCAGCTGCCTGCAAAAATTTCTCAGAATTTCCAAAAATTAGCCCAGTAATCCTATTTCTTGGAGCATAATTAATCTCCTTATCACATAATCCTCCATGAGTCACCCATATCTTTTATTTTCTTATTTAATTCCCTTCACACACACACACACACACACACACACACACACACACACACACACACATATATATATATATATATATATATATATATATATATATATATATATATATATATATATATATACATCATTATTCATGTGAGAACTGCAACACAATCATCCTACACCCTATAAGGGGATCACTCCCAACCATCATCCACATCCTTTCCTCCATCCATCCATCACTTTGAAGATTCGTCTGTGGAATCAAGAGGAGAACCAAGAGGAGGATTCAAGACGGAGAAGGACGCGACGACGCCCACATCTAGGGTTTTATTCGTTTCCTAATTTATCTTGTATTTTGCAGACATATGGGTAAGATCTATCCAACCCCCATGACTGTTCTTCGCAACATCACGGGCTATAACCATTTTGGTAGTTCTAGGATTTTTGAAGGTTTTTATGAATGAATTGTACTTTCGTGTGTATACTCCGCACAACACTACTTGTGGATTTATTTTATATAAGACTATGCGTTTTTAATTCATATTCAGAGTTGTTTTGTGCATCATTAACTGTTATATAGAGTCTGAATATATATATTGGTTGTTGATTGAGCGCGTTCACTGCTGAACATGATTCTATGTTATGATTATAAGTGAGGGGACTCCGAAACTTCATTAGAAATATCATATATAAATGTTTATTAATTTAATTAAATTCGGGTTAATAAGCAGGGTAAATAGGTTAATTTTATGGTACCTATAAAGGGAGATCATATCGGGTTAGAGTACCAATCCTAGGGGAAAATAATTGATAATGATAGTACCTAAAAAGGGGGTAAAATTATATCTCTTGCTCCAATGTTATTCACACGTGTTACATGCATATTTACTTGTGTCTATAGAGTAGATTTGCATGGCTTAGTAATGCGCCCATATTCCACAAGGCAGAGTCGGACATTGATACACGAGAGAAAAATTAATGAGTAAAATCGGATTACCCTAGGGCTACCTATTCTCCATTCTTGAGTCACATTCGTATTATTCTAGTGCTCAATTTATTTTATTTATTATTTTAATTAATTGTTTCATAGTTTAATAATTATATATCTCACTTTTATTGCCTTTTGTCTTAATTAATTTAATAAATAATTAAATTGATAATACGCCGTCCTTTGGGTTCGATATTTAACTTGGTCGCTTGTTTAAGCTGCAATTGATATCCTAATATTTGGGGATTAATTTTGCGTGCAAAGAAAACGCGCATCAAGTTTTTGGCTGGGGACGGCTGTTATTATTAGTTCATTATTTCTAGTTTGATTAAGATTTTTATTTGTGATTATTTAATTCTATCTAACCTTGAATTTTTCTGAGGTACTTGTGTACTAGAAAAATGAGAGGAAAGAAATGAAGAAGTAACACACTGAGCTAAATATGACCGGAGCAAGGCAGAATCTGGATAATATTATCATATGTGAAATTTTCACGAACTATGGGATTGGCAACATGGGGTTGATAGAAGAAAGGGGGGCAGAGGATGATTTTGAGATACATCCCGCTCTTATCAACATGGTAGAGAAGAATCCCTTTTCTGGAGGTTGTTTTGAAGATCCATATCAGCCTCTCAAAAGATTTCTTGGATATGCAAACACTCAGAAGGGTGTTGGAGCTAACGATAATGCTATGCGGATCGCCCTATTCAAGTTCTCTTTGATTGATAGGGCAGAAGCTTGGTATGAGACTCTTGATGCAGCCGATTGCACTACATATAACCAACTACAGTAAAAGTTCTTAGAGAGATACATGCCACCCTTTAAGGTGTTTAGAATGCAACAAGACATCACCCAATTTGTTATGAATTAGGGTGAAAAATTTTGTGAGGCGTGGGACAGGTTTAAAGACATGCTCAAGCGGTCCCCACAGCATGGGATGTCTAAGGCTCAATATATAAGCATCTTCTACTATGGATTGGATTGTGAGTCACGAATTCTTATTGATGCATCAACAGGAGGAGCACTGTTATCTAAGACAACACTTGAAGCAGAAAAGTTGTTTGAAGACATCTCTATGAATTCACATGACTAGCCTACAGAAAGAGTAAGAGGATCTTATGTACTTGGCAAGGTGGCGCAGGTTGAACATTAAGTGGTGAAGTCAAATAGGGATGATGAGATCGTCTCTAGTCTAGCTAATATGAACAAGCTACTAGAGTCCCAGCAGAAGCAAATTACAGAGTTGACACAAAGGGGGCCTAGTAGGTAGCAGCAAGAAGTGAAGAGTGTTGAAGTATCGATACATGGCAAGGAATGATGCAAGGGTTGACCGCATTGAAGTAAGTATGAATATTAATCATGTAGATTTATCTAAGCAGCTGAAGGACCTTACCCTTATAATGGGTCAGATGGCCGCGAATATGAATCAATTAACACAAACGTTAGAGAATAATGCCATCACATTAAGTTTCGGGACGCAGTACGAAGGACCAATAAAGCCGTGGACGAAAACGAAGAAGGCATGAGCCTTGTTCAACTAACACTACCCAGTTCGACCAAACCTAATGGCCGAACTGAGATCGAATAATTTTTGAAAAACAGAGTTACGATGCTCTATTTTTTGTTCCACCATTCGACCAAAGCACTACTGTTTGACCAAATCATTCTGGTCGAACCATGGTCGAACAGGCACCTGTGGAGAAGAAAGATCGAGTTCAGTTTACAGAGTCCACGTTCAACCAGACTCATCCCGTTCGACCAGATTATTCTGGTCGAACTATGGTCGAACCGATACTGGACAAACTAAACCCGTTTACAGAGTCCCTGTTCGACCATAGTCATGTTGTTCGACCAGACCATTTTGGTCGAACAACTTTATGCACCTCCCATTTTCATGCCGAATACTACACGTGTTGTTCAGGACACTCCAGTACTATTACAAGGCAGAATACTGAGCTAATAGTGGAGAAGAAATGGAAAAGAGCAAAGAGGTTGAGAGCCAAGAAGCTTAGACTGCAGATGGATAATGAAGATGTGGTTTTCTCTCTTGATCAAGCCATGAAGATGCCTTTGGAGACTCAATCATGCAAGAGCATAGATGTGATTTCTAACTTGTTTAATCTTGATTTTAATAGGATAAATGATTCTAAATTTGAGTGGAAGATTGACAAGGAGGAGTCTAGACAGCCATGTGAGAAAGGTAATTCCAAGGATCATATACTTGTGACCAAGAAAGGTGAGGTGTTGAGTGTAGACAATAAGAGGGAAAAAAAGCACTTGAAGGTGAGGATGCGAGAAGACCGCCATCCGATCTAGTAGTTCAAAAAGCGGTATTCTATCGTGACTCTTCGACGTTAAACATGAGCACCTGTTGGGGGCTTTTCCTTTCCATTCTATTGATTTATTATTTCTTTCGTGTGAGTGAGGAGTTATTATATTTAAGGTGCTCACGCTTCGGCAATTACATCTCTTTTCAAACTTAGTTTCGACTTACGTTTTTACTAAGTTTGGGGGGGTGTGATGTACTTACCTCGTCTTATGAGCACCAATGGTATAATTTTTCCTTTCATTGGTTGTTTATTTGTTAGGGGATTATTTTTTGCGGCATATTAATATTTTAACCAATGTTGGTATGTTGATTTTTTTCAACTTACCTAATGTTTCGTATATTGTTTTTTTGTGTTTTCTAGTGTTAGTGGTCGCGTTTTTAATTTTTCATCTTGTTGAGTCTTTCTTATAGTTCTCCTAAATTATTATTTATGAATCCTGTGATGATGAGGTGTGCTTGAGCTTTGATGATAGAAAAAGGTAACTAGGTGAAAAGACGAGTTCTACTCTGAGGCTTTGACCTGACCTAGTTGAACAACTCGATGAGCTCGTGCATACGTTGAAGAAAAATCAGGTTCCTTCATTTTCTTATTCTAATTTTTGTGTGTTTTAATTCGTATGAGTGGAAGGATGGAGTTTATGGTTTTGATCCACATGAGCTTATATTTTTAGAATTGTGCTTGAAATTCATATGCTCTTGAAATTGATGAAGGCAGTGTACTTGAGTTATATTGTGGTATGAAGTTCTATGTGTACTTGTGGGATATTGCTTACCATGAAAAGTGCTCTGTTACTTGTTAAAAACCCATGTGAGATTTTGAGCCTTATGATTATGTACATAATCACATGATATTTCTTTTCTGGTAAGTATCATTCTTGTGTATGTATTTTAGAACTTGCCTCTTGTCTTACTTGAAACTACACGTGTGTTAGATGATGGGAGATGATTTAAGGCTATCCTTGAATTTATAAGTCACTTAGCCAAATAATTCCCTATCGAATGATGTTTATCCGTAGTTAGCCCTGTTGAGCCTAAAAATCTCATTCTTTGGCAGCCTACGAGAAAGAACCACTTTGAGCTTCTGAATTTTTTTAGCCTTGATTGTCCTTCTAGATGAGAATTAATAGTTTTTCAAAGTGTGTTGATGGAGCTTGTTAACAATGTGGGAAGGAATGAAATTGAAATTGAAAACATTGACTGAGCTATTGCATCTAAAGAAAATCATGGAGTAATGATTAAATCTAGTACTCCATTAAATCGAACACTCTAGGGTAGTGCTTAAATCTAGTACCCTATGGAGGATGTGCGAGGTAGTACCCGAAACTGGTACCTCGAGAGAAAAAAAGGAGAGAAGGAAAAAATTATTGCGCTTGAAAAAATAAAGTGAAAGAGTTGAGTAGGATGTTGAGCTTAATTGAAGTGAGTAGAAAGAATGAAAGATCATGATGGATCGCGACTTGATTGATCCGAGTTTTGAGTCACTTATCCATATATTTCCTACCTTAACCAAAGAGCCAACATTACATCTAAAAGAAAAGTCATTTTTGACACCATTGTCGAATCATACTATTAGTAGTGGAGAGTTTAAGACATTTGGCAAGCTTATGGTTACGCATGCACTTGAATTGAATATGAGCGTAAATACCTTAACCCATAAGTGTACATCTTTTACACTTGAGTGCGAGTGATATATCTTATCGTGAGAACATGTCAATGGAACATTTGAATAAGTGGTGATTGTCTTATCTTGTATGCTATGAATTGATTATTACATATTATGAGAGTTGTATGACCTAAGTTGAGTATAATTGCATTTCGAATGGGGTATTGGTCATAGTCCTTATTTTTTCGCTAATTTTCTTACTCTTTCTCTATCTTTCTTTATTTTTATTTTGTAGCATCGGGACGAGCAACGGGTAAGTTTGGAAGTTTGATTAAAGTGAAAATAAACGTGTTTTAATATCCAATCTAACATATTTTTTATGGAAATTATTGTTATATATTAGCAAAAGTGTCTTATATTCAATATATTTGAGAAAATGTGCATTTGAGGTGTTTTATTGTGTTTTAGGTGGAAAATGATCAAAAGTGCAAAGTTAGAGGAATACTGAAAAATGCACGTTCAACTTCCATAATTTTTCTGTGTTTGTGTGGAGCTCATAACTGATGGTGTGATACATGGTTGGAAAGCAACGGAAGATAGGATCATTTTGGCGCAAGAATCACTCAATCGGAGATCGAACAAGGAAGCTATGCTCAAAATCGTGAGGTCGTGCAGCTGCCGGCGAAAATTTCTGAGAATTTCCGATAATTTCCAAAAATTAGCCCAATAATCCTATTTCTTAGAGCACAATTAACCTCCTTATCACATAATTCTCTAATATATATATATATATATATATATATATATATATATATATAACATCATTATTCATGTGAGAATTGCAACACAATCATCCTACACCCCACAAGGGGGATCACCTCCCAACCATAATCCACATCCTTTCCTCCATCCATCCATCACTTTGAAAATTCGTCTGTGGAATCAAGAGGAGAACCAAGAGGAGGATTCAAGACGAAGAAGGACGCGACGACGCTCACATCTAGGATTTTATTCATTTCCTAATATATTTTGTATTTTTCAGACATATGGGTAAGATCTATTCAATCCCCATGGCTGTTCTTCGCAACATCATGGGCTAGAACCGTTTTGGTAGTTCTAGGATTTTAAAAATTTTTATGAATTAATTGAACTTTCATGTGTATACTCCGTACAACACTACTTGTGGATTTATTTTATATAAGACTATGCGTTTTTAATTCATACTAGGAGTTATTTTGTGCATCATTAACTGTTATGTAGGGTCTGAATATATATATTGGTTGTTGATTGAGCGTGTTCACTATTGAATAAGATTCTATGTTATGATTCTAAGTGAGGGGACTCCAAAACTTCATTAGAACTGTCATATATGAATGTTTATTAATTGAATTAAATTCGGGTTAATAAGCAGAATAAAGAGGTTAATTTTATAGTACCTATAAAGAAAGATCATATCGGATTAGAGTATCAATCCTAGGGGAAAATAATTGATACTGATAGTACCTAGAAAGGAGGGTAAAATTATATCTCTTTCTCCAAGGTTTTTCACACGTGTTACAAACATATTTACTTGTGTCTATAGAGTAGATTTGCATGTCTTAGTGATGCGTCCATATTCCATAAGGTAGAGTTGGACATTGATACACGAGAGGAAAATTAATGTGTGAAACCAGATTACCCTAGGGCTACCTATTCTCCATTCTTGAGTCACATTCGTATTCTTCTAGTGCTCAATTTATTTTATTTGTTATTTTAATTAATTATTTCATAGTTTAATAATTCTATATCTCACTTTTATTGCCTTTTATCTTAATTAATTTAGTATATAATTAAGTCGATAATACGCCATCCTTTGCGTTCGATATTTAACTTGGTCATTTTCTTAAGCTGCAATTGATATCCTTAATACTTTGGGATTAATTTTGCGTGCAAATAAAACGTGCATCAGTAACCAGGTGGGCAAACCCACTTGGTCACTGGGCTCCTCACTTAATTGAGAGATTCAGGTTCGATTCCCATTGATTAGGGGAGATATAAGGAGCCTTGGAGAGGGACTCTCTCCGTCCCATTACAGTTTGTTTGCTTTTTCCAAGGAGATTAAGAAATATAATATTTTAATATATAGTGAATAGTTATATTAATATTATTTTGTGAGCTCCATGAAGATATTTAAATATTTTATCTAGTTTCATTTACTATATTTAAATAATTATTCAAGTAAACAACTACCGAGCCAGTTCATACAAGCACAAAGTTGTGACTTAAAATGAGGGTCCAGTTCATACACGTGCAAAGCTCTGGCTTAAAATGAGGGTCTCCATTAGTGGACATTTATGAATAGTTGTATTAGTGTTGTGTTGTAGGTCCATGAAGATATTTAAATATTTTGTGTGGTCTCATTTATTATATTTAAAATGATGAGTTAATTACAAATAAAGTCCTAACGTTTACTTTGATTGGAAATAAATTTAAACCTTTGAAAATTTGCAAATAAGTACTTAATTTTGAAGTTTTTTTGCAACAAGAACCACCGGGCAGCGGGAGGCTTACGGACAGGTCAGTGACCGGGCAGGCCTCCCGCTGCCTGGTGGTTCATTTTGCAGGTCTCCACTAGTGGATAATAAATTTTGATCTCCCTAAATTAATCGATCTATAGATCGGATACCCGTGCATAAATAAAACTTTTCAAAATTCAATAATTTCTAAATAAATGGATTGTCTCGAGAGTCATACATACATATTAATTAATTAAATTATTAAAGCACCTGGCACGTTTTCTTTCCCGAAACACTTCCAACGTAAGTTTTTTTTGACAGAAATAGAAATTTTATTGCTCAAGAGTAATCAGAAGCAGCAATGTTCATAAGAGAAGGAGGAAGAGAAAAAGAGAAAAAGGGTAAAACACTAGAAAAAGTAAATGATGCCAGATTGTGCGCTAGAATGTTGCCTTCTCGTCGGATCCAACTGAATTCCACCTGTTCGAAAGAGAGATGAAGAGAATGGATATCCTCCACCATGGTACCAAAATATGATAAATCAAGCTTTCGGTTCACTAGAGTATTGAAAAGAACCTGAGAATCCATTTCCAATATTACCTTTGTATGTTACTGTTCGACTGCAATCTCCAAACCCTTAAGCACTGCAAGTGCTTCACCCAACTCAATAGAAAAAATTGAGTTCTTCAACACAGCAAATGTCCACAATATCTCCCCATTATGTCCTCTCGCTACACCTCCCAAACCCGTGCCATTTTCCCTAATAACTGAGGCATCCGTGTTGATTTTTATCACACCATTCAAAGGGGGCCTCCAGTTTTTCTGTGTGGGATCTACTTGAGACATAATATTCTTATTAGAAAGTTCTGCCTTCAAGAAATCATGCACATGGTTCAGAGCAAGAGATGCGACTCTTTGGAGCTCCAAAACTTTTTGGTGGAAGTAAAGTTGATTTCTAGCATACCAACCACTCCACAACAAAGTGACAAAGTATTGTTGAAATTTTTCAGATTTTTCAACTAGGACTGTGTTAATCCAATTAGCTAAAGGGGAGGTGGTGTTGTATCACTAAATTCCAGCTTCAAGTGTGATGTTTTTCAAAATTCTCGAGCCCATGGGCAGTCATGTAGTGCATGCTCTTCTGTCTCTATATCCTCATTACATCTGCGGCACGTCGGATCAACATCAGCATACTGGCTAATAAGATTTATACTCAGGTATAATTCCTTTTAAACAGCACCAGAGGAAAACTTGAATTTTCGGGGTGATATCAAGCCTCCATACCCTCTCCCAAATTTTCCCATCTGTACTGACAAGTGAGGATTAGTGGCCATGAATATTTCCCATTGCTGCATAATAACCTGACTTGACAGTATAGATTCTATTTTTTAGTGCTTCCAGGCCAAAAAATCAGGAGATGACGTTCTTCGAAGTGGGATTTGGAGTATATGTCCCACATCACTTGAGGAGAAAATATTTTGGAGTCGACTCACATCCCAATTACTAGAGCCCTCTAAAAATAGTTCACGTACCTTCATATTCTCCTAATGATCTTATCTCGCTGAGCTGATGCAACTCGAGGGCACTTCATCAATCCATGGGTCATAACATATATTTACTTTTTTTCCATCTCCAATGGACCATATGAGTCCTTTCTCTAATACTTCTCTGCCTACAAGAAGACTCCGCCAGGTATAGCTAGGATTGGAGCCGATCTTTGCCGAACAGAAATCTCCAGAGGGAAAGTAACGGGCTTTTAGTGTTCTAGCCAACAGTGACTCGCCATCCCGTATCAAATGCCATCCTTGCTTAGCCAACATTGCTTTATTAAAAGCCAAGAAGTTTCGAAACCCCAAGCCTCCTTTCTTTTCTCACTGCACAACTTATCCCACGCAATCTAGTGGATTCGTCTCTCTTCACACTTTTGGCCCCACCAGAAGTGAGAAATAGCTGAATCCATTTTCCCTAGTATACTTTGTGGAAGAAAAAAGCAGCTCATCACATATGTTGGGATTGCTTGGGCCACAGCCTTTATCAGTGTGATTTTTCCTGCATTAGAGAGGGCTATACTCTTCCAATCTTTGATTTTCTTCTCTATGCGGTTCACTAAAACTCTAAAGATATCCCTCTTTGATCGGCCAATATTAGTAGGGATCTCCAAGTAGACTCCATGCTCATTAACTATCCGAACCCCCAATTGATCAACCAATATTCTCCTGTGTGTATTAGATACACCTGCACTGAACATGATATCTGATTTTTCCAAGTTGATCAATTTTCCGGACGTCTGCTCATAAACTTCCAGTAGTCGTTTCACCATCCCTATATCAGAATTACTGGCTTGCCCAAAAATTAGACTATCATCCGTGAAAAATAAATATGATACTTCGGGTGCTCTTCGACAGATTTGAACTCCATGCAGCGTCCCGACTTCAATATTCTTGCGGATCAAAGCAGATAAAGCTTCTGCACAACAAAGAAATAAATAAGGAGATAATAGGTCTCCTTGATGAAGGCCCCTAGAGGGAAGAAACGATATGAAAGGGGTTCCATTGATCATAACTGAGAAAGAAACAGAAGTAACACATTGCATAATAGTCTGAACCAGAGACTGACCAACACCTAGCTGAAGGAGTATTTTTTCCAAAAAAAAAAATCATTCAACCCTATCATAAGCCTTACTCATGTCAAGTTTGAAAGCAAAGTGACCCTTAGTAACAGCTTTATTGTGCTTCATAACGAAATAAACAGATTATTTAAATAAATATTATTTTAAAACTAATTATCAATAGCGAAATATCAATAATAAAATTAAAAATGGCGGATAAAATATTCATAATTTTTCCTAAGAAACAGATTTTCATCATATTCAACTGTATCAATTCTAAAACAATTTTAATACATCACATTTTTTAATATATAATTCTAGCAGTAATTTGTAACTTACAAAAATAATAATTATTATATTGATTGATTTGATTAATCAAATCACTTAAATTAACTAGTTAATTTCAAGAACTTTCTAATCACAGTAATACCTAGAAAGTATCCCAATCCAATGTTAGGTGAAACGGCAAATGAACTTGTAAATTGACAAATAACATCCATATTTGATTCTTCTAACAGATAATCTCCTTATTGAGTTTAGGGTAGAAACAGGTGAAACGGTAAATAAACTTCCAATTAACAAATAACATCCATATTTGTTAGCTTCTAACAGATAATCTCTTTATAGAAATATTGATCGGAACTCTTCTAACTTAATAACCATGTTTGCATTTCATGTCATACAGGATATTTGGGAATCAAAATTCTAATTGCAATATTGGTTAAAATCTTTAAATAATAACTAATGAAAATTGTAAGAGTGAATATGTGATCATCACTAATTTGTGATGAGAGGAGATTGTCATTATATACAGATGTTTACAATCATTTACAATCAATTAGGTCCGTAAAATATGGAGACCAAATCAAATCAAAGAATAATGTACATAAGTCAACTATTTTCCTTAATACCCATAATCAAGCGTTGCGTGGGATGTAAGCAAACGCAAAGTTTGGAACGCAAGAATTCAAAAACCGATCGAGGTAGACTCTTGGTGAATATGTTGGCCAGTTGAAGATGAGATGGAACAAACTGAGTATTCAACTTCCCTGAAGAAACAAGCTTCCGAATGAAATGATAATCAATGTCAATGTGCTTGTCCCATTTGTGAGCTACAGGATTTTGGCTGAGGAAAATAGCACTCTTATTATCACATAAGAGTGTAGGAGAACTCGTAGACATCTGATGAAGCTCTCGTAGTAAATTTGTGAGCCAAACCATCTCAGAAGCAGCATTAGCCAGTGTCCTGTACTCAGATTCGCAACTAGAACGAGCAATAGGGGATTGTTTCTAGGCACTCCACGAGACTAGATTACCACCCAAAAAGATGGAATAGCCGTAGGTAGAGCGACGCATCTCAATGCATCAAGCCCAATCTGCATCAGAATAACCCACGATGGACTTCTCAGAACGATGTGTGAAGTTCAAACCATAATGAATGGTACCCTTTGTTGGGCAATTGGATCGTGCGGTTCAACGTGATCCGTTAGGATTAACAGGCAAACAAAATCAGCGGAAGCAATAATGTGTTTACCGTACTTCAGGGTTGATGTAGAGTCTGAGTCACTGCAGAAGAACACCTCTTGATCTTCTGCTGTATGTCCCAAGTCAACTCTGGTGTTGGGTGGTCAACAATCCCCAGAGTTCTCTCAATCTGCTTCTCTCTAACTCACGTCAAAAGAGGCGCAGGAAGTTAGGTTTCCAGAAGCTGAGATGACTATATATATTGGGCTACAGCAGGGACCAGGAGGAGAAATTGGGCTGGGCCTCAATTGAACTTAATTAACCAAGCTTAGCCCAAAGCTTTTAATTAAATCCAATAATAATAATATAGTCCACTAAAATATTATTATTGCACTACCCGTCCAATCCCAAAATTATGTTCTGGGCTCCTTCTTATTATAAGTCCGATAGTCTCCCCATGTTTAAGATATTCAATGTCCATTAATTAATTAAGTTACTGACAACTCAAATTAATTAATATCTCATCCGAGAGTAGTACCACTCAACCTTTTTATCATGCCGAAAATAAATCCACTTGCAAGATTTACATGATAAACCTTATGAGCTCCTCAAGGGGACATCATCAACCTATGACGGACATGGATTCCTTCTACAATCAACAGCACACCATAGATACAACACTACTTTCCAACTCACCGAGTTTGTTGATTTAATACTTATAAATCTCACCCATTGATGAATCAAAGAAATACATACTGTCCTACGTGTCGAGGTTATTGTATAGGGATTAAGAGCACGAACTTCCATAATAACAGAGATCAAGTTCTACTATATAGTCAGTATAAGAAGAACGATCTCAGGCGGTCCTGCTCAATACACACAAGTGCACTAATGTGATTCTATAGCCAAGACAAGCTAATACCGAACCACACTACAACCATACCGATAGAGAGTCCCCGTCTATCTCGGTTGTGAGCATCTGTTTATACTTTATAAGGAAACCGATAATATGATCTTCCGCGTGTTGTCGCACAACATATTATCTACAGTATAAAGTAAATGGACTATTGCATCATGCATATAAAATAAATTATAAGATGCAATCATTTGATCAAAAATTCTCATTTCAAATATTGTTGTGACATTGTTCATACTAAAGCTAGACTTTTAGTATACAATCCAACAATCTCCCACTTATACTAAAAGACTATGCTGTCATGTCTTCTGCCATACATCTGATTCCTACTTCCACTACACGACCATTAAAAGCTCTCGCCTTAAGGTCCTTGTAAATGGTTTACTAGGTCATCATCCGATGCAATCTAGGCGACAACAGCCTTCCCCTCATCATACGATTTCTAGTAACAGGTGGTACTGGCGCTCCATGTGTTTAATTGCCTTATGGACTTGTGATTTCTTCAAGTTTGCAACTGCACCAATATCATCAATGTAAATTGTGATTACCTTGGGCAAACTTAGAAAAACTTCAAAATCCATCATGAAGTCTCTAGAGTCATATAGATACTTTGGCTGCCTCATAGGCTCCAATTCATCATCTTTCCATGATGGAGTCCGGAGTCTGAAATATATTTCTATATAACACTCCTCCACATTATGACTCTACTTCCTAAGATTAAACACATAACCTTTGAGGAGAATTTACTGCCGTCCAATCTGACTAAAAATCCGAATCTACGTAATCCACAAGAAGCAGTGAATCTGTCCAGTAAGTGTATATATGATAACCAGTCCTTCTCAGGCACTTCATATATATCTTACCACAGTTCATCATTCTTATTCCGGGTTACGTTGATACCCATTGTTCATGCATTCAGCAAAACAAATATCCAATCTCGTTCATAGCATTCTTTAGATTAAGCTTCCTTATTTGCCGAAGCATGAGGAACCGCTTTCATCTCCTTTATCTTCATTTGTCTCAAGACACATCCAATAAGATAAATTCACATGCTAAACGAGTATGGATTGTATCATTTATGAAACTTGAGATAAGCATAACATCCTTTCTTGTGATCCGTATTACCGTGATCAAAAGGATGTATTTTGCCTTTCTTAAGTCCTTCATTTCTACCGCTTTATTAACCGTACCCATACGCCCGATAATACTCTTTCATTGTCTCCAATGAGCAAGATACTATCTACATATAGTCCAAGAAATACCACCACGTTTCCGTCACTCTTTACAATACACAAGACTCATCCGCTCATTGATTTAAATCCATGCCATTGGATTACCTAATCAAAACAGATGCTTCACGATCTTAAAGCTTGCTTTAGTCCATCGCTGGACAATTTTAAGCTTACTATTAAAATGCTATTAGTACTTTGCAATGAATCACTCTGGTTGCTTCACATAGATGTTTTCCTCAAGACTTCCAATCAGGAAAGCTGTCTTGACATCTATTTGCTGTTTCTCATAATTCAATATGAGCAGCAATAAATAAAAGAATCCAGGTCAACTTAAGCATAGCTACCAGCGAATATGTTCCCTCATAATCGAACCATTTCTTTCTGAGTACACTTATTCGCAACAAGCTTTGCTTCCAAGGTTTTCACCTTTCCGTATGATCCTCTTTTATTTCCTTTGACCCTTGCAATGGCTTTTACACCATTTAGTGGTCATGCAAGTTCCCAGACTTAATTTAGAATCCGTAGATTCTATTTCAATATTCATTGCAACTTACTAACATTCCGCATTTTCAAGTTGTAGTGCTACGTCGTATCCGTGGGACAATACCATGTTCACTAGGGATCAAGTCTTACGACTCTCCCAAAACATATATCATTTGGGTTGTCAAACAACCCTCCCACTACGACAAGGCACTACACGTAATTGTGTATCAGACGTGACACGCGATGCAGTTTACCTTGTGGTATATCCTCTTGTACACTTGGTACTTATACTTAGTGTTTTCCTCTCACTTCCTTTAGAACAACTTATACATTGGCTTGTGATTTATTACATAGTCCTTTTCCAAAAATCTAGTTATTGAGTTAACAATTACCCTTCGATCTTTTGGACTAAATAAATCACCCTCCATTTTTCTAGGATATCCCATATACAGACAAACGTTTCACGAATTACTGTATCTAGGGCATATCCATAAAACGAATTTAATTATTGCAAATAATTCATCATCTATCTAATCATAACCATAAGAGCCTTATACCTTCTACCCACCACACCATTCAGCTGGGGCAAGCCCGGTGTAGTCTACTTGAGATTTAATCTCTACTTCTGATTAATAGCTCCTAACTATCCCTTGAGGTATTCGCCATCATGATTAAATCGTAATGACGTAATATATTTTCCATGACGCTTCACTGTACCAGCCTTTCAATTCTTGAATTAATCCAAGAACTTAGACATGCAGTGCATCAAATAAATATATTGGTATCTAGAATAATCTTCGAATATTCTTAACCACCTCTTGCCTGGATAATATTAGGTCCGCTTGAATCAGAATGAACTAATTCCAACATATATATCTTTGGCTCTATACCCCAAAGCCTTGAAAAGGCAGTTAATCATTTTTACTTCCAAGTAAGACTCACAAGTCCGATAGTTTCCACTTCAGATAAACCTTACGGTCTATCGGCTATCAACTTTTGAATCCTACTTAAGTAAAATGAATTAGTCATAGACGCCAAATGTATGTTTAGTTCATCTCCGAAGGTTCCTTTCTCTTACTAATATTAGAAGATGCATTATTAATTACTATTTATTGCATCTGTGGGACGAACATGATTCAAGAGTATAATTATTATCCACCAACGTACTATAACGGATTATACCCCCATTCCTCATCATTATGACCATGTCATATAAATGAAATGAATTATCCATCCGTTAATGCATAGAAACCGAAATTAAATTCTTTCCATGAAAACGTACGTAAAGATAATTTCTCAGAATCAATCATTTATTCCTATCATAAGATAGATAAATAACTCCCACTGCAATAGCCACTACCTTCGTAGTTTTACCCATGTCATAACTATCTTATCCTCACTTAGTAATAAACATTTAGTGATTCCAGTATCTACACACTTCGTGTTAATAGATGCCATCACTAATCATGTTTAAACAACTAGTGAATAAGATATTAACCTTGTTCACTTTATGATGAAAATGGCTTTCCTTTGCCACATGTTTTGTCAGAAGTCTCCCACCATATACATCCTCTAGTATTTCAGGTAGAACTTTCTCAAAACATCAAGGCTAAACATGGAGAATAAAATTGATCTAGGTTTCCCTTTCAATTTATACTCCAAGCTTTTCCAATTCATTCATCAAATTCTATCATGATCTTGCGCCTTTTAAATTACTCAAGTATCTGAAGAGTTACATGAGTTCATCATATTTCTATGATCCTCTCATCTCTTCACTAAAGACTTTAATAGGCATCATGAGCCGTCCTTTGAGAGAACACATGTATTTTCTTAAGCAGTAAATTTCAAAATTAAGATTCTTTTCTAATCAGTTAATATGGACAAGTAAATATAATTTCTTTTAGTTAACAATTAGTGAGACAAAAACTATTCGAAATACAGAGAATCACGATTAAATTTACTGATCAAAACTTCGAATTTTATCCTTTTATATTGTTTCCCTCAAAACAATATAAAATAAAATTCACCGACATCTCAAGCACCGTGAGTCTGCAAGCCACGTTAGTGTGGACGTTTACAAACCCGAACATTTACAAGAGAAGGTTTTACCCATTAATTTCATTTGTCAACCTAACTTTATGACAAAATAATTAATAGTCGGTTACTCTTTAGCCATACAAATAATAGCAGTGACTCCGTTGGGGAGGATACTAATTATTTACACCTAAGTGTACACCATTATTTGATCCCAAGTCCACTGCGCGAGCTTATGTGCCTTACAGTTGGAGAAGTACACACGCGCTCGGGTAGCTTCCTACAATCATCAATTATAAGTTTGTACCAGTGTACCGCACACAAACTCATCCGTTAGGGAGGAAGGCCTATGCCAACACGCAAGTTTATGTGCCACATTACAAACAATAATTATTTATGAAGTCTGTACCAGTGATCCGTGAATAAACTCATCCGTTAGGGAGGAAGGCCTGTGCCAACACGCAAGTTTACTCACATCACTTACAAACCAATAATGGAGGCCGCGGGAATTTATTACCAATCCCCTCTCCCACTTAGTTATTTAATTACCGAGGGTTTTAACATGCATATAATATTCCAGAATAAAATATACAACTTAGACATGCTTCTATTAACAGTAATTTAAATAAATAAATCACATAGAACATGCCTTTGACATATACAACAATAATTGACAATTAAATCAATTAATCAGTTATATAACATTAATTAATTGCATAAAATGTTGGATCAATTAAATAGGTCCAGCTGACCCAAACATTATTAACATAAAATGAGCAGCCAATTAATAAAATAATTAAGCCCATTTACCCTGCCAATTTCAACATTAAGGTCTAGCCCAATATTTAACCTTGGCCCAACATCAATCCCACAATTAATTAAAAACAGCAATTAATATTGCCTAGCAGCCCATTACCATTTTAATTAAAATTAGGCCCAATAGCCCAAAACCAAATTAAAATTAATAGAGCAGTCCATTACCATTTTAATTAAAATTAGGCCCAATAGCCCAAAACCAAATTAAAATTAATAGAGCAGCCCATTACCATTTTAATTAAAATTAGGCCCAATAGCCCAAAACCAAATTAAAATTAATAGAGCAGCCCATTACCATTTTAATTAAAATTGGGTCCAACAGCCCAAAACCAAATTAAAATCAGGATTAGCCCAGCAGCCCATTACCATTTAATTAAATTTTGGGCCCAGCAGCCCAAAACCATTTAATTAAAATGTAAGGCCCAGCTGCAGAGACAACCCATGAAGACAAGGCCCAAAACAACAAAAAAAATATTTTTGGGCCCAACAGCTATCATCATCGCTGCCCTATAACCTGCCAGCCGCAACTCTCCTTCCTCGATGCCACGCCGCTGAAGCTTGCCGGCCGGAGTCCACTGCGCAGACCACCGGTGTCGCATCATCAGCGCACCCTCGGCGTACCAGCAGCGCGCGTAGGATCGGCCACCGACCGAGTGCTGCCACAGATCGAGATGTCAGCCCACCGACCGAGACGTCAGCCTACCGACAGCGTGATGCCACCGACGGCCCGCCACGACAACACCTCGCCGGAAACGACGCACAACAGACTCGCCCGAGTGCGCATCAGCCGCGCTCGTAACTGGTAACTCCAGACGACTACCCTGGAGAACTCGTTGGCCCGCGACAATGATTCAGCCACGCTCGCCAAGCCTCCATCCCGTCTCATCAAGAGATCGCAACGGATCCACCGAGAACCATTGAAGACTTTACTGGAGAGTCGCTTCCCACATCCGCCACCGCGCCGCCATAAGCAGTTGCAGAAACTAGGCGACGCATCGCCATCCGAACTGCACTGTTGAGGCCCGCCTTCATCAGTGTTGGTCCAGCGATCTACCCCGACAACGTCGCCCATGTTGTCACCGTCGATCAGCCAAGACTGCCACGAAACACCACAGCAGTGCAGACCGTCCCCGATCGCCCGTCACTCGGAAGTCGCTCGTGGCCTGGCCTGACCGCCGTACACCACGCCTCCAGCATCGTCGCGGACGCGCCGACAACCAGCCTCCAGCGTCGTCGCGGACGCGCCGACAACCAGCCTCCAGCGCCTTTGCCATCAGGTTGTGCTTCTGGGTTGATTACAACCATATGTGTATGTTGTTCCGCGATCCCGTGATCGATTAATATCGATAATACTTTACAGATTAGAGATTTCATGTATGTAACAAAATAATACAATCTCCAATACTCATAATTTCCAAACGATTATCAACAGATTATGTCACATAATCACAAAAGCCCTTTCATACATGTTCTAATTCGATAATAATCACATGTAAGGCTCAATCCCCACCTAACATCTCACGTTTCACCACGAAACCAACGCTCTGATACCAGTTGTTGGGCAATTGGATCGTGCGGTTCAACGTGATCCGTTAGGATTAACAGGCAAACAAAATCAGCGGAAGCAATAATGTGTTTACCGTACTTCAGGGTTGATGTAGAGTCTGAGTCACTGCAGAAGAACACCTCTTGATCTTCTGCTGTATGTCCCAAGTCAACTCTGGTGTTGGGTGGTCAACAATCCCCAGAGTTCTCTCAATCTGCTTCTCTCTAACTCACGTCAAAAGAGGCGCAGGAAGTTAGGTTTCCAGAAGTTGAGATGACTATATATATTGGGCTACAGCAGGGACCAGGAGGAGAAATTGGGCTGGGCCTCAATTGAACTTAATTAACCAAGCTTAGCCCAAAGCTTTTAATTAAATCCAATAATAATAATATAGTCCACTAAAATATTATTATTGCACTACCCGTCCAATCCCAAAATTATGTTCTGGGCTCCTTCTTATTATAAGTCCGATAGTCTCCCCATGTTTAAGATATTCAATGTCCATTAATTAATTAAGTTACTGACAACTCAAATTAATTAATATCTCATCCGAGAGTAGTACCACTCAACCTTTTTATCATGCCGGAAATAAATCCACTTGCAAGATTTACATGATAAACCTTATGAGCTCCTCAAGGGGACATCATCAACCTATGACGGACATGGATTCCTTCTGCAATCAACAGCACACCATAGATACAACACTACTTCCCAACTCACCGAGTTTGTTGATTTAATACTTATAAATCTCACCCATTGATGAATCAAAGAAATACATACTGTCCTACGTGTCGAGGTTATTGTATAGGGATTAAGAGCATGAACTTCCATAATAACAGAGATCAAGTTCTACTATATAGTCAGTATAAGAAGAACGATCTCAGGCGGTCCTGCTCAATACACACAAGTGCACTAATGTGATTCTATAGCCAAGACAAGCTAATACCGAACCACACTACAACCATACCGATAGAGAGTCCCCGTCTATCTCGGTTGTGAGCATCTGTTTATACTTTATAAGGAAACCGATAATATGATCTTCCGCGTGTTGTCGCACAACATATTATCTACAGTATAAAGTAAATGGACTATTGCATCATGCATATAAAATAAATTATAAGATGCAATCATTTGATCAAAAATTCTCATTTCAAATATTGTTGTGACATTGTTCATACTAAAGCTAGACTTTTAGTATACAATCCAACACCCTTCACATACCAAAGAATTCGTTTTACAGCCATATAATGATCGTCAGTGGACGACTGAAGAAATTGACTGATGGAATTCACCACAAAGGATAAATCCGATCGAGTAATGGTCAGATACTGCAAAGTCCCAACCAAAGAGCGGTATAATGTAGGATCAGAGAATAAAGATCCAGTGCTGAGCAAGGTTTCTCCAGCAGCAAGAGGTGTGGAGACAGACTTGCAATCCAATAAATTTGCGTGCTCCAATATTTCATGAGCATATTTAGCCTGACCAACAAAGAGGCCATCAGAAGTGTACGAGACTTCAAGCCCCAAAAAATAATTCAAGGGACCAAGATCCTTGATAGCAAACTCCGCATGAGTGCGCTTGATAAAACTTTGCAACAAGCGCTGATCATTACCCATAATGATAATATCATCTACTTATAGAAGAAGATATAGGATCGAGGAACCTCTTCGAAGATAAAATAAGGAGGAATCGGACTTGATCTGCTGAAATCCCAAAGACAACAGATATGAGCTGAATCTTTGAAACCAAGCTAAAGGAGCCTGCCGAAGTCCATATAAAGCCTTCTTCAGTCGACAAACATGATTAAGACTACGTGGATCAACAAAACTAGGTGGTTGAGCCATGTATACTGGTTCCGTGAGCACACCATTCAAGAAGGCATTCTTGACATCTAACTGATGCAGAGACCATTTGTGATGCACAACAAAAGAAAGTATTATGCGAACAGTGGCTGCTTTGACCACAGGATTGAAAGTGTGGTGAAAGTCAGCGCCAGGAATTTGATTAGTCATTTTTAGTAGGGATGACCAATTAAAATAATTTATTGAACCATAGGGAGGTCGGCGCTAGAGCTTAAGCGATATCACGTTTATCGCAATTTTATAGAGACGAATCATCAATAGAGGTTGGTGATCAAACAAGTAAATAGAAGTAATCAAAGCAAGTAAACAAGAAATGATCAAAAAAACAAGATGGATGGATGGAAAGTGATTTACCAAATTGATTAAAAGTGAGATTAACAACAATCAAGAAGTGGTAACTCTAAGAATTATATATCAAATTCATATGTATCATGGATATAGGATTAAGGGTCAACACTAAGTTCACCTAAGCTCCCTCTCGGAATGATAGGATGTAGATATCAAATAGCTCTATAGATTGGTTCTCACACAAACAATTCTAACTAGGTACTAAGCTTGAAATGAGAGTCCCTTCACAAGATTAATCAACCTCTCGATCAAACCAATCACATGTTCTATCAAAGGGTTCTAAATTATATAGGATTTCTCAATCTCTTTACAACTTAAATGCACATGAAGTGTTTGATAAAATGATTCACTTAAGTATCCTAAACACATAATTGATTTCTCAATCTAATCACATATTTAGAACAACTAAACACACAAATCATCAATACAAATCAAGCAATTAATAATCAATGATAGAAAATTATAGATCCAATCAACATATGAATTCAATTACACAAATCCCCAAAATTATCCAACAACTCTCATGTTGCTAATCTCACAAGGGAGATTAGTCTACCATATTAACAAGGAAATTAACATAGACATTAATATCCTTACAAATCATGATGAAACTATGAGGTTTTAACTACAAAGTATAGATGAAAACTCCCTTGAAGTGCTTCAATGGTGATCTTCTTCCCTCCTTTCTTCTTTTCCTTAATTTGATGAAGGTTTTGATGGTGGGATGATAATAGATCCAAAGGATGAAGAATGGATGAAGATGATGGTGTGAAATGGAGGAAATGGTGTGTGAAGTGTGTGTGGACTGTGAATTTTTGGATGTGTGTTTTTCAAAGTGTTGAATGGAGTGGTATTTATACCCTTATGGGCCTTCTAGAAGAAATCTAGAAATTTCAGCAATTTTGACACCGGCACGGCTCGTGTGCTGCAACACGGCCCGAGTCGTGTCTAGGGCATTTGGTCAACGTGAGCTTCAAACAGCACACGGCTCGTGCGCAGCACACGGCCACAGTGGTGGCCGTGTTGTGTATTCTGGCGACCGCACACGACTTCCGCTTATAGGCCCGTGTGTGAAACTCGGGCCGTGTATACGACACGGCCCTTGTTCCTGCACACGACTGGCCGTGTTCTTGCTGCCTATTTTCTTTTTCACTGTTTTGACTCGTTCTCCCTCATTCACTCACATTTAAATAAGAACACAAAACACAACCAAAGTACACATAAATATAGATAAAATAATACCAAAACACATAATAAAAAAATACTGAAATCTAGGTGAAAATATCACTCATCAAACCATCTGACCGATACTTTGTTCGGAAAACCTATTTTGAACCCACAATATTAGTGTTGGATGGACGAGGAACCAACTACCATGTCTGATTGCTTTTCAATGCATCAAATTCTTCTTGCATGACATTTAACCAATGAGGAAATTTTGAAGCGGATTTGAAACCTCGGGCTCAGAAGCTGCTGCAAGAGAGAAAAGTAAAGTAGTTGAAACAATATCAACCGGATACCTAGGTTTAAAAATGCCAGCCCGCGCCCGAGTAATCATCGGATGTGTAGGCAAGGGCAATGCTGGGGACGGATTAATCACGGGACTAGGTGGCCCTGGGGAAGGCGGCCCAATGGGTTTAGCAGCTGGCGTTGGTGCCATGGTGGCTGGAAGAAGTTCCGGAAGTGGGTCACAAGTCAACTCTATTTCTGTTTGTAGACGATATGGAGTAAAACCGGAGGGTTGACCAGACTCTGGTGTAAGGCAGGATGATTCTGTGCCAGGCATAATAAGATCCAGAAAGCTTGATATAGGTAAATCATGCAGTGAAGATAGGGCACCACCCGAAAAAGGAAACACATGTTCATCAAACTGAGCATGACGGGTAACATAGATGCGTATGGAAGAAGGATTGAAACATCGAAAACCCTTATGAATGCTGCTATAACCCAGAAAAATACAAGGTCGACTGCGAGGTGAGAGCTTATTTACTGCATAATCCCAAAGAAAAGGAAAAACCCGACAGCCAAAGGGTTGAAGACAGCATAATTTGGGACATAGTTAAATAATATCTCATGTGGAGATTTATTATCCAATATAGAAGATGGGAGCCGATTAATGACATAGACAGCAGTGGAGAAAGCTTCAAACCATAACGATGCAGGAGCCGAAGCATGAAATAACATGGAGAGTCCCGTTTCAGTGATATGTCTATGTTTTCATTCAGCTCTACCATTCTATTGCGGAGTATATGGACATGAAATGCGATGGAGAATTCCATGACGAACCATAAAACCATCAACATGCTTGTTTACAAATTCAGTTCCACCATCAGATTGGAAAACTTTCACATTTTGAGAGAATTGTGTGCAAACAGAAGTATGAAATCGCACTAATACCTCATAAAATTCAGATTTCGCATGCAATGGATAGAGCCACGAGAACCGAGAAAAATCATCCACAAAAATAGCATAATAACGAAAACCAGCAGCAGGAAAAACAGGAGCAGGACCCCACAAGTCACAATGAACCAAATCAAGCACAAAAGAAGCACATTTTTCATTCAATGAGAAAGGTAATTTTTTGCTCTTGGCTAATTGGCAAGGCGAGCAAATAGTAGGATTCGGTAATAAGGACGTAACAGATAAATGTCCTAATTTATTCAAAAAAGAAATAACACCAAAAGCAACATGTCCTAGGCGCAAGTGCCATAAATTAAAACTAGCTCGTAAGTCTGTAGAATATAAAGCAGCAACCAAAGCCGAGCTACCTTTCTTTAGAACATATAGTCCTTTCTCACACTTTTTCTGAGCCAGAATTGCCCTTGTCACCCGGTTCTAAATAGCAAAAGATTTGTTAGAAAACACAACGTCAACATTGGAATCAGATGTCAATTTCTAATAGATAGAAGGTTTTTAGTAATCTCCGGCACCACCAAAACATCCAATAAATTAACATTAGGTGAAAGCTGAGTCGAACCAATATGAGAAATCAAAAGGGAATTTCCATTACCAATAGTTACCGATCCATTGCCAGAATACGATTCAAAAGAATCCAAGTGGGTGTTGTGAGGAGTCATATGAGCCGATGGGCCAGAGTCAACATACTAATCCGACATCGAATTGGTTTCAGAAATGTTGCAAACAGCCCTAAATGCTTGAGCAAGGTTAACCGAAGAGGTAGACTGGTTTATGGTGGTGCTCACGCGATTTTGCAGCTCCAAGAAATGAGGGCATCTGTCCGTATAGTGCTCTCCTCGACAAAGCTGACACAGGAGAGTGAACAAACGACGTCCACCACGTCCACCATAAGGACGGCCACCATGCTGCTCAGTCGGAGGTCTGCTGCCGCCGCGAGATTGGTACTGGCCACCTGGACGTGATACAGCAGGAGTGGAGCCAGATGCCATTGACTTCATCATCAAATCGAACTGGACCGCCTGATGTAGCAGATCACGGAACGGCAGAAGAGGGGTCATAGCCATCCTAGTATCAGCAAAATTGGTAAAGGAGTGACCGAGCCCTCTAAGGAACCAGTGGCTTTTGTCACTCTCATCCATTGGTTTCTAGATTGCAGACAACTGATCACATAGCCTTTTAAATTGTCTGTCATACTCTTCAACAGGTTGATTGTCTCAGCACAAGGATAACAACTCCTCGCGAAGTTGATTTGCACGCGAGAAGGAGGCATGAGCGAAGGCAGATTCAAGAGCCAGCCATGCCGAGCGAGAGGATGTGCAATCAAGCACCTTGGCCATGGCTTCTGGTTCGAGGGTGGTGTAGAGAATGCCAAGTAATTTCTGATCCCTCAGATACCACGCACTGTACATCGGATTCGGAGATTCAACGCTGGTATCAGTCGTGAATGTTTTGGCAGGAGCAGTCGCCGAACCATCAATCATATCAGTGAGTTCAAAATTGGATGCCATGGACAGGAATTGATGTTTCCACATAAGATAAGTGGTACTCGACAGCTTGATCTGAACAAGATTGATCATGGCTGTCGTTTGAGAAGAGAGAGTGTTGACAACGGTGGCCATTGACCGAGAGATTAGGGAGAAAGATGAGGGAGAAAAAGATGGTGTAGTCGTGAGAGATTAAGGAGGAGAGGAAGCGAATTTCAGAGAGAATAGGGTTTAGGATGTATGACTGATACCATGAAAGAGTGAATATGCGATCATCACTAATTTGTGATGAGAGGAGATTGTCATTATATACAGATATTTACAATCATTTACAATCAATTAGGTCCGTAAAATATGAAAACCAAATCAAATCAAAGAATAATGTACATAAGTCAACTATTTCCCTTAATAAAAAGTACAAAAGATACTCCAATTTAGTGTCAATTTTATAGTAGCCACACACAGATCCACATTTATTTGTTTTTATTTTATCGATAAATGTTAGTATGTTAGTTGTTAGTTATTTCATCCAAATACTCCAAATCACCTTATAATTTCTTTAATTCGTTTTCAAACGAAATCAATCTGGGTTATTAAAGTAAGGAGCCTAGCTGTTGACTAGTAAGGCTGCAAACAAGTTCAGTAGAACCGAGCTTTACAAAGATTGAATCCCATTTGTTAAGCAGGAAACGAGCTCGAGCTTGAGTGATCAGTAGGGCTGTAAACGAGTCGAGTCGAGCTGAGCTTTATGAAGATTGAGTCCCATTATTAAGCAGGAAACGAGCTCGAGCTTGCTAGTAAAAGCTCGTTTTGTTTACGAATATGATCGTGAACATGTTTGTTAACGTGTTCGTGTGAAACTTTTATTCGTGAACATGTTTGATAATGTGTGTGAAACTTTTGTTCGTGAACATCTACATAATTTCGTTCGTGAACATGATAAACAAACACATCACAATCCTAAAATAACAAAATATTCATCAACTACTAATAAAAATATACTCCCTCCGCCCAGTTATAACCTTCACATTTATTGTTCCACGTTGTTTAGGAAAAGTTGCTTTTTTAACCAACTTTATTGATATTTAAGGGTATTTTAATATTTTTAAGTAATGAATAAACTATAAAATAATGTTATGAGTGTGAAAAATGAGTAGAAAATTTGAAATTAAAGTAACTTTTAAGGTTATTGGATAAAGTTTTGTTTCCTTTTTGGGGTGTGAAAATTATTGTGGGACAAACTAATTAGTAAAGTGTGAAAGCTGTTATAGGACGGAGAGAGTATATTTTTTTATTATTTCATAAAAACAAGAAAATTTAACATGTATAAATGCTTTCAATATTTTTAATATTATATTTATATTATAAAGAAGATTAAATTATATATATATATATATATATATATATATATATATATATATATATATATATTTTTTTTTTTTTTGTTCATGAACACGCTAAACAAACACTAAATGAGCCATGTAATGTTCAAACTCTGTTCGTTTACATGACGAGCTTAATCGAACGAACACAAACGAGCTCTTAACAAGTCGAGTCACAAACTGTTCGCCGCCCTAGTAAACAAGTGAGCTATATGTATTAATATAATACCCAACATATCTTCTTTATAATTGTTAAACAATCATAAAGTAAACATAAGTATTACTAGGGGCGGCCCTGGGGTGGTGCCGGAGATGCCGCCTCACAGGGCCCCACTCCGACGAGGGCCCCGAATTTATCTTTATTATTGTATATATCAGTAAATATATATTTTAAAGTTGCAAAATATGTAAGTATGCCCCTTGGCTTGGTTGACAGCACTTCTCGTTCTTCCTGCAAATAGTCGATGTTCAAGTCTTTGCTGTCTACTTGTCCCTTCACTTTTAATTAACTCTTTTTATATGTGCTATATATTTTTTTTTAATTATTTACTCCACTTCTTCGATTCTCATTTTGCATTTTAAAATATTCTCATCAAATTAAACTTGTAAGTTGTATATATATCCTTTCATTTATGTTAGTAATTCTTTTATTATTGGTTATTATTTTTTTCGTAATTCTATTTTAGTTTTCTTAGTTAATTATTTCCACCACTTCTTCGATTACTGTTTAAATTTTTTTTTATTGAACTTATTGAGAAAAACAACCAAAAGAATTAAAAAAAGTAAAAAATCAAATTCTCATAATTAAACATGTGAATATTACTAATATGACTAATTATACTGTGTACTCGGGTGCACCTTATCACTTTAAAAAGCGTATACAAATATAAACAAAAACATATACAATTATGAACAAAAATGTAACAATTTAATTGTTAATTTTTTTAATGAAAAATTGAATGTAAAAAAATATACAATTATTAAAAAATATGTATACACTATTGAATAAAAAGTTATACACATATGAATGCTAGTTTTTTTAATGAAAAACTTAGTGTGAAAAAGTATACAATTGTTAAGAAACACGTATACAAAATAGAATAACATGAATATAAAATAGAATAAAAAGTTATACAAATATGAGTGCACCTTTGTACCCGGATGCACCTAATATCAACTCTACTAATATAAACGAGTATATATATTTAATGAGCTAGACCGTCTTTTTATTTTTATATATTTTATTTTATGTATTTTACTACTAATATTTATATTTTATTTTTGTTTTACTTTATGTTATTTTATAAAAATAAAAGGCAATAAAAAAATTTGTACCAGGCCCCGTAAATCAAAGGACCAGCCCTCAGTATTACAAGATGTACACAAGATTAGCATGTGCTTCACACATAAATAGTAATTGTGTCCTATCATAACAAGGAAATTCTCATTTTGACAATTCCAATTAAGAGTTTCTTAAACATCATGTTGATAAACTTATTCTCTAAGAATCTACATATATGAATGTGTCTTTATATTAATATTGTTGGAATGTGATATTCTTGTACTACGATCATTCATCATATGCACGAGTCTATACTAAATCATCATTTAATGTCTCATCTTGAAAACTCGCGAATCGGAACAAATTTAAGACTAAATCTGTATGTATAATTTCCATAAGTGATATCCATGATCGACCATACATTTAAGTATTAAAAAAAAAAAAATTGGATGGGAAATCGTGGATCTCTCTTAAATGTGTATTAAGAGAAAAAAAATGTAGTGATGTTATCAAATAAACTTCACATAATTAATGAGATATTTAAAAAAAAAATTGTTGTAAGCATAAATAATACTCCCTCCTTTTCGGGCAAAGATTCTAACTTATTTTTTGCACGTGGATTAAGAAGTATTATAATATTTGTAGTGGTTAGTTATATTAGTAGTGAATGGTGGGCCATATATGGAGTCCTTTTACAAAAAGAGAAAATATGGACCTTTGAGTGGAATGTCCAATATAGTAAAATAAGAACCTTTGATGGAGGAGGAGTAGTAAGGAGAAAATGCCGAATTTATTAGGATGAATGCATTGAATTGATTGAAAGCATATAAAGGTAAAATTATGCTTTCTCTGTCCGTATTTATGATATTTCATTTTGTTATTGTGGGCGTTCAGTTCAAAGAATATCATTTTTCTTTTTTTGAAACGTGATACATACACACCACTAATACTTTTTTTTTTTTAAATGAATATTATTGCTATCGGGTATGAGATTTACCCAAAACAAACAAGTACAAGTTACAAAGATAGCACATTTATCCTAACATTACTACAGGGACAAAACATATCAACCATAGTTACCAATTTTTCAGTATACAATTCCCAGGGTCTTCACACAATCAACGTATCTGATATTCAATTTCACTCTTTTCTTTCTCCATGTCCAACAACTCCATATTTGGGATTTTATTTCATCCATATTCTTCATTAAATTCCTGCCTATATCTTTAAATATTATATTGTTTCTACTTTTCCAAATAACCCACACTGTGCTTAACCATACATCAATCACTAACCTATTCATCTCTTTTTCTTGAAATAAATTGCTAAATAATATTAAGTTCACCTAGACGTTGTTGTTCAATGGAGTCTGCACCTTCATCCACCTGAGAGTTTCTTCCCACAATTCTATAAAGTATTTGCACTCGTAGAACAAATGAGAGATTGACTCCTCGCTTCTCCTACACAACGGGCATTATGTGTCTCCATTTGATGGTAAACTCCTTTTCTGCAGCTCGACTATAGTCACCATCCTTCCTTTGATGAGCCTTCATGTCATAACTTTGATTTTGAGATACGCATTATTGTTCCAGATTATTTTGTATGCTTCCAAATTTGCATCTGCCTCTGTCTTCCTCCCCTCCAATAAATCACATGCTTCCTTTACTTTGTAGCCTTCTTTTGAGTTTGGCTCATACACTATTAGTATAACTATTCACTACACATTAAATAATAATAACGTAAAAAAATCAAACTATACCTTTAAGGGTGGACAAATAGGGAGTATTATATTATGAGTGAGTCTCTTGTGCGCTCGGACACACGGATTTAGATCCGTGCCCCTTTGCAATTTATGTGCCCCTTTACAATTTAAACTCTCTAGCGATACATAGGTTTAAATAGAATAGGGAGGGAAAGGGTTGTGTTCACATGGGAACACGGATCGTGTTCCCGGGAGCGCTGGAGTTTTTGTCTTATATTATAGTACTCCATGACTGAGTAATTAACATTTTTATTGTATCTAATGCTTATAAATTGAATTTAACATGAAGTGACCTTATACTATTTATATATAATTGAACAGTTTTGATTCATTTCCCAGGAATGTTTTTAGTTGGAAATATTTAACATGTGAGAAATAAGGAATTAAATCCAAGTTTGGAATAAAATGATGGCATTATCTGGAATGCAGAATTAGTAATGCAATATCGCCACATTCATTGAACTGAAATCCTTCTAGAAACTGGATTTACAAACTGACAACACATCATACTTAAATTAGAGTATACAATGTAATATTGCCCTAATTGGTTGGCATTTCATTTCAACTAATTTTGACATGAAAAACGTCTCTACAATCCAAAAATGAGTTCCTCACCCAAAGTAATTTGATGCACGGGTTGTTTAGATTAAGGGACTATAATGTTTATAAGAGTTTGTGATGTAAATTCAATTTATAAGAGTCTAAATCTAATACGTATATGCATACCTTTTCCATTACATAAATTTATTAAAAAAATAAATAAATATGGGTAAAAGGATAATTATGTCATTTAAATTAATGTGAAATTCTTCCCTTGAGATGTATTCATTTTAGTCCGTATTTATAAATATGTAATTCATACCTTGTTTTAATTGAGATTTAGTAAAAACAGATTACTTAAATCTCATTATCTCTTTTACACATATTAGATCCTACTCTTTTACATATATCACCCCCTCCTATTATACATTGATTTAACGTAAATATCCACTCTAATTAAATCTACAAAACAAACATAAATTAACAATATTTATTGGATTTACTAAATTTATACAATCCTAAATCTACTTTTCTTATTCCATTTAAACCCAAGACAAACATTACATTAGCTTTTACTTGTGAATTAAGAAATATATATGATATTCACTCCATCCTATTAAAGGGTCTTTTTTCCATTTTAAATGTCCGTCCTAAAGAGTTTTATTTTTTTTATACTTATAAGACCTATACACACCGATTAATATAATTAAAATTTGGGATTCATACACCCACTAATAAAACTACCTACTACATATTAAATAATAATATTTCTTAATCCACGTGTCAAAAGCAAATGTGACTCTTTAAAACAGATGGAGTGAGTATAATGGATTGAGAAATATAATATTTTAATATATAATATGTAGTTATATTAGTTTTGAACGTGGATCCATCTAAAAAAATTATAATGAGACGAATCAAAATAGAAAAATGAATAGAGATGTTGAGAGTATAAACTAAATTTAGAGTTTTAGTAAGAATCTCAACAAAATGAAGATAAAACATAATTATGCTTCTAAGAATTAACCTTTGGCCATAAAAGTAAATATCCTACTCTGTGTTAATTAAATAACAATAAATTACAATAAAGACGGGGCAATTATTTTTATTTAAATATTTTTAGCTTTGGTCATATATTAAACATATTCATTGTACACAGATTTAAAAACTTTATTTTGTGAAACAAATCCACAACATATTGTCATTATAATTATTTTTTGGATTTCAATTTAGTCCATAATTGATGATGAAGGTAATAATTTTATCTATAAACACTTTTTTTTTTAAATGAGGATAAACATGATGTCCACACTAATAGCTTGGGTAGGCCCAAATGGGTGCTGACTTTATGGTATGCCATCACTTTCAACTTTTAAGGAGAAAAAAAGAAGAGGATAATCTAATGCAAATTCAAGCAAACCCCACCTTCCATTGAATTCAATGTCAATTCCAAACCAAATAGTTAAATTGAGGGAAAATATGCTATTTTTATTAGAATACAAAAGTATTGAACGTAATCTTTTGTTTGATTAATGTTTCACCTAATACATATTGTGAGATTAATATATTTGTTTATACAGACAGTGTTAGATTTGGGAATTTTTATATGAATTAATTTTTCAAATATGTAAATGAAGATTGCATTATTTTCTTATTTAATCAATGAGTTATTATATTCCACATTCCTAAGTTTCACATTTCAGTATCTTGTACTTAATTTTAAATGATAAATAGATTTGGAAGATTAAAAATTCCACATAAACATCGTCAATGCAAAACATAACTTATTTAAAAAATAATAAGAAGAAGAAGAAGTGATACTTGATTCATACAAGTTGGCAAAAATCCAAGTGTATTTCATGAATTATTTTAGTATAAATAAAAAATTATAAAATTATTAATGAAAAATTATAACTAATATAAAAGAAATTAAATTAAATGGTTTCAATGTAAATGATATCGTGTGGGTGTTGCTCAATTACGTAATATTAAACCAATATTAATTAAATATTTCAAAATGTCATCCTAATACTCCCTCCATTCCATTCAATCTTTATATTTTTCTATTTTGGGTGTTTCATCTCAATCTTTACGTTTCTTTTTTTGGTACTTAGGACTCACCTAAAACAATTAACATATTGCCATGAGACCCACATCCAATATTAATACACATATCCACTTTATATTAAATATTATATATCTCTATCCACTTCCCATTAAAATATTATATTTCTTAATCAATGTGCAAAAAACAAACGTAAACATTAAAACGATACAGAGGAAATATATAAAAACAATTATTCTTATACATGATAAATTATTACTTTTATATGTATGTTATAATGTGAAACTTCCTTTTATGCCTAGACTAGATAATAGTGTTTAAAAAAAAAGAAATTCATGAATCAATTCCAACAAATAATTTATGTTTTTCTTGTAAGTACTCCCTCATTGCTAAAAAATTGTTTCATGTTTCACGTTATTAAATAAAAGTTAGTATTATTTTTATTAGTTTTATTAATTTTAGAGAGTATTGAAATATTTTTAGATAATAAAAAATTATAAAGTAATGGTTTGTGTGTTAGGTGAGAATAATAAATTTGAAATTTAAGTACGAATAAAGTAGTTATTTTCTTTTTTTGAGGTGTGAAGAATGTTATGAGACGAACAAATGTAAGAAATGTGAAAGGTTTTTGAAGATTGTTAAAATATATCACTATATAAAATAATAATAATAATAATAATAATAATAATAATAATAATAATAAATAAGTCTACCAATGAAATAATTTGTTGGTAAAAACCTTAATTTCTTTGCTAAAGTGATTTAACAACGGATTAATAACAAAATCTATTTATAAATTTATGTCGATAAAATGATTATTGATAAATTATTACCAAGAAAATTTTAAACCCGTTGGTAATCAGCTACTAATAATTTGGTAGGTAATTTATATAATGATTTCATTAGTAAATTGTTGGTAACTAACAACGAAAATTATTTTAATGGTAAAAACACTATAAATCTATTAATATTTTGTTTTTAAAAAACAAATGTAATTTTTGTTGGTATGTGTTATTATTTACCGAATCAAATCAATCAATAGGTAAAATTCTTGTTAAAAAAAATCTTTATTATTATTATTTTTTTAATGAGATTGCTAACTATGGATCCGCTATTGAAATATAAGAAATTTTTTTAATTTGATAATGTAGAAAATGAGACTATATAAAAAGATACACTTTTTTGTAAGACGGGTTTTTATAAGACAGTTGTAAGACGTGTCAACTCATTATTAAAGTATACTTATTATATAGGTATAGTATGCTTATTTGTAATTAAAGTATGTCATATTTTAATTCATCATTTAACATACTTTATAAAACATACTTTAACAATCATTAAGCATATTTTATCTATATAATAAGCATATTTTAACAAGTCTTACAAACGGTCTCACATATTAATGTTTCACGAGAGGGTTTGTCTCAGAATATACAAAATAGAAGAGTTAACTATTGTTGCATATAATTCTAGAATTTGTAATTTTTATTTTTATTAATTTTATCCAGTAAATGGTCATGTAGTTTTCGTTATTTTATGTAAATTTAGTTTTTTAATTTCTTATTGTAGATTAAAAATTAATGGCAAAGACTTGTGTGAGACCGTCTACGTAAAGACTTATGAGAAACGGTCAGAAAGTGTTAACTTTTATACTGAAAAGAAGTACTAAATTAATAAAAAGTGATAATATTATTTCATGAATAATTTATAATATAAATGAAAAATGATAACATTTTATAGTGAAAGTGACAACGTTTTATGGTGAAAGTGATAACTATTTTAAAAAGTGTAAAATGATCTCACGTGAGATAATCTCACGCAAGACCTACTCAAAAATTAATTGGACAAAATGTTCCAAGATTGAAAAAATATGTAGAAAGTTGAGATTTTTTTATTCCACTAAAAAGAGTTGAAATTGACCTTGGTAGCACGCTGCGAAAAAATATCGATTAGTAATTATCTTATCGTATTCGTGTTATTATGATATCGTAACGATAAATATAATCTTGTCTCATTAGAACTTTTAGAGTTGGATGTTTGATTTATCTTTTTTTGTGTAATTTGTAATTGGATTGTCAAGTATGATTTGAAGGAGTAATTTTCTAGTACCTTTATGGGAAACTCATGTTAGAATACAATGACCTTTGAAGGAAAAATATCTTCAGACAAAGGACAGTCCAAGAACTCCGCCAGGCGTGGCAGCAGGCTGCTCTTTCATATCCTCATACTTTATGAACAGAACTCTACCCGGATCCTCCTTCCCCAGGGTGGTCCAGTACCCGAGCACATGGTCCCAATACGGGCCGTAAGGGTGAACCCGTCGCAGAACAGCCTCTTGAAATGAAAATTATTCTACTAAGTGACGGACGCAGGATTTGTGTGAGGGGGCCCAAAAAATAATACGAAGTATAATATATAAATTGATATTCTATGTACTCGGATTAATGTTTGTACACTCAATCTATATTATTGATACATGTTTTAAAATCAAAAATATTTTAGTAATATAGCGTTTAATACGTCCAGAAGTAAGTGAAAAGAGTAAAAGAATGGGAATAAGTAAAAATAATAAAAAGAAGAGTATAAATGAATGGGAAAAAGTAAAAATAGTAAAATAATATTGAAAAGATTGGGCAGAAGTAAATAGTAAAAGTGTAAAAGAATAAAAAGAAGGAGAAATAGTGAAATAATATTAGAAAGAATGGGCAAAAGTAAAAAATAGTAAAAAGGATAATAAAAAACTACACGGTGTGATGAGATGAATTCGAACTTGAACCTCTCAACCTCAATTAAAAAAAATTACACTGAAATTCAACAGACCCCCGCTTTCTTTGTTTTCTTTTTGAGAAATAACTGAAACGAATGAATTTTTTACGAGTGGTTCTTCTGGGAAGCGAAAGGTAGTCCCGAGTCCTGACCCTGACGGCCGGTAATCTGTTCATCAATGTCAGCCTGAAACCGTTACTCTAAGTACGTACGATAGTGAATCCATTCCTCTGTTGGTGCGAGAAAAGATGGACTGTATTTGATTGTTTGCATGGCTCCTTGTCTTTATCCGAAATCCCTGTGAACAACTATCATCGTAAGAAAAGAAAGCAAAATCCATACTAATTCCCTTCATAAGGACTGAACTACTGTATATTATTAAAAAATTTATTACATATCTAGTAAAAAAATTCAAAATTTCGGGCGGCCCAGTGCCCCCTAAGGCCTTCATACGTGTCCATTTTGGAATCCTCTAATCCAGGCATTCATCACCCTCACCATCAGCGAGCCTTATCAGACTCCCAATCAACAAACGTTATCAGACTCCAGCCACGGAGGCTGTGGGGAGAGAGAGCTATGCATATAAAATATTTAATAATTTAGTATATATGTACCACATTACCATCTAAAATGATTTTTATTATTTTTTATATCTACAAAATATAAGAGGATGAATGGAAGGGAGGGAGCACACAACTCCATTTGTTTGAGGCAAGTTCAGATTAAATCAAAGAGAAAGAGAAGAAAACAGAGTGGGAACAAACAAATAGAAGTTATGAAGAAACAGAGTATGAAAAATTAAAAAAAAAAAAAAAAAAAAAGAACAGAGAATCACCAAGATTGTGAGGACGAGGGTGATGATGATGAAGAAGAAGAAAAACTGAGAAGGGCTTCTAAATATTCAACCCCCAAATCCTGCAAAACCACCACATTCTCCACTTTACTACAACTTTTCCTATTCACTGATTTCTTCCTCCTCATGGAATGCCTTCTCTTCAGAGCAATCACCGGCGAACACCCCTCCTCCACCCCACACTTCAATTCCAGCAGCGATTCCTTCACTTTCTCCACCGGAAAATTCAGCACCGCCGCGCACCCTCTCATGGCGAATGCCGCCTGGTCGTACGCCATGGCCGCCGCCTCCGCGCTGTCGAAGGTTCCCAACCAAACTCTTACACCGTTCCTTGTAGAGTCCCTTATCTCCGCTGCGAACTTCCCCCACGGCCGCCGCCTCACGCCTCGATAGGCTTTCTCTCTCTTGGCTCCTCCCCTCTTCTCGCCGGAATCCACCTCCTCCTCCTTGCACACCACCGTACTGGAGCTGGGGTACGAGGTTTCCGATGATTCTTTGGCGGCGCCTTGGGCTAAAACTCCGTACAGAAGCATTTCTTCGGAGTCGTGTAGGTCGAAAGGGAGGGAAACGATGGTCGTATTCCCAAGAGAGTGACTGGCCGGAGTGTGATTCCGGAGTCGGCGAGTAGTCGGAGATGGAGTTTTGGTCATGGAATTGAGATTGGAAGAAGGAAGAGTCCATTGGAAGAGTTTGATTTTGAGTTTGCATTTTGTTGCAAGATTGTTTGATTGAATTTTGGACTCGAGAGGCTATATATAACCGGAGAAATTGGGGAATTATTTTTTTTGGAATATAAAAATAGTAGTATTATTATGCCCAATTATTATACTCACTACTATCTCCGTTTTATTAGTCTTTAACACTTCCCTTCCACAAAAAATTACTCCAAAAGTTAAAATAAATAATCCCTCCATTTTATTATATTGGACATACTATTCAAATATCTTTATTTTTCATTTTTATTAAAAAAGTTCCATATGTGGCTCACCACTCACTACTAATACAATTACCCACTACACATAAAATAATAATACTTCTTAATCTACGTACAAAAGACAAATGACCACCTTTGGACGGGACGGAAGGAGTATTTTTTAATATATTACTTCCTCCATCTTCGAACAATGTTGACCTTTACTGTATTACGATTATTAAGAAAAAATTACCTTTTAATTAATTTTATTATTTTTTTAGAGTAATTTGATATTTTAATAAATAAAGTATAAAATATGTTATGTATGGTAAAAAGAAATGACATATTTAAAATTAATGTATAATTATTGAAATTTTAGATTAAAATGATATTTCATATTGAGATTTTAGATTAAAATGGGAGTATTTCATTTTTTAGGAATGAACCATGAAAAGAAAGAATGAATAGTCTCCAAGTATGGAGGGTGTATCTTTTTAAAATATCACGTTCACCTGGCATGTATGACTTCTTTTATCATCTATTTATTATTATTAAAACGCCAAATTACTCTAACAAAAGAAAGTCTCCCTACCGAGCTTACAGACGTAATAGTAGAAGTTGTCGCAAATTAGTGTTAATTAATTATATTCAAAATTTTTAAAAATACTCCTGCTATTCCAAATTAATTTTCATGTTTATTATAGATATAGAGTTTAAGAAAAATTACTTTTTGACTTATTTTTAGGAATAACATGATATTTTTTAGTAATAAATAAATGATCAAATTAATTTTTATGTTTATTGTAGATACTGAATTTAAGAAAAATAATTTCTTGACTTATTTTTAGGAATAATATGAAATTTTTTAAATATAAATAAATGATAAAGTATATTATGTGCGTTAAAAAGATAATGAAAAATTTGAAATTAAAATATGTTAAAAGAATATTAGTTAATTACTTTTTACTTTTATGAAAGTGTGACTTAAGTTTGGGACGAATTAAAACAAAGAGTGTAAAATTGAAATTGAAATGAAAGGTGTATATATTTTGGTTGTGACATCAAGCATATTAACACTTTCAAACTTATATATTTTGGTTGTGACATCAAACATATTAACACTTTCAAACTTAGGAGTAATTAACATGCACTAATTATATAATACTAAACATAGTAACACTTTCAAACTTAGGAGTAGTTTGCGTGTGACATCATTCCGAATCTGCTTGGATTTGGTGTCTAATTTCGATGCATCATATAGGACATCACAAAAACCCACCTATAATATTGTGATGTTAAAACAATTTAAAATAAATATATATATATATATATATATATATATATATATATATATATATATATATATATATATATATATATAAAGTGATCCGAAGAGATGCTCTAGAGTTGATATTGTTATTTAATTGAGGATTTTCTCTTAGGTCTTCCCCAATGAAAAAATCAAAAAGTAAATTTTTTGGGCGCCACGTCAGCGTCATCTCAAAAGTAAAAAACTCTACCTCCAAAACAAAACTCTTTTTCAACAATAAAACCAAAAAATAGATTTTTTCATAGGACCCACGTCAATTTCATTTTATTCTCATTTAATTTATCAACTATATATATCTAATTTACAAATAAATTATAAATAATTATGTATTCCAATTATTTAAATTTTATAAAATTAAAAAACAGAAAAAAATATTATTTATTTTTTTGAATTACATAAAACATAAAAACACAAATAAAAAAGACACATTAAAATATAAAAGTAAAACTTCCAAAAGCAACAAAGTAAAATTCACTCCGACCAATTTAATGTGTAGATAATTATTCCCCGGATTGGTTCCAAACATGCTCAATTAAATCTTGTCGAAGCTGGAGATGTTTTTGCTTATCTCGTAGTTGAACACCTTTCCTGACGTAGTCATTGAATGATCCAGTTGATCATTGACTTACTTGTGGAGGCGGAATAGCCACATTTGGATCGTCGAACCAATCTATCGCTGCATTTCCTTCATTTTCGATTATCATGTTGTGCAATATAATGCAAGTTAATATTATATCCTTCAAGTTATTCTTGTACCAGAAATGAGTTGGACTGCTAACCATTGCCCAACGAGCTTGAAGCACTCCAAAGGCTCGTTCGACATCCTTCCTAGCAGCCTCTTGCAGTCATTTGAAATGCCACCTCTTTGGATCTTGAGGACATGGAAAGCTTTTCACAAAAGTAGCCCATTTTGGATAAATTCCATCAGTAAGATAATATCGCTTACCATTGATTGTGAAATTAACAGATGGAGCGCGTTCTTGCAGAGTATCCGTAAATAAAGGAGATTGGTTGAGCACATTTATGTCGTTGTTGGATCCTGCTACTCCAAAGTAGGCATGCCATATCCATAAATCTGCAAAGGCAACCGCTTCGAGCATGATTGTTGGAACGCCATGGTCACTGCGGGTGAATTGGCCTTTACAAGCTGTTGGACAGTTCCTCCATTCCCAATGCATGCAATCAAGGCTCCCCAGTATTCCAGGAAATCCATGTCTTTCTTCGTGCATTTGTAACAACTTTTGACAATCAAGGGCATTAGGCTTTCTCAAGTAGTATTTGCCAAAGAGTTTGATCACACACCGACAAAAATTAAAGAGACATTCTAAATCGGTTATTTTGGCAACACGTAGATACTCATCCCAATGGTCTGTAGGTCCACCATATGCCAATTGACGAATGGCTATCGTGCACTTTTGTAGTGGAGAGAACCTTTTTTTTCCCAGGTGCACCTACCCTCCATCGAAAATACCCATCGTGGGACTCTATTGCATCAACTATGCGCAAGAAAAACTCGCTTGACATACGAAAGCGACGACGAAATATCTCGCTTCCGTATATCGGATCTTCAGAGAAGTAGTCGCAATAGAGTCTTGCGTGACCCGCTTCACGATTTCGATCCACGTACATTCTTCGCTTTCTGGCACCACCAGCAGAAGACCCAGCACCGCCGCGTAACTCATGTTTTTTTAAGAACCGACATTATTTCTTCCTCTATCGTGTTATCAAACATGCACTCAAGACAACTATCATTTTCAGAAGAAGAAGAAGAAGCAGACATGTTTGAGAGAATGAAAGAAATGGAAGGATAAAGAGTTTCTATGAATGTATTGGTCTCTGGTAGGAGTTCCAAAAATCCAATTACATCCTTTAAATAGAGTAGATTTTTTTAACGGCTAGTTTATAACGGCTATTTTATAACGGCTAGTTTCACAATGGATAATTTCACAACGGCTAGTTTTCAAAACAAAAAGAAATACAGGACTGAAAGTAGATGTCATGCGACACCATTAAATTTTCATTAAAACACACCGCTGTGTTTTAGTGTTTTAATGTCATGTTTTAAAAAGAGGAGATGGGCGAAAAGTAGATGAGATGGACACCATTATATTTCCACTAAAACACATCTGTGGGTTTTCAAAGCCTGGCAATAATACCATTTTTCCATTTTATTTTTTAGTTGAAGTGGAACTTAAGCTAGATAGTTTTCACTAAAACACACCGGTGTGTTTTCATTAAATAAATCTGTGGATTCACAACGGATAATTTCACCACGGCTAGTTTTCAAAACGAAAAGAAATACATTGATGAGTTTTCATACGAAACGAAATACATTAACTAACATTACAATGCTGAAAAATGCAACGACTGATTCTTCAAATTTACAACCCCCGTTCTTTCTTGATTAGATCCACAGCATGGAGATGGATACGTAGTTGATCCTCTGTCATGTTCGAGGTATCTCTCATGAGTACTTTATAATCTTTATGTTTGACAATCTTAGTAATTCCTTCGTTCTTTGTCCTGAGCTGCTCTTCCAAGTTCTTGAGCCTTTTCTCAAGAGCTCTGTCGCTTTCTCCTGCTGACGCAGTTGCTTTTCCTTTACCCTTCCCGGCTCACCTTGCTGCATTCCTCCCCATTGGACGAGGGGACTCATCACTGTCTTCATTTGCATCCTCCAATTCAGTGTTTGAAGATACCATATACTCTCTTATCGACGAGACTTTAGTCTTCTTTGAACCACGACCAGCACAATCTGGAACGGTAAACTTCGGGCTATTTTTCAATACTTTTCATGCTTTGATTTGTACATAATTAACCCTATATTTCTCTTTAAATTGAACCTTAGCCTTGTCTTCAATATCAATATCACTGCACCCACCCACTCCCCCATGTCTTTTTCTCCTGATTGTAGCAAGAGTTGAAACACTTCACTTGTTTCTGTAGTGCGTAATAATGTGACTTCAATTTATCAGGAGACCTACTTATTATATCTCCTGAACGGTTAGCGTTGTATGCCTCGGCGATTCGAATCCACATTTGCTCCGACTTCTGATCATTTCCGATAATAGGGTCCGTGCTGATATCAAGTCAACATCTCGCGAGAAGAGCATTTTCATCAAAAGAATAAAGATTCCTTTTAGTAGCTGGAGCGTTTGGTGGATCTTCGGCTTCCTCAAAGTCTGCAGCGAGATTTACCCGCTCCACTCCTGTTGGAGAGAATTGAGACGAGAAAGACGAACGCTGAGAGTTCGGAGATGCAGAGTCTATGTCTCTGTCTGTATCCGATATATTTGTGCCAATTGGCGGACGAAATCCGTATTGAGGATGAGGAGACATATAAGGATTTGGATACATGTAAAATGGTGCTCCATAGGAATTAAAAGAATTGTGTTGAGGGAGACTACCTTCTGGAAAATTTGAAAAATTAGCTGGAACATTTTGGGGTGGATGATTATTCGGGAAATTTGTCGGAAGATTAGTTTAAAAATTTAAATTTTGGGGATAGAAGTTGGCACGTGGGCGAAAATTCACATTTGGAGGCATTGAATTTTCTCCGAAATTTGAAGAGTTGAACCCGAAAGGCATCCACGGATCTCTATTCATTTTTTTTTTTGTGTGAATAAGAAGATATATGCATATAAGATTGGTATTGAGAATAGAAGATAAGGTATGAAAAAATGGAGTGGAAGATATATTTATAGTGGGAATTTAATATAAAAAAAGTAAATAACAGTTAGGATATAACGGATATATAATAACATTAATATACTGTGATTGATCAATTGTCAGATTGAATTTTTTGTCTTTAAATTGTAAAAAAATAATAATAATAAAGAAGGAAGTTGAGTTTAAAACAGGCGTGCCAAACTCTCCAAAATTTTCTTTTATTACGTGATTTTAAAAAAAAAATTGAAACGGTTGGGAACAGGCACTGCACAGCGGGCCCCCATCCTTTAGTGCTCTCACGCGCGTGTGTTATACACGCGCCATAATGTTGGGCTGTGGTAATCACTCTCTTCTTCCCCACTCTCCTTCATTTTCTTAAAGCTCAGATAGTGAACTCACTACCTCTATAAAAACCTCCTGCTTCTTTCATAAATAAAAACCTTCCCCAAGATTTTTTAAATCTGCCACGTCAATAAAAACTTTCCCATTTTGGGGGAGGCCTTAGTAAAAACTCAATTGGGTCACGTGAGTCAACAACACCATGACGCATGGCGGCGGGGTCCCACTCAATAATTCCATTTTTCTTATTTCTTTCCTTGATTATTTATCAGTCTTGTAATTCAGTCACAGTGATTGAGTTTAACAGAAGTTATTAAAATAATTTTATGAATGGTTTGGTATTTTAGACCATAAATAAATTTATTTGAGAAAAAAAGTGACGATTTTAAAATTAGAGTATATTTTAAAACTATTAAATTATGCGTGATTTTTTTATTTAAGGTGTGAACATATTTTTAAAAAAAATTAAAAAATAGTAAATGTGAATTTTTTATAGGACAAAAGGAGTATTTTTTAGAATATATTCTCTCTTTCATTTTGCTAATACTTCCTTTCATTTACCTTTTGAGGGAGGTTCATTTCTTTTATGTAATTTTCTTTTTTAATTTATAATTTATTGTTTTACAAGAAGATGGACATACCAAGTAAAGGATGAGCTTAATAAATGAAAAAAAAAATTGGTGAAATATAATCCTAATTATTATCTCTCTACCCCTCCCTTTCCATTTTCTATGTTTTTTGTGGTAGGGTGATTCTGGCTCGGCCAATTGGAGGTCCAAAAGAGAAGTAGCCCAATAAGCCCAGTGTCCCCCGGCCCAATTTAGGCCTAAAGCCTTTTGGAGGGCCCCACTTGGAAATACCGTGCATGGTAAAAGAGCAAAATAGGGGAGCGGTAAGAGCATCCCATGGCCACAAGCCACGCGTGTGCAGTACGCATCAATGGACGGCCGCCGATAACCCGACAGTCAATTAATGCTCGGGACCCACCGCATTAATCGTCCTACTCTCCTCTCCCTATAAATAAGGTAAAGTAACAGGGGAGAAGAGTAGGACGATAAATACTACTAATCTAGTAAAGGTCATCAAGTCAATGTGATCATAGAGCTTATAAAGGAAATATAAACATATCAAATTTATAATAGTCACTATTCACTAAATACAATTTTAAATAGTCACATCTTTTATATATAATTTTTACTAATCACTATTTGGTGGACTCCCCAAATTATCCTCATAACTATCAGATAAAAGTAGACAATAATAAGGACATGATTATGTCAGTGTTGATTGCATTAGATAGGATGAGTGGGACCACATTTAAAATTATAGGAAATATTTTTTTTCCAAAAAAAATTTAAAAAAATATTGAAAAAATATTTCTTCTATTCGGCCAACACTAATTGTTTTACTCGGCCAACACTTTTTTTTCCAGAAAAATTAAAAAAAAATATTTCTTCTATTCGGCCTATTCGGCCAATAATTTTGTTCTATTCGGCCAACACTATTTGTTCTATTCAGCCAATACTTTTTTTTCAAAAAAAATTAAAAAAAATTGAAAAAATATTTCTTCTATTCGGCATATTCGGCCAACAATTTTGTTCTATTTGGCCAACACTATTTATTCTATTCGGCCAACATTTTTTTCTCAAAAAATTAAAAAAAAAAACAAAAAAAATTATTTCTTCTATTCGGCCTATTCGGCCAACAATTTTGTTCTATTCGGCCAACAATATTTGTTCTATTCGGCCAACACTTTTTTTCAGAAAAAATTAAAAAATATTTCTTCTATTCGGCCTATTCGGCCAACAATTTTGTTCTATTCGGCCAACACTTTTTGTTCTATTCGGCCAACACTTTTTTTTTTCAGAAAAAATTAAAAAAAAATTCATACGAATAAAATTAATGCATCTTTTTGTATTTTAATAAAAAAATATATTCATGAGGCATATAAAAATAACAAATTAATGCATTCAATAGATTGTAAAACAAATTATTGTACTTTTGTACTTTTTGGTAAAAAGAGATCTCAAACATGTGATCAGTGGGTCCCTTTTAAGGGCATTTTGGTCTGTTCCATTAAAAGTGGCTAGAATAAATTGTTTTCAAGACTTGTGGCTACTAAAAATTACTCCCTCCGTCTTAACTTCAACTTCACACTTTCCGTTTTGGTCCGTCCCAAATTCAACTTCACACTTCCATAAAAGGAAAAAGCAACAAACTAATATCCCTCTAACATACTTTAATTTCAAATTTGTCATCACCTTTTTAACACACATAACATACTTTATCATTTATTTATTACCCAAAAATACCATACTACCCTCAAAAGTAAGTCAAAAAATGACTTTTCTTAAACTCTGTATCTACAGTAAATGTGAACTTGAATTTGGGACGGAGGAAGTACTTTTAACCAAGAGTGGCTACTTTTTACCATTATCACAAATATAAATGTAAGTAACTAGAAAGAGAATTGAGAACATTTGAGTTGATCTTAAGGCGGGACGAAGGGATTATTTCACATTATTTATTGAAAAAAATTACTACCTCCGTTCCACTGAAATGTCCTAATTTTATTATATTGGGTGTTTCATTCAAAGGTCCTCATTTTTTCTTTTTAGTAAAAAGGGTTCACCACTACCCACCACATCCCTCTAATACAATTACTCAATACATAGTATAAAATAATAATACTTTTTAATTCACTTGAAAAAGCAAACGACCACCTTTCCCCGGGACGGAGGAAGTACTTTTTAACTAATTTTATTGAATTTTAAGGATAATTTGATATTTTTAGGTAATTAATAAAATTTATTTCTCTCTCAAACTCAACTTCAATCTTTCAATTTCATTCGTTACCAGCCATCTTCACACCACATAAAAGAAAACAATAACAAACCTAATAATAATCTTATAATACAATTTAATTTCAACTTTTCCATAAACACTTTACTTGAACAACATATTTTATAATTTATTTATTATCAAAAAGTACCAAAAAATTCTAAAAGTAAGTAAAAAAAATTTCTTAATATCTGTGAAAGTTAAAGCGTGAAGATGAGCTGGGAATAAAAAAAATATAAAATATGTATGCATGTAAAAATTGGATGATACATATTTTTTTTAATTAAGTAAACTTTTGAAGTTTAAATTTAAGATGATATATATATATATATATATTTTTTTTATGTATCATTTTATTGTACAAACAAATGAGAATATGATGAATATTGATTAGGAAGTGGAGGAGTATAATTTTTTTTTCTCAATTTACATTTAATTTAGCTAAGAATTACAAAATAAAAGGACTAGTCCATGAAAATTGGTTTGACTTATCAAGATTCATCTCCTCATAAATGAAATATCAATCAAATAATGGAGCTAGTAATTGTTTAATTAACTGAAGCAAGTAGTAGAAGACAATATAATTTTCAGAATTGCCAACAAATATGTAAATGCCATATGGGGGCGGGAAAATCAACGTCAGCATGTCGCAGCCACTACACGACAAAACTTAGCTTAATTAATTTTTCCAACGACTAACCTTGGGACCTCTCCTTTTCTTGGCATCGCATATACAGATGTGGATCCTCCCGGAGTTAATTTGTTGCACACTATAGTGAAATTATTGTAGCATGCTACAATAAGAACAAGTGCACTCAATTTATGGGAGATGATCCTCTCTCTCACATATACTCCATCTATGTATGTGTATTAATAATACCATGCTACGCCTAGCCACTTCCAGATTAATATTATATCTAGTCTTATTTAATACTACCTTCGTCTCGTTTCAATATTTACGTTTCTATTTTGCGCGTTTTATTTCAATGTTTAATTTTCTCCTTTTTGAAATATGTGACATACCTAAAACAATTAATATATCAACTAAAACTAATATACCTACCCACTTTACATTAAATATTATATTTTTCCATTCACTATCTATTAAAATATTATACTTCTTAATCAACGTGTAAAAAGCAAACGTAAACATTAAAACGGGACGAATGGAGTATACTTTATTAGTTCTATGTTAACATTGGCGTTGCTTTTTGCATGTCATATATGAAATAAATAATTGTTTTGTGTATGACTTATATGATAAAAAAGAAAATTTACACTTTAACTTGGAACAAATCAAAATGAAAAACGTAAACTTTGACGTGGAACGGAAGAAGTACTTCCCCTATCCCAACTTCAATTTCACGCTTTCTGTTTTAGTTTATTTTAACTTGAACTTCACATTTTCATAAAAAAAAATTAATTAATTAATATCCCTTCAACTTCAACTTCAGGATTACATTCAATTAATATAGAGCTCATTTGTTGGTGGGTATGAGATATAAAGGGATTGTGTATAATGAGATTTGTTTGACTTGTGATTAATTGTATTATTATTTGACATTATAAAAAAATGAGATTGTTGATAACTAGATCAAATGGGATAATAAGTAAAATGACATATTTATCCCTCCTTCTCCTTATTGTTATTATTATTATTATTATTATTACTATTAATTATTATTATTATTATTATTATTGAATAAGTGTATAATGTTAAAATTATATATAATATTTAAATATTAAATGTTGGTATTGTGTATCCCACCTCTTGAGGTGATACACAATACCATAGAAAAAGTATTGTTAGTATTAGGTCGAAATAATACTGCGTCATAGGTATTATGAATACATCGAGACAATCGTGCTATTACTAGGGATACTACATCAATTACCCCCCTAATCATGCCTAACAAACGAGCCCATGGAGTGTTATAGAATATTCAAATATACTATACTATCCCAGTACAATCATAAACTTCAAATTTTTCGTTTTCGTTCATCCTACAATAATTTCATTATCTAAAAGAAAATTACTTTAATCACATAATTTCAGAAGTTCACTTAATTTTTAAAATATCATTCCCACTTAATATATATATATATATATATATATATATATATATATATATATATATATATATAAAAGATATACTATAAGTTATTTATTATTTGAAAAGACTATTTTACCTTTCAAAAAAATCAAAAAATAATTTTTCTTAAACTTTATATACGTAAGTGCTCCCTCAGTCCACTGTCAATCTATTCATTTGATCATTTTGGGTCATCCATCCTTAATATATCTATTTCCCTTTTTGGACTATGAGACTCACACCCTCTATTAATACAAATACCTACTACACATAAAAATAATAATACTCCTTAATTCACGTGCAAAAAGCAAATGGATACATTGAGGATGAATGGAGGGAATATATTTAACTTGGGTTTCCTAATAAAGAATTTTTGCTCTATTACTGATTGATTGCCTTATCACTGTTATTCTTAAATTAGAGAAAAACTTAAGTGAGATTTCCACTATGGTTTACTTGGTCAAGTGTGTTAAGGGATAGTTGTTTTCCCTATCTCATAAATAAAGTTTACATTTACTTTAAATACAAAGTTTGTGAAGGTTTTTTTTTTACACATTTTGATTTTGATTTCTGTTCCAAAAAAAATAAATATTTTAATTTTGTCTCATAATTCTTGAATTAGTTCAATTTTAGACATTTTTTTTTCGAAAATTCCCGAATTAAAGCCTCACGTGCGGCGCACGTTGGGCTTTCCGGCGAAATTAGCGTTTTAACGAAAATTAATCAAAATTTGAACAAATCTTTGAGTTATGGGACAAAATTGAACCGTTTATCTATTATGGGACAGAAATTAAATTTTTTCTTAATGATAGGGCAAAAAGTGAATACTCTATTTTAATGTGCAGTGGGTAGTTGTATTAGTGTGAGTTTGGGTCTCATGTGTAATAAGTTGAGTATAATAATATTATTTTGTGGGTCGATATGTAGTTGTATTAGTGTGAGTTTGAGTCCCCTGTGTAGTGAGTTGAGTATAATAATACTCCCCCGTCCCGGGCAAAGGTGGCCGATTTAATATTATAATTTTATGTGTATTGAGTAGTTGTATTAGAGGGATGTGATGGGTAGTGGTAGGCCCTTTTTACTAAAAAGGAAAAATAAGAACCTTTGAATGTGACACCCAATATAGTAAAATGGGAACCTTTCAGCAGGATTGAGAAAGTATTATTTTGTGGGTCACTAATGAGCGTTTTCTTTGCACGAAAAATTAATCCCCAAGTATTAAGGATATCAATTGCAGCTTAAGCAAGCGACCAAGTTAAATATCGAACCCAAAGGACGGTGTATTATCAATTTAATTATTTACTAAATTAATTAAGACGAAGGCAATAAGAGTTCGAAGTTTATAGTCTAATTAATTAAAATACTAAAAATTAAATAACAATTAAAATAAATAAACACTAGAAGTATACGAAAGTGACTCAAGAATGGAGAATATGTAACTTTAGGGCAATCCAATTTCACTCATTAATTTGTCTTTCGTGTATCAATGTCAGACTCTACCTTGTGAAATATGGACGCATCACTAAGCCATGCAAATCAACGCAATAAGCACAAGTAAATATGCCTGTAACACGTGTGAATAACCTTGGAGCAAGATATATAATTTCACCCCTTCTATGTACTACTATCAGTGTCAATTATTTTTCTGGCTAATTGGTACTCTGACCCGAAATGCTCTCCCTTTATAGGTACTATAAAATTAACCTCTTTAACCTACTTATCAACTCAAACTCAATTAATAAGCATTCATATATGACAGTTCTAATGAAGCTTTGGAGTCCCCTCACTTAGAATCATAACATTGAATCCTGTTCAGCAGTGAACGCGCTCAATCAATAACTAAGATATATATTCAGACTCTATATAACAGCTAATGATGTACAAAATGACTCTGAATATGGATTAAAAACGTATAGTCATATATAAAATAAATCCACAAGTAGTGTTGTACGGAGTATACACACGAAAGTTCAATTAATTCATAAAAACCTTCAAAACCCTAAATCTACCAAAAAGGCTCTAGCCCATGATGTTACGAAGAACAATCATGGGGGTTGGATAGATCTTACCCATATATCTGGAAAATACAAGATAAATTAGGAAACGAATACACCCTGGATGTGGGCGTCGTCGCGTCCTTCTCTATCTTGAATCCTCCTCTTGGTTCTCCTCTTGATTCCACAGATGAATCTTCAAAGTGATGGGTGGATGGAGGAAAGGATGTGGATGATGGTTGGGGGTGATCCCCCTTGTGGGGTGTAGGATGATTGTGTTGCGGTCATATATGAATAATGATGTAAAATATATATAGGTGTGAGAAGGGAATTAAATAAGGAAATAAAATATATTAGTAAATCATGGAGGATTATGTGATAAGGAGATTAATTGTGCTCCAAGAAATAGGAATTATGGACTAATTTTCGGAAATTCTCGCTGGCAGCTGCGACCTCACGACTTTGAGCATAACTTCCTCGTTCGATCTCCAATTTGAGTTATTCCTGCGCCAAAATGATCCTCTTTTCCGTGGTTTTCCAACCATGTATCACACTATCAGTTATGAGCTTCACATTAATACAGAAAAAATTATGAAAGTTGAACGTGTATTTTTCAGCATTCATTTAACTTTGCACTTTTGATCCTTTTTCTACCTAAAACAAAATAAAACACTTCAAATGCACCTTTTACTCAAATATATTGAATATATGACACTTGTGCTAATATATGACAACAATATCCATAAAAATTATGTTAAATTGGACACTAAAACATGTTTATTTTCACTCTCATCAGTCACACATCAATCCATAATATTTTAATATGTAGTGAGTAGTTGTATTAGTGTGAGTTTGGGTCCCATGTGTATTGAGTTGAGTATAATAATATTATTTTTTAGGTCGATGTGTAGTTGTATTAGTGTGAGTTTGAGTTCCATGTATAGTGAGTTGAGTATAAAAATATTATTTTGTGGGTTTCTAATGTGTAATGAGTAGTTGTATTAGTGTGAGTTTGGATCCCATGTTTAGTGAGTTGAGTATATATTATTTTGTGGGTCACATCAACCCATAATATTTTAATGTGTAGTGGATAATTGTATTAGTGTGAGTTTATGTCCCATGTTTAGTGAGTTTAGTATAATAATATTATTTTATTGGTCGATGTATAGTTGTATTAGTGTGAGTTTGAGTCTCATGTTTATTGAGTTGAGTATAATAATATTATTTTGTGGGTTACATTAATCCATAATATTTTAATGTGTAGTGGATAGTTGTATTAGTGTGTGTTTAGGTTTCACGTGCAGTGAGTTGAGTATAATATTATTATTTTGTGGGTCACATCAATCCAAAAAAAAATAAATATTTTGTATTGAGACAGACCAAAATGGTAAAATAGATACATAGACGAAGGGAGATAATAAAATACTTATTCCGTCCATCCTTAATCTATCAATTTTACTATTTTGGCCGTCCACCCTTAATCTATCCATTTTCTTTTTTAGACTATGGGACCCACACCCTTCACTAATACAAATAAAATATGGAGCCCACACTCTCCACTAATACTACTACCTACTTAATATAAAATAATAATACTGCTTAATTCACGTGCAAAAAGCAAACTGATAGATTGACAATGAAGGAAGGGAGCATTTTTTTATAAATAATGTGAAACCATACATATAAACAGTTTTGTGAAATGAAAGGGGGATAAAATATTTTTTTGCCCCGTAAGTTTGGCCATGTACAATTTTTGCCCCAAATAAGATAAGATTTGGGCATTTGTCCCATTAACTTTTTTATTGCAGCATTGTTGCCCCATTTTTGCTGGAATTCGACATTTTTGCCGGAGTTGATCACGTGCATGTCACGTGATCATCGGATTTGGTATTTTCCGGCGGGATAAAATAATTTTTTGCCCCATAAGTTTTGCCATGTACAATTTTTACCCCAAAAAAGATAAGATTTGGGCATTTATCCCAATATCTTTAAAATTGCTAATTTTGCCCTATTTTTCTAGGAATTTGATATTTTCATCGGAATCGATCACGTACATGTAACGTTATCATCGAATTTGGTATTTTTTGATAAATTTGTTGATCTGGCGACACAGTGGCATTCCCGTCAATAATAATAATATTATTTTATTGATAATTTAATTTTAAAAAATACCGTCAATCGATGAACTCAATTATAACGTGCCCTCCACGTGCTTCCACCATCTTCGCAAAATCTATCTTCTTATCAATCAAGGGATCCTCCGTATACCCTCTCACCACCATGGGCGACAACTATTGGATCTTTTTCTCTGGGGGCCTATCCCCAATGAATATATCACAGTATACATTACCTCGATCTGCACTCTTCGGCAATATGAGCAACCAAAGGATATCAGAGCCATACAGAGGGAGGATAGAATCACTGCGTTTTTAGCTCCGATTCAATCCTTCGCACCCCACCAAAGAACGACTAGTTCATTATCATTCTCGCAACTCTAATTGGCTGGAAATCGATATCCAATGTGGGCATCCCCACATGGTAGACCATGATGCCGCCGGTGCTGCTTTCCATTATAAAAATCCTAGAGAAGTCGGTGAATTCTTTCGATCCAAGGGTTGGCATCGTGGTCGGCGAGTTCTTGGGTTTTAGCCCACTACACTGCGTCCATGTGGTCACCGAACACCTCCGGAAGATGATTCTCTCATTCTAGGTGTTACTCAACGAAAGCGATGAGATAAGGAACGTGAGAAATCATATAGTTGCATGACTCAAAGAAGAATGCAGCGGTGGCGCTTAAGAACACAAATCCTTCATCGTGGAAGTAGATGATGAGGAGGAGCTTGGCGACGGGAGCGAAAGATTCGACTACTGCCGCCCATGGTAGTGAAAGGGTACACGGGGATCCCCTAATTGACAAGAAAATAAAGTTTGCGAAGACAGTGGAAGCACGTGGAGGGAACGTGAGAACAGAGTTCATCGATTGAGGATATTTTTTTAATTAAATTATAAATAAAATATTATTATTATTGTTGACGGGAATGCCACTGTGTCGCCAGATCAACAAATCACTGAAAATTGTCAAATTCAATGATAATGTTACATGTACGTGATCGATTTAGATTAAAATGTCAAATTCCTGGAAAAGGGCAAAATTAGCGCAATTTTAAAGATATTGGGATAAATGCCCAAATTTTATCTTTTTTGGGGCAAAAATTGTACATGGCAAAACTTACAGGGCAAAAAAAATATTTTATCCCGCCAGAAAATACTAAATCCGATGATCACGTGACATGCACGTGATCAATTTCGATAAAAATATCGAATTTCGACAAAAACAGGGCAACATTGGTGCAATTATAAAATTAATGGGATAAATGCCCAAAATTTATCTTTTTTGAGGCAAAAATTGTACATGGCCAAATTTACGGGGCAAAAAAATATTATATCCCAATGAAAGGTGGCTCTCTAAATAAAAATCTTGGATTCGCAACTATGAGTGATAACTTTTAAATGAGAGGGACTAGGGTACAATCGGGTGTACGAATTGAATTAGTACACCCTTAGTCCCCACCCTTCTTAATTAATTCCTGCTCCTTCATTAATGTTGTTTTTTTTTATTTTTAAATTTATTTTATTTAAATGACTATTATACCCTAAACTCTAGGGATAAATTATACTCTAAATCACAAGGGTGAAATTACAATTATACCCTAAACCCTAAACCCTAGGGATAAATTATACCCTAAACCATAAGAGTAAAATTACAATTATACCCTAAACCCTAAACCTAGGGGATAAATTATATCCTAAACCACAAGGGTAAAATTACAATTATACCCTAAACCCTAGGGGATAAATTTTACCCTAAACCATAAAGGTGGGTAAAATTATAATTATACCCTAAACTGTAAACCCTAGGGATAAATTATACCCTAAACTACAAGGGTAAAATTGCAATTATATCCCTAAAATTAAATAGTAATATAAAAAAACAGTAACATCAACAGTTTAAAAAAAATACACACACACACTGAAGGTGAAGGAAGGAAGTTGTACCGAGATTGTACCAAAATGGAGGTTGTATACAAGTCATTGTCCTTTTAAATTATAAGTGTATCATAGAGTTAAAACTTGATACCCTTTATATTATAACAAAATTTTAGCTAACTTTTAGATGTAAAATAAAAGAAAAAAAAGTAATAAGTTTAAGAAGAATTGATTTGATTCGTTCCAAATTCAACTTCACACTTCTATAAAAGAAAAAATAATTAACTGCTATTTCTCTAAAATACTTTAATTTCTAATTTGTCATCATCTTTTTAGCACACATAACATACTTTATTATTTATTTACTACCCAAAAATATCATGGTGCCCAAGGGATATAAGCACGAGGTGTGGCAGGGAATTGAAAATTAAATATCATCGTGAGCATCTCTTCCATATTGTTTGAATGTGCTCGAACGTTTTCCTCATAATACTCCCTTCTACGTTGTCCCTCGTGGATCTCCCCAATCTGCATTCTCGGCCTTTTCTGCTCTTCTCTGATTTATCTCATTTGCTCTCCATGCAGGTTCTGTGTATGCCTTATCTCTCGAATCTCCTCTTCAAAGAAGTTCCAATTTACATTTCCTACCCCTTGTCCCATGAACTGCTGATGTTGCTGTTCCTGTTCATTTTCTTCAAATTGTGGAGGTTCAGGAGCATGTTCTACAAACTCCACTTGTTGATGTTGAAGGTCTTTTTCATCCCCCTTTTCCATAGCTACGGGCTCGGCTCTTAAATTTGCTAACTCACAATTTTCTTCAACACGCATTTGCCTCAGCACTGCTTCCACTCTTTCTCGATTACTTCGATAAAATTCTCTTACGACCGTAGAGTGTTGCGCACTTGCCATTGCTAAATTAATATTTTTCCTTCGAGAATAAACTATTGTGAGCTCCGGAGCAGGTAAAGGGAATGGAGCTCCTTTATGTTGCTTCAAGCAATAAGTATCTCCTATCAAGGATAAAAACTCCATCCTCATTAGCTGGTGATAATTGAGCCCCTCACTAGTCATCATATTTTGCATTCCTCTAAGATCAATCCCTAATCCTTGGGCTATCATTGTAACTATCCTTCCAACTATTACTCATTGTGAAGTTTGTCTCTTAGCTACTCTTTCTACATGGTGGACAAAGTGGGCTGCCATATTCAACTCAAGCTCATGATATAAACAATACATAATGTAGAGTTCATTCTCCCCTACTGCTCCACCTTCGTAACGAGCCAGAACCGTATTCGATACAATCTTCTCCAAATATCTCATTACAGGATTCCTGATAGCCGTCCACTTTAAAGTGCTAGGGATGTACTCCGCTGGTTCTGTTCCATCATTGACTAGTGTTTTTCACCAACTTTGCTGATTGAAACCCCCTCCTTCATAAAAATCATAATGGTTCTCACATGGTGGACATCCCATAAACCTATTCAACACATAGATGGGTACCTTCTCCTTCAACTCGTTATTCAGCTAGAAAGTTATTGATGTTGGGAAGATGTTCCCGTTCTTCTTCACCTCAAGAGTACTTAAGAATTCAACCTTAAGATATTGATAGGTAGAAGGTCTCTTGTCAAAGAACTCCTCCATCCCTCTCCTTCTGAACATTCTTCTCAAATCAGCTTCTACCCCAAGCCCAATCATAGTCTCCTGATTCTGAAATCTACTCCAAAGTACTCTGGATGTATCCCATCTTTCATTAATTTAGCATCTAAGTTAGCCATTTCTGCCTCAGATTCCACAATGATAAAGTCTTCATTGCGTCTTCGTACTCTTCTTTCGGCCATCTGCAATATTCAATATTTTCACATTATACTCAATTTCATCATAAGGGGCGTAACTAAGCATATAATCATCACTAGTTATTCAACTAAGAGCTAATCCTAACATGCTTTTATGTTTTATGATAACACCATATCAAACACTACAATCCGCATGCTTAATCATTAAAGAGTTAGAACAAGCAACTACCCAGCATTCTTAATTAATCAAACAAAAGCGTCCTTTCATTTTCATGAGTTTTATCACATATTCCCCTCATAATTGCACTATTTATGTAGAAATTTATCAACAATGCTTCATTATTCATGTAAAGCCCTCAATTTGGCTCAAAAATTCACTTAGGCATTTCATCGAACACTTGGCATGCAACACTTTTCAAAGCAATTTTTAAAAGAAATCCAATCCCCTTATGCTCAAATCCTCAACACCTAAGCTATTTCATAATAATACAATCATCATATAAGCATCATCAATCAATTTATCTCATCATATGCACCTAATTTAATCAAAATCCAAAAATCACCAAATTCAAACCACAAGAACCCTAATTCTTTCAGAATTCCAATCAATCCATTAATTAAACTCAAAAATTCATGTTTTACAGTATTATACATACATCAAACTTGCTTTCATTCAACACCAATACAAGATTTTTCAAAGTTCAAACCTTTAATTGAAAACTAGGGTTCGGAGTTTCATACCTGGATTTTTTGGAATGAATGGACAAATTTGATGTAAAAACTTTGAGAATCACACTCTAAACTACTCAATCTTACCACTCTTTTGATGTTCACTGAAGATTTGGTGGTTTCGGAGGAGGATATGGTGGAAATAGATGGCTTGAGCAAGGATGAAATGAACAAGACGTGTTCAGCAATCGGGCTTTAAGTTGTTGACTTCAGACACGACACGGCTCGTATCTAGTACACGACTCGTGTTGTCATTTACTACATGGGTTGTGTTTTGTACACGCCCTTTCCGGAGTTACTCCAACTACAGATCCACCGGCCAAAGCATCAACAAGCACTCTTTGCCCATTCACTAATCCTTGATAGAAAAACTCAACTTGTTGATTTTCTGAAAATCCAAGTTGTGGACACTTACGAAGGATATCCTTAAATCTTTCCCACTCTTCATAGAAACTCTCTTGAGGCATTTTCTTGAATTGAGTGATCAAGCGCTTCATTTGAAGCGTCTTGGAAGGTGAAAAATACTTATTCAAGAATATTTGTGCAAGCTCATCCCATGTGTTGCACGTACCCGGATTAATTGTGGATAGCCATGTTCGAGCACGATCCTTTAGTGAAAACGGAAATAACCTCATCTTAATACAATCCTCACTCACCCCATTCATCTTCACGGTGTTGAAAATCTCAATAAATTGAGCTAGATGAACATTAGGATCCTCATTCGGAGTTCCACCAAATTGTTGTTCTCTTACCATAGAAATTGAGCCCGCCTTATATTCAAAATTGTTGGCATTGATTGGCAGACCCATCATTTGTGGCATTGCCCTTAGCATAAAGAAATCTCTGATTACCTTTGGATCTACTTGAGGCTCTCGATGCACCGGAGGTGGTGGTTGTGGCGCATAAGCTTGTGGAAAACCTTGTTGAAGTATGGCTAGTTGCACCATTTGTTGAAGCAAAGTTTGATTGTTAAGCCCTCCAAAATTTTGATTTGCTTGTTGAGGATGATTAGCATTGACTTGGGGTGCTTGTGTGTTGTCTTGCACATTTTGCACTCCGCCGATCTCCATCATTCCTATCATCAAAATATTCATTATCTTGATTGTTCTCCATTGGATTACTCTTTTTGAACTTGCTCTCTTTTCTCCTTCTTCGAAATATATGTTCAATCTCCAAGTCAATCAGTTCTACTTGATTCCCTTTGGATCTTGTGTGCATACACCTTCAAAAATAAGAGAAGTTAGAACAAAATTTTTAAAAGCAAATAAGATAAACAAAAAAATAAAAATGTCTCTATTAAGATCACTTAAAACGATCCTTCTTCAAGCTACTAGCAACCATTGCCTCTCCGGCAATGGCGCCATATGATTAGCCATAACTTGTAGTCAGGTTGACCAATTCAAGAATTTATCGAACCACAGGAAGGAAGGCGCTAGAGCTTAAGCGATATCACTTTTTTCATAATTTTATAAAGACTAATCATCAAGGGGTGTTGATCAAGCAAGTAATTAAACTAGTAATCAAAGCAAGTAAACAAACAATGATCAAGCAAATCGAATAGATGAATGAAAGTGGTTTTCCAAATTGAACAAAAGTGAGATTAACAACACTAATGAAGTGATAATTTAAGGATTCATGCATTAAATTCATATATATCAAGGGTTGAGACTAAGGCCCAACACATTTACCACCTAAACTTCCTCTCGAAATGGCTAGGATGTAGATCATTTTCACAATCTCAAAATAGCTCTAAGGTTGGTTCTCAATTAAACTATTCCAACTAGATATTAAGTTCAATTAGATATTCCCTTCACGTGATCAATTGACCTCTCAATCTAACAAATCACATATTCTATCAATGGGTTCTAAATCCTAAAGGATTTCTCAATCTCTTTACAATTTATATGAACATGAGATGTTTGATGAAATGATTCACTCAATTATCCTAAGCACATAATTGATTTCTCAATCTAATCACATATTTAGAACAACCAAACACACAAATCATCATAATTAAATCTCAAGATCTCAAGCATCAATGATAGAAAATCAATTTAACCCAATCAACACATGAATTTAAATACATAGGTCCCAAAATTATCCAACAACTTTCATGTTGCTAATCTCACAAGGGAGATTAGTCTATCATATTTAAGAGAAAATTAAAATAGACATTAAGATCCTTACAAAATATGATGAACTACAAGGTTTCAATACAAAAGTTGGATAAAAACTCCCTTTGATGTTTCCAATGGTGATCTCCTTCTTTCCTTTGCAATTTTCCTCTCTTCCTTGCTTCTTCTCTTCAAATTAATGAAGGATTTGATGGTGGAATGATGATAGATAGATTGGATGATGAATGGATGAAGATGATGGTGTGAAATGGAGAGATTAGTGTGTGATGTAGATGTGCAGCTGATGATTCTCGAATGTAACTTGATCAAATGTTGAATGGAGTAGTATTTATACCCTTGGAGACCTTCTAGAAAAAATCTGAAATTTTTTTAACTTTTTACACCTACACGGCTCGTGTACTGTACACAGCTCGAGTCGTGTTTACGGTTTCTGGTCAACGGCCAGCTTCAGACATCGCATGGCTCGTGCGCGGTATACGGCTACAGGGGTGGTCGTGTTGTACGTTCTGATGCCCGCGCACGACCATTCTGAACAGGCCCGTGCACAGTACACGGGGCGTGCATGCGACTCGGCTCGTGTACACGATACGGTTGGGCGTGTTTGTGTTGGCTTTCTTTCTTCTTTCTCCCGACTCTATTTTCGCTCCGTTTTCACCTGTTTTTACACATGTTTAAGTTTATTCTCACACAATTTCATAAAAATACATAACACCACCAAAATACACAAAAATACAGATAAACTAATACAAAAACGCATACATAAAGACACTAAAATTTAGGTAAAAATAACGACAATCAATCACATCAACAGCATGTTGGTAGGAATATATTAAATTAAAATTACTCCCTCCGTCCCGTGAAAAGATGGTCTTTTACTTTTTTGCATGTAGATTAAGGAGTATTATTATTTAATGTGTATTGGATAGTTGTATTAGTGGGAGTGCGGACCCATGTTTTTATTGTATTAGAAAGGTGTGTGGGTTTCATGTGTGTAAAAAAGGAAAGGGGATCATTTGGGTGGGACGACCAAAATGAAAAAAGAGACGGGGGGAATATATTGATATACTTTTTTTCTCTCTTTCTTAAATAGGGATGTAATCGAATCGAGCCGAACCGAACACTACTAGATTTGAGAATCATTTGTTAAGAAATTATCGAACTCGAGCCCGAGCCCGAGCTCGAACTCGACAAGAAAATAAAATATCGAACTCGAGCTCGAACTCAAACTGTTTGTTAAGGCTCACGAACGTGTTCACGAACATATAAAGTAACTTGTTCATGGACATTTTTTCATGAATATTTAAATAATTGTGTACTTAATATTAAAAGAATATTTCGTTTATAAACATTTAATGTTATTCATAATATTAAATACACAAACTAACAAAATATAATAATAAACGATGAAAAAATATTTAAATATTTAAATAATCACTTAAGTTATTATCATATTTATATGGTTTAATACAAAATATTTAATTATTGAATATTAATAAATAAATAATAATATATAATACTAAAGAATAATTATAAAATTTACGAACACGTTTGCGAGCCATTGACGAGCCCATAAACGAATATGTTCGCGAGCTTTCAAGTCGAACACCCTTAGACTTGAATTTGGTTTGATAGACTATTCGAATTCAAAATTCAAGTTTGGTTTGGCTCGTTAAGATTAACGAACGAATTCGAACGAACATTTTATCAAACCGAGACTCAAATAGTTCGCGAACGGTTTGGTTCGCTTACATCCTACTCTTAAACCCAAAATTTATACTCTAATTCCACTGCGTACTTGATTATTTGCATTGCAACTTGGCCATGAATATTTTTATTTTATAACCTCCAATGACGACCATAATAGCCTTGATTTCATAGGCATCTTTATTTGATAAAATAACATTAATTCATAAATCCGTATGAATAATCGAAATTATTACAACTTGATATCGTATAATAATTGACTTCTATGCCCAAAGAGGACTTTCAACTTAACCCCACAAGCAATAAGGACTATGACTTCAATATTCACGCAGGGGACTGAACCTGGACCTTTGATTAATCTTATTATTGTTATTATATTTATATTTATTAATTTTTTTAATTTTAATTTCCTCTTGAATTCTAATTGATTAAATAATGGAATCAACGTATGCCCTCGTGTTAATTGTCATGTGTATGTTACTTTATTTTATTTATTATTATTTTAGATCTTTCAATTTCGTTCTAGAATCTTCCACCTCGTATATACTCTTCATTGAGGAGAAATGTGTCATTTCGAACATTTTGACCCAAAGACTTTTCGGCTCTGTTTTTATCTAATTCTGTGCTGAAGCTTCAATGAGGATTCATAAAAATAAAAATACAAAAATTTTATTAGTATGATTTTTTTTTTATTAAAGTTAATATCTCGTGCATCTAAATCATTCATATTTATATTAATTTTATTTAATAGTATGTGTTTCTAGTAAATGTATTATTTTTTAATATTATTTTTTATTAAAAAAATTGACAGAAAATTAACTAAAAAATTTTTAATGTGTTATCACTTTTATGTGTGTCATGCAAGGATTTACGTGATACGATCATGTAAAAAACTTACCTAATTAAAATTAGAAGAAATCCCTCACTACTGCAATTATGGAGTATAATATTATGTAGCACACTACAACAAAATTGAGCTATAGAGGCATTGATAAGTGTCTCAATATATTACATATCTAGACACTTACACATTTTGAGACATTTAAATTAAGTGTTGCATGTAATCGTGTCCCGTTAAGTTTTGGGACACAAGTTCAAGACACTAAAGTGTCTCTAAAGATTAAATACTTGACATTCAAATGTGTCTCTAAATAGAGCATGCAACAAAATTAAATGTCTCAAAATGTTATTATCAATTCAATAATAATATGTTTTGAGAATACTTAAAAGTGTCTCATATGAGATTTTGAGACACTTAACAATGCTTTATAAAATAATAACCAGTTCCAACTAGTGTCTCAATATTGCCTTTTGGAGACATTTATAAATGCTTCAACTAATTTTAGATATTGTTGTAGCCTGTTATAACTAGTTTCAAAAAGTGTCTCAATATTACATCACTGTTGTTGTAGCCACTTACAACAACAATAATCATTCATTGTAGTATCCCTGCCATCCTAATCAATTCAGGTTGTATTCCAAAATATACATATTAAAAAATATCAATTCAACACAATTTCCTATTCAAAACCATACATTAAAAAAAATAAAAATCAAAGTATAGTATGTCCATACTAGTACAAAGTACAAATTCAAGCCGACGAACCATGTAAAAATCAGCAAGATGAACTGATATCCCATTATTCTGTAAAAATCAACCAAACAGTTATACCCAATAAAATAACCTCAAAGAACAATTCCCTTTACCATGAAAGATGTAAAAGTGATCAGTTGGATGAACAGAGTATTAAATACCTTTAACAAACTTCATAGAGCTGTCTGCATTTCCATTCTTACTTTATATCGACTTTTGGCATTCTCCTGTGTAGTATTTACTGCAAGACGAAACACAATTTGAGACACCAGGACCTAATTTAATACCCTGATAAGCCCGAGACGGATAGAAGAATCAACAGGACAACTATATCCAAGGCCAACTTTAGTCCTCTTGGCTTCACTTTCACAAACATTCTAAAATCTAAATGATAAACTGCAGCTACTAGTTACATACAGATAGCTCAAGGTATCAAAAGCAACAGCAAGGTAGGACAGCATATTATTATCTTTCTCCAAGAGTTAAGATTGATATAATAAAATGTTAATGCATTTAAGAAATACCTTTGCAGTAAAAGCATTACATCAGAAAGTGCCTTTAATGTAGAGATGCCGTTTTGAGGTTGGTTGGTTCTTCACAAAACTTTTTTGGCTTGGCAAGTTTAAAGCAATAAAATGCCCCAAACTTAAATGCTTAGGAGTCTGATCTGGATATTCAAAACATAAGAACAGTTAGCTACTTAAAAATAGATATTTGAAATGGAAATTCCCTATGGTGATACTTGAAATAGATATTTGAAACTCTACTGTGCAATATATCCGAAAAGTAGACTGAAGCAATGCCGCATTGCACCAATGAAAACCAGAACTTACAATCAGATAACTTCTCTACTGCTTTCTTTACAACATGAATAGTAATCTGCATTGGAACCTAGAAAGCTGGAACAGGTCACCAGCTATAATTAAGCGAATGTAGGTCGAGGATAATTACGTATTGGAAATATTCACATCATAAACTTAAAATATAATAAATAGTAGTCAGAACAGCACCCAGATGCCCCAGCAGTGATGAGCATGTAACTTAAAGTGTACAATAGTTTAGAATAAGGAACACCTGAAAATCAAAGAATGCATAGTAGCAATTGTGAGGAATATCAATCATATTAGTAAATGAAAAGCAAAGATTCTCAGTTATATAAACATTACCTAGAATATTTAGAAGATAGCCCAGAATGAGAAGGAGTGATGACAAGAACCAGAAAAATACCCTTTGCATATGGTCCTATAGGAAAACATGGAGCTGTGTGGAGTGAGATTCAAGGATTGCAGGCCTGGAATCCGTGCTTACAAGAAAGCATAAAAAACCTTACAATGCACAAGAAAGAAGAAATTACCTTACAATGGACAAGAATCGCACCATTCGGACCTCCAGTCTTGGAGTTCACTTACATGTATAACCAAAACAAAGCACTTCACCAAGGGGACTTTGTTAATATTCTGCAATAATTAAACAATATTGTTTACTGAAATGATATTATATATATATATATATATATATATATATATATATATGACAAAAAACTGAGCCCTGTTCTTCTGTGACCAACATTTACCTTATAGATGTCAAACCAATATGTGCGCTTTACTTGGATACATAACTCTCATGCAATAAAAGCATCAGAACTCTTGGCCGCTTTAGCTCTAAGAGCATACCTCCAATTCTGGAATCAATTCCAATCCTATATTTAAGCATTGCGAAATGAGCAATTTGTATGTAGAATTTAAGGCATGAGAGATAAAAAAAAACAAGGAATTCTAACCTCCAGAAAACAGCATCTCAATTATGAAGTAACTCTGGTGCCTGCAGTAAGATCTCACAGAGCTTAGTCAGAATAAAGCTAAATTGAGCATTGGTAGAATATGAACAAAGAAATGGATTCTCTACATACGTATTTATTTATTTCCAAGGGACACTAGTTGGATCAGTTCATCAGTTGTCGATGAGAACAGGAGAGCCAAGTATCCTTCCGATAAACAACTCTAATGGTGCAGTGAACTATTTCGAACCGCCTTCAGTAAATGAAAAACATCAATTACTCAAGAATCCAATCCGTAACAAACAACCCATACTAGATCTCTCACTCTTATGTACATCGACAACCCATACAATTATAACAAACAACCCATACAATTATAAAAAAACATCGACAATTTGGGACTCATTTCCATACTCTAAACTCTTTGGACACACTATACAATTCTTACCATTAACGTACAACAAATTCATCGAATATAGCCCTAAAATTTTCTAGAGTAACGAAGAGGATAGAAAATCACCTTAGGGAAATTAGGAATTCAAATCTACTTCTTCTGCAGATCGAATGTGTAGGCTTGATCACGTTCTCATTCACCATATGGCAAGACATATGCAAGACTAAAAGGTCATTCTTGATACATAATATGATATAACTGCTTAGCAGCCAAGAAGTGCAGAGTTAGCAATAATCCTCTCAGCTGAGTATTAACGACTACTTTTTACCTTCAACATACTTAGCAAAGGTGCCATTTGTTAGTGCCACCACACTTTTAGCATCTAAAGTTGTCCTCACTAGTACCACCAAATTTTGTGGCCTAGTTGCAGCATATCTGCTTACTACCATGCCATTTTTCTGCAATTTTTTAATAAAAAACCAACCTCAAATCTCTGCTGCTCAGAGCAATAAAAAACAGACAGATTACTATTTCAAATTCTTAGAAAAAGAAAGCATAAAGAAGATTAACTGAAACAACAATTACCAATTAAATCATTGATTGCACTTTGGGCATCCTGAATAAGAAAACAGAAAAAATATATAGGACTCTTCTTTCAAAATTGCGAGTTCTGGACTCTACAAAGTTATAGTGACACTAGTAAATTGAATTTGACCATATTAAAATTGCAACCAAAAAGACAAGAGATAGACATTAAGCACCATCAGTGGCCAAACACAGGAGCATTTAAATTGTACTATAGCATATGATGGTAGGATACTTTCAATAACTAACATAAAAATAACAGTACCTAAATTTTTGTATTACCTTCTTGAAACCCTGTGGTCCACTGACCGTAGTATGGATCGGGCACTTCAGTTTCTTCGTGCTTCTTGAAGTAGGAACACATTAGTCGAACCTACAATAGAAAACGTTGGCAATGATAAGAAGCAGTCTACATTCTTCAAGTAGATAGCAAAACAGTAGTCTGTAAATCCATTGAAGATGGTGGAGTTGTTAAACCTTTTCATGGGCGTCAACTGGTATTGTTGTTTCTCTGTGCCTCCACCTCAAGAATGTCCCTAGTATATACTCTTCATATAACAAAATAGATGAATGAATGTTGTGGTAAGAAAAGTGTATTAGCACAGAAACAAATATCCTCTGTTCTATTTATCCTCTGTTCTGTTTATCCATTGCAAGAATAAGATCAAAATCTCTGAAATCAGAAGGTTTGATCGGCCTCAATATCAAGGTTGTCTCAATCCCACACTTCTTGGAAGCGGCCCTCATTCGAGGATTAGCTTGATTCCCCTTGTAATAAATTCCTAAGTCAAAGAACCTAGATTATTAGTCTCTAATTCCAATAACTTCCTCTAACATGTCAGAAGGAACTCTAGCAACTATCAAAAGCTAACAAATACAAAAAGTTAAAAAAAAAGTTCAAGCACAACTGCACAAGTTTATGAATACAAATAAATAAACATTTAAAGTCAAGAATTTGAACAGTGAGAAGGAAACATAAATTAACATCTATAGCAGAAATTCAAATTGCTAAACACAACAATAAGATATGTTAAATCCATGCTCGAATAATTGCCACAAACAACAGTAATCTATAACTGCATTTGATAGCCACATAAATTACATTTCATGGGCTTACTTAGGCTTTTGAAATGAGCCGTCCTCTAGAATCACCAATGATTTGATTTCAACAATAGATTTTTTGATATCTACAGAATAATGAAAGAAAATTTCGTTAGTATGCTCTGCTAAAAATCTTACTATAGGACGATACAAATATATACTGGGAAAGTGAACTCTGATTCTTACTCTTATCAATTGCAAATCCATTAATCATCAGGATTCACCATAACTTAAATTTCAAAATCAGGAATAAAACAACAATATCTAAGATCAACAGTCAGGTAGCCTTAAGAGCCACGAGTAAAAAAAGCGTACCACTTTTAGTAGTTTTTGGCACATGCAGTGCGAGAATGGAGAAAAGCCGCAGCCAACGAAGAATTGATTCAAGTATTCAACCATATGCAGCAAACGCAGCATTGATGCAAGCATATGCAGCGGACGGTGAACGACGACGCCTTGGCTGCATAGATTTTCTAGTAAACAGAGAATTCTGATCTGTACTCTTCTTTAATGGAGAAGAAGGTGCTCAATTTTGCCCTAATTTTAGAGGTGAGTTGGACAAATGAATAGATCTTGCAGTGAGACGTAGCGAATCTGCCGGCGGAGGAGAATGAAATTGAAACATCCATGGAGGAAAGAGAAGTGAATTTGGAGCGAGGGAGGTAGGTTCGATGAGAGTTCATGAGGATGAAAATGAAAAAGTTGAAATAGAAAAAGAAATCGAAGAGAGATGAACAGTTTATGGAAATAGATTTTGCTTTTTGCCTAATATTTATTGTTTAATTAATCATTTATTTTTCAGATAAAAAAATGTGTCCCATAAAATATGAAAAATTAATTTGTGTAATTAAATATTTCAGTAAAATTATTATAAAATAAAAATGCAAAATATTTAAATAATACAATAAAATAATTAGGGACACATTTTACAAAGTGTCCTTAAAAAAGTGGCCCAAAAGATAATTAGTAACACTTAATTAAAATGCCTCGAAAAAAGTGTCCCAAAAAATTATTTGAGACACTTAATCAAAGGTGTCCCAAATAAAAGTGTCCCAATACCTAATTTTTGTTGTAATGGCAGCTTGGTTCAAAATTTTTAATGGTAATAACAATAAGAGTTATTAATAAATATAATGGTAATAAAAATAAATTAATTAAAATGGTGGGATATTCATTAATTCAATAAGATTATTAAGAATATTTCATTTTCATTACCTCTTACAAGTATTTCCAATTAAAATCAACGTCATTTCATTTCTAATAACTTCCTATTACCCCTAGCAAGAGTCACTAACATAATTATCTCAATCATTTAATTTTGGAGTAATTCTGGGTACACCTAGTGCACCGATATATCCAAATTTATAGATTTAAATAGATAGTGGGTAATTTTTTTTTAAATAAAAAAATAGTAATTTTTTTTAGTGATTGAAATTGAATAATACATTAATTTAAAGGTTAAGATTGTTCAGATACACTTAGTTGGAATCTTAATTTTGTTATAAAAAAGTTTCAACTCTCATAACCTTATCTCATGTATGACTTCACTTTATTTATTATTATTACTTTAATCACAGGAGTGCTGCAATATATCCACCTACTATCGTATAACTTCATTAAATCAGATTGAATTTTCAAATAAGAATTAAAAGGAAGAGTGTACATAAATGAAATTACAATTTAACCCTTATGCTGCATCTAAAAACCGGCAATCAAGAATCAAATCTTTCTCCATTCTAAGTATTAGAAATGTGCACGGCACGGTCAAGTTTAGTATGAGAGTTACATTTGTACCCACTAGCTAGTTATAGTGTAATTAAATCCAACACTAATCCAATATTATTTGATCTTAAAGTACATATATTAGCACTAAAGTATGTACAGAATGTTTTTGGGATCCCAATACTATCATATTTGGTCTCAATCAAAATCTTTGCTGCAAACCAACATCTTTATGTCTACTTCATCATCAACTAAAATTTTACTCGGCCCAATTATGAAAAGCCAGCAAAGTGTATATCTTGATTTGTCCCACATCGGTGTAGCTTGATTTGACAAACAACGTTATAATGTCGAACACCACACTTTGTGTTCGTTCCTATAAAATTGGAACAATACTGAGAAGATTGGCATGGCCCTGTGCAAGAATGACACGCATAAATCGAGAAATGATCCAAAATTTTTTTTGCCAATTTCCCCCCTGATATTTTATGGTTTTTTCTTCCCCAAATTCTTAATTTTGGGTTGTTTCATTTGTTTTTTTTTTTTTTTGCCAATTTTCCCTCTGATTTTTTTAGGATTTTTTCTTCCCCAAATTCTTAATTTAGGATTGCTTCGTTCGTGTTTTGTTGTTGGGATTATAATATTGTGTTTTGAACTTAATTCATCATCAAACAAAGGAAGAAGCCAACTATTCTTAGCTTGCATTGCGGAAAAGTTGTTCGGAAGCTCATTTTACAGAGATCAACATGTAGAGGTAGAAATTTTTTATACCTATCTCGACTCCATGAACGGTGGTGGTGGTTGTGATTTAAAAAAAAAAAAATTATTTATTTTTATCTTTATTTTTTTGTGTTTGGCAGATGAGCACCAACTAATTAGTGGCACTCAGAAACCATTTCCAGTATGATGCAAAAAATAGATACATTGGTAGCTAATAACATGAACTTTTAGCATCCTCTCTTCATTAAATGTGAAATCAACATCCTTTGAAATCTAACTCGGCTCGCATTCTCTATGCTATTTTGGTACATCATCATTTGTACCGTGTACCGTTGGATGAATGGCACGTAAGAGAGAGGAAAACTATACCAAAAAATGAAAGCTTAAACCATATGGACAATGGTTGATTTTCTTTCCCTCTTACGTCTCAATTATATATCTTGTGGAACAGAAGATGATGTACGAAAATAGCGTAGAATATCTGTTGGAAATTTTAGGTGAATAGAAAAGTCACCTTTAAATGATATTTATTGAATTAAAGTGTGTCTATGAAGAGTTGTTATCAATTCATATGATTATTGAATAAGTTGTATCTTTTTATTAAAAGGCTAAATTCAAAATCAAATCCAATGATTGCATCAATTCACGTAAAGACATCTTAAAATTTATAAATAGGTCATCACATTCCATAATCCATCACTCGAATGATTCGTACACTTCCGTACACTTGAACAATTGTCATAAAATACATATGATCAAGGGCACGTGTCGTAGAGGTCCAATAAAGTCGAATTGTCCTAACAATTCGTGGTATATTTATGGATCATCCTGCGCACTCTTAAAGTGAGTTCATAATACTGGTTGGTTAATTTGCCGTATCTTGTGATTTGTAGTGCTACTTTCACAAGATGTGAGTCATTGTATCTTGGAGATGATTGTTGTTGAACCATAAGCACCAAAACGGAGTAATTTTGTCCAAAGAAAAAAGAGTGTAACTCTTGTTTTGACTCAAATTCTATTCTTTAATTTATATTATATTTTTGTAGTCAACATATTATATCGAAACTCAAATATACCCAACAAGATCCAGTGTGGATCTAATTCAATCTCTACGCGATCAGATATGACAGTCTCTTCATACGCATGATCGTTCTTACATCTTTTACACTGACATTTTTCTCTACCTCTATCACTACATCATCTATGTGGACTAGGTCATGGTAGTACGATGTCTCTTCCTCAATATTATCATTATCGACTTCTAAATTAGCTTTTGTTACATCCACATAAATGAGAATCGCCTTTCCATTTTAATATATAACATAATTTGAGTAATAACAGTTTTCATTTAAAAGAGTAATAGTTCATTACATTTAAAAATAAAATTTCATATACTAAAATTCAAAATTCAAATATACATATATCCGAGTGCAAGGTATAATTTATCTTAAAAAATAATACTTCAAAGTTCGTTGAAAAAAATATGAATTTAATAAATCAAACACTGATCATATAAGCAAATTATTCTTTGTATCGGTGTGTACGTAATACACTTCAAATTTTATCCTGTACAAGAAAAATTACTTAGAAAAGGAGTGCTAAAAATTTCGTTGCTAAAAAATTTTACTCTGTACAGATTGAATTCGTTGGTAAATTTTGTTGCTAAATTTTTTTTAGTGGCTATTATTTTGAATGAAAAGTATTATTAGCTTATATATATAGGAGGAAAACTTTATCTTGTATTTTTTTCACTCTTGTTAAAATAATTTTTTATTAAGAAAAATAATAATTAATCATTACTATAAAAAATAATTTGTATATAATAAAAAGTGAAATCATGGTGCACAGTACAATGAATTAACACTGGACAAGATAGTGTTTTCATACACTAATATTACACACCCATATCATTGAGAGTTAGGATTTAAATAAATTGAAATAATTATTTATTATAGCGCCTATATTCACATGGAATTGCAACACAATACAATATTTCATTCTTAAAACTTTGCAAAATTTAAAGAATTTATACGCACTTTAACAGACTTATTCATCTAAATCTATTAGTAAAAAATAAGAGGCATGAAAAACATCTTTTTAAGAGGTAAATTAGGATATCCCACAAAACTAATACGAAATTAAGAAAATTCTAATGCCCAGGTTATTTCATTTATAGACTTTATTAACCTACTAATAACCAAAACACTCTATTAAGTTATTAACTTATATAACTTCAAAGAACTCAAATGCTGCGACAAAGAATTACTAGAATTCATAGATACACACGTACCATTGAGCAATATTTGTACACATTTAAAGGGAATGAAAAAAATTCAGTCCAAGGTTTAGAGTGATTTAATCAAACATCATCATGAAAAAATAAAAAACTCCTACATTACAAGAAAAACACAATCATATCCACAATAATCAACAAGCAACAAATAAATGCATCAAATTAACCAGTAACATTACCAAAACCTAGCTCTCTTAAAATCATCATCTTGTGTACCCAAAAGATCCTCCAACAAATTATCATTAAAATACTCAAACTCGATAACCTGCTCGTTCCTCCCTCGACTCGACCCCTCCGCCTCTCCCGCAACCGAGGGAGGCGTATAAACGAGCTGAGAACTACTAATGCTTGCCTCCGCTGGCACTACACTTTGATGATCATGATTGTTATTGTAATGGCCGTCGTTGGGGAAGTTGAGAATCGCCTGACGTCCCCTCAGAGCATACGCCGCCCTGTCGTAAGCCCTAGCTGCTGCTTCCGCCGTCTCAAATGTGCCTAGCCATAGCCGAGCGCCGTTCCTTTTCGGATCGCGTATCTCGGCAGCAAACTTACCCCATGGCCTTCGTCGAATTCCTCTATATTTCTGTTCCTTTTGGCCGTTTCTAGCTGCTTCCATGGTTGTAGGTAGATTTAATTGATCGAGTTTAGAATTAGGTTGAACAATGTAAGAATGGCTGGAGACGAATATATATATAGGTGAATATGGTGGTTGATTAGGGCTTTGAAGTCAAAGGTGACGGTTTGAATTCTTGATGGATTCTCGACAGAGTCTTTGTCAAAATGGACAGCAATTATTATTTAAGAGCATATGTCATAACCCCTTCCTTTTCTTAAAATAGTTAATCTTTAATGAATATTAAGAAAAATATTATATACTTTTTTATTAATTTTATTAACTTTTAATAATAATGTGATATTTTTAAGTAATAGTAAATAAAGTATAAAAGTATATTATGCGTGAAAGAAGGAACTATAATTTTGAAAATAATATGTAGTAAAGGTGCTAAATTAAAATAATAATTTTTTTAAAGGGTGAACAATAAAAAAAACGGACAACCCATACCCTTTCAATTTCTTACATTTTTTTTCTTATCTATAACTGTTTTAATAAATTGTTTATCACCTTTTATTTTCAGGTTTTATTTTTTATCCATTCAATGAGATGGTGAATAAATTTAAAGGCATTAGTTTAATTAGCCGGTGTCTTGTGTGCTCAGGTGCAAAGGTGGGTAGGGATACATTATTTTGTTTTAAATAATATACACTTTAATTAATTAGGGTATAATATTTTATTTTAAAGGTATACACTTTTATTATTTTTTATTTTTCAAGAAATAAAAGGTACACGTCTTTATACTAAGGGGTATTTGAGTGTACGGTGTTCCTAGGGCACACAAGTTTTAGCCTCGTTAGTGTAGGGGTACAATATTTTGTTTTAAATGATATACACTTTAATTAATTAGGGTACAACATTTTATTTTAAAGGTATACATTTTTATTTTTTTTATTTTTTTATTTTTCAAGAAATAAAAGGTACACGTCTTTATACTAAGGGGTATTTGAGTGCACGATGTCCCTAGAGCACACAAGTTTTAGCCTCGTTTAATTCGGTATGATAGACTTCATTTTATACCAAATATATGTAAAAAAGTATTCATTTATAATATAAAAAATTAAAGAGATAGGAGAGGAAAGATAGACATAACAATTACTCCCTCCGTTCCGAAATTTTTTGCACACTACCTTTATAAATTTATAAAGGAAGTGTGCAAAAAATTTCGGGACAGAGTGAGTATTAATTGAGGAGTTGGCCGGGATGTATCAAAGATGAGAGTATTTGACGATTATTGACCTTGTAAGTATATATAAATAAAATTATTTTTTAATATTTAGATGTGGATTTTTTAAAATTAAAATCAACTTTTCAAAATTGTAACTAAATATATTCCCTCTATCCTGAAAAAAAAAATTACGTTTCATTAATTAAGACCTCTATCAAAAGAGTTGAATTTTATTTTTTAAATAAGATCCATGTAAAATAATTAAAATATCTTTTTAGAACTCGCATATAACACTAATACAACTATTCATATATTAAGATATTATATTTTCTAATGTACTACTAAAATATTATAATTCTTAATTAATCTTTGTATAAACCGTGAATGTAACTTTTGTGTAAGATGTAATTTAATTGTTTTAATTGAATTCTTGTATATTTGGATGCGCACATAATATTATTTTATTTTAAAGTGTTCTTAATAATTTTTTAAATATAAAATATTGTTATATCGAGTTTCAATCGTACGTGTAATAAAGATCAACTTTTCAAGTGTTCGTAAATGCACACAGCACATTTATTTTTTGTTATGGTTGAAAGATCAACTTTGCAAGCAATCATATATAGTTTTGACGTGAAACAAAAGATAGATATGGTGGAAAAGAAAAACGTTGTAAATGTGGTAGATAAATTAGTCGACGAGAATTTCCATCGAACTCTCAATAATTCCCTCTATTTTTACATATATAGATAAAAAAAATGATAATTTTAAGAGGAAATAATTACTGATAGGTACACACTTTGTACCCCTAATTACTACTAGATACATTGATTTAAAATAATTATTATTTAATACAAAATATTAAAGTAAAATACCAAATATACCCCTAAACTCATATACCTTTAAAACACTAACCCCAACCTCCACCCACCACCGGACCACCGCTGCCGCTGCCGGACCGCCGCCGCCGGCGGAGCTCCGGCGGCCGGTCGCCGGAAAATCTGTTCGTCAAAAAAAAAAAAAAAAAAAAAAAAAAAAAAACTGGTCGCCGGAAAGCTGCCGCGCCGCCGCCGCCGGAGCTCCGGCAGCAGGTCGCCGGAAAAACTGTTCGTCCAAAAAAAAAAAAAAAAAAAAAAAAAAAATTGGTCGCCGGAAAAACTGCCGCCGCCGGAAAAGCTGCCGGACCACCACATTTTTTTGCTGCACACACTTTTTTTTCCTGCACACACTTTTTTTGCTGCACACACTTTGCTGCACATGAACTTTTGCTGCACACAATATTTATGTGCAGCACATTAATAGGGGTAATATTGGAATATCACTATATATTTTTGTACCTAGTAGTAATACTTTTGTATGTTTGTATCTCATAATAATTTAGGGTTTTTTGTGTACCTAGTAGTAATCCTTCCTTTTCAGAGTATTATAATAATATCTTTAAAGTATATGAAGTGTGTTACATGATATTTTTTTTAAAATAAAATGTATGGAGGAAGATTGTTTAATTGCCCTTATTTTAGGAAGTGGAAATTTTTATGGGATAATAATTCAAAATTAAAATGATGAAGATTAAAGAAAATAAATATAATTTTTAGGTTATTATGTGGTGTTGGTGTACCTAGAGTTTAATTATATGCTATTTTTTAGGTATAACTATTTTTATTTTTAAAATTTTTAATTATTTTATTTTGATTCAAAAGTAATTATTAAGTGGATTTTTAATTTAATAAATTATTAATTATGTGCACGGTGCACTAACAAAAAAACTATTTTTTACCAACGGAATATTCCGTACCCTTAATTCCATTGTTAAATTGGTTTACCAACGGATTAGCAACGGAATCCGTTCGTAAATTTCTGTTGGTAAGTGGTGGTTGGTAAATTTTTAGCAACGAAAAATCAATTCCGTTGGTAATCTGTTGCTAAAAATTCCATTGGTAATTTATGTAAATATTCCCTTGGTAATCCGTCGGTAATTACTTACGGATTAAATTCCGTTGATAAAATAGAGAATAAATCTATTGGTATTCAATTGCTAATAGAAAAATGTCATTTTGGTTGTTAATCAATTGGTAATTATCAACGGATTGAATTCTGTTGTTAAATTCGATTGCTAAAAAAAATTTGTAGTGTAAGTACAACTCATTGATTTTTTTTTCACATGTACAGTCATCAGGTGTGCAACATCTTTTTATTTTGTATGAAAATTTTTTGCACGCATGCAATAATTAGTAAAAAATGTGCAAAAAAAATTCTATACATAATTACAAATTTTTGCATTGACCTTTGGTTTTTATAAATTTGATCAACTTCTAATTCATCTCATTGTTTGTTTCGGTTGGTTTTGAGTCGGTGCTAGCAAAACTTGTGTGTTCCATCCATGGTACAACTGTTTTACATAGTTTTAATTAATTAATTAATTGTTGGAGAAATATAGGTGTACTAAACAATTCCTTTATTCAAATCTTATCTTCAAATATAAGAACAACCGTTCTGTTCGGCATAGCTTACGCGACGTCACCATTTTGATCATAATTTTCTCGTTTGGAATCCGATTGGAGTGTTCTTTATGCCAAAATGACCATCTCTTCTGTGGCTTTCCAACCATGTATTGCATTTCTAATTTAGAGCTCAACATGAACACATAAAAAATTACATAAGTTGGACGTCCCTTAACCTCAACAACTTAGAAATGAGTTAAAAGCTGGTGGTCCTGGCCCATTGACCATACTTCTTGGTAACCTCTTGATGTGTTTTGGGTATGGTCAAAAGGACAAATAATAGAGACTTAGAAATTACTGATATTTTTCAAGAAAATTAATTAGTGCGTTTTTCAGCATCCTTGCACAAATTGAACTTTTTCTCCAACATTGCACTTTTAATCCTTTTTTCACCTAAAATACAACAAAACACCTCAAGTGTACATTTTTCTCAAATATATTGGATATAAGATACTCATGCTAATATATGACAACCATTCTCATCAAAAATGTGTTAAATTGGACACTAAAACACGCTTATTTTCACTCTTATCAATCCCCCAAACTTACCTGTTGCTCGTCCCGAGGCAACAAAATAAAAATAAAGAGAGAGAGAGTATGAAAATTAGCAGGGAAACAAGGACATACCCCATTCAAAATACAATTGTCCTTAAATTAGGTCATGCAACTCTCGTTACATGTAATAATCAATTCATAACATACAAGATAAGACAATCACCACCAATTCAAATGCTCCATTGACATATTCTCACGGGAAGTATATATGACCACTCGCACTCAAGTGTAAAAGATGTACACTTATTGGTTATGGTGTTTACGCTTAGATTCAATTCAAGTGCATGCGTAACCATAAGCTTGCCTATTGTCTCAACTCTCCTTTTACTTGTAGCTAGCAAATCATGGATCAAAAAGGCTTTTTATTTGATTGTAATGTAGACTCTTTGGAAAAGGTGGAAAATATATGGATAAGTGACTCGAAACTCAAATCAATCAAGCTGCAGTCTCTCTCGATCTTTCATTCTTCCTCATCACTTCAATCAAGCACAACAATTCTCTTCAAATTCTCCCATCTTTCTCCTTCAAGTACAACATATTTCTCAACTTTTTCTACCTCTTTAAATCTATCATTCTCCTTTTCTTCACTCTTTTTCTCTTTTTTCTCTTTTGAGGTATCAGTTTCAGGCACTACCTCTCACATCCTCCATAGGGTACTAGATTTAAGCACTACCTAGGGTGTTTGTTTCAATGGAGTACTAGATTTAAGCACTACTCAAAGAATTTTTCTTTTCATCCTTAAGACTATTTTTTCATCATCCTTATCATCCCTCAAATCACCACTCTTTTCCATTAAACTTTATTGGCTATCAAAAGAATGGATTTAAAAAGATTCAAATGGGCTGACAATGGATTTAATGAATTTAGGTAAAGTATATGGAAAAAATGGGCTAAATAGCAAAGATGTCCTAATATCATTTTCATAATCCGCTAGACTAATCTTGAATATTCAAGAAGACTCAAGGCAAGTTTTAGAATACACGCACAAGAACGATACTCACCAGAAAAGAAAATATCATGTGATTATATACATGATCATAACGCTCAAAATCTCACATGGGTATTTAACAAGTAACAGAGCACCTTTCATGGTAAACAATATCCCACAAATACACATAGAACTTCATATCACAATATAACTCAAGTACACTTCCTTCATCAATTCCAAGAGCATAAGAATTTAGGCATAGTTCAAAAATTTAAGCTCACATTTCCACAAAACCAAGATCTCAATCCTTCCACTCCTACTAATTAAAAGCACATATAAAACTTAGAATAAGAAAACGAGGGCACCTGCTTTTCCTTCAATGTATGCATGAGCTCCTCGAGTTGTTCAACTCGATCAGGTCAAAACCTCAGTTTACCTGTTCCTATCATCAAAGCTCAAGCACACCTCATCATCATAGATTCATCAATAATAAAATAAGAGAACTATAAGAAAGACTCAATTGAGTATCTAATTGACTCCATACACTAGAAACACCACTGAACACTAGGCAAATTGTAAAAATTTGACACATCAAAATCGAATAAAGTTTCAACATACCGCAAAAAATCAACTCCCCTAGCAAACATTACAAAGAAAAGATTATACTTTTGGTGCTTCAATGAGGTAAGAACATCATACCCCCCAAACTTAGTAAAACTTAAGTTGAAACTAAGTTTGCAATGAGATGTAATTGCCGATTAGTAAGCACCTTAAATATAAAAAAATTTTACTCACACGAAATAAATAAAATATTAAAACGGAAGGAAAAGCCCCCAACAGGCACTCATGTTTAACGTCGAAGAGTCACGATGGAATACCGCTTTATAGACTACTGGATTAGATGTCGATCTTCTCTCATCCTCACCTTCAAGTACTTTCTTTCCCTCTTCTTATCTACACTCAGCACTTCACCTTTCTTGGTCATAAGTATATGATCCTTGGAATTACCTTCCTCCCATGGCTGTCTAGACACCTCCTTGTCAATCTTCCACTTAAATTCAGAATCATCTATCCTATTAAAATCAAGATTAAACAAGTTAAAAACCACATCTATGCTCTTGCATGATTGAGTTTCTATGGGCATCTTCATTGATCTATCAAGAGAGAAAATCACATCTTCATTGTCCATCTGCAGTCTAAGCTTCTCGGTTCTCAACTTCTTTGCTCTTTCCCACTACTTCTCTCCTATAAGCTCAGTATTCTGTTCCTTGGACGACTCTGGAGTGTTCTGAACAATAGTGTAGCATTCAGTATCGAAACGGAAAGTGCATGAAGCTGTTCGACCACTGCTCGACCAAAGTTGTCTGGTCGAACAATAGTGGTGTGGTCGAATGAGAGCTCTGTAATCTGGACGTGATCCTTCTTCTCCATAAGTGCGTGTTTGTCCATAGTTCGATCAGATTGATCAGGTCAAACAAGGGTGTCTTGGTCGAACGGTGGGGCATAAAATAGAGCATCGGAATTCTGTTTTCCCGAAAGCTATTCGACCTCAGTTCGACCATAAGGTTTGGTCAAAAGAGGTGGTGTTGGTCGAACAGTGCTCCTGCTTTCTTCGTTTCCGCTCACCAGCTTCATCGGACCTTCGTATTGCATGTCGGACCTCAATTTGATGGCATTATTCTCCAATGATTGTGTCAATTGATTCACATTCGCAGCCATCTGCCCCATAATCAAGGTAAAGTCCTTCAACTACTTAGATAAATCTGCATGATTAAAATTCATTCTTGCTTTGATGCAGTCAACTCTTGCATCATTCTCAGTCATGTATTGATTGAAGGTATCTTCAACACTCTTCACTTCGTGCTGCTTCATACTAGGCCCCCTTTGTGTCAATTTTGTAATCTGCTTCTGCTGAGACTCTAGTAGCTTGTTGATATTAGCTAAACTAGAGACGATCTCATCATTCCTATTTGGCTTTACTACTTGATGTTCAACCTGCTCCACCTTGCTAAGTCCATAAAATCCTCTTATCCTTTCTATAGGCCAGTCACGTGAATTCATAGAGATGTCTTCAAACAACTTTTCTATTTCAAGTGCTGTCTTAGATAACAACGCTCCTCCTGATGATGCATCAATAAGAATACTTGACTCACAATCCAATCCATAGTAAAAGATACTTCTGTACTGAGCCTTAGACATTCCATGCTGTGGACACCTCCTGAGCATGTCTTTAAACCTGACCCACGCCTCATGAAATTTCTCACCCTGATTCATAACAAATTGGGTAATCTCTTGATTCCTTCTTAAGATCCTTGAGGGTGGCATGTATCTCTTTAAGAACTTCTGCTGCAGTTGGTCTCATGTAGTGCAATCCGTGGCATCAAGAGTCTCATACCAAGTTTCTGCTCCATCAATCAAAGAGAACTTGAATAGGGCGATTCTTCTAGCATTATCATTAGCTCCAGCACCTTTCTGAGTGTTTGCATAACCAAGAAATCTTCGGAGATGGTGATATGGATCTTCAAAGCAACCTCCAAAAAAGGGATTCTTCTCTACCATGTTAATAAGAGCGGGATGTATCTCAAAATCATCATCTTCCCCCCTTGCTCCTATTAACCCCATGTTGCCAATACCATAGTTTGTGAAAATTTCACGTATGGTAATATTATCCAAATTCTGCCTTGCTCTGGCCATGTTTAGCTCAATGTGCTATTCTTTCTTTTCTTCCTCTCCTTTTCCTAGTGCACAAGTACCTCAAAAAAATTCAAGGTTAGATAGAAATAAATAATCACAAATAAAAGTTTTAATCAACTAGAAATAATAAACTAATAATAACAGTCGTCCCCGACAACGGCGCCAATAACTTGATGCTCATTTTTTTTGCACGCAAAATTTATCCCCAAGTATTAAGGATATCAGTTGCAGCTTAAGCAAGCGACCAAGTTAAATATAAACCCAAAGGACGGCGTATTATCAATTTAATTATTATCTGAATTAATTAAGATGTAAGGCAATAAGAGTTTTGGAATTAATTATCAACTAAAATACCAAAATTAAATAACAAATAAAATAAAATAGCACTAAAAGAATACGAAAGTGGATCAAGTAGGAGAATAGGTAGCTCTAGGGTAATCTAGTTTTACTACTTAACTTCACTCTCAAGTGCAGGCCGACTCTACCTTGTGGACTATGGACGCATCACTAAACCATGCAAATCTACTCTATAGGCACAAGTAAATATGTGTGTAATACGTGTAAATAACCTCAGAGCAAGAGACTTAATTTCACCCCCTTTCTAGGTACTATCAGTATCAATTATTTTCCACGTCTGGAATCTAACCCGATATGATCTCCCTTTATAGGTACTATAAAATTACCCTCCGTATCCTGCTTACTAACCCTAATTCAATTCAATTAATAAACATTCATATATGACAGTTCTAATGAAACTTTGGAGTCCCCTCACTTAGAATCATAACATGGAATCATGTTCAGCGGTGAACGCACTCAATCTACAACCAAGATATATATTCAGACTCTATATACCAATTAAAGATGCACAAAACGACCGTGAATATGGATTAAGAAAGCACAATCATATATAAAATAAATCCACAAGTAGCATTGTACGGAGGACACACAAAAGAGTTTAATTAATTCATAAAACTTTTTAAATCCTAGATCTACCAAAACGGTTCTAGCCCATGATGTTGCGAAGAACAATTATGGGTGTTGGATAGATCTTACCCATATGTCCAAAAAATACAAGATAAATTAAAAAATAAAAGAAACCTGAGATGTGGGCGTCGTCGGGGCCTTTCATCGACTTGAATCCTCCTCTTGGTTCTCCTCTTAATTCCACAGAAGAATCTTCAAAGTGATAAATGGATGGAGGAAAGGATGTGGATGATGGTTGGGGGTGATCCCCCCTGTGGGGTGTAGGATTGTTGTGGCCTCTCTCTAATCCAATCTAATCTCCCATGAATGATAATGTGATCTACATTCCCTTTTATACTTGTGAAGTACTCCTCATGGACCTTTGATGGGCCTTTACTTGAGGCGCATGTCAAATTTTGTAAAAGAACCCCAAAATTACCAAAAATATCACAAGCACAATTCTGTTCGACCAAACCTTCCTTAGTCGAGAAACTCCTCCTGGTCGAACAACCTTTCTGTAAGTTTTCACATATTTTGTTCAACCAGACTTCTCCCATTCGACTTGATTTCTGCTGGTCGAACAGATCTCCTTTGGTCAAGCAAGCTTGCGCAGTCTCACCGTTTCGCACATAACTTCCACATCCAACCTCCAATTTGAGTAATTATTGCGCTTATGTGATCTTCTCTTCCTTGAATTTCTATCCATATAAGGAACTCATAGAAACTCCAATATTTGAATATATAACAAGTCATGCAAAGTGGCACAGCCGTTCTGTTCGGTATAGCTTACGCGACGTCACCATTTTGATCATAATTTTTTCGTTTGGAATCTGATTGGAGTGTTCTTTATTCCAAAATGACCCTCTCTTCTGTGGCTTTCCAACCATGTATTGTACTTGTACTTCAGAGCTTAAAACGAATACAGAAAAAATTACATAATTTGGACGTGCATTTTTCAGCATCCTTGGACAAATTGCACCTTTTCTCCAACATTGCATTTTTATCCTTTTTCCATTTAAAACACAAAAAAAAAACCTCAAGTGCACCTTTTTTCAAATATATTGAATATAAAATACTCATGCTAATATATGACAACTCTTCTCATCAAAGAGGTGTTAAATTGGACACTAAAACACGCTTATTTTCACTCTCATCAATAATATGCGATAAATTCAGGCCCTAAATTGATAGTTTCATATAATTTAAACCCCTAATCGATAGAAAAATAATTCAGGCGTGAATTGATAGTTTACTTATTTTTCAAGCCTTGAATTGAGAAATATATATACACTACTAAATAAAAATTTATACACATATAATGCACGTGTGCATTTGGGTGCACAGGGTATCAACTCTTAATTGATTTAATTATCCTTTTGTGTCCCTTAGCTAAAGCAATTGATGAATATGCTGGCCTGAAAATTGAAAATACTACAAGAAAAAATGTATTTAAAAACATTTAAAAGTGTTGTTATAGGTAATATATTAAAACATTTTACCTATAACTAGGTTGATTTTTTGTGTGGTCCATTCTGCTGTGGGGATAGGTAGTACCCCTAATACCACACTTTAAGGTGTAAAGAATTATGACATAATAACACACTTATATCTATTAATACACTTTGAAGTGTGAAGAAAAGTGACTTATTAAGACACTTTTAAATGTTACAATATAGTAATATTAAATAAAATAAAATTAAAAATAGATTTCTCTTAGATTCGAACCTGTGTCACCGTATCACCTGATGGGATCTCTATATTAAGTCAGAAACCATTAAACAAATAAATAATTTTTGTGATTTTTTTTATAAAAATAGTATATATACATAGAATACATAATTAATTTTTAATATTTAAATTTTATAATATTAATTTTATATTATCAATTTAATAGGTATAATAAATTAAATTTAGAATTATTTATTAATTATAATTCAAATTTAATATTTTTAAAATAAATTAATAGTAATATAAAAAATATATATATAAATAATAATTTTAAAATATTTAGCATTTTTATATATTTATTATTATCTTAAATTTTAACGTCAAATATTTTTTTTAAATAAAAATAAATTTTATTTTTAATCATTAGATTAATTAAAATAATTATTATTTTAAAATAAATATAAACTTAAATTAAATTAACAATAAAAAATTATCAATTTAAGTAAATAAAATGTAAAAAATTATTAATTTAATTTTTTTAATTTTAAAATTTTAATTTAACTTTATAATGAAATAATTTATATTTCATATTTTAATGAGGAAACAAAAATTTAAAAAAAAATTATTTTAATGATTAGTAATCTTTATAATACGTTTGTGATAACAAAATACTATTTATACATATACTTTTAAGTGTTTCTAGAGAGTACATATAATGACACTTTTTGTGTGTTAAAAAATGTGTAACAAAAGTGTAGTAATAGATAAGTGTTGTTTCTGAAGTGTGGTGATAGGGCAAATATCAATACATCGATTTATTAAGTGTCTTTATAGATCATATATTAACACCCTTAAAAACATAATGTGTCAATACAATACCTATTATTACATCGACTTTAAAATAACATTAAAATATGTGTGGTAATAAGCATTTTTTCTTGTAGCTATAGAAATGGCTATTGAAAGCAGACGTTTAGATAGGGTTGGAGGAAGCCATTGTAAAGAAGTTTTAATGTTGTGTTTCTCCTGGGACACGCCGTGCTTTCATGGGAACACAATCTTCCCCCTCCATATTCTATTTACGAGATACTCTCTTGTGAGATGGGTTTTTTTAGACGGTTGTGACACGGGTCGACCCATTACTAAAGTATGCTTATTATATAGGTAAATTATACTTATTTGTAGTTAAAGTGTGTCAATAATGAATCATATATTATAACACCTTAAAATCATACTCCCTCCGTCCCGGGTATTTTTACCCGTTTGTACGGGCACGGAGATTAAGACGTTTTATTTTTTTAATATATAATGTAAGAGAAAGTAGGGATAAATTAGTAATTTAAAAAGAAAAAGTGAATAAAGTTATTGGGAATGATGAATAAAGTGTAAAAAAGTAATTAAAGTTGTTGGGATTGTAAAAAGTAGGTAATAAAATATTATGTATTTTTGCCAAAAATGGAATGGGTAAAAATACGTGGGACACCCCAAAATGGAAAGTGGGTAAAAATACGTGGGACGGAGGGAGTACTTTAATTCGTTATTTATTATACTTTAAAATTTTACTTTAACAATCATTAAGCATACTTTATCTATATAATAGGGATACTTTAACGTGTCTTACAAACAGTCTCACATATGTAACGTCTCACAAGAGAATTTGTCTCTATTTAAATCTATGTATTAATTACTAGGAGTTTAAATAGCAAAGGAGCACGTTGTCCCCGAAGGCACAAGAACCTCACTCGTTGATTGTTGCATTGATATCTTTCATTCATATTTCAACTGAAGAGAATATAGACGCAAGTTAAATTCATTTTTCCCATTTTATAATCTTGCCCGTTGATTGGGAATTTTTTTTTAAGGTTTAATATAAGCTCTTTATGAATGTTCATAGAAAACACAAATTGGAAGTTATTCTTTTTAGTAAATGTATCTTTGTAATTGTTAATGACGACATGACAACATGTTAGATTTTCATAGGTTTAATTTGTCAGCTGATGAAAAACCAATATTAACCTGAAAATAATTACTAGAATCTTCAGTGTTGTATCTTCTAAAGTTTATGCACTGTAATTAAAAGTGGCGTGAGGGAATCTGTTGGATTATGATATTGCATGTTTAGTTTGGCATTGCAAATAGTTAGCAATACCTTTTTCATCTTCTCATTTTTGGGTCTCACGCTCATTTCTCCGAATTTTCTGTGTCATTTTGGTATATTATCTTCTGTGTCAAATCGTTGGATGGACAACACGTAGGAGAAAGAAAATTATACCCTAATCCTTAAACCCTAGGGACAATGATTGGATTTAATTTCCCTCTTGCGTGTCAATCACTTAACGCGTGACACAGGAGATGATGCACGAAAATGACGCAGAAAATCCGGTGTTCTCATTGCCGCATCAATTGTGATTAAGTATAATATGTTAATAATCCATATTTAATAGTTTAATAAAAATATTACAAGAATTATGAGGGTTAATTGCATAAATAAATTTCACCTTTATTTCAATTTCACTATAATCTTAATTTTTAAGATTTAGCAAAGAAAAAAAAAACATCAACCTTTGAGAGGCTTGACAAATCGCACCCAATGAATAGGTCAGTGCCTGATTACTGACTTGATAATTTTACTTTATCACTCCTGTCAAACACAAGAAAAAATGACATCATTTTAAAAGAATAATTATGAATCCTAATTGAATGTCACATTAGAACTCTAATTTAATTCTCACCATATCACTCTCCAATGGCCATCATTCGTGAAAATTTTATTCTCCAGCCTTGCATTACCAAGCACACAAGATCATGTTGAAATTATTTTATATTAATCAAAGGTATTACTAATCTTTATTTATATAAAAAAATGTTTATAAAATTGTTCACTAAATGAGTCTCAATTTAGTGTCACTTTTTAATATCATATTATTTTAATACATCTCATACAATGAATTATGTGGGATGGTTTTATACATATGTTTTTCGCATAAAATAAATAGATTGAAAACGTTTGACTTAGAATGTTATGCGATTCGTCATTTTATATCTTATTTGTTACATTTCATCAGTGAAATTTACTATATAAAAAGTTAGTATTATAAAATTAATTCTGTCAATATTGTGTAGAATTTTATAATGAACCTATTCAATTTTTATACTCCAAATATCAATTTTGTTGCGCAATGCCACATCACATAGCCCATGTCACTTTGAGTGCATCATTCTTACATCGTTTGTGATGACATACAATTAATCATACGCTGAATTTGAGCTATTACATTATCAAATCAAAAGATTCGGTTAGGTGAATATATCACCCAATTAATTAACATTATTCAAGAACGTTGTTGTTAAAGACATATATATTAGTATAAAATAAGTGGGATTAGGTGGGTAATTTTAAATTTGTAATGATGAATTGTATTGGTGAAGTTGATTGGAAGATAACAAAATCGCACTTAGTCGACCAACTTGCAAATCATTATAACGCAATATATTACCATTTTCGTTGCCGTTTCCAGAATTGACTGCATATTGTTTAATTAGAAAGACGGGCGAGTGTTCTAAATAATGCCAATTGCTACTAATTTATAAGGCAAATACCATGTAAAAAAAAATTTTATTTGGAAGATTTTCGCAAAGGATAATATTTTAATAAAAAATGATAATTCCTTCATTTTGAACTGCATTCCTATTTATTGTATCATGTTGTTTAAGTTTTTTTATTTTATTAAGTTTATTGACTTTAGAGAGTATTGTAGTATTTTTAGGTAGTAAAAAAATATAAAGTAATAGTATATATGAGAAAAACAAGTGATAAATTTTAAATTAATATAACTTTTGAGGTTTATAAATAAGTGATATTTCCTTTTGTGAGGTGTGAAGAGTGGTGTGGAAATGGACGGAAAAAAAGTGTGAAGGGTGATCTTAGACCGAGTAATTTAATTGATAAAAGCATATTCCTATAACTATTGGGGCTAGAAAGGCTAATTTGTGAAAATATTGTTGTTTAAAATAAATTTTAATGATATAGTAATGTGGTTGTGTGGAATTTTGACGGAATAAGCGGAGGCGCGAATAGTAGTGGCGCCTCTGGCTACGTTGCCATCAACTCATTAAAATAATAATTAAATAACAATTGTTAATTTAAGTTAATTTTTATTAAATTAATATAATGATTTAAATTTGAAAATTAACGATGTGATAATTATTGATATTCTTTAAATTCTTCTCAAATCTATGTGTTTTGTTATTTTAGTTCGTATCAATACAAAGTGTACATTTCTCTTTTAGATAAAAAAGACTCACATAAATTAATTATTTATCTCTTTATGGCTCACACATCACATAAATACATGTCACCTACTCATTTTACATTAAAATATTATCTATCTCACTTACACATTAAAATATTTTATTTCTTAATCTACGTATAAAAAGTAAACGCGTATCTTTTAATGTGACGGAGATAGTACATTTTAATTGTTACTAACAGTATTATTTTTTCATCTAAAAGGTCGCTTGAAATTTAAAGAGTATTAATATTCGATTGAAAAAGTAAAAATAAAAAATATTTATACTCTTATTTTTTTTCAATCAAATACTTTTTCAATCAAATATTAATATTCTTTAAATTTCAAGCGATCTTTTAGATGAAAAAATAATATTGTTAGTATTAACTAAAATGTACTACCTCCTTCCCATTAAAAATACGCGTTTACTTTTTATACATAGATTAGGAAATAAAATATTTTAATGTGTAAGTGAGATAAATAATATTTTAATGTAAAATGAGTAGGTGTATTTGTGTGATGTGTGAACCATGAAGAGATAAATAATTAATTTATGTGGATCTCTTTTACCTAAAAGAGAAATGCACGCTTTGTATTGATACGAACCAAAATGGCAAAACACATGCTCCTAAATTTGAGTAGGATTTAAAGAATATCTAATAATTATCACATCATTAATTTTTAAATTTAAATCATTATATTAATTTAATTAAAATTAACTTAAATTAACATATAATTATTATATAATTATTATTTTAATGAGGTGATGGGCGAGGCGCCACCGCTATTGGCGCCTCTGCTTATTCCGTTAAAAATCCACAAAACCACAATATATCATTAAAGAGTGTATATTAGGTGCACCCATGTGTATCATTTTACCCATATTTGTATAACTTTTTATTCTATTTTGTATACATGTTATTCTCTTTTGTATACGTGTTTTGTAATATTTGTATACTTTTTTCACACTAAATTTTTCATTAAAAAAACAAGCATTCATATGTGTATAACTTTTTATTCAATAGTGTATACATGTATTTTAATAATTGTACATTTTTTTACATTCAATTTTTTATTAAAAAAATTAACAATTAAATTGTATACATTTTTACTCATAATTGTATATGTTTTTGCTTATATTTGTACGTGGGTGCACACGAAGCTTCGTGTGCACCCGGGTGCACACTATATTTAGCCATCATTAAAAAATATTTGAAACAACAATATTTTCACAAATTAGCCAACTATTGGCCTAGAGTAATAGTTTAAAGCGCAGATTCTAATTGGATTTTTTGTTTAAAAAGTAAAATATATTATCACTTTTAATTTAGGAACATTTTAGTATTACATTGTCTTACTATTAAATTATTTTATATTTTTCTTAATTAATTATTATTTTTTATTAAAGATTATTATTTTTTTAAAAAGAAATAATTACTGATAGGTACACACTTTGTACCCCTAATTACTACTAGATACATTGATTTAAAATAATTATTATTTATTACAAAATATTAAAGTAAAATACCAAATATACCCCTAAACCCATATACCTTTAAAACACTAACTCCAACCTCCACCCACCACCGGACCACCGCTGCCGTTGCCGCTGCCGGACTGCCGCCGCCGCCGGCGGCGGAGCTCCGGCGGACGGTCGCCGGAAAATCTGTTCGTCAGAAAAAAAGAAAAAAAAAAAAAAACTGGTCGCCGGAAAGCTGCCGCGCCGCCGCCGCCGGAGCTCCGGCAGCCGGTTGCCGGAAAAACTGTTCGTCCAAAAAAAAAAAAAGAAAAAAAAAAAAACTAGTCGCCGGAAAAACTGCCGCCGCCGGAAAAGCTGCCGGACCGCCGCCGCCGGACCACCACATTTTTTTGCTGCACACACTTTTTTTTTCCTGCACACACTTTTTTTGCTACACACACTTTGCTGCACATGAACTTTTGTTGCACACAATATTTATGTGCAACACATTAATAGGGGTAATATTGGAATATCACTATATATTTTTGTACCTAGTAGTAATACTTTTGTATGTTTGTATCTCATAGTAATTTAGGGTTTTTTGTGTACCTAGTAGTAATCCTCCCTTTTAAAAATATTGTAATATTTATTCAGATTATAAATTGTCCATGATATAGTTCACTATACCATATTATTTTTCATTAAAATGTTACCACTAATTAACAATTTCATGGAAGTTATTCCGTAAGACAATGTCAATTAAGTGTTTGCTTTTAATTTATTATAGGAATAATAATTTATGAAAAATCTAGTAAAACGATTATCGGGTATTCAATATTTTTATTAAAATTATTACTTTTCTCGTCCTATTAAACTCATTAGATATACCACTGTAACAGAAATTTTTCTTTCCTTTGAGATTAAATGTATAATAAATTAGTAAAAGCAATGGCTAGATTCTTGGGTTAGTAATTAATGAAAAGAAAAAATTGTCATGATAACGATAACAATGCCGTCATCGTATTTTCGTCATTAAGGAGTAATCATTATAGTTGTTTAATATTTATCCAATGCCGTCATCGTATTTTTCGTCATTAAGGAGTAATCATATTCATTATAGTTGATTAATATTTATCAGTACATAATTACATTTGTTAATTCAAGGTGCATGCATGACATAATGACGAGACCTTCATTAAAAAACTTATAAAGGTCGTTGATAGCTATATGCTGATAATAATAGTATAATCACAATTTAAAATTAGTATATTAAAGCTAAATAAAAGCCAAAAGATAAGGTGGATTCAGCGCACTCCACATTCCAACAAAATCTTGTAATAATTTACTTTATTTTTTATTCATCTCAAAATAATTTACACGCATAAATTAAATAGAACACAGTTTATGATATTACTATTTCCATTCCAAATTAATTTTCATTTCTGTTTTTTTAAGTATCACATTAAACTTCATCATTCATAAAAAAAAAATCACATCAATCCCTTAAAATTATACTCTTAATAATAAATTTACAACTCTCACCTAACCCACATAAAATATTTTATAATTATTTATTACCTAAAAATACTATATTATCATCCAAAATTCAATAAAATTTTTCAAATACCAACTTTTCTTAAATACCATGTCTTATGACAGTGCAATTTAATTTGAGGAGGAGGGAATAATATTTTTACGATATTATAATACATTTTATTTAATTAAAATCAACAATCATAGTTAGTATCTTATCTCATTAAATTACCTAAAATAATCCTCTACTTTCTAGAATTATCAAATAAAAAAAATATTTTTCTATGTACAATAAAAAATGTCCAAAATATAAATGAAATAGGGAGGGTATTATTTTACCTTTAGATTTAATTTCTTTTATATTTAGAATGAAGTTCTAATTCTTATGATATAATTACTTTCACTTAATGCATCAATTAATCTTATAATTTATATATTAATTTATTCTAAAGTTCAATTTTTATTTTCAATTAAAAGAGCAATACTTGTATGAGTTTGTCTAACGGTATGACCTAATTATTACATTTTTTATAATTAGTTATCATTAAATATTTATATAAATTATTTATAACATAATTCATTTTTGATAGTTATTGTTTTTCACCTATCAATTTTCTATTAAGATATCATTATATTTTATTTTCTCATTCCATAAGTGTTTGTCTAAAGGAGTAATTACAAGAAAATGAAGAAAATAAAATGTCATCAATGATGTTGTCAGTGTGATGACGCAAAACAGTTCGTCACTTTAGGAAGCAACCCACTATAGAATTTGTCACACTCATAAACAATTTCTTTAAAAAAGAAGGGATTGAGCCTAAGATCACAGCTAGATATAAATATAATGTTTCCAAGTCTAAATTAATTCATTGAAAATAAAATAATTTTATATAGGGATTTCACATCCTTTCTTGAATATTTTGAATCAATCAGATTTAAATATAAACACCTCGGATATTTTAACTTTACATAGAAAATAAAGTCGTACTTGACTATATAAAGTTTAATATAATACTCAAAAAATTAAATATATAATTACTTTTCTAATTTATTATCTTAAAATATTTAGGTCCTGTAGTATGATGATTTTTTTACACTAGTTTTTTCACGTGTTACACTCTTACAGAGGTGTTAAAACAAACTACCTTGTAAATAATATTAATTATTATTTTCCACATATAATGGTGTGGATAAGGAAGAGAAAGGAGTTAAGAGTTAGTTTCTTAACTCTCATTTTTTGGAAATAAAAGATACTGCGCAAGGCAGTTGTCAGAACGGCAAAAATGCAACAGATGTAGAATGCAAGAGTGCGTTTTCTCTCTCGGAGTTTTCTCTCCCGAAATCATAACATAAACAGAATTCTTCATATTCTCCAGACTAATACCATATCGTGAAAACATAATATTTCAATCCCGTGTTGAATGATTAATCCAGAGATTACAGTTTACCAACGTGAGTATCAATCGGTTCATAACATTCTTCCGCTGCAACGAAAACCCTAAGGAGAAAGGTATGATTTCTCTCTGTGGATGATTAGGATTCGTGCGTTTATGAACATGAGTTTTCAAATATTGGTATCAGAGACAATGGTTGGTACTCTGCTTGTTTTCTAGAATGAAAAATAGAATATTTACATGGTTGAATTTTCTGCCTTTTACGGTACTTTTTGCTCATACGTGATTTATGATGAAATGAGTATAATTGCTTACTTATGCAATGTTGAATGATCATATGTATGAGTTAAAGGCAGAATTTACGTGTCCAGTGGCTATTCCATGTGTATGACGATTTTATGCTTTAAAATTCTTCATGGGTTCAATTTTTTGTCATTTTTTCATGCAAGTAAAAGCATATTTTTGATATACCACTAGATAGTCCTCGTCGAGAGGAGTCTGTCAGTATTTTTTGTGCATATTTTGGCCTTTTAAAACTCAAGTTATGATTTTTTAAGTTTTTTCGAAATTGGGCAAAATCTGCAAAGTTTCAGAAAATTGGGGGGTCTACTTTTGAAAATTCGATAAAGTCTAGGGACTTTTTCGCAATTAAATAAAGTTGAGGGTTGATCGGGTCGAACCAGGGTCAGACCAGTCACGAACTGGACCGAACCGACGTGGACCAGACCGGACCGGAGGCGAATAGGATCGGGTCAGGAACAGCCAAAGGATGGACAACCGGCGGTGGAGCGTGAAAGGCACGCGCCGGCAGACGATAGTTCCGACAGTGGTGCGTGAAGCCCACGCGCCGGTGGCCGGCGACTCTGGTGGTGGCGCATGAGACTCACGCGCCGGTCGACACCTTCTTCGGTGGTGGCGCGTGTGGTACACGCGGCGGCCTGCAGCCTACCGATAGCCGGCGCGTGACGGTGCGTCCGGGCGCGTGGCGGTATGTGGGTGGCACGTGACGACGCCAACCGGTGCTTGGAGGCACGTGGCGTCATTTTCTAGCGACTGTTCGATGTATTCTGACGTGTTTCAACACGTGGAGTCCAATGGTGATATTTTCAAGAGCATTTGACGCCATCTTTAGTATGTATGTGTAGTTTTATTTTATTTTGTGATATATTTGATGAATACGAACCTATGGGGTGGCTATTTGGTTACAATTTTTGATAATAATGCACCTTAATATGTCATTTAATTCTAAATTCAAGGTGTTGAGTGATGTTAGAATTGTTCAAACTCCTGTAGCTTATGAAAGTGGGAGCCAAAGTGAGTTGGACTGATTCACTTGTGAATATACCCATTGCATCTTGGAAAGTTATTTCCATATGCATTATATAGAGAGGAAATTCATTTGATATAATTTGATTAACACTTGTCTTTTTTTTTATTGCTCATTTTCTCAAATGCGTGTCAGGACAGGGGACAATTATAGAGGAAGACATTAGGACTAAGGATGAAGTCCTCCATGAATTTCTGAATTATAAAATGAAGCCAACACACAACATAAGAGACCACGCATTGGTTTTGATTGAACTCTACAACCAGATGATGCGTTTGATTTATAGCAAAATAATTCCAAGTGATGTGTATTTTCAAATTACTAGTCCTCAGACCTGGGCAGACACTTTGCCTCCCTACCTTAAAAAGGTTTTTTGGGCTAAGTGGGAGATTTACCAAGTGAAACCTAAAGGTTATTTCATTATACTTGATTTGGTCGATGCTTCTGTAGTAGAAGATAGGACACAGGCACTGAGATCAGCCTGCTTGAGGATGGGAAGGATTCGATGTTCTGATTTATTGAGATTGAAAAACGTCAGATAAATAATCGTCATATAGATCCTCTAGGGCGAGCTGTCTTTAGTGTGGGAACTAAAGAATTTGATTGGGAACGTTATTGGAAATCTAGTGATAAATTAGGAGATACAATAAGTATTTATCGCTAGTTTATTTCCATTGTATTTCTAATTGGAATCTCAGGGAGTTCATTAGAATTTATGTTCATGACTTGCCAGACATATTATTTTTTGCTATTGTGGATGGTTGTTTAAGTTCTGTTTAAAAGTGATTGTTCAATGTTATTTTTATTAATTACTTGAACCTTAAATGTGTTTTACGTTTTGAAATAAGAATCTAGTATTATGACACTTGATGAGATTGATGATTAGTAGTCTCCAAGCTATTTTTCGAGATCAAGTCTTGTGTTTATTGAGATGTCTCTGTTTGGCTTAACGTAAAATTTAGATAAAACATTATTAATATATTGAATCACTTTAATCTCCATCAAAGAAAATAGCATCAAAATCTATTATCGCTGAGTTGAACAAAGGTGAGAAACTCAATGGTGACAATTATGACACAAGGCCTCATAAAATTTGGTACGTATTGTATGAACAAGATGCATTGGATGCTACAAATCAAGTAATGGCTGATCCAGACGAGGGTATTGGAAAATCAAGGGAGGCATGACCAAGAAGCGTACCAGGCATGGAAAATAAAATTTTCTTTGCATGAGGTATTCTTGTAAGCTCAGTAATCGATGCGATGATTCATGAATCCCACCTCACATGATATCTGGGTATATCTGCGTGAGAAGTATGGTGGTACATCGGTTACAAGGCTTAGGCAGTTGACTATTAAGTTCGATACTTACAAAAAGATACCTAATCATAACATTAGACAACATCTCAGGGAGATGTCTATTATGATTATCGAACTTAAGATTGTCGGTCATGTACTCTCTGATGAGCAGCAAATCCAAGCCCTGATCCGCTCATTACCTGATTGTTGGGAACATCTCAAAGTCAACTTGACTCATATTGAAAGCATCAAAACTCCCAATGATGTTGCACATCATGTTGAGCTGGAAGATGAGAGGCTCGGAGCCTCAAAAACCTTCTTCTGGGGCCTTTTATGCCAGTTTTACTTCCAAGGGAGCTTCGGGCTTCAAAAGGAAAAGGAATTGGAACAAGGAAAAGAAGGGAAAGAAGGGAAGATGATCTGATGGTGATGGTGGTAAGCCTGACAATAATCCAACTACAAAAACTGATGAATGGAAAAGGAAAAACAAGCGTGATAAAAAAATAAGAAAGATAAAAGCAAGATGCCATGTTACAATTGTAGTAAGCTTGGTCATTATGCTCGTGAATGCCCTGAGCCCAGGAGGGATAAGGTAGATTCATCTTATTGTGTTTTGTGTGAAATTAATGTCTCAAGTGCTGACTTGCTGTCTGATTCTTATCCATTGTGGATTATAGACTCAGGAGCAACGGATCATGTGACAAGAGACAGAGGAGCTTTTGTAGATTTTTGCCATGTTTCGAAGGAGGCTCTGTGGACATATGTAGGAAACAATGCACGAGTCGAAGTCAAAAGACTTGGGACTTGCAAATTGGACCTTGACAATGGTCGGGCCTTTATTCTACATGATGTTCTTTATGCTCTGGAGATCACGCGAAATCTAATTTCTGTTTCAGTTCTGCTTAATTTGGGTTATGATGTATTATTTACTAAAGGCACTGTGGTAATTAGCATTGATGATACTTGTTATGTGTCTGGATATATAACTGATGGCTTTATGGTTTTAAATTGTAACAGAATGACGTTTAGTTATTATGATGATTATTCATATTCGCTAAATGATTGTTCTTCTAGTAATGCAAATGTGAATGATAATGTTTGGCATGCTAGATTAGGTCATATTGGACAAGATAGGATGAATAGACTTGTGAAAGAAGGATTGTTGAGTCTTTCTTCTAAAGTTGAATTATCCAAATGCTAATATTGTCTTGCTGGCAAAATGACTAGAAAACCTTTTGGTAAAGCTATTAGGTCTGAATCTCCATTAGAAGTAATCCATTCCGATATATGTGGTCCTGTAAATGTTAGAGCACGACATGAAGCTCACTATTTCATTATGTTCATTGATGATTATTCACGTTTAGGATATATCTATTTGATATCTCATAAGTCTGAAGCATTGGATTGTTTTAGACGATTAGTGAGTGAAGCTGAAATCAAAAAGACAAATCTATCAAAGTTTTAAAAACTGATAGAGGACGTGAAATTCTATCAGAACAATTCAAGGAATTTTGTAATGAAAATGGTATAATCCGACAATTAACCATTCCTTATACTCCTCAATAAAATGGTGTTGCAAAAAGAAGGAATAGGACTTTGTTGGAGATGGGGAAATCCATGATGGCACAAGCTAATATACTGATGAGAGTGAAAATTTACGTCTTTTTGATCTCATAATACCTTGTTTTTATTAGAATAAGGCCATACATTCATGTCGGATTGCGTAGCTTATGTATTTTACATGATTATAATGTTACTAATGGGTTTTATTGAGTTTTGAAGGTTAAAACAGGGTAGAAATGAAGCAGGAATGAAAACGAGCAAGAAACGGGGCTGAAAAGACCCAACTCGAGTTGTAACATGCAACTCAAGCTGCAACACGACTTGCAACACAAGTCGAGTTAGGGTCCAAAAAGTGTCCAGAATCGTCCAAAGAGCTTACTCGAGTTACAAGGTCCAACTCGACTAGCAACTCGAGTCAAGTAGGGGGCAGAGCAGCATCCGAAAATCGTCCAGTGAGCCAACTCAAGTTGCAAGGCCTTACTCGACTTGCAACACGTGTCGAATTGGGTCCCGAAAGCAGTCCAGTTTCAGAGAATCGCAACACGACTAGACATGCAATAGCACGAGTTATCAACACGACTCATGTTGGGGTTACTCGAGTTAATTTACATGTAACACTGGTCATGTTTCCAACTCGAGTTGTACACACTCAACTCGAGTTGGGTTATTTTAGGCCAAAAATCGGGTTTTTTGATCCCCTGTTCTTGACAACGTGTAAAAATAGCCCAGTGGAGTCAAAATTCGTAGCCCAATGTATAAAAAGGGATCAATATACCTGGAGAAAAGGGACCGATCATTCACCATGGAAACAAACCATGAATTCAATTCACGCTCCATCCATCCATCTACCCACTCACATCAAATCTTTCATCATCCATCCCATCGGTCCAGAGGTGGATTCTAGTGCGACTGAGAGAGCAATCTAATTGGAGAGACGGAGAAAGAACGCAAACCACGTGACACTAGGGTTTCGTATTCTTTTTTTTATTTTCCCTTTGTTGATTTTGTTATGAATTTGAAAGCCATGAGGGTTGTGTGTAACCTCATGGGTTAAAACCCTTTACAGTTCTAAGGATTGAGGGATAGATGTAGTTGATTTGGAAACCTAGACTAATCTTGTGAATTTATACTGTTGATAATCCTTATTTATTCATTTTTATCCAAACTTTGTCATACGTTTGTAACGTCTTCATAGCATATTATTGATATTGCCCGTGATGCTTGATATGTTTTGTTAGCTTGTGTGCATCTATACTTGATACTGTTTGATTGCTAGGGATTAAAGTAGTTTGCTCGTGAACACATTAATCCTAAGAGCTGGTAAATAGGGTACTTGATTACCTTAGTGGAACAATGCAATTAAGAAGTCAAGTAGGAAGTGAATAAGATTGAATATGAATTCCAGAGAATATATGTTTGTCGAATTGGCCATCCAGAAGTTTATAAAATTCGCCTTATTAGTATCTAGGAAGGAGGATTAAAACTATTTACGCATTATTTTGTAATGTTAAACCATTAAAGCAGTATGAATGAACAGTAGAACGTCTAGGAAACCAAATCAATTGCATTAAACCTGATACCTTAGAGCTGTTATTTCTCTTTTGATCAAACTTGTATAATTCTCATTGCTTCTATTTATTGTGTTAACTGTTATTTAAATTATTTAAGCTATTAATTCATCAAAACAATAGAAAATTGGTTACAATAATTCTAGTTGAATAGTAATTAATAGCAAAATAAATAGTTAGCTGTCTCAGTGGGAATGATATTTTTTTAACTGGGGTACTTGCCTCTGCAATTGACATCCCTATACTTGGGGATTTAATTAGAGTGCGCAATAATTGCCTAACAAGTTTATGGCGCCGTGCTACCGGGGATAGTAAATTATTTATTTGCTTTTATTACTTTATTAATTAGAATTTTTGCTTTGAGATTTAACTATTTTTACCTTATTTTTTTTCTTGGAGTTGTATGCACACCAGGTCAAAAAAGGGAACGCAAAATCTTGAATTAGACCCGGAGGTTGAAGCATCTGCAAGAAGGAGGAGAGGAACAACTAAGAATTTCAAAGCACCTCTCAAAACTTCTTAGGCACCAGTTCAGAAAAAGAAAGTTGACTGGAACCTAAAGCAGTTGTGGAGGAAGAAAGAGTTACAGAAGAAGAACAAACTGTCCTAGAAGAAGCTGAAACAGAAACTGAAGAAGATACAGTAGTACAAATAGCAGCTATGGCAGAGGAAGCAACTCATGAGGATGACATTGTCATCTTGGAGATGTTTAGGTCTACCAACCTTGGAGGATCAGGCGTAGTTGGGGCCATTCAAGCTGATGAAGCGAATGACATAAGACCAGCCCTGATACATATGTGGAGAAAAATCCCTTCGCTGGAGGCGTATTTGATGAACCCTATGGACACTTGAAGCGCTTCAACAGCTATATGGATACAGTTAGAGCCACAAATGCTACCAATGACAGGTGGAAAATGAGGCTTTTTTAGTTTTCCTTAGTTGACAAGGCGAGGGAGTGGTATGACAAGCTCAAAGGAGACAGTTGCTCTAATTGGACTGAGTTGCAGCAGCTGTTTGTTGACCGTTTTATGCTGCCTGGAAAAATTCTTTTACTGAAATAAGAGATAAATCAATTCAAGCAGTGAAGAGATGAGTCGTTTGGAGAAGCTTGGGAGAGATTTACTGATCTGTTGAGAAGATGTCCACAGCATGGATTCAAAAAGTTTCAACTGATCAGTGTCTTTTACAATGGACTTGACAATGATTTGAGAGTGTTAGTTGATGCATCTGCTGGAGGAACTATTTTTGGGAAGACTTCCAATGCTGTGGAGAAATTGTTCGATAAGATCTCTATGAACTCTAGAGATTGGCCTTCGGAGAGAGTACGTGGAACCTACATTCTTGGTAAAGTTGCACAAGTTGAGCAGAAGTTTTCTGAAGCTGATAAGAATGATAAGGTTGTCTCCCAATTGGAGCAAATGAACAAGCACCTGGTTACTTTGATATCAGGAAATATTGGGGGAGGCAACCAAGGGGCTGCAACTAATGATGTAGTGATGAATGTTCAAGGAGTTGAGGATGAAAATTGAACTATGGGACAGAGTCTCCAGGGTTCAAGGGCACCTCAAAATTGGCAAGGAAACAGATACCCTCAAGGTAATTCTAACCAACGAAATAACCAAGGGGGAGGTCCCAGCAATCAAGCAGGCCACAGTAACCAAGAAGGTTGGCAGAATCAGCAGAGGCATGAGAATTATGCCTACTCTAATCCAATAATGCAGTTCAGTACCTCCAAACTTTAATCATGGAGCGAAGACTGAAGAAGGGAGGCCAAGCGTGGATGATGTGTTAGCGAAGTATATGCAGAAGAATGATGCTGCCATCAATAAGATCAATAATTGTATAGTGCTTATGGACTCCAACATGACTAAACAGAATGAGGAAATTAGTAAGCAGTTGCAGAGTCTCACATACTCTATGGGTCAGATCTCCACGATGGTAAATCAGCAGCAGCAGCAGATTATGAAGGGAAAATTTCCGTCAGATACAGAAGTCAACCTGAAAGAAAGTGCAAATGCGATCACTTTGATGGCCGGGGAGCAGTATAAAGGTCAGGAACTAATGCAGGATACTACAGAAATGAGGAAAAATGGAAGAGAATATAAGCAAGTTCGTTTAGCCACTAGCTCGGCTCCTGCTCAAGCAGAGTCAGGATTGGGGGTGATCAAGTCGAGTTTCAAAGTGAAGTTCAACCCCAACTTGATACAAGTTCACCTCCTGGGTTCCCTGAGTTTCCAAATTCTGTAATGAACAAATCAAATCAAGCAATAGCTGATAAAGAGTAGCAGCGAGCGAAGAGATTGAGAGAAGCAGAAGAGGTATTCCAGAAGGATAGTTTGGGTCTCCCAAAAACAAAGGTACCAATTCCTTTCCCTCAGAGATTCTTGACAAAAAGCTTGGATGAGAAGTTCCAAAAGTTTGTTGAGGTAATGAGGGATGTCCAAGTCACTATTCCTTTTTAGAGGCATTGGATCAGATGCCACATTACGCAAGGTTCATCAAGGAGCTCATTTCTAGGAAAAAAAAGCTGAACAGTGTGGAGACAGTGAGTTTGACAGAGAACTGCAGTTCTATTATCCAAAGAAATTTACCAGAGAAATGGAAGGATCCTGGTAGCTTCATCATTCCTTGTGAGATAGGAAAAGGACTATCAGAAGGGCATTGTATGATCTGAGAGCCAGCATAAAATTGATGTCCTTATCAGTGTACAAGAAGCTTGGTTTGGGGGAGTTGAAACCCTCGTCTGTGGCCTTACAATTAGCAAATAGAACACTGACCTACTCTGAAAGAGTTGTGAAAGATGTACTGGTGAAGGTGTCCGATTTGATTTTCCTATGGGTTTCATAGTACTAGACATGGAGGATGAAAAGGATGGTGCGCCTCTTATATTAGGGCGTCCATTTCTTGCTACTGGAAGAGCTCAGATAGATATATTCAATGGGAAGTTGAAGCTTAGCGCCAATGATAAGGAAGTGGTTTTCTTGTTGAATAAGGAGATGCAGTGGCCTAAAAATCAGCAGCAATGCAAGTCTGTGGATGTAGTGGACACAGAGCATGATGAGAACTTTGCCTTGTCTGATGCTGAGTTTGAGAGTTTGTCCAATGATGCGAGTATTGAATACCTTGAGAAGTTACTTGCATTAGGGGATGCCAGGGATGCACAGTTAAGGAGGACCACAACTGACATGAATCATAATAAGAAAGGTGTTGATGAAGAGAGAAGGAGACCTGCGGCCGAGAAGGTTGATTATGAGGTGAAGAGAGTTGACGTAGTAGAGGAGATCGACAGAGCAAGTGGATCTCTCAATTTTCTTATTACTAACTCTGATGTTATGTTTGATAATGTTTTGGTTGTAGTAATCATGGATAATCCATATTTGAAGCCTCCGAATTTACCTCTGGATTTTCCTTCTTATATGGGTGTCGAAAATTCTAACTTGTTCAGTTCATGTATTGCCAAAGAGGATCCTGTATATGTGACAAGGAAAGGTGAGGGGGTTGTAGCTGTTAATGATAGAGGAATGAAGTACTTGAAGGTACGAATGCGAGAGGATTGTGCTCCGGGTTAGTAGTCAGTAAGAGGTATCCGTCGTGACTCTCCGATGTTAAACTTGAGCGCTTGTTGGGGGCCGACCCTCCGGTTTTAATTGATTAATTGAGTCTGTGTCAATGTAGTAAATTTTATTAGGTATTGTTCGACTATGGTATACACTTCTTTACAAACTTATGCTCTCACTTCGTTTGATCTAAGTTTATGGGGGATACGTGTACACCTGCGTCTTGCTGCACCAAAGTAAAGTAGCTTCATTGTGTTGTGTGCTTGGATGATTAATTTTTTTTGATTTTTTGGTATTTTTGATTAATTTGATTATATTGAGAGGTCGATTTTTTATGATTGTCCAAGTATGTGTCGTGTAGTTTGTCTTTGTTGCGTGTTTATCCTAGTATATGTGGTTATATTTATGGTTCTTGAGGATGATTGATTAATTTGCCTAAGCACTTGATTGAATTTGTGATTAATTGATAATGTGATGTTATGCTATGGATAATCCAGCTAGAGATGTGTACTTGGATGTTGGAATACTTAAGATTGTTGCATGTATTAAAGTTGGTTCATAAACCTATGAAGGAGTGCTCGTTATTCCATTAAACCCATGTGAGATTTGAGCTTGAATAGATCATGAAATTACACATGATTGGTTTTATTCTTGAGAGCATCGTTCACATGCATGTATTCTAGAACTTGACTCTTAATCTGCTTAAGACTAGATGATTGATTAGATGATGGGAGATGAACTTAGGCCATTTTGTTTTTTATTGAGTCACTAGCCAAATGTTTATCCTACCTTGAAATATAATCCATAGTTTCCTGTTTGAGCCTTTAAGCCTTATTCGTTGGAAGCCTATATAGATAGCCAACTTAATCCTTTAAAGGCCTTTAAATACCTATCCTAGTAGAGAATTAAAGGAGACAGATTGGTGTAGTGTGAAAAGTAAGTGGAAAGATAAACGTGGGCAAATAGTGATTGAAGAAGAAGAATAGTTAAAACTTGCAAAAAGGTGGGGTAGTGCCTGAAACTGGTACTCCAGTTATAGGGTAGTGCCTGAAACTGGTATCCTATTTGAGAAAAAAAAGACAAAAATGAAAAGAGGATGTTGAGCTTGAAAGTAAAGGGAGGATTGAAATGGTGAAAAGAAATCGAAAGAAAAAAAAGAGATTGATTTGAAAAGCATATGTGTGAAATGTATCTCTATTATTGATTCTCTACTAGTGATCGAGTCACTTATCCCATATTTACCTACCCTTGTCCAAAGAGCCAATGTTACGCCCTAAGCAAGTCCTTTATGATCCCATCGTTAAGTCTTTCAAGTTAGTGGAGAGTTTAGATGATTGTCAAGCTTATGGTTACGCGTGCATATAAATTGATTTGAGTGTATGTATATTAGCCATGAGAGTAAATAGCTCACATTTGATCAATGAGTGTAAATACTATCCGTGAGAGGGGATGATGAGCATTCTGAAATTGGAAGTGACTAATTTGACATGCATGTTTCAATTTATAATATTTTGGCATTCAAATATATTATCTTGATTTGGATGTGTGTGATCCCTTATTTGCTGTAGAATTTCAACTCTCATCTCTCTCTTGTTTTGAATTCGTTGTTCGGGGACGAACAACATGGTAGTTTGGGGGGTTGATGACAGTGGAAATTTACGTCTTTTTGATCTCATAATACCTTGTTTTTATTAGAATAATACCATACATTCGTGTCGGATTGCATAGCTTATGTATTTTACATGATTATGGTGCTACTAATGGATTTTATTGAGTTTTGAAGGTTAAAACAGGGTAGAAATGAAGCAGGAACGAAAACAAGCAAGAAACAGGGTTGAAAAGACCCAACTCGAGTTGTAACATGCAACTCAAATTGCAACACGACTTGCAACACAAGTCGAGTTGGGTTTCGAAAAGTGTCCAGAATCGTCCAGAGAACTTACTCGAGTTGCAAGGTCCAACTCGACTTGCAACTCGAGTCGAGTAGAGGGCAGAGCAGCGTCTAAAAATCATCCAGTGAGCCAACTTGAGTTGCAAGGCCTTACTCGATTTGCAACTCGAGTTGAGTTGGGTCCCAAAAGCAGTCCAGTTTCAGAGAATCGCAACACGACTAGACAGGCAATAGCACGAGTTGTCGACACGACTCGTGTTGGGGTTACTCGAGGTAATTTACATGTAACACTGGTAGTGTTGCCAACTCGAGTTGTATACACTCAACTCGAGTTGGGTTATTTTGGGCCAAAACTCGAGATTTTTGATCCCCTTTTCGTGACAACGTGTAAAAATAGCCCAGTGGAGTCAAAATTCGTAGCCCAAGGTATAAAAAAGGATCAATACACCTGGAGAAAAGGAACTGATCATTCACCATGGAAATACACTGTGAATTCAATTCACGCTCCATCCATCTATCCACCCACTCACATCAAATCTTTCATCATCCATCCCATCGGTCCAGAGGAGGATTCTAGTGCGATTGAGAGAACAATCCAATCGGAGAGACGGAGAAAGAACGCAAACCACGTGACACTAGGGTTTCGTATTCTTTTCTTTATTTTCCCTTTATTGATTTTGTTATGAATTTGATAGCCATGAGGGTTGTGTGTAACCTCATGGGTTAAAACCCTTTACAGTTCTAAAGATTGAGGGTTAGATGTAGTTGATTTGGGAACCTAGACTAATCTTGAGAATTTATACTGTTGATAATCCTTATTTATTTATTTTTATCCAAACTTTGTCATACGTTTGTAACGTCTTCATAGCATATTATTGATATTACCCGTGGTGCTTGATATATTTTATTAGCTTGTGTGCATCTGTACTTGATACTATTTGATTGCTAGGGATTAAAGTAGTTTGCCCGTGAACACATTAATCCTAAGAGCTGGTAAATAGGGTACTTGATTATCTTAGTGGAACAATGCAATTAAGAAGTCAAGTAGGAAGTGAATAAGATTGAATATGAATTCCAGAGAATATATATTAGTCGAATTGGCCATCCAGAGGTTTATAAAATTCGCCTTATTAGTATCTAGGAAGGAGGATTAAAACTATTCACGAGTTATTTTGTAATGTTAATCCATTAAAGCAGTATGAATGAACAGTAGGATGTCTAGGAAACCAAATCAATTGCATTAAATCTGATACCTTAGAGCTGTTATTTCTCTTTTGATCAAACTTGAATAATTCTCATTGCTTCTATTTATTGTGTTAACTTTTATTTAAATTATTTAAGCTATTAATTCATCAAAACAATTGGAAATTGGTTACAATAATTCTAGTTGAATAGTAATTAATAGCAAAATAAATAATTAGTTGTCTTAGTGGGAACGATATTTTTTTAACTGGGGTACTTGCCTCTATAATTGACATCCTTATACTTGGGGATTTAATTGGAGTGCGCAATAATTGCCTAACATCTACCGATCTCTTTTTGGGAAGCGTTGTGTACGGCAGCTTATGTGCTTAATCATGTGCCTTCTAAGTCAGTTGATTCAACTCCATATGAACTTTGGATGGGTAGAAAACCTGACTTGAGTAACCTTAGAGCTTGGGGATCAGCAGCTTACGTACATGATTCATCGAGTCAGTATGAAAAGTTGGGTCCTAGAATAAAAAAATGTATCTTCATAAGATATTGCAAACATTCTAAGGGTTACGTGTTCATAGGAGATTAGGATGGGAGCTTAACTATGACAGAATCACGTAATGCTCATTTTCTGAAAATTAAATTTCCTAGTAGAGAGGGATATCATGGATGCTGAACCTATTTTCGAGGTAGCAGAAACTAATTCCTACAAGATCTAAGTGGGAGTAGTTTAGCTGATAGTATGGATCTTGATAGATATTTGCCGGTTGAGGATCAAGCGATTCCCAATGAGAGCATTTTGTCTACAGAAGACCGTCAACAGCTATCTCAGAAAAGTTTTAGGAAATGTGTGCACAAAAAACATTATGATATTGAAGGACATGCCTTCTTTGTTTCACCAGAAAATGGAGATGTTTCTCCCATTGATGAGGAAGAGCCAAGAAATGTTAAAGAAGCTCTAACTTGTCCGGCAAAGGAGAAATGAATTAAAGCGACAAAAGATGAGATGGAGTCTATGAAGTCAAATCAAGTCTGGAAACTTGTAGATCTTCCAAAGAGACGAAAGGCAATTGAGAATAAATGGAGTCTAAAAATCAATAAAAAGACTGATGGCTCAATAGAGAGGTATAAAGCTCGTCTAGTGGTAAAAGGTTATACTCAACAAGAGGGTATGAAGAAACTTTTTCACCAGTGGTGAGGTTTGCCTCGATTTTTCTACTATTGGCTATAGTGGCTAGTATGGATTTAGAATTACACCAAATGGATGTTAAGACCGTATTTCTCAATGGAGAATTAGAAGTAGAAATCTACATGCAACAGCCTGTAGGATTTATTCTTCAAGGGTCAAGAGGATAAAGTTTGTAGATTGAATAAGTCGATCTACGGACTCAAACAATCCTCTAAATAGTGGTATTTGAGATTTCACACTACGATCATCTCATATAACTTCGTTATGATAAACGAAGGCCGTTGTGTTTACATTAAATGGTCCAATGGTTGTTTTGTGATTCATCCTTGTATGTGGATGACATACTACTAGCTGAAAATAGCAAAGAGTATCTTGAAACCATAAGAGGATGGGTGTCTTCGAATTTCGAAATAAAAGATATGGGTGAAGCAGAGTACATACTTGGTGTGAAGATCCATAAGGATCGTTCAAATAAATTATTGGGTTTGTCTCAAGAGAGTTACATCAAGAAACTTTTAGAACGGTTTAAAATGGACACCTGCAAACCTATAGAGACTCCCATTGTGAAAGGTGAATCATTGAGTTACCAGATGTGTCCCAAGATTCAAGATAAAAAGAATGAAATGGCCAGAGTACTATATGCCAATGTGATTGACTACAGATTATTCTCTGTTATCAAGGGAATAATAGTACACTGAATAAGTATACAGACGCTGACAGGAGTAGTGATTTAGATGAGCGTAAATCAACTTTTGGTTATGTCTTCTTGCTCAACAATAGAGTAATCTCATGGTGTAGCAAGAAACAGACTTGCATAGCACTGTCCACTATGGAAGCCGAGTTTGTGGCATGTGTGTCTGCAGTTCAAGAGGTTATTTGATTGAGAAGATTCATGAAACATTTGGAGGTCCCAAACACTCCAATAGGAGCTGTTTTAATTAATTGTGATAATCAAGCAGCTATTGCTTACAAAAAGGACCCCAAATATCATGGAAAATCCAAACACATTGACACGAAGTTCAACTTTGTTAGAGATATTGTAGACAAGAATAAAGTGATTCTTAGTTACATTTCTACTCATTTGATGTTAGCATATCCTTTTACCAAACCAATTCCTAGAGATGCATACATAGGACATGTAAAAGGGGTTGGGTTTGTAAAGGATTTAAAACGATGTATTGAAAATATTTATGATGTTAATGAAATAGTTAATGGTTTAACTATATATATATATATATATATATATATATATATATATATATATTATAAATTATATGTGATGGTTCATATATAAAGTATGTCGGCAATTTATGATTGACTCTCTCATACGAGCAATCACCTCTGGCTAAATGGGAGCGTAAAGATGAGATTACGATAATCAATGTAATCGGGATAGATTTCGTCACAAATTTGATCCAGCTTGTTGTAAAGCTAAATCGACGGAGATCTTATACGTTGGAGGGAGAATATTCGGGTTAAGTTTATGGGACACACTTGAACTCTGATTTACACTATGTCTAAATTAAATGAAATATGACATACGCTTTCTTTGAAGAAAGTTAAAGATATTGTAACGTGTGTTTTAGGAAAACGACATGTGCTAAGTTGACCCCAACAGGATTGAGAAAATTATCCCTATTTTCTCAAAAGTATGAGTCCTTATCTATTGGTTACCCTAATGACTTTCTACTATATTCTAAGTCTTCAGTTTGGTGTTGCTACTTTAGCATGTTACCAAATGAGCTATGATTAATAACGGTGATGCGGTGCATGTCTAGGAAAGCAGCTACAGTGGGATGCTATAGATACTTAGTGAGATGGGAAGAACGTCTTAATTTAACATATACTATTGTGATTTATTGACTAGTCAATCAATCAGGGTCTTGATTATGAATACATAGTTTTTTGCAAAAAGGTTGAATATGCTCTGATAAGTTCAGGGATTGAAAAAAGATATGTCAACTTATGTTAAATGTTCAAATGTTCTGGGGTATAGCGAGCTTGTTGAGTTTCTTTGATAAACTGGTTGAGTTGCTATATATCTCTAACAAGTGTATAGCGATTAAAACTCATATCTCGTGGGTCACACGATGTATTAATCTGTACGAGAATATGATTCATGAAAAAAATGAATCAGGCGACTTTTGACTTCATATGTGAGTGGGAGATGTAAATAATATTAATTATTATTTTCCACATATGATGTTGTAGATAAGGGAGAGAAATGAGTTAAGAGTTAGTTTCTTAACTCCCATCTTTTGGGAATAAAAGATACTGCACAAGGCAGTTATCAGAACGTCAAAAATGCGACAGAACGTAGAACGCAAGTGCATTTTCTCTGTCGAAGTTTTTTCTTCCAAAATCACAATGTAAACAGAATTCTTCATATTCTCCAGACTAATACCTTGTCGTGAAAACATAATCTTTCAACCTCGTGTTGAAGGATTGATCTAGAGATCACAGTTTATCAATGTGAGTACCAATCGGTTCATAATATTCTTCCACTGCAACGAAAACCCTATGGAGAAATGTATGATTTCTCTCTATGGATGAATATGGTTCCTGCGTTTATGAACGTGAGTTTTCCAACATACCCTAACACAGAGGTATTGCACCATCACCTTGAATTTTTTTTAAATTTGAATGCGTCGGATGCCCAACAAATGTAAGTGTGTTTATTATAGCAGTGTTATCCGAAATATTGTTGACACTGCATACAACACAAATTTGTATCAAAATAAAAACTTATACAAAGTAAGCAAGTTTAGCGAAGACTCAAGCACAGATTACTCAATCTTTCCACAAGCTTTTGTTTGTGGTGGACTCATGACATAAATATCACTATCTTGAAAAAAGTGATTACAAAAATTAATTCAAGAGATAGAAACATTCTTTCCACTCTCGAATACAAAATCGAATCTAATATTGAACAAAGTTTCAAAATGGCAAACTTAGACAATTAAATCTAAGCCTACTTCAAATATGCACTTCTACTGTCTGTGAGCAATATACACAAAATTTACGAGATAACAGAATACACAAAGTATGACAACATTAGTTAAAATACTACAACATAAAACCTAAAAATATAACCTATCTAAGTGCGATGCTTCTGTATATTGCAGTGGGGATTTCTTCTTAGTGTTCTGAACATCCAACAACTCTTTAAATAGACGAGAACTGCAAGATTCGAACAGGTAAGTGGTCCATTAGGAGAGGTAAAACCACCTATGTGTGAGGTGATAACTGCCCACTAACTAAGGTAACCTCCACACATAACTTTTAGGTTTGCTTGACTCTTCTTCAACTTCTAACCAGCATTAGCAAGGTTTAAAATATCCCAAAATATCATTGATATTTCCATGATATATCCATTTTTGGAGAGTGTCGATATCGATATTGAGGAAAAATATATTTTTTCTAATATCAAGGAAATATCAATATCCATATCGATTTGTCATAATTTAAATTTTTCCTGATGTCGAGATATATCAAGGAAATATCGGTAAAATATCGAGAATATATCAAAAATATCAAAAAATTATCATTAATTACAAAGAAATGTTTAATGTTTTTTTTATTTTACTTTTATCAACTAAATACTTTTTTTTATTAATTTGTTCAATTTGAAAAAATTAAATAAAAAATATAGCAATACTTGCGTGAAATCATCTTATGGTGTGACTGTTTTACGTTTTCATAATTAATTATTATTTTTTATTAAAAATATTATAACTAATAAAAAGGAGGGCTCACATACACAGTACACTCTGATTAAAAATACAATAATTTTGGCTCAATTGGATAAGATAAAACGACATACTACCGGCACAGTTAAAAAAATTTCAATTTGATGAGTTGGTACCAATATTGTTTAAATTAAGATTGCATGTCATGTTTTACCATTGAACCTTATAAATCATAATTTTGGTATTAGTATGTATTAAACAATTTATTGTATTATTTCAGACCATTTAAATATTTTGTTATTGATTTTCTTATCATATATTATGAGTTTTATTGTCATTTTAAATTATATTTATAAATTAAAAGTAATTATAATATATTGCAAAGTTAAATACTTAATTTTCTTTTTAAGTTTTCATAACTTTTAAATTTTTACGATATCGATATTGATATTCGATATATCCATCAATAAATTCATAAATTTGAGGTATCAATATTTTTATCGATATCGATATTTTAAACCTCGGTAATAGATTTACTCAAATTCATATTGTATCTATTCAATATAAGATATCAAATTTGTGAAAGGAATAGCTTATTGTTCATTCCATTAAGATTACAATATATAGGGCTTTACTTGTATATACAATTAATTAAGTAATTAAATATTTCTAACAACCTAGAAAAGTAATTAAATATTTCTAACAACCTAGATAAAGGTGTGTGATGAGCATGATCTATTCTATACAAGGTAAATGCATAATTAGTGCCATGAATATATTATTCTGTAACATTCCCGCAAGATGGAGCTCCTGGAGGTGACTTCAATCTTGAGTGATAAGGCGCAGAAACGTATTCGGGACATATGAGTTACTCTTAGAACACCATATTGAACCAATCCACTAATAAAATGATAGTCGAGAGCAAAATGCTTCACATGTGGATAGCAGATATGTGAAAGGAATAGCTTACTGTTCATTCCATTGAGATTACAATATATAGGGCTTAATTTACATGTATATACAATTAATTAAGAAATTAAATATTTCTAACAACCTAAAGGAAGGTGTGTGATGACTGATGAGCATGATTTATTCTATACAGGGTAAATGCATAATTATTGTCATGAATATATTATTTTGTAACACTCAACACATTGAGCAGATATGCTTTTTGCTTAAACAACAAACTACCATATTCTTTGTTTTTGCTAAATTCCATCCCAAGTATAATTTTAGCTTCACCAAGTTCTTCATTTCAAATTTGATCCCTGAATTGTTTTACCTTCAGAATACTCTTTAATGATTTGTTATCATTTTAATGACAAGTTATCCACATAAAGAAGCAAGTGTACCAATCATCTTCATAGCTCATATAAACACAACTATGTTTATTTAGCAATGAATTCATTAGCAATATGTGAAGTTTTCATTGTCAAACAAAATTATAAGAACATTATAGTCTATTACTCTATAAAACAACCTCATTGCATCAAAATTAAGAAGGTTCAGATATCTATCCATCTAAAACCCCAACTTTCTATTAAAAAAGAAGAGAGATAGAGAACTAGTGTATCCAGTTAAACTTTTAGCATCTTTGTCATCTTTGTTTCTCATACTCATTTTGGCTAACTTATCTTCTTTAAATGTGGTGATAGACATAGAGAGTGAAGATTCTACTTTTTGGATGAGACTGACAACTCTTCACATGGTGAGTTTCTCTATCATCATGTTGTTAAAATTTGCATCTTTTCCCGTTATTGTAGATATTTAAGTTTTTTTCTTGCTCTAAAATTTAATAAAAAAGTAAAATATCATAATACATTATTTGAAAATTTTATCACCATCCAATAGAATCATTATACATTAAAAATGACACAAAATATAAATAATGTATTCTTCAAGACACAACTATATCAGTATCTCAAAATATTCTCAATATTTTCACGATATATTGATGGGCATTTTATACGCACTTCAATTAAATCCCCAAGTGTGAAGGATATCAATTGCAGCGGCAAGCAACCAAGTTAAATTATCAATCTCAAGAGAATAGTTAATTATTTATCTTCTAAATATTACTAGTTTAATCAGAATAGGGTAGCCGATTTCCAATTTTGAGAATTTAACTATTATCTAAAGACTGAAAATAATAAATAACTAATAAAATAAAATTATAAAGGGTTTATTACTAGCGTATACACACTTATAACGTATTTGCTCTCAGATACAATGAAAAAAATAAATCACTGACAGATGCATAATTTAATAATAAAGAGACAGAATTAACCTTTACTCTCCACTCTTACTTTCTCTCTCTGGAAATTGTGTGAGATCAGATGCAAGTCATCACCAGCCATTGTCGATGAATGGCGAGCAAACCTCAGTGGTGTTCAAAATCGACAGACTTCGATCAGCGACGGTCAGATCGAAGCTCTCCGGCAACAGCAAGAAAAATTGACGGTCGGTGGCTGTAGACGGCGCGGACAGTAGTGTGGAGGCGAATTGTATTACTTCAGATCTTTAGCGATCGGTGGCTGTAGCGACTTCTGGTGGGGATCCGTTCAGCCATGTCGTCGAGCTGTCGACATTCCCTGGGATCTCTACCTCAAATCTGTAATCCCCCATTGCCCTTCTCTACTCTCTCTCTCGTTGTCCAATTCCTCCTACATTTACCTCTCTGTCTCATTTATTCAAAAAATGCTTAAGGTGTTTGTGTCGATCTCCGTCTACTCAATCAGCGTGCTGTTTAATAGGAAATTTTCAAATCGGAGACCATGGCCAACAAGATTTTGATCTCAATCGGGGTTTGGATCGCCAGTAATGGTGAGGCGAAATTCGATTCCTCGGGATAATTCTTCAATTGGGGTTTCAAGGTATTGAAGTTCTTCTTTTCTTGGTCTTGGTTTTGGAATTTTGATGCCGTTTTAGAACGAATTGAATAAGTTGAAGCTACTGAATAGAAATGAATGTTTCAATATTACTTATCAATCAAGGAATTCTTTCAAGATCTTATCTCTATATTTTAACTTCTTCATGGTTTTTTGGTGTAGTTAATGGTGAAGATGTAGTTATCTGAAGAAGTAATTTAGTGATCAAAGGCAGCTGTTGTTGTTGAAGCAGAAGTTGCAAATTGAAATTGATGGAAGTCAGTCCTCCATACGTGTTTCTTCCAATTGTAAAAAGTTATGTGCGGATTTTCATGTTGCAGCTCAAAATTGCTGGTTAAGCAAATGTGGTGCTTAAACCGGTGAAATTAGGTATTCCCTGTTATATATGCCGCTCACTAAAATTATTGCGCTGATGTCTACTTTTTCAATATGAAAATGAAATAACTCCACTCCTCTTCTTTTATAGTGCTGAGATGCTAGTCAACTTGGAGGTACCTTGGGTAATTCTTGGTCACTCTGAGAGGAGAGCTTTGTTGTCTGAATCAAGTGAGGTAACCTTACATGTGCTATTCACTTGAAAATTTTAGATTGTTGTCTTGAACTACCTTTCTCACAGATGTTTTCTTGCTATGACTTTCAGTTTGTTGGAGATAAAGTTGCATATGCCCTTTCAAAAGGTTTGAAGGTAATTGCCTGAATTGGTGAGACTCTTGAATAGAGAGAAGCTGGATCAACTCTGGATGTCGTTGCATCACAAACCAAGGGAGGGTGGTGCGTACCATGCATGGTGCCCCGACGAGTTGTCGATGCTCTAGGAGGGAAACATCGGCATCGATAAGCTTGTGCTTGAGAAGAACGGCTTTGCTCTTCCGCAGTACTCCAATTCTACAAAGATTGCGTATGTTCTACAAGGTAGTAGAGTGGCAGGGATTGTTCTCCCAGAAAAAGAAGACAAGGTACTCCCAATCAAGAAGGGAGACGTCATTGCCCTGCCTTTTGGTATGGTTACCTGGTGGTACAACAAGAAGGACACTGAACTAGCTATTCTCTTCCTCGGCAACACAAAAACAGCCCACAAATCTGGCTCGTTTACTGACTTCTTCTTGACCGGATCCAAAGGCATCTTCACTGGATTCTCAACTGAGTATATGGGCAGAGCATGGGACTTGGAAGAGAGCGATGTGAAATCCCTAGTTGGAAGCCAAAAAGGCAACAAAATCATGAAGCTCGACCCAAGCTTAAAGATGTCGGAGCCCAAGAATGAGTACTACAACGGGATGTCATTGAACTGTGAGGAAGCTCCACTTGATGAAGATATCAAGAATGGTGGAAAGGTAGTGGTTCTGAACACCAAGAATTTCCATTGGTGGGTGAAGTTGGACTTGGTACTGGTCTTGTTAGGTTGAATGGGAATGCTATGTGCTCTCCATGGTTCTCTTGTGACCGGCTCTGCAGGTGACTTATATTGTAAGGAGAAGCGGTCGTGTTCAAGTAGTCGGAGTAGATGGAAAATGAGTGCTGGAAACAAAACTTGAGGCTGGAAATATGTTCATAGTTCCACAGTTTTGTGTGGTGTCAAAGATTGTTGATCCTGATGGCATGGAGTGGTTCTCATCATCACAACTCCCAACCCAATATTTACACATTTGGTTCGGAAGACATCAGTTTGAAAGGCATTGTCTTCACAAGTGTGATAATTGACTTTACTAACCTGACATATACCATCTACTAGTGTTGAACAATGCTTGAAATTAAGGAGCAAAAAAGTTAAAAAGAATAAATGTGAAAAAAATAGTGCAAAGATATTGTGCAAAATAAAATGTGAAAAAAATTGTGCAAAAAATATGCAAAACAAAATGTGAAAAAAATTGTGTAAAAAAAAATTGTGCAAAAACAAAATGTGAAAACAAAAATTTGCAATGCAAAATGTGTAAAAATAAAATTGTGCAAAATAAAATTATGCAAATTCTACCCCTCACACACCTACCCACTACCGGACTTCGACGACCAGTCGCCGGACCTCTGCCGGACTGCTACCAGAACTTAAAATGTGCGAATAAAATATGCAAAAACAAATTTGTGCAAACGCATAGGGGTATTTATGGTATAACAATCATAATTGTGTAGTTATAAGTATTAGTGCTTTGAGTCATGTAGTTTATAGCAATTATATATTATTTTATGTATCCAATAGTAAGTGACCCAATTATAAAAGAAGAATTTAAGTTTGACTCAAGAAACTATCAACAGTTTTAAGATAATCCAGTATAGACTAATTAATTTGAATTCCTAGACTTCCAATTATTCATTCATGCAGATTTTATGAAAATACACCACATAACCCTGTTTTTCCACCGGATATGATCCAATTCAAAGCTAACAGTATAATCTGGTTTAAATCCTAAGGTACGTGAATATAACCAAGCCTCCTTCCTAGATACTAATCAATGCAAACAACAATACCTTCGGATGGCAAGTTTGACTAACGATATTTTCTGAAAGTACTACAAGGCTTTATTCACTTTCTACATGAATGTCTAATTGCATTGTTCCACTAAACAATTCAACTATCTGATTTACCGATTCTTTAGAATTAACGTGTTTATGGACAGACTACTTTAATTCCTAACAGATAGACAAAATAATTCATGAACGCACACAAGCTAACATATTAAATCATGCATCACGGGCAATAACATTAATTTACTATGAAGACGTTACGAAGCAGAAAAGCAAAGTCTAAATAAATTAAGTAAAATCAGAATATCAACTGCAGAAATTCACAAAGTTGGTCTAGGTCTCCATCTATCCTTCAAACCTTAAAACTGTAAACGAATTTAGCACATGCGGTTACAAATAACTCCCATGGCTATCAAAATCATTCCAAAAGTCTTGACAATCGAAAATAAAATAAAGGAATAGAAAAATTCTAGTGTCGGTGTTATTCTGCTTTCCTTCTGCATCTCTCTAATTGATTGATTTCCCTCTTGAATAGCCCTTGAATCTCCTTCGGTACGGATGGATGATGGGATGGATATGGATGATGGTAGATGATGGATGGGGGTGATCCCCTTGTGGAAGTGGTGACTCTTATGAATAATAATGTGAAATATATATAGGTGTGAGAAGTGAATGAGATAAGAAAATTATTTGTGCTCCAAGAAATAGGAAAGATGGGCTAATTTTCAAAAATTTTCAAAAATTCCCGTCGATAGTTGTGCGACCTCAATATTTTGAGCATAACTTCCTCATCTAAACTTCTATTTGAGTGATTTTTACGCCAAAATAATCCTCTCTTCTTTGGCTTTCCAACCATGTATCACATCACCAGTTTGAATTCCACACAACTATAGAAAAATTACACAATGTGAGCGTTTATTTTTCAGCATTCTTTTATACTTTCACTCTTCATTCCAAATTTGAACTTTTGATCCTGTTTCCACCTAAAACTCAACAAAATACCTTAGTAGCATCTTAATTATGCAATATATAAAGACCACGCAATCTTACATTTATTATGGCCATATTCTAACAAAAATGGTGTAATGTGAGACCTAAAATACGTGAGATTCCACTCTCAACAAACTCTCAAATTTACTTGTTGCTCGTCCCGAGGCAACGACATAGAAAACCAATAGAGTAATTGAGATAAAATTTCACAGCTAAATACATCCAAGACAATATAACAATTCGAAAATCATACTTTAAATACTAAGATAACCATCCATCTAAAAACATATCATTCAAATCAACTACTTCACTTTTTTTGAATACTCATCCACCGATTCTCACGAGGAGTATTTACGCTCATCGCTCAAATATGAGATATATACACTTTAGGGTAAGGTGTTTACACTCAAAATCAATTTAAATACAAGCATAATCATAAGCTTGGCAATCATCTCAACTCTTGACTAAAGGTGTAACTTCGACAATATGATCACAAAGGTCTTGTATAAGGTTGTAATGTTGGCTCTTTGGTAAAGGTAGAACATATATGGATTAAGTGACTTATTCACTAGTAGAGAATCAAAGAAGACTTACAGCTTTTCAACAAACAGCTTCACTTTCTTCTTTCTCCTGCAATGCTCTTCAACTCTTCTCGTAATTCGAATTCCTCCTTCATTCTCAAGCTCAACTTCCTTACTTGAATCTTTTTTTTCTTTTTTTCTTTCAAATAAAGGTACTAGTTTCAGGTACTACCCTTTTTCATAGGGTACCAGTTTCAGGCACTACCCTTCATACAAGTTTTAACTACCCTCTTAAATAATTTTCATCACTTCCAAATTACTTCTCCTTATATTCTTCTTTACATGTCACAAACTCTACTCTTTCAACTCTCCACTAGGTAGAAATTTTTAAGGATAGTAAAGGGATCAATTGGCTAATCACATAGGCTTCCAAAAAATAAGGCTTTAAGGCACAAAAGTGGTTGACTACGGATAATTTTAATAGGTAGGCTAATAATTTGGCTAGAGACTAATAAACAACAAAAACGGCCTAAGATAATTTTCTATTGTCTAATCAAACACGTAGCTTCAAGTAAGATGTAAAGCCAAGTTCTAGAATACATGTGTATGAACGATACTCATAAGAATAAACTGAATCATGCAACTTGTCATGACTTCAAAAGGCTCAAATCTCACATGGCTATAGGAATGAATGAGCAATTATAATTAAGCTTCATAGCTAATCTTCCATGCATATAACTAAATTTCAAGTATCTCAATATCAAAGTACAACATCAAATTGCTTCTCAAACACAATCACACATATAATATCATCAAGTGTTAAGAAAAATCAGAAAATCATCCTAGAGAACTAAAAATCAACTATACCGACACTAGGATCAACACACAATAAATAAAAACTAACAAAACACCTGGAAAATCACAAAAATTTGAAAAATCAACATTCACGAATAAATCAAAAATATCAACTAATCGCAAAAAATCGACGCTCTAAGCAAACAAAACAAAACAATGCAGAAAATTTACTTCAGTGCAGCAAGACAATGTATGTATGTAACCCTCCCCCCCTAAACTTAGATCAAACAAGGTGAGAGGCTAAGTTTGCAAAGAAGTATATAGTGTAGTCAACCAGCACCTAATAAAATTCCTACACCATACAAACACATAAAAGCAATTAAAACAGGAGGGACAGCCCCCAACAAGAGCTCATGTTTAACGTCGAAGAGTCACTACGGAATACCTCAGGCTCACCGGAATGGGTATGGATATCTTTCATCCTTGCCATCGTACTCTAATCGTTGTGCTTCTTCATCAATCCAATACTTATGGCAAGGGATGGCTTCATTGGCATTCTTAAAATTTATTTTAACCTTGCCAACCATGTTAAGATCATTCATCAATCTCTTCATTCTATTCCACCACTTATTCCTTTTCGCGATGAAAATTCCCAACTCCTCTCTAACTCCTTTCTATCCCTAAGAATAATCATTAGGTGAAACAAAGTCAACAAAAACAATATCATCAAATTCAATGCAACTTAAAGATTTTAAAGGTTTAGAAATGCTCATTTTATTCTTCAAGTCCTCTTCGATTGCTTCTTGACTTTGCTCTTCTTCTTTCTTTTCTTCCTCAACATCCTCAAATTCTTCATCAATCTCTTCTTCTGCCTAAAAAATTGACTCCATTTGATAGCTTAATTCGAGTGGAGCTACTTGACTTAATTGAGTGGACTCTTCTTCGACTTCTTCTTCCTCAAATGACAACATAGGACCTTCAAACTGCATTCTAGGGTACAATGGAACAATAATATCTTCCTCAAACTCTTCTTCATCCATTATTTCCTCTCGTTGAAGTTGAGTATTTAAACTTGAAGCGATGTTCGTAAGAAGATTATTTATCTCTCTCGTTCTTTCATGAAACTCCTGCGATGCAACTTCTCTTTCCTGTAATTGAACTTTCATCTTTCTTTCAAGAGCTTCCAATCAAAAAATAAGTGCTCTCTTAATAAGGTTGATATGAATTTTTATTGTAAACACAAGACCATTCATCTTCATATCTGACTTGATTGTAAAGCTGAGATGGAACTTGATTCGCTGGAAAATCATAACTATAGTACCTCTCATCCATGCAATATGGAGAAGGTTCCATAGCACTTTGATTTCCATAGCGTTTCAATATTTCGTCTATGCATGGAGAAGGAACCATAGCATTCTAATTTTCATATCTTTTAAATATTTCGTCCATCTCATGTACCTCAAAGATAATACATAGTCAGAATATGTTTAAAAATTAAAATAAAAATAAAAATAGTGAAAAGAAATCATAATTAAATTAGTAATAAAAGAAAAATAAACAATTAAAACTATCCCCGGCAACGGCGCCAAAAACTTGATGGGCGTTTTATACGTACTTCAATTAAATCTCCCAAGTGTGAAGTATATTAATTGTAGCAGCAAGCAACCAAGTTAAATTATCGATACCAAAAGGACAGTTAATTATTTATCTTCTAAATATTACTAGCTTAATCAGAATAGGGTAACCGATTTCCAATTTTGAGAATTTAATTATTATCTAAAGACTAAAATAATAAATAACAAATAAAATAAAATCATAAAAGAAGAATTTAAGTTTGACACAAGAAACGATCAACAGTTCTAAGATAATCCGGTATAGACCAATTAATTTTCTAGACTTCCAATTATTCATTCATGTAGATTTTATGAAAATACATCACATAATCCTGTTTTTCCACCGGATATGATTCGATTCAAAGCTAACAGTATAATCTGGTTTAAATTCTAAGGTGCGTAAATATTATCAAGCCCCCTTCCTAGATACTAATCAACGCAAACAACAATACCTCCGGATGACAAGTTTGACTAATAAGATATTTCCTGAAAGTATTACAAGGCTTTATTCACTTTTTACTTGAATGTCTTATTGCATTGTTCCACTAAACAATTCAAGTATCTGATTTACCAGTTCTTTAGAATTAACGTGTTTATGGACAAACTACTTTAATTCCCAATAGATAGACAAAACAATTCATGAACGCACACAAGCTAACATTTTAAATCAAGCATCACAGGTAATGACATGAATTTACTATGAAGACATTACGAAGCAGAAAAGTAAAGTCTGAATAAATTAAGTAAAATCAGAATATCAACTGCAGGAATTCACAAAATTAGTCTAGGTCTCCAAATCAATTAAATCTATCCTTCAAACCTTAAAATTGTAAATGAAATTAGCTCATGCGGTTACAAGCAACTCCCATGGCTATCAAAATTATTCCAAAAGTCTTGACAAACGAAAATAAAAGAAAGGAATAGAAAAATCCTAGTGTCGGCGTTATTCCGCTTTCCTTCTCCGTCTCTCCGATTGACTGATTTCCTTCTTGAATAGCCCTTGAATCTCCTTTGGTGTGGATGGATGATGGGATGGATGTGGATGATGGATGGGAGTGATCCCCTTATAGAGGTGGTCCCGTTGTGGAGGTGGTATCTCTTATGAATAATGATGTGAAATATATATAGGTGTGAGAAGTGAATGAGATAAGGAAATTAATTGTGCTCCAAGAAATAGGAAAGATGGGCTAATTTTTGAAAATTTTTGAAAATTCCCGTCGGCACTTGCGCGATCTCACAATTTTGAGCATAACTTCCTCATCCACTTTGATTTGTGTGATTTATGTGCCAAAATGATTATCTCTTCCGTGGCTTTCCAACCATGTATCACACTACCAGTTTTGAATTTCACATGAATACAGAAAAATTACGCAATGTGAGCGTGCATTCTTTCACACTTTCACTCTTCATTCCAACTTCAAACTTTTGATCTTGTTTCAACCTAAAACATAACAAAATACCTTAGTAGCATCTTAATTACGCAATATATAAAAACCACGCAATCTTACACGAAATCATGGCCATATTCTAATAAAACAGTGTAATTATGAGACCTAAAATACGTGAAATTCCACTCTCAACATATATATCCCAAAATATCCTCAATATCCTGAAATATTCTCAGTATTTCCATGATATATATTCATTTTTTGTGAGTATCGATATCGATATTGAGGAAAAAGATATTTTTTTCTCATATAGGGAAATATCATTATAAATATCGATATTAATTTGTCACAGTTCAAATTTTCCTAGACGTCTAGATATATCGAGGAAATATCGATAATATATTGAAAATATCGAAATATTATCCATAATTATTTTTTAAAAATTAATTATTTTTTATTTTACTTTTATCAACTAAATATTTTTTTTTTGTCATTCATTTGTTCAATTTGAAAAAAAATAAAATAAAACATAGAGCAATACTTTTGTGAAATCATCTCATGGTGAGACTGTTTTCGTAATCTTAATTAGTTATCATTTTTCATTAAGTGTTATCACTAGTAAATGAGGAGGGCTCATGTACACAATACACTCTAATTAAAAATACAATTATTTTGACAACATTTGACAAAATAGAACAATGTAACACTAGCACATTCAATACTATATTGAAATTTTCTCTAATTCGATGAGCTGGTACCAATATTATTTAGATTAAGATGGCATGCCATATTTTACCATGGAACCTCATAAATCATCATTTTGGTAGTTATTATGTATTAAACAATTAGTAATAATTATTGAATGATTTAAAATTATTTAAATATGTTATTATTGATTTGCTTATCATATATTATGAGTTTTATTGTGATTTTAAATTGTATTTATATAATAAAATTAATTATAATATATTGCAAAGTTAAATAATTAATTTTTTTAAAGTTTCCATGGGATAAAAACCTTTTTAGTCCCATAACTTTTCCCATGGTTTTTTTTAGTCCCAAGAAATATAAGTTTGTCAAATTAGTCTCACCGGCGAAGAAATAGGGCAAAAAACATCCTATTTTCGCCCGAAAAAGTCACGTCACAACCGAAATTGTTAATTTTCGACCGGTATGATGACGTTGCGCCCTAATGGCAGGTGAGTCAGCGACATAAAAACCTATTCAGTCCCATAACTTTCCTCATGTTTAATTTTAGTCCCAATAAAGATAAGTTTGTCAATTTAATCTCACCCGTGTAGAAATAGGGTCAAACACTTCGTATTTTCGCTGAAATTGCTGACATCACTGATAAATGGCACGTGATTGTCAAGTGACAATCGGAATCGTCGATTTTCAATTGGAATTAATATTATTTTAATACCAATAAGGCATTTTATTTTCTAAAATTTTAAATAATTAGAAAAAAAATTAATAAGGGTCATCAGCCCATTTCTCTTCTGGCACGGAATCGCCGCCACCAAGGCCCACATCACAAACACCAGAACTTCGCGACCGACCACGATTTCGCCACTGGCCATGACAACGGTCGGAATTGTTTAAATAAAAATGCCTTATTGGCATTAAAATAACATTTAATTTGTTGACTCACCTGCCATCAGGGCACCACGTCATCGTCCTGGTTAGAAATCGGCGATTCCGATGATTTCAGCATTTTTCGGCGAAAATAGGACGTGTTTGGCCCTATTCTTACACGGGTAGGACTAAATTGACAAACTTATCTTTATTGGGACTAAAATAGAACATGAGAAAAGTTATGGGACTAAATAGGTTTTTATCCTGCTGACTCACCTGCCATCAGGGCTCCACGTCATCATACCGGCCGGAAATTGGCAATTCCGATTGTGACGTGACTTTTTTAGGTGAAAATAGAACGTTTTTGGCCCTATTTCTTCGCCGGTGGGCCTAATTTGACAAACTTATCTTTCTTGGGACTAAAAAAAACCATGAGAAAAGTTATGGGACTGAAAAGATTTTTATCCCAAGTTTCCATGATTTTTTAAATTTTTACTAATATCGATATTCGATATATCCACCGATATATCTATCGATATATTCATAAATTTGAGGTATTGATATTATTACCGATACGAACACTTAAAAGCGTCAGTATTAACTGTCATAATCCTGAAACAACACTAAACACAAAACTCATTCGAATTTAACTTTTCATTTACGTCGATAGAGAAACTAATGCCAGTATGGTGTTAATTCTATGGATACAATTTTCATTAGCCGTAATTAATTAATTAAAGAATAAAAAAAATTGGAAACTACCAAGTTTCCACATGAATGGCTAACATGCAATATTATCTCTTTAATAATAAATCAAATAATAGATCGCATAAACACCAGAAGAGTCCCCTCTAATTTTTAATAAAAAATGTATGTTGTACTCACTTTTGTTGTGTCAACTCAAGTGATCCCAATTAAACATATAAGCTAATGAGGATGAAGGGAAACATTCTTTCGTATTGAAAAGTTACAAGTGGTGAAAAAAAAAAGTGTTGTAGGATTTGTATTCTATCCTATTTATAGTTTTCTTCTTTCTCTTCATGTGAGTGGAGAAGTCATTGTCCTTTTAGATTATTCCTTCAATAAGGTGTTGCCATGTGTCCTCTAGGTGTAATATTCCTGTGTAACCGATTTGATGCTTTTTGGATCTTTCACATGTGATTGATTGAGAGAGAATCAAAGTGTGAGATGTATGAGAGAAAGATCCTCTCCCGTAAATTCACTTCGGTTGCTCTCATTGTAGCACGCTACAGTGAGAGCAAATTGACTCCCGTTATGGAAGAGGATCACATCCTAGATGTATGAGAGTGTTGGGAGTGTTTCACCAAATGATTCAAGGTTCATTAATATACTCAACCCTTCATTTAAACCAGGGGCGGATCCAGGAAACTTTTTTCGGGGGTACGACGTAATTATAAAAATATTACTCCCTCCGTAAGTAACATGTGTTTTTTGTATGCATAAATTAAGAAAAATTAATTTTTATATTTAAAGTTGCTTAGACGTGTGTAAAAAAATGAGTATTTTAGATAATTTAATGAAAATATGTATAAAGTTATTGAAATATGTGTAAAAAATGGATATTATTGAGATGTATTTCTACCATTTTTAGGAAAGTATATTTGTGCTGAAGCGGATAAAAAAAAGTGTGAAGTAATTAGAGGGATGGAGGGAGTATTTGATATTCAAAATCGTATAATAATTAAATAACACCCTAAAATTATAATTATTGTTGACACCATCTACTTTTTATTTGTAAAAAGAAATGTAAGACATTATTATTATGAGTTTATAGTGTAAATTTATTAAAAATTATAATAAATTGTTTATAAATTTATATTAAGTAAATAATTTGGGATACAAATTAATTAATATATAACTATTTATATATATAAATATATATATAAAAAATTTTAAAAAGAAATTGGGGGTGGGGTGGGGGTGGGGGTGGGGGTGGGGGTAGGGGGGTTGGGGGGGTTTTGGGGGTACAGCCGTACCCCTTGTACCCCCTGTATCCTCCCCTGATTTAAACATGGATAGTCAACGTATTTGACGAACTTGACTAGAGGTCAACTGTCTAAATTTGAGAGAGAAAGTATCATCATTTTGGTAAGAAGTCAAATTAACTGTAACTGTTTCTTTGTAATCTCCATTTCATTTAACGAACAATAGCAGAGTCCTTCAAGCAATCAAAACTAACTAACTAACTAACTATTACATTCTAAGTTAGTCTGGTGGAGTGTTTTTCTCCCCAAAGTCAAGAAGATCCTCCAGCAACTTATCATCCAAGTACTCAAATTCAATTACTTCCTTTTCCTTTTCCTGCTCTGTTTCAGCTGTCGTCGTCGACGAGACTGACGAAGACGAAGACGATTGAGACGGAGACGGAGTTGGATACTCCTCCGGAAAATTAAGAATTGCCAATGAGCCACGCATGGCGTGTGCGGCCCGATCATAAGCTCGGGCCGCCTCCTCGGCTGTGGCGAAGGTCCCCAGCCACAGCCGGGCGCCGTAATTATTAGAGTCCCGAATCTCCGCGGCATATTTGCCCCACGGCCGCCGCCTCACCCCTCGGTACTTCACTTCCGCCGCCCCGCCAACCTCTTTGACATCATTCTGCTTTGGATTCTCATTCATCTCTTTAACTCCAACCACAGTAACAATATCATTGCCCACATTTTCATATATATAATGAAAATATAAGCTTTCACTAAAAAAGTCTAATTCTTCTACTCTTGAGAAATTTCAGTAAATGTCACTGTCGGAGTTTTTATTTATATATAATTCTGTCATTTTAAAATCAGGTAGTATCTTTATTGTCGTTTTTTATACATATTAATGGATAGTATATATTATTTGGTAATCTCGAGTCATTAAGAATACATAGTCCTTTTTTTTAATAGAATAACCAATCCTTCATTATTTAGTTTTGTTTTAGATCTGAATTTCAAATTTATTCGTGGATGTGTTAGGAAAATTAAGATCCGAGCCATGTGATTTTAACTTTTGTAATTGATTAATTCGCTTTTTATGTGCTTGGCGTTAGCTAGTAAAAAAGAAAATATAACGGATTTATCCAATGATGTCAGAATCTCACCAGATCACCGGTCCGATTCTACCGGTTGCATTGGAAATTGGAGCTAAATATCTAGAAAATCGAATTTTATGATTGAACCAGGTTGAATCTGTCAAAATTGAAAAAAGTGATTAGTGGGTTTTTTCTTTTTTTTTTAAAATGATGTTTCACGGTATATTTTAGAACATAATTTAAATTTTGACAAATTATTCAACGCACTCGAATTTGCCGTGCTCCCACTTTATTTAAATTATTTTTTATAACTTTTTAAAATATTTTTTGTGATAAATAGTCATATAATTAAAAATATGTAAATTGTAATTTTTTAAATAAACTACGAATGGTTGCCTCCATCAATTTGATCTCAGCTTGGTTCAATTATAAAAACACTGATTTTAACATAAAGTAGTTTTACCCTGGTTTTGCTCCTTGAAATAAGAAATTCAATGAGATCGAATTTGATGTCACAGTGATGACGTTTATGGTTGCCTCATAGAGCGATGTCATTTGGATCCGGATATAATACATAAGCTAACGACACGCTAGTGTTGAAAATAGCCTAAAATGTCTTATTTTGATTAGTGTATTTAGAAGTGGAGGGATAAAATATTGTTAATTGTGATCATATAACTACATTTTTTAATGTGGAAATTATGTAAATGATGTTGCTTTCTCCGTAAATCAATTTTACAAGTATTAGGGGCTATATAAAATTCTTGATTTTTTTTCTTTTAAATTTAATGAAGTATTGATGATGTGATTCACAAAATCATGCTTTTGAATTATAGTTTATTGAAATATAAATTATAAAGAATCATATTTTAACCTTTTAAATTACACTTTAACTTTCTTTAATTATACTTTAACAAATTTCTAACTTCTAAGCATATTTTAATGAATCATACATTAATTATTTTAAATTAACGATTTGAAATAATAATATACGATTAAAAATAAATCAAATTTAATAATCATATATTTATTTATATAATTAATATATTTTAATAATAGACTGACTTGTCTTACCTAAACTGTATTTAAAAAAAACTTTATCATTCTTTTGATATACTACGATTGGAAAATGAATTCTTTTACAAGATTTTTTTAATATAAATAATTTATTTAATAATAATACAACTTTCTTTAAGTATTTTTTTAATATTCATTTAAAATATTGATTTTAAATTGAAATGTTATATTGTAAAGCTAGGGTTGGGGTACCGAAATTTCATTACACCAAACTTACTATATCGAAAAATACTTAATTTATCGAAATTTTAACTATATCAAATTTTTTACAATTTTTTATATTAAAAAATGAAATATTATCGTAAATCTTTACTTATAAATTTTTAGATTTGGTCTCTTGTGTCCCCAGATGCACAAAGTGTGTAAGGATACAACATTTTATTCTAAATGGTATACACTTTAATTATTAAGGGTACAACATTTTGTTATAAAGGGTATACATTTTTATTAAATTTTTTATTTTTTTTAAAGAAATAAAAGGTACACGTCCTTATACTTAAGGATATACAAATTAATACTAAAGAATATTTGGGCGCGTGCCTCCAAGACACACACAAGTTTTAACCTAATTTTTATATTAAAAAATATACTCCTTCCATCTCAAAAATACATTCACACTTTCCATTCTGATCCGTCCCAAGAATACTTTCACACCCTAAAAATTGAAACAATACACACTATCAATAACCTTATAACACTACAATATTACAAAAATGTCATATCCTTTATATACACAATCTAGTTAAAGTTAACTATATCATACACTTTATTCTATTCAATTATCCAAAATACTCTCTTTCTTTCTCACTAAAAAAATTACTTGTGAGGGGGTGAGTAATATTCAATATGCAGGGTCAAACCTAAGCGCACCGTCTTGGATTCGTGAGTTCAAATGCAAGACGGATTTGTTCATTTTTTTAAATATATATAATGCCATATATAATCCGTAATTATTTAACAGAATTCGTGCATAACCACTCATAATTTTTTTCTCAGTAATTTAAAGTTTTCCTTAAACAAATCTGTCCGACTTAAGTCGACATCCACCTCCCTATCAAGATTTATGTTGTCTCAACTTATGAACTCTTGGTGGCTGCCTCTCCACTAATTTGTAATTAGCAGGGAGTTAATTAATCATCTCACTAAGTTGGGCTTCTACTTTTTCTTTTACCCCTGAAATTTAATCACATGATGGCTTGATTTATCCATTACCATAACCCACGTATTGTTGATCCAAGCATTATTCATACTAGCTTTGGTGATGCATCTAATCACCTGGCCCATTGGGATGCTTCAATACTACTTCCATATCATGAAAGTGGGCTGAATATAAGCAAATGGGCTGCCAAATTTTAATGGGCCCGGGATTGCATGTTGAGAAAAATAAAATAAATAAATAAAAATCTCACTCCTACATTTTGTTTTGCCCCGTTTTTTCTGATTTTAACTTCAAATTAAATCTTGTTTTTTCTTAGGTCTTTATAATCGCCTAAAGAATCTCAATTTGCTCAAATATTAATAAATAGTTGCAAGAAAATACCTCCAACACACAATTTCTCAACGAGAAGAAATTAAACTAAATAGGAAATTAAGTACAAGCAAATAAATTCTCAGACTTAAATACTTGTTTCCCCAAACAACTAAAACACAATTGCAGGTATGAGTAAAGTCACAATAGTTGAGAATAAACAAAGAAGAGAGCTAAAGACAATTCCAAGCAAATAGGAAACAACAAATAAACTAAAACAATCGATTCAAAGAAACTCGAACATTTCTCAGAGCATCTCCAATAGTTGAGGGAAATTGGGTACAAATCTGACATGTTAAATATTTGTACCCAAGTTCCAGGTACAACACCATTGCGAATACTCAGGTACAAATGTAAAATTGAACAGTAGGTACAAATATTTGTATCCAAAAAGAGATACGACAAGTGGGGCCAACATACATATTTTAAATTTTTAAATTATTTTTAATTGATTTTTAATACAAATTGAAGACCATTCATCATTTTTTAAATTAATCCACTTAACTGTTGTGTAGAATTCGGTGAAATTTTAATTGAATTAATATAAATATATTTAATAATTATATTTATATTTTAATTTAAACAAAAAAATATTTAAATATGTTAGCATTTCAAATGAAAATACATTTATATTTATTTTTTAAAGTTTTAAATGAAATGATAAAGGTGAAATAAATTAATTAATAATATTTTTATGAAATGAAAATTATATTTAAATTAATAAATTAATAATATGTATAAATTATGTTTGACGGTGGGACCCTAAAATAGTATTAATTGTACCTGGAATGATTGGGGATGTATAGGAATAAAAATGGAGAATTTTTAAATTTTGATGTGGCAACGATGTGGTACAAATTTGTACCTAGATTGAGGTATACGACTGGAGATGCCCTCATTTTAGAGGCTAATGATAAAAAAATATTCCCTCTGTCCCACAAATATATTTTTCCACTTTGACCAATCCCAAAATAAAGTATGCATTTCATTTTTTGGTAACTGAAATCTATACAAAACAATTATTATATCTACATATGCCCACACACTACACTAATACAACTACCTACTACAATTTAAAATATTATTTTTTTCACTTCACTACACATTAAAATATTATTATATTTCTTAATCTCTTTGCAAAAAACAAATGTATATATAGTTTCGGAACAAAAGGAGTAAAAAATCTTGAATAAAGATATCTCATGTCTCTAACCGAATCGCTCAACTCTATAAATAAAATAACTAGTCACTACTACCCTATTTAAATCTATCAATTCTAGATTACACCCGTGCATCTTAGAATCACACCAAAATGAAATATAATATCACACCAAAATGAAATATAATAGTACTCCCGGGTATTTTTACCCATTTGTACGGGCACGGAAATTAAGCCTGTTATTTTTTTAATATATAACTAGGTAGGTGGCACCTCACTTGGTGAGGTGCTCACCCGTATTTTGATTAATTTTTTTATTAAATCTTAATTCATTTTCAATGACTAAATTTGCAGTAAAAATGTCATGGGAATAATATTCATGACGTTAAAATATTCCGTTAGACATTCACTTGGGAATCATACTATGTAACAGAAGATTTACAAAAACCCGAGCTAATCCCAGTTAGTGATTAGAGGCATGTTCAAAGCCAATATTAAGGTATACAATACAACAACATACTGTCTACCGTGTTGCACCAAACTATTGAGTGAATGCATATGCAAAATAATCAACAACCTCAGCGCGTGCGTCAATCTTGTTTTGTAGGTTTGACAAAGGGATGTACTGTCTGTATCCTGTTATGAAATGGTCATAAAAATTCTTGCATTATCTAATCAAAACCATATGTTGTTGTAAATATTATTGCATTTATATACCTTAGCAATTCTTTCAGGATTGGTATAGGGATCTTGCTTTTCTTTCACCTGCTTTTTTTAATCTTCCTACCCCATAGCTTTAGACATTGCTTGACCACATCCACTAAAATTGGTTTCCCATTCCAGTCCAATAGCAGCACCAATAAAGTGTTTTTCAATGAAACATTCAGCCTCTACATCTTGGGTGTTGATAATATGCATATATGAAACCCCAAAAAATATTTAAATTAAAAAAAAAAAAAAGTAAATCAAACTTCATGTGCACCATTACCAACAATATATGTGGCAATTGCGAGAGAATGTTGAAAGGATAAAACGGAGTATGGCTCCGATTAGCTCTTTCCACATGAACTTGAAATCACACAAGAAGCACCATTTGTCCATATGACCTGCAAAAACATAAAGATGCCTTGAACAATATTGATGGTCCAACAAAATACAATAAACTGATAAAGTAAAAACAATATTCTTAGCATTATAAGTATTCTTGCTGAAAACTGGTCACCATAACAATTTGCGCTCTTTATAAATAGTAGATAAATACTGAGACAGATAGTATTATCAAGTCAATTACATTTTTTTCTTGTGGCCTTTCTCCAGCAAGTAGGCAACAAATGGCCGAGTGCATAAAAGGCACTGAAGATTGAAGAGCGCCATTACGAAGCAGCTGCCAGAATCAAGGGATTTTTGAAAAGGCCGCATCGAAATTTTAGTGGTGAACACACTAAATATGGAATACAGATTTCACTTTCCTATAACCACAATTTATAAGTCCACAAGGAGGATAACCCACCTCGCTCCAATTGATTATTATAAATTCTTCACACTGGAAAAAAAAATTCTAAGTAAAAAAATATACTAACCTAGAGTCAAAGCAAATTAGGTATGATAATTAGTTAGTTGAAATACACCTTAAGTACCTTGCTTGACTGATCGAGAAACCTTGCTTGATTGATTGAGGAATTTTGAGCTTCCACCGCCTGAAATCAGTGAAACATTTTTTTTCCTCACGTATGTAATGCTCGTGAAGTATCACTTCCGTATTATAATCCATAGAAGCAATTTTTTAGTAGTAGTGGGAATATAATCCAAAGAAGCATATTTTTGTGCTATGTTATGAGCCTATTAATACTTTGCGTTGATCTAGGAGAGCATCGTAAACAATAATAGGCTGTCATAAAATTAACATTATAACCTGGTGAGTTTCTAATCTTCATACTTGCTTGTTCTGCAAGTGGTTTTCATTAATGGCGTATTAAGAATTGCAATAATGAAATAAAGTGACCTGACAAGGTGATCTAATCAGCTAGATCAATTTTTTGGAGGGATTAGATGTTAGATACTCCGTGTAAATTTAGATTATTTTTAGGATAAAACTATGCATATTGATTTAAGTGTTCCCTCATGCTAACAAATTCATTACCATTTAATTTAAAAAATATAAAAACAAAAATATGGTGCAGCTCGTTATTGTCTTCTCTCTTGAGAAGCTTAAATCAAAGTACATCCTCTTTTCAAGGATTAGATGACTACCAAAAAGGATGCTAGTTCCTGCCAATGATTAATAATGAATTTCACAAGAGTTCGACGTGCAAGAAACGGTATTCTAGCTTGGAGAATTTAGTACTTATCAAGGTAACTTGAAATTCAAGATCATGAACATACGTATTTTTTTAGTTCTTCGCAGTGCTCAAAAAGTTATTTTTCTAGTATATCTCAAGCTCTTATTTCTTCACCTTCCTTCAGTTTGAAAAGCATGTCATTCTAGTAACACTTACTAATGCCAATTACCTCTGAATCGTCTTAAATCAAAACAAATACCGATTTACATATCTCATCGAGCATCTCATAGGCATGGATTAAAGTAGGAGAATCACTAATGGTAACTGTTACTATTGGCCATTTCCTCTGAATTAGCTGTGAGTGTAACATTCATATTAACTATCAACTTTAACGTGAATGAATTCATAGCCTTTCTTAATAATCATAGAGTAATTCATAAATGCAGCATGTTGTTTCATAAAAGCAAAATTTCACATTTAACGTACCTTTATCGAATTTTGGCCAGCAAGGTGGGACGAAGTGTCATACGAAATCGTTACAGGATGCGTGATCGGCGGAGAGATTTCAATGGAATTCTCTAGAGCTTAAGTGAGTGAGGGGGGTGAGCAGCAGCAAGCGGTGAAATGGACGAAGTCTCTGAACCGAGCGAGGGAGAGTTCTGTTAACACATAATCGTTAAAATTTGAAGTATAATTATCTTTCATTTAGTCAGAAATCTACAACATTAGATGGAAACATACACCTAGACATACACAAAAGAAACCAACGAAATTAGAGTCGAAATGTACCAATATTCTACCGTCTTGCAGCCACAGCACTGTCGCAACGTAACACGGCTGCATACGGCGCATGGATAACGAATCTCCGTGGCTCCACCGACATCTGATGCCAATCTCCTCTTTATTGTGGTAGTCTAGAGATATATCAGCTGCCAAAAAAATCAAAATAGCATACATAATAAAAGATCCAAACTGATTAAAATTAACCAAAAACTAAAGCTTTGTGAATTTGTTATTTTGTTTCAATCTTTTAGTGCTTTATCAATTATCCCTGAAGTTTCAATTATTGCCATTCCAAACTTTCGAATTGAAAGTTGAAACATAAGGGTTAAATTTTCATTTAGAATTTAGAACATTATTCGAACAATGACGAATGCTAAAAAAGCTATAAGAATTAGATTCTCGTCGAACAAACTTATGTATAGCAAAGAAAAACCACTCGAGATGGAAACTGATCTTTCCAGATTTCAGAAAGATGATGGAAATATTAACCAAAAGCTGAAACATGATAGATGGAAACTGATCTGAATCATCAGCACATACAAAATTCGTTTCACATAATATTGCAAAAAACTAATAATTAAGACGACTGACTTAGCAGCAGTTTGTATATGGACAGTGTCTGCCAATTGGAGAAAACAGAAATTCGTTCCCAAAAATTAGGCTCACAAAATAGAGTGGTGAAAATGAACATTCTTTATGTAACTAACTACCATAGTGATCTAAAAGAAGAGCAAAAATCGTAAAGAAAACTCGGGTCCAACCCAACAACTTAAAAAACAAATATCCATTTACACATTTTGTCAAGCATCTCATAGGAATGAGTCTAAGTAGGGGAATCACATAACACTGCTTACGATTAAGGGGACATGAATTGCAGGGAAAGAATGCAATTAGTCTTTGCACCATGCAGGAAGCAAACACAGCAGCATAAAATAATACAACTGACACCATTAATCGTCCATATGAACTATGATAATCAGATTTCTAAATCGCAATAACAATGAATAAAGTTATAAATAGAAGAAACTCACCGTCAATTTCTCTATTAGCATCTTGGCCATCTCTGCAGTCGTCGAAATCAATGAAAGCATAGTCAGGGAGTCCCTGGCAACCCATACGCATGAAAATTTCAAACAACTTTATAAAACTGAGTTCACCTAAATAAGAACTGCAGAGAACAATACAACATATAAATTAACCCTGCAATTCTACCCCACCATCACCCACAGTACTCTGACCACAATTAATCGCAATAATAGACTAATAGTAGTAATAATAACCTCACCCTGTAAAACCACCAATCAAACGGTGCTGACCGATGAACGCCGAGACCCAAGCAGCGGCGACGGAGGGAATCGGTGGGAGACAAACCCGTCAACTGCTCTTCCAACTTTGAATCCCAGCAGCAGCGACGGCGAGCTCGTAATTAGTGAGGTGGTGGCGTAACGCGGTCGGACAGAGAGAAAGAAGCATAATGATGGATGCTATATGCAAGTATGGGTTGGGAGGAGAAACAAAAGGAAGAAAGAAAGAGCGGAGCGGTATAGAAGAGAGAGGCTTCCACGTGGATGACAGCTCATGGGATGTTTACTGGAAAAGAATCATGAATTAATATAAACCACTCCTCAAAATGATCAAAAGAAACTTAAATTAGCTATGGAGAACAACCGAAGATGCTCATGGATTGAGATGCATGTTTGAACAAATTAACTTGTTTTTTTGTTCAGCCTATATCCAAATAAGTCGGAAAAAATTCCAGTAGAACAAATAAATCTATGGGTAATGTGGTGAAATCATAAGAATAAAAGAATCAAATACAAATGTAGGAGGCGGTCCTTATGACGCGTGTGAAGAACACAATAACAATGTGAAATAAAACAGGATTAATTCACCTTGGTAAGAGCAGTCATTAGAAAAGCATGGGAAAGACGGGCGGGGAAGACAGACTACTAAGTTGTCTACCTTCGTATTGGTGAAGAAATAAAAGGAACATGAAAAGGCTTTTCAAAGTTACTTCACCAAGGGCAGTATTTACATCACTAAACTCAAGTCCAATAGAACTTTCGACCATGGCAATCCAATCTGGAACAAATTATTGTCTTCGATGATCTGATCTAGCCATAACAATCAATCCATAGTAACTATAATTAAGATTGTTGTAAAACAACAATAGATCACAAAACGATTAGACAAATCCAACCACATGAAAAGAAAAAATATAACATCAGATTGAACGTATTCGTTAATCAATAGATTGTGATCATGTGAATATAATTCTCAATAATCTAATCCATCGGGTTCATTACAAAATCACATGATAATATCTTACAATGCAAGAATTTGATAAATATATCCATCAGTAGAAATGTATTCCTAGTTTAGAATGCCAAGTTATCAGAGTACATAGCAACCCCATCAACAATCATAATCAAAGCACTATGAGTTTAAACAGTAAAATGATACCTGCTTTCAATTTTTTCCATCTGTAAATGTTACCGAGATGTTGCATGCTGGTAGGGATGGCAATTGGGCCCGATCCGCATTCGACCCGTCCTGGCCCGTCCTGTTTGGGGCAGATCTGACCCGCCCCGCACAGAGAATGGGGCGGGTCTGCCCCGACCCGTGCACGGGGCAGGTTGGGTCTGGGTCCTAGCCTTGCCCCGCCCTGCCCCGACCCGCCCCGCCTTAAATATATTAAAATTTTTATTTTAAATATTATTATATAATATCATTTAATATATATACATTAAATATTATATATATATTTTTATTTAATTTAAATAAAAAAATAATATATGGTCATTATATATAACTATTACAAAATACTTTATTACAATATTATATATATCATTAAATATATAATGTAATAAAAAAAATTAAAATGAAAATAAAGTTTAATTATTTAATTTAAAATTTAAATTCACTTTATATTATTTTAATTTAAAATTTTATATTTGAATGTATTATAATTTAAAGTAAAATGATTAAAAAAATAATAAAAATAAAAAAAAAAATGGGGTGGGGTGGGGCAGGGAGGGGCGGACCCGCCCCGTAACGGGGCATATCTGGGTATTAAAAGTCTGACCCGTACCGGGGCACGGGGCAGGGCGGGGCAGAAAGTGAGGGGGCGGGGCGGCCAGGTACCCGCCCTGATCCGCCCCATTGCCATCCCTACATGCTGGTTTGAATGCGCCAACAATGAAATGCTGAAAACAGAAATTAATATTTCATACTAAAAGCTATTAATCCAGACGATAAGAGAAAATTTAACAAGAACTGAAAGATAAAAAAAATAATGATAATAATAATCAAGTCACTGAGACTTTACCATGTTTAACAAGATTAAACCTTTATTCAGTCCAAATCATCAATTGGAGTAACTTCAAATTATTCAACTTATGGTTCAAGCTCCAACAACAGCAGCATACCCCTAATTGGAGGAAAATATGTAAATTGTAATGAAAATACGGTGCAATTTGAAATAACTGCATCCATTTTACAGGACATTTTCGCTGAATAAAATGGCCAGTGCAAATTTCCCGTCGCAAATAAAGTATAAACAGACAAACAGATACAAACCATATAACCCCAGAAGAAGAACAAGACAAATTGAAAAGTTCTAAGCTAATCAGCTAAGCTTTTGGAAATTGGAGAAAAATGTATGCGAAAAACTGTAAAGGGAACCTTTTTAAGGGAAGAAGAGGCGATTTTCCAGGCCGATGAAAAGCAGCGTTCTCGACGGGCTCTGTGATGGCGTCCCTCCACTATTTGCAGACCCATCCACATGCGACCACGTTTTGCCGCTGTGGCCATTTCTCCTCACTCTCTTCCACTCTCTCCATTGCCGCCCACGAATCAGACTCCGAAAGACCCAATTTGTCCGTTCGCCCGCCAATATGACACCGTCGTGCGGTTGCTGCTGCTGCCGGCAAATTCAGCAAATCAGGAACGAAAGTAAGATTTGAACGGTGGGAGGGGTGAGCGATACAACTTTCGTGAAATTTTAGCCAGGTTTAAAGAGAGAAGAGAATACACGTGTTGGGTGATCCACTTGACAGAAGTACACGTAGTGTGTGAAATTAATGCCACGTATGAGATGGGTGACCGGCAACGGGCATGAAACTGGCCACCTTTATAGATATGTTAAGATTTAAGAAAAAATAGGGATAAATTAATAATTTTAAAAGAAAAAATAAATAAAATTATTGGGAATGATAAATAAAGTGTAAAAATGTAATTAAAGTTATTGGAATTGCAAAAAGTATGTAATAAAATATTATGTATTTTTTATCATTAATGAAATAAGTAAAAATACATGAGACAATCAAAAATAAAAAATGTGTAAAAATACGTGGGAATAATGGAATAGTATTTTCTATATAACTTTTATATTTGACCGTAGGCAAACTTCTCGTGATTGCCACGTGGAAGTGCTTATATAAATAGAGACACTTGGTGCCGTGCTCTTCTAATTCTAACCCAACAATACACGGCTAACGTGATACGCAGAATCTGGTTTCATATACCACTTTTTTAGTTTTTTTATACTTTAAAATCAGAACTTTTGACTTCCTGCTTACTGAAACAGTGGTAATACTTTTATTTGTTTATTTATTTGTGCAATAAAATCTCTCGCCAAAAAAAAAAAAAAAAAAAAAACATTCATCAATCCACTAATTTCAATAAAGTTTTCACACCACCTTTTAAATTATAAAGGACATGTAAATATCTATTGGCACAGGTTGAATACTACTTTATAGTTTTAGATATTATATAAAAAATTAAATTACCTATTACCGAAAAATTCAACGATTTAAGTCGGTCATTAAAGTAAATTTTCTTAAGGAGTACTATGGAATGATAAACATGAATTCGAGACAAAATTTGTTATTTAAACTAAAATATAGGAGTAAATAAATTTCACCCCCATTTATGATTGTTTTCTAGATCCATCTCTTATAAAGAAGGCCAACAAACTAAATTAATACTCTCCATTCCATTTATTTTGGCTTATTTTTTAGTTGGAATGTCCCACATATATAATTATCATTAAATTATGAACAGCTTTGTAACTTGTTTATTTAAAAATTTAAAAATAAAGGTTTATAATCCAATATAAATGAAACGGAGTAGTAGTTTGATATTATAAGTGTTATAAAGAAAAGTATGGCAATCTCAAAACCTTGTGTAAAATAGTTTATTGAGAGTCAACTTTTGTTTATCCCCTCTCTGTCCCAACCCCCCACCCCACCACCCCAAAATTACACGTGTCAGCATCTTGAAGCACATGGTAACGACTGTCCCTCAATATCACTCTATTCTATTCATCCAATACATGTCATTTTTAGAAAAAGATTTGACTTTTAACTTCCCCATAAACTCTCTCTCTCTCTCTCTCTCTCTCTCTCTCTCTCCCTCTCTCTCTCTCCCTCCTCGTGTTCTTCCTATCATTAGCTTTATGCCATCGCATTCCAATCCCATCAACGCTTAGCTAACATCATCATTTCCACTCTTCATTTCAACACCCTTTTCTCCTTCCTTCACCAACACTTGTCTATCTTCTTCCTAATGACACCTCTATCCTTCTCCCCTCAACCCCCACCCCCCCTTTCAGACAATGGATTCCCAATGCTAGCAATCGCCATCTTAGGCATCACAGCCACGGCTTTTCTACTCATCAGCTACTACATTTTCATCACCAAGTGCTGCTTCAGATCATGGCAGCTGCTCGACCCCTTGAGGCGATTCTCCCACCGCCCGGGGATTGCTGAAGATCCATCGACGACCTACTCGCCGTCCTGGCAAAGCCGAGGACTCAACGAGCTGCTGATCAGGGAGATTCCAACGTTCCAGTATAACAAGCGGGATGGAGAGTGCAGTAGTTTGTCCAAGTGTGTGGTCTGTCTGAATGAGTTTCAAGATCATGAGATGCTGAGAGTTCTTCCCAAGTGTAGTCATGCATTCCATTTGGATTGCATCGACGTGTGGCTTCTGAGTAACTCCAACTGCCCGTTGTGCCGGTCAGCCATTTCCGGCAGGAACAGGTACCGGCTTGAGAGGATCGTCGCGCCAAACTCTTCGCCTCAGGATCCACAGCAACTGATCAGAGCCGGTGGTGGCGAGGATGAGTTTGCTGAGAGCAGTGAGGATGGACGAGGAAGTGGCAACTCGAGCAGATTCTTGGTACAGTCCAGAAGTCATTCATCAAGAAAGCTTGAGCACAAGATTGGAAAACATAAACCAAGAAAGTTCCAACATGTTTCCATAATGGGAGATGAAGGGATTAATGTAAGAGAGAAAGATGATCAGTTCTGCATAGAGCCTATCAGACGGTCTTTTTCAATGGATTTTGCAGGCGATCGCAGCGTTTACCTATCGGTTCAGGAGATCTTATGGCAGAATAGGCAACTCAGGGAGACGAGGTACAGCGAAGAAGACGGTAGCAGAAGCCGGAGATCAATTTTCTCGTTAGGACATGGTAGAGGATCCAAAAGTGCTGTTCTTCCCTACTGAGTTATTTTTTTTTTTCAAAATTCAATCTGTAATAGATGATATGTGAACAAGATTAAGAAATATACAAGGAGAATAGAATTTACACAAATTAATCAACATTGCACATGCTCCAGATACTACATTGCAACATCCCTACACTGATGCTGAGATACAACATTAAAAATATCAAATAGAATATTTATATATCATAAGACATAAAAAAAAGTGTTTGTAGCATGCACATGCTTATTAAATGCTTCACAAGGTCAAACACAGACAGTAAGTCTTATCTAATTCCCCCCTTCACTGAATAAAGATAGAAAATCATATGCTTAGTGTTCATATTATCCTCCATCAGAACTGAATCAATCATATGACTTTCATATGTCATATTTCAGCACTATAACTTGAATTCCAAAAGTTCAGTTAAACAAGGTCAACTTCAAAAGCCAAGTAGGCGAATGCCAACGCTCGTGAAAAATTGGAGCAAATGGAATAATTATTCGATCATAACATGAAAAATGTTGGCAATTCAGTAGACAGAATAACACATGGCTTGCCTTGATAAACTTTCTCTTGCACCTTCAAGACTAGCTTAAAATTATCCACTGATAAACAGTAGAATGAACATGTATAAACCTCGTTCTCCTCTCTTGCATAATTTTGCTCGATGATGTTACCTCTCCATAGTTGAATTAGCAGAATTTGAATTCTCTGTAGAGACAGGTGTATCATTGTCGGGATAATTAGCCATGGCGTCCAAGAGAGCTTGAGAGATCTGAGTACTAGCTTTTGCCTTTAATTGCTCAAGCACTCGAACAGCTTCATCCAGTTCATCTTGAGCACTTTGTCCATGTCCCTCCCAACCTTCAACTACTTTCTCCTGAAAGTTGATTGCGAGTGGATAGCTGTAGAATGGAAAGAAACTGGTTAAGCAATATATTCATCCACCCCACAGTTCTCCAAAAGACAGCTACGTAACCGAAATAGTTGGATACGAAATACATGTAGATAATTAATAATCTTTGCTACCCATCTTAAGCGACACTGTAACACAATCAAACAAATTACAAAAGTTTTTCAATATCATCTCCTTTGGCCGCTACATGATTTTTATATTATTACTTTGCCTGGCTCTTCAAGATACAAATTACAGTCCATATACTAGTCACTTTCCATTATGTAAAACCAACAGTACTTCCATCAACAAGTTATGATTCAATGAATCAGAAAATGAGATCTCCACTCACTGTCCTTTCTAATTAGCACATTTAAGCTGAGTCATTTTTTGGTCACCTCAGGATTACTAAGTGCATATTCTTACAATGATTCTTCTATGAACCATAACTCTACAAGGGTGAGTGATTTTGGATATGCATGCATGCCAAAGAGACAACACAAAGATTTTGACACGGAAATTAGTAACCATAATGAAACAGAAGTGTAACTGATGTCTTAATTTGAGCAAGTCTTGTGTGAGACCACTTCACATTATTTTTCTTTTCACTCTTCATTATATATGCTACTCCCTCCGTCCCACATTTATTTTCACCTTTTCCATCTAACAAAAGTCATTCCGTGAAACGATCTCACACAAGTTTTTGCCTTATTCTTTGAAGAAGAAACATTTAAAAAAAAAAACTACAAAATGACCATTTTGTAGTAATATTTCGTGTTTTTTATAAAGTACCGACTTAGGTGGAAAAAAAAAACTCTTCGGCTTAGTACGTCATTGTCAATAATTATGCACATGTTGAAAGAACATTTGAGGAAACAAAATGTCAAGATTTGAGAATATAGCACTCATAGAATGCAAGTATACATTCATCTAATTGTGAGCCTGCAATCAGTTGATGAACATAACATGGTCCAAGATAGAATAGGGTACACATAAGTTAAATATAATAAACAATGTCAGGTAATGAGTACATGCACAATTCAAAATGAATAATCAAAGGAAAAAGTTTATTGCAATTTGCACTTCTCTAAAAAGATATTTTTAGCCCAAATGAACAAGATTCTAAACTGAAGGGTTTATGATTGTTGCAGACAAATACGTATTTGAGCATTGGTAGTATGAGAGTAAATATGTCATGCACAGAGATTTCTCCACTTCTAGGTCAAGTTCCCTTGTTACGTCCTAATAGACATGATAGTTTACTGGTCATCCCGAAGATGACCAAGATTTCTAAACACTTACAGTTGGACATGTTTCAAGGCAATGGATTATACCAGGCCATAAAGCTCCTTCATACAAGTTCTAAACTTTATATTCTCACACCTCCAGCTCATAGATGGAGCAAACCTAGAGTCATCTAACACACATTACTGAGAGTAGATTTAATCTTTCCATTTCTCTTTCCATCATTCCATGTCATTCTACATCTTCTAGAATAATAATAAATAAATAAAGCATCAAGGGTGCAATCTCCCAGAGAACAACGGACACATCTTTTTGAAAACTTTATTGTAATAACAGAAATAGAATATCTCATCCCTATGGGACTTCTCAATACAATCATATGCAATTATGCACAAACACAAATAAAGATTTCATATTATCGGATCATATACTTAGAGCAAGAAAAATTACAATGTTAATTTCACTTAAAATAAAAACTAATTACATATGATGATACGACTCGTGGTGTGGAGGAGCCACAAGGGCCGAAACCCTTGATGGTCTATCGCCGCAGGAAACGAACGGATTGATCATGATTAGAGATTTCCTTATATAACTATTATGATTAGAGATTTCCTTATATAACTATTACTTATTATTGCTGTTAATTAGTTGGGCCTGGTGTAGCAGGCCTTAGGGTTTCATTGTTTACTCTATATATATACCGCGATGTACCTATTGGATTTATCATTGAACAATATTGGATTTTGGTAGCCACTTTGGCTAATTGGGCAAATGTTTATCGTTTGATTATTTTCGAGTGCTAACATATGATGAACACACCATATATTAAAACTTTCTTGATTATAGCCAACGGATTTTTGGGTAAAATAATTTTATACTCCATACTATTCAATAAGCTTGCTATAAAAAGATTCTACAAAAAAAAAAAAGAGATTTAGATCTTTTAATGGAGCCCACTATAGAAGGGACTGGAGCATTGGCAAACTATTTCTGAGATGTTCATAGCATTAATGAATTGCCCTCTAACAGTATGCACCACATTAAGTTTGCAATAAATAAGATTTAGAATGAAGGCAATTATTTCTAACTTTCTTACCTTCCCATAGCTTCATATGCTTTCGAGAGATTCTGACAGGCTTCTATTGCATCTGCATGGTGTGGCCCAAGGGAGACATCCATGATCTCTTTTGCATATGCAAATACCTGTGCAGCCGATTGTGGTCTATCTAACTCCATATAAGCTGCCCCCAGGTTATTATAAACATAACCTAAACTAAAGTGATTTGGACCGAAACTCTCTTTCAACCTTTCTGCAGCATCTTCAAAATATGGGATGGCTACTTCCAGCTTCCCAGTTAAAAGAAACAGCCAACCAATTCTAGCGGATACACTTCCTACTGAGTGGTGTTCTTGAGGCAGCCTCTCAAGAATCGTCAATGCTTTCTTTAACAGTGATATTGCAATTTCAAATTCATTCATTGACTCGTATTGCGTTGTGATCTCCATATATGTTTCCACAACAATAAGAGGAGAACTTCTCTCTTTCTTCTCAAGAATTCCACATGCAACTTTCAAACATTTCTTTGCATCTGTAAATTTATCCTGATTACACAAAGCTTTGGCCATGGAAGTAAACACCAAGGCTCGATCCTCACTTTCTTGCTCAGTCTGTTGCACAACGCCCTTCAAAGTGTTGATAGCTTCTTCATATCTCCCCAGGGCAATCTGCATATTAGCAGCATCAATCTCTGCACGAAGCAAATCAGTACTCTTTCCCCATTTCTTCAAGACCTTCCGTGACAACTGATTTTGTTCCAATGCTTTCTCATGCTCCTCTAATCCTGTGTATATAACTCCAAGAAGCCTCCTGTCATAGGCAACCTCTACCGAGTTATGGCCCAAGTGTGATATATGTATCTTTAATGCCTTCAAACAAAAGGGCAGTGCCTCTGAGAAATTCAAAACAGCTAAATAAGCTTCTGCTACATCCCTATTGGCCTTACCAAGCTCTTTACCATCTTCCTCAAAAATCTTCTCTTTAATTTCAAGAGCCTTCCTAAGATCAACAATAGCCTCCTCTCTCCTACCCATGGCAGTTTTAACATTAAACAATTCAAACAGAACAGCATGTAAAATAGGCAAAATTTGATCAGAATAGTGAGGATTCTCCACCTCAAATGCACTCAAAAGCCTTTTAGCCCTATTCAAATAGCCCAAACATTCATTAAACCTTTTCAAACCAAAACTAGAAGAACCCAACAACTGCAAAGTCATAGCAACAGGCAAAGACAACTTACTACCAGAACTAACACTATCATCATCATTACCTTCCAATATTCTCAGAGCTCTTTGAGCATAAGACAGAGTCTTTTCTGGGTCCTCACCTTCACGGTCGAGTTTAAGGCCAATTTTCAAACAAGCCAAACCCAAATCCTTCTCATCATAGCTCTCCTCCATGTCCTTGAATGCCTTGAGCATTTCATCAATCGATTCCGCAGATTCAAAGGCTTCCTCCAGCTCTGATCTTTCCTTGATTCTCCTCTGCCTTGATGACAACTGGGATGCATTATTGGCAACTGAATCCGGTAGGGTGCTTAGATTCTGAGACGGGGTGGAACTAATTCGATAGGAACTGAGATCAGAGTAGAGTAAAGACTGAAATTTGGAGAAAGACTTGAATTGGGGTTTTGTGGGGCAAGAATTTGAGTGATATGAGGAGCCGGAAAAATCTCTGGAAATGAGAGGGAGCGGGGTTTTAGTGTGCGGTTTTAGGAGGTTTAAGAGACGCTTGGAATTGGATGGAATTCTTCTCATGGTGAATGATTTGAGGCGCAATGGGAGAATCCTTGCGATGACAGTGATGGTACGATGTTTATGCAAAGCTTAGAATTGTTTTACAGCCGAATTCTGTTAAACCCTTTGAAACCCTTCGAACAACAAAATCGTCCGTTTCAACAGGTCATTAGCAGGTTATTCTAAAAGATAAAATTAATTCTAAAAGATAAAATTATACTCCTCCGTCCGTTCGAAAGAGGGCATTTTGCTTTTGTGTACATTGATTAAGAAGTATTATTATTTAATATGTAGTGGTAGTTGTATTAGTGGGAGTGTGGACCCTATATTTTAATTGTATTAGTGGGTGTGTATGGATCCCATCTGTGTAAAAAATGAAGTGACCCTCTTTGAAACGGACGACCAAAATGGAAAAAGACCCTCTTTCGAGCGGATGGAGGAAGTATCAATATTTAGTTAAATTTGCTCCACTTTAGTATTGAGATTAATATTATTTGTTTGGTATACGGAAGTGAAAAATGAAAAGTGAGATAAAATTGGTTAAATAAAAATATGATATAAATTAATTGGAGTGAAAATATTCAAATGACCTGCCATAGCAGGTCAAATGACCAAAATGTTGAATTTTATGAAGTTAATGGACTAATTTCAAAATTGTTATAAAATTAACGGACTAATTTCAAAATTGAAAAAGTTAATGGACTAATTTCAAAATGAGTGAAAGTTAACGGACAAAAAAATCTATTTTCCCTTTTTTTAAATGCAAAATCTTTGTCAACATTAAAGTAAATGTATTCAATTTTAACCAAATTAATGTGTGGACGTAAATACCCTCGGATCAAATAGAGTTGCATTTCTGTTTAGGTGTCGATTACCAACATTCGTCGGCCCCGTTGGGCCGAGTGTTGGTGGCAGTTGATCTCCCACTAATGAGGCGACCCACATGCGTCAGTTCGGGTGTTGGTGGCTGTCGATTCTCTACAACGAGCCGACCGGCATCAGTCGATCCCCCACCGACATGCGTCGGTCCATCGACGAACCGACTGACTTGCGTCGATCTAGGGTGTTGGTGGCTGTCAATAAAATCAACAAGGGCATTTTAGTCCAAAAAACTCAAATTTGATTAAATTGATCGCAATTTATCTAATTGTTGACAAATAATTTTGCTACTTCATATTTGGTATTTTTGCTAATTGGCACTATTAAAAAACCAGCAAAAAGAAAATTAAATGGGAGCAGAGCTAAAGTTATAATGAGGAGAAACTTTAGAAAAAAAGCAAAGAGGAAAATCTCGAACAAACTCGAGAGAAAGCCAGATCCGGCCTCATTGAAACCTACTTCCTCTTTCCCATCCAAATATGGTCTTTTACTTTTTGCATGTGGATCAATAAGTATTATTATTTAATGTATAGTGGGTAGTTGTATTAGTGAAAGTGTAGGTCCCATATTTTAATTGTATTAGTGGGTATGTGTGGTCTCATGTGTGTAAAAAAAGTAAATAAAGACTCTTTGGATGGGATGCCAAAAATATAAAAAAAATTAACTCTTTGAAGAGGACGGAGGAAGTACATGAAATTTTTTTAAAGTGCAAGTAGGAAAAAGAGTAACAAATTATCAAGTGGGACGAGAAATACTAACAGAAAAAATTCATACTGCAGTTGACACAGAAATTTAGAGAAGCAGGAGGTAACACAAGGAAATACTCAAATACAATTCCTCACTTAATGGAATCCACCACAAGTTTGGTAGTAAACTTGTCGCCTTAAGGAATACACTAAAAGACTTGAGAGATAATTAGAAGAAATTCATCTTCTAAACAAGAGTAAACACTCAACACTCACCACTTTAATAATCCACCAAAAGGGTTTAGAGTAAGATACAAGAAGATAACATCTTCTAAACAAGTTTAAAAGCTCCAAATATGTTTAATTTCGAAATTGACATCTTGCAAACTTACGAATGATGTCATTATATAAGCATGAATTAGAACAACCTTCCAAGTGAGTCAAAAGAGCTAAATGAGACTTAACATTCTCAATGCACATAGAAAATAAGAACTTAGACTCTATTAAATGTAAACTTAATGAATGATAATTAAAGACTAAGAATAGGTAGATACCAAGATTTTTAGTGAGGAGATAAATTATAAAATATCAACAAAATTGAAGTTGGTCCAATAACTTTTGTATGATGTTGCAAACTGTCACACTTCAGTCAAACGGCATTAACTTTCTATATGAATACTATATTTTTAGATCAGTAATGTTTTTTTAAAACTAGACTCTTAGAGTTTTCTAATGGTATATGGTATACACAATAACTCATTCACAATAGAAACAGACTAACACTTGAAGTTGACTGATAGTGATCTTCTTGATGAGGTGGCACTGCATAGTTCATTGATGAGTTTGGAGTTGCTGAGTTTAAGGCCTTCATTGATGGGTAGCTCATCAATACTGCAGAGTTCAAGTCTTCATTAAAAATTCCCACGTCATTCCCCCGGTTGGACAAGATTCACCCTCGAATATGGACCTTCTTTATCAATCAACACATGGTGAAAGATCTCATCAACATTGAAAGTAGCCAAGACACTATAATTTCTGGGCAACTCCACCTTGTAAGCATTATCCCCAATTTTCTTCAAAATTCGAAAAGGACCATCAGCTCTAGGCTGCAACTTTCCATGCCAACCTCTAGAAAAATGTTCCTTCCTCAAATGAATCCAAACCAAATCATTTTCTTTGAAACCAGATTATTTTTTATGCTTGTATTTCATCATTTGATACTTATCATTGTGCTTGAAAATCTCTTTACGAACATTTTCATGCAACTCCTTAATGTGGTGAGTATGATCTTCTCCATCTCTATTGATATGATGAGTAAGAGAAATGAGAGTTGAATTCATTGAAGTCAAATTATAGGATTTCTTCCCTAGCACACTCGAACGGACTCTGCCTCAAACAGACGATTTTATATAAAATTTAAAAGATTAATTTCAAAAAGTTTGAAATAGATGGACTAATTTTAAAATTGGAGAAAGTTAATACATAAAAAATTTCATTTTAACTTGTAAAGTACTTATAAAGTATATGAAAAGAAGAGATTATATTTTTTAAATTAATGTGTACTTTATAATACCATATAAGAATTATATTTTTATTTTGGGATTGAATAATCACGTGAATGAATCAGTTCGTATTATTACTACTTATTACTACAAGTTTGGATAGCATAAAGCCATAAAAGCATTTTCACTTTATTTATATATTCCCTCTGTACCCTTGATATGTATCAATTTTGTCATTTTGGTCCGTCCCATTATAAAGTATTCATTTCCTTTTTTAGATTGATGTGACCACACATACCCCACACTCAACACTAATACAACTACCCACTACACTTTAAAATATTTTTTCTTTCACCTCAAAATACATTAAATTATTATACTCCTTAATCCATGTGCAAAAAGAAAACGACTACGTTTCAAGGGGACGGAAGGAGTTTTTTTTTTTTAGCACTTTATTCAAGGTTTAAGTGAAGAGTTTTTTAAATGAATATGTACTTTAAAAGTATTATATAAGAACTAGTATGAAACCCGCGTAATACGCGGGCCCATTGAGGTTTCATTTGTTAAATTATTATTATATTAATATATATTTTTTTAAAATATAATTTAATTTTTATTTAATTTTTATGAACCTTGTTTTCTAATGTAAAGGATAAAAATTAGTTTTAAGGTAATTTCCTTATTTCTTTTCTCCCGAAGAAAATATACATAACATGAGCGACAATGAAAATATTTCTGAAAATAAGAATAATATTAATAATACATTTTCTATTTAATAATATATACTTACTAAATTTTAAAATTAATTTTTCCTTTTGAATTTTATCGAATGATAATTATTTTATTTCTTAAGTTTAGATGCAATAGCAAATTTCAATTAAATGTTGATTTTCAATTGAAAATTACTCAAGTTTGCTTCATCTCTCTAACCATATAACAATCCCCTGCGAATACTTCATGCTTTGGAGCCTAAATTCATATAGATACATCCAACTTCATAAATTAACAATTATTATGTTTCATTGTTTATTTTTTAAAGGAAATGCATAACCAAGTCAAAGAGTCAAGTCTATTGGAATTTAAACAGAAGTTAAGAAGTTATTCAAACAATGGTAATATTTTTCTTATTGATAAGATGTAATGAGCTACATTTGATGGATTAGTAATCTAAAGACCAAAAAAAAAAAAAGGGATCATACATCATAAACAAATTTTGCTCTTGCATCCTTGTAAGAGAGTGGACTCGTTTGCTATATTGGTATACATGCTTGATAGGAGAATACTGAATTACAGGTGACAACCTCCAATCCAAAAATGCATTCTATTAAACATTATTAAATGAGCTAGTACCTCAAAAGTGCACATAGAAACTCATCATCATGCCAAATTATAGCTTAACATTATACACGTCTTCCTCATTCTAACAACCTCCATTTCAAGAAATCCTAATCAGGGAGTTTATTGGGAGAGGAATGGATTATTGAGGCACAAAATGTAGGAGACAAACTTTTGATAAATAAATTTTTTGTCTATAGATATCCCGATTATATAAGCATGAGGATGTTATTTGATGGCAGTAGAATTTTTTTTTTTGATGTGGAACACAAAAAATAAGTGTAAATCAACGATTTGAGATGTAGGATCGGCGAGAAATAAAATTTAGGGATGTGGAACAACAACAGAATATTTTCAAAGAAAACAAATAATGAAAAACATAGACAAATTTGTTCGCTTATAATTTTGTTAGTTATTCTACTTCAATATAGAATTTCATACTTTAGTTTTCAGGGCTCATTGCTCTTCATGAATTTGAAGAAGGAATTCAATATTTTGAAGCCCCTATATCAATAATCAAAAGAAAAATGAAGTTTATATAAAGCCTTGCAAGTTGGAAGAAGTTGAACCAAAGATGAAAACATATGTAACACCAAATTATTCAAATTTTAATAACTCTGTTAAGATAACTAAAATAAAATATTATCTAAACAGTTTACGAAATGAAAAATAATGCAATCCCTTTAAAATTGCAAGTAATGCTGCGTGAGTTTTGTGAAAAGACCACCTGGATCTTCTATCAATTCCACCTGAGGGGGAGATAAGAGAGGATTTAGAGAGAGATTAAAATAGAAAATTATAGTAACTTAATTAAGATTACCATAACATCATGTCCTTTTCTTTTAATAAGGGCAGTAGCACGTTTATATCTTCTTCTGAGATTTCCAAATGTAGATAAGATCAGGATTCTTTCATGAAGGGATACAATAAAAAAAAATATAATTATGCAATTAACTCTACCAAGAACAACTAATATCAATTAGAAGAACTTTAAAATAATTGAATGAAAATAGAATTAAGGTACACGATAACAGTAGCAACGATAACTAGAAAATAATACTATATAGAATAAAACACTTACAATATATTGAGTCACAGTAAATCTTGATAATGGAGGGAGGTAATCACCATCTACAATTGAGTCTGCAGAATAGAAGTGCGAATCTGTAAGCAACAAAGAAGTCACGTTTTCGAAATTCAGAAGCCAAAAAATTGTTGTTGAAGATTGGAAATATATTATTTAATTGGGTTTTTGTCAAAACAATAATGTAAATGGATAATCCTTGTTATATTATGTATATGTGTGTGTGTGTGTGTGTGTGTGTTACACTGTCAAGGGAAAATCAAATAAGGCTTCTTCAATTGATAAGATAAGTAGAAACACGTGGAATCTAGGAATGTGAGGAAAAAAATTTATATAATTCAAGTATGAGAAATAATAGATAAACGATTTAATACCTTAAATGAAACTTTTGACTAATGAACGAAGAAGTTGTTCAAAGCCATATAACTTCTAAATGTATGAAATCAGCAATGGAATATGAATCAGATTTACTTTGGAGTGATGTCACAGCTACAACCTTCATTCTAGCAGCTTTTCTAATTTTGACACCGACACTGTTACAACATGATGATGAATAAATGATAGTTTCTAGGTAGTAAAAAAAATATGCTCTAACTTCTAGACTGTGAAATTAAATATGCTCAGATATACTAATATTCTTTGACCATAGAGAAATATAAGTTGATTCATATGAGCACTTAATCATTAATCATTAAAATGAGTCTTGCAGGCTGCAGCCCTATACCAACTCATATTACATAGTAATACCATTATCCAAATGTACATACTATGACTCTAAATGTAGAATAGAGTTTCGTCCAAAAGATAAAGAGATCTAGTCAAAAAGATACATGAGGAGAAGTTTAAGGGGTTCATAAACTCTTAATGACAGAAAGGATTCAAAGGCTGTGTAGCATATTATAATGGAGAGTCCATCAATGCCAAGTAGAATTTCATTTTCTAAACATGAATGTGAGTAGTGGTTGAGATGGCTGTTAGTTTTTAATAACGTGCCCAAGAATTTTGTATTGAAAATAAATAAATGACAGTAGAATTAAATCAAGTCCAAATAGTTTCGACACTCTGAATTTTCTCTTGGATCAATAAATTTGCGATATTCTGCTTTCATATTAATTAAGTCAAGATAGTTAAAGAAAACCCACTACAGATACTACGCTAATAGCAAGAAACATCAAGTAAATATCAATGAGGCCTCCTTATTTTTATGCATAAAGAAAAATGCATTTCATCATAATCCTCTTAAACCAATGCAATATCAGTCTCCAAATCCTTCTCTACCCTATAATTTGCATTGTACATTCAAAGAAACCAAAATAGTTAAATCATATGCAATCCAACAACAAATCAAATGCAACCACAAACAAATTACGTATTAGGAAAATAAACATAAATAATGCCACCCATTTTATTTTGGACTTCATTCCAATCCTCTTAAATTTATAAAAATGCATATATCTAAATAATATAGAACTCCATCAACATGTGAAATGCAATTCACAAAAAGATTATTTGGAACTGAGACCAACACATTTCGATTTCAAATTATTATATTGTAAAATTTAATCATAGTTGCAACATGTGAGAATGAAATCTTATAACTTGATTCAAAAATAAATAGAGGTGTAAAAATATGTTCTTGCAATAAAGGGATGTAATATTCATCAAACTGCAAGAAAGTACACAATATAAAGATAATATGCTGTAATATTTTATTTTCACTACATTCAACATGTGCAAAGACAGCATTATTTTTCTAAAACCTTCTAGACCCCAACAAAGGGAAACATGACTCAATTTTGTCTATCTGAATCTCAAAAACAACTACATGAATAAAAAGGGCAGCAATATGTAAAAGTAGTACCTTGCGTTATTGAAACTTTTAGCTGACGGTTCATAATTACGTTCACACATCCATATTACTAAACGGTGGACACCATGCCTTGACAAAAAGGAACACCTTGTCCCCTATAATTGATAGTATTTATTCATCAAAATCCCAGAAATTGTGCAAAATTGATAAATTAATCATTCAAAATCCTAACAAATAAGATAATAAGAAACCTGAACTTTGTTAACTTGTTGAGTAAACGTGAAAGGGAATTCATTTAAAGTATACGATATTGAATTCCTCAAATTGAACATTGTGGGCATTGTGAAATCAAGTAAAATCTTGAACAACGCACAATGCAAAATTATGAGAGAAGATCATTTTTTAAGTAAGATGTCAAATTCTAATAACAATATAAGATCTAACGTAGATAAGGAAGCCCACTTGAGATTCAAAACTCATATGCAATTTTATTTTCTGTTTTCATTGAAATCACTGAAGCAAACTTTTTGGGAATGAGTTAGGGATAAAATGATATTAGGAAGAAAGTACCTAAATTGAGATCTGCTGCTGGTTGACACTGGAGATGCAAACGTGAATGTTCTCACAAATGAGGTTAGGGTTTGAGCTTTTGAGTTGAGGATTTTCTAAAATTAAATTTAAGACCTTAAAATCTCTTGAAATTATACTAAAGGCCCGATAATCATAAAACAAAATGCCTAAGAAATGGACACATCAGCCTTCCTTTTTTCTTAAGATGACACATCAGCGATAGTTCTCTCTTATAACGATATACATCATTAAAAGAAGACAAAAGCTCCTGTGCACCCGGGCGCACGGAACACTTTCTGTGCGCCTTTAGAAATTTGTGCTAAATTGTATACCTTTTAGTATACAGATGTGTACCCTTTATTTTCTAAAGAAAAATCTGGGCGCACGAACAACACTCCGTGCGCCTTTAGAATTTTGTGTTAAATTGTATACCCTTTAGTATAAAAATGTGTACCCTTTATTTTCTAAAGAAAAAAAAATATTAATGAAAAGTGTATACCCTTTAGAACAAAATTGTGTACCTTTTAGTAATTAAAGTGTATACCCTTTAGACCAAATTAATGTACCCTTACCCATAATACAAAATTTCTAAAGGCGCACGGAATGTGTTCCGTGCGCCCGGGTGCACGCAAGCCTCACTCTTAAAAGAAAACCTTCATTTAGTTATATAAAGATTACATTTTTATTTTGGAATTGAATAACTACATGAATGAATCAGTAAGTGAACAATCTTTGTTCCGAGTACATTTTAGCATTATTTTCATGCTAGTTCGGAATATTACTACTTACTACAAGTTTGGATAGCATAAAGCATTTTCACTTCTTTTTTATTTTTTATTATTTTTTTATTTTTTTATTTATATTTTAGCACTTTATTCAAGGTTTAAGTGAAGACTGAAGAGTTTGAGCCTCGAGGTCATAACCCCATAAACCCTACTCTGCCAAATTCCTCCTTAATCACGAAAAAAGAAGGACAGTGATGGAGGTGGAAGGTGGCGCAGTAGGAGGGGTTTTGGAAGGAGAAAGAGATCTAAGCAACAGCGTGATTTGTAAATTGACGAACGCAGAAGGTACACCCCTCGGAGCATCGATTTTCCTCCCTGAAAGCGCCGGCCATAAAGAACTCCAGCAACTTGTTAATAAGCTCCTCAACAACGTAAGAAAGAATGTTCATCGTTTAATTGCCAAATCTGTATTTTCTTAATTTTGATTCTTAGTAGTTCTGATATCTCTTATGAGATCAGGTTGCTCAAATTTTTGTTAGGCATGAAGTTCATGTTTGTGGCTGTGTGCGATTGTGTTAAGATCTTGAGTGCTTGGGTTGGACGAATGTTTAGATATCTATATCATTTTTGAGCAGGTCTTTATTTTAGTATTTTAATAAAATTATTTAAATCTATGAATCTATACTTGTCGACATGATTAATTTGATGTTGATATCTGATTTATTTCAGGAGGAAAAATTGCCTTATGCATTTTATGTGTCAGATCATGAGCTTGTTGTGCCGCTTGGGACATACCTTCAGAAGAATAAAGGTGAGAACTTCCTATCAATGCTATATATCCGATTAAGTAGTTCCCTGCTTTGCTTGCTCCTATTTTAAAAGCAGCTGCTAAGACTGACTTTTTGAGTATATATTGATGCAGTGTCTGTGGAAAAGGTCATCACAATAGTATACCAGCCCCAGGCAGTATTTAGAATACGCCCAGTGACTCGATGTTCTTCGACGATTGCTGGTAATTTTTTTGTTTGTTCCCTTCATGTTTTCATGCCTGTTAACTGTCTTGACTGTAATACATTATACATGTAGAATTTATGTATTTCCTTTTATTTCGTATCTGCCGATGGTTGAGTTGGACAGCAGAATTATTTGTCAATGCATTATTTAATTTATTGCAGGTCATACTGAGGCTGTCCTTTCAGTTGCATTTAGTCCTGATGGGCGTCAGTTGGCTAGTGGTTCGGGTGATACAACTGTTCGTTTGTGGGATTTAAATACACAGACACCATTGTTCACGTGTATAGGTTAGTTTCATTTCTTGTGTATGATTTTTGCATATTCCAAATATTTTAAGAGTTAACACATTATAGTTTATGCTTATTTGACCACTTTTTGTGGGCTTGTTTCCAGGACACAGAAACTGGGTTCTCTGTATTGCATGGTCGCCAGATGGTAAACATCTTGTCAGTGGAAGTAAGGCTGGAGAACTAATATGCTGGAATCCATGTACTGGCGAGTCTTCAGGCAACCCTCTGACTGTAAGCTTAGAAACAAAGATTTTCGCTCAAATTAAGTTTTTAAAAATTGATTTGATATCCTCACACTTAGATTAGATATTTCCAAAATGCATTTGTTGGTCTTTGAATTAAATACATTTAGAGAATTTAAACTATGCAAATTATGATTTGTTTTTCATCTTTAGAAACACTCACAGTAGAATAGCTCACCAGGAGCTTAGCACTCAATTATGTCCGGCACTGAAAGTTTCAAACCTGCGTTATACATGCAAAGTCAATTGTAAAGCATATAGAGCAGAACTGAACTACACAAGAACATAATTTTAATCATTTGAATTTCAAGAAATTGATTTTTGAACCAACAATATATTGTATGCATATTCTGTTAATGAATCTCCATACTGAATTATCATCTCCAAATATCATTTATGTTCAATGTTTTGGTTTTAATTATTTAGTTTGCAATTTTCACTGAATTATGGTCCATAACCAAAGAGTCTATCCATCTTCTAGAAGAACTCATGTCTAGTTGAATAACATAATTTATGTCTCAGGGGCACAAAAAATGGATTACTGGAATTTCATGGGAGCCAGTACATCTTAATGCTCCATGCCGTCGCTTCGTGAGTGCAAGTAAAGATGGTGATGCAAGGATATGGGATGTTTCTTTGAGAAAGTGTATAACAAGTCTTACTGGGCACACCCTTGCCATAACTTGTGTGAAATGGGGTGGAGATGGAGTCATATATACTGGGTATGATTTTCTGTTTTACGAGATCTATCTTGCACGAAGACCTTTTTTGGCTTTTTGGTAGTAAAGTTATCTGATTGTGCTTATATCCTTATGATGGAGCTTTAATTTTCAAGAAACCTGGGTGTGCCTTGTCAAGCAGTCTTAAATGACGTTAAAGGGGTAACAATTATTGTAGATATATTATTCTATCATTTTTTGTGTGAGGCTCATTTGATCTCTGAGTTATGGGTGATTAAACAGGCATAAAAGCATCATCTCTTCAATTAGAGATGAATGCATTATGCATATTTTTCCCAATAGGAGAAATTCAGAATGTTTCCACTAATAGTGCAGTTTTTTGTGTATAAAACTTGAGTTTCATCCCAAAACATGCATTTGAGAACTTCAGGGAAGCAAAATGGGAAATTTATCTATAATTTATTTCTGTTGTGGAATATGAGGGAGGGATTAGGGGGATATTCACAGGTGATGTTAAATTCTATTTGGTGGCATAATTTCTGCTTCTTATTTGCAGATCTCAGGATTGCACAATTAAAATGTGGGAAACTTCACAGGGGAAACTAATGCGTGAATTAAAGGTTTTCCCCATATTTTTTCAACAATCTTCTTTCCCTTATGTGGCACTGTCTAATTCTTATAGTACATCTATTACTTTTATGCCCTGTAGTACTTGTTACTTCCAGTATCTCGTGTGCTACTATCCTCAGTACCATGGAATTTATTATTATGTCTTCAAAGCATCTAATCTGGTAATCTGATTCTATGTACCTAGGTAAAGGATGAATTGAATTACGGTGTTTTACAAGATGAGACGCATTTCGTTTAGGTTTTCTTATGACGGATTGACTGGTTTCTGTTTATGTTTTAACAATAATGAGTACTGGCCAATTATTGTGCAAAGTTATCTCTTTTTATGTTCTCTCACAGAGGGTTTTCCCTGTAAGCTTTATATTTAATCATTTTTACAATGCGAGTCAAGGTTTGGGTAGATTTTATTTGTTGCTTTGGCTTTCTATTGAATGTATTCTGTCGTTTAGCTAATTCAAACTTGTTATTATGTAGGGCCATGGGCATTGGGTGAATTCGTTAGCATTGAGTACTGAATATGTCCTTCGAACTGGTGCTTTTGATCACACTGGTAAACAATATTCATCTCCAGAGGAAATGAAGAAGGTGGTTTGATTTTATCTATGATAGTTTATGATATAATTATGTAATATTTCCTTATTAGACGTTAATTGTAAATCATTCATCTCCTTTTGGTTAAATACTGCTGTTTCCTGTTTTAAAGAACTAAACTTTTCTCAATCAAGATAAATCATATATCTACTGTTTAGTTTTGCACATGTAAAATTTTTTAGTCTAATTATATGATTTCTTAATTCTGGGATCTTCTGTTAGAACTGATTGAGTGGAGTTGAGGTGGTTAAGGTGTGGGATTTGGCATTTTTAAAATTTTCCTAACATCCTTCGAGAGAATGAGCCATTTTTTGTGCCCCTGAAACCCTAAACCCCTGATCATGTGTATCAAAATGGGCTTTTGAACCTATCGTAAACAAAATGTGGCTTCTGGTGAATAGAGCATGTGTATCGAGATTAATCATTACTCAGTGTGACTGTAATTCCTTTTCTTCCCTTGCACATTTTCTTTTTAGAATTAATCTCTCTATCACTCTCTTTTTTATTTTGTTGGTTTACTTTGCACTTATATCATAGCCACATATCTTAAATCTCTCCAACGTTTTCCAGGTAGCCTTGGAAAGGTATAACAAGATGAAGGGCAGTGCCCCTGAAAGATTAGTCTCAGGTTCAGATGATTTCACTATGTTTCTATGGGAACCTGCTGTCAGCAAACACCCCAAAACTCGGATGACCGGTCATCAACAGGTAAGAAAATTACATTTCTAAATCACATGTTTTCTTGGCAATGCATTATTAATGTTGGCTCTGCTTTTGGACCAAACCAAAATGGATTCTTCCAGATTAATATAGTATGTTTTCCTGACAATTTCAAATATACACTGCATCAAATGTATTTGTGCTTCATAAACATGGAAAGCAGAGAATTAGGGATGGATGAACATTAATAATCAGCTGATTTATGGTAAATCTTTCCATTTTCCCAATATAACAAGTTGCGAAGACAATTGTTGGTAGACATGATTTTCATTTTACAAATATATCTTCTACACATTTGTTGAGCCCCACCCAAATTGAACCACTCTATCAAGCTCTTCTACTGACTACTACACAATCTTCAAAGTTTGTGCAGTGCCAAAATTTTATCTTTGGGCCTAGCCATTTTTTCAATTATTACCCACCTCCTCTCTCTCTCCCTCTACTATCTGCTATTTTCTTACTTTCATGAGTTTCTTATGTTCTTGAGAGTTGACATGCTTCATGTCTTTGGAAAATTTTCTGTTGTAGCTTGTGAATCACGTTTACTTTTCTCCTGATGGACTATGGATAGCAAGTGCCTCCTTTGATAAGTCGGTCAAATTATGGAATGGAGTCACTGGAAGTTTTGTGGCTGCCTTCCGTGGTCATGTTGGGCCCGTGTATCAAATAAGGTTGGAATTATATTCTTCTAAGTGTATAATAATCCATCCAGAGGCTGAAAATCTAATCAGCGTGTTTTGCTACAGTTGGTCAGCGGACAGTAGACTACTTTTGAGTGGAAGTAAAGACTCGACCCTTAAGGTAAGGCCATCTTTGATATTTTAAATGTTATCTCAATTATCTTTTGGACTGAAGTGAGTACTAATGCTGGCCTAGTAAACTAGATGTTTATATTAGGGCCATCAGTCAAATGAATGCAAATAAGTCTTCAATTGGAAACTTGAGATGTTGTTGATTGTTCTAGGGATTTTAGGCATACGCTAATATGTAAGATAATTATCTAATGAAGTGCTGAGGGGAACAGATAACCTAGTCAAATTTAGTCTTGCCATCATGCAACATTTTCCTTTTGACATTTTCTTGAACATTGGTTATAATTTTTTCTTGGTGTTCTGTAGGAAGTGTTTTAATAGTCTAAGAATGGCAAAGTCTTGTATACACACCTGGTGTAATTTATTAATTTTCTCTAACTTGTATATTACCACACTATTTTAATCCATTGCCCTAGTAGGGTTTAAGTTTTGCCCTTAGAATTTTATAGTAGTAATACAATATATTGGGGGACATGATGTCCATTAGGTTTTGTTTCTGGAAGAAAGAATTTGGATGAGACTAGTTTTGTGCAAGTGGAATGATACGAGTAATGGAAAGATTCAATGAGATTATTTACGTCACTGCAGTTATCGATCTTATGGTATATCATCATGTACTTTGGTGTTACTTTGAGTTGATTTGTTAATAGAAAGCGAAAAGAAGATAGAAAAATTTAGGATTGGCACATTGCATTATTAGCTGTTAATCATTAATAGTTGCTGTAACCTTTGTAAGATCAAATGTACCTTCATCCTCCTAACAATCCCTATGTGATTATGTTATTCTGGGGATTGATCTTCCATTTAAAATTCAGTCTTTTGTCAGGTGTTAATTGATAAAAATTTGGCCTTTCGTCCTTAGCCAACTAATACTGCAAGTTCAATCATATGTGCATTAGCCACAGAAAAATTAAGTGATATTACTGTAGCTGGTGTTTATCAAATTGCTTTGACATGTATTGGTTGGATTCTGTGCTTACATCCTGGATAATTTGTCCCACCAATTTACGAGTCGAATCCAACAAGAATGCTTTACGTTCTTGAGATCCACTTCCTACCAATTTCGCAGTTTCTATATTTATAACATTCTATTTCACATGAAAAATGGTGAATCGGTTTTCTAGAATTAAATTCTGCCTAATACGTTGGGTGTGAATTCGGATATTGATGCGGAAGTTTTTCGACAGGTTTGGGATATCCGAACACAGAAGTTGAAACAAGATCTTCCCGGGCATGCTGATGAAGTAAGGCCGTGTTTTATATCCCCCATTCCCCAATAAAATCTGCAAAAGTCGTTTGTTTCAAGCTCTTTAGGTACAAGAATCGTAAGCCTGGGTATAACATTTACCTGCAGGTTTTCGCAGTCGATTGGAGCCCAGATGGTGAGAAAGTAGCATCTGGCGGTAAGGATAAAGTGCTGAAGTTATGGATGGGCTAGAAATCACTTGGAAGTGAACAGTTTGATGGTGTGTATAGCTAAATATGCTCAGTTAGCTAATTATCGATAATAACAACTTATTTTAAAGATACTTTTCTTTAGTTATATTATAATCACTGTATTTTTTGCTAGTGCATCACAATGTCTGAATTTTTTGAAGCTCAAAGAAAAATTAGAGATGGTTTCTAAAAGGAAATCAAACAAAGTTACTTTTCGTGTTTAAGAAACATCATAATAGATACCTCAAAAGAATATTAAAAAGAGTTGCTTATATTGTTTTCAGATTATTGATTTCATTTAATTACTTTGTAATTTTTATAACCGGTTCAACTTTATACATGAGGAAAATGTATTTAAAAGAATTTATTAATTCATTGAGCACTCATTTTTTAAAAGAAATCCGGGGACATCGAATAATTTAATTATGAATTGAAAAATAATTATAATATTGAAATTGTCGTTATATAGGAGTAAGTAAATACTGCAATTGGTTGTATCCAATATTTTTACAATTAACTGTAATTATTACTCTTCTATTATAATAATAGATAATAGATGATTATGATAACTCTTTTGTATATAGACTATAGAGTAATATTACATTTGTTATTAACTCTTCTAAGAGTAATAATTAGATTTTGTAAAAATGACACTAAATATTCTAAAGAGTAACATTTTGAGAAGGGACACTAGACATTGTATAGTACCTCCTTATATAATTAAATAAAGATAAGAGTAAAATAAAATATTAAAATAAGTTATGAACTATGACTGTAAAATATTGAATTGAGCATAAGAGTAAACTACAATCATACTATAAAATTAACACTAATATTAACCACAGTTTAATGGATTCAGAGATAAAATATACTCCCATTGTTTGCTAATTTGATTTGTCTCATTCTTTGATATATATTTTTATTTTTGGTAAGTGAGACTCTATACATTAAAATCAATACCCTTAAGTTTTACAACATTACACTATTTGCAATCAATTTAAATTTAAATTAAAGTTATCAGCAAAAAAAGTAAAAATACAAATAAAATTTACCATCAACCCATTAAAACAATATTTCTTTTAATTTATGTGGAAAAAAAGTATACATTAATGCGGGAGAGTGAGAGTATCATAAACCACAAGGATGAAGAAAAAACTTGTATGAAACGGTCTAGCGATGAGACCATTTCATTTTTTCTTAATTAATTATCACTTTTTATTAAAGATGTTAACATAAGGAAATAATCCAATTGAAGGTTATCAAATTTATATCGATTAGGTATTACTTTTTCGTAAAATTATTATCACTTCGTATCCTTTTCATGTGTTTAAAGAATTCGTAAAATAAATGTAAAATGATACATAATCAATAAAAAGTGATACAATGTCTCGCACTAGGTCTTACTCCAAGAATTAAACATTACATCAACAGTAAGATTTAAATATATTACCTTTGTTGATTCATTCATTCACTCCAATGTGCATCGGATCATAGGATTCATTCATTATTTTATTGTTTTCCTATCACATATAGTCAATATCTTTCATATTAAACAAAGTTATTGATATCTAATCTCTAATTATTGAGATCCAGTCATATACATCAAACTATTATCTCTGTATAATAAAATTAATACAGCATATACAATCATAATTCGTTATAAAAGAAGTGTTTCAATTGAGTCCCACAATACTATAAGCCATCGAAATCAATAAACATGCAGACATTTTATATATTTTGTTACCTATAGTAGTCAAACATTGTGCCACTATTAAATATATCAATTTACACAAAATTAAAGTGGACATCAATTATTACGCCTGCCCAAATTGACTTAAGAGGCATATATCTTACAGTCACTCAATGGCCATATAGACTACCAACTCACAATTCTTTGATAACATGTTTATGAAAAGCTTAGCTAAGAAATCTACTTATCCTCCGTTTGCTAGTTAGCTATAATAATGGACGTCATAAAACGGAATAAATGAGTATATTTTATGTTCGACATAAATTTTAAAAAATAATATTCTTAGTAAAATTTTCACATTTCCTTTGTATTTACTAATATTTTCACATTTTCGCTTTATTTTTTTAATTAAGTATCATTTTATAATAGATATATTATCACTTTTTACTAAAAATATTATTATTTTTAATTTATATATTAAGAATTGTTTATAGAATAGTTCACTTAATTAATTATCATTTTTCATCAATTAAATAGTCATGATCTCCCCCAAATTTGGTCTAGTCTGTATTATTATGTTTGTTATGGTACATTAATTTATATGATCACAATTAACTTTTTTGTCCTCTCAAAAATTTCAATTAATTAAATAAGAGGTTATTTTGGAAAAAATCTTACTTTTAAAAGTGGTGTGATACGTTAAGTTGGGATTGTGGATACCACCAATGACTCCTCTAATGCATTAAAAAGGCAGATTAAATCTTTTTTGAACCAATAATAAAATAAATCATTCTAATTAATGAGCTTGTCTCGTCTAAACCACCATACATTATGATTTTACTTTATTTTTAAAAAACTTTATAATACATGATAAATTATTATTTAAAGTAATAAAGTATTACTCTTTCAAATAAAAAATATTAATCATTTCAACAAAAATATAAGAAAATCAGAACATGTCTAAAATAATATTAATCATCTCAACAAAAATATAAGAAAATCAAAACATATCAGAATTAAAAAAAAAAAAAGACTTTTATTAAGAAAAACAATAACTCATCACTTCAAATATTATTTTTTCACATACTAAAATGTAATATAGTTAAAATGAGTGCAAAGAATAATTATACTCACTCCGTCCACTCGAAAGAGGGTCTTTACTCTTTAATCTATTTTGATCGTCTACCTCAAGCATGGTCATTTTCTTTTTTACACATACCTACTAATACAATTAAAATATGGGGGCCACACTACCACTAATACAACTACCCATTAAATATTACATAATAATACTCCTTAATCAACGTGCACAAAAGTAAACGACACTCTTTTGGGCGGACGGAGGGAGTATAAGATGATACTCCTATTATTGAGTGAAACTGCATCAATGCCTCATATACCCTAAAGCAAACGAGCACCAAGGATGATGGTCGTAGATTTCCTACCCCCAACCAAAAAGAAAGGCTTGGTGACAGATATATATGATAAAGTGCAAACATACATTAATAATAATAAAAAAAACTATAAAATATAAACCATTAGTTATGAATTATTATTATTATTTTCTTTTTCAAAAGCAGATTCACATAATATTTATATGATAATGAGAATGAAAATACATAATAATGAAGTTACTCAATGAGCACTTGAAGATGTTATTTTTTTTGGTAACATTTTTAAAGGAGAAAAGGGGTTGAGGCATCATTGTCCTCTGTCTCTTTGTATTCATGATTTCACATAATTTATATAGGGCTTATCTTTAGTATCATCATTATATTCACCAATATATTTACTTTTTTAATTTACGTTAAAAAAAAAATCAATTTGTATTGATAAGCGCTGCCTGCAGCAAATTCATTTGGAAGTTGAAATTAAATAGTTTAATTTAATTAATAGAGGGTCACACTTATTAACATCCCTAAATTCAATTTATACAAATCTCGAATATTAAATATACCTTTAATTAATTAAATAATAATACTATCCTCCAAAATTCATAATGGGAGTGTTTGGTTGCAAACATAAACATTTTGTTCCACCGCCAAATATAAAAGAGATGCAAAATTTTTGAAGTAAGACATTTGACTACCAAACAAAAAAAGAAAGAAAGAAAGTTTGTCTCTAAATATTTTGGAGTGTATAAAGACATTTTGAGAGTGTTAATAGCTGTTACTTTAAGTTACCGAGCAGAGCATTTTGCAATATAAACTATTAAAAGCGGAATATTTTACAAAGTCAATTAAATCCAAAGTATGCCTATTTTATTGCATTAAACATTAGTTAAATAATGAAATTTAGTCATCACTTATGCTTTCTTCCGAAGTCAAAAAATTTCCTTCCCACTTCATAGATCGCTTGCAGTTAAAGTTGAGACAGAGGAAGCAGTATATTTTGTAGGATTAAAGTGTTAAAGAGTATATCTTGCAAATATAAACGAGTTAAAATATCACGTGTTTATGGCTAATTTAATTCAATATAATAGTTTTGGTTTTCATTTAACAAAATATGGTAGGTTGAAGATGTGTTAATGTTTTGAGTGGAAGCGCTAGTAGAACTGGCAACTCTTCCACGGTTTTTAATAAATTATAATAAAATAATATTTAAAATAATTAAATTGGTATATTTAAATAATTTAATAGTTAAAATTATTTTAATATTATACTTCCTTAACTTTAAGGTAATGTATACATTTTGTTATTTTATTTGTTCCAAAATAATTTTTTTTTATAAGAATAAAGATTTGTATAAGACTTATCACATGACGTGCTTAAAGAAAAATAATATCAAAATTGATGAAAAATAATAATTATACAATTAACTATAGTATTAATCATTTGTAGTATAAATAAAAAGTGACAATACTTTTAAAGAAAAAGTAATAACATTTTTTTATAAAAAAATAATAACTAATTAATAAAGCTTGTAAAATGAACAGTCTTGCGTGAGATTTCTACAACATTACACTTTATTAATCAGTTATCACTTTTTTATAAAAAAAATATTATTACTTTTTTCTTAAAAAGGGTTGTCACTTTTTATTTATACTACTCCCTCCTTCTGGTTTTAAGGTATCAATTTGCTTTTTGCACGTGGATTAAGAAGTATTATTATTATATATAAAGTAGGGTAGTTGTATTAGAGGGGAGTGGTGTGCCATATTGTGTGTACTTTTTTACTAAATAGGGGAACGAATACCTTTGAAGCGAACGCCAAAAATAGTAAAATTGATACCTTAGATGCGGACGGAATGAGTATAAATTAATAATGAAATAGTTCATTGCACAATTATCACTTTTCATCAACTTCTGTATTATTTTTCTTTAAAAATGTGATAGTTATCACTTCTTATTCGTCTCACGAAAGCTGTGACATCGTTTTATACAAATCTTTATCCTTATACAAAATAAAATACTAAAAATTTTATTTTGGGACAAACAAAATAGCAAAATGTATACATTACTTTGAAGCTGAGGAAGTATAATACTAATTACTCATCCTGTCTCATTTCAGATGACACACTTTTCATTTTAGGTTATCACACAAAAGTTTGCACATCCCTAAAAAAACAAAAAGTTAAACACAATCACCATTCTCCTTACATTTTACTTACAAAAAAAAAACCACCCTTATCTAACGCACTATATCATTTATTTATTACAAAAAAATATCATTATACACCTAAAAATTATCACTTTTATTAATCTCCATATCGAAATGAGAATATAGACTTAAATGGAACATGGAAAGTATAATTTAAACTATTAAATATTTAAATATATCAATTTAATTATTTAAAATATTATTTTATTATTATTTATTAAAAGCGCCGGTTATACTGGCAATTCATTTTGAGGAACAGGTAAACAGTGGAAGAAGCGCTTATACTAATGGAGCTTCTACTTAAAACATTAAAGCTTCATCAAACTGCTATATTTTACTAAATAAAAACTAAAACTAGTATATTTAATTAAATTAGCGCGTGTTTATGCTTAGAGTATTTTGGTTTAGTGTTATATGGTATGTTTGACATTGATGAATAGTACTACTAGTAATATGAAAAAAATAAATAAAATAAAATTGAATTCCCCCTCTCTTTTAAAACCCTCAACTGTCTTGAATTGTTGTTCTTGTGAATTTATTTCACTCTTGAATTCTTCTATCTTTCTTTGACTTTGTTTTTTTGTTTTTGTTTTTTTTTTTTTTTTTAAATCATCTTTCTCTCTTAAATCTCTCTACCTCTCTTTAAGTGTTATTATGAAAAAATAAATATCTATTGGGAGATTTTCTCATGGAGTAAAATTTTAATTGATCAAAAGTCAAAATTGATTTTTTTTATAAATTAAATATATATACCAATCTTACGCAATCAATTCTCACAACAGACTTTGTCAAGAAGTTTATAGGAAAATTAAAGACGAGTTAGAAAGACTTTGTGAAAAGAGTTTGTCTCCTAAGTGTACAGTGTAAATCCGGTGGTTCCCTTTTAATTTAAACCCAAATAATACATAGAGTATAATAGGATTAGAGGGATGAACCACGTAATTTAAACCATGAATCTGATTTATACATGTGTTTGCCATGTCAAAATTGATGGAATGAATGAGTAAAGATTCCATGTTCCAAGGTGGAGCATTGAATAGATGATCTCTCATTAACATATATGAATCTTCTGTGTCATTTTCGTACATGTGTCACACATTAAATAATCGTATGAAGAAAAATAAATTCAACAATTGCCCTAGGGTATACTAAATTTTAGAATATAATTTCTCTTTCTACGTATAATTCGTCTAGTATACTCCTATATGACAAAAATGAGGAGTAGCAAGGAAGAAAAAGAAGGTATTAAGGATATTTGCAAGTATGCGGCGCGAGGGCAAAAAGGTAATGTCGATTGATGGCCCACCGGCGGTAGATTTGAAGGCGACACCATACAAAGTGAACATTCGACACAAAAGCTCCACTCCTTTTCTCTCTCTATAAAAAAAAGCCAACCTTTGATTTCACCAACGATGGAGAAAAATTTTTCTACTTGAATCCAAATTTCTCTTTCCACAACCCTTTCATCTTTCATGCAACAAACCGCCGATTATCTTCGTCTGAATTTTGCACGTCGTTAGGATTTTGTTGAAACTCAGATGGCTGCAGACACAGTCGTTTCTCGGAGATTCTTTTCTGAGCGGCGGAGGTACTCTTCTGAAGCAGTTTACTGTTAAACAAAGCCTGAAAAGTCACATCTATTTTTTTGTTTCTCTTCGTTGAAGTTACTTCGCTACAGTTGTACACTGCTTCGGTGGAAGTGGAAATGTAAATGGAGTGCTCATTGTCGTTTGATATACGATAACCACCTTTTTCATTGGTTTTTCCTTGATTGGATTGAATATATCTACACGGTTTCGTGAATCTTCTCGCATTTAAACTTTTTTGTTTACGGTGGATTTTTTGAGCTAGAAGTCTTCAATTTAAAGATTGTTGTGAGGATTTAGTCAGATTTATCAAAAGTTGAAGTAGAAATGGAGATGGAGAATGATATAGTCATGGTCTTGTTTGCTGGTCTCTGCTGCAGCTTTGTGAGTTAGGCAAAGGAATTCTGTAGCTTGATTGGGAGTTAGGGTATTGGTAGAGTGTGGAAGTGGGAGAGAAGATGGGGAAAGGTGATAGTTTGTTACTTCCAACGGTGGGACCTCCTATAAAGAGACGGTTGAGAAGGAAACAAGCTGGAAGAGGATCTTACAGAGGGAGTTAGGTTTGGAAATTACACACCAACAAGGGGGGTGATCATAGGGGTATTGTTGGGTTTCTTTTATAATTAGGGTCGGGTGGTTACGGTAGGACTTTTCTTGGCTGGGAGGACGAAATATGGGAAGCCGATTGCAGCAAGCACTGAGGAGTCTTTGCTTTAACACTGGCTGGAAATATGCAATTTTTTGGAAGCTCAAGCATCGAGCAAGAATGTGAGTTCCTCGTGTCCTCTCTTTTATGAATCAATATATTTTAATTTATGTCATTTTTTCAAATGGTTTATGAAATCAGTGGCTGAGCTACACTTTTCGTCATAACTCATAAATTGACTAAACATATGTTCTACACCCTCCTGGAAACATTTTACGTTATGTGGCTTGATTGAATATCATAAGTTTAATGTACAACTAATATACAGCTTGTTATCGTTGAATTATTATGTAAGCTAACACTCTGTATGTCTATGTGGTAAGCTGATCAATGAAACTGTTGTTGGTTACTGCATTTTATTTAGTGTTATTCAAATTCTTGATACATACACGTCCAGGCATAATTTATTTATTTATTTTTGTTATAAAAAAAGCTGTAGAGTGGTTTTGCCTCACCCTACTAAATATAGTAGCCTGCTACATATTTTTGAGGTTACAAATAAACACAGAGTAGTTTCGAGCACATAACTGAAGAATTCTTTTAAAACTGTGAAGCTTATTCCTCCCTGAGCGACCATGTTCAAGCTTACAGATTTAAAGTTGTTCAACATAAAGAAATTGTTTTCAAGAAAAAGAAAAAATGTCGGAGTTGAAGTGACTAACTAAATCAGAAAAAAAAAAAAAAATTGGACCCGGCGCGAATCGGAGATACTGTTAAAAAAAGGCAATTCCTTGTTGAGAAAGCCAGATGGCCAGAGTACAAGCTTTGAAACAGTCTTTGGAAGAACAAAATGTAACACCAATAAGGTTTGCTTCCTATGTTGTGAATTACATGAAAAATGTTTTTATAGTGAGATATGCGTCATATAATGATTCTATATTTCTACAATTTTGTCTCAATTGCTTCCTCTTGGAGCTTCCTATTTTGCTAATTGCTAACAAAATAAATGCATCAATATAGAATATAGCTAAATACTTTTTGGCAAATTAACTCTTGCACAGGACTTTTCATTTGATTGTGTGGATTAGTTTTTAAATATATAATTATTTTCGCTGTTTTTCTGAGTACCAAATGGCACAGGATGTTTACTTGGGAGGATGTCTATTATGATGGAAGTCACTGTGTAGACAACAAATGGTCCAACGCAACAATTGGCAGCTTGAGTGAAGGTCCTTGTTCACATGATCCTTTGGGATTAGCTGTGGCAAAGATGTCATATCAAGTGTATTCTCTTGGAGAAGGGTATGCCACTTGTGCTTTATTTCTACTTATCTGTCTTTTGCCTGGTAAAGATTATTTCTTTGAGATTAAGCTAACAATTAATACTTGTGCTTGACACCATTACTATTGTTGGTGCTTTATAATTAAATGTGTATAAAGTAATGAATTTTTCTACTTACGCATACACACCCGTGCGCTTTAAATATAACATAGCATACTTACCTAAAATTTCTTTTCATCTTTTGGCCTGCAGGGTTGTTGGACATGTGGCAGTTTCTGGGAAGCATTTATGGATATTCTCAGATCAGCATTATACTGATTCGTCCACCACATTTGAGGTTAATTAGTGCAGTAATGACTCTTGTGGAGTTAAAGGATGATATATTTTAGTATGTGTATATATTTTGGGCACTATTTATCCATCTGGTATTTGTTTCTCCATTTTCCTTGAAAAGCAAAAGTGTATAGTTCTTGAGAGTGTTGACTTGGATATTTCATGGTTAATCATCTATTTATTGCTTAAGACTGATGCTTGTTTTTTTATGTAATATTGACATTCCTAGGTTTTTCTGTTGGATATTGAGTGAATTAATCATTGATAATCTGATTAAGCAGAGCTCCTTTGGTATATGAAATGCTTATTAAAAATCCAAGTCCTTTGTTGGATTAAGGATAAAGAGGGCAAGTTCTTGGTTTAACAACCTAAAAAAGGGAAGTACGACAGAAAAGGAGGGATGAAAAGTAGTTGGTGTTTATTCTTTATTGCAATGTGTGTGATTCTCCATCTTTCTAATCAAAGATTTTTTCTTGTCCAGTATTATGATGGGTGGCAAACTCAATTTTCAGCAGGAATCAAGGTGAATATCATCTCTTGATTGTTCTCGCTTTGGTCTTTTCATGTACCAGTGGAATTGAATATCTCCTGTTCAAATTAGAATAAAAAAAATGTATGAGATATACCTTTAATCCCTCTTGTCATCCCTCCTATTCTGCAAATGTGACATTGTTGTTGAGTCAAGATCACTTTCTCTGAAAAGAATCCTTTTTGTTTTGTCTATTTATCATAAAGCATTTAAGTAAATCAATTGATCTTTGAGTTACTTAACTTCTGGAGGCCATTAAAACTCTATGCTCTGTACTTTATGTTTCTTCTGAGTTGTCATTGAGTTTTCTCGGCCCAATTAGCTTCAAAATCTATAGTGGTGCTGGATTCTCCTCTCCTTTTGTCTAGGAAAATTTGATGATACAGCTGTTTTTGGAGGCTGTTAAAGCTCTACGCTTTCTACTTTATATTTTTTCTGATATGTCAGCGAGTTTTCTTTTCCAAAAGAGCTTCTAAACTTGTAATTTAGTTTCGCTGGATTCTCCTTTCACTTTGTCTTGGAAAATTTATAATTCAAAATTCCCCCCTTCCTTGCAGACCATTGCAGTTGTGTCTGTCATTCCACATGGAGTTGTACAATTGGGTTCACTAAATAAGGTATGCCAGCTGTACTTTGCATCCTCATTTTCATTTTATGTATTAGTTGTTTTATACTATTCTATTTCTTGGTTCAAGCTCACCAAGTATGAGTGCTGATTTTTATGTAAACTGTTGTTATTTTTATGTGGGTTAAATTTTAGAAATTCCTAAGCTTACTGTTCCTTTTCATTTTATGTTATTTTACTTTTAATTTTTTTTATTTTTTTGGAGGAGGAAGTACTTTCTAATGCTATATAATGGAGTATGAGTATAGGTGGAAATTATTGAGTGTTGATGGCTACTAATAGAATTTCTGGTTTTTTATTATTATTAGTTGGTTAAAAATTTCAGCTACATTATTCTGCATATTAAGTCTGTCCATTTTGAAGTGTAACGAAAATCATTTGACTCAATTCTGTGACATTCACTCTTTTACTTCTATACATATAGATACTGGTTGTTTGAATCCCTACAACTTACTCTGAGATAGTCCAGGCAAGTGAATGTGGCTCAATATTTTTCAACTTTTTGGTTGGTTAATATTCAATGGTAAATTGACATTGATCATGTCTTAAAATGCCAAGACTCTTCTTCTGGAGCCCTTATTTGAATGAGAACTCTTTATATTTTAGCCATGCTTACACCTTGTTTTTCATCTTTGAATTGATTAGATTGCTGAGGATTTGAAATTTGTTGACCATATCAGAAATATTTTTTCTGAGCTGCAAGATTCCTTAGCTGGTTGCATCCCGAGTTCATTAAAGAGTAACACAGAGAATACTTGTCTGGTGAATATCACTCCCTCTCTCACTCACACATTCCAATGCATCCAAATTGATGCAAAGTCAATGTTTTTACTTCTCAATCTCTTATAGCCTTGCATTCTTTATCAGTCAGATATGTGCACAATTGTTTCGGATTCAGCTGGTCATCATTGCCTAGAACAATTGAAAGGGTCTGTTAATGAGGATGAGGTGAATTTATGGTCTCAATTGCTCTCATTTCCTGGAGAATCTGTTGATCATTCTCGCATTTTCCCTCTAAGGGAGGGCTATCCTAATAAAACTCTTAAAATGAAGATGCAAGAGAAAGCTGAGAGCTCAATGCCTGAGAATGATATTTTACTTCTCTCAAGTTGTGAAAATAGTCTAACAAAGCAACTGCGACAGGAAGGGATGGAATCTCATGACAGAAATGTTGGAAAACTGAATGACATTAGGGACTTTGGGAAGAGATCTGAAATACAAAGTACACCAACTGAGGATACCGAGATTGAAAAATTTAGTTTGTATAATGCCACTCAAGTAGCTGATTGTTCTCAGATGGTCACATTTAAAGCTCCTTCTGAAATCCTTGATTCTACACCTTTCCTCTTTCATGGTGACATTAGTGTTCCAAAACTTTCTACAATGCAGTTGCATCAAGATTTTGAGGACCTTGAACTGCCAGTAGGGTCTAGTCGTGTTGAGATGAGGATTTCACCTTTCTGCTTTTATTCTGGCTATGAACTGTATGAAGCATTGGGACCTTTCCACAAACAGAATGAATGTGTCTGGGAGGTAGAGAAAACTGCTTCAGATATGGCTGTTGATATTTCTGAGGGAATGGGTAGTTGCAGCATGCTTATGGACAATTCTGATGTGCACCTTCTAGATGCAGTGGTGGCCAAAGCTAGTCATAAGGGGGATCGCCTAGAATGTGAGATATCATGCCGTGACACTGGGGAATCCCTCCTGACTGCTGAAAGAACACCTTGCACTAGTATAGGGGCTATTAGTTCAGCAGGCTTTTCTTTTGATCAAGACACGTCAAGTAGCTTGAACTCAGTGACATGCGGTGTTGAATCTTTTAAAGGCATCTCATCCACCAGTTCCAGTAGAGGCAGTGAACACATGGATAGGCTCAGAGGACCTGTTAAAGTAAATAAAAAGAGAGCTAGACCTGGTGAAAGTAGTAGACCAAGACCAAGGGATAGGCAACTGATCCAAGATCGAATAAAAGAATTGCGAGAGCTTATTCCTAATGGATCAAAGGTAATCCACCACCTTATTGTTCCGGCAAAATGATTCTCATATGCTGTGTATTGAAACTTTTGAATCTCACAGTGCAGCATTGACTCGCTTTTGGAGCGAACAGTTAAGCACATGATCTTCTTGCAGAATGTTACCAGACATGCAGAGAAACTACGCAAATGCTCGGCGTCTAAGGTAGACAATCTTTATAATTCAATCTAAGGTTGTTCCTGGTAGATAGATATTGTCACCTCTTCTTGTCTTTCCGATGAGTTTTGGCTATTTCCTTCTGGGGCTTCTTATAATTATTTTTTAATTATTGGTTTTTGGATAGAAATGGGGTTGTACGTGTAAGTGAGGATCTTCTTTTGGGATGTAAACTAGCATCTAATTTAAAAAGAAAAGTTTTACCTAACCTTATATGTCTTGACTTAACCAAAATTTGCCAGACATCATATCTGTCCCAATTTGATATTCGAGTTGTGTTGTTGATGATTTGAATTAATTTTACATGGCAGATATCTTTGACATTCAGCTGAGATTAGCCTGTCCCTTCAATTTTCTTTTTTGACATTAACAAATGAAAAGGATGAGGAATATCGGAAACTGAAAGTAGCAGACAGATAGGTCAAATAATTTGTTAATCAAAGTTTGTGCGTCCTGCAGTCTTACTTCTATTATGCCTTTTACCCCTCCTCTTGCATTGCCTCCTAATTTAGGGCAGCAGATTGCTTGGCCTGAAAATTCACTCCGTGACTGATATACTGCACATGTATGTGTATGTGTATATATAGTATATATGAGTGGCTGCTTGGTTCATGTAACCACAGTTATTAATGACTTCTAATAAGTAAAAAACATTTTTTAATTTTCAGTTGCTTGACAAAGAGACAGGTATGCAGAAATTTTCGCGATGTGAACAGGGTTCAAGCTGGGCTGTGGAAGTTGGAAACAACCGAAAAGTTTGCCCAATAATAGTTGAAAATATAAATATGAATGGGCAAATGCTGGTTGAGGTAATGGCAAATATTAGCTAGTTTTCATTGAGTTCCTGTAGATCAATAATTAAAACTCTTATTTCATGCAATAAATAAGTCTTCCATATTTATAAAAGATTATACAAGTCTCGGCTCATTTGGTTTCAGTAGAGAAGGATCTCTGTCTCAAGACATAATATGTGTGTATCTTTTTTTTCTAACTTTTACAAGTATCTTGCTTGATGTAGATGCTGTGCAAAGAGTGTGGTCAGTTTCTTGACGTAGCAGAAACAATCAGAAGCTTGGGTCTAAGTATTCTGAAAGGTGTTTCGGAAGCCTACGGAAATAACACATGGATGTGCTTTGTGGTTGAGGTACTCATCTAACTGTGTGCCACTTATAAAACAAAATAAATTTTAGTGTCCTCTGTCCTTTATCACTATCAGTTATTTGATATGAGAACCTTATTATAAATCAAATGTTGATTCTTAAGACACAAAGAATATTTCCTGTCAGATCCTCCTATGTTATATAACTTATATTGGACAACAATGAAAATTTCTATATGTTCATGAAAAGACTAGAACTTAGATAATTGTATGTCTTTTGCTTTGTCATTACTAAAACAGAAGAGAGGTGCTAGTGTGCAATCGGGTGTATGATGCACCCTTTCGAGAAGGACTACTCTTTAGAATACATAGGGTTACTCTACTCGAAAGAGTTCATTAACAACAGTAATATTACTTTTTGTACAAAAGAGTAACCGTCTCTTATACTATAGAGTATCCTTCCATTGTACTAAAGAGTAATCCCGGTTCCATAGTGGAACTGATTCCATACTAGTTTTTGTGAAAACAGAGACATTATATGTTTTTAAAAGGTTGCTTTCAAACATGTTCAATTAGTATTTGTAACAATGGGTCAATTGTGTGATCTTGTTATTTTAGTTTGCAAAATTTTTATTGGGTTCTTCAAATTCTTTCTTGGATTTCTTTATTATAAGAGTTCCAACTAGTTATGCCCCTGTTCTTATCTCTTATGGATGTGCAAAGCTCGTGCATGTATAGGAATCTCATTGAATTTGGGATGAATCATGAAATACATCCTATATTGAAGTATAAGTGTTGGATAGATTAAAATAAGTATTACTATTTTAATTCCAAATTATCTAATCCAAATCATTTAATTCCAATGAGTTAACAATCTCAACATATACGTTGTACAATATTATCATTGTTGAGATGACTGGTATACTGATGATGTTTCATAAGTTCAGTTAGATAAATTAGTATTTCACGCATATAATTTGTGCGACATGCTACTGTTCATGTCATTAAGGTTTTTTTTATCATACAAGGGACTGAGTATAGAGTGCTTGGTTAAAGGAGTTGCCGACTAGGTAGATGTCAGGATAATGATCCTACATAGTTGATCCAGTTACAGAAGAATTGAGACAATTTCTCTAAAATATACTGGAAATTGTTATAACAAAACTTAATTAGGCCTAGTGAGTAAATCTTTCTCATGGATGACAAAGTAGAAAGGATTCTAGTTTCTGTGGTTCACACTTAACGTGACTTTGAAGCAATTCTCAATTATTTTCTATAGATTCAAAACCGCGTTTCCTGATGGTACTACAGATTATTTTTGGTAGATATAATGAATTATTTAATCGGATTCTAGACCTACATATCTTAGTCTTTATTTTGAGCATCTATGATTGATGTACTTTCTTTTAGTTTAGCAGAATATAACTGTCTTTTGGGACATGTCTAATGCGTCAATTTGGCAGGGGCAACATAATAGAAACATGCACCGAATGGATGTTTTATGGTCGTTGATGCAACTTCTGCAGCCTAATAACTAAAATTAATCTCTTGAATTTGCTACTTGAACGACTCTCGGATCTCTATTGATGTTGGGGCTCAACCTTTTGTTGTTTTTTTGACGTCATTGTCTTCATGTCAAGTAGCCTGTAACGATGTGTTTTTGTTGTTTTATATGCTCTCAGCTGTCAAATGTAGCTTGTAACGATGTTTTCATATATACTCTTAGTATTTTGAGTGGGGTGTGCATTTTCTTAATTAATTTTTTTAAAAATTTATTATTATTTGGGTAGTCTCTGTTATTTTTATTTTGTTGTACCAATGCCACATTCTTGTGTCAATATTGGTGAGTTTTGGTTGATGTATTTATCTAGAAAACGTTTGATTGTGTTATGGTTTATTGTTTTCTTTGTAATATTTAGAGTTTTTTTTATGCGTGGATGTATTCTCGACTTCACGCGCGAATTTTATGTTTATTTTGAGAGTTATTTAGTTTTATGATATATTTGTAATTTCAGTTCATGCCATAATCCATTTTATCACTAGATTCATTGAAATTTGTGAATCCTTAAAATTTAGCAATAATTTTAAGAGTACGATCATAATTTTACTTTTATGGTTTGAGATCACTCGTCAGTGGAAAAGATACTCATTTGTTATATTTTTTAAATCCACGTGGATTGTGGATTACTATTATTATTATTTTATATAAAATTGATAATTGTATTAGTGGTGTGTGGGACTAATGAGTAGAGTCCTTGTTTATAAAAGGGAAATTGATATTTTTGAAGTGAAAGTCTAAAAAAATAAAATTAATACTTTATTAGCAGGTATAATATTTTTCCATGTGATTGCGTGGTTTATTGTTTGAGTTTAGGAATTTCCTAAGAGGACTGGTGGAGATTCCACAATACATACTCTTAAAACCACATGCATATATAAAACTACATGGTTATTTTAATATCTCAAAGAGTAAAAGTGAATATAATTAGTTGTTGGGTTTGATTCTTAAAATGTTAAAAATAGGTTTCATGTATATATTATGATGTTTTAAGGATATTATATTCTGTCATGTCACTATTAAAATGTAACGTACAAGGAAGCATATATCATGATAATGATCACAATTATCATTGCATGCCAAGTATGCACCAATCACTCAAAATTTTGTAGGACGATTGATTAAGAAGTTGAGAATGTTAAGAGAGAAAAAAAGATGAAAAGATCAATAATATAGGAGTATATGATATGATAATGTTTTTGGAAATATAAATTATTAAGAGAGATTTACTTAGTTCTTTTAATGACCATATACAACATCCAGGGTTACACATCAAATTGTTGAAATTTGGAACTCATTTTTAATATATAGTATATATATAAATTTAAAGACAATTAGAACTGGTAATCAAAGAAAGAAAGAAAAGGGGTGACAAAGAAACAAGATTTATACAATTATTCAAACAATTAAAGATATGATAATTAAGGGAACAAGTTTGTGGTTAAGTAAGAAGAACAGATGGGTTCCTAACAACCTCTGTTGATGAGTTTAAAATTTGGAAGTGCTGAAAACTGACCACCTCGTACACTCTTCTTTTGGTAATGAGTAACAAATTCTACATAACTCACTTCCCTGTAGATGGCAGGGTTATCCTCTGATACCAGCTCTTTTATGGGTCCATATGCCTTCACCATTTGCTCTGCACTTGGATAAAAGAAGCATGCGGCCGACACTCGGCTCCCTCTCGACCTTGCCAGCACCCGATGCTCCACGCTCTTGAACTTGTCGTTGCTCATAAGCTATATGTATATATATACCAACAGTTGCAAACAAATTAACATAGTTAAGGACTGAAATTGATAAGCAATGCATATATTATATTATTACCTGTAGAAAATCTCCAACGTTGGCAATCAAAGCTCCTGGAATAGGAGGCACATCCACCCAACAGTCATTGTGATGTATCTGAAGGCCTCCACATTGATCCTGCACTAGGACGGTGAGCGTTGTCGGATCGGAATGCTGAACCGTGCCGAATGTCTTGTCTGGTTCAGGGGAGGGTGGATAATAGAGGCATGTAAGGTATTCACTTTTCATGCATTGCATCTGCTCCAAGAATCCTCTGTTCAGACCCAACGCCTCCGATAGTAATTTGGATAAAAGGTCTCTCAGATTGTTCATGTACTTCATGTAATCAATGATTTCATTTCTGCAACTCCATTAACATGTCTAAAATAAACAATGCATGCCATGTTTTGGTTAAAAGAGAACTAGTGGTTTCAATTCATTAAGAAAGGATGAAACATATACTAACAAGAATCTTGATATCAGAAAACACCATATATGGCAATATGTTAGGTATAAATAATGCCAGCCTTTATCACCTACAAAGACAAAGTTATATATATAGGAAAATCATGAACCAGAGAAAATATCACATTTCGTTACGCAAGTATACTCAAATCTAATTTAATTCTCTAATTTAGTCTTTCAATTTTGATCAATTTTAAATATGGCTGGAAATATCAAATTTGGCTCTTTAAATTTCCTAAAATTTGGATAATTTTGAGAAATCCATGTGACAGCTTGCACAATTATTTGGCGCCAGCTTTAAAGTTTAGCACCAAATTTCAAAAAAAACTCTCAAGTTCTAGACAAATAGGGAATTCCAATAAGATTGAAAAATTTCCAACAATAAAGAATCAAAATTGGGTATAAGAAATGAGAATTGAAATACTGAAGGAACCTTCAAACATACAAGACCAAATGTGATATTTTCCCGTTAACAAACCAACTCTACCTGCAAACAGAAGGAATAACTCCGGGATCGAGTAAGCCATCCATAAACGTACAAGCAAATGCATCCCTCCAACTTGCTACATCTTCCCTTTTGAGGTCTCCATTTATGGTGTAGAATCTCACAGGGCGCCTACCATCCGATGAATACAGCTCCATCTTTGCTTCCTTTGGCTGCTCGTGAAACCTTCGAGTGCATTCCAATATACCCCCCATCACACTCATGGGAACTCCATGGTTAACCATTTGGAAGAACCCATGAGTTTGTGAAGCTCTACGAATCTCTTCAACGATATCCATCCTCCTTTCACTCCCATGCAAGTCTATCACGGGGATCTTAACCCCGGCCCCGTCTCTAGTTTGGTGAGGCTCGGGCGGGCTTACGAAGAATTTTGGAACTTTGGTCACTCCAGAATCCACAAGTCCCTTCACACCACCTTTAGTTTTCTCAAACTTGTCTATTTCCATCTCCCATTCATGATCAAAGCCATCAGTTTCCATACTTTTTTGTGATGATCTAAGAGAATTCTTTAGAACAAGTATTTAAGTTGAAGCAATCTTGAAGGTTGAGTAAACATGTGGGGAACATGATTCTTCAAATACTGCTGTTCTTGATCACTGACAGCTTTGATAGTTGACTATCTAGTTGGTTTTATTATTTAAAGTTCAATAAATGCCATGAATTATGGTGTTTATTTTAACGTAAAAGGGTTGAATATTGCAAGCAAGATCATGCCAAACTCATGCCTAGGCCTTGGAATATTTATTGATCAAGAAATCAACAATTAAATATTAGCTGTCCCCTTCTACCCAAAATTTCTGAATATTTGTAACCCAACAGAAATCACTAAGTACCGTAATTAAGAGCATTGCTGATATGAAAAACACAAAATTACCTCAGCACACACATATATATACAGTCCTTGATATACATACACATAATTTATCAAGAAATGAACCTCAGCATGAATACACACACACAAATGTATCTACACTCTGGTGAAAGAATTGGATAAAATAATTGTGAGAGGTTATTTGTATTGGATCAAAGGTGATCCACCATCAATTAATGTTGTTCCTGAAAAATGATTCTGTGTTGAAAGCACATGATCTTCTTGCCAAGTGTTACCAGACATGCAGAGAGACTAATCAAATATAAGGTAATTAATTAAACAATCTAAGTAATTCAATCTAAGGTGGTAGACACTAGTATTAATTATTGTCATGGATCCCTTCCTGTCTTTTCCATGATTCTCACCCCTACAAATGTCCCAATAGAGATTTCTTCTACTCTAAAAAAGGTAGATATGTTTAAAAGTGGATCCAATTAACCCTGAAAATAAACCTTCATTTTGTAGCCATTTAAAACCAAGTGAGTTTAAATATACCTCGTCTTTCACTCCTTTGACATCTCAATTAGCACTGTCAAAATGGGTTGGGCCAACCCGTCCCAACCCGTCTTAACCCACCAATTTCACAACCCAAAATTAACCCGCCACATAAAACCCGCCCCACTTCAAACCCACTAGAGTGTGGGTAACCCGCACCGCCCCATCAACCCAACATCAACTTACTTTTATAAATTAAAATTTAAAAAAGTAACATACAACTTTTAGATTTTAATACGGAATATTTAAATAATAAAAATATTATCATCCAGCCCTACCCCTGACCCACCCCCACCCCACCCACTCACGCCCCAAATTTTTTTTTATTTTTTAAATTTTAATATTTAAATTATAAAAATATTATCACCCAACCCTACCCCTACCGACCCCCATCCACTCCCCCCCCTCCCCCCAAATTTTCCCCAACCCCCCACCCTAAAAAAAAATTATTTCCTTTTAAATTTTAATATTTAAATAATAAAAATATTATCACCCAACCATACCCCTACCCACCCCCATCCACCCCCTCTAAATTTTTTTAGAATTTAATATTAAAATCTAAAAAAAATTTAAAAAAATTTAAAATTTTTTTTTGTGGGGATGGGTGGGTAGGGGGTGGGGTGGGTAAGGGGTAGGATTGGCTGCTAATATTTTCATTATTTAAATATTTAAATCTAAAATTTTAAAAAATTTTGGGGGATGGGTGGGTAGGGTTGTGGGGGTGGGTAGGGATAGGGTTGGGTGATAATATTTTTATTATTTAAATATTAAAATATAAAATTAAAAAAAAAAGGGTTGACCCGCAATAACCCGACCCACAGGTGGCCCGACACACGATGGGCCCAACCCATGGTGACCCAACCTATTTGGGTCAACCAAAAAATAGGTTATGATAGATTATGGGCTGAACCAGCTCAATGACCCAAATTGACAGCTCTAATCTCAATACCTCTATCACTCGTATCAATCTACTAGCCACGTCCCACCTCTCCCACCCCCACCCTCCCCCTCCCCCTCCCCCACCCCCTATCCCTTTGATGACCCATTTCACAGGTCCTTCATATACGACAAAAAAAGTGAAGAAAAAAAAATAAAAAAGAATTGAGCAACGGATTGAGCAAATAGTTGCATGACGCAACCCAATCTTCGACCTATCCTTTTATAATTATAATGTGATAAGTGTTTTGTTGCAATTTATTTTGAGTGTATATTAGTTGCACCCGGGTGCAACCTTGCACCCAACCTTTTATTCTATTTTGTATACATGTTATTCTCTTTTGTATACATATTTTGTAATAATTGTATACTTTTTTCACAATAAGTTTTTCATTAAAAAAACTAATATTCATATGTATATAACGTTTTATTCAATAGTGTACACATGTATTTTAATAATTGTATATTTTTTACACTCAATTTTTCATTAAAAAAATTAAGTGTTAAATTGTATACATTTTTACTCATAATTGTATATGTTTTTATTTATATTTGTATGTGGGTGCACACTATATTTAGCCATTTATTTTTATAGATATGATTTGGATTTTATATTTAAATTATTAATTTTTTTTTAAAAAATAAAAAAATATTTTTTTCTCTCTAAAGTATAATATTCCTCTCAATCTCAAATTATATGTTCTTTTTTATTTAGAGCTTCTTTATTTATTTATTTTTATTATTTCTTATGAATCAAAACAATCCAAATTACTATCCAAATTTTCAAAATTTTCAAACTTGGAGGATTTTATTAATTTTGGAAATGATCAAAACTCTCTGTAACATCAAGCTCTTAATTTTCGTCAAATCCCAATCAGGCTTCTATTTCAGAACAAGTTCAAGCATTACAAAATATCTCTCGATATTTATTCAATAATGTTTGACAAACAAATCCTTCTCCAAAGAGCAATTGATATGTGAAAGAAGATGTTGCTCTTACGTCATCTTGGTGTTTCATTAGTGAAGATAGAGTGCATGCCAAATATCAAAAGGGTCCTTAAATATGGAGACGAGTTCATGAAGTTCGAGCAGAAAATTTGGGTTGTGTTGATTTAGGTTGTGAATGAGAATAATATTAAAGTTATGTTCGATTGAGGAATGAAACTAAGATTTTTGAATTTGAAAATCTAATGAATAGTGATATATGTTTGTTTTGAGTTTTTGATAGGATAGATTTTATCTTTATATTAAATAAATGTGTAAGAGTATATTAATTTATAGGGTTAATTGCAAAAAAAACCATTAACTTTACTCCTATTGCAAATTAATCCTCACTTTTAAGAAATTGCAAAAAAACCCATAACCTTTAAGTATTGTTAAAAAAAAACAAAAAAAATCCTACTATTAGTCACAAATTGGGTTTTTTTGGCAACAATACTTAAAGGTTGTTATTTTTGTTGCAATTTCTCAAAAGTAGGGATTAATTTACGATAGAAGTAAAGTTCGTGATTTTTTTTGCAATTAACCCTAATTTATATAAAAAAAGAGAGAAATAAAGACAAAAGAATTTAATAAGGAGAGAGATTATAGAAGTTGGGTATATGAGAGACTAAAGGATAACCCATTTAATTGATATGATATTCCTCCATAGAAGGAGAAGAGGTTCAAGCATGAATTGAGTCCAGCAGCAATAAAATGTCACAGATCGTGATCCAGAGGCCCTAACACCAGAATTAACCCATCTAATTTTGATTGAATTAGTGTTAATAACTCAAAAGAGAGAAGGTAATGAACCCCAAGAGTAAATGTCAATCTACAAACAGCAAAGGTAAAAGAAAAAAGACAAAAAAAATCATATCTCTACACATCTAATGTGATTGAACAATTTAATTTTGATTAAATCGAACTCCTATATAAAAAATTTAATTAACTTTTAAGAGACTGACAAGTCTAATACTATCTGACTAAAATAATAATATTGCATATATGAGTGTGTGAAAACAGACTTTGCATGAGACTTTATCACTATAAATATAAAGCACAGATTGCAAGTTTCAAAACAGTGTACTGTATTATACAAGAAAGTACACAATGAGCCCTATCTACTCTCGAAATAAAACAGATCGAATGCCACGGTTGCATTACGCTTTTCTCAAACACGCCTAATTTAAGTTAAGCGACTATCATAACTGACTCAAAAGTGCAATGATAGTATTATATTGTTAACCATTTGAAACCATTGATTAGTCCCAATAAATGACTATAATGTTGATTATGGAATCACATAGCAATCATACTTTGATCTCAAGAATTCTTTACCATCAATGACTGACCATTCCATTAAAGACGAGAGGTTAATAAAGGAGGGGGTGGGGGGAAGATCCCTCACACACTTCATCATGCTAGTCTTTTATTTGTGTTTGGATGTTTTTCACTCTTTGGCTTCAGTTCCATGACGGTGTTTGGCTGGTTCGACTTGGGTTCTTCTGGAAGTGTAGAGATCATAAATCTCTTGGTAGACCCAACTTGGTTACAGATTTGCTTCAGCATACTTCTACCTCTCATCCACTTCAGCATAATCTTCATGTGTGTTTTGCTGTTTAATCCACTTATACCAGCATCCTGCAGTTTCCATTCAAACTTTCATCACCTATATGCAACTTTGCATGCACGTGTGTGTGAGTGCACATGACAGATATATTTCTGATGCAGACAATAATCTTATCCCTCACTTTCCAGTTAGTGGGGTTAAGAAACTTCTATAGCCAAGGATATTTGATCTTGTTTGATTTCATTATCACTAATAATGACAAAGGAAATAGGACCAGCAAAAAGAAATAAGTATACAGGATCAGGACCATAATGTATATAGGATCAGCACCAGTATAGCTAGCTACATTTGAATTAGCCAGGTAATGCATTGAAGCTTTAAAAAATCATCACATCAAAAGATTATGGCTATAATTGAACCACTATAATGCAGTAACCACGATTAACCTAGAAGGATATATAGCAATAAAAGAAGGTTTTCTTCATGACGCTGTCTAGAAATATGTATCATGTTGGAAATTTAATAAATACCCAATTAAGATTGATGAACAAAAATGCAGTGAAGCTAAAGAATGAGAATAAAAGACAATGTTCAATTGGTTACTAGTACAAATGACAAACATTAGATTGCTGACGAGGACTAACAATGCAAAATGGTTACCTAAAACTCACTTCCTGTGTACAAAGTGTGTAATCGATTCTATTACAGAGGTATATAATCATATTGGTGACATAATACTGACCAAATTAGAATCAATGGAAAATGAGAGTTGCTTCAATACAAGTCAACAAAAAATTACAGTGGGGACCCTCTACTCATTTTAGCTCAAAATTAGGTAATGCTTCTAATTTTGCACAATGGAGATGCAATAGCCAGCCTACAGAGAAGCATACAGAGTTCAAGCCTAGTAAATATATGAAGCCAAAAAATAGATAGCAAATGGCTGAAAGTACATGTATGAACAAGAATGATAATTTAAAAAAACCCTGTATATAAAACAAATTGGTTTGAATGACCATAACAGAACAATTTCCTAAAGAAACGCTCTTGAGGACATGTAACTACTTCAAAATGCTTCTATTCTAAAGTTACTAATACATAAAGAAGGAATCAATTATCACTCAAAAAAGAGTAGATTAAGCAATCAGATTATTTTCCCACCAAATTCTAAAGTAATGTTCACATATACTTGATCATCAAAGTACTTGTGAAGGAAGATTTACATTCACTAAACAGTAGCAGCAGGCACTGAAACAAAAGGTAAAAACAACACAATAAACTGTCAAGATAGAGATTATGCTATGAGAGGGTTGAAGTTTTCTCAGAAGACCGGAGCCACCAAACACCAAGCATGTAAAAGAAAAAAGTATATCAACAAGCTGGATAATTAAACATCTCAAGGTTAGCATTTAATTAATTAGAACTTAAATTACTAATTAAAAATGATCCCCCAAGATAAATAGATAAATTTTACCCACTTTTTTCTGCAGTATTACATGCTAGCACAAAACCATGGGACATCACGTGTGACTGTGAAAGGATATAACTGTGGTGGTGTACATGGTTAGCTGATTTGAACATTTAAGATAAAAAGGTCACTCAACAAAGACATGCGAAGATGCAATAGCAACAAAAATCTTACTCAAGCTCGGATAATCTATCCCACAAGACCAAAGCAATACACAGCTCAAAAAATTAAATGTTTGGAAACAAGGCATGAACGAGTTGCAAGACGATACTAGAACTTTAATTTTTTCAGTCAAGCTTTCTCCATAATTTCACATCCTTAGTAAGCAATGATGCTGAAGTATTAATACATCCTAGTAAACAAAAGGGGCAACCAGCACACATTCACCTATTAAGCTATTCTGAATATGAAGAATGACCTAGTGCAAGCACAAAAATTTAAAAGCTAGTTCCTCACAATTGCGGTTTATCATACCACTATATAGAAACTATAAATAGAGAATGTAAAAATCCTGAAGGATAAGAATAAGCCCTATTCATAGAGTAAAATCATAATTTCCCACATCCTTACAGTTAGATTGAATCAATAAACTTTGATTGAATTGATGATAAAATTTATAAAGAAAGTATGTAATAAACCCTAAGCAAAGCCTAAACCACAGGTTAAAATGGTTAAAATCGTAAGTATAACAGCTCTGGTTCGTCCACCCAGTGGACAGAGTGCTTAGCTTATTATAAATCTTGATAAAAAAGTAAATATCTAAAATTCAAGACAAACAGAATCAAAAATTTAAATCATTACAACCTTCAACTCATTTATCCCTATAAGCAATATCACTTGTAGCTGCACCAATCTGAGAACTCAAATCCTAGCTATTACCAACAGATTATCATTTGTCCTCTCAATCAGGAATGCAATAAACCGAGAATTGGAACATACCTTGGAGAGATTCCATGCGTTCCCGATGGATAGAGGGCCATGGGTCTTAATGACGCCATACAGATCTTCGGCGATGGAGGCGGCTTCCTGAAATGGGACCCTAGGGTTTGTTTTTCTCAAATTGGGGGCGCGTTTCCTGGAGCTCGAAGAGAAGTACCGCAACAGCATCGTCATATTCATCATTGCATTTCCGTTACCGTTCCACATTCTCATGATTCCACATTCACACCAACGAACACTGCCCACTCTTTGAAGCTTCAGTTAGGGCATCCCCAGCGCCAGTGGTTGCTCTTGACGAATTACCAAAAATTAGCTAATCAACTTTTAATTTTTGGATTAATAATTAAATGATTCATTACTACTGAAATACTCCACCTGTTAATAATTACTTTTGCTTTTTTCATATAAATATTTTTATGTGAAGTGAGCTGTAAATATTTTGCTTTTTGCATGACGATTAAAAAATGAGTGAGGCTTGCGTGCACCCGGGCGCACGGAACACATTCCGTGCGCCTTTAGAAATTTTGTATTATGGGTAAGGGTACATTAATTTGGTCTAAAGGATATACACTTTAATTACTAAAAGGTACACAATTTTGTTCTAAAGGGTATACACTTTTCATTAATATTTTTTTTTCTTTAGAAAATAAAGGGTACACATTTTTATACTAAAGGGTATACAATTTAACACAAAATTCTAAAGGCGTACGGAGTGTTGTTCGTGCGCCCAGATTTTTCTTTAGAAAATAAAGGGTACACATCTGTATACTAAAAGGTATACAATTTAGCACAAATTTCTAAAGGCGCACGGAAAGTGTTCCGTGCGCCCGGGTGCACAGGAGCTTTTGCCTTAAAAAATATAAATATTTTTATGTATAGTGAGAAATAAATATTTAATATGTAGTGAGGTAAGTGAAATACTAAAATTTATCTATATGTTTAGGGTTTAAGGTATAATTGTAATTTTATTTTTATGGTTTAGGGTATAATTTATTCATAGGGTTTAGTGTTTAGGGTATAATTGTAATTTTACCCTTATGGTTTAGGGTATAATTTATTCCTAAGATTTAGTATTCGAGTAAAATAGTCATTTAATTATAATAATAAATTAAAAATAAAATAAAAAACAACACTAATAAAGGAGGAGAAATTGATTAAAAAGGGTGGGACCACAGGTTCCACCAAAGTCACACTTTAAAATTTTAATGTACAGTGGATAGTGATATTAGTATTATGAGTGGGCCTATAAAGATATATTAATTGTTTTGTGTGAGTCTCACCTATCAAAAAAGAAAATGTAGCTATTGAGGTGGGACGCCCAATATGTAACTATTATTGTGGGATGGAGGGAGTACACAGTTTAGAGCTTATTTACACTTAAAGACAATGAAAAAATATATATTATTAGATACACAAATTTACTATAAAGAGATAAAATTACCCTTAATTGGGAATAATCTTTGTCAAAGAATAATAATTTTACCCAAAAATAAATTATATAAAAAAAATATTGCAACTTTAATGGATCTAAGTTATATGGATATTGTTTCCCATTAAAGTATTTACTACTCCCTCAGTCCTAAAGAAAAGTTCATAATTATTTTAGATTCAGAATTTAAGAAAAAGTTGCTTTTTACTTTATTTTAGGGGTAGTTTAATATTTTAAGTAATAAATAAATTATAAAATACGTTATGTGAGTTGTAAAGGAATGACAATTTTGAAATTAAAGTGTGTTGTGAGATTATTAATTTGTGTATTTTTTTATTTGAGGGTGTGAACTTGTCTATGAACGGATTAAAAATAAAAAATATAAATTTATTTATGAGACGGAGGTGGTATAAATTATCGTCTTCAAGTGAAATTCAAATTAAAATTGAATGATCAAGCCTTATGAATTTCAAAAGAAGAATTCTCGGCTCCTTTTCAAAATTTCCATTTGAGAAAAAAAAAATAATAATAAAATTAAATCCAATTTAAAGGTGAAAAAAAAGGGTTGGAATGTATAATTAATTAATTAAGTTGGATTCTTTTTAGAGTTGGAAAAGGGCGACGCTATTGCCACCTAAAATAATACTAAGAGCACTCAAATTTTTAAAATAATTACAGTGAAAATATTATTTAATCCCTATCCTAAACTTACACCATGAGCCCCTTTTACTAAAAACACCCAAACTATTTATTTACCCACGTATATCTCCACACACACAATCTACTGCAAACATAAGGTAAAAAATTTAGGGGAAAAAAAACACTGATCATCAAAAAAAAGGAGAAGAAGAATAAAAGAGGAAGAAAGAAGACCACACAAAGGAAATATATCGAAACAGTCTATGAGATACAAAGGAGCAAAGACAAACAACTCAAAAAATCAGACAAACAAAATTACAAAATTCTATAAGAAAAATACACACAGTACACGCGTTAAATAGAAATTGTCATTGAGAATTGCAATCGCCATAGCAAAGACCCACTTTTATAAGGAGATTTTTGCATTCTTCATTGTATTTTCTTGGCCAAAATGTATTCACGAGTAGCTCAGGATCAATAGCTTTAAATATTCTTTTAATTTCATTTTTTTTTGTGAACGTAAATAAATTATTAAACATAGCTTTTCTTTGGTGATTGATGTTTTCTTTTTTCTTTTGTTTTTTTTTCTTCTTTCTCCTTTTCTCTATTAATTTCCTTCTTTTCTGCTGTATATGTTTTTTTTTTAAAATTTAGTTTTCTTCATCTTTAAATTACATTAACCTTATTATCCTTAAAAAAAATCTCCAATATATTATAACGGTTCCTCACCAATACCGACTCACCATTCTACTCCACCACCGTCGTCCACCGCCGCACAAGCTGACGCGTCATCCGCACTCTGATGATCATCACTGAGACGTGGGTATTTGAGAAGTAGGGGTAGGGAAGTCAGGTGGGCTTAGCAGATAGATTGGGCGTGTTTAGTAATAATGAGTTTATAATTTAATTTTAAAGGTAAGGGTTAAAAGCCTAAATAGTATTTTCACTATAATTATTTTGAAAATTTGGGTGCTCTTAGTAATATTTCATGTGGTAATAGTGCCGCCCGTTGGAATAAGTGAAGGAAAAGCAAGAAAAGTGGAGCACTTAAAAAGGAAAATGTAGCTATTGGGGTGGGACGTCCAAATTGAAATATGTAATTATTATTGTGGGATTGAGGGAATACACGCTTTAGAACTTATTTACACTTAAATACAATAAAAAAATAATAATATGATATACACAAATTAACTATAAAGAGACAAAATTACCGGGAATCAATCTTTGTCCAAGATAATGTTCTTCTAGCGGCAGTCGCAGTCACAGTCGGCGAGGACGTCGGAGGCAGTGTTGTCGGCTTGTGGAATGATGAAGATGAAGGTGAAGATGACAAGGAACAAATCAAGCGCGCAGAGAGCACTCGGCGGTTTGAGATTCATCAGCAAAAGCACTAGTGATGAATCCAACTCTGTCGAGCTGTGGAAACAGGTGGAGGACAGATTCAATGTTTTGGCCATTAACGAATTGCTGTGTCAGCGAATGTATCGGTAAGATTAATCAAATCAAATTGAATTAATACTTCGATTGTGCGATCAAGCAAGGCACTTACACTATTGTTTTGATTTTGGTCGAGCTAGAGGATATATCCACTGTCTGCGACAAAACCCTAACGGAGAAGTGTGCATCATCGGTGATGCTGGACCTAGCATGGATTCAGCCTCCGGCCCTCCGCTCGTTCATCTCTCTCCTAGTTTCAGTCCTCTGTGATTTGCTATTGTTTACTGCTCTGCAAACCAGGTCTCTTAAGATGTGTTTGAGATAATATATATGTAACGATATTTTTCATTTTTCGCTGCTATGGTTCATTTCCTTCAGTTAGTTTAATCAAATTCATTTCTATCACGTCTTTAGTTAGTTATTTTAGAGCTTAGCTTGGTTAGGTGTCATACTAGGAGTAAGATGACTATTGTTGAGATGTCTTTAAAAATAGGATATAGTATAAATGTCATACTGTTTGGATTATGAAGTTGTTGTATGTGAATTTGATTACATGTTGATCATACTTTCAGTTGTGGTATATGTATGAGATAGCCTTGCCGGCTAATCTTTGGTCTTATGTTTATTTCTACTAGTTGTACTTGTAGTAAGACTCCTTCTGACAAGGCTGTTACAATATGGTTGAGTGCCAATTGATTCAGAATTTCTCAATAGTACAAAGTCTAAGTGAATATTGTTTTTGTGTGTGTTTTGAGCTCGTTTCATGTGTTTTGTGCAATGTTTTATGTTCTTATTGGTGGATATGATGGTAAGTATGGAATTGATCTCATAATATGTGTAAACAAGTGCTTTGGAGAAAAAATGAGAAAAAGTGAAGGAAATGGTGCAAAAATATACAAAAGTGAATTATGGCACAAAAACTAGGCCACTTGATGCAAGGAAGGTCGAGTTTTCGTGTAGAAAAATAGGGGAAGTGAAGCCTGAGGAGGTCTTGGACACGAAACATCGACCATCAGCATGAAACTTTGGTTGAAGTTTCTTGCGGTTGCAGCTGGCAAAATCCCGATATTTTCACAAAATTTCGACTTCATACATGAAAAACTTATGTCGAAGTTTCATGTAAAACTGCAACCAGTCTAGAAAATCATGATTTTTTTCTCATTTGGCTATTTAAATCCCAATTTCTGATTCATATAGTAGTTTTTCATTCTCCATTCGAACACACACTCCTACACCATTTTATACACACAAGCCATCTCCACCCCATTTTCCATCCAATTTCCATCAATCCTTGATTATTTTTCAAAAATCTCTCTATAATTTGTCTACCGAATCACTTTCTACGAAGGATTGGAGCTTGAAGAGATGATTTGTAGATTGAAGGAATGATTCTCTCCAATTCAATTAGGGAAGGATTAGGGAAGCTTGTCCAAACTCGGCTTCGTGAATTTATAACGTTAATCCGTAGGCGTCTAGCCTTTACTCTAATTAAACGTAGATCCTTGAAGATTTCCGGTGAAGAACGTTATTCAATATATTAGAACGCTATTAACTTCACGAAGAACGTCGAAGAACTTAGCTTAAGAACGCTTAAATCCGGGTGGTTTAGCACCTTGATCCCAGATTATAAGTCATTTTTTACTTATGCAGGCTTAAATCCGGGCAGTTTAGCACCTGAGTCCCAGACTATTGGCCATTCTTTGAAGAACTTGACTTATGAATGCTTAAATTCGGGCGGTTTAGCACCTTAGTGTTGGATTGTATACTAAAAGTCTAGCTTTTTATATGAACAATGTTATAACAATTAATTTGAAATGAGAATCATATGATCAAATGATTGCATCTTATAATTTATTTATATGTTCGATGCAATAGTCCACTTACTTTATACTATAAATAATATGTTGTGCGACAACACGCGGAAGATCATATTATCGGTTTCCTTATAAAGTATAAACAGATGCTCACAACCGAGATAGACGGGGACTCTCTATCGGGATGGTTGTAGTGTGGTTTGGTATTAGCTTGTCTTGGCTATAGAATCACATTAGTGCACTTGTGTGTATTGAGCAGGACCGCTTGAGATCGTTCGACTTATATTGACTTATAGGAGAACTTGATCTCAGTTATTATGGAAGTTCGTGCTCTTAATCCCTATACAATAACCTCGACACGTAGGGCAGTATGTATTTCTTTGATTCATCAATGGGTGAGATTTACATGTAATTAAATCAACAAACTCGATGAGTTGGGAAATAGTGCTGTCTCTATGGTGTGCTGTTGATTGTAGAAGGAATCCGTGTCCGTCATAGGTTGATGATGTCCCCTTGAGGAGCTCATAAGGATTATCATGTAAACCCTGCAGGTGGAATTTATTCCGACATGATAATGAGGTTGAGTGGTACTACTCTTGGATGAGATATTAATTAATTGAGTTGTCAGTAACTTAAATTAATTAATGGACATTGTATATCTTAAACATGGGGAGACTAACGGGCTCATAATAAGAAGGAGCCCAAAACGTAATTTTGGGATTGGTACGGTAGTGCAATAATAATATTTTAGTGGAATATATTATTATTATTGGACTTAAGTATAAGCTTTGGGCTAAGCTTGGATACTTAAGCCCAATGGAGGCCCAACTCAATTTCTCCTCCTGGTCCCTGCTGTAGCCCATATATAAAAGTCACCTCATCTTATCTGGAACCCTAATCTAATCTAATCTAATCTAAAACTGAATATTCACGTGTGATGAGGATTGAGAGCAGATTGAGGAGGTCTCGTAGATCGTCGCCCACACGACGTCGAGATCGGACTTGGGACATACGGCAGAAGATCAGAAGGTAGTTTGCTGCTGCTGTCCGCCACCTTGCGAAATTAATATAAAATCGTAAAGTGCTCAGAATTTGATGATCAATATACTGACGGAAAGCTGTTGAAGAGAGGATCGTCTGAACATAAAGATCATTCAATTCCAACATCAAACGAGGAAGTTATGGCCATTCTCGTGGGACTGCGTAGGCTGCCTGCGAGAATCAATCTTCATCAACATACCTTGGTGAACGGTAATCGTTTCTATGATTTATTGCTTCCGCTGTGATAGAAACGTATGAATCCCTAACGGGTCACGTTAACCAAATGATCCAAGCGCCAACAATTGGTATCATAGCTTCGGTTTCGTGGTGAATTGTGACACGTTAGGCTAGGGTTTATGTGATTAATTTTTTGAAATTAGGATTGCATGTTTAGGGTTTTGGTTTTACTGCGCAAACCATGAATATCCCTATGTGAAATATACCCTGTATCATATCTGTTCGTTGATGGTTGTGTGTGAGAGGATTCGACGAAAACTGTTCGTCAATTTCACATGGAAGGAAGAAATTGAGAGAAAATTCAGCGCAGTGATATTGCAGAGGCAATAACAGGAGTTTCAACCGTCAGATCAGGCTGATTTTTGGTCAGTACGTTCAGATTTTGTGGATGTACATTCTGTACTGTGAAGATCATAATTGAAGCTTTGTGCAGTCGGGAATACGCCGAAAACAGAAGCAGTTTTTTGGGCGATTCTGTTCTGCGCAGTCGAGGGAAAAGAGCTATTTCTCACAATCTAACCGTTGGATCGACATGTAATTTGGACAGCATGTTCAAAACTCGCAGGTGTAGATTCTGGACGGTGGAGATTGGATTCCCAGGTTCCTACGGTTGTGAACCCTGAACGACAGTTGGTGTAGTTTGATGTTGCGCGTTGGGCTGAACTTGATTCCGTGCAAGTAGGCCCTTGGACGAGCGACAGTTTGAGCGGATTTTTATCAGGTTCGATTGGTCTGTATCAGGTTCGATTGATGCTACACCAGGTTCGAGCGGATTTGCATCAGGTTCGATTGGTCTACATCAGGTTCGATCGATGCTGCACTAGGTTCAAGCGGATTTGCATCAGGTTCGATTGGTCTACATCAGGTTCGATCGATGCTGTACCAGGTTCGAGCGGATTTGTATCAGGTTCGATTGGTCTGCATCAGGTTCGATTGATGCTACACCAGGTTCGAGCGGATTTGCATCAGGTTCGGTTGGTCTGCATCAGGTTTGATCAATGATGCACCAGGTTCGAGCAGATTCACATCAGGTTCGATTGGTCTGCATCAGGTTCGATCGACTCTGCACTAGGTTCGAGTGGGTTTGCATCAAGTTCGACTGGTCTGCATCAGGTTCCGCGTGAGTCTTCACAATATGATCGGGCAGGGTGCCAGAGTGGTGCAGCAGGCTGCAGGGAGGTCGATCCCCATCGCAGTTGTCCGCATTCGTGATTGGTGGCGAACAATCGAATTCGCTGTTATATAACTGTTATAATTGATTTATTAATTGATTATTGTTATATATGTATGCATGATTCTCTATGATTTATTGCCTTAAATAGAAGCATGCTAGATTGCGTATTATATTTGATATATTATATGCATGTATGTTGGAGTGTTGATCAAGTCAACTTATTTTTGGCAATTTATTTCCTTATATATAACTGCTATAATTGTTTTATTGGTCAATTATTGTTATATATTTGGAAGTATGAGCATGCTAGGTTGCATATTTTATTCTGAAATATTATATGCATGTAAAAACCCTCGGTCTTAAATAACTAAGTGGGAGAGGGGATTAGTAAAAATTCCCGCTGCCTCCATTATTGGTTTGTAAGTGATGTGAGTAAACTTGCGTGTTGGCAATAGGCCTTCCTCCCTAACGGATGAGTTTATTCACGGATCACTGGTACAGACTTCATTACATAATTATTGTTTGTAATGTGGCACATGAACTTGCATGTTGGCAATAGGCCTTCCTCCCTAACGGATGAGTTTATGTGGGGCTCACTGGTACAAACTTATAATTGATGATTGTAAGAAGCTATCCGAGCGCGTGTGTACTTCTCCAACTGTAAGGCACACAAGCTCGCGCAGTGGACTTGGGATCAAATAATGGTGTACACTTAGGTGTAAATAATTAGTATCCTCCCCAACGGAGTCACTGCTATTATTTGCATGGCTAAAGAGGAACCGACTATTAATTATTTTTTCATAAAGTTAGGTTGACAAATGAAATTAATGGGTAAAACCTTCTCTTGTAAATGTTCGGGTTTGTAAACGTCCACACTAACGTGGCTTGCAGACTCACGGTGCTTGAGATGTCGGTGAATTTTATTTTTATATTGTTTTGAGGGAATCAATATAAAATGATAAAATTCAAAGTTTTGATCGGTAAATTAATTAATGATTCTCTGATTTTCAAATGATTTTATCTCACATATTATTAACTAAAAGAAATTATATTTACTTGTCCAAATTAGATGATTAGAAAAGAATCTTGGTTTTGAATTTTACTGCTTAAGAAAATACATGTGTGTTCTCACAAGGGATGTCTCATGATGCCTATTAAAGTCTCTAGTGAAGAGATGAGAGGTTCATAGAAATATGATGGTCTCATGTAACTCTTCGGATACTTGAGTAAGTTAAAGGCAGAAGATCATGATTTAATTTGATGAATGAATTGGGAAAGCATGGAGTATAAATTGAAAGGAAACCTAGATCAATTTAATTCTTCGTGAATTGCCTAGATGTTTTTGAGTAAGTTTCTCCTGAATTACAAGAGGTTGTATATGGTGGAAAACTTCTGACAAAACATGTGGCAAAAGAAAGCCATTTTCATCATAATGTGAACAAGTTTTATATCTTATTCACTAGTTGTTTAAAACATGATTAGTGATGGCATTTACTGACACGAAGTGTGTAGATACTGGAATCACTAAATGTTTATTACTAAGTGAGGATAAGATTGTTATGACATGGGTAAAACTACAAGAGTAGTGGCTATTGCAGTGGGAGTTGTCTATTTATCTAGTGATATGAGTAGACATTTGATTATGAGAAATTGTTTTACGTACGTTTTCATAGAAATAATTTGATTTCAGTTTCTATGCATTAATAGATGGATACTCCATTTTATTTAAATGACATGGTCATTATAATAAAGGATAGAGTTGTAATCTGTTATTGTACGTTGGTGAACAATTTGTATACTCTTAAATCATGTATATTCCACAGATGCAACAAATAGTAATTAATAATGAATCTTCTAATCTTAGTAAGAGAAAGATACCTTCGGATATGAACTAAACATATATTTGGAATCTAAGACTAGATCATTTTACTTGAGTAGGATTCAAAAGTTGATAGCCGATAGACCCTTAGGTTTATCTGAAGTGAAAACTATCTGACTTTCGAGTCTTGCTTGGGAGTAAAAATGACTAATTGCTTTTTCAAGGCAAAGGGGGTGCAGAACCAAAGATATATATGTTGGAATTAGTTCATTATGATTTATGTGGTCCTAAGATTGTCCGGATGAGAGGTGGATATGAATATTCGTCAATCGATGATTATTCTAGATACCGATATATTTATTTGATGCACTGCATGTGTCTAAGTTCTTTGATTAATTCAAGAATTACAAGGCTGGTACAGTGAAGCGTCATGGAAAATATATCAAGTAATGACGATTTAATCGTCATTACGAGTACCTCTTAGGATAGTTAGGAGCTATTAATCAGAGGTTGAGATTAAATCTCAAATTGTTTACACCGGGCATACCCCAGCTGAATGGTGTGGCGGATAGAAGGTGTAGCACTCTTATGGAAATGATTAGATGGATGATGAATTATTTGGAATTACTAAATTCATTTTATGGGTATGCCCTAGAAACAGTAATTCGTATGAATGTTTGTCTGTTTGTGGGAAATCCTAGAAAAATGAAGGGTGATTTATTTAGTCCAAAAAATCGAAGGGTGATTGTTAACACAAACACTGAATTTTTTGGAAAAGGACTATGTAATAAATCACAAATCCATGTATGAGTTTTTCTTAAGGTAGTGAGAATAAAACACAAAGTATAAGTACCAAGTGTACAAGAGGATATACCACAAGGTAAACTGCAACGCGTGTCACGTCTGATACACAATTACATGTAGTGCTTGTCGCAGTGGGAGGGTTATTCGACAACCCGTGAGATACATGTTTTGGGAAAGTCGTAAGACTTGATCCCTCGCAAACATGAAATGGACCCACGGATACAACGAAGCACTACAAGTTAGAAATACCAAATCCTAGCAAAGTGTAATGAATATTAAAATAGAATCGATGGATTTTAAATTAGGTCTGGATGCTTGTTAAACCGCTAAATGGTGTAAAAGCCATTGGAAGCGGGCATGCAAGAATAAAAGAGGATCATAGAATAAGGTGAAAACCTTGGAAGCAAGCTTGTTGCGAAAAGGTATACTCAGAAAGAAAGGGTTCGATTATGAGAAAATCTTTTCGCCGGTAGTTATGCCTAAGTTGATCCGGACTCTTTTATTTGTTGCTACTCATATGAAATATGAGGGATAGCAAATAGATGTCGAGACAGCTTTCCTGATTGGAAGTCTTAAGGGAAACATCTATGTGAAGCAACCAGAGTGATTCATTGCAAAAAGCTAAGAGCATTGTGATAATAAGCTTAAAAGTGTTCATTATGGACTAAAGCAAGCTTCAAGATCATGAAACATCCGTTTTGATGAGGTAATCCAGTGACATGGATCTAATCAATGATCGGATGGGTCTTGTGTATTGAAAAGAGTGATGGAAACGTGATGGTATTTCTTGTACTATACGTAGATAGTATCTTGCTCATTGGAGACAGTGAAAGAGTATTGTCGGGCGTATGGGTATGGTTGATAAAGCGGTATGAGATGAAGGACTTAAGAAGAGTAAAAATATCCTTTTGATCACGGTAATACGGATCACAAGAAAGGATGTTATGCTTATCTCAAGTTTCATATAATGATACGATCCTTACTCGTTTAGCATGTGAATTTATCTAAGTGAATGTGTCTTGTGACACAAAAGTAGATAAAGAAGTTGAAAGCGGTTCCTTATGCTTCGGCAAATGAGGAAGCTTAATCTAAGGAATGCTATGCACGAGATTGGATATCTGCTTTGCCGATGGCATGAACAGTGGGTATCAAGGTAACCCAAAATAAGAATGTTGAACTGTGGTAAGACATATACTTATGTACCTGAAAAGGACTAGAAACTATATGTGGGCTTACCGAACAGATTCACTGATTCTTATGGGTTACATAGATTCAGATTTTTCAAATCAGATAGGGACGGCAGTAAATCCACCTCAAAGGTTATGCGTTTAATTTTAGGAAGTTGAGTCATAATGTGGAGGAGTGTTATATAGAAATATATTTCAGACTCCGGACTCCATCATGGAAAGATGATAAATTGGAGCCTATGAGGCAGCCAAAGTATCTGTATGACTCTAGAAACTTCAAGATGGACTTCGAAGTGTTTCTAAGTTTGTCCAAGGATATCACAATTTATATTGATGATATTGGTGCAGTTGCAAACTTGAAGGAATCACGAGCCCATAAGGAAATTAAACACATGGAGCGCGAGTACCACCTGTTACGAGAGATCGTATGATGAGGGGAAGGTTGTTGTCACCTAGATTGCATCGGATGATAACCTAGTAAATCCATTTACAAGGACCTTAAGGCGAGAGCTTTTGATGGTCATGTAATGGGAGTGGAAATCAGATGTATGAAGGAAGACATGACAGCATAGTCTTTTAGTAGAAGTGGGAGATTGTTGGATTGTATACTAAAAGTCTAGCTTTTTATATGAACAATGTTATAACAATTAATTTGAAATGAGAATCATATGATCAAATGATTGCATCTTATAATTTATTTATATGTTCGATGCAATAGTCCACTTACTTTATACTGTAGATAATATGTTGTGCGACAATACGCGGAAGATCATATTATCGATTTCCTTATAAAGTATAAACAGATGCTCACAACCGAGATAGACGGGGACTCTCTATCGGGATGGTTGTAGTGTGGTTTGGTATTAGATTGTCTTGGCTATAGAATCACATTAGTGCACTTGTGTGTATTGAGCAGGACCGCTTGAGATCGTTCGACTTATACTGACTTATAGGAGAACTTGATCTCAGTTATTATGGAAGTTCGTGCTCTTAATCCCTATACAATAACCTCGACACGTAGGGCAGTATGTATTTCTTTGGTTCATCAATGGGTGAGATTTACATGTAATTAAATCAACAAACTCGATGAGTTGGGAAATAGTGCTGTCTCTATGGTGTGCTGTTGATTGTAGAAGGAATCCGTGTCCGTCATAGGTTGATGATGTCCCCTTGAGGAGCTCATAAGGATTATCATGTAAACCCTGCAGGTGGAATTTATTCCGACATGATAATGAGGTTGAGTGGTACTACTCTTGGATGAGATATTAATTAATTGAGTTGTCAGTAACTTAAATTAATTAATGGACATTGTATATCTTAAACATGGGGAGACTAACGGGCTCATAATAAGAAGGAGCCCAAAACGTAATTTTGGAATTGGTACGGTAGTGCAATAATAATATTTTAGTGGAATATATTATTATTATTGGACTTAAGTATAAGCTTTGGGCTAAGCTTGGATACTTAAGCCCAATGGAGGCCCAACCCAATTTCTCCTCCTGGTCCCTGCTGTAGCCCATGTATATAAGTCACCTCAACTTATCTGGAACCCTAATCTAATCTAATCTAATCTAATCTAATCTAATCTAAAAATGATTATTCACGTGTGATGAGGATTGAGAGCAGATTGAGGAGGTCTCGTAGATCGTCGCCCACACGACGTCGAGATCGGACTTGGGACATACGGCAGAAGATCAGAAGGTAGTTTGCTGCAGCTGTCTGCCACCTTGCGAAATTGATATAAAATCGTAAAGTGCTCAAAATTTGATGATCAATATACTGACGGAAAGCCGTTGAAGAGAGGATCGTCTGAACATAAAGATCATTCAATTCCGACATCAGACGAGGAAGTTATGGCCATTCTCGTGGGACTGCGTAGGCTGCCTGCGAGAATCATTCTTCATCAACATACCTTGGTGAACGGTAATCGTTTCTATGATTTATTGCTTCCGCTGTGATAGAAACGTATGAATCCCTAACGGGTCACGTTAACCAAGTGATCCAAGCGCCAACACTTAGTCCCAGATTATAGGCCGTTCTTAGAAGAACACCAACTTGAGATGGCTTAAATCCGGGCGACTTAGTGTCTGAGTCCCAGACTATAGGCCATTCACCGAAGAACTTGACTTAAGAACGTTTGTTCTGTGCGGCTTAAAACCAAGTGGCTTAAAACTTGAATCCCAGACGTATTCCGTTCTTGAGTTGACTCTCGTTGAAGGAATCAAAGAACTATTCAGACAACTCTGAAGTCTTTGACCTTCGTAGAGAATCACTCTCGGTGTGCTTTTGAATGAATGAAGGAGGGCTCCTTATATAGGTAAAGGTAGAGGATGCCCCATAAATAACTCGCAATCTGATTGGTCAATGACAGATTTGACCTGATTCTGCGGGCTTGGGTCTTTCCATATATAACACAATTTTATTGGTCATTGCTTGATTTGACCTGATTCTGGAACTTTCCAGATTTTATTTGACTTGAGCTTGTTTGACTTGAGTCAGACTTTACTTAATTTAAACCCTTTTAATTTGTTGGGCATTAAATTAATTATCAATTATTTATTAATCTATTTTAGGAATTAATTTATTAAATCCCCAATAAAATATAATAAACTAAAATTAATATTTTAATCATGAAAATCCACGTGTCGCCACTTTGATTGGACCATGAATTTTATTTGCTTATAAATGGTTTAATTAAAATGATTTTAGAATTTATCTCTTGATTTCTCTACTACTTGATCTCTATGACAATATGAACCATTTCAATTTCTTAAGTTTAGATTAGTCCTTAATCATAAGTGTAGTCAGCCTTACTCCTTCTTAGATTGACACCTCGTTCTTATTCATCCCATCTTTGCTATAGCGATAATTGTTGCTTGTGTTCTATTTGATACTTGCATTAGATAATCGTTACTTGAATAGTTAGATAAAATTCAAATCAAATTGTGATCACTTCTATAAAGTATGGTTGAAATCAAATCCAGATATGCTTAGAGATTACATCTAGCTCCCATGGATCAATATTTTAACTTGATCATTCACAACTACTATGATAGAGTACACTTGCTTTAGGCGTAAGCAAATAATTTTGCGATCAACACCCTATGATTTATAGTATTAAAATAGGGTGTGCTGTGTAGTTATTTTTTTAATTTTTATTATTTTATTTTATTTAATAGTGGAGATTAAATAAAAACTTAATACAACAGTTAAGATCGCCCATGTACACAGTATACCAGACGCATCTTATGTGGACTCTATTTTTAATAAAAGTTTATCCGCTCAAAAAAAAGATATTCATTCAATTAAATTATTTTAAGAACAATTTTTATGTAGAAATAAAAATGATAATATTTTTAGTAAAATGTTATACTCAATAATTGAAAAGTGATGAGCATTAAATTAACTGTTTGATGCACGAATATTTTATAGAATGAATAAAACATGAGAACATTTTAAATTAAAAAATACTTACTGTGTGTGTCCCATAAACAAATTTATACTTATTATTTTTATTCGTCTCATAAACAAGTTCACACTCTTAAATAAGGAATAAAACACAATCCAATAATCTCACAACACACATTGTTACCCTTCTATAATTTACAAACTTACTTAATAATTTATGTATTATCTAAAAATATCAAACTATCTCTAAAAGCAAATCAAAAAATAACTTTTCAAGAACTTTATATTTAAATTAATTTTGAATTTCATTATAGGACAATATCTTATGAGGAAAAATATTCATTTATTTAAACTCTTTGATTAGAATTGTATATTAAATTTAAGAATCCAACTAGAATGCACCTGGTGCATCAGTGCATTCGAACAATCTTAACTATAATAATAATTTTTAATTCAATCTCTACCATTATATAAAATAAAATAATTAATTTTTTTTAAAAATAAATTACCCAATACCCATTTTAACATATAAATTTGGGGTAAACCCCAAAAATTACACTAAATTTAATTAATTTAATTTTTATTGAATATTTATTTTACAATATTTTACATTTTAATTAAAAAATATCTTTAAAAATTGATTATGCAATCTAGGAAATTAAAATAATAATAATAAAAAAAGCAACAAGTGAAGAAAAGGAAAAAGAAAAAAAAGGGTTCATTACCCGTAGGTACAATTTATATATCCATATTACTAGGAGGTAAAATATTCAAATTAAAATATTATTCACTAAAAATTGAACATATAAAATACCCATTTTAACCCTATTATAAGTTTATTGTATTCAAAATTTAATTAATTATTAATCTCTCCTTAATAAAAGAAAATAGGTTGGGATTAGCCAATCCGATAAAAAAAATAAAATAAATTGAATACCCATTCTGAATACCACATAGAATTTTGTATTCAATTTATTTCTGACCCTTTTGAATACCCATCAAGTAAATTGTATACCATAATATTTTACTCAATGTTAATTTATTTCTGATCCTTTTGAATACCCATCAAGTAAATTGTATTCAGATTTTGTGTATCGTGAATTTGGTGATGCAATGGTTAAAGCCATTTGAAACCCTTTTCTACCCTTTGAAACCATTTTCTGCTATTCTGAATTCACGATAATACGTTGAATACCCCATCAATACGTAAATTGAATACACATTCTAAATAACATAAAATCTTTTTGAATACTTTCCGACTCTGATGTGTGTACGTATTTTTGCATACTATCACGTAAACATATCAAAGCTGTCCAAGTCCTTCAATCGGATCACTGTCATCCAGACGAACAGGAAATACAAGAATTTGAGTAATACTAATAGAAATTTAAAGTTGATAGCCCAAGAATACTCAAATCAATGAAAACAAAAACTGGACCCTTAATACTACAACTTAAGAGATCATAGATACTAACACATAAGCACAACAATAGAGCAACGTCCAGATATAAAAAATTTGAAAAACATCTGATGCAACTGCTACAGATGCTGTGGAGGTATGAACATCAAGTTTGATGATGCAGGACCTGTATGAGTTTGTGAAGAATCAGAAATAGGGTGCACCCTGAGTTGAGAAGCCGCTGCATCCGGTGGAGGAATCAGCGCAAAGTTGCTCTGAAATCGGGCGAAAGCATGTGGTCGGAAAAATCGAGCGAATCCAGCGAGCTCGTGATATTGACAGCGGCTCGTCGACTGGGCTAAACAGTGGAGGGCAGTCGAGCAATGGCCATCGGCAGCGCGTCGGTGGTGGTGAGCCGATGTTGAGCGGTCAATGGGACTGTGGCTATGGATTCGTCGGTGATTCAGGCAATGGTTGACGATGAATTGTGCTTCCAATCAAAAAAATTGGTGGCTCGGCGGCGGATCTGGGCGCGAGCAATGATGGCTGGAGTCTGATTTCAGCGACAGGGGCGCACGATCCTCGATCGAGAGATTGGCGGATATTGGACGCCGGCGGCGCGCGATTGCTGGTGGTGGCAGGTGATTGGTCGTAATATAGGGGTATAACCAATTAAAGAAATTATCGAACCACAGGGAGGATGGTACTAGAGTTTAAGCGATCTCAAGTTTATCGTGATTTTATAAGGACGACGGAAGAGAGGATATGATGCAAATAAACGCAATTACACTAGTGAAAGAAATAAAGATAAAATGAATGCAAAGATAAAAGGGTTCCAAATGATGCAAGGATGAGATTAACAACAATCATGACATAGATAATTAAGTAATTATGCAATTAATTGTAATCTCTCATGGACAAGGCATAGAAGCGATCACTAATTCCACCTAAACTCTCTCTCGAGATGGATAGGATGTAGGCCCTCAACAAGGCTCCCAAAAGCACATAGGATCGAGACCATAGCAAACACCTCCCACTAGGTACTAATTACTCTATGAGTTCCCTAATTAGGTACTAAATCATAGGCAATATTCCCTTTTAAGGTACTATGAATTTACTATTGGCTTGGTTCTCCTCACCTAATCAACCAATCTCTCGATTAAGCTAATCAAATGTTCTATCAAAGGGTTCTAAATCTAGAAGGATATCTCTATCTCATTCTAAATTAATGCACATTAAGTGTATGATGAAATGATTCAATGAATTATCCTAAACACATAATTGATTTCTCAATCTAATCATATGCCCATGACAATTAATCACACATGTCATCATATAAATCAAGCAATAAATAATCAATGATAGAAATAACACAAAGCCCATTCAAGATTAAAATCAAATTGCATAATAACTAAATTATCCAACACCACTCATGGAGCTAATCTCACAAAGGAGATTAGCCTCTCATATCCATAAGAAAATTAACATAGACATTAAGATCCTTACAAAACATGATCAATCTATAAAGAAATGCACAAAAATTAGAATTAGATTCCCCCTTTGAAGCGTTTCAATGGAGATCTCCTTCTTCTTCTTATGATCTCACTCTTCCTTGCTTCCTTGATCACTTGGATGGTGGATTTGATGGAGGAGATCAAGTGTAGATGGATGGAATCAAGGAATGGTGAATGGGATGAAGGGTAGATGGAATGTAGAGGAAAAGTGTGTGAAAAATGGTGTGTATTAGGTGTAGATCTGATCCCCACTGATAATTACACTCCAAAATAGGTGTTTTTACCCCTTAGAACCTTCTAGAACACATTCTAATCATAAAAATGACTTTGGGCCGAGCATGGGTCGAATTCGGGTCAAGTTCTGGTCGGTGCAGCGCAGTCTCACCGTTTCGCGTATAACTTCCACATCTGATCTCCAATTTGAATAATTCTTACGCTCACGCGATCCTATTTTCATTGGCTTTCTATCCATATAAAGATCTGACAAAACATCCAACATTTGAAGGTGTAACAAGTCATACAAAGTAGCACAACCGTGCTGAGTAGAAACAGACTGCGCGACGTCACCATTTTAATCATAACTTTCTCGTTTGGGCTCGGATTGAAGTGTTTCTTATACCAAAACGATCCTCTTTTATGTGGCTTTCCAACCATATATCACACTTCTTGTTTTGAGCTCCACAAGAGTACAGAAAAATTACACAAGTTGGACGTGCGTTTTTCAGCATTTTGCTTAATTTGACTCATTTTCCCTCGTTTCAACTCCGAATTAAGCTTCGTTTTTTTCCCAAATTTTCCTTCTTGCGTCTAGAATCCATTTTTACCTGGAAATTATACATTTAAGCTTATTCTCACACATTTCCATAGAAACATAAAACACAACCAAATAGAACACAAATACGGATAAAATAATACGAAAACACATATAAAAAGACACTAAAATTTAGGTGAAAATATCACTCATCAGCAGGCTTCGATGGCGATCGACAACGAACAACTCTCGATTTGGCTGAGTAGCGATTTTCAGCAGAATGTACAACCTCAATTTCTGCTTGAGGAAACTGGGCAAGGAATTTCAATAGGAGAAAGAAGAATTCCCGTCTTTTTTGAGGAGAGAGAAACAACTTTCTGAACCTTGAAAGAGGAGCAGCCGTTCACGTTTCCTCTTAAGGAGAGAAATTTTCTCAAAGTTAAACAGAAGGGAAGAGAAAAAAAAAGATAATTGAATTTATTAATTGGAATTATATTTTTGTAGGGATATACTGAGTATCTCATCCTAATATATTTTATCTGTTAATAATATTTTCATCGTATTTTATCTAACAGTAATATGAATGTATATTTGTATTGGAGAGTAATAAATCAAAAAAAAAAAAAAGCCTTATAATGGCCATTTTGATCTCGGTAGACAAATTCTCTTGTTCACTCACACTTAGATTTTTTTATATTAATAAATAATATATAAATATACTAATAAATAAAGTTTAAATATTTTGTTAGCAAAATTTTTTTGATTATTTTTTAATAAAAAATTGAATATAAAAAAAATATACATTTAATAAAAAATACTTATTTAAATAAAATTAATACAAATATAGGATATCAACCAAAAAAATCATTTAAAAAGAAAAAAAGATTAATGGCGTTTGATTAGGGAACTAGCGCATTTTTAATAAAAGTTAATTAATAGATATCAACTAGCTAAGAACCTGCTCTATCATATTTTAGATAGGAATTAGATCTCTTATCTTTTTAGATGCACATGATGTAAAAGATATAACATTTTATTATAAATAATATACATTTTAATTAATAAAAAAAAGTCGGCTGAAATATGAATATGATCAATGTTTGATTAAAAATGTTAATTTTTTTCTCAGAAAATCAATGGTACAAACTTTTATATTAAAGGGTATACTAAAAGGTACAACTTCCGAAAAGCATGGGATTTAGGGTCACGGTATTATCGAGTTCACGCAAAATTTTGTCTTTAGATAGAAATTATAGTCTCCACTCCTAATTAATTAATATATGATCCACTTTAACTAATTTGTAGTCCGTCTATTTTCAATTATGTTATCTTTTGTTTTATTTTTTTTATTTTTTTTAAATTTTATTATTATATTTAAAAGACCATTAATATACTCTAAACTTTAAACTCTAGTGATGAAATATATTCTATATCATAGGGGTAAAATTACAATTATATCCTTAGAAATGACTCCAAACATTAAATCTTAGGGGTGAAACTAAAATATACTCCAAACCAAAATGGTGTAGTTACAATTATACCCTTAAAATTAATCCTAAATATTAAGTTATAATATTTTGAAAATCATTAGGGTAAAATTACAATTATACTCTAAACCCTAAATCTTAAATCTCAGGATACCATATACCCTAAATCACAAGGGTAAAATATATTACACTTATATCCTAAATCCTAAATCACAAGGGTGAAATTATAATTACACCCTAAACTCTAAATTTTAGGGATAAATATTTTATAAACTATAAGAATGAAATTACAATTATATATTTAGAATTGACATTAAATGCTAAGAATAAATAATAAAGGGGTAAATGATGCCTTAATCCAATAAAATAAAGTATAGAATAAAATTACAATTATATTCCAAAAATTAAATTTTAAAAATTGAAAAAAAATTTGAAAAAGATGAATAGCAAAATACACACAATAATTGGGGAGAGGGGCGATCCGATTCTATGCAAGTGTTAGTCAAAGTTATGTTAATGAATAGATGGAGGGTATATACATAAAACAATCTCATATAAGCGTCCCCTAGATTTATACATCACATAAACATTAGTTAATAATGTAAATTTTGAACTCACACAAACATAATTCATTTGAGTTGGTTTTTTTGTGTGCCTCGACATAAAAAGCATTTAAAATATAACATTTTATTTTAAAAAATATATACTTTAATTTATAAGGATATAATCTCTTCAATAAAAAAGTCAGCTAAAATATTAATGTTAGTATTTTACTTTTTCGAAAAATAAAAGTATAAATTTTTATACTAAAGAATAATGCATTTAATATTAAAAAGTACAATTTTCTAAAGTCTGTCAAAACTTGGCGCAAGATTCGTCCATGCACCCAAGTTTTGTCCAATTCTTTTTTTCCACATTGGATCTTAATTTGCACTATTTTCGTGCATTATCTTTAATGACACATGTTGTATGATTAACAAAGAAAGGAAATAAATCAACCCATTAACCTAAGGTGTAAGATTTTCTTTTTATGGTATAATTTCCCTCTTTCTCATACATGTCATCTATTTAACAGTATGACACATGAGAACCAAAATGACACAAAAAATCTGAAACTTTTTTTCCCAATATATACGAGGGTAAATATCAAAATTAGTCATGTAAGTATGACATTTTTCAACTTTAGTCATTTTTCTTTTGTAATTCTCAATGTTGGTCCTTTTTTGTCCACTTTTAGTCCTTTTTGTCCAGTTTTGGTCCCTTTGGTCCAGTTTTGGTCATTTTTTTCAAAATTTGATCATTTTTGGTCCATTTTTGGTCCTAAATGTATACACTTTAGGATCATTTTTGGATATTTTTAACGTAAATGACTAAATTTGGACAAAAAGGACAAAATTTGGACCAAAAGGACCAAAATCGGACAAAAATGACTAAAAGTGGACAAAAAATGACCAAAATTGAGAATTGCAAAAAAAAAAAATCTAAAGTTGAAAAATGTCATACTTACATGATCAATTTTGATATTTACCCATATATATATATATATATATATATATATAGAGAGAGAGAGGGGGTGATATCATAAATAAATTTTTGAAAGAAATCATGTACATTAATAAAACATATACTACTTGACACTCACATCCAACTTAAGTCATATGCAAATTAAAAAAAAGTCACACAAACAAATCAAATATATCTCAAATAAACATTTTAATACTATAATTAATTTGAGTTAATACTTGTCTTATTACATAGAATTATATTACATTTAAACAAAAGTGTATAAATTATTCTATCACTCTTCCGACTAACAAACAAAAACAAAAACATCCCTCTCACACCCTCATTACATCTCCTGAAATGACATCCCAATGTCCCTTTGGTTTAATATATACTCATAAATTCCATAATTATTATAATTAGTCCCTATATTATGGTTTGGACTTTGAAGATTTGCCTCCTATTCAAACTACACTTAGTGTTAATTAAAACAACGATCATATTCAATGAGTTTCGAAAATATTATAATTTTTTTCTACTAATTAATATATGGATTAAATTCTTCAAATTGAAGCTCCCTAAATTAATCTTTTTTCTTATTCTTTGTCGTCCGATCGAAAAAATGGTGATTGTAAGTCTAGTTCACATTGTTCACGAGGTGTTGTACATTGGAGCCCACTTCTTTTACTGTACACTACATTGTAACTTGTGCAATAAAAATTCAATAATTAAATAATAATTAACAAACCCCTAGAAACGTTTACATGTTTTATACGTCTTTATTTGGACTAATTTGTGTCCAATAAAAATTCAATTGTTATGTGTTGAGAAGTAGACGCTTGCGTACGTTAAGTCAGCAGTGCACACGCGCGTGTATGATGAAGATTGGTGAATCAACATAGAGATCAAAGACTGAGATCGGATGTTGATGAAAGAATGGGCTGCCGAGATATGATCTATGGCCAACGATCATATTCTTTTGTTTCTGCACGTTTCACAACATTATGTAATCTTCTTATTAATATGCTGCATGCATCTGAATCCTTTTATAACGCTGGTTTTTTTTATTTCTTTTCTAATTTTTTTTATGTATCTTTAAATGAAGGCATATTATTTAGAATCACATAAACGTACATGATTGTAAATTTTGTGAAACGATTCCAGTGTAGAACTTTGTAAATCGTGGGTTGAAAACTATATTTCGAGAATACAAAAGAGTACGTTGTGCAGGATATAAATCACATATTATAAATCACAGGAGAAGTATTATAAAAGTTTGTGCCACAAATAATGTGTTTTGGATTGTTAAAAATTAGTACTCCCTCCGTCCCATACTTATTTGCACTGGTACTGTAGATACAGAGTTTAAGAAAAGTTACTTTTTGATCAATTTTATTGACTATTTAGGAGTATTATGGTATTTTTAGGTAATAAAAAAATTATAAAGTATGTTATGTATGTTAGGTGGAAGTGTTATTTTTGAAATTATAATAACTTTTGAGGTTGTTGATTAATATGAAGTTTTTTTTTTTTTTGTGGTGAAGATAAGTGTGGGAGGGACAAAAATGGAAAGTATGAAGATAAGTATGGGATTGAGGGAGTATAAAATTTAAATCCAACTTCACTTGCAACTTTATTTTTAAATTAATAAATTGAAAAGAGAATTATATTTAAAAATACAAAAAGTTGTTAAAATTTAAGAGTAAAACAGTCCATCAACCACAAGGTAATTAACATAAATTTCATTCATTCAATTACGTAAAATTATATTTTAGAAACAGAATTAACCATAAGAATAAAAATTCAGTGAAAAAGTATTTAAATCGCAAGGTTACATGAATGAAGAGTAAAATATCACATGAACAATAAAAATAAAAATAAAATAGGGTGAGTCTAATGTAAATCGTCTTACATATAAATCCTATTTTTTTTTAAATTACTTTTTAGCATATAAAAATTTGCTCTTTGAAGAGTAATAATTTTTATACAAAAGAGTAATAATTCATGTATCTAAAGAGTAATTTTTCATGTACTAAAAAATAAATAATAAATTATTATTTTATAAGAATTTGAAAAGTAATTATTTAATTTAGAATAATTAGAATTTATGTATCTAAAGAATAATTAATTATATACTAAAAGGTAAAATGGTTTACATATTAATGGATGTAAACTCAATTTACACAATTATTTATTAATAAAATATTAAATGAACTAAAAAATAAAACTATAATTATATTCTAAAAAATTAATTTTTTTTTTGAAAACTTCTAAAAAATTATATTCTAAAAATTAAATAAAATTTTATATTAATCCCTAAAATTATTATACATAAATAAATCGAAAAGTTCCATTCAAACCTTTCATGTCATGAAATTTATTGCCATTATTGTGTAAGAAAAATGGAAATAAAATAAAAACTTAGATACATTGCAATCATCCACACACGTGCGCCGGTCCCACGTGCAAACTCGCTGTCTGTTGACCGGTCACTAGAAAGACACACGTCTTCATCACTTTCGAACAACAAACTTCTACTCAATTTATTTCGACCAAACATAACCTTTCCTATACTCTTCCAAACTAATCCCCATTAACTAATAATAATAGAGTATTTATTTTTGTACCAAAAATAAAATATAAATTAATCTAAAATAATTCTTTAAAACCATCTAGAGTCGGACAAGAGATTCTATAAATTTGGCCATTTCTGAGAACAACATTAATAAGATTTATTTTTAAAGAAGAAAGGAGAAAAAAATAATTCTTCAACTAATTAATTTGAGAGAGAATATTTTCTAATGGAAAATTTAAACAATAAAATTTGGTTGTTTTTGGACTTTAATTTGTTTTTGGTTTCCTTAAAGTTAAGCTGGTTGTCACGTTTGCCTCCCACTTATAATTTGATAACTTGTAAATATGCATATGGACAATTATGATTTATTGTAGATAAAAATGGTGCATTGCATCTACTTAATTATAGTTTCATCGAGAGAAATTCATTCATGGGTAATTGTGTGCAGGCGCTTTTAAAAAAATAGTACTCCGTCCGTCCATTTATATTGCTACTTTTACTTTTTGCACGTTCTTTAAGGAGTATTAATATTTAATGTGTATTGAGTAGTTGAAAGATGAAATTTACCATTTTACCCCTTGATTAAAATACATTATTTTAAAAAAAGAAAGTGATGCACAGGAACATGACATCAGAACATAAGAATGGAAATGGAAATTATCTCCAATTCTTAATTTAAAAACCATCATCACAATTCACACGTAATGCCGCCCAATTCATGGAGTAATTCATAATCTGCAACAATTGGAGGTAATAAGTTTTATTTTCCCTCCATAATAAAAAATAATTTACATTTACAAATTTACAAATTCCCACCTAAAATGCACTATATAAACACTTACTACTCCAAATACAATAACTACTCCAACAAAATGAAGCTCAGTAGCAGCTCATAAATACAGTTTACAAAATGAGAGTACCAAGACCTAAAAACCTAACAACCAAATAGCGTAATTCCATTGCCCAATTTTTGTTGGAGGGGTCGAGCAATGGCCAACCAGCTCGTGGGAGGCTCATTTTAGCCAGTTCTACATTTGGAGTGCACATTGCTACTGTTAGAAGGATATGGGAAAGAGCTAGAGAGCAGCTGCTATCAGGTAATCCAATCTCTTTAGTGAACAACAAAACACTTAGACCACATGGAGTTTATGGGCAAAAATTGGATAAGGAAAAAATAAAGACAATTCAGTTTAAGAAAAGGGAAACAATTAGGAATTTAGCAGAACATATGGCCACATCTAAGAGCACAATTCATAGGTGGATCAAGCAGGGACATATTAGACCTTATACTAGTGCTATAAAGCCATATCTCACACACCAACACAAGATTAACAGGGTCAGACACAGTCTTAAAGCACTAGAAGTGGACATAGTGAAGAAACTGATCAAATTCAAGAGTATGTCACAAATAGTTCACATAGATGAGAAATGATTCAACATAACAAGAACAACAGAGAGATACTACCTCCTACAAGAAGAAACAGAACCACATAGGACTTGTGAAAGTAAAAATTTTATTGGAAAGATCATGTTCTTAGCTGCAGTTGCAAGACCAGCCTATGACTCTAACGGGGACTGCATTTTTGATGGGAAGATAGGGCTTTTTTCCTTTACGGAACAAGTTGCAGCACAAAGGAAAAGCAAGAATAGAGAGACAGGAAGTATTGTAACTAAACCAATGTTGTCAGTGACAAGGAATGAGACAAAAAAGGTTATAATTGACCAGGTATACAATATGAACACAGATTACAGTTTACACACATGCTATACATATAAATACATTCATTTTGCACTATATTTTATTTACAATCATAACAGGTCCTACCAGCTATCAAGTCTAAATGGCCAAGTGGAGCATGCAAAGATATATACATACAACAGGATAATGTTAGGCCACATATAAAAGATGATGATAAAGAGTGGAGGCATGCTTCAACACAAGATGGATTCAATTTCTACCTTGTGTTTCAGCCTGCTAAGAGTCCGGATACTAACATTTTGGACTTGGCTTGATTTAAAGCTTTACAATCTCTACAATTCAAAGAAGTTGCTGACAAAGTGGAGGATTTGTTAGAAGTGGTGAGGAAATCTTTTGAAGATTTAAGCCACACAAAATTGAATTCAGTGTTTCTAACACTGCAAGGCTGCCTAAAGAAAATTCTAATTCTCAGAGGTAGAAATGAATACAAGATACCCCATATGGGTAAATCTGCATTACAGAGAGCAGGTGAGCTTCCAACTGATTTGGAAGTGGACCCTGAGGTGGTTCAATCAGGCCTTGATTTCTAATTGAAGAAAATGCAATAGATGAGTTGGAGGATCTAATTCAGGCTATGGAGGAAGTTTTTTGATTGAAAGTGGAAGCATTTTGCAGTACAGAAGGGTTTGAAAGATTTTGCAGTACTTTTTGAATGCATTTGGTATGCAATGGAAGTATTGGATGCAAATTTGAAGTTTTGATGCCTACATAGAACACAACTAATGGAGGGTGGAAGCATTAGATGCATTTTACATGTGAATAGGGGTTAAGATTGTTTGTTTACAAGTAAAACACAACTCAAAGAAAGAGTTTGTTTTACAAGTAAATAATTTTTTGTAAAGCTATGAATCTAAACCTATAAATTGAAGTGTATGACTTATGCAAGACAATTCACCCAAAACACATCATATATCACACACTATCAAACTTCAAACAAGATCAAATAAACAGTAACACATCAAATACCAAATTCATACAAAAAAATTAAAAGGCTTAACAGGGGATACATCACATACATACAGTAGCAACTCATCACATCACAGTTTTGAATATCACACTCTTCCAAAAGCAATTTATCAGTTAACACTTTGTAATATCACACTCTTCCAACATTAATTCCTCACAATTTCACAGATTAGAAAGACATATGCATATAACACAGTTTACACATCAACACAAATAACACTCTCAGAGTTCAATCTCATCATCGAGTGTTCGTGTCTCCAAAATGCACGGTTGATGACATTACAACATGAAATTGCAAGTCTCCAACGAACCAGGCATGGTGACACTAAACCACACCCCATAACCCCATGGATATCACAAGTTTTTTATCATGCAATACATAGACACCTCCAATCATGGAATACAGAGAGAGTAAAGCCATTATACCTCCACCCATTTGGGCAATTTAAGGGTTGCAGGACACATCTCCCTCAAAATCCGAATGAGGCTCTTGTTTTGCCTCAACCATTTGGGGGTCACTCCTGGGAATATCGATGGCCAGGTCATATCACGAGAGTTCATGATCTCCTTGTCGGTATCAGAAACGATATCAAATAGTTCTCCGACCAAACATCCAATCACATCGGAGGCCGAGAACACCTCATTCTCATAAGACGGTGTCGATCTACGAAGATCTGACAACCTACCCCACGACTCAGCCGTCTCCACAGCCTCCTCGGAGAAGCACTCACTCTTCACCGTCGCCATTTATCTCGGTTGGAGAGCCAGAGATCCAATGAAGAAGATGGAGGGGTGACAGAGACGAGCGCTTTCTCTAAAATGGAGGGGTGACGACGAGCAAAATGGAGGGGTGACGAGGGTGACAATGAGAAAATAGAGGGGTAACAGCGAGGCGAATAGAGAGAAAATGAAGGGGTGACAACGACGCGAACAGAGAGAAGATGGAGGGGTTACGGCGAGGTGAACAGAGAGAAGATGGAGGGGTGACGGCGAGGCAAACAGAGAGAAGATGGAGGGGTGACGGCGAGACGACCAATGAAGAAGATGAAGGGGTGACGACGAGAAAATGGGTAACAAACCTAAAGATAGTGAATTGATCTGCCAGTGCCAACCCTAATGGGACGGAGGGTACACATTATTTTATTGTTATTTACAAATAATGAAGTGGTGGCGTTTTTTAAGATTAGTGTTGGATCAAAGAATAGTTTTGTAAAAAATTGTAGGCTCTACTATCTTTTTATAGAAAGGTAGCAATAGAAGTGGGACGCCGTTTTGGGTAAAAAGTTGCAATATAAATGGGACGGAGGGAGTATATATATTGCTGTGTACTTAACTCAATTTTACATCTTCTATTTTTGTTCCTCTTGATTGATCTTTCACATTTCATAAAAAATAAACTAAATAATCTTATAATACGATTTAATTTCAAATTTGTCAGCAGTACCTTATACAGATAACATACTTTACAATATATTTTTGTAAACTAATAATACCAAATTACCCCTTGAAGTAAGTTAAAAAGCAAATTTTTTCTTAACATTAGTGAAAGTAAAGTGTGAAGATAAGTTGGGGATAGAAAGAGTATTATATACTCCCTACATCCCATTTAAAGAGGGTATTTTTTCTGCTTTGGGCGTCTCCCAAAGAGTCATTTTTTATTTTTTACACACATGAGACCCACAAACACCCAATAATACAATTAAAATATGGGGCCCACACTTTTACTAATAATATTGTCCCGTACACATTAAATAATAGTAATACTTCTTAATCTAAGTACAAAAAGCAAAAACCCTCTTACTATGGGACAGAGGGAGTATACAACTTTCATCCACTAATAAAGTACTCCCTCCGACCCACAATAATAGTTATATTTATTTTTTGCACAGGACTTACGGAATATATTTTAATATGTAGCAGGTGAGAGAAATAATATTTTAATGTAAAGTGGTAGTTATATTAGTGATATGTATGCGCCCCATAAAGATATATTAATTGTTTGGTGTGAGTTCCATTTATCAAAAAGGAAAATGTAATTATTGAGGTGAGAAATTCAAATTAAAAATATGTAACTATTATTGTAGAATGGAAGGAGTACATTGTACGTAGTTTGATGAATATAATATTTAATGTGTAGTATGAATTAATTAATCATAAAAAAATCAAGGGTGAAAGGAGGGGTAGTTTGATTGCGAATTAAAAGAATATATATATATATATATATATATTAGTCTGTACCTTAATTATTGCAACATAAATTTACATTCAACCCATTATCATTTTTATAAATTTATGTTATTAATACTTTAAATTATTTTTTATAAATGAAAATTCGACGGTTTACACAATAATTATATTTTGTAAGTTTTGGTTTATTTAACAATTTTGAATATTAAATATTCCCTCCATCCTGTAAGATTTACATTTTATTATTTTAATTTGTTTAGTGATCCTCTTCTTTGTCTCTACGATTATCCTCCCTCTCCCTGCGATCCTCTTCTAGGACCATAATAATGCGAGCTTTTGCCTGAGTGATCTGAGTTAGACGACGATCAATCTCCCCAATACTCACCTAGGAGATTGCCAACTATAAAAACACTTACAAGGATTCAAAAGGGGAAAATTTTGTAGAACAAACTAAAATGAAAAGAGAAAAAACTTTTAAAATACGGAGGGAGTATCACTTTTCATCTAGTTTACGAATTGTTAAAAAAATAATAATATCACTTTTCATCAATCAAACTATTTTTATTAAAAATATTATAAATTATTATGGATATCACACAAATTTTTACCACATACATAACATCTACCAAAGCCGCAAAGCAACACGAACTCTGAATTCATGATTGATAAGAGAGGGAGAGAGGAGTACTATAATAATGTTATAGCGAGTATAAAATGTTCAAAACCTAAGCAAACTAAAAAGCTAATTTAAAAAAATTAGAGGGTAAAACTAGTTGGGACAAGCTAATAGATAGTACAAATAATTTTAAAAAAAGATTGGCAGTGCAAATATCCCAAATTATTGCCTAAAAGTTGATTATTTTAAGGATCCCAATTAGTTAACATGCGTTCTTGTCTGCAACAAACTCTCACTCAGGTTAAAGTGGCCAACAAGTACACATGACTGAAAGCCCATTATAAATTATCAATAATGAATGGGAGGGAGAGAGAAATAGAAAATAAAGCGTTCACTGGCGAGTAGCGATGAGTGTTTGAGGTGTATTAAGGTGAAATGTTTTAGGTTTCAAGTTCAAAATCTGCTAGTGTACAACTGTGGGGTCAGTCCATACAAAATGCAAAATTCTGGCTTAAAATGGGAATCCCTACAAGTGAACGGTGGATTTAGCCTATTTAAAATTAGTCTTTCTACGGATCGAATACCGATATTCTCCCTTCGTCCTGCCACAAGAGTTACATTTTACTAATTAGGGCGTCACACTACAAGAGTTATATTTTCTTTTTTAGTAGATAAGAACTACATAAATAAATCATATTATCTTCATGGACCCACACACAACACTAATAAAACTACCCACTATACTTTAAATTATTATATCTCTCAATCCACTATATATTAAAATATTAGGAGATAGTTACTATCCACTACATCTCCTAAGTGAAATTAACATGTAGATACATTCTAAATTAAATCTTACTACTAACTACAAAATATATTTGTATATTTCCTTTTTTGCCCAAACTTCTGCATTAACAAAAACAGTGGTGTAATCTTTAAATTGTGAAACAAAATTCCGTAATTTTCTCTAACTAATTTTTGAACCCACGTTGCAGATTGCCTTTATTTTTATTAAATGCACGAAATGCAGAATTTTTCCAAATCCAATTTATTTCCCCCTAATTTTCGAACCCACGTTGCAGATTGCCTTTGTCTTTATTAAATGCACAAAATGCAAAATTTTCCCCAAATCCAATTTATTTCCTAATTCTTGTAATTAATGGCATTTTTTAAGAAATGCGGATTTTTTGGGAGATTTTATTGATTTTTCTGCACGAAATGCAGATTCCGTACAAAAAGTCATGTAGATTTTCCTGCATGATATGCAGATTCTAGTTAAGAAATGGTTTGATTGTTTTTTTTGCACGAAATGCAGATTGTCATAAACAATAATCAACTCACGACCAAGTGCAATAATCAAATTTTTTAAATAAGAATGACATGATCTTCATATGCAACAAGAGAGAAACAAAAAATTTTACAACTTCCCCACACCAAAATAATTACACGCAGATCAACATCACAATATGATTTTCAAAACAAAACAATCGTAATCTTATTGCACAAAATAGTCATATTACGACCCAATACACAACAAGACACAGTGAACAAGAATAGGGTCACAAAATTATCAACCTCCTTCAACAAATCAAACTCCGCCTTTCCTCTTCAATTCCTCCACGCACTTACCCAACAACTTCGAATCCTCATTCTCTTGATCCAACATCTTCTCTAGATGATGTTTGACATTCTTTTTATATGGATCGCCCATATGAATATGAGGGAACATTAAAGAGAGTAGGGAGAGGAGACCGACGATCACTTGCACAAATTCTAGTGGAAGGCAGCAGCGAAGAGGAGGGAGGAGGGCGATAAAGGGGAAGAGGAAGAAGAGAAAGTAGAGGTGCGTGATTTCCTTGCGGGCGAAATCGATCTAGATTTCTTCAACGGAGAGACGTCCTTGAGCCACTGTTTGAGGAGGAGCTTGTCTGTTGGGTTTTGACAGTGGAGGAGTGTAGATCTAGGGTTTTGATTCCACGATGAAGTATGAACTATTGTGTTGCTTAATATAATTGTTATTCAAGACCCAAGGGTGTATTGGGTAATTGGTTTAATTATTTTGTAGTTGTGAGTAATTTTATTTAGAGGACGTATCTTAAAGTAATAATAGGGGTTAACATTGTATTAGATTGTAATTATTTCAAATATTAGATTTATTAATTTCCATGCAAATAGTAAATGTAACTCTTTTTATGGGACGGGTGGGGAGTATATATATTTAAAAAAAAAAGGAGAGAGATTATGAATATTGAATGGCAGGGGAGAGAGAGAAAGAGAGAGATTATGAATAATGAATGGCAGGGGAGAGAGGGAATGGGTGACGCGGAGAGATGCCATGCATGAATAGCAACACGCTTAATTACTTGTATTGTATGTTCACATGAATTCTATGTTCAAACTTATAAGTTAGAAAAATGTCAATATAATTTACGTGGAAGTATTTTTGAGTCCTGGTTCATAACAAGGTAACGTTCCTTGTATAAATTAGATTCATATTCAAATATTAAATAATAATGTGTAATTACTTAATGAGATAATTGAAAAAAAAAATAAAAAAATCACCCCTTTATTTCAATGATAATTTAGTCGATTTAGCAAATACATAAAACGAACTTAATAAGATTTAGTAACTTAAACCATGGTACAACATTTGGCTGTTGGACACTATATAATGTGTGAAATCAAAATCATGAATCCAACCAAACAAGATGACATCGTATTAAAATTTAGACATATAGTGCTCTTCTCCATCACTATTGCTCCTTCATCTATGGCAAGCAAAGGATTTTTTTCTCCTAGTGTGTTCAATATATGTCACCATAAATTCTCATGGAGTTTTCTGCTTCTTTTCTTAAATCCTCCTATATATAAATTGGAGTGTTAGATTGTAATTTGATATTTACTTCTCCATTCGTCCCGAAATTAATCTTCACAGTTATTATAGACGCGAAGTATTAAAAAAAAGTTATTTTTTAGAAATTTTATTGACTTTTGGAGAGTAAAATAATATTTATAGATAATAAATAAATTATAAAGTATGTTATGTGTGTTATGTAAGAGTGATAAATTTAAAATTAAGATGTATTTTTAGGAATTGTAATTAATGTGATTTTTTTTTGAGTGATGAAATTTAACATGGAACGAACGGAAACGAAAAGTATGAAAATAATAGTTTATAATGGGGGTAGGCATTCAGATTGAATCTAGCTAGGTAGAATCAGATCTAATTGCACAAGGATACAAGATTAGTATAATTGGTGTTAAAGAAAAAAAAAAGAGTTAGTATCTTACACACTTAAACTGTTTAAGAATATTACATTTTATTTTAAAGAGTATTCATTTTAATTAATAAGACTTTTTTTATTGAAATAATATGTTAAATATGAAAGGTATAATATTTGATTAAGATTTTTTCCCCAAAAAATCAAAGATATATATATTTCCTTATATTAAATAATAGTATAACATTTAATATATAAGGATATGATATTAGAGTGGAATTGGGCGCAAAAATCTTAATGTGAGCGTCTAGTCGCAAAAGAGACATTGCCAAATATAAAAGTATCAATGCTAGAAAAATGGCCTATTACCACACTGATTTTAATATATTTTTTATAAAATGTATTTACAACTATTATATCAATACATCAAACTATAACTACACTACTTAATATCTATTAATACACTATTTAATAAATGTATTAATATAAGTTTATTAACACACTAAATATAGTGTCATAATAGCTTTTTATTCTTTTGTTAATTATAGTTAATATTTATTTAATATATTTATAATTTAATTATTATATATAGTTTAATTTAAAAAATTGAATAATAAAATTATATTACTTCATATTTAATCAAAATAAAAATATAGCATTTTGTTAATAAAATTCAATTTAGTGTCGTACATAAATAATAAATTTAAAGTATAAATAAAGAAATAAAAAATAAAATTTAAATAAATATGTATAAAAAAATTAAATAATAATAAAAAAATAATATATTACAAAAATTAATATAAATTTATAATTAATTAACTAAGATAATACTCCTAAAAATTATAATTATTTTATATATAATCATACGACTATAAATTAATTTTTATATGGTACATATTAATAAATAATAATTTTAAATTATGTACAAGATATTTAAATATAAATTTTAATAGAAATAATAAAATTTATATAATATAAATTAATTCTAATTATTACTAATTAATAAATTTATTAAAAAAATCAAGAGATATGTATATAATATATATATAAAAATGCTTACGAAAGTTACCTTTGGTTCATTGGTTAACACTTGATTCATGTGGTCAAAAATCAATCAAGGCAGGTTCGATTCCTACTGTAATAAGAAGTTATTAATATTATTTAGTTTTGAAATTTTAGAATTTCTTAATTTTTTAATTAAAAAATTAATGGTTAATTAATGTAGTTTAAATTACTTTATCATGACACTTATAAATGTCTTAATAGATGGTAGATCTATTGCTACATTAAAATAGATGACACTCCTTTAAAATGTCATGATGAGTGAAGTGTATTGATAAACATTTTAATACGATACTTATCATTGTCTTGAAAGGACATTATTCTAGTAATGTATTTTAACTTTTAATAAGTTAAAAAATGAAAAGTTTCAGAAATTCATTAGATGTGTCGGATTGAAATGGAGAAGGAAAGCATACATTTTGTTGGACTTATTTATTAAGGAGAAAGAGGGAAAATTAAATAATAAATAAATAAATTGAAGTAAGAAATTACAATTTCTATAGTTTTGAGGTAACTTTAACGTTAAAGTTAACCGTGAGAGTTTGAAAAGAATATAAAATATTTTACATTTCTTCCTATAAACAATGATCTTTGGGGTTCGACCTATATTTAAGATAACGATTAGAATTCTAATGGGATCTAGTATAAAATTCACCCATTATTTTAAATCTAACATAAGACTTTATGGTGAAAATTTAAATTTCATTGCTAAATTGATAATTAGCGGATCAATAATAAAATATGTTGGGAATATTTTATTGATAAAGTAATGGTTGATATTTTTTTACCAACAAATATCCAAATTCGTTGGTAATTATTTTTATTGGTATTTCATTGTTAATAATTCTATTGATAATTTATGGAGTATAATAATAATTCGGTTAGTTCCATTGAAAAAGTAGTTGGAATTTCATACCTAAATGTAAATTTATTTATTTATATTAATTGGTAATATATTTTTCTTTTAAGTGATATTCAGTGGACTAATAGTTTTGAAATATATATGGTAGTAATTAAGATTTAGATATTTATTACGTAAAAAGGAACACCTGCAAATAAATAATGAAGCGTAAATACATTGTTCTTGAATCTTGCTCAACTAATCTTAATAATGTATAACTCAAATAATCATTATTGTCCGACCCCATTTTTTGGTCAAGATCAGCTTTAGAAGAATAGTAGATTTAATATCCTCATGTAATTAAGAATAGTTGATCATTTAGATTTAGTACTAGCATGTTGATGTACACCAAATATTATATTGTATTAATAAAAAATCATTAACTAAATCTATTGATACAATTAATATACTCTCTCGATCCTGTAAAAGTTTTTATATTGATAATTTCCATATGTTAGTAAGACTTACATTTTACTCAACCCGTCCCACAGTTAAAGAACTTTTATTTTTATATGTGAATTAAGAAGTATTATTATTTACTTAGATAGTGGTAATTGTATTAGTGTAACTGTTTATTTTCATTTGAACTAATATGTGGATTAACTATTAATAAATTAATTAAAGGCATGTGATATGATATATTAGCATGGTGTGAACAAGAAAATTTTCTTAATTTTTTATTAGTTTAAAGAGATATAATAACTTACATCTCACCAAAGTTTCATTCCACTGAGCTCCTTAATTTTTATTAACCAACTTAGATTGTAGATAAATTCATATAAATATTATTAGTGTGAAAACTCCCTTATATATTTTTAGTAATTTTTCAACCTATTAAATAATATTAACTCAATAATAACCGTATACAATTTAATCATATAATTTAAGACACAATTTTTGTATGCCATTGGTGAAATAAATACTTTGTCATTTTCTTGATCTATGATTTGTCTACATGGTCAATTGACTTAATTAAATAACGGAGAACATAGTTGGATGCCACCCTTTCTTAATTAGATGTCAAATTACACATTTCTTTACAAACTTAGCCCAAAACAACATTATGCACGTAAAATCAATGCTAATTTAAGAAGCTCCTATTAATGAATTACTATTAATACATAATTGATTAACAAGTTTTGAATATATATAATTCAAGAAATATTATGAAAGGATTATAGTCAAGGAATTTTGATATGTCCCGACACCGTTGATGATAACTACTTGTACTACCAAATGAAATACCAGTCAAAGGTTAATATTTGGTGCATTATTTATTTGGCAAATTGCAATTTAATAATTAATTTAGAGGGTATATGAGCAAGGAGAGATATTATACAACTAATTTTAAGTGCTATTATTAAAAAAGATCGTTTAGTTTATCAAGTGTTACCATTTAACATACCTAAGTACATCTCTTTTGGAAAAGTTACTGTTTATTATTTAGAAAAGTAATACTCCCTCCATCTGATTTAAAGGGTCTCATTTACTTTTTACACGTGAATTAATTAAGAAGTCTTATTATTTTAAGTGTAGTGAGTAATTGTATTAGTAGATAACAGTAGACTATTGTTTAGTCCTTGTATCAAAAAGAAAAAATAAAACTTTTTGGATCAAACATTCAAAATGATAAAATGATACTTTTAGGCCGAACGGACGGAGAGAATATTACTCTTTGAGGTGAAAACTAATAATCTCCTATACAATAAAAGTAATACTTAATCATACACAAAAGGATAAATGTGGTACATTAACTTACATTGCCCCAAGTATTGCCATGAGAGTATATATATATATATATATATATATATATATATATATATATATATAATATGAAGGTATTTGTTAAAATATACTCATATTGGAGAATTTTGCCATCACCGTGGTATCCTAATTATAATTATTATTAGCGTACTCACGGCCAGCTAAATTCAAACTAGGTCATCATATAACCACTATTACTCCCTGAATTAATTACACTATCTTTCAAGATGTAGATGGTCAATATATATAATTATATTATATTCCGCTTATATCATTTGATCTTACATAACTAATAATTAAAGGGAAAATGCATTTTTATTTTTATTTTATTTTTTTGTCTTGTAGGAAGAGGCTCATTTTAAATAAAAATCCTATAATGTTAATTCGTATAAAAGTTGCACTTTTAATCACATTTAATCATTTTTTTACGAAAAAAAAATATTACGTTTTTAGTCCTATTTTTTTGGATTTTAAGACAAAAACATTAGTTACCAATTTGAAATTATGAGGTCTTTCGTAGGACCAAAATTGCCCCATAGATAAATGGTTGGATATTGATATTTACGGCCGACTTGTTAACTAAGAGATCAGCGTACAAGCATGCAATGCATAGAGTACAACTGAAATAAATGATAGACCCAGAGTGCACGCGTGTGAAATAGATGATATGATAAATGGTGGATGGAAACATAGCATGTGTAATGTACCCCATTCTTTTCTTAATTAGCAAAAGACAAAGCAAGTAAAGGTAGCTTCATTGGATATTAAACAACCTAAAAGCTCTTAAAAATGTGCTCCATGTGAAAATAAATATGTCACATAGACAAATCCACTCTTGTAGTGGAAATTAATGATAAGAGAGAAAAATGGCTAAGTTTATCAAATCATGATTTAGAGCCAAAGATTGTCGTAAGGGTGTGTTTGGTTCACAAACGTAATATATATGTCAATAAGGCTCGTAAAAAGTAAAACTAATTTATGCTAAGTGAAATTACATTCGTTATTGTATCTCATACCCTTGTAAATTGCATTCCATTAATTCGGTTGGTTTTAAGTTAAATAAAGAAATTACACGCACGAGTAGTGTATTTAGTGTGTAATATATCTTACATTTAGTAATTATACGAGACTCGTTGAATAATATTAACTTCATATAAACCAAGTGGGTTAGCTCACTTGGCCACTGAGCTCCTCACTAAGGTGAGTGACCCGGGTTCGATTAACCACTAACAAACTAACTTTATCCGATAAAAAAAAATTAACTTCATATAAACCAAACGGTTTTAATATGGGACGGTCTCTTCAAACTTACTGCAGTTATGTTTTACCACCTGATCACTTGACAAGGGATTTAATTTGATCTAAGCTCTTTGCATAAGAAACATATATATACTATATACATAGTCTTGTAAATATTATTTAATAATGGAAATTTTGGGATTGGGTTAACTTATGTTTAATTAGTAATTGGTATTTTGTCCTTAAGGGATACTGAAAGGAATCTGAAACCAGGGTATAAAATTATGGAATGAGTGTTAAATTAAAATAATCAAATTTTTAGAAAAAAATATTGAATAATGTAGGCCAATAAGGGAACCACATGTAGTAAATAAAAGAATAAAATATAATCCACCTCTCTCCCCATCTTCTGTTTATATACCATGGTGTTTGTAATGCTAATTGATCAGCTCAAAATATTTTATTTTTATTTTTATTATTTAGACAAAAAAAAAATGACAGGGAGTGGTTCTCCATGTGGTGCTTGCAAGTTCTTGAGGAGAAAATGTGTTAGAGGGTGTGTTTTTGCCCCATATTTTTGCCATGAACAAGGTGCTTCTCATTTTGCTGCTATACACAAGGTGTTTGGAGCCAGCAATGTGTCCAAACTTCTTGCCCACCTTCCGGTGGCCGACCGCTGCGAAGCCGCCGTCACCATCTCCTATGAAGCTCAGGCTAGGCTTCAAGATCCCATCTATGGTTGTGTTTCACATATCTTTGCCCTCCAGCAGCAGGTAATTAGGTTAATAATTAATCCCTCAATTAAACACAATTAGTTAACTAATTACCTTTTTGTAACTTTTCATATATGTAGTGTAACTAATTATTACCAATTAGGTCAAAATTTATTGGGTTGATTTCCAATTGTAGGTGGTGAATCTACAAGCCCAATTGGCATCTCTCAAGGAGCAAGCATCTCAATCTCAATCTCAATGCATCATCAACACATCAAACCCTAATCATGACCAATATTCTTCTTCTAATTTCAACCAAGATGTTCAAAGCTGGTTCCAAAATCAAACCTGCCCTCAATTTGATGCAGATTTTCACACCAACAGTAACATCCAAAACATGCCCTACTATTCAGCCGGCATGAATCAGATCAACCCTCCGGTCAAGTATGAATCCTCGTGTTTCGAAGATAACGGCAGCATGGATTCCCTGGAAATGCAGTCAGATGAAAGGCAATGGCCCTTCCAAGAAGACTCTGATGAGCTGCAATCAGTTGCCTTCAGATATATTCACCATTCTTGAAAACTCTGGGTTGGTTTCTTATCACATGACCATTAAGTATGGGTGATGAATTCTGTCAATTTTGAATTAATTAGTTTACAATTATCTGCAAACTTTCATGGCAGTAAGATGGAAACCCTAGAAATTTTATGTGTCAGAGCTGTTTTCAGCCTATATTGTTGATTGGTTTTTAGACCATGCGTAACATTGGAAATATTTAAGTAGAATAACAGCTAGCATATTATACTTCTATATACTACTCCTATTTTGTTTTCTTGGGCTTGTTAATTATTTCTGATTTCAAATAGTACTACCTAGCACTACATCTAAACCTAATCCAGACACTAATTAAAGCTGGTTAGCTAATTACTTTCTTAATTACCCTTTTCAATACCCTAATTATCCATCCAACTGCTCTTTTTCACTCATATTAATTCTCACCACTCTGTTGTTTTCACTTCCTCAACATTCTTAACCCTTAAATATGCAATTACACAAACATATACTACTATTTCAATTCTCTGTACATATATATATATATATATATATATATATATATATATATATATTGTTTTATTAGTTTATGAAATTGAAATTCTTACATTCTTTAACTTTGACAAGAGAGGTTGTGATATTCCCTTGATTTGAACCAAGAAAAGTTGAGGCTAATGATTGATATTCTATCTTTTGAGAACTTTTTGTTGCCCATGCACCAACCCCCTCCAAACCCAAATGTCCTTTCACCTCTCCTTTTAAATGTTAGTGTGTAATGCTAGAATTTGTTCAAATTTAATTTGTTTTCACATGTTGCCTTATATATTAAGAGTTCTAGTGGGGTTGTATATTCTTGATGAGAGATAAATGAAGAAGATCTTAGTATTTTACTGTGGGACACTCTGATAATATTGATGAAGTTAATTTCTTCCTTAATCATGCATGTGTGTTTTCTTCCCAAGCATATACATACAATTATGGCATGTTTGTCTGATATAGTAGTGTTGTGATGTAGGGACCAACTCATATAAATCTATGTTTGTCTCATAGGCGCGAGGCACGTAGATGTCCTGTTACACATTGATGTTGCAAAAAATCTAAACCACATTGCCATTGATGTTACATCGACTTAGGGTCTAGATTTTCTCCTCAATCTAAAGAATTAGCATACTCAGACTCTTGCTGATAATTTATTGCTAATTAGCTATGAGACACATTGTACACTTCATGCTTGTTAATTTAGATGTGAAATAAGTATATATATAAATATTTAGGAGTATAGCTTGAAAAGATATATAGTATTGATCTCTTGAGAAGATTATGTATTTTATTCATGAGATACTGATGATCATATCCTAAACTAATTTAGTGGAAACATAGTTGGTCATCATGATGCTTGAGATCTTGAATACAATGCAATGTCTACTTTATGTTTGTAAATGTATATGTATATGTATATGTATAATCTCGTTTTTTTTCTTTCTCTGCCCAACGATTAAATAAGTGATTATGTAGGGCTAGGTATGTATGTAGTTGAGAAATTCTAAATCACCCTAATAATTAGTTAATGTTCCTGGATTTATTATGTGGCCTGGTTTTAGAAATATGATCAGCACCTATCACAAAATTATAACCCTGACACATTTTATACCTACAGAAAATGTCATTCTTTTACTAGCACACAACACATACTAGTTTTTATTACAATACCTCTAAAAAAAAAAAAATTAGTATGAAATGTTTAATGTAATTTCTTTTTAATTATTCAATCTTTCAGACTATTTAATATGGTATCATAGCTACACCTTATTGAAGGCTGCTGTACATTTATTAAAAAATTACAGAGACAAAGTTTTTGTACAAATTAACGCAAATTAATTAGCTCACCTTGCGCGTAATTAAACTATATATACATGTGAGCGTTGATTAACTTTTTTAACCGCTTAAACTTTTAAATAAATTAATGAGGTTGTCATTTATGATTCATGATTTTTAATATATAAACTGAATATATATTTTCGTATTAAAATGAAAAAAGTTTAGGAATGGAATAAATATTATAACACATTTTAAGTTGAGTTTTTGCAAGTGATACATTAATCAATCAAATTTATAATTATATATACAAACTACCATCTTAATATGATGTAGTTACTTATAATTATAGCATTAATATTGGTATATATATTTCTCTTTAAATAATGAGTCATATAACACTTCAAATACTAGAAACAGTTCGTGCCCCACTTGTTTTTGGTCGACAATTATTATTCTAGTTTATTATTTTTTATTCCAACTCCAAGTAGAAAGTGGGCTGGCCTTGGAAGCATAGCCCATATGGTTCATTAGCAAATTCTATTTTTAATATGTCGTCATCCAAAAGCATAAATGTTTCTCATATTTTTATAAAACCAACTCATATATTATGGTTTATGATGAATTTTTTGTTTACGCCTATTTTTACTATTTTTGGTAAAATATTTTTTATTCATGCACAAACAAAATAGATTGATAAAAATAAAAACTTTTCGAGAAACTCTCTCGTGAGACGGGTTTTCTGTGAGACGGTTGTGAGACGGGTTGACCCATTACTAAAGTATGCTTATGATGTAACTAAAGTATGCTTATTTATAGTTAAAGTATGTCAATAAAGAATCATATTATAACATCCTAAAATCATACTTTAATTCATCATTCAGCATACCTTACAAAACATACTTTAACAACTATTAAACATACTTTATCTATATAATAGGCATACTTTAACACGTCTCACAAACGGTCTCATATAAGTAGCGTCTCACAAGAGAATTTGTCAAACTTTTCAATAAACTATATAACATGTTTTCTTCCCCTCCCGAGACGGAATCGTTTTATATAAAAGTGATAATTTTAGGTTATTTTAATATTTTTTTTAATAAATAAATAATAAAAATGTTAGATATTTTAGTAAGATTTTTTTTAAATAAAGTGTATGGAAAAAGATAGTTGTTTTAACTTTTTTATTTTTTTAAGGAGATAAAATTTTTTTGGGACAATTTAAAATAAAAACGATGAAAATTATTGAAAGAGGAAGGGAATATTTATTTTGAAAAAATGTCACACACTGTAATTTTTATAGAAAAATATATTTTTATTTTCTTTTTGGTTTTTAGTTTTTGTACTTTATTATTCTAGTCTGCGGCCCCTCATGTAATGAGTTTGTAACTAGGTGTGTGACCAGTGACGGAGTCAGAAAAATAGTTTAGGGGACCAAATTAATATACGTAAATTTAATAATTGGTATTCGATCTATATCGACTATACAATGTAGTAAAGTAAACATTAATTGTTAGAATTAATTACAATTTAAATAGAAACCTAACATGTTTATAAACTAAATAATACACATGGAATATAATTTTAAAACAAAGTTTAAAGAATAAATAATTTGACCATAGAAGTTTAAAACGAAAATATAATAAAAAATAATAATATAAATAATTAAAATAGATTTAGATTGAAAATAAAAATGTAAAAAATATTAATAAATAAAATTAAAAAAGAAACAACATTGCTTGGATTTGAACTCAGGTAGAGTGAGTGGGTTTTGGAGACCTCAACCACTATGCCAACTTACTATATTAAAATATTTTCACATAATATACCCTAATTATTAATTTTCCAAGGGGGCCAGCGCCCCCAGGCCCTACACTGGTTCCGTGCCTGTGTGTGACTCTATATGCACATTTTTCAAGCGACTCTAGATGCAAGTATATATGCGAGTCTACATACGATATATAGATTATATATTAGTTACATAATAAAGAGGGATAAAAAAAATTAGAAAGGTGACATATTTCTAAAAAAAATTTACCTTGGGTGACATTTTCAAAATTAATTATAAAATGATGCATTTTTCACAATTTCTTCTTTCATTTTCGAAAAAATATTACTACTTTTTTGAATTAAAATTTTATCATATCATATTTAAGTTTCACTCTACTGCAGTATTATTATAATCTCGAATCGATTAAGAGAACAATTTGAGGTTCTACCAGTCGGATGTTTCAATTAGATTTCACATATTTTAAATTAGTATATTTTATAGAATATATAAAACGCCATTTATTATTAAAAAACAAATGTATAACCACCAAAATTATTTTACAAAATTAAAATTTCAATTTAAACAAAAACATAGTTAAATAAAAAATATATAATTTATAATTCATACTTCCTCTGTCCAAAAAATCCCTTCATGTAAATTAAGAAATATGTTATTTTTATGAGTATTTTTTATAATAAATAAATAATAAAATATGTTAATTAGGTGTATTAGGTAGAGTGATATTTTGTAAATAAAGTATAGGACATTAGTTGTTTTGACTTTTTTTACAATTTTATAAAATGGGAAAACTTCTTTGGGACAAACGAAAATATAGTACTTCATAGTGAAGTTTATAGCATACACACACAAAACCATAATTCATAATTTAATCAAAATTTTAAATATTATATTTAAAATAAATAAAAATAAGAGTAAAACATCATAAAAGTTTAAAAAATAAAAAAAATAAAAAATGTATATATAAACCTAATCTTGGGCATGTGATATATTAAGGTGTGAATATGAAATTTTCCTTAATTTTTTATTAGTTTTAAAGGATATATTAATCCACCCCTTGATTAGGTTTCATCCCATCACACCTTTGCTTTTTATAAACGGATTTAGAAGATAGATAAGCATGTATAAATGTAACTAGTGTGCAAACTCCCTAATTTTTAGCAATTTTTTAAGTTCCGTACAATAATATTTTTAAGTGGGCGGTATTCATCTACTAATTAGTTCTTTTATTCATTTATTTATTTTAAACTCCTTTCAATTTTACATATCTTGGTTTTAAATGTCTTTGAGAGACCTTATTCTATTCTTTTTGCAGGATCTCGATGTGCACTAACTCCTCTTTTCCAACATTATATTCATTGCTTTCCCATGAATTGATGATTAATGCATGCTAAGTTTACATTTTATTAATGTGTCGACACTTTTCTGATCATTCTTCATTCATCTTTTTGCCTACAATTTTTTACCTTTTTTAAAAAAAAAAAATATTTAATGATAATATATATGTAGAACACAATTTTGTAGCATGCACAATTGCACATGACATAAACAATTCATGAAAGGAATGCTCAACTTTGCAGCGTTCAATTAATGAAGTCGTGACAACAAAAAAAAGCGTCAATCTTTTCTTGACAACTTTCTTCTCTTCTCAGAATATTAATTTTCTTGACGCCGAAATGAGGTTTTGAAAGTTGGTCACATTCCCTTTGACTATAACTTCATTCTTTTTCCCTCAACAAAAGAAATGTTTTTCAAATATGACTTTTAAATTAAAAGGTTGACGATTTACACTTTATTATGGAGATGTCTAATAGTAAAAATTTTATACACAATAATGTAAAAAAAAAAAAATTATATATTCTATGCATGCATCCACGCTTATATATGTTTTAATTTTTATTTAATAGCGTATATATGCATTTCTTAAAATTTATATAATTTTTTTATATTCAGTTTTTTAATAAAAAAACTAATAAAAAATTCGCTAACAAAAGTATAAGTTTTTATTCTTTAGTGTATAAGTTTCTAAATGTGTGTGCACGGTGCACCCGAATGCAAAGGAAGACTAATTCTCCTATGCACTCGGGTGCACAATGCACCCACATCAAAAATGTATGGTACACTAATGAATTAAAATTTATACACTTTGTTAAGGAATTTTCTACTAGTTATTTAATGAAAAATTAAATATTAAAAAAATATACATTTATTAAGAAACACATATAAATTAGTATTGAAAAACTTAATACAAATATGGATACACGAGTATACCCAGGTGCGTAGGATATCAACTTTATATAAGGAATACACTATTACGATTTAGGAAAATTTTCCTCTGCACTCACATTCAAAATGTATACTCCTTCCGTCCCACGTTAACATTTACGTTTATTTTTTGCACAAAGATTAATATAATAATGCATATTGAGGTGAGAGGAATAATATTTAATGTAAAGTGGGTAGTTGTATTAGTGTTGTGTGTGGACCCTACATGGAATAATTAATTATTTTGTGTGGGTATAACTTCACAAAAAAATAAACGTAAACCTTAACTTGAGACAGCTCAAAATAGAAAATGCAAATCTTAACGTGGGACGGAGGGAGTACATACTAATGAATATAAATTTATACATTTTGTTAACGAATTTTTTGTTAGTTTTTTTATTGAAAACCTAAATATAAAAAATATATATATACTCCTATTTATTAAGAAACACATATACAATACTCCCTCCATCCCGCGTTAACGTTGACGTTTGCTTTTTGTATGGAGATTAGAAGATATAATATTTTAATGTGTAGTGAGGTGAGAGAAATAATATTTAATGTAAAGTGGGTTGTTATGTTAGTGTTATGTGTAGATCCTACATGGAATAATTAATTATTTTGTGTGGGCCAACATGACAAAAAAGGAAATGTAAACCTTAATTTGGGACAACTCAAAATGAAAAACGTAAACCTTAAAGTGGGACGGATGGAGTATTGAATAAAAATTAATGGATTCACGCGTGCACCCAAGTGCACAAGATATCAACTCTTCTTAAAATATAACATACCTTAATTTGGGACAACTCAAAATGGAAAACTTAAATATTAACGCGGGACGGAGAGAGTATTGAATAAAAATTAATGGATTCACGCGTACACCCAAGTGCACAATATATCAACTCTTCTTAAAATATAACATATTTATATTAAATTGTCTCACAAAATAATTTGCATAATACTCCCTCCGTCCCGAACTTATGTTCGCCATTAATGTAGATACGGAGTTTAAGAAAAGTTATTTTTTGACCAACTTTATTGACTTTTTAGGGGTATTGTGCTATTTTTTAGGTAATAAATAAATTATAAAGTATGTTATGCGTGTTAGATGAGAGTGGTATTTTTGAAATTAAGATAACTTTTGAGGTTGTTGGTTAATGTGAAGTTTTCTTTTTTAGACGGTGAAGATAAGTGTGACACGAACAAAAATAGAAAGTGTGAACATAAGTGTGAGACGGAGGGAGTATTAAGTAGACAAAAACTTGTGTGAGACTGTTTAACGGAAGTCATTCTGTGAGATGGATAAGAAGTGATTTTATAACGAAAAGTAAATTGATGAAAATTGATAATGATATTGTGAACTATTTCATGAACAATTTATATAATAAATTAAAAGTGATAATATTTTAAAATAAAAGTAATAACGTCTTTAATAAAAACTAATAATTAATTATGAAAGTATAAAATTATCTTATCGTAAAATAATTTCACATAGGGATGGCAATGGATAGGGTACCCGCTTATTTTGGGGTACCCGTACCCGTATCCAATTAAAAAATAACTAAACGTACCCGTATCCGTCTGGTTTACAAAATTTATTATGGTACTCATATTCATCTCATACACGTTTATCAATACCCGCAAGTACCCGTACCCATTTAATATTCATTTATTTCATATATATTTATATTTTTTATTATTTAAATAAATATAATAGTAATTTATAAAAATTACATTATTATTAATTAAATATAAAATAAGTATAATATAAATTCTATTATTTTAAATAAATATTTAATAAATGTGATTAAATAAAACATATAATCATTAATTAAATATATAAAATATCTCATAATATATAAATTATATAATATATATTAAATTATATATATATATATATTGCTAATGAGGTACTCACAGATATCGAGACATTTTCCATATCCGTTTCAAATCCTTCTAAAATTTTTTATAATTATCCGTACCCGTTTCAAACTCATTTACAATTATCCATACTCTTCCATTAAGATTACCGGATCCTCAAAAATAAAATCTCATTGTAATCCCTAATCTCACATTATACTTTCCCCATTAAATACTACTCCATATTTTAATCTTAATGTAAACAGTACGTAATTCTTTGTGGCGGGAGCGAGGTACCATAATTATCGCTTTTATTGGAGTCCGTAAATAAAGTACATTTTTTATTTTTATTTTTTTACGCTCTAATTAGACATATTTTGCACAAGTTACAAAATGTGCTTTCGGTAGACATGCACCTCGATTCGGAATCATCGGTTCAGGTTCTAAGGTAGGGGGAACCGGAACTGAACTGAGGTACGAAGGTTTCGGTTCCGGAACCGACGGTTCCGATTCCAATTCGGAACCGCCAGTTCCAGTTTTATTTTTTATTTTTTGGTTTTAGCGTAAAAAAAGCAAAAAAAATAAAAAAAAAATTGAAAAACCGGAAAGATGAGGAACCGGAACCGAACCTGAACCTTCCCCTACCGGTTTAGGTTCTTTTTTTGCGGTTCTGGAACTGTCAGTTCCGATTCTGGTTAAAACTGGCGGTTCCCCAATTCGAACCGTTGGTTCCAGTTTTTTGGTGCATGTCTAGCTTTCGGCACATTCCTTTTCTATTTAATTTTTTTCAAAATAATTTTATGACGCTTCATTTAATTAAAATAACACACGTACGCACGTATAAACAAAATGTGGTTCTTGATCACTCAATAGTTAGGGTGCAATAATTTCAATATAAAATATTAATAACAACACTAAAATGGCTTCTGTTTGGCCTTTCACGACCCTTCAAGTATTTAATTAAGATTGCTTATGAGCAATTAAGATTGTAAGATTTGGACAAAGAATATTGGATTTCTTTTAATTAATAAGTTGATAAACTTTCCAAATCAACTGAGCAAGTATGTGGCACACTGCAGCGAGTAGAGGGAACATATGGTCTATGTACATGAGTACAATTTGGTATTATTGAGATTAAAAATATTAAATTTATATAATTAAATATAATAAATGTAGTATTAGTTTAGGTAAACCTACTCTTTAGTTCAATAACCCTAGACCAAATGAGCCCACATTCTGATTTTATAATTCTCATCTCAACCGTGCGTTTGCTTCAACAATAATGGCAGCTTTTTTGCTTTTTGCTAATCCCAATTCTCAAAGTCAATTATTACCAAAGTTTATGATAATTTAATAATATATGGGATGTTTCAAAAATAGTTTGTTAAAGAAAACTAAAAATGTTTATATATAAGCAGAATCACCACTACTACTTTTGTAGTCTCATGTGTGATATCTGTCCATCTTTTATTAGAGTTGCCCATCCTTTATTAGAGTTGCCCATCCTTAATAGAAGTTGTCACGTACACAAAAGCAAATGTGACTCTTATCAAGGAATGGAGAGAGTATTTTTTTAATTTAAACTCCTAGCAATACACAGTGTTGTTGCATCCAGCGGTGTAAGTGTATTTACGTCAATGATGTTGTCCTAAAAATGATGACACTTTGTACAATACCGACTCTTATCAGAATATTAAACTTGAATGTGAGATTGCAAGTTTGTACAACTGAAGACTTAACAGACGGAATTACTCAATCTTTCTATAAACTTATAAATAAGTTTGTAGCGGCCTCATGACAAAAATATCACTATACTTGAAAAAAGTGATTACAAAATCAGATTCAAAGAGATAAAAATATTTCTTCCACTCTTCGAATATATATACGGATATAAATCCTAAACATGTTCCCAAATGGCAAAACCTAGATTGTTATATCTAAGTCCTACTTCAAGTATGCACTTTCACTGTCTATGAAAAGTACACACAAAACGTACGAGATAATACCATACACGTGATGCAGAATGAAATGTTACAACATCAGTGAAAACACTATAAGAGGAACTTAGTCGAATAAACTCTAAGTCCAGCGACTCTCTATGTAGGAACTCTTCAAGTTTTCCCGCGCGTCAGGAATAAAGTTTGACAGCTTCTATTTATAGACATGAAACATGTTGCAGTCTTCTTCAAATAAGTGGTCCACTAGGAAATATAAAAACCACCCATGATTAGCAAATAACCAACCCAATACTTTGGGTAGTTATCTTCAACTTCTAGAACTTTCCAAATTGCTCTCCAAGCTTGTGGGTCTCTTTCTGCACGTTCTTCATTCAACTGCCACAACCCTGAAAGCAACATCAAGCACATCACCACACGAACATGTTAGTGGTTAAATAATAACTGGTGGAGGATTAGTGTGATTCTAGATGTGACGACACTGATCTCAACACTTCACATCAATATATAGGGTATAATAAAATTGGAAAGGGGGCTTAGAGTGAGAAAAAATCAGGGTTTATATAATAAGATATGTAAACCGGGTTTATTCGAGTGTTAGTTCCTTTATAAAGCAACAAACTTCTCTGCAAAATAAATGATACCCTCTCCGTCGTATAATTGTTGTTACATTTATTATTTGTACTTAAGGAATATAGATATAGTATTTAATATGTAGTAGATTGAGAGATATAATATTTTAATGTATAGTAGGAAGTTGTATTAATATTGTATATAACCCATGTAGATATATTAATTGTTTTGTGTATGCTTCATCTATAAAAAGGAAATATAACAATAATTGTGGGATGCTTAATCATCAAAATGTAACAATATTTGCGGAAGAGTATTTGACTTAATTATACAGTAAAATTTTCACATGCAATGGATGATTTATATGTATAAATGAGAGGAAGAAAGAAGTAAATTCATTCATTGAAGCTTTCATTTATTTAATTTCAATGTGTCATAGGAATGTAGTAGGGATATTTAACATAGTTGAGATGTATTTTTTGTATTAAAGAAACAAATATTTTTTGTTCTAACAACAATTTCTAGGAATAATTACTAATACATACTCCACACAGTATTGGTAATTTTTAATAATAGGTACAGATTAATTTTTAAATTGCTAGTGGGTACAAAAAAAAACTTGTAATGTTGGTTAATAATAATTGCATTTTGAGAGAGAGAGAGAGAGGGGATAAGAGAGATTCCAACAATAATCATCGCATTTATCTATCTACTCTGAATCCCTTGCAACCCTGTCTGGGATTAAAGATGTAGCATTCAAGTCATTTGAGAATATGGATGATTTGGATAATTGCAATGTCGTACTACAATTGACTTGGCAAAAGAAGTCATGGGTTTCATCAGCTTTGATGTCCACTTTCATTTTCCCCTTAAACAAGAAACTCTAATCTAGCTGCAGTATAATAAGTATTAATCCTTAAAAGAGACAAACTTTGTGTTTCCAACTATTCAAGAAATCAAAATCCCAAAAAGCTATCAACTTTGAATTACTTTCTTTCCTGTGTGTTTGGTTTTGTTTTGAGATAGATGATGATGAAATTAGGAGAGTTTGATTTTTAGATCCATACAAATCTTCTATAAAACAAACACCTGTGTTTCTGTTTCTGAAACAGGTTGGTCTTTATTTCGGGAAAATGCGCTACTGCTGCCAATGTGAGTGGTGCTCTTTTGGTTCCTGGTGCCTTCAGTAATTTTCTTCTCACAGAGGCCATAGAAATTCTGGGGTAATAAACAAGGGTTTGTTTTTAATTAATATTAAATTAATTATATAATTTTACAGCTCTTATTACTAAAGGATATTTTATAGATAAATATTTAATACTCATCCCAAAAATAAAAAGGATTTATCATGCACCCTGAGGATCAGAAAGAGTGATTAACAAGGAATGTAGATTTAAAAGCAAAAGGTGATTTTCAAAACTCAAAACCACCACAGTTGGACCCAGGGTCAAGTGCTACATGAAAAGAAAAGGAATAAACGGAGATAAGAGCATTAGCTAATAATCATGCAAAACATTCAACCACAGATTCCCAGCTATACAAAATCAACTAGCAGTGCCACTACTCGCCACATTTCAAGATTAAGGCCATCCATATTTTCAACACAGAGCAGCTAAGCCATGAAGCCATCAGTGCTCGCAAAACAGACACTTATGACCCTATATAATGAGTTAGATCTCCAGCAAAACCCCAAAACGAGATCTAGCTTAGCATTAAGTTGGCGGCACACCAAATGGAAAACCCCCAAGGATTACGACAAAAACCTTCCCACGAGGCAAATATCCTCCGTTCTTTACAAGAATATCATACATCTCCAGAATCGGCCAGACTTTTAGATCACCTCTTGTGATGGAACCTCACCTTCACAAGGAACTGCATTTTAACCTGCATTTCGAAAAGGATGAAGCCAAATCCAATTAAAACACCAGCGATGAAACAAACAACAGCATATAAAAGTTCGGCGGCTTTCATCAAAAATGAATAGTGCAGAGACATCAATTATCTAACTGTAGTAATTCATCAACATAAAATTTATCCTATCAAGTAAAAACTTCTATTTTAAGTTAGGCGGAACAGAAAATTTCACCATTTCTCAACCTAGTTTTATACGTCACCTTGTTGTAATAGTCATCCATAATATTGAAATCAAAGCATAAAAACACATTACTCAATCAAGTTACCATCAAAGTATACTGAAAATTTCTATATTATGCCAGTGTGAAGTCAAAGCACATGAACTGATACTTACCACCCCCCCCACCCCAAATAAATTTATTTGTCTGCAAAATATTCTACTCGGCTTCCTCCAAAATTATTATTATAAAACATGAGCACATCAATTGCACCAAGACTTAAGAGATATTACTCCTTACTGAAAGGTAGCATTTGATGAACTAATACCTTTAAGTGAAATGAGCAGCACTCTTCAGCAAAACAAATTAAATCTTAAAAGTTATAAGTACTTGAATTGCACAGTGAAACTGATGCTCACAAGCCTTGCTCTTATAAAAACTGGAGCATAAAAAAGTAAAATACTAGACTACTGTAACTTTATATCTGAAAAGAATGAATTACACTATCTTTAAGCTTAAGATCCAAATTACTCTCACTGAGACCTTTGCAATTCCTCTTTATATAAAGCTTGGGTGGCAAGCAAATTTTCAATTAGAGTATAAAATCAATAATCATATAAAAATGTGGTTCAGAAATTTATGAAAAGCCACTTGGAATTCATACCCAAAAGTATAGCAAATAAATATAAACACATTATTAATATCCAGCAAAACATTCATTCGTACATCTACTTTGAAGAGGCAGTCAACTGGCTAAATGAACCACAATCCCAAGAAAATAAAAAGGCATTAACACAAACTACTTACTTGAGCTGTATCATAGACAATATATTCATTGTACATGAGCTCAGATGTCTTCACTTTCGATTCAACTGGTTTTCCACATGGTACCACTACTTCATCTCTCCAGTTTGCATATTCCGACTCTAGAGGCACTTTCTTGCCGAGACCTTTGGTAGAGTGTTTACCTCTAGGAGGCTTATCCATATACTGAAGAGAAGTTTAAATACGACTTGTGTGAGAGAAGCTTGCGGGAACTAAAATCTTGTATCAATGAAGTCCTCAGGTTATTTTATTCGAGACACACACATAAATGTATTGAAAAGTGCCAAATTAGCAAATTGGGCATTTTCCCACCCAAAACCAGATATATATTTCTGGAAATTTGTTTTTAAAAATAGAGTAAATAATGCCCGTCGCTGAAGGCATGCTTTGAGCAAGCACAACTCGTGTGCAATAGGGGCAGGTGGAATGGAAATGGCGCATAAAAGTGCCAAAAGCTTTTTTATCTTTTTCTTTTTACAAGCTTTTCCTATTGAATTTTCTACAAAAAACAACTCATTTTATCAAAACCATTTTAGCACATAGTAAATTTACAAAATTAAAGCAATCGCTACATGATATTTCATACATAAAAAAGAATATCAAATTAGAAATATGATTTTTATTTTTATTTTTTGGGCTGGTGGGAATATCAGTTTGTTGGATATGAATGTGTTAAATTTGGATTTAGGGTCTTCGAATTAATTAAGGCTATGTGGGAATTTAAAGAAAAATAAATATTTAAAAAAATTATGATAAAAAGAAAATAATATAATTCTTATAACAATAAGAAATACTAGAGTATTTGAGAAAATAATGATTTTAAGAAACTAGTATCATTAAATTTATTACAATGTTATAAAAAACAAAAAAAAAATTGAAAAAAAAAGTATTAAGTATTGTGATAGACTTAACATAGAGTCACTTTTATTCATCTAGACCTATGTAAATGTGCATACAATGTTCACATATGGAGTTAAATTGATTTTTGTTTTTTTTCTTTTGTTTTATATTTTCAAATACAGATTCTAAACTATGTTTAGAAAAACGCAACTTTAAGAAAAAATTACACTCAATTTCCAATATAAAGATAACAACATTATCCAATCTATTGAATAAAGACCCATTTATCCTTTTACATCGAGTATACGAATAAACAATGACATTTCAATATTTTTTTATTTTATTTTTGAGGGAAAAAATCATTTCACATGCATAAAAAATGAAAAATGAAGTTCAAGGTAAATTTATTTTAGTTCATTAATAAAGTCCATCGTACTGCAATCCATTGCACGGATGCTACACTACTAGAATCAGTAATAGAGTAGTATAGAATTCACGTTACCTTTGATTTTGTTAGCTCATAGACCTCACCTAAAGCAACTTCACTTAGAAGCATCAGTCCCACTGGATTGTTCCGATCCGTAAAACAGTACTGAGCACTTTTGCTAACCAAATCAGCAAAGTAAACTCCCTTCCCAAACTACAAATCACAAAAAAGTTAACAGAGTTACAGAATTTTTTATGATTAAGATTTACAAAAAAATTTGCATATACAACTCTGAGAATCAGAAGAAACCATGTAGCCTGTTGCAGGGGCTTCTGGAGGAGCAATTCTTAATCCTTGGCTAAGAATACCTACAAAGTTGGTTAACCGCGACCCTGCATAAAACTGAATATTATATGCACTGCAGTGTTCTCAATGTTCAAATATAGGCTCATCATAAATAGATATCATAACTCACCATGCCAGAGAAGCATCCTGCTCTTAAGTTTGGCTCGATAAGGTGCATACTTGTCCATTTCTCCTTGTCTTTCAAGAGAAAACACTTCCTCCAATTCAATAGCCCATTCCTGGAAATGATGCAAAATCAAAATTAACTGTTCTTGAAGATAGAAAAACCACATGATCAAATTCACTTCCATACATATAATATCATAAAGTGGAACCTTAGAGAAAATTAACCAAAGAGTTGAGGATAGTCTTTCACTAATCAATCATTTTGCAGAATAATCAACAGAAAACTAGAGGAGAGTAGATGGAGAAAGGGACCAACTGTATGCGTAGGAGCATGTGTGTTTTGTAGATACTTCTCAATCAGTTGAAAATCTTCACTGTTACGAGAAAGAGGAGAAATATGGCACCGTAATTTCTTGTACTTCTCATCCATAGACTCATTGCTATCGGAGTCAAAACCAACTAGTTTGGAAGCTATCTCAATATCCTGTAGTGCTTCTAACATTTTCACCTACAGAATAAATGTAAATAATCATTAAATTGATGAAAAATATATCATTCTGAATACTGGAAAAAGATGGAGCACAGGAAAACTATAACGGAACAAAGGAGGGACAATTATGTATTATTAGATGTTTTAGAATAAACTTTTGGAAGCTTCGTCGGATATTACTACTTTTACATAGTAATTCCCGAAAACCATCCATTACCAAAAAACAAAAGAATAATACAAATTTAATTGTGTTAAGTGGTTTTCAGCTTCAGCAGATTAAAAAACTTCAATGAAATTCCCCAAAAGTATCCTCCTTAACACGAGCAGAAAATCTATACAAAATTAGATCGGATATGCTTGAAATGAATTAACACTCAACCAAATTCAAGCCATTAAGCTACCAAAGGTATATAATTATCATATGAAAGAATAAAATGAGGGACTCGCCCTTAACAGTCGATAAGAGAAAATAGTTAGTCACATCCAGAGAACAAAAGAAAACGGCACTTAAATAAGAAACGACAGAGCATAGGTCAAGGCATAATGGAACTAATAATTGCTTGTTCTGTTGGTCACCACAGTAAATGGCGAAAATTGAATTGGTTGAAGCTATCAAATCAAGAACACAGAGGTCAGAGGATAAATCTACTGTGTACCAACAAAAATGGAATTTTTTTTTATTTACTCCAAAACAATGTGTAGTATTTACAGAAAAGTATGGTTATACCAGAAGTAATTTTTTTAATGCTTCACAATTGAGGGTCTGACGTGATATTCTAAATTTGAGGGAAGAAATAAAGAAAATGTTTGCCTCTATTGCAAAGATACATAAAACATCAAAGCCGTCAAATACAGAAATAAATTAAGCAGAATTGCCACGCACCTTTGATTTAAAGTCATCCTCATCCTCAATAACATGTGGATGGATAGAAGGAATGACTGTGAAAAATCTGTTGCTAGCATCAACTATAAGACTCTGTTTGACTGCAGGAGCATAGACAGTGCTATTTAACAAATTCTGGATCCGTGTTAAAGCCTCAAAACCTGAAAAATAGAGCACAAACAAAAAGAAAACAATTTAACACTCTATTCATTGATGACTGTAAAGAAAATACTTTACCAGCACAAAGTCCAAAAGCTATTGGATTAAATTAGAGCTAGACGAATGCACCTTGTTGGATATTATTTTTACTAAGCTTTCCAAGTGGCATTTCAGACAAATTGATCTCAAATTCCATCATAGCAGCCCTGCATAAATCTGACATTTTAGATAAATTATAAAACAAAACAATTCATAAAATAGTCATTAAAGCAGATTCCTAGACCTGTATGCCTCCACATTAAAGAGCATCTTCATCAATTCCACCAATTGAGGTGCAAGTTTGCTGCTATTAAAATCAATTTGTTTCTTTCTAGACAAATCCTTGACCCCATAATCCTATAAATCAGATATCTATTTAGTCAAACTGATAGCATATCAAAATATCGATAAAAAGGCAATGATTATCCATAGCGGAAAATTTAACCAAAAGGGAAAATGATTAGCATACAATGCCCAACGGATAAAATCTTCCAGGTTTCTTGTGAAAATTTTTTTTATTTTCCCATGCCTCCCATGTATTGCCAGTCTTCTCTAGGAACAAACGCTTGAATTCTTGAATAGCATCAGATTTATGCATTTCTTCCAGCTTGTTTCCACCAATTTTCTCATTTCCAATCCGACCCCATTTCCGAAACACATAACAGTCCGAGCCTTTGTCATCTTGAATTATTTGAAGTATATAGTAACTTCATATGGAAGAGAAAAAATTATTATTTCATAAAATATATACATAAAAGTAAACATCAAAAGAAAAGAGCAAGCTACATAAGACAATGCAAGAAAAAATGCATGTGAACAATTATTTGTTGCAGAAACTAAACAATTGTTATAAAAGACCCTTGTGTTCACTAATTTGCTGTCTCACGAGGAAAATTGGCAAAACAACAAAGAGCCATGTGTATCTGAGCTAGTAGCCTATTACATTCATAATTAGCCAAAAGGATATTTAAAAGCATGTTCCGTATTAAGAGTAAAAAAGATGCCAGATCAATCTATAGAAACTTTACCCAGGCACAAACAGTCATTCATGGCGTATTTGTAATGAAAAGATAACCATAAAACTAAGATACATGTAGGATACTAAGCCAAACGTATTATTCAATTCTCTTTCTGCTTGCCCTATTGAATGCTCAATCTTACCAAGCCAGATTTATACAAGAGAAATATGTTTACAAAATGAAAGGCAAAATAATCCTCTCTACTTTTTTTAAGATGCCTTCATCTTTGTTTACATATAAAGAGAAGAGGGAGAGAGTTCCAAAATAAGGACAGAATGTTGTATACAATCATAAATCATCAAATGCACATTTTTTATAAATATCAAAGAATGAAATGCCAAAAAACCTTATTCAACAACTGACTGGGGTTTGGAAATGCCATCATTTATATTTTTGTCAAAAAGTAATGATGACTGCATTATAAAGATGTAATATGAAAGTAAAATACCTATTGATACCGGTTGATAAGTCAGACATATTTAATGTTGTATTATAGATGCTGTTACCATCCACAAGAATGTGCCCAGAATCTTGCAACCCAGACTGCTCATGCACAGCACTTTGCCCCTTCACCTTAACAGTAGCCACATTTTGAGTCTTTTCCACTGATTCCACTCGGTATGAGTCAAAAGGGAGTTTTTTCTGTCTTTTAATGCAATCAACTAAATAATCTTCCCTCACAATTGGTAACTTCATTCTCCTGTACAGATGAAATCATTTGGAAAAAAGAGAAATGGGAATAATCGACACTTGAGACATTGCAGTTTAGTAGGTTTACCTCGCCTTTTTTACCTCTGTAGCAGTGTGATCCAATAAACCAGCAACAACAAGGCAATTCGTTTCTACGATATTTAAAAAGAAGAAGAAGAAGAAGTTTTAAGTATATGACCAAACTCTCAATAAATTTATAGACGCTAACTATGAACCTTTTCTTATCTTCCCATGAACTTGTCCACCTGCTCCCTCAATTTTGTTCTTCCATTCCTCCTGGGGATCAAAACAAGACCTTTTAAGAGAAACTGATCCAGTAAAACATACAAGAAAATTTCTGAAATAGAGAATCAGTTTTGTCTGTAGGATAACAATAGATGACAAGATAAAGAGCACACCATTGATTCATTAGGTAACCCAGCAATGGATACTCTTAAATCTCCGATATTTTCAACCTTAGATGATGGACTAGCCACACTAATAGATTTACTGCCTGAAGGTTGAGAGGGGGTACTTGGAGGAAGCACTCGTTCTGGTTTTTTCACTTTTTGTGACTTAAACCACTGTAGAAACAATTCAGCAGGAAAACCAATCTTAGCCCCAAATATAAGATGAAAGTAAGCAAGCTAGTCAAATAGACTACCAGCCGAGCCATATTACCTTAAGAAGAAATTCATTGGTAGTTTCTTCAGGTAATTTCCATTTTGCTTTAATGCGTTGAGGTTCAGGGGTAGAATAGGAGCACTTGGTCCACTCTGACAAAAACCCACAGCATCTATACATTCCTGATGAATAGTGGAGCCATCCAGAGCACATGGGACATTTTGCAAGTGCTCCAAAGAGCATCCCATCAGCACTGAAGAGCTCAACATAGAGAGAACACAAGAATATCAAAATGCATACAATACAATAGATTTAGCATAAAGCATCTGGATTTCAAACATTCTTATGACTACAAAAGTTAGGGATCCGAAATTTTAAAAAGACAAATAATACGGTAAAACATAATACTCATGGCGCATCACATCTCCTAGCAAAACAGATATCAATTTCCAGAGGCTCCGGATTGAAATGCCAGAAAAACTATCACATTTTAGGCATAGCAACCAAAGCCTCGTCCTAAAGAAAAGTTTTAGTTAAGTGACGTGTTTCTGAATAAGCAAACCCCAGCACCATTGACTTCACTTGTACATGATATGTAACACCTATTCCAGACACCAGCTTATGAAAATATTAAAAAGTAGCTGTCATATTCTGTCAATCATAACAAGGACACCTAGATATTACCAACGCTCTCGCAGGTCAAGTTCAGATCCTCTTGAATCTTGATCATTTACTTCAAGCATCTCTCGCAACTCTGATGTGGTTACATTCTTTTTTATATCATCTTTAAGGGCCCACAATGCCTTAGTTTGCATCTCCAGTTGGTTTTCAAGGACAGATTCTTTAGAGTGTTCATGTTCTACTTTGATATCTATTGAAGAAGAGGTCTTATTTGAAGAAGTGTCTCCTCCCGGTTTAGCAAGTTTTGATCTCTGGTCACTTGCAAGTGCTTTTTTCCTCTTCACACCGCCTTTGGATGTTGATTCTTGCAATATTTCCCCCTTATGCTCTGCATTGGTGCCTGAAACTAAAGTGAGGGTAACATTGACAACGTATCCAGTTAGTTAAAATAAATTAATAGTTGAACCTTTGGATGAGGAGGGATTCTTTTTAACAAGTGACAGAAGAGTAGCACGATCCGTGGTCGACAGAGTGTCCCACCCAGAAAACTTCTCAAGTTGTGAATCTGATGATGATTCAAGGTAACACTTTGCATGGTACCAGGACAAGGACCTGGCACCTTGACCTTCAGGCTTGGTTGATATCCGAATCTAAAGGAAAAAACAACACCATCTATAATACACAACAATAAGCAAACCATCTAAACAAGAATCTTTATCGACTATCCTTTTACAGCAGTACTTAAAATGTAATGTAAAGTTTGCTAAAGATAAAACATAATTGCAAGCAACAATTTTTTTTCATGCAAAAAACGTGCAAATTTTTTTCTTTGCAACATAATACATGCTGAACACAAAAAATGCACAAAAGAAAACCTGCATTACATAATTGGCTGATAACTAACATAGAAGATAACCCATAATATAATATTATATGCAACAGTTTTTAGAGGCATAGAATTATCACATTCTGCAGTAAATAGGACCATACCATGAGTGATATTACTAAATTAATAATACAAATTCTAAACTGCTTACGGCATCTTGCATAAAGTTTGGCAGATAAAAATGAAATAGTAAGCCCCTCAATCAAACAACAATGTCTTTGGAAAATATTATAAACACCTTCTCAGCTAAAACACAACAAAGCCCAGTTTCCAATTAGTCAAATATTTATTATCTTTAAGGTGTTCTCATATATTATTCTAGCTTCCAAAAAAAAAAAAAAAACTTAAAACACATATCATATTTTAAAGCATTTATTTGTGTATCAATTCATATAAGCTGCAAAAGTAAATAAAATTATCAAAAGTAAAATTTCAACTAATCAGGAGACTATAATAGCTACAGCTACCTATTCAATGACTTATGTGGATCCTATATGACACTCAAGTTAATCTTTCAATAAGAAGATAAATGATTCATCAAACTGAGTCTTCGTGCACAACATTCAATGAAATAAGGATTTGGAAACCAATTAGAATTTGGACTTCACGAAAGAGAGACATATATAGACACCCAAGAAAAGTAAAGACACCTATTTGAATTATTGAATATGGCCCACAAAATCATGATGATCAGTGGGAGGCAAGCATACTGAGAAGAGTTATTAGATGGCAAATCACTCAAGAAACCAGTTTACCAAACTGTATAGCAACCCTTCTTAATGGTAACAGTAGAGGGCAATATTAGTAAGGGTACGCCATAAGAATTGCAATGTTTGACAATGGGAGACACAATGGGAAATGATGATCAACCTGATCTTTTTTTTTACTTTTAATTATGTTTTGTAAGGATAAGAAATTATTTTGATGACTACTCGTTTAAATAGTTTAGTTTCCAAAAATAATTATTTAAGAAAATAGATGGAAATTTTTTTTTTAACGCTTCTTCTATTGAGAGGAATGCTGATAGTGATAGTACCTAAAATCTGAAGGAATGGAGATTACTTAGTTTTAGGATATTAAACTACTATAGCAAGTGTGAAAGTGTTGCACCAATCACCAATTTCTGATTCCACTCCCACTCCTTAATTGTACAGTGGCTAAACAAACAGACCCTAAATTCCGAATACCCTACCTCTCCCTTCATAATTTTTTGATTGCAGTTGCGACAAGTAGCACGAGATGTTTGTGAAACTTCAACTCCACATTCTAAAACAGCAGAAGCAGAGGAATTTGAGGCCACAGCCGCACCATCAACATACTTCCTGATCTTCTGCTGATCTTCCCATCGAAGTAATTGTAACCCTTCAACATCATCAACCCTGAAACCACATCATTGGGGGTGAAGCAAAAAATTAATCATAAACCACATTACCATATGCCTTATTCTTTTCTTTATCAATAAATACAGGGACAGTCATTTGGTCCTATAAGTTTAATATGGTTGAGTTTCAATGTAAAATACGTACGATTTTATCTGATTTGCCTTCCTTAGGATGCAAGTAGCATGGTTCCACATCTGGCTCCAGAATTAAGCTCAAGTCAGATGGCAAAAAATCAAGAAAAGTTAACCTTTCCCCTCTCAAAAATAATAGCTTTAAGCACATTCACACAATACCCATTTTATTGTATAGAAATAACACCAGAATGTATGCACTCCAAGAAAGTAAACAAGCACATTAGAAACTACCCATGCTGCATAATTTCCATATAATATGAAGAAATAAGCGGGAAAAACTACACATATTAGGAAAACGAGCAAATGCATACAACAGAAGGAAGAATACCGAATCCACATCGCCAGAGAAAATCAAGAAAAACGGAAAAAAAATAATAAATTGGGGTTTTATCAAACAGACAGTAAGCAAGGGCAAAATTTCATTTCATTGTACAAATCAAACTCGACAAAGAAGTGGGAGAAAAGGAGGGAATAGTACAGGCATTAAACCATCAAACTGAGTGGCCTGAACCATCTTTCCAAGCCTGAGAACCTCCTTTTCAATGGGACTCTTGCAAGTCTTGCATGACGATCGAGATGACTTTGCATACTCTGATTTCCATGGCTTTGGAGGGTTTGCCATTTCCCCTTTCCTCACTTCCTTTTTCGCAGAGAAAGTGATGTCTTTTTAGCTACGAAGAGAGAGGAACAATGTTTATAATGGGGGGTTTGTGCTGTATGTAGCAATTGATTTGGTTTATATTAAAGCAGGACGAACAAACATTCTAAACAGAGTACAGAGGAAGAAACACCTTAGCTATTGAATCTCTATACTCCATTTCTTTATTAACAGCCCAAATATTATTAATCTTTAATGGATTGTGGGCTTTAATAATTTATATTTTCTGATCAGACTGAAAGATTAGTTTTAACAAATGCTTGTTTTACTTTTTCAATATTCATCTCTCACAAATTTAAAATTTTAATTATTATAATGGAAAAAAAAATGCAAACTACACAAATTCACAACAATGTCTCAAAATTACTCTAACTTCAAACAATGTATTGTACATAAAAAATGATATGTACAAACTTACAAAGTGCAACAAATGTAATATAAAAAAAAGTGCAAAAGAAATGTACAACCGTATAAGGGTAATTATGGTATAATGGGAAAAGGGTCGCATAGGACCCTAATCCCTACCCCTTGGATCATCTAAACCCTCCAACTAATTTTTTGTTCATTCCCACCTCTCTTCTTCTTGAAATTGATCAAATATGCCCTTCAATATAAACCAACACATCAACCCTTCAATAAATAAAACATACTATTTCCCCACCTTTTACTATTTCCAGAATTTATTCATTTATTTCCCTTCATATCTAATATAAATGCTCAATTTTCTTCCAAATTTCATCTATCCGTTTCAAAAATAGACATAATCCATTACGATCATATCAGACCCAACATGCTTCCGTACATTTATTAAACAACATTAATCTCGTGATTAACCAACTTAAAACAGTAATAGTACTTTTTTGTCCGTCGATTCACCGGGTATTCGGAAGGTTTTACAGCTGCTCCTCACAGCCAACCACGCGCACGCGTGGTTGGTTCAATCCCGTTCCTTCAACAGAATTCAGCACAACCCTAGTTCATTTCCTACACCGGGTGTACAGGATGCTGCTACTGTTTCACTCCGGAAAATATGGAGATTAAAGTTGTAAAAAATGGAAGGCTACATGCGGACAGAAGCCCAAGATTATTTATTTATTGAATGGAGAATTTATTACATACTCATCCTCACAGAACAAGAGGAGATAACTCATTTAGCTACCTATTGTAGCTGCACTCAGAACACTCATACAAAGAAAAGAATGGAATATAATGTTTATTTTAGAGAGAAAATAGAGGGGAATGGTCGATGCCTTCTGCTTTCTCAGCTCTGCTATTTATAGAGGCTTGCGGATGTGAAGTCCGAATTTCAAAGCCTCTTTACTTTTGCTAACGTCACTGCTTATATCATTGCACTGACGTCATTGCTTACGTTATTTTCATTGGATTCCAACTTTAGCAACTGGCTGGTCTCATTTCTCCATTGGATGCCCTTTTCTGGTCCATCCCTCTTTTGGCTTTTGTAGGAATCATATGGCTCCTTACTCCTTCGGAAAAGTTATCTGGCTCTTGCTTTTTTGAAGAGTAATTTGTCTTCCTTGGTGCCTGAAGATTCTCCTGGCTCTTGGGTAATCTGAAGAGATTTTACCCTCTTCTTTCCACGTGTCTCTTTTGTTGGGGGTGGCTCAGCACTCCTGATCATCCCTATGCCCAACCTTATTCCTTTCCAAAATCTGGTTCTATTTAGTGGAACAATTTGTGCATACTTTGTTTGTCCATTACCCAAAATGGGTCATGTTGCAATATCTCTGATGAGTTTGTTTACTCACAAGAATTTTGGTTTTCCAAAGAAGGTCTTGTTTTTCCTGGAAGGCCTTCTCAGCAAACCATGTCTTCTTTCCTGTTAAAGTATTCAACAGAAAATACTCATTCAAAGACTTGTGCTCGAACTTGAATGGGAACTTCACCTCCACCATTGCTTTAACGCAGGCGTACAAACCTCTCGCTCTACACGTAGAGATCTGTTGTCACGCCCCGACCACAGACGGAACGTGACAACTGCCACGTTAACCATAAATTTCGCGGAATAGGTGCACTCCACTCCAAGAAAATTTATAGAAAACGTAAGGCTTGCTATCAAGTACTTGTAGGACTGAATAACTGATAACAACGGGTAGCACCGAGGACATCATTTTCATAACGTATCAACAAGGATTTACAAATGTACAAAATACAACGTTGTAACTCAATTTGAAGAAAATATACACAAGCGATATAATATCGTGAAAGCCAAAATATATATATCAAGGGGGTTACCAGATATAAACTATACAATCTCACCAATGGATCCGCCAAATTTTACACAAAAAGAAAAGTACCAAAGCACTGATCAGATGACGAGCAACGATAGGCAACCTCCAACCAAAAAGATATCAACAGCCTGAAAATGAAGGAAATAATAGGGGTGAGAAAAACCACTAGCTCAGTGAGGTGATAAGTCGGTCACCCCAACCCTTACACGAAGCATGTACTCACGTTCGCGGCTCATAACATAAAATCCAACATTTCGTCCCACATCAATTATTTCTCACTCAATATACAAATTAACGAAAATAAAACTTATGTACGCATTTACGAATAACACAATTTGTTCAAATAATATGTTATCACATAAAAGACGCGTGGGTAGCCAATATCCTCCTCGAACTGAGCTCTCCGTCGAGAGTCAGTCCTAACCCATTACCGTTACTCTAGATAAAATGCATGTTAATGTTCTTTCTCAATGCACACAAAGTGCTAAAGTTCACAATTCAATATCGATGTAATCCCTGAAATTATCAAACATATAAACATATATGACATGTATGTCCCACACCGGTGAGGTTGACTGAGCCTATAATAGACTGATCCATCTAACGATCAACTTTCAGAGTATCAGTATTTGGCAAAATGGACAGGTGCCCCGTTAGATCTAACTCACCCGGGTTTGCCAAGCCACGTGCGATTTGTTTGTTACTCTAACTCACCCAAACCGCGATAATTCGGGCTACTTAATCAATGTCGCTCCAACTCACCCGAATCGTGACCAATTCAGGCTACTTAACCTCGGTACCAGGTATGCATGTGCATCATCAAATGTATAACAAATCAAGTCATAGGCTTAATTAGCACACAAGTTACAAGAATAACAAGAGATCAATTCTCAAATAATTCACAATAAATTATATCAGATATCGAGCCGGCAAGGCCATACAACATAAATTAAAATAAACAATACCCATAACATATGACCGACAGGACTCAATATGAAATAATATAAGATAATTGATGGACCATATTGGGCCAATCAGGCTCAAACCTGAACAATCGAGCCAATTAGGCTCTTTACCACATAACACACTACCAAATAATTTTCTTATAAATTAAATGAATGCAAACTTGTCGAGGGTCCACACTTCCCACAAGAGAAGGTGTTTTCAAATTATCAACTCACCAGAAAATGACTAACTCTCTCCGAAATCTGAAGTCAGTCCCTTGCCCTTCGTCGATTCTTTACTTAAAAACGAGATAAGCAAATAAATAGAAATCAATATACATAACTATTAGGCGATAACATCGCCTTTCATCGTCAAAAAAAAAATCTTAATCGATCTCGAGCAAGTCGATATTAAATAAATCAGCCCGTAATGTAAGCATAATTCAACATAAGCAATTAATTTATTAATTGACATGGATCTTAGATCTTCATGATTTTCACATCGCATAAATACGATTAGAAGACTTACCTTGAGACGCCATTAATGGTGGTCCTCCTGTGATACGTTCCTACGAATTACGCCGAGAACTGGTTTCTCTCTCCTCACTCCTTTTTTTATGGCACAATACGTAAGACTTAATGTGATAGAGAATTCATAAAACTGTGTCTCTTTAATAGGTGGAGAGAGGACCAGATCGGATATTAAATCTTTATCAAATCACATTCTATCAATGTGATTGTTATCCATAAATATATATGACCTTATTTATCTCATATATATTATTTATTTAAACCGTATCTTTATTTAAGATATTTGATCATAATAAATATCTTATATATTTAATTATTAATGGCACTAGGCCATAATAATCTTACATTCTCCCACTTGGCCGAGTGACAGAATTAAACTTTAAACGTAAGAGTTCAAATAATTTGTATAATGTGCGCGATATAAGATAAAGTAATTGGTCAACTCATTAGTGTCAATATTAAGTATAGACAAATCATGGCGGTTCTATATCATTTACTCGACATAGTTCCTTCCATGTACTATGATATTAGCTTTTTACTCAACGTGACTCATCAACCTAAGGATCAATAATGATCCACATAAGTATCTCAATTCGAGATAAAATCTTGTTTAATTAATGTCAACATTCATGTATACTAAAATGACAAAACAATATATATTAATTAGAAACAAATCATAATGAGCTCTTAATGTCAATTGGTCATCATAAGTTTGTTACAACTTTCAATGATCTCATATTTATGTAATGTTCAATGAATGTTTTAGAGAAGACCATTTGTGTAACGGATCCGTTATCATAAGATTGGTGCCATTGGATGCCATTATGCTCAATTGACATATTTGTTTCTAAAGTTCATCTTAACGATAAATACTTTTATTTCATACGTTTTAAAAACTTTGGAATATCTATCGTTTTAGAGAAGAATAATGCAGCGGAATAATCATAATAAGTTTTCAGCAACTTGACATTATTGTCAACTTATTTCAAGTCCTGAAATTAAACTCCACATTCAATTTACTTAAATTGTAGCTTCAAATCATGCTACAAGTAAACTTTAATAGTGAATGTAGTTTTCAAAAACTTTTTCACACTTTTGCATGACACAATATCTCTGACTAAGAAACATAAAAGTCGAAGTAAACTTTCTTGCATCATATAATCATCTTAATCTGAATCTATATTTAATTACTTTTAGGCAATTAAAATTTTTGATAAGTAAGCACGAGTGCTTTAGTTCATTAAAATACCTTATAATATTTCCTTATGCAACATTCTGGTCATTCATTTATGAATCAATTCAATAATGACCAAGCATTCTAAAAGTAAGGCTGATATTTGGTCTTTATACAATCTTGTATATCTTAAGCTACCAATAATATGTACATAAGGAATATTGTAGTACGTTCCAATTCATTATTGGAAATTGCATAAGATTAAACTTATCTCCCTTCCGGATTGGAACGTTCTTTACAAACACCTTTCAATCCATAACCTCTATTGAACTTTATTAACATATACTTATAGAGACAATTTTAATTGTCTCATCATATATTTCATTTTAAAGTTCTTTGAGATGTATAATTTATTGGTTTCACATAATAAACCAAGATCATCAGTTGCAAGCAAGTTTATCATCAACATATAGAATTAATGTGCTCTCACTGACTTTAAGATATGTACATCGATTTACGATATTTTTTAAATCCAAAAGATATCTTAAAAGGAAAGCATTCTTAAGTTCATATGTTGATTCTTTAAGTTTACATGCCATGAGATATTTTCCTTCAATGGAAAAACTTTTGAGTTGATCCATTTAAATTCTTATACCAAATCACCATTTAAAAAAGCAGGCATAACATTTATTTGGTGCAACTTTAAGTCATAATGAGTTACAAAGCCATGGTAATTCTAATGGAGTCCCGTATAGAAATAACTCGTTGTATCTCTTTATAATTATGCCATCTTTTTGAGTAAATCTTTAGCAACAACTCTAGTTTTATATCTTTTGATATTGTCATATGTTTACTCTTGATCATAAAGATACATAAGTATCCAATTCTTTTATATCTTTCTGGCAATTCTTATAGGATATAAACTTCATTATGAGTCATTGATTTCAACTCGTCTTTCATAGCATTTACTCATTTAATAGAATTAGTATTTTCCATGACTTATTCCAAAACTAGAATTTTATAATGTCAAATTTTAGCTAATTTTATTATACTACATATGCAATCATTAGAAATAGCAGATATGCTGTCCTTAAGACATTCTTAATGCTATTTGACGTGATATATCTAATGAAAGCTCATTGACCATTTATTTAGTAAAATCAAATTCATTAAGAGAGTAGAATAATTTATATGTTGTTCTTGAAAGTTGTTTGACTATTCGACAACTATATAACAACTTTAGAAGAAATTTTAGATAAATATATTTTTAAATTCTCCACCAAACTTCTTCAATAACCACATTTAATGGTTTCATACTCCTACTGATTTTACAGTTCTTAATGAATTTGACATTCCAATTTTAAAATTTTCATACTATGGTTAAGACCATAAAATCCATACCCTTTAGACTTGGATAATTTATAAAGAAATAACATAAGTTTCTTATATCCAATTTCTTTACATGTGGTTATAAAACATAGTCCCTCCCGGGTAAATTTAAAACATGCAACTGCCTAAGATCGAGTTTTCTACCAATTCACAGTTCATAAGGTGTTTTGAAAACTTCTTTACTAGAAACTCGATCATCAAGTAAGTGGCAGTTTTAACTGCATATATCCACAAGTTATAGGTATAGATTAATCATTCAACATGCTTCTAACCATATTCAATAAAGTATGATTATATCATTTTGCAACAACAATATATTTTGGTGTACAATATTAAGTATAAATGTCAGCTTTTCTTGTAATTTAGTGATTGAGCATGATAATTCATCATACTTTCCATAAAATTCATCACTTCTTCACATCTTTGTAATTTTTACTTTTCTATCTAATTTTCTCAGTATCATTAATAAATGTTTATCGAGCATTTATAGAATGAGAATTTTCTTTCAAAGATAAATATAACCATAATGTGAAAAATTAAAATTAAAATTAAAAAATGATGGAATATTATTATTCCTTTAAGAAGGGTATAATCATAAGATTCACATTTAGCGATGTAAACTATTATAAGAAGTTGTGTAGTTATCGTGACTCTATTATTTGTGTGTTTTATTTGCTTTTCTTTAATGGAATTCACACAAATATCAAGATCAGTAAAAGCCTATATCATGAAAGGCTTTATTCTTAATTAATTTTTTTGGAATAATTTTTTGGAAAGTTACCCCAAACATTAAAGTCATGTTTAGCTTCAACTTTATTATTTTTAAACGAACATAATGTTTAAATTTTAAATTTTTCTTAAACATTGTTTTCTTTTGAACCAACATTAATTTCAGCATTACGTGAATTTAATTCACATTCCATTTGTCTTATATTGTGTTATGGTTCATTTGGAATATGTCATACTTAGAAGGTAGTAAGTTTGTAAAGTACACTAATAAGTTTTAAATCACATTCATTATGGAAGGCTTAAGTCTTGCTGCAAGTTTTCATTAATGATAAGTTCATGTATGTCATCAGAACCATCAAACTTTATGGTGATTAAAATAGCCATTAGTATCTCATCAAGAGATTTATTAGTAATTTAAGTATGATAGACTTAATTTATTAGTCACATTTATTCGCAAAAACATAAGGCTCAATCTGTTTGATCTAACCCAAGCATTATAGTCAGATTACTTAGCTTTATTGCTAGTACAAGCAAATGAACAATTTATTTTTAAGTGACAAATAAAATCCAAAGCACTTTGGTGAAATTAGATTTATTCGCACTATTTAATTACTTTAATCCATTTTGTAATGGAACAGACGTAACATGCGAGTAGAGACTAAATAATATAGGTAATTTTAAGAATAAGAATAATGTAATTTATTCCTATAAATAACTTAAGTAATTTAACAACAAATTCAGGATCAAAGGCAATAAATATATATTGAAGTTCTCCTTTGGGCGATACAACAATATACAATTATGATCATAATGATACTTGCAAATTTAACATAATTTGATAATTAAATATATCTATTAAAACTATTTTGTCATCTTTGGACATACAAAACAGTTTGACATAATTTATTAATTATCAATTTATTACAATCATATTCATGAATTATAAAGACTAGCAATCACCTTTGGATGAATTTAAAGTCTTATAATTATAATTTTTTTTAATGACCCATATAATAAATTCTCTTTATTCAAGTATCACATAAATATGGGAGAATAAAATTTAATTATACGATTTATCTTTAGAGTATTGTTAAATACACACCCTTTTTTATTGATTACACACATTTTATTGAATACACACCTCCTTTAAATTTTTATTTCTTCATTTTATTGTATGCACACCCTTTAAAATTTCAATACTACCCTTTTAGAATTAAAATTATACACCCTATTAAAATCCCTAATTTAATATTGCTAAAATAATTTAAGATTTCAGATATCATCTATGGCGTTCAGGAATCACTCTCTCGTCTTCTCTCTCATTCTCACTCTCTCTTCTCTCTATCATCGCAACACTGCAGAGAAATCATAACACTGTAGAGAAGAAATATATCATAACAACAAATAATTTTTACTACTTATAGAAACCTGTCAGTACAGGTTGAATCTCATTACTTTTGACATTATCATTGGCGCTGCTTTTGACTCAATGCGTTTAACTAACCTATTATAATCTCAAAATCAAAATGGAAATAATATTGTTTTCAAATATTGGTATTGATTTTACAGAAAATATATTTTGTGCGAATAAAGATTAAAACGCTTGTATGTTTTATATAAAGTATATTTTTTTTATCAGTTTTTCTAAATAGACTGGATGTTGAATTCCTTGTTGATATAATATTTTTATATGAAATCTTTAATTATTCTCTATCAATTCTACAAACCCTCAACTTTGAAATCTATATACCTACTCCACGTCATCGCAATATTCTTTTTTTAATTATTATGCTATTATTAAGCATTAGCAACATTAAATCAGACTAAACTCTAATATACGATAAATAGCGATTACATCAACAAATTTAATTAGAGAAGTTTAATGAGGAAGATGGATTTGGAAAAGAGATAGAAGCCATATTTAATTTAGTCAGAGATTTTCAACGAGGAAGATAGAGTTGGAAAATAAAAATATCAAAATATGTATTTAATGGGGTATGCATTTAATAAATTAAGGGTATTTTAGACTTTTTAAAAAATATATTTTTTAATTATATAATAATAGAGTGTGTATTTAATAAATAGGGGTGTGTATTTAAACCAACTCTTATCTTTATAATCTTTCAGGTCAGACAACTTTGGTGATTAACAGACCAACATTAAATAAATATAAATCGTATATAAAATTATTCATTATAATCTTATCAAAGATTATATTCTCATAATAGATTATACTTGAGTAATAACCAAATCATTATTTAATAAACATTCATAAATCACAGTCAAACATACCTAACATAAGTAAGATATTCTAATATCATATATCCCAAAATAACTTTAATTATTATCAAAATAATATAAGTCATAAACATTAGTGATGGATTGATTTTATTAACGTTATTAAATCACTTTAGTTGGAAAGTTATAATTATGTTAATAATTGGGTATTAAAATGTGACACTCAAGTCATATGAATTAGGCAGATTGCTTTATTGACTGTAATTAGTTGTCATTATTCTTAATCAACCACTCACAAAATTAAAGGGAGTCACGTAATTTTATATTAAAAATCTCATTAACATTATCTCCCAATCTCACATAACCCGTTTCAGATCATTTCTTAAACGAAATGATAGGAAATAAATTTGAATTCAACATAAATTTTCCAGTTAGCAGCGGTTTACGAGAAAAATCATAACTAATTGTAAAAAAATCGGATTGAGGCGTTTCAAGTGGCTATAGAAAGTTAACGAATTCAAATACAAAAATTAAGTTTACAAACTTTTGAGAGTAATAGCTATGTCAAAAGCAGTTCGAACAGTAGCTGCGAATTACCTGGTGACAGTTTACGAGAAAAAACATAACTAATTGTAAAAATCGAATTGAGGCGTTTCAAGTGGCTACGGAAAGCTAACAAATTTAGCTACATACAGGAATTGAGTTTACAAATTTCTGAGAGTAATAGCTATGTCAAAAGCAATTCGAACAGTAGCTGCGAATAACCCAAATACTAGAAAGAAATCCCCAACAAAATTACAAAATCGTGGAAAAAGAAAGCTTGATTTATACATTACTTACCTTAACGCACTTAGACACCACCTAGAATGAGAGTTGTAAGGGAGAATTTGATCAGCAAGGGTTACCTCTTCATTCTCTATTTCCCCTATGTTTTTTTTTCTCTCGCGTTTTCTTCTTTCTTTATTCTTTATTCTATTTTTTTTATTAAGTATGATATAGCCCTAATAATAATATATTAGGTCATTATAGTGGGCTGGCCTTTGGGCCACAAAAATAAATAAATTTTGGGCTAAAAAAATTCTAGTTGGGCTAAGACATTATAAGGTATCCCCCTCTAAAAAGTTTCGTCCTCGAAACGTAAAGGTACCTAGAGATGAAAAGAGATTTGGATGTTGTTGATGCATGACTGATTCTGGTTCCCACGTTTCTTCTTCAATTCGATCACTTCTCCATAGAACTCTCACCATAGGAATGGATTTATTACAAAGCATTTTCTCTTGGCGATCTACAATTTGAACAGGTTGGATTTCGTACGATAGATTTTTCTTTAATACAACTGGGGGATATTCGAGCACATGAAAAGGATTTGTTTCATATTTTCTAAGCATAGAGACATGGAAGACATCGTGAATCTTTGACAATTCCGATGGTAGCTCAAGTCGATACGCGACACGACTAATCCTTTGCAAGATCGTAAACCGGCCAATATACCTCGGACTTAACTTTCCTTGACGGCGGAATCGCAACACGCCCTTCCACGGAGAAACTTTCAAAAAGACTTTATCTCCTTCATTAAATTCCAACTCACGCCTCCTTTTATCTACGTAGCTTTTCTGTCGATCTTGCGCTGCTTTAAGTCTGTCTCGAATAAGTTGTATTTTTTCCTTCGCATCTTCGATAAGTTCTATTGATTCGATTTGTCTCTCGCCAACCTCATCCCAAAAGAGTGGTGTTCGACACTTTCGGCCATAGAGAGCTTCGTATGGGAGCATTCCAATGCTTGAATGGTAACTGTTGTTATATGCGAACTCCACCAAAGTCACGTACCTATCCCAGCTACCACCCAAATTCAACACCACTGCACGTAGCATGTCCTCCAGTGTCTGTATAGTTCTCTCTGATTGTCCATCAGTATGTGGGTGAAACGAGATGCTGAATAGTAATTTTGTACCCAACGCTCTTTGTAGACTAGGCCAAAAATGGAAAATGAATCTTGGATCACGATCAGATATGATTGACACTGGTACTCCGTGCAATCTCACGATCTCATTGACATATAACTTGGCAAGTTTCTCTAAAAATTCGTTGGTATGCACTGGAAGAAAATATGCCGATTTCGTCAAACGATCGACAATGACCCAGATTGAGTCATGACCCTTTTGGGTTCGAGGTAAACCGGAAACAAAATCTATCGTGATGTTCTCCCATTTCCACTCAGGAATAGGTAGTGGTTGAAGCATGCCGGCTGATTTTTTGTGTTCCGCTTTTATCTATTGATAACTAGGTATTAGTTATTTTATGTTTGTTATTGAGTATTAACAAATGGGATAATAAGTAAAATGATATATTTACCCTTATTGTTTTTGTTGTTGTTGTTATTATTGTTATTATTATTATGTAAGGATCGACTGACACCAATTCATGAAAGGAAGGATCTTACAGATTAAATAATTAACCGGCATCTTATTAATCAAATTACACTTAAATAATAATTTCCAAAAATGTCCTAAAACGCCTATCATTAGGCTAAACTGGACAAACAGGAAAAACATATTTAAGCAGTAATTATAAAATAAGGCCAGTTAATACAAGTAATCATACCTTTAGAATCATATCAGTTTTATCTAAACATAAATCATATTATTTCCATGATAATAATAACAGATAGTCATGAATCAACACATAAATAGTTTAGCCTATTAGGCTAAACATGAACATGATTAATTAAAAATTAAATACAGAAATTTAAATAAGAACAAGAAATACTTACAATAATTTGTAAGCAGAACTTAAAATTTTATTTTTACGAACATTATATTACAAAAGGAAGGGATGCTCAACTCATGAGCTACAAACTTTGATCAGAGAGAAGAGGGGATTTCTGATCTATGCCCCTACAAATGAATTCCTCTGCCTATTTATACAAGAGGAAAATGCGTAAATAAACAGTGAAAAGCCTAAAATTTCGGCTTGAACAGTACAAATTTACAGAATTTTCAAAAAGTGCACAGTAAAAGTGCTACAGTAATCTACTGTTAGGGCCAATTTTTCAAAAGATCTACAGTGAGTTACTGTAGATGAATAGTAACCTGTCCAGCTGCTATACTGTTTATAAACAGTATTTTGTCTGATGACGTAAGCAGTGACGTCACCTTGATTTGACCTTATTTTTCTCCCGATTTTCTTGAGGAAGAAGATCCTTCTTTGCCTGGTAAGAATTTTTCTATCAGTGTATCATTTAATGAGTCGAAGATATCATCTATGCAGACTTCATTGATATCTTCATTGGGATCTTGTGCATCTTGCATATCCTCAGATGCTACAGATTCTTCTTTTTTAAATTGAGATATTAAACTCTTCTTCATTTCTTCTACATATGCAGCTATCATCTGTTGTGGAGTTAAATTCTCTGATTTCATTTTTGCCTTGTTAATAATGTAATCAAAAGGCGATGAGGATTGAGCATCTTTATATTGCTCTTCATATAATGCAATTTGATTCTCTATGAGAGAAAATGTTTCATCATCATGTACCTTATTGGTATTAGGATCAATTTCCAACAATTTTTCCCAGAACTTTACATGATAAGTTCTGTATAAACAGGGGATACCTGTTTTGGTATAACCATATTCAGGTTTCCATTTTAATATCCATGGAACTGAAAATTCAATAAAAAAGTAACAAGAAGCTATTCCTTCTATTACAATTTTAGAATTTTGTCTTTCTATCATTTTAGGAGATACATCCACCCATTTTATAAAATTTTCTTTGATGTCTCCTGACAATATTTCTGGTACAGGACCAAAACAATAACACCAATGGATAAACCAATTTGGTATTTCAGAGTTATAAACTTTAGAACAAATTTTTATAAACCATGTATGATATTTTTTATCATTCTCATAGTTTAAAAAATTTTCAAAAGCATCACAATAGTCCCAATAATTGTATTTAAAGACTGTTTTTGTTTTTTCATTTTGAATTGATTTTTCTCTTAAGGGTGAAATTCCCATTCTTCCATAGAAATAATTTTTCTTATCAAAACTTTGCTGAAATTATAAATTTCATCATTACCTCCAGAAGTGAAATGTTTAAAATCACAACTTCCACTCTGAATGAGTATTTGTTCATAATAAGAACGAGACTTATAAGTTCTCATTTCATTTGAACCATTGTCCAAATATCTATTCATTAGAAACCATGGATCCTCACTCCATTTTAGATCCATATCTTCTAATTTAAAATTATCTCTTCATGCTCTTTTCGGATATAACCCAAATTATTAAATTTATTATTTCCCACAATATTAGCAAAAGTGGAAATATTAGGAGTATTACTCCCTTCAGTTTCCATTTCCTCAAATTCTTGTGACAAATTTTTGTTCACAAGCTTCCTTTTTCCCTGCTGAGCTATTATCTCAGGGGATTTTCCTTTGTCTCTTTTATTAGGAGTGTTAGGGGTATAACCCCAACTCCTTCCACCTCTTCCCCTCCATGGAGAGGAAGATCCGCTACCCCGTTTCATTCCTGCAATTAAAATATTCACGGGTTAGAAAATCTGGAAGATTATTATCTTCTCCTTTTTTATAAATAATATTAAAATCAAAAGGAGCTAAATGAGCCTGCCATCTAGCAAACATTTGCTTAGAAACATCATGTTTAAAATCTTTATTAAACATAAATTTAGCTGCACTACAATCAGTAACAATAGTAAATTTCTGATTATATAAATCATCTTGAAATTTTAAAACACATTTTACAATTGCAAGAATCTCTTTAGCAATTGTAGCATAATTCTTTTGAGCATTATTCCATTTTCCAGAATGGAATCTAATCAAATGTATTTGTTTATTATCTGGATTTTTCTGGGTAAGAATTCCCCCAAATCCTATGTCAGAAGCATCAGTTTCTATAAAATTTTCCCAATTGGGATTGCTAATCATTAAGCATGGTAATGTTTTAACATGATTCTTAATTTTCTTAACTGCATTAGTATGACCATCAGCCCAAGGTTTAGGATTCTTTCTTAATCTATCATATAAGATAGCCGTATCTTTAACTAGATTATGATAATAAGGAGCAATATAATTCAGACTCCCTAAAAATCTTTGCAACTGAGTTTTATCAGTTATAATATCTGGAAATTTCTCAGCAAAATCTATAGTTCTATTAATAGGAATTATATTTCCTTTTTCAATAAAATGTCCTAGAAATTTTATTCTAGTTTGAAATAAATCCATTTTTGGTTTAGATATTACTAGACCATTTTGTTTAATCAAAGATTTAAAAATATGTAAATGCTTAAAATGCATTTCAATAGTCTTTGAATAAATCAAAATATCATCAATATAAACAATTATAAACTCACTATAAGGAGTAAATATATCATTCATTATCTTCTGAAATTCAGAAGGAGCATTTTTAAGCCCAAACGGCATTACATTCCATTCATAATGTCCAATTGGAACATTAAATGCTGTTTTATATCTATCAGATTTATTAATTTGAATTTGCCAATATCCTGACTTCAAATCAAATTTTGAAAATATTAGACCATCATAAAGTCTATCTAATAAATCATTTTTATTAGGGATTGGATGTCTAATCCATTTTAAAACTTTATTAAGAGGTTTATAATTTATTACCAATCTTGGAACACCTCTTTCAATCTCAGAATGTTTATTAACATAGAATGCAGTACATGACCACGGTGATTGTGAATGACTTATTAGTCCTTTATGTAATAGAGATTCTATTTCTTTTTTACATAATTCCAAATATTCTAAATTCATTTGACAAGGTCTAGCCTTTGTCGGAATATTTTTTTCATCAAAATCTTCCTCATATGGAAGTGATATAATATATTTTTTTCTATCCCAAAAAGCATTGGGATGATCATTACATATTTCTAATGAAAATTCATTTTTCAAAATGCTAATTTTATCCTGTAATTTAGGATTTTTTAATTGTTCATCAATAGTAATAATATTAATTTCTTGTTTCAAAAATCCTATTTGATTTTGCTTAGCCTTAATATTATCATAAAGACTATGTAATTTTTTAGTAATTGGTTCAATAATAAACTCAAGAAAAATATCATTCCCTTGGAAAGTACCAATAATCCCTTTATTATCAATATTTTTTATGGGATAAATATTATTTAAAAATGGTGTACCAAGTATAATTTGGTTAGAAATATTTTTTGCAAGTATAAAACTTTGCGAGATGCACTTATTATTAAAGCATACATAAGCTTTAGGAATCTTATATTCTATCTGGAGTTTATCACCACCAGCATGCCATAAAGTATGACTTGTTTTATGAAAATATCTAGTAGGAATTAATCCTTCCTGAATAACATTTAAATCTGCTCCACTATCAACAAGAGCAATAAATGATTTTGTATATAGATTGTCAATCAACAATGATATTTTTATATACCATTTTTGAGATATAACTGTTTCAATGGTAGATAAAAAATTATCTTTTTCTATTATAGGTAAATTTTTCTGAATATCTAATTGAATAATATTTTTTCCCTTAATATCATTCTCTAATCTAGATATTCTAGATTCTTGAATAAAATTTTCATTTTTTAAGAATTTTATTTCTTCTTTCAGATTATTAATCTCTTTGTAAATATCTGGTAGAGATATATCTCTTTGATTTTGATATTTCATTTTTAATTGGTTCATAACCTCTGACATATTATAAGATTTATTTTTATTAAGAATATTGTTTATTTTTTCTTCTTCTTTATTAGAAGTAGATGTCGAAGCATTATTTTCTAATTCATCAATTATTTTAGTCCTTAATAAAGGATCTTTTATCAATTTTAGCAATTCAAATATATTTTGAGAGTCCAAAACATTAATACTCATATTAGAGAATTGAGACATAATTTTATAAAATTCAGATTGATTATTATCAATATTATTTATTTCTTTAGGACATATTAATCCTTCTTTACAAGGTTCACATTCCTCTGATTCAAAGAATTCTTCATTATCTAAATTTCTTACAATCTCTTCTTCTGATTCAGAAGTAATGTAACTTTCTGATTCTGATTCCTCAGATTCAGATTTTTCTATTAAAGATTGTATTATTATATTTTTTATATCATCAGGAATTTCTAAATTAGAAATTCTTTTCTTTGTCCAACAATATTCATTGGTATGACCTTTTCTTTTACATATTGTACAATATCTTTTCTGATTCTTATTGAATATTTTCATATATGCTTTCTTTTGGAATTCATTTTTCCTTTGGAAATTTTCTTCCCTTCTTTTCTTTTTTCTTTCAATATATTTAGGAGAATGTCTCCTATGTTTAGATTTATAATTTTTTTCTTTTTTACTTTTACTGGATGAAGGATTGTCCAGTCCAAATTGTTGACAAAATTCTCCCAATTGTTTTTTTTCCATGAAACTTTGTCTTTTTAATTGCTGATTTAGCTTTATTTCATTACATAAAGCCTATCCTTCTTGAATACAAGTGTCTATTAGAGCTCCATATGTAAATTTTTCATAAGGAATGGTAATATTATTACCCTTTATAGTTTTTCTTATTCTTTCAGCAAATAGACTTGGTAATCCATCAACAAATTTAGATTTCCAATGAGTGTTATCACACTCTGGTAATTCCATAACTCTGCTTAAGAAGGTATCTTTATACCACCTAAAGTCAGAAAGTGTTCTACATCGTAGATTTTGTAATAAAGTTCTAATAGTATCACTATTATCACTAAATCTTCCTGAAAAATGTTCAATTACATTTACTGCTAATGTATACACCGCGGTTTCAAAGGTTTTACCTTCTTCTTGCTTTGTAGCATTTAGAATATTATCTCTATCATGTGGATTTAAATAATTATCCCACCAACCTTTAAGTTGGCCAGTAAATCCAGCTATTATCATGGCTGCAATAGTCTTATCATTATTCTGACTATTTTTACATATGGTAGAATATATTAACATTCCATGAACAATATTATAAATCTGTTTATTAGAATATCCATCAATATTCCACTCATAAATTTTATTACCAGAATAACTGATATCAATAGTATCAGTGTATTCTTCATGTAATACATCCATTGGAGTAGGTCTATTATAATAAAACTTACTCTGTATCGGTTTATCAGCCCATTTATTATTAAGTTTATTAATCTGATCCTGCAAAACCTCTTTATAATCTGAGTTTTCTATGAAATTATTTTCCAACTCTCTATCCAGAGTTCTTATACTTAGTTTATTAAACTTTTCTTCAAGATATTTTTTCAACTTATATAATGGTTGGGTTTTAAAATCAGAAATTATTGGAGGAGGTTGAAAGCTAGGAAATATTTCCTTTTTTATAGGAACTTCTGATATAGAAGTTTCTTCCTTATTTTCCATAACTTCTTTTCCCTTATCAAGAGATTTTTTATTAATTTTAGTGATGATCAAATCCAATTTATCATGTATAGATTGAATTTGTTCACCTATTATTACTAAAAATAGATTAGTATAATTTTGGTTTTTAAACATATTATTAATATGTTTGCATGTAACCTGAAGTGTATCATCTTCTATTAATTTAGCAAATGCTAAGAAATTTAGGTTATCAATCTTAAATGGTTGTTGTGGAGGATATATTCCTGAAACCACTGAACCATTTTGTAGATTATAATTTCTTTCTAAAATAAGAATATAATTCTTAACATGGGTTTCTATAAACCATGCTGCAAATGGTATTATTATATTTTTTTCTTTACAAGTTTTATAAAACTCATCTTGAAATTTACTAATTTCATTATTAGTAAAATTATCGAAAAACCAGTCTCTGAAAGGTGTATAACCTTTACTCTTAAATTCTTCAGAAATTATTTTTTTGGCTTTAGAACCAGGACTGAAATCTATTATTTCTTTATAATCCATTATATAGAATAATTCATTTCCGACATTGTCGGTTCCATTCTATCCGTTTCTCTGACAATATTGTTTTTATTTATATATAATTTCTTTATTTCAGGACTTAATCCTGTTACAGATTCTATCTCATCTGTATATATTTCATCTCTTAATTGAGATGTATAAGCTCTATTTTCTCTTAATTGAGAAGTAGAAGCTCTAGGGGTCTCAACCCTATAATCAATTGGAGAAATATAATTTCTCATTGAAATACTTTTCTGAATCTTATTAGATTCAAATTATATATTAACAGATCCTTCTGAACTTTGTATTATATTCAGTATATTATTATGATCTTGCACTTGTGTTTGAACTGGTACAGCTTGTTCAATTTTTCAATTTTCTGGAAACTCTATTTCTTCCCATTTAATGGGTCTTCGGGTCATGATATTAGACCTATTAAAATTAGTTTCAATAATAATAGTCTCATTTTTATAATCCATCATTTTACAATGAGGATTTAATGTGACTAATGGTTTATAATATATCCTATAACAGACACAAATAGTCTCTATTCCAGGAAGATAATTATAGCCATTTGTTTTAACATTTAATGTTAATGCATCTAAAACATTAATATCAGATAATGATAATTGTAAATTCGGATATACATTAAAGTATACTGGACCATTGGTCAAACTGGATTGTATAATACCCATTAAAGATTGTCTCCAATTAAGATTTCTGCCATCTCTTAAAGCTGCTATAAAGCTTTCTGGTAACCCCTTTAAGGTTAATGGTTTGAATGCAATTTGTACTAATCCTATATGAAGGAAATTGTAATCATCTCTATATTTATTAATATCCTTCTCTGATAATAATTTAATAATCATTTCATTATTATCTAATGAGATAGATTCCTCAGTAGTTTTAACTACCTGAAGTAATCCTAATTTCTCAAAAGTACCCAATTTATATATTAACCTGGGTTCAATTTTAGGAATTGTCCACTTATTAAGCAGATCCAAATTCTTAGGCATATCATATTCTTCATTCTTACTATTCTTAATATTATTATTCTTATTAATCAAGTTCATGATATTATTCATGAAAACAATTATGTGTTGATTTAGGGTTTAGGGTTATTATTATGTATTAATTAATTATTATTTTTAATATTATTATTATTTATTAATAATAATAATAATTATTATTAATTATTATTATTAATACTTTAAATTATTAATTTTTATTAATAATAATAATATTATTAATTATTATTTTTAATATTATTATTATTTATTAATTATTATTATTAATTATTAATTATTATTATTATATTAATATTATTTATTGTCAATTATTAATTATTATTATTATTTATAATAATTATTATTATTATGTATTAATTAATTATTATTTTTAATATTATTATTATTTATTAATAATAATAATTATTATTATTATTAATTATTATTATTAATAATTATTATTATATTAATATTATTTATTATCAATTATTATTAATTAATTATTATTATTAATATAATAATAATTATTATTATTGGATAAGGGTATAATGGTAAATTTATATTTAATACCTAGGTAGGATGCACAATACCAAAGGAATGGTATTATTAATATAGGGGGATTTTAATACCTTTGACCAAGTATTATTAATACATTGAAACAAACGTGGTATTACGAGGTTTTGTGTATCAATCCCCCCTTAATACATGCAAGCAAACGAGCACTTAGTTTCTCCATCTTCCATCCTCTTCTAGTCTTAGTTCTCATTTGAAGGACTGCTTCGACATATTTCCTTCGATCATTCATCTTTAGATGACTGAGTTTTCCTTCATTATCACCACGCTTGCTGTGAAATCTTATTGGTATTTTTTTAAATGTATTACGCAGTCTCAGTGCGAGGATCTTATGTTCACAAAGGGTTATGAAAATAAGCCTCCTTGTTGCATTTTCTTAGGTAAAACGCTTGAATGTGTGTAGAAAATTATTTTCTAACAAAATATCGACTCCGGTGTCATAGAAATATATCGGTGGACTTTTAACTTGTACCATGGGGTACGATCCGCTCCTCCGATCATAATTTTCGCTTGCTTGATTCCTCTTTTAAGGATTAGTATCCTTTGAGAGAAATCTTTTCCTAGTACTGTTGGCAATTCTTCACCTAAGTCTTTAGGAAAGACTCATTCTTTTGTTGTGCAGATTCCGACTCCTGAATCAATGTATGCTGCAAAATACTCTGCACGATGCTCTTTATATATCATCCCAACAGTGATATATATTGAGAATGGACTTGTAGCCATAGGTGGATCAGAGCTTATAAAAGCCCTTTCTATTGGACTTTATATCTTTTTTCCTTGACCGTGAACTCCATTCCATCTTGTAATCGATCCCAAGATTTGTGATCCTCGAGAAACTCCAATCCCAGCACCAGTTGTTCTGGGAATCTTCCAGCAACTCCTTCGATTATTAGCTCAAGATCATCTAATTTGAGTTGTCCTTGATATCTCTCAGTTGTTGGTTGTTGGAGATAATACAAGACATCACAAGGAATACAGTTTTCCTTTTTAGTGATGTCGGATATCACATCGACTCCTCTCCATCCTTCTAGGCATTTTAGTTCACCTGTGGTTGTGAACTTCTCTGGTTCTTGGATTACTTCCACGATCGACTTCTTTCCCCACTTTTCACTAATCATCCTGACTTCTTGGAAAGAAATCATTCTTTGCTCGAATCTAAGATTGTTTTGCCTATTCCAGACCGGCTTATCCTTGATCTGTAAATCCATATCATGGATTGGCGGTAGTTCCATTATCTCTGGCCTAGTTGCGTATGCAACTTTCTCGAACACTTCTGGTATCTCAATATACTCATTTATTTGGAATAAATTTGAATGATGAGTGTTGGACAGGGCATATGAGATACTGTATGTGATAGAGTAAGGCTTATTCCCTTTCCTCATCAAGTCTTTATTTTTGAAATCTTGATGAAGGGTGAGTGCCCTATTGAAATCTCAGTCTGCCAGATTGTAAGCGATCCTTGGATAAATATAGGATGCCACCTTTCTTGCATACAGATTTCCCGAGAGTCCTCCTAGGCATGCTTCTCTTGCATTCTTGATCCTCTTATCAAAGACAGCAATATCGATTGGTGTATCGATCCCTTCTTTGAATGTTGCTTTGATGAGGATCCGAATGGCTCGGTTACGTACCCAAGACATAGTCTTAGATACCTTCTCGGGGAGTTTACTGAGTTCCCTCTTGATCTCCTCATAGGAAACCAGTTGCATCTCCATCATATTTCCCGTAAGCTCCATAGGAATTGCAATTTCTCATTCGATTACCTTATATATGATGTTGTGCTTTTTTCTTTTGAAGCTGAGAATTTTCTTCAACCTCCCTACCGTGAATCCATCATATAGGTTGAGCCTTGAATCCTCCTTCATGATTCTCATAAGGGTTTTATGAGAAATCGATGTCTGGGAAAAGAATCCAGACATATCTTCTTGCATATCTTGTCTGAAGTTTTCTTCTTCACCCCGACTCATCTTCGGAGGATTTGTCTTGGCTGAAGAATTCTTCTTCATAGATGCTCTCGTCTGAAGGTATATCTTTGAATTGATATATATGTACCAGGTCTTGGAAGTAAACAACTTCCTCCATTTCTGGAGTTGTTTCGAGCTGTCGTACTTCCCTCTTATGGTTCTCTGGGCAATCGGGTGAGATATGCCCTCTAGCTCCGCATGTATAACAGTTACAATCCTTAAATCTTTCATTAGCTCGTGTAGCTGTTCTTCGAAACGTCTTTCTTGTGGGAGTTCTTCCTGTACTCCTCTGGTTTGATCCTAAGGATGAAGCTTGACTTCTTGAACTCAATCTGGATGGTCCGGACCTTTGCCCCAATTTATAGCTTTGGGCCTTTTGCTTGGACCAAAAGGATATTGGTCTTCTGGACCTCCATCATCTGCTTCTCTGTGTGTAAGGATGATTTTTCTTCATCCTTTTTTGCTTCCTTGGACTTCTTCCAATGATAGTTGGAAGATCATTGTTTTCGCAACATAAGGGTACTGCCTTGTTGATTCCCCTTAGTCTCTTGTAGTTCTTGTATAGTGATGCTTGATGGCACCACTCTGCAATCTTGGTTTTGAGGAAAGACATCCTCCTTACTATTGAAACCAGCTCCCATGGTTCATACTCTTTGATCAGTATTTCTCTCCATGGACTTGGAATCTTCGCAAAGAATGGATGGATACCTCTTCCTCCTTGATCTTTGATTTTCATCTATACTCTGTGAAGAGCTTGATGTACTCATCTACATGACAGATGTCAAGTAGTTCTAGACTGTATAGGGCATTCTTATACTTCTTCTTCTTTTCTTCTTCCATTCCTTCGAAATAACCTACTCCGATGAAGTGGATCTTGAAGATCTTGGCCATTCGATCAACAATATTGCCTGCATCTTCGTCTTCCATAGCTTCCTTCTTGACTTCGTCTGAGAGCTCCTCCCAGGCGTATTTTACTGATCCTTCCAGGCTCATAGTTAGGAATCTTATGAATCCTTCTTTGTCCAGTTCTAGCGCGTCTCCTGCAATCTTCATTGCATTGGTCCACTCGTCGATTAGAGTCTCTGTGTTCTTGAAGTCTAGAGTGTCGAGGTTTAGGATTAACTCATATGGATTTATCGATTCAAGATGAGACCGACCATATGGGGTGTTGTGTAGACCAGACCCTCGAACTCGACTTGCTCCTATTGATAATCCATCGCCTTCATCTTGAAATTTCCTTAATTTTGGGATGTCTCTTCTTGTCGGACTTCATGTGCTCCAGAAGTCCCTTTATTTTGGCTTAGCTCTTGTTGAGGAGCCTGTGACTGCTACTGTAAGCTTGATGTATCTCCAATATTCATCTTTAGATCTACAATTAGTCCTTGGAAGGACTCATATAGATCTTGTAGACCTTCAAGATTTGCTCTTTCCATTCGGGGATGTGGATTCACCTCGAAGGATGGCAATCATCTTCTCGCTTTTAGACTTTGGCCTTGTGACCTCTGTCGTCTTCCCCTTTTGGTGTAAAAGGGGTTCTATCCCAATGGTTGCTGGCAACCTTCCTCCTGACTTTCTCCCCGTCTCCTTGGTCTCTAGAGACATTACTTGATCTTTCAATTTCTTGATGAGATCAAGTTGTTTGTTTTGAAGTGGATCAACCTTTTTGGATATGTTTTGGCAATATTCTCCAAAGAATCTCACCGTCTTCTGTAATTCTCTAATATCTTGGTTCATCTTAAAGTTATCTGCCTCGATTTCTTTCAATTTTATCATTCCTTCCAATGTGAAAAGTGATATGGCTTGCAGATCTCTCTTGGACCCTGGTTTGGTCTTCTTCTCCATTGTTCATGTCTGGGGACACGTCCATTGATCTCAGTGAAACTTCGGAGTTCCACTATATTTCTTGATAATTTCTTGGAGTATCTTATCTCCATCTGGCGGCCTTCCTCCAGATGTTCCTCTTTGGTGTGTTTGCACGAGCATCCGTCATTTTCCACCTTCGATCGAGACTATCCCAAAATCGATCGGCGTCCTCGTATTCTTTTTCCGCATATTGTCTATACAAAATATTATAATGTTGCTGTATAGAGCTACTTGTTTCATCATATCCAACAAGTCAGAAGTCCCTGTTGCTCCAGCTTTGAACAGGGGTGATAGTCTTGTCACTCTCGGATGTCGAACTTTCGTTCGGATCCATATTTCTTGAAACTCTTCTCTCGTTAAGTGATATAAGTTTATAATAATTTTCCATTCATAAATAAATAAACCTAGGGATCTGATACCATTTTGAAGTATGTGGATATTGATAAAATTTGAGTAGAGAACCATTTTGAAGCGTGTGGATATTGATGAAATTTGAGTAGAGAATAAAATAAATATATATAGTTTAGGGAATAAAATTTCAGCCCGTGTTGTAAAAGATGTGTTGTTGAAGCTTGGATTGGAAATAGGCATATTTTGAGGATAAAAAGTCAAAATGTCCATTTGTTTGATTTATGAAAGTTAAAGGGTGTATTTGATCTTATTTTAAAAGATGGAGGGCATGGATGACCAAAATGATAGTTGGGAGGCTTGGATGATCCTAGGGTATTAGTTTAGGGTCTTCCTTGACCCTTTGACCTGGTATAATTATATAATTGAAAGTAATTCTCCCTCCATCCAATCTATAAGTTTCCATTTTTTTTAAAAATGTAATCATTTCTTATTTGTCGTCACCCCAAGTCTTTTCCTATGAACATAAAATCGTCTCCCCCAACTCCAAATACATAATGCTGATTGTCGGTTGGGTATTAATGTGGCTTTTACGGTGATGATATCCGAAGTGTTGTTGACACTGAATACAACACTAGCTTGTACCAGTCACCGCACCCCTAAATTTGCTTAAGTTGTGAACCTAAATCTTAAAATTTATAAATAGATGTATGAGGATTTTATTCCTAAATATTGAAGCACTGAGCTTCACTTTTACTCTTCCTAAATATTGGGACTAGATTGTTCATACACTATTTCTAGTATTGGACTCCCTTCGTCCATGGTTAAGTTACCATTTTTTTATAAAGATTAATGAGTAATATGTTTTATGTGTGGTGAGAAGTTACTAGTTTTTTTTTACTCTTTTATTCCTAAAAGTTAAAAATTAAATGGATGGCATAGCGGATAATATTTATGAACTCAATGATATTTGTTTTTGGATGTGTATATATACTTTAAAATAAAAGTGGAAAGTAACAAAAATACTTGGAGGAAGTATAATTTTTATTTCTTTTTTGTTTCCCATGACTGTAGATTCACTCTCTATGGGCTTAGTGTAAGTGCTTACCGTCATTGTAATTGGGTTGTAAATGAATCAAATAATTCGAATTCGAATATTAGTACTCGAATTCGAATGTGAATTCGAATAATTATTTAAGTTCGAACAATATTCAAATTGAATATGATTTGTAAGATATTCGATTCGAATATATTCGAATAATAATATATATTATATATTAATTATATATTATTTATATTAAATATAATATTTTATTATAAATATAGATAAATATGTATATTATCTGATTTATTACTATTTAAAATAAAGAGAAAAGATAATTTTTGGGTCCATTACTATCAGGTACAATTTAGAGAACATTATAACTAATAGGTACAATCAATTTAAAATATTACTAATAAATAAGTAAAATATCTCTTTTATCCTTAAGTGTATTCAATAATAATTTAAAATAAAAATATATATTATTTTAATAATAAAATTAAAAAATATTTTTCCCCTGAATTGTGTTGGATACTCGCATATTTTACGCTTAGTTAGGTATAGTGGGAATAATAATTTAAAAGGAAAAATATATTATTAGGATAAAATTTTCTTTTAAATATTATTTAATTTAAAAAATATTTTAATATTCAGATTTGTTTATATTTTAAAAAATATCACGTTATATTCAGAAATATTTATATAAGTATTCAAAATATATAAATATATTTTGGTATTCAAATTATTATATTATGGTGCATGTAAAAGAAATCTCCATATATTCAGAAATATTTAGATATATTTATCTTATTCAGAAATATTTAGATATATTTATTCAGAAATATTTAGATAAATATTAGGAATATTTAGATATATATACGATATATTCAGAAATATTTAGGCAAGTATTCAAAATATTTTGATATCCACATTATTATACTCCCTCCATCCCATAGTTAAGTTCACCAACACTGTAGATACGAAATTTAAGAAAGTTGCTTTTGACCAATTTTATTGACTTTTTAGGGGGTATTGTGGTATTTTTAAGTAATAAATAAATTATAAAGTATGTTATGTGTGTTAGGTGGTAGTGGTATTTTTGAAATTAAGATAACTTTTGAGGTTGCTGGTTAATGTGAAGTTTCCTTTTTTGGGTGGTGAAGATAAGTGCGGGACGGACGAAAATGAAAAGTGTGAACATAAGTGTGGGACGGAGGAAGTATTACTCTAAGAAATCTATTGTATTCAAAAAATATTTAGATAAGTATTCAAAATTAATGGATGTTGTAATTCAAATCACGTTGCGTAATCCATCTACTAACAATTGAGAATGTATTCAGAAATATTTAGATAAGTATTTAGAATTTATGAATTTGTAATTTCACTTATATTTAAATATTGTGTATTCAGAATCCATATGCTAACTACGAGAATTCATATATTAGAAAATCATGATTTAGTATTCAGTAAAATAATATTTGTAATATTGTTGTATTCAGCGACATTCATAAAAGGGTAGTTGGGAATTTTCATTATCTGTTTTTGTACCTGATAGTAATAAAATATATACTATGTATCTGGTAGTAATATTAGTATATATTTTGTATTAGACAGTAATAATTCCTAATTTTTTTATATATAATGTGAATTATTTAATTATAATTTTTAATAATTTAATGGTAGATGTATTTAGTGAGTATTTCTTCTTAAATTTATTAATATTACAAGAAATTTAAAAAATATATTATTTAAAAAAAGTATTTACAATTTCGAATCGAATTCGAATTCAAATATTCTATTTCGAATGTTCAAATTCGAATACTCAAATATATTCAAATAGTTCGTTTATTACTTTTGAATCGAATACGAATCCGATTTCAAATTCGATTATAATCGAATACGAATATGAATATTCGAATATTTAATCAAATATCTTAGTATTCGATTCGATTCGATTCGTTTACAACTCTAATTGTAATTGAGTGTTATATATCCCTTCTATTTTCACTCACAAGTTGTATAGTTTAGTCGACTAACTTGTATTTGACTGATACAATTGGCTCACGATGTTCTCATTTTAGATTTTGGACTTGACTGAGAAAGTGGTTGAACACAACTTAGCAAGTATTGGACACACCTAGATGTAAAAAATTGTCCAGTTTGGGACGGACCCGACTCGCCTCGTATTGAGGCAGAATCGGTGACCCTAACGGTTCACGGTCGGACCAGTCGAACCGGGCGGTTCAACCGTAAAAACATAAATTACATATTTTAAAATTTTAATAGTATTTTATTATTTAATATATAATTTTATATTAACATACTTGGTGTACATGAAAAATAATAGTAGATTAAAAGAATAAAGTTAAATATAAAAATAAGATGATTTTTTATTTTAATTTATATTAATAGTTAATCTAATTCAAATTTACTTTGAAATTGACAGAAAATTAATTAAGAATATTAGAATTGAAATAAAAATGAAAAGAAAATTGTTAATTCATTTTATTTGTTGACTCAAATTTTAATTAATATTCATTCAAAATATTTTTTCCAATTATTTAGATACAATTAAGTAAATAAATTTATTTATTTAAAGATTAAAAAAAAAGAGTGATAAATTACAAATGTATATGCTTGTAAGAAATTGAAAAGATCCCACATTGATCAATTATAAGAAAGAAATAGGTATTGGATCTCTATATATAAAGATCACTTTTTATCTCCTCTTTCCATCAACTTCAATATCCTACATCGGAAACTTAGTAAAGAGGAGAAGTTTTGTACTTCTATAAATGTGATGATCACTACTACTTATTTTTTGCATCCATTATATTTTGAGATGTTGGCTCCCAAATTAGTCAATGAATCTCAATACGAAAATTAAAAAATAATAATAATTAATCTCAACATGAAAATTTCAAAAAAAAAGAAAGAAAGAGAGAACTAGCGGTTTTCGATTTGACCGGTTCAGCCGGTTATTCCAGTTTGAATCGGTTCAAACCGATTTTTCCCAGTTCAAATCGATTTTTTGGATGTGTCCAGACCAGTTTTCGAATCCGTTCAACCGGTTGAACCGGCCGGTTCGATCCGATTTTCTAATAATGTCCCATTTCGACACATTTATTATCTATATTATACTTTTTCCGTCTTATTGAAACGTACGTGTTTTGCTATTTTTCTCCGTCCCAATACAATGTGTGCATTTTCCTTTTTGGTAATGGGACCCACATAAATTAATTATTTTTTCTCCATGGACTCACACATCATACTAATACAACAATCATATCAATTTAAGACCTGAAAAATGGGTAAACTATTAATTTGAGACTTAAATTATGTTTTCTATCGATTAAGGGCCTGAATTATGTAAAACTATCAATTCGGGGCCTGAACTTAGGCCCTAAATTGATAAAAAAAATATTTGATAAATTCAGGCATTGAATTGATAGTTTTACATATTTCAAACCTTGGATTGATAGAAAAAATAATTTAGGTTTTAAATTGATAGTTTACCCATAATTTGAGCCTTGAATTGATAAAGCTCCGTAAAGAGGAACTTTTCAATGGGACGGAGGGAGCATAATAAATTATGTATATAGTGTGCATGTTTTATTAATCTTTTTTATTATATATACATTATTTATAAGATATATTAACTTGATCAATTAACTAAAGTAGAAAAAAAATGATAATACTATACGCATAAATATTAATTAAATAAAATTAAATATATTGCACATTATTTTCAATATTTATAAATAATTAAGAGTAATAAATAATCAAAGCGGGATAAAAATGTGGCGGATCCGCGCCGCTCCGTAGGGGCACAGGGCGGCTTGGACTCACAACAAGAACGGGAGTATTCAACGCCCCGTCCTGGTCCGTTCACATTCCTGTCACACACCAACATGCCGATGTCTACTTGTTATATACTAATTTAAACTTTAATGTCAATTTTTAAAACAACCATTCTTATGGTTCATGTAATATCCTAAGATTTAGAATTTTTTTTTTGGCAATGTTTATTTTGGGTTTACACATATTCAATAAACAATAAATAATAATAATAATAATCTATAAGATGTGGGTTTAATATATAGTGTTAATTGCAAAAAAAAAAATTACAAACTTTATTCATATTGCAAATTAATCCACATTTTTAAGAAATTGAAAAAAAGAACGTCACATTTAAGTATTGTTATGAAACGTACTTAATTTGTGATCAAAAGTGGGGGTTCTTTTTTAAGAAATTTGATGAGTTTTGCAACAATACTTAAGAATATTGTTCTTTTTTACAATTTTTCAAATGTGAAGGTTAATTTGCAATAGAAATAAAGTTCGTGATTTTTTTTTCAATTAATCCTAACGTTATCACTTTCGCTATAAAATATAATCACTTTTCAATATACTATAATTTGTTTATGAAATGTCATTATAATTTTTTATTAATTTAGTATCACTTTTCATTACAAAAGTTATCACCTTTTATTTATGTCACATAAACTCTTACATGACACGATCTCACACACAAGTTTTTGGCTTTACACTTTCGAGTAGTAAGCGAGGAAGCCAGCTCGTACTCTATACACCCCTACCTATGTTTTCAGTTTTGAAACCCTTAATAAATTTGATTTCAAAATCTTCGGTTTTCAAAATCACCCTTGTATAGTACATCGATAAATCTTATTAATTTCAATCACACTCATATTTTATATATTCTCTATTTTCATTTAATATTCACTTTCTAATTCCTACCTCTCTCATCTTATCACCCACATCAATTAATACACTCTTACACATATCACAACACCTCTTATATATTAATTTGACATAAAATTAAAACATATTCTATCAAAAAGTCAAAATAGTTAAATACGATATTCAATAATTTTCGTATCTCACATAAATCCAAAAAAAATGTTTTGAGATTTAAAAATCAAGTTTTTATTTTTAAAAACCACATCTATATTCACCTACTTACAAATCCTATCATTAATCATCAACCAACTAATTACCTGCTATAAATTAATATTCTCTTCTCAATTAATAGTATTATTTATTGAGTTGATATTACTTATTAGGTGCACACTGCAGGGTGCACCCGTATGTGTATAACTCTTTATTCTATTTTATATACATGTTATTCTATTTTATATACGTGTTTCTTAATAATTGTATACTTTTTTCACATTAAGTTTTTCAATAAAAAACCTAGCATCCATATATGTATAACTTTTTATTCAATAGTGTATACATGTTTTTTAATAATTGTATTTTTTTTACACTCAATTTTTCATTAAAAAAACTAACAATTAAATTGTATACATTTTTGTTCATGATTATATATGTTTTTGTTTGTATTTGTATACGTTTTTTAAAGTGGGTGCACCCTATCTTAGGATGCACCCGATTGCACAGTATAATTAGCCTTATTTATTTTCTTTATTTCTCTCTTCTCTTCTATCATTTCTCTCACATAATTTATACTCTTTTACATTTGATTTAACATAAAATTAAAATCTAAAACAACATAAATTAATATTACTCATAATTTTTAAGAAACCCTAACAACAACATAGATTTCATGGGGACATGGAGATATTGTGTACAACAATTATTTGCGCCTTTTGTGATTTGCAACATTAAAAAAATGTCTACATTTTGTAATATTCACACCACAGATCACATTTTCTTAATGCTCCTAGAAAAAAAAAATATACTTATAATGTGATTTGTGGTTTATGTTTGTCATATTCATTTGTTTGTGGGAATTATGAAGTCATCAAGACTAGCTAGATTGTAGCCAAGTCCCTTTTCTCTAGGGGTGTAAATGAGTCGAGCCGAACCGAACAAAAAGTTGTTCAAGTTTATTTGAAATATTATCGAGCTCGAGCTCAAGTCGATCTTTTAATTTTATCAAACGTAAATGTGTGTTCATTTGATATCATTATCAAACCGAGCTTTTACCGAACGATCGATAGTTTGGTTTGATTTTCACCCAACTTTTCTCCATCCTAATTATATCTAAAAAATATTTAGGACTAGACTCCGTCGTCCATGGTCCATTCAAATACAACTACGTACGAATCCAATTTGCCACATAACTACATTTTACTAAAAGACAACCACTAAAAGTTAAAAATTTTAAAAAATTAATAATAAAAAAATCATGCACCAACCGAAAATTGAACCCGGGTCTGTACCGTGGCAGGATATTATTCTACCACTAGACCAATGGTGCTTTACATTACATGATTTCTATAGTTTATATTTGTAATTAATTTTCTTTTCCATTGTCATACACTAAATTAAGTATTACATTTTCCGTTTTCGTCGGCCCATATTATGAGGTATGATTGGAGTATAATTTTATACTATGTTGATGTGAATTTAATGGTATAATGTACTGCTTTGAAAACCTATTGGCATTATGACCATAAAATTGAAAAAAACATATGATAAAGTATCGTAAATGCATTGTATGATAATTTTTGTTATTGTTTATACTTTTTGAGCATAATAATACTGATATATTTGTAAGGTAATGTATAAGTATCACCATGCAAAAATATCAGCAGTATGATCATAAAATAATAACAAATATATATAAGTTATAACGTACGTGTATTTAATAAAATGGCAAAGAATATTAAGGTTTTTAGATCGGATGAATAAACAATTATAAGATGCTAGCTAGATCCGTGTAACTAAATGAACATAAATGAGTTCAAACTAAAAAATTGAGTTAATTTTTTTTTAAATCTATATTAAATTTAGTACTATTCTCACTCTCCAATTAAACCATGGATTGGCTAAATGAGTTCAAAAGTAATGATCAATTGTAGTTCTCCAATTTTAACATTACCTAATATATACTCCATGTTTGAGTTATTTGGTATTACACTATATTCCAATTTCTAGTGTTTCATCTTATATTCTATTTTCTAAATTGATCATTAAGTGAATGATACATGTCATAAATTATTGGTTCCTAGATTATTGTCACATGCTATAAAAGTTTAATGGTCATTTATAAGATATTTTATTTTTATTTATTTTTATGTTATGAAATAACAATCACTACTAGAAAATTAGCTTTTAATGACATTCAAATATGTCTTAAAAACTCATATGTTAATACACTTTCTCTATCATGACATTTCCTGAAAATGTCTTCTATTCCAGTGTATTAATAGGTTATCATCTATTAATACATTTTTTAAGTGTCATGTTTAAATACCTAAGCCTACATTATTCACCATATTAAAATTATTATTTAATTAATTTATATTAATGCATTATAAGTGAAGTGTATTAATAGATAATAATAATTATTATTATTATAATTATACTAACACGTACATAATTAATATATTTTAGTTATTTATAATATATTTTGTTAAAATAAATTATATATATATTAGTTAGTTAGTTGTTATATAGTATGCTGTTACAGTTATGATTTTGATTATTAATTATTACTAATTAATAATAATAATAATAAATTTGTATATGCAATATATACAATTATTTAATAATTAAATACAATATTATGGAAAAAAAAAGGTGCAACAAGAAATAAAAAATAAAAATATTAAATACATTAAAAGAAACAATAAAATAAATTATACACGCATCTCTAAGAAATAATTAAAATTTTCAGAACATTTCTAATACATATACAGAGAAAGGATAAATTTGCATAAAGTTTTATGTCTTATGAAGTTTAACAATACTTAACTATCTAAAGCCTGACCATCTATAATCAATTACACAGTAAGTTCGAAATCATGTTGCAATATGTCACCATCTATCAATCTTTGCTAGGCATTACCTGCACATAATATTAATCTGTTAATGCAAAGTAAACACATGAACTAAATTGCTAGTGCATTTTAGAAGGATAAAATATACCAATCTACAAGGCCAATCAATAATTTCTCCAAGTGTATCTGCAATCCTTCGAAGATTATCCTGAGGTCGAATCAATTCTTCTTCAGGTTCAAGTATGACTGTCACATTTATTGAACACCATTGCGAGCCCAAGACTTGTCCCCCAACTTCAGTTATTGGGTTAAGGCTTTGAATATGTCCTTTAGCCACAATTTTTTTAGGATCACATAGACTTTGGAGATAAACATGTGCTCCCATCTTCAAAAAGAAACAAATAAAATCTATGTCATGTATGTAATTGTAATAAGAATCTGATGTTTATACAAGAGCATAAAAAATGAAAATAAAAGGAAATAACATGGGTGATAGATGTGGATATGAAGTAGAAAATGACAAATAAAAATTAATAGAGACATTACCAAAAGACGTGGAGTTGTAGTAGCATTGTTTAGAAGAGGGTTAACCGGTTGAATTCGCTGCCTGGAGAGTACTTCTGAAGTATTACCTCTTGATTGCGCCAAAAGCATAGATTCCAAATGGGCAATTCTTGCTTGTTGCTCTAACAAAAGGCGGTTGGATTCACCTCTAGGAAGTTGACCATATAAATTGGATGGGCAAACTCCTTTACCCATCATCCGTACCTGACTAGGCCTGTCCGCCCCCATGATTTGAGCAAAGACATCATTTCGACCTATTGTATCTTCAGAATTTTCAGCAAGTTGGCTGCTGAGTTTTTCCATTTCCAACTGATCATACAATCAAGTGTCAAAGGCTTAAAGCATAATCATTAACCAGCCATTAAATGGCAACAAAAAATTCAGAGGACAACCAAATTTTAGATAATCCTCCTTCATCCCTACAAACCATATTCACATAAACATGCACGTAGTTTTTTGTAGCTGCATATATGATATTTCTGGCTTTAAAATCTGTATACTAACCATATTGTAATTCAAATTTTATCTCATTTAAATCTCCATACTAACCACATTGTAATTCACATAAACATGCACGTATCTTTCTAGCCGCATATATGATATTTATGCCATTTGAATCTCCATACTAACCATATTGTAAAAACTCTCTCTGATTTTGATCAGTTTCAATGTAGATAGAAAGGAGGGCATTAAGCGTACTTACATATTTAGTTAGCGCAATGTCACTTGACGTCCCATCATTGTGCATACTTACATCTTTAATTAACGAAACATCATTTGACTCCCTGTTTGAGTTATCTGAGTTGCCAGAATCGCTAGAGTTTGAATGTGGTTTGACATAGCAGGCATGAAATATTTCGACGCGCTTTGGGAGACGATTTAACTTCTTTTCCTGAGAATATAACTTGTGTATTCATAATTATGATATAATAAAAATGATGAAATTAAAAAGATATGTAGTTGTAGTACCAATTTATGTCGAACTTGTGCAAAGGATGTCTTTCCAGTTTTTTTCTCCATTGACTTTGAGGCCCTAGCTTCCTTATTTTTGGCACTGGTATCCTGAAAAATTGTAGAAGACAAATTAATTGATATGTTAGAACTAAATTTATGTAATATTAAACAATCTCTACAAACCTTTGCCTTCTTCGAGTTCCAATGTGTAAGAAGTGCAGTCCATTGCTCAATTAAAACTCTACCATCCAGCTTATTACTAATCATATCAACCACGGGAACATCTTCTTTCCAATATTTGGTCTTCAAATAATGTTTCCAATTTCTCCATTTATCCCCAATCGAACTTAATATCCATTTCTCAGCTTTGTTGGGTACATGAAAACGAAACTGTATAACATGCATATTCAATTAATATAAATATTCAACTCAAATTCATATTGATTAACCGAATAAAATTTTGTGGCACTAATAATGAAGGAGTAAGAAAATTAGCAGTAAAAAACTACAAATGAACCTAAAACGTAAAATAAAAGGTGATTGATTACCTTTACAGCATCAAGAATCTTTTTTTTTTGTACTTAGACAACTCACGCCAATCTGTCACATCAATTGGACAATATTTACCATTTCTTGCAATTGAACCTAAGAAATGAGTTAGCTTGCTACTATTGCCATCAACTGGCTGGCCGTACTTATTATATCCAACATGAAACCGCTCAATGTTGGAAGGTCGGCCCCAAACAGATTGCATGTATGTGGGACCTCGAGTTTTCTTTTTTGTTCCATCACTAGTTTCGCCACCTAAAACCAGTTCAAAAAAATATTAGTTTTAAGATATTTAGACAAAGTACAGTAGTATGTTGAGCTTAGTACCTTGCTCGTATTCTTGTTCATAGCTTCCATTGATCTCAATCCCGGGTCTTGATTTTTTTAAAAGTGTGTTGTTAAGTTGACTATTTGTCACATGACTTTCAACAAGAAACTCGTTCTCTATGCTGTGGTTGGCTTGATTGTTCAACTCATAACTTCTATTCGTAAGTTCATTCTCGATTCTTAATTCCTCTTCAAGTATGTCATAGGGCTGGCTGTTCATACTAGTTTGGCCAACGATAGGTATTCTCGACAATTCGTTCAAGGGATGGTAGCGTATTTCCATAGTTGGTACTTGAGCTCTATTTGTCATTACTATTAAATAAAAAAATTATTGAAAAGAACTTAGAGTTTAATATATATAACAAGAGAAATGACTTAATTAAGCATAACAGATTATGCCGGCTCCTTAAATTCAATCATACAATATTTCAAATCAAGTTGATTCTCATCTCTAATCACAACTATTTTTAGTAACATATAAGGCAGTGTACCTTCTGCAGACATAAAAATAACACACCAATAAATGAGATACAATATTATATAATACAGGTTCTAGATAGCTCTACCTTGAACTTTCTAAACTAAAAAAAAATGCACTATTTGAGAAGACATACAAATGCTAGCGGCTATCCCATTATATTATCATATCAAGGTCAATATTTCAGATGATAATTAGTTGTCAATAAAAGAGGAAATTCAGGTTTACAAACAATCGTAATGCAAATAAATATATAAAGAAAGACATACCCATGTGCTCTTGATTTTGCATTCCAATTTGATCTAGAAAACTCTGATGATAATCTTCAGGTGTAATAAATTCGGATGGTTGCATAATTGGCTCATCCCGAAGAGAAAATTTCTTTTGTGTATGCTTTTTACTTTTACTACCCATTGCTTCAAAATGCAAGATTTGAAAAAATAATTACTCGCACAACAAAAATAGTGAAGACAAATTATCCATATATATATATATATATATATATATATATATATATATTTAAAAATAAAAACTTAAAATTAAAAAAACAAATAGATAGTCTAAGTTATGGCAGCATACAACAGATTTGTCAAGCTCCTGTAAAAAAGAAGATAATACACCTTTTATGTTTTTGTGGCCTAGGAAAAAACTCCTTTTACAAGTTCAATACAACAGCAAACATTATAATCCATGCCACAGATATACAAGTAGATTTGGCTTCAAGTTCACACTAACACTCTATCAAAGTATCTCAAAACTAAAAAATAATCCATGCCACAACAGACATACAGATATCAATTAAAGCCTTAATTAAAGATAAACCTATCAATTTATTTACACTTTTACATTAAGGGATGGCAAATGATGGAGAAAGGAAGAAAGGGTCAATATTACGATACTAATTCAATCAAATAGAGCACCGCACCCCCAATTCCTAATTCTCTACTTTGTACTCATTTCACCCAAACCATATCCAAAACCCCTATTTCTCGTTCAAATTAAGCACCAACACCTAAATTGGTTAACATTGGAAAGAATAGAAAAAAGATGAGTCCCCCTGCATGCATACCTGGACAAGTTGTAAAATAAACGATAGTGGATGGGCTCTTCAATGGTGGCGATCGTAACTCGGCGGTCGTTGGGCTCCACAATGGCGGCAGTAGTGATCGGTAGGCCTCTGATGGTGGTTGAACAGAGAGAAATCAGGAATGAAAGACCGTGAGCAATAGAAATGAAATTAGATAAATTAACACATTTGGAAGATTGGCAGATAATTCAAGAACAGAAATCTAAAATGAAATGGAGCTTTAAACCCAATTCCTTCCATCTAAGATTCTAAGTAGAAGTTGAGTAGAAAACGGTAAGCATTAAGAAACTGCCCACTTTTAGAAATTCTTCTTGTAGGAAATTATTGGCGCTTTACCTTCCCGCTAATGATTTCAATGAATTCATAACATCAAAATTAAAATATTATAAAATATTTATATTATAAAAATAAAAATAAATTATTTAAATAATAAGTATATAAACTTCAAAAAATTAAATTTATTTTACGTAATTTAATGAAAGGAAAAATGGTATAATTGACTTAAACTAATATTTTTGTTAATAAATTTTTAATATAATATCTTTTGTTGTAATTATTTTATAGTATTAAGATTATTTTAATAAAATAGATATTAATTATGCAATTTATAACTTATAAAAATTATTCAAAATATTTGCAAATATAAAAGATTAGTACCTAATTATTAATAAAAAAAATTATCCAACTTATATAAATAACAATAATTCATATATATATACACGAGTACATATTCCCACATAATATGTGGATGCATTATATTTCATAAGAAAATTAATTGGATAATCTAATATTTAATGTATATTGTAATTTAATAATGAGGATATATTTAAAATTTTTGAAGATATATTTTTATTAATCGGTTTATTTATTTAATTTGAAGGTTTAATTTTTAATTCTAAAGATAAAGATATACATTAGTAATATAATAATTAAAAAAATAAATTTTATATGCGATATTAAAATAAAAAATAAAAATATCTATTCATAATCAATCAAAAATAATAATTAAAGGTGGTGTTTAATTTGAAAGTTATAATAACAATAATAATAGTAATAATAATGATAATAATAATAATAAGTCGGATATATTTTTATTGATTGGTTTAATTATCTATTCCTAACCAATCAAAAAATATATAATTAAAGATGGTATCTAATTTATAAATATACATGAATAATATAATAATAATAAATTCTTAATTTTAAATATAAAGATATACATTATTAATATAATAATAATAATAATAATAATAATAATAATAATAATAATAATAATAATAATAATAATAATAATAATAAATAGGAAGATTATATGTATTAAAATAAAAAATATATATATTCCTAATCAATTATGATTACAGGTGATGTTTAATTTGAAGGTATACATGAATAATAATAAGTTAAAATATATATATATATATATTTTTTTTATTGATTGGTAATTTAATTAGAATTACTCTATTGTGAGACGGGTTTTTCGTGAGACGGGTCAACCCATTATTAACGTATGCTTATTACATAGGTAAAATATGTTTATTTGTAATTAAAGTAAGTCAACAATAAATCATATTATAACACTCTAAAATCATACTTTAATTCATCATTTATCATATTTAAAAAAATATATTTTAACAATCATTAAACATATTTTATATATATAATAGACATACTTTAATAAGTCTCACGAACCGTCTCACATATGTAACTTCTCACAAGAGAGTTTGTCATTTAATTATATATTCTTAACCAATCAAAAAAATATAATTAAAAGTGATATTTAATTTATAGATATACATGAATACTATGATAATAATAAATAAATAAAAAGTAGAAAGATTATATAATTATATATATGTTATTAAAATAAAAAATAAAAATATGACAATTAACCACGACACTTAATACTTTTAAAAAGTTATTTATAGCAGTGTATTCACAATTGGTATATATATAAGGTATATGAAAAATTAGTAGTAGCACATCACTTTGAAAAGTATATATTTATTTTTAAATTAATATAAACTTCAAATAAATAGATTTTCTTTGAGTGATTTTACAATATACTCCCTCCCTCTGCTTCTAAGGTATTCATTTTACTATTTTTGGTGTCCACTTCAAGGTATCCATTTATCGTATTTAGTAAAAAAGTACACAATATGGTCCACCACTTTCCTCTAATACAACTACCCACTTTACATATAATAATAATAATACTCCCTCCGTCCCAGAAAGTATTTCACACTTTCCTTTTCTATCCGTCCCTCAAAGTATTTCACACTTTACTTTTACTAAAATTGGTAAAGAATACACTATAATAATACCAATTTTTACACACATCCCAATAACTTTATACAACTTTTTCATTAAATTAACTCAAGTATTTATTCTCTTTCTTACTTTATATATAAAAAAGTAATTTTTTTTTTAAACTTCGCGCGCCACAATACATGAAATACTTGTCGGGACGGAGGAAGTACTCCTTAATCCACATGCAAAAAGTAAATGAATATCTTAGAAGGAGTTCATAAGCATAAGAACTTGGAGTTAGATAGTTAACTTATAACTTTGAGTAATACAATTTTATGATTTCAAATTTTATTTATGAATTACTTTAAAGATGATGTGATAAACGAACTAATGTAATTATCACAAGCTTATACTCCTCCGTCTCATACTTTTCATTTTCGTTCGTTCCACAATAAGTGTCACCATAAAAAAAATTACATTAACTAACAATCTCAAAAGTTATCTTAATTTTAAGAATATCACTCTCATCTAACACACATAACATACTTTATAATTTATTTAATTATTACTTAAAAATATCACAATACCCCTAAAAAGTCAATAAAGTTGGTCAAAAAATAACTTTTTCTAAACTCCATGTCTACATTAACGATGACAATAATTATGGTACGGAGGGAGTAATTATTTAAAGCACATGTAATAAATTTACAAAATAATTTTTCAAATTTGCAATTTCCTTAACAAGGAAAAAAAGAGAAAGATAAATAAGAAAATCCATAATTCAATGTACCAAATATAGAAAAAAATTCTCTACATTTCTTCATCGATCCAATTCAAATATAGAAAAAATTTCTCTACATTTCTTCATCGATCCAATCCACGTAATTATCCATGAATAGCTAATTTGCACCCGCCAATTCTAAACAATTCATGATTATACACAAATTAAATAAGAAATCATAATACCTTCAAAACTCAGTCATATATATCTAAATGGCATTGACACAAAATAAATAAACCAACCTGAACAAATAAAGATGTGTCAGTAGTTCGAAAATTCTGATATGACTTTACTCATCACTGTCAATTTCATCTTCTACAATGTCTCCGCGAACCCAACTAAAATCATCACTCTCAGTGTTCAATGGAGGATTACAAACATCACTTTGCAAGTATGTTTCCACATCAACAATGGGTTCCATGTCATAATGTGTTCGTGAAGTAGTCGACACAATGACATGCCAGTTTGGCTCAGTTGGATCTTGAACATAGAATACCTGCTTAGCTTGGGATGCAAGAATGAATGGTTCATTATGTTTTTTCACTTTCGAAAAGTTTGCCAAAGTAAATCCATCACTATCTTGTTTCAATCGTTTCCCTTTTGAAACCCAATCACACTCGAACAAGACCACTCTACGTGCACCACCATAATCTAGCTCAATGATATTAGTTAAAACACCATAATAATCTAGATCATTTAATATTGGATTTTGATCTCGAGTACTTGAAAAGCTTGATGTTGTGGCCTTAACACATACCCCACTATTTTGGGTCCTTTTTCCACTATCCAGATTCCTAGTTTGAAACTTAAATCCATTCACAACAAACCTTTCATATTTCAGTCCTATAAAGTTTGGACGATTAGCAAGAAATGTCAAATCTCTTGATAATGGATTTTCTTCAAGTTGCAACTCCTTAACCTATAGAATCATCAAATACATATAAATAGTAGCTGCATTATACAATCAAAGTTACTGAAATCTCAACTACAACTTACATTTTCAGCAAACCAATCTGCAAATCCTTCACTATGAATTTGTTCAATTCGATGGCGCACGGCACGTGGATGAGTTTGCTCAATCATGGTTAAGTGTTCCCTAAAAAGTAATCACATTTTAGAAAATCACAATTTACTTAGATAATTCAATACACAAAACTAACTCACATATCTTACTGAATATATGAACCGAGTGCACTAGAGTTAAACAACACATATTGATGTGCCTTCCTCAATGTGTCAGCATCAAACATTGTGTCGGTGGCAGTTCCAAGACCGTGACCTACCTTTTGAAAGACATCTAACTCTACTGCAACATCTTTGTCCATATTGCTGTCAACTTTTTTTGATATTTTTTCAAACTTTGATTCCACATAACCTGCTAGGTATAAAGAGCAGAATGATATACACTCTTCAGCTAAATAACCCTCAGCAATGGACCCTTCAGGTCTACTTCTATTACGAACGTACGACTTCAATGTACCTAGATACCTATTAAACATTAAGACAAAACCATAAAATACCATTAAAATTTAATATATTCATAATATTCCTTAACAAAAAAATATAATGAATTCTAACTTATAACTTAAAAAACACATATATAAAAGTTACCTTTCAATTGGGTACATCCAACGATATTGTACTGGTCCAGCTAGCTTTACTTCTGTAGCCAGATGTACAGTTAGATGTACCATAACATCAAAAAATGATGGTGGGAATATCTTTTCTAACTCACAAAGTACTACAGGTATTTCCTTTTCTAAACGAACTGCATCTGAAGGCTGGATTTCTTTGGAGCATAATTCTCTGAAATACTTACTTAATCTGAGCAACGAAGACCGTACAAACTTTGGAAGAGTTTTTCTTAATGCTATAGGTAACAACTGCTGCATCAAAATGTGATAATCATGACTTTTTAAGCCAAGAAGCTTGGGTGGTTTGACTTGAACACGTCGTGAGATATTTGACGAGTAACCGTCTGGAACTTTAATTCTGTTGAGAACATCACAAAAAATTTTCTTCTCTTTCTTACTCATTGTAAAAGAAGCTTCAGGCTTAGTGTCTTCTCCAAATTCATTATCAATTAGATGAAGCTCTGGTCTAATGCCCAACTCTTTCAAATCCTTTCGTGCATTGTAATTATCTTTGTTTTTACCATCCATACCTAAAATGGTACCACAAAGGTTTTCACACACATTTTTCTCTATATGCATGAAATCAAGATTATGGCGCTTAACATTAGTTTTCCAGTATGGCAATTCATAGAAAATGCTCAACTTTTTCCAATTGTAAGGCAATGTTGGATTATCTTTTACTTCTTTCCCAAATTTAAATGAAAATTTCTCTAATTCTTCTATCACCATATCACCAGACAATTTAGGTGGCTTTTCTCCAAATTCTACCTGGCCGTCAAAGAGTCGTCGAATCTTTCGAAACTCGTGTTCTATCGCCAAAAATTTTCGATGACCCATATAGCACCACTTTCCACCATGTTTTAGTCTAAGTGAATGCGTATATTTATGACAAACAGGGCATGCATATTTACCTTTTGTACTCCATCCTGACAAATTTGCATATCCAGGAAAATCACTTATAGTCCATAATAGTGAGGCACGCAACTAAAAATTCTTCCCTTTTGATGCATCATATGTTTCAATGCCTATTTCCCATAGATCCTTCAAATCAGCAATTAGTGGTTGTAGATAAACATCAATATTATTCCCAGGAGCTAATGGGCCAGGAATTAATAAAGACAATAGGAAGTAAGGCTGTTTCATGCACATACCTGGTGGAAGGTTATATGGAAAGAGTATCACAGGCCAGGTGCTATGCGTAGTACTCATATTTTTGAATGGATTAAATCCATCAGAAGCTAACCCCAATCTAACATTGCGAGGATCCTTAGCAAATTCATAGTGCAAACTGTCAAATGTATGCCATGCCGGAGAATCAGCAGGGTATCTTAATTTTCCATCCTTCTTTCGCCTTTTAGAATGCCATCTCATATGACGAGCTGTCTTGGAAGACATAAACAATCTTTGCAGTCTAGGCTTGATTGGAAAATACCATAATACTTTTCGTCCAATCTTTCTTTTATCACCCATAGGATCCTTATCAGAAGTTTGCCATCTAAGTTCCCCACATGTGCCACAAGAACTATTTTCTTTGTTCGGACCCCAATACAAAATGCAATCATTTGGACAGGCATCAATTTTTTCATAACCAAGTCCTAATTTTTTCATCATCTTCTCAGCTTCATAGTATGACTTGGGTAAACCTTCCATGGCTTCTGGGAATGCATCTCCTAATAAGCCCAATATCATATCAAAAACAGTGTTAGTCAATCTTCCAGCACATTTAACATGCAACAAACGAATGATGAATGAAAGTTTAGTGAAATTATCACATCCCTCGTATAATGGCTTTTGTGAAGCATCAATCAAGTCATAAAATTGTTTTTCTTTCTCATGGGGGATTTCTGTATCTCTTGAAAAATCACCAGTGTCCATATGAAGATTTACTTGTGGATCTCCAAGTATGTCATGAACTAAACTTCGTACACCATCCATGTGTGTTGACATTCCTAGGCCATCATGCTGGGGTTCAAAAGAAGATGAAGAATTTATGTGAAGCTCTCCATGAGCTATCCATATAGTGTACCCAGGAATAAACCCAATCACTGTCAAGTGTTCAGATGCTTGCTCTCTGCTCACAAATACACCCATTTTGCACTCCTTGCATGGGCATATTATCTTTTCATTAATGGATGAATTTGAAAAGGCAAAGTTTAGAAAAATTAATTCAAGTCCATCTTGGTATTCTTTACTCACTCTTGACTTAGTCATCCAGCTCTTATCCATCTTGTATGATAGGTTGCTGCAAAGGTGTTGATAAACTAAATTATATAATTAAACTCATTAAATATAAAATTCAACAACTAACAAATATGTAAAGGAATGTTGTCTTTGTTTATGGAATTTTATCATTTTTAACTTTACATAAAAGAAAATAAATCTTTTTGTTAAATTTTGAAAAACTTTCATATAAAAATTAAAACAATACTGAATCATGAGTAATGCATGTTTAAATGAATAGTAGATATCTGTTGTAGTTTTGAATTTGCAATTATATATTTATTATTTTGACTTGTGATGCTTATTCATATTCGAATTGTCTTTAAATCTTATTATATATTATTATTTACTTTTAAAGGAAACTTTTTTATAGAACAGATATATGGGAGACGAGTCAATTCATTATTATAGTAATATTATTATATAGGTAAAGTATATCATTAATTGGTTAAAATATGATTACTAAAGTATGATGGATGATTCCTTAAAGTATACTTTTAGGATGTTGGAGTATGATTAATTATCCAATAATTATAAATTAGTGAAACATATTATAATGCATTATAATTATAATTTAATGCATCATTCATCATACTCTAGTAAATTAAACTTTAATAATGACATTACTAGTCTCACAATCCATCTCACATAAGCGTCGTTTTACAAGAGACTTTGTCACTTCTAAATAAAAATCTATACTCTATTTGCATTTAATTCACAATTTGAATAATATTATTCTAAAAATTCTAAATATGTAAACCTTCTATGGCTTCTGGATGATACATAGATTTGCAATCGCTTCCGACATATAATACAATTTCAAATCAAACTCACTGGTCAATACTTTAAGTCGCAGTTTAAGTATATAAAAATCCATCAAAACATGAAAATATTAAAAAAGAATAGAGCATACAATCAAATCTCAATAACATATGATACAACTAATACGAAAATCCATCAAAACATGACAATTTTGAAAAAGAACAGGACAATATTGAAAAAGAACAGGGCATACAATCAATTTCTCAACAATATACAAAAATCCATCAAAACATGACAATATTGAAAAAGAACAGAGCATACCTTGAATATTCGTTAGGTAGCATAAATCCTTTAATCCACTATTTTCTCCGTATAATCTCAATCAACAATAATATTCAATTCGTTGCGTTCTTTTAATCTTTGTACTCCTTTCACCTAGCAGTTCACACACTCTATCAGTCCTTTGAGTTCCCAGCAATTCTCACGTAACAAATAAAGAAAACATAAATTAATCGCAGCTACATTAATCGGTAACAAATAAAGAAAACATAAATTTATAATCGGTAACAAATAAATAAATCATAGAATTCTCACCCATTATAAGTCGATTCACCTCTTCTAATTTTGTCAACATATAATATTTTTATTTTGAACTTTCAAGCTCTTTAATTTTGAACTGCGGCGTGGAGGAATGAACCTAACGGCTTGAGAGAAATAGGTAAATTAGGTTAACTAATTACTAGTATTATTCAGGAAAAAAGGAAAACTAATTTAACTTTCTTTCATGTATTTTATTATTGTTTATATTTTCTTAATAATGGTAACTGTTCGATGACTTCGATGCGCATGATATTTTCTTATATTTCATTTTATTTTATATTTGTGACTTTTTTTTTATTTTGTACTTAATGATAATAATAATTATTTAAAAAATAAAATAAAATTTCTTATTATTCTAAACTAAATGTACTATATATCTGCTTAAAATTTCAAATCTATTTTTTTCTACTTTCGCCTCTAATTAATTTATATATGTCAATTAATTAATATAGACCTATATAATTTTAACAAATATAAAATAATTATAATTAATATATCATTTAGATTATTATTTTTTAATTATGAACTAATCTCTTTATACTTTTTATTATGCTATATTTAATTAACTACTAAATTTATAATTCACTCATAATTTATTTTACGTGTTTATTTTAATAATTAATTTAAATAGTATTATTTTGCTGATAATTTTTTCTACCTAGATTAATTAAGTGATTTAGTACGTTTTTTTTGTCAATATTAATTTTGTTCCCAATTAACTAGCAGTTAATAATATTGAATTAAATCTTTAAATATATTTTATTAATTTTTTAAACTTGCTTATATTAAAAATATATATTATGAGTAGGTTATATATATTTGTGTGTAAAAGGCTATTAATACATTATGATTAATGTCCTAATAGGGTTACATTGATACATTTAATAAAAAATGCATTAATAAACATTGTAAAGTGTAGTTTTAGGCCTTTTGATAAACCACTGTATTAATAGAAAATCTATAAAGACACTTTATATAAAATGTATCAAAATTTGTGTAGTATCAAGTGTTTTTTCTAGTAGTGAATGAGATGTGGAATAGGGAATCGGATATTCATATCTTGATATCTTATGTGTCAATCAATTAACATGCAGAAGATCTGGTGTGTAAGATGATATATACTTTCCTTTTAAGACATAAATTCTCCTCTCTCCTACATGCATGTTATTCATCTAACGGCGTGAAATAAGGGATATTACGCCAAAACGGTAAAGGAAATCCGAACCAGATTGGATCGGGGTTTTATGGAGACGGTTTAACTATACGTTATAGTATAATCTTTGAGACATTCTTCCATGCAACTGATTGTAAGTGTAAGTAGGTGCTCACTTTTAAAATATATTACCATTCTATTTCTATAAGTCGAATATTACTCTCGTTATCAAGTAACTTTTGGAAAAGAGTATTGAGTGACACTTAAGTTAGAGAAGAGAACTTATGTCCTAACTCCTAAGTCAATACATATAACTCCGGATAAATTTTGGATTTGTCCTCTCTATCAATCATTCGAAAGATGGTAGCTGAAAATGTTACATCAAAGGTGAGTGATAGGACATCACATGCCCTAAACTGAAATAGCTTATAATCTTAGCATTCCGCCACAACCAGATGCAACATTACCCAAACAAACTATCTTAAACATAAACTAGATTCTAAAGTGAAGTCTGGCCTAAATGCACCGAAGAGCAAGGAATGAAACTTATAAATAAGACATTCGATAGCTACAACGAAGGACGAAGGACGAAGGCCTTCTCTCCCAGAAGCCACACACTACCACCATCAACAACTCAAGCCCCAACCACTAATTAATGAGGCATGACTCATGTATCCTCTCCATATATATCCATTCTCATGTATGCCTCATCATCAATGAATCTACTTAACAGTTGCACCAAATTTGGATTCACACACACATATACATGTGTGTATATATCTTCAACAATCAGGTTGAAGTTAACAACTATGAAGAAATAAGTAGTACAAAACCCTAATGGCATCAAAATTAGGGTTAGATTGCAAGATTTAGCTCTACTATGATTTCCCCCTCAAGAAATCTCATCATCATCAAATCTTGAGACCCACAATTATTAATACAAAAGTCACCAGTTGTTAAAAATTAATAACAATTAATATATCTAAACTTAGTAATATAAAAGGGATCAAGAATTAATCATAGCCTAGTCGAAGCTCCAAGTCCAAGTCTTCTTCCCGGTTCATTTCCTCCACTCTATTCTGCTCCAGATCTTCCATAATCACGGGCCGAAACTCCAAGCTCAACCCTACCCTCCAATCCCCAGGAATGAATCCGGGATTCGAGGGAGGTTGATGATCAAGATCCGAGTCGTTAATCTGCAAGGGTCTAGAATCAGACGGCGGAAAGAAGGTTGCATAGCTCAAAGTCGGCTGATGATGGTGGGACGACGAAAGGCGGTGATTCAGCGTTTGATAATTAAAGTTGTTGCAGTAATTCGATGATGGAAGGGTGAACGCAGGAGGCGTGTACTGTGGGAGGTTGTCGGAATCATGATGATGATCTGCAGGTTTGTTTCTGGCTCTATCTTTCCTGTGGATGTTCATGTGACCTCCCAAGGCTTGTGCTGTGTTGAAACCCCTCTTGCAGAACACGCACTCGTAGGATCTCCCGACGCCTAGATTGTTGCTTTCTTGATCCACCACTTCTTGATCACTAGACTCTTCGTCCTTATAACTTATGGATTCCATTGGTTTGATGAGAGAAGGAAAGGAGTGTGTATTTATGTATAGAAAATTGGGATAAGAAGGTTCTGAGGAAAAAGGGGGTTGATGCAAAAGACAATTTGAGGGGAGACATTATTAACTAATTTAGGACATGGTCTGATTTTGATTTTGTTGGTGTTTAGATTCGTCCTGCTGAAGGCCGGCTGTTTTAGATCCTTTTTCTAATTAAGTAATTACAGTCTCTCTCACACACACGCATAATAATAAAGTATTTTTTTTTTGATTAATTATATCGTGACCACTGACCAAGCTAGCTAGATCTTATCCCATTGTGAAGATCCCTTGCTATTTTTTACATATCACTCATTTTTTCTTTTTACTACTATAAAGAACGGAAATACTTTGCGGCACACAAAACTTTCATATGACCGTTTTCTATATACTTCCTCCGTTCCAAAATGTTTCGTATTTACTGTTGCACATTATTTAGAAAAAAATATATTTTTTATCAATTTTATTGATTTTAGAGAGTTTTGTGCTATTTTTAGATAATAAAAAAATAAAAAGTAATGATATGTGTGTGAAAAAAAAAGTGACACAAATTTAAAATTAAAGAAAATTTTTAGATTCTTAGATAAAGTGTTATTTTATTTTTTTAAGCGTGGAGGGTGTTGTGAGACAAATAAATGAGAAAAATATGAAATGGTTTGTGAGACGGAGGGAATATAATTTTAAGACTAATTATAGTGTGCACCCGGGTGCACCATATGATAGGGTGCACCCATATACAAATATAAATAAAAACATATACAATTATGAACAAAAATGTATAGAATTTAATTGTTAGTTTTTTTAATGAAAAATTGAGTGTAAAAATATACAATTATTAAAAAACATGTATACACTATTGAATAAAAAGTTATACACATATGGATGTTAGTTTTTTTAATGAAAAACTTAATGTGAAAAAAGTATACAATTATTACAAAACACGTATACAAAATAGAATAAAAAGTCATACACATGGGTGCACCCTTGCACTCGGGTGCACCCAATATACACTCTAATTTTATAATACTCTCTCTGTCCCTCTGATAAGTGTCCATTTTGTCATTTTGCTCCGTCACAATACAAAGTGGAGTATTTATTTTCTTTTTAGGTTTGATGTGACATATACAATAATATTATTATACTCAACCCACTTCGCATGAGGCCCACACTCAACACTAATATGATTGCCCACTATACATTAAAATATTATTTCTCTCACCTCATTATACTTTAAAATATTATACTTCTTAATTCACATACTTGAAGCAAATGGACACTTATCAAGGACTTATTAAGAGGAGGGAAGGAGTATTTTTAAGAGATTATGCTTAAGGTTAAAAAAGTCGTACTATTCTTTTGTACGATGAATTAGAATTTAAAAAAAAAAAAAAAAGAATAACACTCATATATAAGTTTGATATTTTAAAGACCACACTCTGGTATCTATCTTCACATAATTTCATGCTACATCCTTCTATAAACAAATATACAATGAGATAGATAGAATATGCAAATACAAGGTAAAGATTTTTGTAAAATGAGTATATGATAGAGGTGTTAAACGAAGCGAGATCCGTTACTATATACTTTAATTTAGCTCGAGTGTTTATGGAGCTAAACTTAAACTTGACTAAAAAATTCACGATCAAGCTCGAATTCGACTCAACTCATTAAAAAAAACGATTCAAGTTTTCGAACCTTATCAAGACTAATATTAATAATTAGGGGTACTCTTTTGTGAGATGGATAGTAAGACGAGTCTATCCATTATTAAAGTTTGTTTGTAGTGAATCATATTATAACATTCTAAAATTATATTTTGATATATCATTTATCATATTTTAGTTTACATATTTTAACTATCAATAAGTATATATTATCTATATAACAATTATACTTTTAGACGTTTCACAAACTGTCTCACAAGAAACTGTCTAATAATTAATATATTTTATGTTTATTATTATTAAATAATTATAATAATTAATATTATTAATTTTTATTATTATTGTTGTTGAGGCTTAACAAGTTTAGTCGAGCTCGCTCGTTAATTTAACGAACATAAAACGAGCTTGAGTCTTGTCGAATAGAATCGAGCTAAGTCGAGCTACAATTTGACATTTTGAAGAATATCACTCTATCCGTCTAAAAATATATATATTCACATTTTTTTTTCTATCCTACAAAAAAAAAAAAAACCTCATTCCTAAAATAGAAATAAAAGATAAAATAACTAATATCTCTTTACACTTTATTTACAAAATATTATACATATATAATATACTTTACCATTTATTTATGGGTTAATTGGAAAAAAAAACACGAACTTTACTCTTATTGCAAATGAATCTTAACCTTTGAAAAATTGTAAAAATAATCATCACCTTTAAGTATTGTTGCAAAACGCACTCAATTTGTGACTAAAACTTGATTTTTTTTTACATAAATTGGGTGCGTTTAGAAACATATTTAAATGTGGTGTTTTTTTTACAATTTTTCAAAGGTTTGGATTAATTTGCAATATGAGTAATAAAGTTATGTGATTTTTTTTTAATCAACCCTTTATTTATTACATAAAAAAAGAAAGGCAAAAACTTGTGTGTGTCCGGGTGCACGGGAACATATTCCGTGTGTCTTTAGAATGTTGTGTTAAATTGTATACTCTTTAGTATAAAGATGTGTACCCATGGCAAAAACTTGTGTGTGCCCGGGCGCACGGGAACACATTTCGTGTGCCTTTGAAATTTTGTGTTAAATTATATACCCTTTAGTATAAATATGTGTACCCTTTATTTTTTAAATAAAAATAAATATTAATAAAAGTGTATACCCTTTAGAACAAAATGTATACCTTTATTAATTAAAGTATATACCCTTTAGAATAAAGTAATGCACCCTTACTCATAATACTAAATTCCAAAGGCGCACGGTTTGCCGAGCTCACGCAAGTCTCACTCAAAATGAAATATAAAAAAAAATTTGGGACAGTTTTTTTTTTCCTTAAAAAAAGGAACGAATACTCGTATTAAAGAACGCCTTTTAATTGAATTGCAAGTTGCGAATGTATACATGCATCCAAATTCGATGATCCACTCCCACTGGATGTGATTCTTGGCTTATAAAATTAGAATTGAGAAAATTAATTTTACATCATTGAAAACTTATACTCACTTGATTTGAAGTATATCAGCTACCATAATTTCTAAATTTTTTGTCACCTAAAACCTTGATTCAATTCTCTCGGTCGTAGTCGAGATTTATGATTTCCTAATTAACATAATGTAAGAGTTATTTGATTATTGAGCAAGTTTTGGGTAAGAAATAGTGAGGTTATTTTACTTTTTCTTGATTATTTATCACATTTTATTAAAAATTTCAGTATTATTTTATTTATATTATGAATTGTTCATCAAATAATTTAGTTGAATTATTATAATTTTACAAAATATATAATCTCTCTCCCATACTAATAGTTATGTTTGCTTAATGCACGAGGATCAAGGAATATAATATAATATTTTAATATATAGTGAGATTAGAGAAATAATAATATTTTAATGTAAAGTGAATACATGTATTAGTGTGATGTGTGAGCTCATGAAAAGAGAAGTAGTTAATTTATGTGGATCTCTTTTATAAAAAATAAAAATAATTATTAAATTGGGACATCCAAAGTAAAGATGCGTGGAACAAAGGATGCATTTATTACATCTTTTTAAGTCTAGTGGAACTTCTCTTGAAATGATATCATGCCCTTAATTATTACTCCATCTGTTCCATAGAAGTTGACACACTTTTCTTTTTGGTTTGTCCCACTAAAGTTGACACATTTTCTTTTTAATACATGGGACCCACACAAAAACAATTAATCTATTTTCATGGGTCCAACATATCACCTCTAATACAACTACCAACTAGACATTAAATATTATTTCTCTCACTTCACTTTACTCCACTTTACATTAAATTATTATACTCCTTAATCTCCGTGCCCAAAAAAATTATATCAACTTTTTCGGGACGGAGGGAGTAAGTAATTCAAGAGGAACACCCATTTTTACATTTTCTTATAATTATCACTTTTAATCAAATATAGTATATTATTTTTTAAATTTTTTTTTTACATTTTATTATAATATAAATTATTTATAAAATAATTTACTATTCATTGCACTGCTAGCACCGTATGTAAAATTTTATTAAAATTACTTTTTATTCTTCTAAAAAAAGTTATCTCGTAAAATAATATTGTCATTGATTATAGATTAATTATAGATTGTCTTTCCACAGTAAAATCATGAAGCTAACTGGCAATCACATTGATAGTTTGATGAATCGCAAATATTTGTATGCTTCAGAGCATAGAAATCTTCCGGTCACGCTATTATTTTTCTGTACAATAGTTAAGAATTGATTTCTCCTACACCTAAATGCACACGAATATTATATTTTATTTTAAAAAATATTTATTTTAATCAATATAAGTATTATATTTTTTGTTGAAAAAAAGTTAATCAAAATCACTAAAATGTATAGTTTACCTCTGGCTAAGGAAATTAATTTTTCAATTATAAAAATAAAAGTATTAATCTTTGAATACTTGCTCTCTAGGGTCACTAGTGCTACAAACACTAAAAAAAAATGATTTTTTACCAACGATATATTCCGTTGGTAAAAGCCTTAATTCCATTGGCTTACCAACGAATTAGCAACGGAATTCGTTAGTAAAGTTCCGTTGGTAAAGTGGTGGTTGGTAAATTTTTAGCAATGAAAAATCAATTCCGTTGGTAATCTGTTGCTAATAATTCTTGGTAATTTATATAATGATTCCCTTGGTAATTTGCAACGGATTGAATTCCATTGTTAAAATAGAGAATAAATCCGTTGACATTCTGTCGCTAAAACAAAAATGCCATTTTTGTTGATAATCTATTGGTAATTACCAACGGATTGAATTCCGTTAGTAAATTCGGTGCTAAAAATACTCTCTTCGTCCACTTGAAACGTAACCGCTTGTTTTTTGCACGTGGATTAAGGAGTATAATAATTTAATATATTTTGAGGTGAGAGAAATAATATTTTGACACGACCCACCTTACATAACTTATAATTCAAAATACTAATTAACATAAACATCATCCTTATAAAACTGCATATACTTTTTTTTCCACATAATATACTCATAACTGAAATCACATTCTAACATACGTCTGATGAGAGTGGAAATTTATATTTTTTCGGTCGTATATTACCGTGTTTATGTTAGGATAAGGCCATATTTTCATGTGGGAGTGCGTAGTTGATGTATTTTACATGATTCTGGTGCTTCTAATAGTTTTTGTGGAGTTTTGAAGGTTAAAACAGGGTAAGAATGAAGCGAAACCGAAGACGGGAAAGAAACGAGCTGAAAAGGGGCTTACTCGAGTTGCATGAGTCAGCACGACTTAGCAGCTCGAGTCGTGTTGGATGCCGTAGAGGGTCAGAATTAGTCAGCGAGCTAACTCGACTTGTCTTGGGTAGCTCGACTTGTAGCTCAATTCGAGTTGCGTATGGGGCAAGCCGAGTTGCATGTCGTGTGAGGCAGAGCAGCGCCGAATTTTATCCAGAGAGCCAACACGAGTTGACAGACGATGACTCGACTTGCCAGCTCGACTCGTGTTGATGTACGGAGAAAATTTAGTTTCAGAGCATGGCAGCTCGACTTAACAGGCGGACGCACGACTTGGTAGCACGACTCGAGTTGGATTACTCGAGTTGAAACATAGGGCGACTCAAGTTGTGCTTGCAACTCGAGTTGGTCACTCCAACTCGTGTTGCATTAGTTTGGGCCAAAAATTGGGATTTTTAATCCCCTGTGCATGACAAACGTGAAGAATAGCCCAGCAAAGTCAGTTTCGTGGCCCATGGTATAAAAAGGGGGATCAAACACTTTAAGAGGGGATCGATCATTCACCAAAAGAACGGAACATGAGATTCAATTCACGGATCATCCACCACATCAATTCACATCAGAATTCACCCATCCATCTATTCCATCGGTTTAGAGGAGATTTCAAGTGTTGTTCGGGAGTCAATCTAATTGGAGAGACGGAGGAGAAATGTAATCCACAAACTAGGGTTTTATATCTTTTCTTATTCTTTACTTTTGTGATTTCGATTATGAATTTGTCAGTCATGAGGGTTGTCTGTAACCTCATGGGCTAAATACTTTTATAGTTCTAAGGTTTGATGGTCAGATGTAGTTGATTAGGGAATCTAGACTAAACTGGATCAATTCATACTGTGATAATCTTTATTTATTCATTTTATCCAAACTTTGTTATGCACTTGTAAAGTCTTCATTGCATATTATTGATATTGCCCGTGATGCTTGATTTGCTATGTTAGCTTGTGTGCATGTGTACTTGATTCTGTTTGTTTACTAGGGATTAGAGTAGTTTGCCCGTGAACACGCTAATCCTAAGAGCTAGTAAATAGGGTTCTTGATTATCCTAGAGGAACAATGCAATTAGGAAATCAAGTTGGAAGTGAATAAGATTGAATATGAATTTCAGAGAATATATGTTAGTCGAATTGGCCATCCAGAGATTTATAAAATTTGTCTTATTAGTATCTAGGAAGGAGGATTAAAACTATTCACGCGTTATTTTATAATGTTAATACATTAAGACAGTATGAATGAACAGCAGGACGTCTAGGAGACCAAATCAATTACATTAAACCTGATACCTTAGAGCTGTTATTACTCTTTTGATCAAACTTGAAAATTCTCATTGCTTCTATTTATTGTGTTAATTGTTATTTAAATTATTTGAGATATTAATTTACAATCAAAACTTGAAAATTGGTTACAATAATTCTAATCGAATAGTGATATACGATAAATAAATAGTTAGCTGTCTCAGTGGGAACGATATTAATTTTAACTGGGGTACTTGCCATTACAATTGATATCCCTACACTTGAGGATTTAATTAGAGTGCGCAATTATTGCCTAACAACGTCACCAAATTCTGACACCACATCAATCCACATAAACTTGTAACAATACTTATTATTTTACATAACAAAACATCAGCGGAAATAAAATAAACCCACGGCCTAACCAACAGGTCGTCATCTATGTACATCTACTCAAAACCCTGTAGGAGCTCCACAGCTTGCACAGTCACACCACAAAACTCAATCATCAACAGGCTCACCTACAATGCATAAACTAGTGAAACAAAAATTTCAGTAAGTAGAAATCATGCATGATAGTGCAAGAAAAGACATTTAGTTTTCTATCGCATATTTCCTAAGCTTTCTAGTTGGTCTCTTTTATTTTTGAAAGCTGTTCACGTTGCGGGATCCCCACGACACACTTATGATATGCACCCCAAATGAGCTCAATAGACACACTTAGTGTCGGATCAATTTTTTCAAAAGTATTGAAGATGATTTTTTCGAACCCCAAATAAAGATGAGCCGATAAACGACAAGTTGAGTCAACACATGACTCGAATCACCCCGTGATCCCTGAATAAGAGTGAGTTGACAAGCAACTCGTTGAGTCAACACATGATTCGGATCGCCCAGCGATCCCTGAATAGGGTGAGTCGACACATAACTCGGACAGATTTTCGGCAGTCCCTAAAAGAGTGCATATATAGTAGCCGCACACACCATTAGTGTCTTATTTAATTTTAGGAAAAATACTTTTCATGATTATGCATGGTATGCAACCAGGACAATTAAATATGCATCATATATCATTTACGACATCGATAGTAACATTTAATCACAATAAAGCAACAACTTAACTTCAATTCACACATATCCACTTCTGAGACAACAACTTCACCCCAAACACATAGATCCATTTTTAGAATAACAACTTCATCTCGGATCACACAGATACTTATAAACATCTCTCGGATCATACAGATATATTTTCAACAGTTTCTTATCACATGGATCTATATAAGACAATGATATTATTTTAAAGCACATAGGTTCACAAATTGTATTGCAAATTTATAAAAATAATTTACAAGTAATATTATTGAATATATGAAACCTACTTTCCCCAAATCACATAAATCCACAGCTTGTATCACAAAGTAATCCCAAATAATTCATAATGTAATTAAACTAATCACAAATAATTTATAAAATAACTATCACATATTAATCACAAATAATTCACACACAACATGTTTATGCATTGTAGTTGGACTTTTACTTACCTGGACTCCGACCTCCGACAATAGTAACACTATAGACCGTGAAAGACTGTCACTAATTCCTTCCTTCCCATCCCGACACGCCCCTTCTTTTTTTTTTTTCTTCTCTCTCTTTTTCTCTCTTCTCTCATCTCTTTCTTTTTTTTTTATTTGCAATTGTTGTTTTTGCAATTCAACCCAATGAAGGGTTTATATATATGAGTTACGGGTGGTATAACCACCGCCCAACTCATCCAATCCCTCTTTATCCTTTTTTTTTAATAAATGATAATGTGTACCTTTATCACCCACACACTTAACTCGCGCCTCAATTAACCACGTATAATTGCTATAATAATTTTGATTATTATTATTATTATTCAATCTCGATTTACGTGCAATACTTAATAACTAAGATCATACATTTACAAATTAATACACATATGTGTACATTTTCTTACCACTATTATTATTACGAGAACACGTATGATACTTAATAATTAAGAAATAATGTATTTATACACATAAAATAATTTAATTATATATTCAAATTAATACACGTAAATATTTATGCACACATATATTCACATATTTTTACCATTTTTATAACAGATGTATCAAATAAAATACAATGACAATTAGAATGTAGAAACAATTACCACATAATTGCTACATTATTATCACATAGTTGCCAAATAATTATCACATAATTATAAAATGTACATAACAAAAATTAAATTATATTGACACATGAGTAGTGAGAAGCCCGGGTATCACATATTTTAAAATGGAGTGAGTAGTTGTATTAGTGTTGACTATGGGGTCATGTGTGGTCACATCAATCTAAAAAAGGAAATAGATACTTTATAATGGGACGTACCAAAATGGCAAAATGGATATGTATAAAAGGAACAGAATGAGTTTTTTTTAAGTGAAAGGATCAAAATCATTCTATTAGCTTTTTATTTAATTCTCATTATTATATTAAATTAAATAATTAAAAATAAATTAAGTAACCATCTACTGTATACCATATTAATTTTTAGTACTCCAAAATCACCTATTATGATTAATTTAATTTAATTCAACGAATAAAGGTAATCAATATAGCTTAGATATACTGAAGATTTTGATTAGGGTTAATATTACTTTATGTATCACGAATGATTGTATATTTAGAAATAGTTATTGGAATTTTTAAGGGTAACATTTGGCCCAAAATTATGGAATTTAAAATATAATGAATGGTTCCATATCTTTTTAATTTACTTGAAAAGGTTTCAAAATAATTGTAACATTTAGTTTCGTCAGAATCTTTTAGTTTTGCTTCGAATTCGTCCCAAAACAATACTTCCTCCATCCATTATTAATGTATTCATTTTGTTATTTTGTGTCGTCCATTCTTAAAATATTTATTTTCTCTTTTTAACAAAAAGAACCCACATATGCCCCACCACTCCCCATCTCTTCCCACTAGTACAACTACCCATTTTATATAAATTAATAATAATACTTCTTAATCTACATGCAAAAAACAAACGGATATGTTTGCGATTGACGGAGGGAGTATTATTTTATCAATTTCATCACATAACTTTATAAAATGATCGATTTACTCTCATCCCATGTAATTAGAAAAATTAGAGATTTTAAAGTAAAAGGATCATTTTATTAAATATTTAAAAGTTACGGAATATTTCAAGAAATTAAGTTTCTTGGGACTATTTTGAATAATGTAAATTTATAAGAGATGATTTTTTTTTTAAACTCCAGAGTATATTTAAATGCTAATAGACAAAACTAACCAAAACTCAATTAGCAAAAATCAATATCAACACTTTTTAAACTTTATTTCTTTTTTAATCAAATGGTACTTATAAGAATCAAAATATCCTTAAGGGGGAAAAAATTGGGTATAAGGACCAAATCACCACCACCGCTGTCGACTGCCACTGACCATGACCATCGCTGCCCCACTGATCACTGCACTGATATGGTAATCGACACGGAATTCGTATCAATATCTATACCGACATGAGATTCATACCGACATTCGAACCGACAAACACCCCTACACACTCACCCACAGGACACATTAGGTATTCTAAGTTAAATAATAGGAGTATTAAAGTCCAAAAAGATCCATTTAATTAGAAGATCTAAAAAAAATTGTATTGATAATAATGATATTGAAACTAAATTTTGTGCAATTTTTCAAATCTCCTTATATTTAATCTCTAGCTTTGTATCATACTCCCGTTTGAATCAAAGCCATTAAGAGTAACAAGAACGTCACAGCTAATTAGACTAAACAATAAATTAAATTGAAAAAAAAAGTAAAAATTTTAATAAACACCAGATATAATAATTTAGATAGCAAAATAAAGAGATGAAAGAACCTGTAAAAGATGAGTAATTACAAATATATATGCGAGTAGACAAATCAATATTCAGAATTTGTAGGTTTCAGTTGTCTAATTTGTGATTAATATATTTAATGTTGTAGGTTGCATCAGGTTTTATCTGTATCTTCATCGTCCTCATTATCATCACAATCGCCATCACTCTAATTTAAATTAATTTATGTCAAATATAATTTCTTGATAGATCTCCAGGCGGGCGACGGCTTTTAATTAATAAAATTTGGATAATGATAAATAAATATTATTTTATTATTATTTTTTTTTATTATTAAATAATGATTATATTTATATAGGCTAAATATGGTGTGCACCCGGGTGCACCTAAGATTAGGGTGCACTATATACAAATATATGCAAAATCATATATAATTATGAGCAAAAATGTGTACAATTTAATTCTTAGTTTTTTTAATGAAAAATTAAGTTTAAAAAATATACAATTATTAAAAAAACATGTATGCACTATTGAATAAAAGGTTATACACAAATGGATGTTAGTTTTTTTTTAATAAAAACTTAGTGTAAAAAAGTATACAATTACTATAAAACACGTATACAAAATAGAATAATATATAAACAAAATAAAATAAAGAATCATATATATATATATATATAGGTGCACCCTTGCACCCAATATATACTCATTTATATATGATCAAGAATAGGTATGAATGATCTCAGATGCATCAAAATCAATTCCAATAATTTATCTTTGTTGTCGGATAGATTATGGGAATACAGTTGATTGAAAAACCCCTTTCACCTAATACAATGGTTAATTGATTACTCACCTTAATTTTTTTTTTTTTATAAACTAGTGTTTATATTATACCGTTAACCTGATTATAACCTTAAATAATAAACCTTTTCATAACTTAATTTAATTAAATTAAACTTAGTACCTTGAGGAAAAAAAATGCACTTCTATTTCACTATTTTTGTATGAAGGGATTCATTTTAAAAAGATTTTTTAGTTTCAAATTTGGTTTCAAATATCTTTTGTACAACTATTTAGTCTTTTGAATTGAAAAAAAAAAGGAAAAGAAATGATTTCATATACAAAAGATTTTGGGATCAATGTGAAAGTGTGATTTTTATTTTTCTAAACAATCCTTTTTTTGTATGAAATCAAAAGTTTATTTTTTCAAAATTTGTGTGTTAAGGAACATATTAAATGGGCAAAGCTCAAATTAATTGTACATTCACGCTTGAATAATTCGGTGGGCCGTGATGTAGCAAGTATTAAACTTGGAAGGCCCCGAAACAAATATCGTTAAATAAAATTCCTTTTAGTCTCGTAAAATTGTTTACTTTATTTAAAATAATTTTTTACTAACTCTATTAAATTTATATAGTAATTTGATGTTTTTGGTAATAACTATGGTTTAATATGCATAAAAATTTTGAAATTAAATTATACTTTTAAAGTGTATATAGACAATGACTAGGGTGGGAAGGGGGCACCAATTTTAAAATGTACAACCTCCTCTCTTCACTTTCAATTTGTGTGCTTTGATATTTTAATAAAAGTACAGAAATTAATTAAAAATAGTAGGGATCAAGAGATACGAATCAATTCATACTCTCATTGTACCCTAATCACTCTCATTTATTTATATTGCGTTAATGTTATAAAAGAAACTTTAAAATTAGGGGGAAAATAGTTTATACAGTGATATTAATTGAAGTTATGTGAATTTATTTTATTCAAAATCCGTTAATAAGTAAACGTACCTTTTTAATTTCCCTATGAAATACTAAATGTACACATGTTCACAACTTGTTTAATATATTTATAAACTTTATTAGTCCACCTATTACCTTTTATTAACCAAACATATTTTTTTATACTTTTGGATTGATGTGAAAACTAATAAAAGATGTATGAATAATTAAATTTTGTAAAATAAATTGGAGTAATATAATTATAGAAAACTATAATTCAAACAAGGCTAAATATAGTGTGCACCCGGGTGCACACGAAGCTTCGTGTGCACCCACGTACAAATATAAGCAAAAATATATACAATTATGAGTAAAAATGTATACAATTTAATTGTTAATTTTTTTAATAAAAAATTGAGTGTAAAAAAATGTACAATTATTAAAATACATGTATACACTATTGAATAAAAAGTTATATACATATGAATGCTTGTTTTTTTAATGAAAAACTTAGTGTGAAAAAAGTATGCAATTATTACAAAACACGTATACAAAAGAGAATATCATGTATACAAAATAGAATAAAAAGTTATACAAATATGGGTGCAAGGGTGCACCCGGGTGCACCTAATATACACTCTTCAAATAATATTAATATAAAAAGATGAATTTAATAAAAATATAGAAGAAATAAAATATTACAAACCAATAATAGTGGTTGTGAAAAATTAATTAATCTCCCTCCCACTTAGTTATTGGTTGTAAAAAATTAATTAATCTCCCTCCCACTTAGTTATTTAATTTAATATGAGATTTTTAGATGCATATAAGATTCACAAAACCCAAAAAAAAAAATTGAAATTTTTTCCAAATTTATAAAAACTGAAAAATCCTTCCAACCAAATTTGAAGGAAAACTGAAAAATCCAGATAATTCAGACATTATTAATAGCATCCATTAATAAGGAACAATTACATCCTTTGTAACCCTCAAACATCGCATATGAATTTTGGCAGATGAAACAAGACCTTCCACTCCATGCCCAAAGGAAGATCTTCTTCTACCTCATACCCAATGTGTTATGACATGTTTAGGGAAATTTTACTTTTAATCTGTTCAATTTCTTATTTGGTGTTTTGACATAAATATTCAAATCGAATTAACTGTTTTAATTTTTTTTTTCTAAAATAATACTCCCTCCGTCCTTGAGAAGTTAGCACATTTTTTTGGCACGGGATTAAAGAGTATAATAATTTAATGTAAAGTGAAGTAAAGTTAAGTGAGATAAATAATATTTAATGTGTAGTGGGTAATTGTATTAGAGGTGATATATGAGCCCCATAAGAATAGATTAATTGTTTTTGTGTGGGTACTATGTATGAAAAAGGAAATGTGTCAATTTTAGTGGGAGAAACCAAAAAGGAAAATGTGTCCACTTTTATGGGACGGAGGGAATATTAATTAACAAGCAAAACTTAAACTTATGATCACGGTGAAATAGATGCAACTCAAAAACTGGCTGCTTGTTCATCTTCCCAAATATCTCATCATAACCTCTGAGCCGCTTCTAATCATCAATAAAAATCTTGGGTTTCTGTTAAATTAATCAAGACAAAATATTATTATAATAATAAACATGCAAAAATTAAAACTAATACACACATTCCACATACATCATCAAATCTACATCACTTTTATTTATCACTTAGACCATTTGTAATTCTTAATCCTCTGTTGGGAGTATTTACATGTTTTCGCAAATTTGACATTTTACGCTGTTTTTTTCACGCACATTTAGAAGATTTTAAATTTATGAAAAAAAAAAATCCAACAAACAAAAAATAACTCACATTTACAAAGACGGGTCACTTTTAAAATCAATAAGATCCATATACTTAAAATATCTGCGCAACATACAAAAGTATTATAGAAACTGAAAATCAAATTATGTTCTTCACTCAGTATTCCAGTGCAGGTGAGTATTGATGCTTACATGCAAACTATTTTGGATCAATTATTGACTTCATTTGATATTATTCAAAAAATTTGTATCTAATCATTGAATAATTCTTATGTTTGCAATTTTTAAAGAAAGATGGCTTGTGAGAAAAGGCAGATGAAAAAGGCAAAAAAAAAAATTATTAACTTTGTCTAATGAATTGTATATACAGACAATACTCACTCCAAAACAAATTAGTTTTCTATCTATTTTCAGTACTAGAGCCATATCCAAATCTTTGCTAATTGAACAATATTATGAAATCAATGATATCGTGTACCAAAATTGAAAATTTTTTGAAAAAATGACAAGTTTTATTGTATGTTTTAATTTTGGACTTCATTTTAGAAGTGTTTCATTTGACTGCACGAATTTTACTTTTTTTTCTCGAAATAAAGCTTGTCCTAATTTTTTTCCCTCAATTCAATCTATATTATAAAATAATACAAAATATTAATAAAAATAATATACATTTGATATAATGATTTAATTTGAAGGTGTATAATTTTTTAATTATTTTTTATGATTTGAAATGAGAAAATAAAATTAAAGTTTCAAAAATAAAATAATAATAACAGTAAACCTTAAAATGAGAAGAAAACAAAAAAATATATACTAAAATTGGTCCTAATTTAAAAAGAGAGATAAAATTCAAACCTTAAATTGAACTTTCATAAAATTAGATGCTAAATTAAGGAGTCCGACTAGGATGCACATGGTGCACCGGAACAATGGTAATTATTAAATTAGTTTTAAAATCAATATGCACTATTAAATAATATAAAATAATAATTATTTTTTAAATAAAAAATCACCCCACTACCCATTTTAGCTATAAATTTGGGGGTGCATCGGTTCATCAGGTGCACCCCAAAATGACCCTAAATTGAGATTTGAACTAAAAATTAAGTGTTTGTGTTAAATTCTTCCAAATTCACCACATTGCTTTTTTTATTATTATTTAATTTTTTTAATGCATTAATTGCTTATTTAGTGAATTTCTTATTTTGGAGAAATCGTGTGATCTAGTATTTTTATTGGAGTAATGCTGGAAAAATGGTCAAAACAGATGAAAATTTAAGCAATTATAAAGATCGGACAATTGCTGATCAACCAAAAATTCCAGAATATTCATATTTGAATTCTTTATGACTTTGGTTGCCTTCTATGCTACACATTAAATCCTGTGTAATAGTTGATCATATGCAACTACATTTCAAAGTCAGTATATAAATTGAGCATCATGAGCATGGTTTATAATATACATGGGGGAGAGAGCGCCAACCATTCTGCTATTGCTACCAGGAAAATAATCTCATAAAATTATTTTTATAGGAGTATTTTTTCTATCAAGTTTAAGAAAATTGTTTTATATATAAAAAAAATAAAAGAAATGAGGAATAATTTAGTAATTAAATGAAAAATATATGTAAAGTTGTTAGGATGTGTAGGCAATTAAATTTTATTGCCTAATACATATAAAAGGAATATACATTAAATATTGACTAAATATTTATTTATTAAGGAATTTAAATAAATTAATTCATAAATAAAATAAATAGATAATTGATAATTAATATAATTATTTGAGTCCAAATTCAAGTAAAATGGGCTCAATTCAAGTCAAGTGTGCCTAATTCAAGTCAACAAGCCTGGAAAATAAGTCCAGTAGAGCAAATCCAGTAGGCCTAATTATATTAAATAGGCTCGTATCCAGTCCAGCAGACTTAATTAAAGGAGAAAAGCCCAACATATCTTTTAAAGGAGAAAATATCTCACAAATGGTTATTCTCTACCTATAAATAAAGGCTTCAGTCCTTATTCCATTCACTCTGAAAATCTTGAAGAACTGAATAATTCTAAAGATCAAGTGAAGATCAAAACCAAGTCAAGTGAAGATCAAGACTAAGTCGAAGATCAAGTTCAATATCCCAAGTTCAAGATCTTCAAGTCAAGAACATTCAAGATCTTCAAGTCAAGTTCAAGTTATATTCAAGTCAAGGACCGTCTCTGATCAGAGATAAGGTGTTAAGCCTCTTCGATCCGACGTTCTTCAAATCAAATTCATTATCCGTGAAGTCAACAACGTTCTACCAAATTGAGCGCTATACTTCACAATAAATCTTCAAGTCAATATTTGATCCGAATAAAGGCTCGACGCCTCCAGACAAACGTCATAAAGCCCCAAATCAGAGTTTGGACAAGCTTCATCCGAAAATTCGGCTCGAAAAGTTGAAAAAGTCAAAAAAATCAACTCAAGAGAGAAGTTGAAAAAGTAAAGAAAGTCAATTCAAGAGAGGAATCAGATGATAGCTAGAGACTGTTTATTCAAATTCTCAAGTTTAATCTATCTCGAATTATCATTGAAATTTCTTTTGTGTTTATTATTTAATAAATACAAATTTTGTTGTTACAGGATGTATGTAATAAATGGGTATTATTACTCCTTCCATTCTAAATTTATCTGCACGTTTACTGTAAATTCGGAGTTTAATAAAAATTACTTTTTAATTTAATTTTAAGGTAGTATGATATTTTTAAAATATTAATATGCTCTTAAATATGTAAAAGTAAATGTGAAGTATTAATAATGCTTTTTTAAAAATAAAAATGTTAAGTTTTTTTTTTGGGTTATCACTTATCCGGATTGGTTTTAGAACTAGTTTAACTAGTAAAATCGACTAATCCGATTAGATTTGATATCATTTCATAGAACCACAGTTACGAACTGTTGATACCGGTTCTCAAAATAAGGAACCAAAACGATGAGTAGGGATGTAAATGAATAGGGTAGTGTACGATTGAGTATGAAAAATTCACATACTACCCTATACCCTACTCTCCCTACCTATATCCTACCCTATTATTCTAAAGAATTGATATCCTGTACATTTGGGTGCAAGCGTAAACCAATATGTGTATAACCTTTGAGTTAAAAAAAAATTTTCAACTTTTACTTTTATTGCAAATAAATTCAAACATTTGAGAAATTGCAAAAAAAAAAAATCGACCTTTATGTTTCGTGCAAAACGCACCCAACGGGCAGGAGAGGATTGCCCGACGTCCGACATGACGTTGACCTTTGCCATGTCAGCTTCCACGTCAGATTTGAGTTTATTGCAGAAAAAACCTCAACCTTTACTTAAATTGCGATTTAATCCTAACCTTTAAGATTTTGGCAAAAATACAAACATATTTTTTTTAAAATTACACCCATTATATTTTATATTTAAAATTTAAATTCTAAAAAATTATTAAATAAAATAATAAATTTATTTTAGTTTTTAAAATATTTTATGCATTATAAAATTGTTATAATTTATAAAATCAAAGTATTCTTAACAGGTCCTAAAATTTTTTCGTAATTTTATGTTATACTATTTAATATGACAAAAAATATATATATTTAGAAGACTAAAAAATTATACAAAAAATAGTTTATAATGTAGACTTGATTTATAAACTCATAGTTTTATACTGACAAAAATACTATTAGTTATGTTTTAATTTATACAAACCAAATTTTCATGTACTCCCTCCACCCATTTCAATTTTTACATATTTCTATTTTTAGAGTCTCATTTCAATCTTTACGTTTCTCTTTTTGGCATATGGCTCACCTAAAATAATTAATATATTACCATGGGACCCACATAAAATAATATTACCTCCGTCCCAAACTCATTGTCTTACTTTTTGTTTTTATCCATTTCAAACTAACTGTCTTATTCCAAAAAAAGAAACTTCACACCAACCAACAACCCAAAAAGTTTATCTTAATTTAAAAAAATCACTCCCACCTAACACACATAACATATTTTATAATTTATTTATTACCTAAAAATACCACAATACCCCTAAAAAGTCAATAAAGTTAGTCAAAAAGTAACTTTTCTTAAACTCCGTGTCTACAATAACTAAGACATCGAGTTTGGGACGGATGGAGTAATACACTTACCCACTTGCATTAAAATTAATAAAAAATTAATAAATATGGGACAAGATAATTACGGGACGGAGTGAGTAATAAAAAATTAATAAATAAAAATTTAAAAAACCTTATAAGAAAAAAACTTTAATTATGAAAATTTTATAATGTACTTCCTCCGTCCGGTTATAAGGTGTCCATTTGCTTTTTGCACGTGGATTAAGAAGTATTATTATTATATATAAAGTGGGTTGTTGTATTAGAGGGAAGTGGTGACTCATATTGTGTACTTATTTACTAAATAGGGGAAATAGATACCTTTAAACCAGAAGCCAAAAATAGTAAAATGGACACATTAGAAGCGGACGGAGGGAGTGTAAAATATTTTAAAAATTAAAAGAAGAGATGTTTTATAATTTTAATATAAAATATAAAATTTTTATTAGATTGGTGCAATTAAAAAAATAATAAAAAATTTGATGGATTATTTTGTCAAAATTTCAAAGGTTATGATTTATTTGCAATAGAAGTAAAGGTTGATTTTTTTTTTTTGCAATAAACTCAAAGTTGACGTGGTAAAAGTCAACGTCATGTCGGACGTCGGGCAATCCTCTCCTGCCCGTTGGATGCGTTTTGTACGAAACTTAAAGGTTGAGGTTTTTTTGCAATTTCTCAAATGTTGGGATTTATTTGCAATAAAAGTAAAAGTTGGGTTTTATTTTGCAACTAACCCATAACTTTTTATCCAATGTTATATACATATTTTTTGTAATAATTTTATACTTTTTTTACATTCAATTTTTCATTAAAAAAACTAGCACCATATGTGTATAACTTTTTATTCAATAGTGTATACATATTTCTTAATAATTGTATACTTTTTTACACTCACTTTTTCATTAAAAAAACTAATATAAAAATTTTCTAATAAAGTGTATATATTTTTGTTAATAAGTGTATATGTTTTTATTCATAATTGTATACATTTCTCAAAGTGAGTGCACCGTATCATGGGGTGCACCCAGGTGCACAGGAGAAGTAGCCTACTCTAAAATTGAATATCAGGTAGGGTGAGGGTGTATTCACATGGATATACGGATAATCCGTGGGTAAACTTATACTCGAAGTCTTAGTAGATTTTGCAGATAATTCATGGTTACTCAAACCCACCCGATCCTAATCGCCCTAATTTTCTTTTCTTTTTTTTCTTAATATTATTATATTATTTTTTAAAAAATAATTACAAATAACACATAATATTAATACATAGAACAAAGACATAGTCTCTTGTGAGACGGGTGTAAAACGGGTCGATCAATCACTAAAGTATGCCTATTGTATAGATAAAGTATGCATATTTGTAGTTAAAGTATGTTAATAATAAATCATATTATAATACGTTAAAAATCATATTTTAATGCATAATCGAGCATACTTTAGAAAACATACTTTAATAATCATTAAACATACTTTATTTATACAACAAACATACTTTAGTAATGAGTTGACCCATCTTACAAATAATCCGTCTCACAAAAATCTTTGTCTAAAAGAAATATATACTTCTTAATTACTTATATGGGTAGCTCTTGTACGAGAACATCTAACGAATCCTTTTATATGAAAAGGAACTCCACTAACCGAACTCACTCATTCAAATCAGCGCGCATTGGAAATATTTATTTACGCTGCCAAATGTGATTTGACGTTTTAGTTATAGTATGCTGGTAATTTTTTTCTTCAGTTTTTTAATTAAAAATTAAAGTATGTTATTTTATTAAATTAAATACTAATTATTAAAAACTTCACTGTTTACAATTAAATTTATTTTTAAAATGTTACAAAATTTTCTTCATTTTGCAAATTAATTATAAAATAATATAATTGAACTATTATCACTTCTCGTTGATCATTTATCTCTTTTATTAAAAATATTAGTATCATTTTTTTATAATTAAAAGGTAAAAGCTCCTGTACTACTAAAACACATCGAGCCCCTTGGGAACATAATAATAAAGTGTCCCCAACTCTCCCCCTCCATATTCTATTTAACTCTATGTATTACTAGGGATTTAAATTGGGACACGGGGACACAGTGTCCCCGGGGCACAGGAGCCTTACTCTAATTAAAATTCACTTTTTGTTAAAATGTTATATTATTTTTATTTGTTATATGAATTATTCGTAAAATAATTTAATTGGACTAATATCACTTTTGATTAAGTATGTTATCACTTTTTTATTAATCTTATTAATTGGTTATGAAATAGTTTAATTGGCTGATCATCACTTTTCATGAAAAAATGTATCAATTTTATTACAAATGTTATCACTTTTTATTCGTCATAAAAATTGTTCATAAAATAATTAAATCGAAAGATTATCACTTTTCCTTTATCGGGTATTACTTTTATTAAAATATTATCACTTTTTTATGCTTCAAGCAAGTACAAGTATTAGTAGCATAACAAACTTCTTCGTCATTAATATATTTGCTCGCGGCAATTGTGAACTCTCGGGAGAACCGATGACTGCATCTTTGATTTTGATCTTAATTGGCTAGTTGTAAATAGCCCCAGGGCTATGGACTATCCAGGGCCTACACCGAGGTATAGACGGTTATTTTCAAATCTTGCAAAACGGAATGATATACGATGAGATAGAAACAAAGACAGGGAACAGGTTCCCTGTTAAAGTGAGGCCCTTTATTCTATTCTGAATTCGTTCATTCATAATGAATAAAATCTCCCCAAGTAGGATTCGAACCTACGATCAATCGGTTAACAGACGACCGCTCTACCACTGAGCTACTGAGGAACAACGGGAGATTCGATATCATATAGTTCAATTCTCGTTCTCAACCCATGACCAATATGAGCTCGAACTCTCCTTCGTAACTCCCGGAACTTCTTTGTTATGGCTGCCTTCCATGCCTCATTTCAGAGGAAACCTCGAAGTGGCTCTATTTCATTATATTATATTCCATCCATATCCCAATTCCATTAATTTAATGCCCCTTGGGGTCATTGACATAACAAATGTCGTTTCTAGTCTATCTCTTTTTATTTCTTTTTTATATATGGAAAGTTCAAAATTCATCATATAATAATCCACAAATTGCAATAGTAAAGTAAAGGGGGAGTTTGTGATGATTTTTCAATCTTTTCTACTACGTAATCTAGTATCCTTATGCATGAAGATAATTAATTCGGTCGTTGTGGTCGGACTCTAGTATTCTGACCACATTATCTATAGGGCCCTCTTATCTCTTCCATCTCCGAGCTCAGGTTATGAAGAAGGAATCGAGAATAACTTATTTTATAAAAAAAATTAATTAGCCCCTTAAATATCTTAAAAAGTGATTTTAAAAAAAATGGAGTAATAACTGTGGATAAAATACTGGAACAGATTATGAGGAAACGGATTCTGAATATAAATCCTCTTCTTTTCTTGCTTCGCTCTTTACTACTTCCTCACCTTTTGCTGCTTACCATCTATTAATCCAGTATCTACATTAAAAAATGTTGATTGAAACTTATATGGTGGTGGTTTTAAATCAAATCTAAGATGTTTTAGAAATAATTTTTCAACTTTTTTCTATTCAAATCAATTATGAAATCAGATCATTTTAAGTGTGAAGCAGAACACGCTTTTGTTTTGTTCTTTAGTTAGATAGTGAAAACATATTTCATGTTTGTTGTGGATATACTTTTTTATTTATTCTTAGAAGCTTTTTTTTTTGAATTTCTCACAATAAAAAATGAAAGTAGTGAGTGTGGAATTGATAATCTATATAATAATTTTGATAAATCTATTACTATATATAATGAGCCTTGCACCTGTTCATGGTCAGTTTCCATCCGGTGGCCGGTCAACATTTCACATACGTGGTGGTCTACCGTAATATCTCACTCCAGGTGTCCTGAACGTCTCCTCCCTTATTTGTTGTCCCTGTTCTTCTGCTTCCATTCCATTTCTTTTCTCTCAGATGCACCGTTCCACCATTCCCAATTCCAAACACTAAATTCATGGCGCTTCTGTGTTTTCAAAATGAAGCTGCGTTTTGTCTTCGGAGTCACGATCGTCGTAATCAGATGTAAATAGACATAGGTATGTGTGATAGGTCTCCTCTCCTTTTATTTTATCTCTTTATTTTCTTCTCTCTTACATATGCTCTGCTTTAGTTGATCCTCATTCGGTTTATGCAAAGGCAAAGCATATTCAATTGAAAGAGAAAACCCTAGTTTTAATATCTTCTTGAATTGCAGGGTTTGATTAAAAGACAAAGCGTATTCGTCGGGGATCTTCTATACGTCTCAGACCATCCTTAATTGCAGGCTTTGACTAAAAGACAAAGGTACTATGAGCCTAAACCCTTTCTCAAGTCTCTTTGATATTGGTTTAATTTTTGTGGGTTCTTGAATTTAGTCCGTTCTTCTTAATCTTTCTCCGTTCTTCTAGGTTTTTTATTTCTCTCTATTCTATTCTTGAATTTGATTAGTGTTGATGGATTTACTAGCGAGACTGCGAAATATGTGTTCCCAAATAGGAGGTTTGAGATCCGAGTTTTGAGGAAAGACATTGATGTCTTGTAATTTTGAGTACATTCATGGTTTGATTTTGCTATAGAATTTTTTTTAATTTATATATATATATATTTATATCTTTTTTTCCTTTGGTTTCTACATGCCAACTTGAAGTCCCAGAACATAAGAGGAATGCCCAGAATGAGATTAGAGAAGTAGAGGTACTGTTTTGTGATTTTTGGTTTGTGGATCAGTTGTGAGGAAGATGCATTAATCATTAATGGATAAAAAATGAGTGCATGCAAAAATTGAATAAAAATTGAAAGAAAACAAATAACTAACGTTGCTTTGCAATCTTGTGGATGATCCAATCTTATCACTATGAGTTATAGGGATGTTAAAAGTCATTGAATGATATTAATAGGGTACATTTTGTAAGTTTTAGGCACTATTCTATCTCAATCAATCCATGATAATTGGTCCCATAAAATAAAGTCATCTTTATATTTGTTACAAGAGCCAATCAATTAGCTCAGGTGTGTGTATTTTTTACTTTCTCTGTATCAATTTCCTTGGGACTCTTTTCTGTATCTCAGGTCATCGATTTTGAATTTCGGGCTTCACATTAAATTCGACAAGGTATGTTAAACTCAAACGCCTGAGCCAATCTTCGAGTGTGAAATTATTCCAGTTTTGTTGCTTTGGTGGTCAATTTTCCTTTAGAACTGGATTTTTTACTGTGATTTCATGAAATTCAACATTCAGACCTTTGACCTCGTCATGAGACGCGACCACAAGCGGCCTATCAGTCACAAGAGGCACCACCCCATGGCTTCAGCTTCGGCACTCACGTATGAAATTATGATTCATTAATTTTCTTTTATCACTTTCTTGTACGACACCGCTTTTGTTTTTCATCTGCATGCGACTTCTCTCCTTTTTTAGGACTTCATTCACTGCACATATAAATTCACTATCGTGGATTGTTTTTTACTTCACATTTAAATTCATTATCGTGGATTGTTTTTGCCTTCAAATATATTTGTTATCATTTTCTATTTAAGGTAATCATTATGATGTAATTTTTATGTTATATATTCATTTGCGTTCTTCTTTGTTTTAGATATGGTTAGGGCCTACGGGTGAAGTCGCAGTTGGACTACTTGCAACAATGATTGTCAAGTATGCTTATTGATGAATTTTAACGTTATATTGTATTTCGATTTAGATATGATATTTGCCCATCGGATGTGAAAGATGAACTTTTATTGAGCCTGATTGACCACCATACACAAGATACAGATAAAGATAATTTAATGGTGTATTGATTTTAGCAAACTTTCACATAAAAGTATGAAGATTTAAGATAAATTTTTATTATTGTTGCAAAACCTGTAAAGAAAAAGAAAAATATGTTCTTTATCATGAATCTGGTGGTTCTTTAGTTAGACAATTACTAACTATAAGTATACTTGAAGCTTCTATATAATAACTTGATCAAGCATGTTGCAACTGATGTTTTAAACTTCACCAATTCCTTTAAAATATGCAATATTTGTGAGAATGGAATAAAACTCAATATAGGAATGTTCTCAAAAAGAGGAATGAAACCCATTCCCATTGATTGCACTTCAACTAAGTAATAAGGGCATCAATTTCTTGTTATGTGTGTTGGACAGGGTTGGATGTATATTAAGTATGCTCATGGAAGGTATTCCAACTGTTATGAGGGAGCTTTTATTTGTGTGATAGGGTCAATGTGTTAGATAGTATAAATTGTGGTATGTCTACTTTTAATCTCAACTCTTGTAGAAGATTTATGCAGAGGCCAAATATGTATTATTACATTAACACCAGCTTCATGTGCTTTCATTGAAACCGCAGGTGACTTTGCAAAACGAATATCTTAAGTTGCAACATTTCCATTAACTGAACATGAAGGTGACCATGGTTTGATGAGGTATCTGAGCTGTTTAGTTATTATGCTTTCTTAATTCAGCAAAGGATGTATTATTACTTACTTTCTTGAATTATGTAACATGCCTCTTAGAATTTCTCTTTACTCTTAGAATTCACTATGCATCTTCTTTTCCTATTGTATTTAGCATTCTTGTGGTGATTTTTTACTCTAGAACTTACTATGCCTCTTTGCTACTAATGTGCATCATGTTTCATTAACTAATAATGAAAATGTTATTTTGTCTTTCACTAATATATTTCTTTTTACATTTTAAGAAGTTCCTTCATAAGTTTTTGAAACTGGAGGTAGTAGAGGAATAAATAATCTATTATTTGGAGTGAAGCAGGTTTATAACTAATTATAAAAATATTGTATCTGCTATTGGTAAGCGAATGATTAATACTATATATTATAAGAAATGTGTGAATATTAATATTTTATTAATCATATGTTTGCTTGCATTTGAAGATTATTTTTTTAGCAAGTAATTTAGGCTTGTTCAGAGTTGCTCTATGTTACTTTCAGAAGTGATACTACTAAATCTTACCATTTCTATTTTTGTTTGTTATCATTTGTTAAGATGTATCACACAATAATTTGTTATCATTTTGTTTGTTACAACTATGCATCACACAATACTATTCACCATGTCTCTTTTTATTAGTTTTGCAAGCTACACATGAGTGAATACCTATTTCTTTGTCATTAATTTGGAACTATGAAGTTTTGTGCTTGTATATCCCATCATCCTTTACTTCAACTCTTTATTTAATTTCAACATTTTCTCAATTTATTCTTTGGATCATGATTGCTGCTTATTATTTTGTAATATTGAACATGTTTTATTTAAAGAGTTAACTGTATCCCCAGCCAAATATCATTTTCAATGTTTCGTATAAAAAAAGTTAGTAGTATAACTGCCAACCTTCACAACATACAATTTTGAGTTATATGTACGCATCTTTATTTATTTTAAACTGGATTGTGCCATGTAAACATCAAAATATATACACGCGGTATGAGCTCATTGTTTGTTAGACTGACGTTTCCATTGATTATTGCTCCTTCTGTCCCAATTATCTCTACTTCTTCAACTTTACTTAGATACACAGTTAAAATTTTTTTTACCAACTTTATTGACTTTTGATTGTTATGTGGTATTTTTGGGTAATAAATAAATGATAAAAGTAAGTTCGGTGTGTTATGGGACTAAGGGAATAGTAAACAAACTGGTATGTTACTTTTTTTTAAAACCTCGAATGAGAAAATTTGTGGAGAAGGCCATTGATTTTAGTCTCTTTATCTTCTAAAAACCATGTTCAACCTCTCTTTGTCTATTTTTTTTTTAACTTGAGTGAGATGATTTCTTCTTAATTGAGTTGGTTTGCTGTGGACACTTTTTTTTTTCTAGAATTTTGAAATTTTAAATTGATTACTTAGCAAGTTTAAGATGTCTAGCCTTTTATATGCACTCAAGTATTGCCTATTTGTTTTACTGGTTTCAAAGTATGATGAATCCAATTAAAATATGCTTAGCTAAGTGGATGGCTAGGAAAGATGTCTCAACTCGAATTGCCCACCTTGGCTAGGTTGGTTAGTATGCATTCTTGACACTAATATTTTATCGTAAATAAAAAAATGATTCATGGTTCTCTCTCATTGTCATTGTCATGCACTGACGCACTCTTGCTGGATGTGAACTTCAGATGTCTAGAATGGTACACCGCTAACGCACGACTGTTTACTCTTCATCTTCTTAGTCTGTTCGGTGATATTGTTTGATTTTCATGCATATATGTTCTATATTGTACAACTCTTATGATGTTGCCTCTTAAACTTGAATAGTATTCACCAATTACTTTTAGATGAAATATGTCTCATGGTGATAATTATTGACATTTTTTGTGTCAGATATGTTGCAGGACTACAAGTAGACAACTTGTGGGAACAATATTATCAAAGGGAAATGATGGAAACTAAATACGTCTAAATGTCCGGGCTAGCACCTCATAGAGGTGCTGCTCTTTGCCTAGTGTGTGTGTGTGTATATATATATATAAATTACTCCCTCCGTCCGCCCCAAAGAGGGCAATTTACTTTTGGGCACGCGGATTAAGGAGTATTATTATTTAATGTGTAGTGGGTAGTTGTATTAGTGGGAGTGTGGACCCCATATTTTAGTTGTATTAGAGGGTGTGTGTGGGTCCCATGTGTGTAAAAAAGGAAATGACCCTCTTTGGAGCGGACGACCAAAATAGAAAAAAGACCCTCTTTCGAGCGGACGGAGGGATTATTACTTTTGATTAAAATGTTATTAAGATTTATATTTGTTGAGCTATTGATAAAATGGCTAGAGAGAGAATTTTTAGAGAGATTGGAAAGAGGGTGAGGAAGTGGGTAGAACTTAGGCAAAACCCATCCGAGTGGATCCTGGTAAGGCACAAAAATCAATCCCGGAGAGCCCAAGACAGATCAACAGAGTTGAAAGTAGGAGTAAGAGTTGGAACAGGAGTTATTAGAGATCAAAGGGGTTTAAATGGTAAGGAGATTCTCACCTTATTTTTCAGGAATTTTCCCAAGGATTGCAGCGAAAAAACCCTGTGGTTTAAGTTCAAAGATATTGGGGATATTGTAGATCTCTTCTGTCCTAACAAGTTAGATAAATCTTGAAGAAGATTTGGTTTTGTGAGATTCAGAAAGAGACAAGGAGATGAGAAGGAAGAACTAATTCGAAAAGCTAATCCTTTGTGGCTGGGATCATTCAAGCTAAGAGTTTTCCAAGCGAGGTTTGAAAGGAAAACTAGTTTGAGAGAAGAAGGTGTGTCCTTCATGGAAGTTATTACTAGGGCCCAGAATAATTGCCAGCCCCATATGGAAGATGCGGAAGTTCTAAAGTTTGAGGCCACGAAACCTGAAAAGGAATGGACAAAAAATAACATGGTGGCTATACTCAAAGATGTTTTCGATTGGGAAGAAAGTGAAGAGGAAATTTGTAGTGTAGTGAGAGGTATGTATGATCTAGCATATATGGGTGACAACATGGTTCTGGTCCAAACAAAAGCATCCACAGAAGACATACAAAATGGGTATAGAAAGGATATGAAAGAGTGGTCAAAACATTGGTTTAAGGAAATTAGACCGTGGAAACCAGAAGATGTTAGTACCAAAAGAAAGATATGGACGAACTGGTTCGGAGTGCCATGTCAGGCATGGAATGAGCTATTCATCAGAGAAGCTAGCTTCAAATTTGGTGAATTTCTATCCATGGATGTGGAAACTAAGCTAAGAAAGACACTGCATGTGGCTAGAATTAGAGTTGCAGTCTCAGTTCTTAATAAAGTGGATGTCCTGCAGAAAGTTTGCGTCGATGGAAAAGTATTCACCATTAGAATCACAGAAGAGCAACACATGAAAGATGATTACGGGGAAGAGGAATCAGAAGTAGACACTCAATCTGGGGATGAAGATTATAATGGTAGTTGCTCTGACTTTCCGGTGAGAAAGTGTATGACGGAAGTCGAAAGGCCATCGAAAAAATAGCTAGAAAACGGCGACAATATTATTTCAAGTCTTAAATGGAGTGGGAACCCCGAGAAAGATGTTGCGGCACAAGGAAATACGAAAGGACAAGAGTTGCATGGGGAAGAAGATACGACACTCGAAGAAGTGGACAGTTAAGGCTGGTAGTTTCAAGCCTTGGACAAGATATAAACAAAACCACCAATAATGAATCTCTTTTAAGTGGGCCACCACCTGGATGGGAATGTGCAAGTAAAGAAGTATGCCAATGTGGGGACTCAACAGATTCAATCACTAATGGGCCTCCTCTTGGATGGAATGGGCTGGTCTTTAAAAAAGTTGTGGAAGTGGAAATAAGCCCAACTTATCTTATTAATTTAGGCCCAAATGATATGATGGGCATTAGTAATAAAGTTGAAGGGCCACAGGATAATAATATGGATCAGAATTTGGGAGGAAAGGAAAAGGAAATAGAGATCCAGTCCAGGATTGGAGAAATTTCAGATAATAAGAAGTCGGAATATAGAGAAACTGGGATAGAAATAAAAAATCAGGATGAGGAAATATTGAGGGACAATGAATCCTGGAGCACACAAGATCAGAATCAAATCAAAGGAAAGGTCTTTATAAGCAACCGACACAACTCAAGTTATATAGAAGGAATAGGGTGTCGAAGAAAGAGATTAAGAAGGCAGAATTTGCAGCACTCAAGGTATTTTTGTCGATATCCATTCTCCTAACTTGAATATTAGGAACAAAATCAAAGAGAAGAACAAGGACACATGTTTAGAGCGATCAACTAGAGAGGTGAAACATATTTGGGAGGTTGGAAAATCTCTTGGATTGAAGGGGGTTGGATCAGAGGCACAAATGTTGATTGAAATTGAAACATTAGTAAGACAGAGAGTGGCGGAGACTGAGAGCAGGAGCAAGGAGAACAACATTCCCAAATGAAATTCTAAGTTATAATTGCAGAGGGATGAGATCTGAGGCAAAAAAGGAGGAGATTAAAGATTGGTTAATCAAGGAAAATTTTGAAGTTGGGTTCATACAGGAGACAAAAATGGAGACAATAGAAGAAGCCGATATCAGAAAGATTAGTGGAAAACAAAAATTTGGATGGGCATACAAACCAGCTGTAGGAAGAGCAGGGGGCATTCTGACTATTTAGGATTCTAATAGGGTTGTAGCTAGAAGCTGGTGGGATATTGAAGGAGTTCTAATTGTCTTGTTGGATAGTAACAGAGAGGTGTGCTTAATAAACGTCTACGCTCTTTACGATAGACTTGGAAAAGAAGAACTTTGGGATATCTTAAGAGGAATAATAGAGCAAGTAGGCGACTGTTGTATTTGCGTGGGAGGTGATTTTAACGCCGTTAGAAAAGAAACGGAACAGTCAGGCAGGAGTGTAGGGAGAAATAGATCAGAAATAAGAGCTTTTGATGAATTTATATGGGATACAGAATTAGTTGATTTACCGCTGTCAGGGAGATCTTTCACTTACTACAAGGTTGATGGCTCATGCAAAAGTAGGCTTGATCGGATCTTGATTAATTCCAAGTGGCTATCGGTCTGGCTCGAAGTTTATCAAAGGGGTTTAAAAAGAGGCTTGTCGGACCATGTTCCTATTCTTATTGAAAATAGAGTGATTAGCTGGGGTCCGAAACCATTCCAAGGTTTGAATGCATGGTTATCTCACCCAAACTTGAAACAGTTTGTAGAGAATAAATGGAAGAGCTATAAAGTGGTAGGGGAAGGAGGTTTCACAGTGAAGGAAAAATTTAAAAAGTTGCGAGAGGACCTGAAATTATGGAGTAAGGAAGTCTTCGGGAGTTTGGACAAAAGAATTGAGGATAGGAAAAATGAAGTATGAAAACTGGATGCTATTGACGGCACTTAGGGCTGAATGAAGATGAGATACTTAAAAGAAGCTATGAAAGAGCTATGCTAGTGTGCGACATCAAAGTCCGTAAAAGAGTGCTGAGGCAAAGAGCCAAGAGAAGGTGGGTGATGAGTGGTGATATGAATAAAATCCATCGTTCACAGATTGATAAATGGTAGAAACAAAGGTAATGAGATCAATGGGTTGTATATAGATGGGAACTGGGTGCAGGATGTGACAATGGTAAAAAGAAAGATTAAGAATACATTCAAGAAGCACTTCGAGAAAGTAAACATATAGAGACCAAATATTAGGAAATTTTTCGTGAATAAATTCGTCTCTGATGAAGAAAACAGTATCCTGACAAGGCCATTATCTGAAGATGAAATAAAAGCAGTTTTGAAGAAATTTGATAAGATAAAGAGCCCGGGTCCAGATGGGGTAAATCTTGCAATTTTCAGGGATTGTTGGAGTGTAATAAGGGAGGACTTTATGAGGTTCATCAATGAATTTTATAATCTTGGGAGATTAACTAAATGGCTAAACAACTCCTTCATCACTTTGATTCGAAAAGCAAAAAAACTTAGAGGAAATCAAAGACTTCAGGCCTATATCCTTAATCGGGGGACCGTATAAAATCTTGGCTAAAATTTTAGCCAAAAGGTTGAGTGCAGTCTTGCCTAGCATTATATCTGAAGACCAGTTTGCCTTTGTGGGTGGTAGACAAATTACAGAGAGCATAGTGTCCCTGCAAAGTATTTTGGAGGATGTGAAGGAAAGAAAGAGTCGGTGCATGTGCTATAAGATAGATTTTGCTAAAGTTCATGACTCGATTGATTGGCAATTCTTGGAGGAAATGATGAAGGCTTTCAAATTTGATACCAAGTGGGTGAAGTGGGTCATGGAGTGTGTAAGAGCAGCGCATGCCTCAGTTTTAGTCAACGGGAGTCCCTCTGGAGATTTTGCTTTGGAAAGAGGCCTTCGTCAAGATGATCCTTTATCGCCATTCCTTTTTACCATTGCTGCAGAGAGTATCAGCTCTCTTATGAAAAAAGCTTTAAATTTGGGTATGTTCGACCCACTGGAGGTGGGGGGAGGTAAGACGAAAGTAACGCACCTACAATTTGCAGATGATACGGTATTTTTAGGGAAGGCTTCCTTAAAAAATGCTCTTCATGAAAATGATGTTACTACTCTTGGAATGGTTGTCGGGGCTCAAAATTAATACCTCCAAATGCTCGTTGATTTGCTTGAACATGGAGGCAGGAGAGACAGCGGATGTTGCAGGGATATTGGGATGCGGCCTTGGATCATTGCCAATGAAATATTTGGGCACAAAGGTAGGATGTTCGCATAAAAAAATAAGTGATTGGAACTACAACGTTGAGAAAGTCAGAAGCAGAATAAGAAGATGGGTAGGTCTAAAATATCCATGGGAGGTAGAGTGGTCTTGATTAACTTGGTTCTTTCTTCAATTCCTACTTATACAATATCGATCTTTCAGGCTCCCTTGAGTGTGGTAAAATCAATTGTGGCTTTGCAGCGTCAATTCTTATGGGGCGGGAATGTGGGCTCTAAAAAACTCTCTTGGGTAAAATGAGACCTCATCACTCGTCCCAGAGACATTGGGGGATTGGGGGTAAGGGATTTAGTGTGTCATAATGGAAACTTGTTGGGTAAATGGGTTTGAAAAGCTTTGGTAGAAAAAGTTTTTGCCTAATTTTGTGCACTCACGAGCAAGAATACTCGATCGTTGTAGTAGTATATCCCAAGAAAAATTATCAATCCAATAAGGAGTTATATTCGTACTAGCAAAATACGTGAGCTCATGTTCATTGTTGTTTTTGTAAAGATGATCGGGGGTTTTGAGATTGATTAACAACTAAAACAAGTAGCAAGTAAATAACAATATCAAATAAGTAGAATGACAAGTAAAGAAAATGGATGCTAAAGTTCAAATATGAAAAACATGGGATTAGAAACATCCAAGCATACTCGATTCATACTATCATGCAAACGGAATTCAACTCAATTGATGTAGACTAAGGGTGATCACGATTGTATCCTAAGCTCCCTTTCGGGTTACAAAGGTTGTTGATCCATTTTAGACTCCCAAAAGCACTTAAGATCAAAGCCCAACATTAACCCCTTCCATCTAGGTACTAGTTAGATTAAACTCTCCCTTTTTGTGTACTAAGGCCAACGAATGGATTGGTTCCCCTCATTGAATTCAAATATCCTTTCGGTCAAACCCAAACTCAATGTCTATTCATGCCTTCCTAATACTATAGATGGTCGTTTCCGTCTCACTCCAAGCAATACATACATGAACATCATGATAGTATTTAATTACCACAAATAATCCATTGATCAACAATCCATTAAACCAATAAACATTCATGAATAACAAACCATGCCATCATAACATCAAGACAATTAAACTCCATGAATAGAAATCAACATCAATTAAATCAAAAACCAATTTAATCCACATGATAATATAAATCTAATATGCTCTTCATGTTCCTAATCCCACTAGAGGGATTAGCCTATCATAGTAAAAGTAACAAAACAATTAAAAGATTCATTACAATTACCCATAGTCTAAGATCTAAAGAAATACAAAATGAATGGATTCTTCCCTATCAATTTCTTGAAGAGAATCTTCTATTCTTCTTGATCTCCACCTCTAGCTCTTGATTTTGAAGTCTTTAGCACCAAAAATGGAAGAATTGATGGGTGGATGAAGATGGATGAAGATGATGGTGGAAAATGGAAGAAATGGTGTGTGAGGTGTGTGTAGATGATAGGATTTCGGATTCTTTTTGCCAATTGTTGAATAAAGGGGTATTTATACCCCTATGGAGGCTTCTAGAAGGATCTGGAAATTTCTGCAGGAAAATACCCGGCACGAGTCGTGCTCTGCAACACGGCCACGAGGTGGCCGTGTTGTGTCTTCTGATGCTGCCGCACGGCCTCGCCTTACAGGGCCGTGTTACGCAACACGGCTCGTGTGCTGCAACACGAGTCGTGTGTTGTAACACGGGCACAGGTGTGGTCGTGTTGGCTCTTCTGATGTCGCCACACGGCCACCTTCTTACAGGGCCGTGTTGGCGACACGGCTCGTGCTCCCGACTCGACTCGTGCAACTGGACACGACCTGAAGTTGCCCGTGTTGAGTGACTAGATGTCGCCACACGGCCAACTCTTACAGGGCCGTGTTGGCTACACGGCTCGTGTGCTGGCTCCTGCATTTCTTCACTGTTTTGGCTCGTTCTCCCTCGTTTCAACTCCGAATTGAGATCCGCTTTTTCCTACATCTTCCTTATCATGTTTAGCATCCAATAAAAAGTGAAAATCTTACGTTTAAGCTCATTCACACACATTTCAATAAAAATACAAAACACAACCAAAAAACATATAAAATACGGATAAAATAATACGAAAATACATATAAAAAGACACTAAAATCTAGGTGAAAATAACTCTAATCAATCCCCCAAACTTAAGGTGTTGCTCGTCCCCGAGCAACGAAAATGACAAATCAAAAGGAGAAATTTTCACCTAGAAAAGACTAAACGAATATAAGCAATAACACATCGTTAGCAATAATAACAACAAACTATGCTAAGTCATCCTACAACATTAAAATCATGACATGAGAAATTAACAAGATCAATCAAAAGAGAATAAAGTATAATATAGTTCCTTTTAAGTCCAAGCCTCACAATGGATATTGATGTCTCTCAACACTCTTTTGAAATAGGGTAAATCACACTCATTAATCGATTGGCTCGACTCACTATAAGCTTGCTCGCGGACTATATTCACAAATCACCAAAGTTTCAATCAATGATCAAAAAGGTCTTTAATTAGGATGTAAGGATAGGCTCTTTGGTATGGTAGGAAAGATATGGATAATAGTGACTCAACAAGTGTAAGTAATCAAAGAGATGGCCAATTTCCTCAACTTCTCCACTTTTCTTTCTTCCTTTCTTATCTTTACAATCTCAAGCACTATTCATTAACTTTCCTTTGATTGAGCTTCTTTTGATGCATGCTTCCTTTCTTTGAATTTTGTTTACTTGAGTATTTTGATGTTGATTTGCTCATTTCTTACTTTGAGGTTGCATGTGCATTCTTGTTTTGCTCTTTTCATCCTTTTTCTTGCTTGTTTACCATGTCATTTTCTTCTTTTGATTCTTCAATCAATCCTTTCTAGCTACCATCTCCTCAATCACCCACACAAAGGTATATATAAGCTTTGAATAGGTCATTAAGGTTTGTAATGTGCTAAATTCACAAGAAATAGGCTTATAGGCTCAAAATGGTTAACTAAGGATGATGTTCATGGTAGGGAACATATATGGCAATGACTATAATAACAAGGATGGCCTTAGATCATTTCACCAATCTCCACTAATCGGGTTCGTTCCTATAGTCCTTGAGCAAGTTCTAACTTATCAAACACAACCGATCCACTCATGAAGAAATACCATGTATGCATGGTTGAGGCTCAAATGCTCACAAGCTTGTGCTCGGACCTTAAGGAACTTATTACACCACATTCATCTCAAAATTGAACAAGTTAAGTAAAACATGTCACAATTTGAAAGTGTAGAGATTCTTAATCATAATTTGTCATCACTTATCACCATAACATATCATCACTCACATTCAAAAATGACTCACGACATCCCTAAACAAACCACCAAATATCCCAAGACAAGAATGAAAATACACACCAAACATAAAAAATAAGGACTCAACCAACAAGACACAACAAAAACACAAAACATGCAAAAACACCAAATACCATCATCCATAAGAAAATTAAGCACACATTCATCCCAACCTTTATTGAAAAGGAAATCCTAACATACGAAAGTAAACCTCCCACAAACATAACAAATGAAGTAGCATGCTAGTCACAACAATCCAAATCAAAATCAATTCATTTCAAGTAGTAAAATGATAAGGTGTAGAGTACTCCCTCAATAGGCATTTGGCAAGGAAAGCGTTAGCTTCAAGCTCCATCATGCTTCCAATACCTCTCATTCATGCTCAAACACTCAACAAACACCATTATTTTAATAATTTCATTATAAATATGGACTATCATGCACTTCAACACCACCAATCATGCCAAAATCAACCCAAACTCATGAGAAAAATTTTAAAATTGACCAAAATTTTACAAGAATCATACTCAAGTGGTGAGTCACACCACACACTCTCCCCCCAAACTTAAATCGAAACAAGAGTTGAGACTTAAGTTTGCAAAAAGTGGTGAGACTTACCCTTGTAGTTTCCTTTGATGATCTTCTTGTTGAGAAGTAACCGCATCCATACGACTCAAGCTATGTCCACCACGCACTAGCACCCCCCAAACTTAACTCGAGACAAGAGTCACGAATTAAGTTTGCAACAAATGGTGGAACATGTCAACTTGAATCCATGAAGCATTTCTCTTTTTCTTCAATGTGCATTTTTCTCCATGAGCACAATCAACCTACAAGGCCAAAACAAACAAACAACAAAAACAAAGCAATAAAGATAGTGATGGGGTGCCTCCCATCAAGCGCTAAGTTTAACGTCTTCAAGCTAGACGAATTTTGAGATCATCTTTCAAATAGAGTGTCCACAAAGAGGGTCTCCCTTTGTGATGGATCCACATAGTGCTTCACACGATGACCATTCACCAAGAACTCTCCCCCGTTCTCATCCATAACCTTTAGAGCTCCCCCATCAAGTACTTCCTTTACCACATAAGGTCCTCTCCATTTGGACTTCAACTTGCCCGGGAAAAGTCTTAGTCGAGAATTGAATATCAACACCTTCTCACCCTTTTCAAAGCTCTTCTTCCTCAAACGAGCATCATGCCACCTCTTGGTTTTCTCCTTAAAAATCCTTGAGTTTTCATAAGCATTTTCTCTAAATTCCTCAAGCTCATTCAATTGTAAGAATCTTACCTTCTTTGAAGCTTTCATGTCAAAATTCAACTTCTTAATGGCCCAATAAGCTTTATGCTCTAACTCCACGGGAAGATGGCAAGACTTACCATAGACAATTTGAAAAGGAGACATACCAAGAGTGGTCTTGAATGCGGTTCGAAAGGCCCACAATGCATCATCAAGTTTATTTGACCAATCCTTTCTACTCACACTCACTGTTTTCTCCAAGACTTGTTTGATTTGTCGATTAGAAATTTCAGCTTGACCATTCGTTTGAGGGTGATACGGAGTAGACACTCGATGCTTCACTCCATAAGTCTTGAGAATGTTCTCCATGAGCTTATTTATGAAGTGACTACCCCCATCACTTACCAACACTCTAGGTACTCCAAATCTTGTGAAGATGTGTTTTTTTAAAAACCCCATGACAACTCTAGCATCACTTGTTCTTGAAGGTATGTCCTCAACCCATTTCTAGACATAGTCAACCGCCAATAGGATGTATAGGAATCCATTCGATTGAGGAAACGGTCCCATGAAATCGATGCCCACACATCAAATATCTCCACTTCTTGAAAGCTCTTAAGGGGCATCTCATCCCACTTGGAGATTCCTCCCATCCTTTGACATCGATCACAACCCTCTACAAATTTCTTACAACTCTTGAACAAAAATGGCCAATACAACCCCGATTGTAAGACTTTTGCAGCGGTCTTTTGAGCTCCAAAATGGCCTCCACTAGGTGAAGAGTGGCAAAACTCCAACACACTATTCCATTCTTTCTCGGGCACACATCTTCGCACAAGAGAATCATTACACATCTTGTACAAGAATGGATCATCCCACAAGTAACTTTTAACATCATGAAAGAACTTCTTGGATTGATACTTATTAAGCTCATAAGGCCTCCTTCCACTAGCCAAGTAATTCACATAGTCCGCATACCACGGGCTTCCTTCTTCCTCCACTAAAGCCTCAATTTGATAGCAATCACACTCCAAGATTTCTTCATCGGGAAAAACCTCCTTGATTAACTCATAAGTACTTTCACAATGCTCCCTCAACTCTAACCTTGAAAGATGATCGGCTATCACATTTTCCGTGCCCTTCTTATATCTCACTTCAATATCAAATTCTTAAAGAAGTAGTACCCATCTTATCACCCTTGGCTTTGCATCCTTCTTTGCCATGAGATACTTGATAGCGGCATGGTCGGTGTATACAATAGTTTTCGTTCCTACCAAATAAGGACGAAACTTATCAAATACGTATACTACCGCCAAGAACTCTTTTTCGGTAGTAGTGTAGTTCCTTTGAGCCGCATCAAATGTCTTGCTTGCATAGTAAATAGCTCGGAATTTTTTCTCTCTTAGTTGCCCCAAAACCACTCTAAGAGCTACGTCACTTGCATCACACATCAATATAAATGGCTCTTTCCAATCGGGGGTGATCAAGATGAGTGATGAAATCAACGCTTCCTTTAGCACCTGAAAAGCATTTAAACAATTATCATCAAACTTAAATGGCACATCTTTTTCAAGGAGATGAGATAGAGGTTTAGAAAATGAAGAAAAATCCTTGATGAATCTACGATAGAACCCGGCATGACCAAGGAACGATCGTACTCCCTTCTCATTTGTTGGCGGTGGAAGCTTCTCTATAGCAACAACTTTGGCTCGGTCAACTTGCAATCCCTTTGAAGAGATGTGATGTCCAAGTACAATGCCATCATTTATCATGAAATGGCACTTCTCCCAATTCAACACTAAATTAGTGTCTTGACATCGCTTCAAAACAATAGCAAGGTTAGACAAACAATTATCAAAAGAAGAACCAAACACCGAAAAGTCATCCATGAAAACTTCCATTATATTCTCAATTAATCCTTCAAAGATTGCCATCATACACCTTTGAAAGGTGGCCGGTGCATTGCAAAGTCCAAATGGCAATCTTCGAAAAGCAAATATTCCATAGGGACAAGTGAAAGCGGTCTTTTCTTGGTCTTCGGGTGCTATGAGAATTTGGTTATACCCGGAATACCCATCAAGAAAGCAATAGAACTCATACCCGGCCAACCTATCCAACATTTGATCCAAGAAAGGTAAAGGAAAGTGATCTTTACGTGTGTTTTCATTAAGCTTCCTATAATCAACACACACACGCCACCCCGTCACCGTCCTAGTGGCTATGGTCTCATTTTTCTCGGTCTTCACTATAGTCATACCTTCCTTTTTAGATACTACATGCAACGGGCTCACATAAGGGCTATCACTAATAGGAAAGATCATATCCGAATCTAACAACTTAAGAACCTCTTTTTTTACCACTTCTTGCATGATAGGATTAAGTCTTCTTTGGTTTTGAACACAAGCTTTCCCTTCATCCTCAAGTCTTATCTTATGCATGCAAATTGTTGGACTAATTCCCTTCAAATCATCAATACACCAACTAATAGCCGACTTATGCTCTTTAAGGCCCTTAAGCAATTTATCAAGTTGACTAGAGGTTAGAGATGAAGATACAATTACCGGATATGTCTCATTTTCACAAAGGTAGGCATAAGTAAGATGATCGGGTAAAGGCTTCAACTCAACCTTCTTTTCCTTTTTCTCTTCTTGCTCGAGTGGATCTCTAAGTGGTAAGAACTTTTCATTTCCCCTTGATATGGCGGCTGCAACCTCTTGAGCTTCACTACAATCACCTAGATTAAGCAAACAATTAATCAATTCTTCATTTAAATCAAGAGAAGTAGTAGAAATATTAGAAAGAGATAGAGAATTGCTCAAGCAAAGTTCAAGTGGATCCTTGGTTACAATGGAAGGCCAACTCTCCTTGACACTTCCCTTTACAACATCCACACTTTTACATTCTTCATCATTCATTGGATATTGCATGGCCTTGTGTAGAGAGAATACCACTTCCTCATCATTGACCCTCAACTTCAATTCTCCTTTGTAGACATCAATAAGAGCTCTCCCGGTAGCAAGAAACGGTCTCCCAAAAATCAATGGCACATTTTCATCCTCCTCCATATCTAGAACAACAAAATCCACCGGAAAGACGAACTTATCAACTTTCACCAACACATCTTCAACTACTCCTTTTGGATGTGTCATAGATCGATCCGCCAATTGAAGTGTGATGGAAGTTGGCTTTACTTCACCTAATCCAAGCTTCTTGAATATGGAGAGAGACATTAGATTAATGCTTGCACCGAGGTCACAAAGAGCCTTGTTCTTCTTGTTCTTTCCAATTTCACATGGTATAATGAAACTACCGGATCCTTCAATTTTTGTGGAAGTTTCCGTTGTAGAATGGCACTACATTCTTCGGTTAGAGTAACCGTTTCATTGTCCACAAGACTTCTTTTCTTTCCCATGATGTCCTTCAAGAAACGAGCATAATGAGGCATTTGATCCAAAGCATCGGCGAAAGGGATATTGATTTGAATCTTCTTGAAGATTTCAAGAAACTTTTTGAACCTCTCATCCAAACCCTTCTTCAAGAACCTTTGAGGAAAAGGAACCGGTACTTGAGTCTTGGGTATTCCCCAACTATCTCTTTCAACTTCAACTTCCTTTTCCCTTAACTCCTTTGCCTTTTTCCACTTTGGAATTCTCTCTATCTTCTCTTCATCTTTCTTTTGCTCAACAATTTCTTTTTTCTTGCTTACTTCCTCCATTTCAATCTCTTCTTGCACCAACCTTTCTTCCACCTTGCTTTCCACTTCCCTTTCCATGACAATGCTATCTTCTTTAGGCATAGGAGGTTCCTCATACTCTTTTCCACGTCTAAGAGTGATAGCTTTGCAATCTTCTTTAGGATTAGTTACCGTGGTAGATGGAAACTTTCCTTGTTGGTGTTGAGATCCCACGGAAGAAGCAATTTGACCCATTTGATACTCAAAAGCTCTCATCCTATTGTCGGATTTCTTCTCATTTTCCTCCATTCTAGCCTCCATCTTTTTCATGAATGTTAACAATGTCTCTTCCACCGATGCTTTCCCCTCTCCATTTGGTGGTTTAGCACTCGGATTGAATCCCGGAGGATATGACACGGCGGCTTGAGGATTAGAGTAAGAAAGATTTTCATGCTTCCTCGGAGCTTGATAATTTCCACTTGATTGATTGAAATTGCTTCCCCGAGCTTGTCCTTGATATCCTCCTTGGTAATTACCTTGATTAGAAGGATAATTACCTTGGAAATTCCCTTGATGATGGAAATTCCCTTGGTAATTTCTCCTATCTAAATAGGCAACATCTTCTACACTTTGCATAACCTTGCTCTCATCATTCACCATAGAACTTGTGCTTCCCCCTTGGCTTACTCCTTGAGTGATCAAATTCAATTGTTTTGTTAAAGCTTGAATGCTCTCATTGAATTCTTTCATTCCCTCACTTTGGAACATATCACTCTTCACTTTGTTTACACTCTCCACTTGAGCTACTTTTCCAAAGGTATAACCTCCCATTACTCGCTCGGATGGCCATTGATAAGCATTCATCGCAATGTCTTCAAAAATATCCATGGCTTTCATAGCATCCACTCCAAATATAGACCCTCCGGATGAGGCATCTACATGCATCCGATTTTGTTGATTCAACCCTTGGTAAAAGAAAGCCACTTGTTGATTCTCATGAAAATCGTGTTGAGGACACTTTCGGAGCATCTCTTTGTAGCGTTCCTATGCTTCATAAAAATTTTCATCCGGAAGTTGCCTAAATTGAGTGATAAGGCTTTTCAATTGGAGCGTCTTTGAAGGAGGAAAGTACTTGTTTAGGAACCTTTGCTCAAGATCTTCCCATGTATTACAACTTCCCAAAGGAATTGTATTGTACCATGCTTTAGCCTTGTCTCTTAAAGAAAAAGAGAACAACCTCATTCGAATAGCATCCTCCGACACTCCCTTCATCTTGACGGTATTTGCAACCTCCAAGAAAGTAGATAGATGAGTGTTCGGGTCTTCAAGAGGACCTCCCCCAAACTGATTTGCTTTAACCATGTTGATCAATCCGGTCTTGATTTCATAATCATTGGCTTGAACCGGAGGAACCATATTGTGCACGGCTCTCGGTTGGAAGTAATCCCGAATTGCTCTAGGCCTTGGCAACTCTTGTTGTTGAAATATCCTTTGATCTTCTTGATTTGCAAGCAATTGCATATACTCTTGATTTTGAGCAAAGACATTCCTCATTATCTCCGCTTGATTCTCTTGCATTCCTTCTTGTACCCCCCTTTGATCTTGTAAAGGATCTTGGGGTGGATTATGATTGACATGATCTCCATGTTGATTTTCCATATTTTTTCTTTTCTAGCTTTACGCCTCTCTCGCTTCCTTTGTCGTGCGGTCCTTTCAATCTCCAAATTCAAAGGAATGATCGATTGATTTTCCTTTGATCTTGTGATCATAAAACACCTACGAAAAGTCAAAGAGTGAGACCACAAACACAAATAATAAATAAAAGAAAATAAAAAGAATCCTTATCAAGAACAACTAAAACAATAACACAGTACTCGACTAGTCCGTCAAACTCCCCTTTGGCAACGGCGCCATTTTCTTGTTTACCGAATTTTGTGCACTCACGAGCAAGAATACTCGATAGTTGTAGTAGTATATCCCAAGAAAAATTATCAATCCAATAAGGAGTTATATTCGTACTAGCAAAATACGTGAGCTCATGTTCATTGTTGTTTTTGTAAAGATGATCGGGGGTTTTGAGATTGATTAACAACTAAAACAAGTAGCAAGTAAATAACAATATCAAATAAGTAGAATGACAAGTAAAGAAAATGGATGCTAAAGTTCAAATATGAAAAACATGGGATTAGAAGCATCCAAGCATACTCGATTCATACTATCATGCAAACGGAATTCAACTCAATTGATGTAGACTAAGGGTGATCACGATTGTATCCTAAGCTCCCTTTCGGGTTACAAAGGTTGTTGATCAATTTTAGACTCCCAAAAGCACTTAAGATCAAAGCCCAACATTAACCCCTTCCATCTAGGTACTAGTTAGATTAAACTCTCCCTTTTTGTGTACTAAGGCCAACGAATGGATTGGTTCCCCTCATTGAATTCAAATATCCTTTCGGTCAAACCCAAACTCAATGTCTATTCATGCCTTCCTAATACTATAGAGGGTCGTTTCCGTCTCACTCCAAGCAATACATACATGAACATCATGATAGCATTTAATTACCACAAATAATCCATTGATCAACAATCCATTAAACCAATAAACATTCATGAATAACAAACCATGCCATCATAGCATCAAGACAATTAAACTCCATGAATAGAAATAAACATCAATTAAATCAAAAACCAATTTAATCCACATGATAATATAAATCTAATATGCTCTTCATGTTCCTAATCCCACTAGAGGGATTAGCCTATCATAGTAAAAGTAACAAAATAATTAAATGATTCATTACAATTACCCATAGTCTAAGATCTAAAGAAATACAAAATGAATGAATTCTTCCCTATCAATTTCTTGAAGAGAATCTTCTATTCTTCTTGATCTCCACCTCCAGCTCTTGATTTTGAAGTCTTTAGCACCAAAAATGGAAGAATTGATGGGTGGATGAAGATGGATGAAGATGATGGTGGAAAATGGAAGAAATGGTGTGTGAGGTGTGTGTAGATGATAGGATTTCGGATTCTTTTTGCCAATTGTTGAATAAAGGGGTATTTATACCCCTATGGAGGCTTCTAGAAGGATCTGGAAATTTCTGCAGGAAAATACCCGGCACGAGTCGTGCTCTGCAACACGGCCACGAGGTGGCCGTGTTGTGTCTTCTGATGCTGCCGCACGGCCTCGCCTTACAGGGCCGTGTTACGCAACACGGCTCGTGTGCTGCAACACGAGTCGTGTGTTGTAACACGGGCACAGGTGTGGTCGTGTTGGCTCTTCTGATGTCGCCACACGGCCACCTTCTTACAGGGCCGTGTTGGCGACACGGCTCGTGCTCCCGACTCGACTCGTGCAACTGGACACGACCTGAAGTTGCCCGTGTTGAGTGACTAGATGTCGCCACACGGCCAACTCTTACAGGGCCGTGTTGGCTACACGGCTCGTGTGCTGGCTCCTGCATTTCTTCACTGTTTTGGCTCGTTCTCCCTCGTTTCAACTCCGAATTGAGATCCGCTTTTTCCTACATCTTCCTTATCATGTTTAGCATCCAATAAAAAGTGAAAATCTTACGTTTAAGCTCATTCACACACATTTCAATAAAAATACAAAACACAACCAAAAAACATATAAAATACGGATAAAATAATACGAAAATACATATAAAAAGACACTAAAATCTAGGTGAAAATAACTCTAATCAATCCCCCAAACTTAAGGTGTTGCTCGTCCCCGAGCAACGAAAATGACAAATCAAAAGGAGAAATTTTCACCTAGAAAAGACTAAACGAATATAAGCAATAACACATCGTTAGCAATAATAACAACAAACTATGCTAAGTCATCCTACAACATTAAAATCATGACATGAGAAATTAACAAGATCAATCAAAAGAGAATAAAGTATAATATAGTTCCTTTTAAGTCCAAGCCTCACAATGGATATTGATGTCTCTCAACACTCTTTTGAAATAGGGTAAATCACACTCATTAATCGATTGGCTCGACTCACTATAAGCTTGCTCGCGGACTATATTCACAAATCACCAAAGTTTCAATCAATGATCAAAAAGGTCTTTAATTAGGATGTAAGGATAGGCTCTTTGGTATGGTAGGAAAGATATGGATAATAGTGACTCAACAAGTGTAAGTAATCAAAGAGATGGCCAATTTCCTCAACTTCTCCACTTTTCTTTCTTCCTTTCTTATCTTTACAATCTCAAGCACTATTCATTAACTTTCCTTTGATTGAGCTTCTTTTGATGCATGCTTCCTTTCTTTGAATTTTGTTTACTTGAGTATTTTGATGTTGATTTGCTCATTTCTTACTTTGAGGTTGCATGTGCATTCTTGTTTTGCTCTTTTCATCCTTTTTCTTGCTTGTTTACCATGTCATTTTCTTCTTTTGATTCTTCAATCAATCCTTTCTAGCTACCATCTCCTCAATCACCCACACAAAGGTATATATAAGCTTTGAATAGGTCATTAAGGTTTGTAATGTGCTAAATTCACAAGAAATAGGCTTATAGGCTCAAAATGGTTAACTAAGGATGATGTTCATGGTAGGGAACATATATGGCAATGACTATAATAACAAGGATGGCCTTAGATCATTTCACCAATCTCCACTAATCGGGTTCGTTCCTATAGTCCTTGAGCAAGTTCTAACTTATCAAACACAACCGATCCACTCATGAAGAAATACCATGTATGCATGGTTGAGGCTCAAATGCTCACAAGCTTGTGCTCGGACCTTAAGGAACTTATTACACCACATTCATCTCAAAATTGAACAAGTTAAGTAAAACATGTCACAATTTGAAAGTGTAGAGATTCTTAATCATAATTTGTCATCACTTATCACCATAACATATCATCACTCACATTCAAAAATGACTCACGACATCCCTAAACAAACCACCAAATATCCCAAGACAAGAATGAAAATACACACCAAACATAAAAAATAAGGACTCAACCAACAAGACACAACAAAAACACAAAACATGCAAAAACACCAAATACCATCATCCATAAGAAAATTAAGCACACATTCATCCCAACCTTTATTGAAAAGGAAATCCTAACATACGAAAGTAAACCTCCCACAAACATAACAAATGAAGTAGCATGCTAGTCACAACAATCCAAATCAAAATCAATTCATTTCAAGTAGTAAAATGATAAGGTGTAGAGTACTCCCTCAATAGGCATTTGGCAAGGAAAGCGTTAGCTTCAAGCTCCATCATGCTTCCAATACCTCTCATTCATGCTCAAACACTCAACAAACACCATTATTTTAATAATTTCATTATAAATATGGACTATCATGCACTTCAACACCACCAATCATGCCAAAATCAACCCAAACTCATGAGAAAAATTTTAAAATTGACCAAAATTTTACAAGAATCATACTCAAGTGGTGAGTCACACCACACACTCTCCCCCCAAACTTAAATCGAAACAAGAGTTGAGACTTAAGTTTGCAAAAAGTGGTGAGACTTACCCTTGTAGTTTCCTTTGATGATCTTCTTGTTGAGAAGTAACCGCATCCATACGACTCAAGCTATGTCCACCACGCACTAGCACCCCCCAAACTTAACTCGAGACAAGAGTCACGAATTAAGTTTGCAACAAATGGTGGAACATGTCAACTTGAATCCATGAAGCATTTCTCTTTTTCTTCAATGTGCATTTTTCTCCATGAGCACAATCAACCTACAAGGCCAAAACAAACAAACAACAAAAACAAAGCAATAAAGATAGTGATGGGGTGCCTCCCATCAAGCGCTAAGTTTAACGTCTTCAAGCTAGACGAATTTTGAGATCATCTTTCAAATAGAGTGTCCACAAAGAGGGTCTCCCTTTGTGATGGATCCACATAGTGCTTCACACGATGACCATTCACCAAGAACTCTCCCCCGTTCTCATCCATAACCTTTAGAGCTCCCCCATCAAGTACTTCCTTTACCACATAAGGTCCTCTCCATTTGGACTTCAACTTGCCCGGGAAAAGTCTTAGTCGAGAATTGAATATCAACACCTTCTCACCCTTTTCAAAGCTCTTCTTCCTCAAACGAGCATCATGCCACCTCTTGGTTTTCTCCTTAAAAATCCTTGAGTTTTCATAAGCATTTTCTCTAAATTCCTCAAGCTCATTCAATTGTAAGAATCTTACCTTCTTTGAAGCTTTCATGTCAAAATTCAACTTCTTAATGGCCCAATAAGCTTTATGCTCTAACTCCACGGGAAGATGGCAAGACTTACCATAGACAATTTGAAAAGGAGACATACCAAGAGTGGTCTTGAATGCGGTTCGAAAGGCCCACAATGCATCATCAAGTTTATTTGACCAATCCTTTCTACTCACACTCACTGTTTTCTCCAAGACTTGTTTGATTTGTCGATTAGAAATTTCAGCTTGACCATTCGTTTGAGGGTGATACGGAGTAGACACTCGATGCTTCACTCCATAAGTCTTGAGAATGTTCTCCATGAGCTTATTTATGAAGTGACTACCCCCATCACTTACCAACACTCTAGGTACTCCAAATCTTGTGAAGATGTGTTTTTTTAAAAACCCCATGACAACTCTAGCATCACTTGTTCTTGAAGGTATGTCCTCAACCCATTTCTAGACATAGTCAACCGCCAATAGGATGTATAGGAATCCATTCGATTGAGGAAACGGTCCCATGAAATCGATGCCCACACATCAAATATCTCCACTTCTTGAAAGCTCTTAAGGGGCATCTCATCCCACTTGGAGATTCCTCCCATCCTTTGACATCGATCACAACCCTCTACAAATTTCTTACAACTCTTGAACAAAAATGGCCAATACAACCCCGATTGTAAGACTTTTGCAGCGGTCTTTTGAGCTCCAAAATGGCCTCCACTAGGTGAAGAGTGGCAAAACTCCAACACACTATTCCATTCTTTCTCGGGCACACATCTTCGCACAAGAGAATCATTACACATCTTGTACAAGAATGGATCATCCCACAAGTAACTTTTAACATCATGAAAGAACTTCTTGGATTGATACTTATTAAGCTCATAAGGCCTCCTTCCACTAGCCAAGTAATTCACATAGTCCGCATACCACGGGCTTCCTTCTTCCTCCACTAAAGCCTCAATTTGATAGCAATCACACTCCAAGATTTCTTCATCGGGAAAAACCTCCTTGATTAACTCATAAGTACTTTCACAATGCTCCCTCAACTCTAACCTTGAAAGATGATCGGCTATCACATTTTCCGTGCCCTTCTTATATCTCACTTCAATATCAAATTCTTAAAGAAGTAGTACCCATCTTATCACCCTTGGCTTTGCATCCTTCTTTGCCATGAGATACTTGATAGCGGCATGGTCGGTGTATACAATAGTTTTCGTTCCTACCAAATAAGGACGAAACTTATCAAATACGTATACTACCGCCAAGAACTCTTTTTCGGTAGTAGTGTAGTTCCTTTGAGCCGCATCAAATGTCTTGCTTGCATAGTAAATAGCTCGGAATTTTTTCTCTCTTAGTTGCCCCAAAACCACTCTAAGAGCTACGTCACTTGCATCACACATCAATATAAATGGCTCTTTCCAATCGGGGGTGATCAAGATGAGTGATGAAATCAACGCTTCCTTTAGCACCTGAAAAGCATTTAAACAATTATCATCAAACTTAAATGGCACATCTTTTTCAAGGAGATGAGATAGAGGTTTAGAAAATGAAGAAAAATCCTTGATGAATCTACGATAGAACCCGGCATGACCAAGGAACGATCGTACTCCCTTCTCATTTGTTGGCGGTGGAAGCTTCTCTATAGCAACAACTTTGGCTCGGTCAACTTGCAATCCCTTTGAAGAGATGTGATGTCCAAGTACAATGCCATCATTTATCATGAAATGGCACTTCTCCCAATTCAACACTAAATTAGTGTCTTGACATCGCTTCAAAACAATAGCAAGGTTAGACAAACAATTATCAAAAGAAGAACCAAACACCGAAAAGTCATCCATGAAAACTTCCATTATATTCTCAATTAATCCTTCAAAGATTGCCATCATACACCTTTGAAAGGTGGCCGGTGCATTGCAAAGTCCAAATGGCAATATTCGAAAAGCAAATATTCCATAGGGACAAGTGAAAGCGGTCTTTTCTTGGTCTTCGGGTGCTATGAGAATTTGGTTATACCCGGAATACCCATCAAGAAAGCAATAGAACTCATACCCGGCCAACCTATCCAACATTTGATCCAAGAAAGGTAAAGGAAAGTGATCTTTACGTGTGTTTTCATTAAGCTTCCTATAATCAACACACACACGCCACCCCGTCACCGTCCTAGTGGCTATGGTCTCATTTTTCTCGGTCTTCACTATAGTCATACCTTCCTTTTTAGATACTACATGCAACGGGCTCACATAAGGGCTATCACTAATAGGAAAGATCATATCCGAATCTAACAACTTAAGAACCTCTTTTTTTACCACTTCTTGCATGATAGGATTAAGTCTTCTTTGGTTTTGAACACAAGCTTTCCCTTCATCCTCAAGTCTTATCTTATGCATGCAAATTGTTGGACTAATTCCCTTCAAATCATCAATACACCAACCAATAGCCGACTTATGCTCTTTAAGGCCCTTAAGCAATTTATCAAGTTGACTAGAGGTTAGAGATGAAGATACAATTACCGGATATGTCTCATTTTCACAAAGGTAGGCATAAGTAAGATGATCGGGTAAAGGCTTCAACTCAACCTTCTTTTCCTTTTTCTCTTCTTGCTCGAGTGGATCTCTAAGTGGTAAGAACTTTTCATTTCCCCTTGATATGGCGGCTGCAACCTCTTGAGCTTCACTACAATCACCTAGATTAAGCAAACAATTAATCAATTCTTCATTTAAATCAAGAGAAGTAGTAGAAATATTAGAAAGAGATAGAGAATTGCTCAAGCAAAGTTCAAGTGGATCCTTGGTTACAATGGAAGGCCAACTCTCCTTGACACTTCCCTTTACAACATCCACACTTTTACATTCTTCATCATTCATTGGATATTGCATGGCCTTGTGTAGAGAGAATACCACTTCCTCATCATTGACCCTCAACTTCAATTCTCCTTTGTAGACATCAATAAGAGCTCTCCCGGTAGCAAGAAACGGTCTCCCAAAAATCAATGGCACATTTTCATCCTCCTCCATATCTAGAACAACAAAATCCACCGGAAAGACGAACTTATCAACTTTCACCAACACATCTTCAACTACTCCTTTTGGATGTGTCATAGATCGATCCGCCAATTGAAGTGTGATGGAAGTTGGCTTTACTTCACCTAATCCAAGCTTCTTGAATATGGAGAGAGACATTAGATTAATGCTTGCACCGAGGTCACAAAGAGCCTTGTTCTTCTTGTTCTTTCCAATTTCACATGGTATAATGAAACTACCGGATCCTTCAATTTTTGTGGAAGTTTCCGTTGTAGAATGGCACTACATTCTTCGGTTAGAGTAACCGTTTCATTGTCCACAAGACTTCTTTTCTTTCCCATGATGTCCTTCAAGAAACGAGCATAATGAGGCATTTGATCCAAAGCATCGGCGAAAGGGATATTGATTTGAATCTTCTTGAAGATTTCAAGAAACTTTTTGAACCTCTCATCCAAACCCTTCTTCAAGAACCTTTGAGGAAAAGGAACCGGTACTTGAGTCTTGGGTATTCCCCAACTATCTCTTTCAACTTCAACTTCCTTTTCCCTTAACTCCTTTGCCTTTTTCCACTTTGGAATTCTCTCTATCTTCTCTTCATCTTTCTTTTGCTCAACAATTTCTTTTTTCTTGCTTACTTCCTCCATTTCAATCTCTTCTTGCACCAACCTTTCTTCCACCTTGCTTTCCACTTCCCTTTCCATGACAATGCTATCTTCTTTAGGCATAGGAGGTTCCTCATACTCTTTTCCACGTCTAAGAGTGATAGCTTTGCAATCTTCTTTAGGATTAGTTACCGTGGTAGATGGAAACTTTCCTTGTTGGTGTTGAGATCCCACGGAAGAAGCAATTTGACCCATTTGATACTCAAAAGCTCTCATCCTATTGTCGGATTTCTTCTCATTTTCCTCCATTCTAGCCTCCATCTTTTTCATGAATGTTAACAATGTCTCTTCCACCGATGCTTTCCCCTCTCCATTTGGTGGTTTAGCACTCGGATTGAATCCCGGAGGATATGACACGGCGGCTTGAGGATTAGAGTAAGAAAGATTTTCATGCTTCCTCGGAGCTTGATAATTTCCACTTGATTGATTGAAATTGCTTCCCCGAGCTTGTCCTTGATATCCTCCTTGGTAATTACCTTGATTAGAAGGATAATTACCTTGGAAATTCCCTTGATGATGGAAATTCCCTTGGTAATTTCTCCTATCTAAATAGGCAACATCTTCTACACTTTGCATAACCTTGCTCTCATCATTCACCATAGAACTTGTGCTTCCCCCTTGGCTTACTCCTTGAGTGATCAAATTCAATTGTTTTGTTAAAGCTTGAATGCTCTCATTGAATTCTTTCATTCCCTCACTTTGGAACATATCACTCTTCACTTTGTTTACACTCTCCACTTGAGCTACTTTTCCAAAGGTATAACCTCCCATTACTCGCTCGGATGGCCATTGATAAGCATTCATCGCAATGTCTTCAAAAATATCCATGGCTTTCATAGCATCCACTCCAAATATAGACCCTCCGGATGAGGCATCTACATGCATCCGATTTTGTTGATTCAACCCTTGGTAAAAGAAAGCCACTTGTTGATTCTCATGAAAATCGTGTTGAGGACACTTTCGGAGCATCTCTTTGTAGCGTTCCTATGCTTCATAAAAATTTTCATCCGGAAGTTGCCTAAATTGAGTGATAAGGCTTTTCAATTGGAGCGTCTTTGAAGGAGGAAAGTACTTGTTTAGGAACCTTTGCTCAAGATCTTCCCATGTATTACAACTTCCCAAAGGAATTGTATTGTACCATGCTTTAGCCTTGTCTCTTAAAGAAAAAGAGAACAACCTCATTCGAATAGCATCCTCCGACACTCCCTTCATCTTGACGGTATTTGCAACCTCCAAGAAAGTAGATAGATGAGTGTTCGGGTCTTCAAGAGGACCTCCCCCAAACTGATTTGCTTTAACCATGTTGATCAATCCGGTCTTGATTTCATAATCATTGGCTTGAACCGGAGGAACCATATTGTGCACGGCTCTCGGTTGGAAGTAATCCCGAATTGCTCTAGGCCTTGGCAACTCTTGTTGTTGAAATATCCTTTGATCTTCTTGATTTGCAAGCAATTGCATATACTCTTGATTTTGAGCAAAGACATTCCTCATTATCTCCGCTTGATTCTCTTGCATTCCTTCTTGTACCCCCCTTTGATCTTGTAAAGGATCTTGGGGTGGATTATGATTGACATGATCTCCATGTTGATTTTCCATATTTTTTCTTTTCTAGCTTTACGCCTCTCTCGCTTCCTTTGTCGTGCGGTCCTTTCAATCTCCAAATTCAAAGGAATGATCGATTGATTTTCCTTTGATCTTGTGATCATAAAACACCTACGAAAAGTCAAAGAGTGAGACCACAAACACAAATAATAAATAAAAGAAAATAAAAAGAATCCTTATCAAGAACAACTAAAACAATAACACAGTACTCGACTAGTCCGTCAAACTCCCCTTTGGCAACGGCGCCATTTTCTTGTTTACCGAATTTTGTGCACTCACGAGCAAGAATACTCGATAGTTGTAGTAGTATATCCCAAGAAAAATTATCAATCCAATAAGGAGTTATATTCGTACTAGCAAAATACGTGAGCTCATGTTCATTGTTGTTTTTGTAAAGATGATCGGGGGTTTTGAGATTGATTAACAACTAAAACAAGTAGCAAGTAAATAACAATATCAAATAAGTAGAATGACAAGTAAAGAAAATGGATGCTAAAGTTCAAATATGAAAAACATGGGATTAGAAGCATCCAAGCATACTCGATTCATACTATCATGCAAACGGAATTCAACTCAATTGATGTAGACTAAGGGTGATCACGATTGTATCCTAAGCTCCCTTTCGGGTTACAAAGGTTGTTGATCAATTTTAGACTCCCAAAAGCACTTAAGATCAAAGCCCAACATTAACCCCTTCCATCTAGGTACTAGTTAGATTAAACTCTCCCTTTTTGTGTACTAAGGCCAACGAATGGATTGGTTCCCCTCATTGAATTCAAATATCCTTTCGGTCAAACCCAAACTCAATGTCTATTCATGCCTTCCTAATACTATAGAGGGTCGTTTCCGTCTCACTCCAAGCAATACATACATGAACATCATGATAGCATTTAATTACCACAAATAATCCATTGATCAACAATCCATTAAACCAATAAACATTCATGAATAACAAACCATGCCATCATAGCATCAAGACAATTAAACTCCATGAATAGAAATAAACATCAATTAAATCAAAAACCAATTTAATCCACATGATAATATAAATCTAATATGCTCTTCATGTTCCTAATCCCACTAGAGGGATTAGCCTATCATAGTAAAAGTAACAAAATAATTAAATGATTCATTACAATTACCCATAGTCTAAGATCTAAAGAAATACAAAATGAATGAATTCTTCCCTATCAATTTCTTGAAGAGAATCTTCTATTCTTCTTGATCTCCACCTCCAGCTCTTGATTTTGAAGTCTTTAGCACCAAAAATGGAAGAATTGATGGGTGGATGAAGATGGATGAAGATGATGGTGGAAAATGGAAGAAATGGTGTGTGAGGTGTGTGTAGATGATAGGATTTCGGATTCTTTTTGCCAATTGTTGAATAAAGGGGTATTTATACCCCTATGGAGGCTTCTAGAAGGATCTGGAAATTTCTGCAGGAAAATACCCGGCACGAGTCGTGCTCTGCAACACGGCCACGAGGTGGCCGTGTTGTGTCTTCTGATGCTGCCGCACGGCCTCGCCTTACAGGGCCGTGTTACGCAACACGGCTCGTGTGCTGCAACACGAGTCGTGTGTTGTAACACGGGCACAGGTGTGGTCGTGTTGGCTCTTCTGATGTCGCCACACGGCCACCTTCTTACAGGGCCGTGTTGGCGACACGGCTCGTGCTCCCGACTCGACTCGTGCAACTGGACACGACCTGAAGTTGCCCGTGTTGAGTGACTAGATGTCGCCACACGGCCAACTCTTACAGGGCCGTGTTGGCTACACGGCTCGTGTGCTGGCTCCTGCATTTCTTCACTGTTTTGGCTCGTTCTCCCTCGTTTCAACTCCGAATTGAGATCCGCTTTTTCCTACATCTTCCTTATCATGTTTAGCATCCAATAAAAAGTGAAAATCTTACGTTTAAGCTCATTCACACATATTTCAATAAAAATACAAAACACAACCAAATAACATATAAAATACGGATAAAATAATACGAAAATACATATAAAAAGACACTAAAATCTAGGTGAAAATAGCTCTAATCAAAAAGATAGTTTTTGGGTTAAAATTATTATGGCTAGGCTATTTGGTCGTCATGATGGGTATGTGGGGAGAGAGAAGTTAGGTCTAGGAGAGAGAGATAAAGATTGGTGGGGGGTGTTGTAGCTAGTTTGATAGACGGGAAGGGTAATTGGTTTGAAAAGAATGTGAAGAAGGTAGTTGTAGGGGGAGGAGACAAGCTTTTGGGAAGATAAATAGTGTTGTGAGATGACTCTTAAAAGTAAATTTCCTAGATTATACGAGTTGAGTATATGAACGAACAAGTCCGTAAAACAAATGGGTTCTTGGGTAGGGGAGAATTGGGAATGGAATTGTGAATGGAGAAGAGATCTTAGGGATTGGGAGCGTGTTGATTGTCATAATTTGCTTGATCTTATTGGCAGGTTCAATATTAAAGATGGTGATGACTACTGGAGATGGGAGCCAAACTCAAATGAAGGATACAAAGTGAAGGGTGTATGTGCATTACTAGAAGGAAGAAAGATAGAGATAGAAGCAAATGTGAAAGTTTTCAAAATAATTTGGAACAATAATGCATACGCTGATGGATATGGAGCTGATGGATATGGAGGAAAAAAATTTGTCTCAAAATGTTAGATACGCTGATTGGTTTGTAGAACCGAGCAAGTGCTTGTTGGAAAATGGGTAGTAGTGATTGTCTTGTGGTTCTACGATGATAGTAGTATAGATATTTTTCACTTGTAATTTGTACTGAGTTAGTCTCTTGTGAGATGGGTTATTGGTGAGACGGATGTGAGACGGGTCAACCCGTCACTAAAATATGCTTATTTGTGGTTAAAGTGTGCTTATTTGTGGTTAAAGTATGTCGATAATAAATCAAATTATAACACACTAACATCATACTTTAATACATAATCCAACATACTTTAAAAAACATACATTAACAACTATTTAACATATTTTATTTAAATAATCGACATACTTTAACATGTCTCACAAACCGTCTCATGAAGGTAGCGTCTCACAAGAGCCTTTGTCATTTGTACTCTCTTTGGTATTTTTGGGTAATCCTCATACCCTAAAGGCAATAGTATTCCTTTTCAATTAAAAAAAGATTTATATTTGTTAATAAAATACTAATTTATTTAATGACTATAATTTTTTATCAATTAAATATATATTTTATTCAAATATTATCAATTACTACTCAAAATTTATTCAATAAAAAGGTCTCACACAATTGTTTCCCATAAATAAAATATAAATTTAGGCCAATACTATAAGAGTTGGTTTCTTATAGACGTACATCCTAAATATTTGTAAACTTTATTGTTTACCTATTAATATACATAGCGTATAAGATTGGAATGGAATTACATAATTTATATTGTGAACTTGGTTTACACAAGTGTTTGTGATACTGCAATAAAACTAGTTTTAAACAAAAGAGTCGTAGTTCATGGATAATTGAATATAAAATCTTATTGTGAATAATATTTGGCCTATCACCCTTTATTGATGATGGAGACAAACAGCCGTATATATACAACAAACTCCACCAATTAGTGGACCAGTCAGTGGAGAAAATCAAGAAATCAGTGGAGAAAATCAAGAAAATATACAAAGTCAAAGATACGAAAATAAAATGATTTCTAATGAATAAAATATCATCTAATTTGTCTTATTACCCCCGTCAAGCACTGCGTGGGATGCATACACACGCAAAGCTTGGATCGTAGAAACTCAAAAGCTGGACGGGGAAGACTTTCGTGAATATGTCAGCTAGTTGCAAGTGAGAGGGTATGAACTGTGTGACTAATTTCCCAGAGGATATAAGTTCTCGAACAAAGTGATAATCGAGATCAATGTGTTTAGCTCGTTTGTGAGCAATCGGATTCTGACTAAGGAAGACAGCGCTCTTGTTATCACATAAAAGGGTGGGACGAGAGGATGGCAGTACTTGAAGCTCTTGAAGAAGATTCGTCACCCAAATAAGTTCAGCCGAGGCATTCGCCATAGCTCGATACTCTGATTCACAGCTAGATCGAGCAACAGTCGGCTGTTTCTTAGCACTCCAAGAAACTATATTTCCTCCAATAAAAATAGAGTAACCATAGGTCGAACGGCGAGTATCGGGACACCGAGCCCAGTCAGCATCAGAGTAACCTAGAATTGAGGAGTCATGACGACGAGTAAACGAAAGACCATAATTGATTGTGCCCTTGACATAACGAAGGATACGCTTTACTGCCTGAAAATGATCATCAGTAGGTGTGTGGAGAAACAGACTAACAGAATTAACTGCATATGAAAGATCAGGACGAGTGATGGTTAAGTACTGAAGAGCTCCAACAAGAGATCTGTACATAGTTGGATCAGAGAATGGAACACCATCAAGAACAAGCGATTCACCTGCTGCAAGAGGTGTGGAGACAGGTTTAGAATCCAAAAGCTCGGCCTTTTTTAGAATGTCATGGGCATACTTGGCTTGACCAACAAAAATACCGTTTGAAGTATAAGATACTTCAAGGCCAAGAAAGTAGCTGAGGCACCCAAGATCCTTGATAGCAAACTCTCGATGAGTGCGGGAAATAAAATCTCGTAATAAGGACGAGTCATTTCCTGTAACAATGATATCATCCACATATAACAATAAGTAAATCACCGAGGGGTCTCTATGGAAATGGAATAGAGACGAGTCACACCGGCTCTGAAGAAAACCCAAGCCAGAGAGGTAAGTGCTGAATCGGTGATACCAAGCTAGTGGAGCCTGACGAAGGCCGTACAATGCCTTCTTCAACCGGCATACATGAGCAGAAAAATGAGGATCCACAAAACCAGGAGGTTGAGCCATAAAAACCAGTTTGTCAAGTACGCCGTTGAGGAAGGCATTCTTGACGTCAAGCTGATGGAGAGGCCAACTATATTGGACCGAAAGAGCTAGAATGATTCGAACAGTTGAAGACTTAACAACAGGACTGAAGGTATGATGAAAATCTGTACCCAGAACTTGAGTAAAACCCTGAGCAACTAAATAGGCTTTGTGACGTTCAATAGAACCATCAGAACGAAATTTCGTGCGAAAAACCCATTTTGAACCAACAATATTAGTGCCTGGGGGACGAGGCACTAGATCCCATATTTCATTAGACCGTAGAGCATTAATTTCCTCTTGCATAGCGGCAATCCATTTTGGATGCTTGGCAGCAGATTTGAAGCCACGGGGTTCAGAGGTGGTAACAAGAGATGAGAGAAGAGTTGTGGATGCTAGGTTGACAGGGTAGCGTGGTTTAAACACACCTGTACGGGGTCTCGTGATCATTGGATGGTACCTGGCGCCGTAGCGGCAGGTGGGGCTGGTGGCATAGCAGCAGGCCGATCAGCTTGAGTAACGGGCTCAGTAGGGTTTGGTACAAGTGGCTGCGGCAAGAATAATTCAGCAGGGTCTTCTGAAGCTGGTACTCGGTCTGGTGCATTGCTCACAGGTGCTGACTTAGCGATAGGTGATGTGAATGAAGGAGCCTGAAGATGTTCCAATGCATCTAAAAAGGTAGAGAATTCCATCGTCTGAGCTGGGGCAGAAGATGAATCTTGGGAGAATGGAAATAAAAACTCGTCAAACTGAGCGTGACGAGTGGTGTAAATACGAGATGTGTTAGTGTCAAGGCAACGAAATCCCTTATAGATACTGTTATAGCCCAGAAAAATGCAGGAACGGCTGTGGGGTTCCAGTTTATGAGCTGCATAATAACGAAGATACGGAAATACACAGCATCTAAACGGTTTGAAGTTTGCATAATTCGGTGCAGAACCATATAATAACTCATAAGGAGACATGTCATGCAAGACTGATGAAGGAAGCCGATTAATGATGAAGACAGCTGTAGGAAATGCATCAAACCATAACGACGCAGGCGCATGAGCATGAAAAAGCATTGACAAACCAGTCTCAGTAATGTGACGATGCTTTCGTTCAGCCCTTCCATTCTGTTGATGAGTGAAAGGACAGGACAGACGATGAAGAATACCATGTGTGTGCATAAAATCACGTACCTTAGAGTTAACAAATTCAGTCCCCCAATCACTCTGAAAGGTTTTAATCTTTCGTGAAAATTGAGTACACACAAAAGCATGAAATCGAACTAATATATAAAAAAATTCAGACTTTCTGCATAAAGGATATATCCATGAAAATCTTGAGGAATCATCCACGAAGACAACATAGTAGCGAAATCCATTAGATGTAGAAATGGGTGAAGGACCCCATAAGTCACAATGTATCAAATCCAATACATTTTCAGCACGTTTTTCATTCAATTGAAAAGATAATTTCTTACTTTTTGCCATTTGACACGAAGAACAAATATTAGGATTCGGCAAAACAGAAGTAACAGATAAATGTCCAAATTTATTCAATAAAGAAATAACTGAAAATGGGGCATGCCCCAATCGTAAGTGCCACAAATCAAAATTAGCTTTCAACTTCGTATCCCGCACAACTGCCACAAAAGCGGGAACCCCTTTATCAAGCAAGTATAGATCTTTATCACACCTTCTCTGGCCCAGAATTTGTTTTGTTAGTCAGTTCTGTATCGTAAAAAATTTATCAGAAAATATGACATCAACAGGGAAGTCGGAGGTCAATTTACTGATAGACAAAAGATTTTTGATAATGTGTGGGACCACCAGAACATCTAACAATTTAACTCCAGAAGATAAATCACGAGAACCAATATGCAAAATATGTAAAGTATTGCCATTACCAACAACTACTTTACCATTGCCAGAGTAAGGCTTGAAAGAGTCCAAAGCAGCAGAGTGATTGGTCATATGAGTAGAAGCACCCGAATCAAGGTACCAATCAGGAGTAGGATCAGAGACATTACACGTAGAAAAGAATGCCTGGGCCAGATTTGCAGACGACATTGCGTTGCGAGCAGAGATGAACTGAGGGCACTTGTCTGCATAATGCTCCCCTCGATAAATTTAACAACGAGGAATGTATGGTCGGTGTCCATTGTTGGAGTTTTTCGAACCTCCAGAAGAACGACCACCTCGCTGACCACCTGAAAATTTTCCACGACTGAAATTACGACTATTAGTGAAAGGACGACCCGAGTATGGCTTAACTTGACCCCCAAAAAATGAGCTACTGCCCTGCAATGAACCGCGATTGGAAGGGCCACTGCGATCTGCTAAAAAAGTGGCATGAGGTGCCGAGCCCTCCATGGAACGGATCATAAGATCATACTGCTTCGCCTGACTCAACAGATCACGAAAGCATGGAATGGGAGTGAAAGCCATCCGTGTATCTGCAAAGTTAGCAAACTGCACCCCCAAGCCCCTCAAAAATAAATGACTCTTATCGGCTTCATCTACGAGACGATCAATAGCATGTAATTGATCACAGAGAGACTTAAACTTCTTGCCATATTCTTCAACGGAAGAGTCACCACGATGAAGTGACAGTAGCTCCTCGCGTAGTTGATGTTGACGAGAGGACGATGAGTAAACTGCCTCAAGAGTTGTCCAAGCGCCAAGAGAAGTTGATGAATCAATGACTTCAGAGACGGCATCCGGGGATAGTGATGTGTACATAACGCTGAAAAGTTTCATGTCCTTCAATTTCCAGGCCATATACGCTGGGTTAGGAGATTCAACGCCGGCGTCCGACGTCATAGTAGGAGATGGAACCACGGTTGATCTATCCAGAAAAATCATGAGATCGAAACATTCTGCCATGTGGATTATTTGGCGACGCCATGAGAGATAGTTGGTAGCGTCGAGTTTGATCGAGGTCATATTGATCATTGTGGTAATAGGGAGAGGATCAACAGGAGTTGAAGCCATGGTGTCGAGAGTAATAGACTGGAGGGTGTGAGAGATAGAGATAGGATCCGAGAGAGAAAGAAATAAAGAGAGGATCTGAGTGAGAAAGAAATGGCTGGTCAGATGAGCAGCTGAAGAAATCACAGGATCGAGAAAAAGCTTGATACCATGTGAATAATATTTGGCCTATCACCCTTTATTGATGATGGAGACAAACAGCCGTATATATACAACAAACTCCACCAATTAGTGGACCAGTCAGTGGAGAAAATCAAGAAATCAGTGGAGAAAATCAAGAAAATATACAAAGTCAAAGATACGAAAATAAAGTGATTTCTAATGAATAAAATATCCTCTAATTTGTCTTATTACTTATAGTATACATTCAGCTCTTACAGAGAAAAAGAAATGGGTGTTCTCCCCACAGTTTACGTAATTTCGATCCATCCTTAATACATATGTTCGATTTGTTTGAGCGAACATTTGGTATATTAATATTAATTATGTTATACAAATTTAATTATATATATATATATAATTATAATAAGGGTGCATAAGTCTTATTACAATAAGATATTTTAATTTAAATTTTTAATGATATATGTTTAGTATTTTCGAGGGTTACATAGTCAATGCCCATGTCCATAATATGGACATGTTTAGTATTTTCGAGGGTTACATAGTCAATGCCCATGTCCATAATATGGACATCCATATACCATAAAAAAAATATAAGTTTACTAATTTATCATTTATTAAAAAAACTTTAAACCTTAGAATATAAAGTCTAACCTTTAAAACTATAAACCCTAAATTATTATACCCTAAACACATGGCTAAATATTGCTTAAATGAATTAATACACTTTTTATATGAAATTCAATATCGCTTAAATGGATTAATACACTATTTTTATGAAAATTCAATATCGCTTAAATAGATTAATACACCGTTCTGAAATTATGGATGTCTATGGACAAAATCTTTACCCTTAATAAAAATAAAAAATTTTGGATTTCGATTACATGGAATGTGGAACATGAATCAATCAAAATATATACGGGTTTCCATTTCCATAACTCCAGAAAGAATGACACCCTCTCATGATACCTCTGTTGCTGCTCCGCGTTTCAGAAGTGGCCGCCATTGAAAGAATGCCCGCAATACAAATACGGTATGATAAACGGCTGCCTGCACAAGTTTGATTGGGAAGACAGAGAATTCGGTGATAAGAAGTACTACTACTACGGATCGGAAGACGATGACAAAGAAGAAGGAAAAAGGTCCGAATACGACCCCAATCTCCTGTAGAAATTCCTTCAAGTTCGGAATAGCAGGGTAAGTTTGATTCATTCATTAACGATTAATTAAATTATATAATTCGTATTGCCTAATTTAATTGAAATTGAAATCGTGTTGTTAGGGTTACGATGTGGATTGCCGACCTCCCCCATTTTTCTACAATCCTTTCTGCCTATATTCGTTGAATGTAAATCTGGAGAAGGAGAATAAGTTGCTGGACATAGCAATGAAGTTGGTGCTTGAAGATATGCGTTCAAAGGTATATATGTTTTCTTTCTCACTGAACTCATCCATCTGTTTTATTTTTTTCATTTATTATTTATTTTTGGGTCACAGACTGGACCCGTTCGGACACTAAATAATATCATCTCGGTCCTTTTTTACATTCACACTTTTTTTATCGGTTCCAAAATACTTTGTACATTCCAAAAATGGCAATAACTCATAATATTAACACTTATAATTCACAAAAATGTCATTACATTTTTGCACTTATTTGATCAAATCATACATTTTATTTTATTAATTTATTATCTAACATATATCTTTTCTTTGTTACATAATCATTCCAAAATCTCATTTATCTTAAATTATACATATGTGTTTATGGTATGAATGGAGAACAAAATAGTGTAATATAAAAATATAACTTAATTGTTAGCATAAAAATTTAGAAGTGTAAAACATATCATTTTTTTATGAATTCAAATTGAAATATTATAAAGTTTGTGTAGTAGCAACAGTTATTTCTTTATCAATTTAACATCAAATTGTTTTTAAGAATAATTATTAGAAGTTTACACAACTTAAAAACCAATAAAAGAAAGAAGAATCATTAAAATTTTATATATGCACATATATATAGTAAGGGGAGTTTGTGAGGTTTGGGGGTGCTAGAGCCACCTCACCCATACACAAGGATACGCCCCTGCTTCACTGCCAAAGAAGCTGTTTTTGAGTCTCCATTGGAGACTTTCCTGGCAGCAGTGTATGCACCAAGTCCCTGTCCCGAGGACTATGAGCTTCTTGAGTGCTTTCCTAAGCCGGACTACGATGCTCCTACAGAGTGATTGATGCCATATTTTGCTCACTCTACTTTCTTACCTTCCAATCCAAGTAATCATCTATGTTTCTTAAACCACACATTCCTATTTTGATTTTCATTACGTAGTAGTATCTGTATATATTTCTAGAAACTTAATTGTAGTACTAGATTCACTTTGGATCTTATTGGCCTATATGGAGCACTTTTTTTTAATGTGTTTTCTAGTGTTATAATTTATACTATTTTCTAGGTATTAGTTTGTCTAAAAAATCAACTACTGACTCTCACTTCACATTTTTGGTTTTTTCAGTTTCTGAGTTCATGTGCTTTTTAGTCTCTTCTTTTCTTGCTTAGTGATGCTAGTAAAAGAATCTAGTTGAGTCGAGTTGAATTGATTTGAGTTTTTATAAGCTTTAACCGTGTTGAACAAGAATTCAACTCCCGTGTTGTCATAGGTTGTCTTTTACGTTATTATGTTACCACTTTACTTGAATGTAGTAGCCATGTCTTCAGTGCCTCTGGGGTTAGGGATGGAGTTAGATGATCTCTTATTACTATTGAGGACACAGTTGAAGTCCCACATGATCAACCATGGACTATTGATACTTGGATATAGGCATTGTAGATCTTCCCACAACTTTGTTCTATGAGTCGGTTCGGTTGGTTAAAAGCATAGATCAATGTGATAAGAAATCTGTTTTGAGTGATAAGGCAAGTAGAGGTGCCCATTAATGACTGTTCCCAATAATGAAATTGATTGATCTCCACACTGTTTGGATCCAAGCCAGCACTACTCTGCCTCCCTTGATCATATCAATATTGTATGTAAACATCCAGCAACTGAAGACATTAGAGATGATTCTATTACCGACCATACGATATTGGTCCGTTTAATTAACAAGTTGTGTTTTTGTGATGGTTCTTGATCTAAGTTATTAGTAGTTTTTTTTACATTTTAACCATATTAGACATTGGAGAGCGTGAATGTAGTTGCCTGGATCAGGCCTTGGGATGTGTTCGGTTACACTGATAGGCTGTATGGACTATATGCTTTGCAAAACGGGTAGGCTTGATGGAGACAATTTCAGGATGTGGTATGGCTGAGATGTTCATTTGGGTAGACTTTGTGGAAATGAAAAGAATAATATTACCTCCTTTATGGATAGACGTGAATCATGTCTACTGTACCACGTTAATGTCTTTTAGGGTATCTTAGCACATTTAGGTAATACATAAAAGTGTAAAGTAATGTAATGTGTATTGTGAGGAAGTGATAATTTTAAAATTAAAGCAACTATTGAGGTTATTGGATAAAATATTATCCCTTTTTGGAAGTGTGAAGGTATTGTAGAACAAACAAAATTCTCCGAAATGGTATTGTGGTATTGTGCGAGTGTTTGATGAACCATATGTTAATAGGGTAGATGTGGTGGGAAGCGCGACTGTTTTAATTAATATTCAACAGGATTCAGTGTGCTGTCATATGTTATTATGAGATTCATTCATGCAAAATTTGAAATTATGTGTAGTGATAATTTCAGTTTTATTTGTGTTTTGGTATAATACTCCATTTTATATGAAAATTTATATGTAGGGGGTGGGGGGTGGGGTTGTGATTAGGGTTGTAAACGAATCAAATAATTTGAATTCGATTCGGTATTCGAATCCGAATGTCAATATTCGAATTCGAAAAATTCGAATTCGAATACGAATTCAAATAATTATTTAAGTTCGAACAATATTCGAATCGAATATGATTCGTAAGATATCCGATTCTAATATTCGCGAATATATTTGAATAATAATATATAATATATATTAATTATATATTTAATATTAAATAATTATATATTTTTATATATTAAATATAATATTTTGTTTTATAAATGTAAATAAATATGTATATTATCTAATTTATTACTATCTTAAAATAAAAAGGAAAAGATATATTTTAATTTTTTATATATAATGTAAATTATTTAATTATAATTTTTAATAATTTAATTGTTGATGTATTTAGTGAGTATTTCTTCTTAAATTTATTAATAGTACAGGAAAAAAATTATTATTTAAATAATGAATTTATAATTTCAAATCGAATTCGAATTAAAATATTCAATTTTGAATGTTCAAATTCGAATACTCGAATATATTCGAATAGTTCATTTATTATCTTCGAATACGAATCCGATTTCGAATTCGATTAATAATCGAATTCGAATACGAATATTCAAATATTTAATCAAATGTCATTCAAATACCTTAGTATTTGATTCGATTTGTTTACAACCCTAGTTGTGATTGATGATACATGTAAAAAATAGAAAAGTAATGGTTTAAAAGGTGCAAAAGAGGGAGTATATTATTTAATGAGTTGATATTAGGTGCACCAGGGTGTAGGGGTGCACCAAGTGTATAATTTTTTATTCTATTTTGTATACATGTTATTCTATTTTGTATACGTGTTTCTTAATAATTGTATATTTTTTCACACTAAGTTTTTCATTAAAAAAAACTAGCATTTATATGTGTATTAACTTTTTATTCAATAGTGTATACATATTTTTTAGTAATTGTATATTTTTTACCATTAATTTTTCATTAATTAAAAAAACTAAGAATTAAATTGTATACATTTTTATTCATAATTATATATTTTTTGTTTATATTTGTATAATATTTTAAAGTTGATGCACCCTATCTTAGGGTGCACCCAAGTATACATTCAAAAGGAAAGAAGGTTTAAGAAACAATTTAAAATTTAAACATTATGTTCGTTTAAAAGTAATGAAGTTTGAACTAAACGTGGCTTTAATGTTTGGGCCAACTTTCCAAAAGAATTATTCTAAAAAGATTAATTGAGAATAAAACCTTTCATGATATAGGATTTTACTGATCTTGATATTTGTGTGAATTGCATTAATGAAAAGCAAATAAAACACACAAAGAATAGAATCACGATAACTACACAACTTCTTATAATATTTTACACCGCTAAATGTGAATCTTATGATAATACCCTTCTTAAAGGAATAATGATATTTCATCATTTTTTTAATTTTAATTTTAAATTTTCACATTATGGTTATATTTATCTTTGCAAGAAAATTCTCATTCTATAAATGCTCGAGAAGCATTTATTAATGATGTTGAGAAAATTAGATAGAAAAGTGAATTTTTCAAAGATGTGAAGAAGTGATGAATTCTATGGAAAGTATGATGAAATGTCATGCTCAATCACTAAATTACAAGAAAAGCTGACATTTATACTTAATATTGCACACCACAATAAATTATTTTTGCAGAATGATATAATCGTACTTTATTGAATATGGTTAGAAGCATGTTGAATGATTAATCTATACCTATATCATGTGGATATATGCACTTAAAACTGCCACTTACTTGATGATCGAGTTTGTAGTAAAGAAGTTTTCAAAACACCTTATGAACTGTGAATTGGTAGAAAACTCGATTTTAGGCAGTTGCATATTTTAAATTTACCCGGGAAGGACTATGTTTTACAACCATATAAAAAGAAATTGGATATAAGAAACTTATGTTATTTCTTTATAAATTACCCAAGTCTAAAGGGTGTGGATTTTATAGTTTTAACCATAGTACGAAAATTTTAAAACTGAAATGTCAAATTCATTATTAATTGTAAAATCAGTGGGAGTATGAAACCATGAAATATGGTTATTGAAGAAATTTGGTGGAGAATTTAAAAATATATTTATCTAAAACTTCTTCTAAAATTGTTATATAGTTGTCGAATAGTCAAACAACTTTCAAGGACAACATATAAATTATTCTACTCTCTTAATGAATCTGATTTTACTAAATCAATGGTCAATGAGCTTTCATTAGATGTATCACGTCAAATAGCATTAAGAATATCTTAAGGACAACATATCTGCTATTTCTAACGATTGCATATGTGGTATAATAAAATGAGCTAAAATTGACATTATAAAATTCTAGTTTTGGAATAAGTCATGAAAAATATTATTCTATTAAATGAGTAAATGCTATGAAAGACGAGTTGAAATCAATGACTCATAATGAAGTTTATATCCTATAAGAATTGTCAAAAAGGTATAAAAGAATTGGATACATATGTATCTTTATGATCAAGAGTGAACATACGGCAATATCAAAAGATATAAAATTAGAGTTGTTGCTAAAGATTTACTAAAAAATATGGCATAATTGTAAAGAGATACAACGAGTTATTTCTATACAGGACTCCATTAGAATTATTATGGCTTTGTAACTCATTATGACTTAGAGTTGCACCAAATAAATGTTATGCCTGCTTTTTTAATGGTGATTTGGTATAAGAATTTAAATGGATCAACTCAAAAGTTTCTCCATTGAAGGAAAATATCACATGGCGAGTAAACTTAAAGAATCAACATACGAACTTAAGCATGCTTTCCTTTCATGATATCTTTCGGATTTAAAGAAAATATCGTAAATCGGTGTACATATCTGAAAGTCAGTGGGATCACATTAATTCTATATGTTGTTGATAAACTTGCTTGCAACTGATGATCTTGGTTTATTATGTGAAACCAATAAATTATTTCCCTTAAAGAACTTTGGAATGAAATATATGAGGAGAGAACTTATGCGGTTGAGATAGAACTATTTCGATACATATCACAATAACGTTAAAGATATCTCCGTAAGTATATATTATTAAAGTTCAATAGAGATTATGGATGGAAAGGTGTTTGTAAAGCACGTTCCAATCCGGAAGGGAGATTATAAGTTCAACTTTATGTAATGTCCAAGAATGAATTGGAACGTACTATAATATTCCTTATGCATATGTTATTGGTAGCTTAAGATACACCAAATTGTACAAGGACCAAATTTTGTTAGAATGCTTGGTCATTATTGAAGTGTTTCATAAATGGATCACTAAAATGTTGCATAAGAAAATATTAGAGTATATTTGTATGAACTAAAGCACTCATACTTACTCATTGAAGTTCTAATTACTTAGATATAATTAAATATAGATTCAGATTAAGATAATTATTATTTGATACAAGAAAGTTCACTTCGACTTATGATTTCGGATCCGTTACGCAAATGATCTTCTATAAAGGCATTCATTGAACGTTACATGAATATGAGATTATTGAAAGGTTGTAACAAATTTATGATGAACAATTGATATTAAGAGCTCATTATGTTTTGTTTCTAATTAATATATATATTGTTTTGTTATTTTAGTATATATAAATGCTGACATTAATTAAACAAGATTTTATCTTGAATTGAGATACTTATGTGGACCATTATTGATTCTTAGATTGATGAGTCACGTTGAGTAGAAAGCTAATATCATAGTACATGGAAGGAACTATATCGAGTAAATGATATATGACCGACATGACTTGTATTAGTCTATACTTAATATTGACATTATGAGTTGACCAATTACTTAATCTTATATCGCGCACATTATACAAATTATTTAAATCCTTACATTTAATGTTTAATTCTATCACTCGGCCAAGTGGGAGAATGTAAGATTATTATGGCCTAGTGCCATTAATAATTAAATAAATAGAATATTTATTATAATCAAATATCTTAAATAAATATATGATTTAAATAAATAATATATATGAGATAAATAAGGTCATATATTTATGGATAACAATCACATTGATAGAATGTGATTTGATAAAGATTTAATATCACATCTGGTCCTCTCTCCACCTATAAAGAGATACAATTTTATGAATTCTCTATCAATTAAGTCTTACCTACTGTGCCATAAAGAAAGGGGTGAGGAGAGAAAAATCAGTTCCCAGTGTAATTCATAGGAACGTATCATAGGAGGACCACCATTAATGGCGTCTCAAGGTAGTCTTCTGATCGTGTTGATGGGGTGTGAAAATCATGAAGATCTAAGATCCATGTCAATTAATAAATTAATTGCTTATGTTGAATTCATGTTTACAGAAATTAAAAAGAATAAGAAAGAGAATATATATATACACCTTTAGACGGATATGTTGAAGCACCACGTCCACTGCTATATTCAGCATCTCACGCACGGACTTACCCTCCTCGATAGATGAGGGCAAGAGGAAAGGAGAGTCGAAGAATGCAGGAGGGCTGCACTCCACATCGTAACCCTAATTTTACATCATCATTTCCATTAAATTAGACAATAATTCAAAATAGGAATGAGTTAATGAATGAATGAAACTCACCCTGCTATCCCGCACTTGTTGAAGGAATTTCTTCAGGGCATTGGGGTTGTACTCGTGTCTAGTATCGTTATCCTCATCCGATGAGTAGTAGTAGTATTTCTCATCATCATCAAATTCTTTGTCTTCCCAATCAAACTTGTCCAGGTAGCCGTTTTTATACCGTATTTGTACTGCGGGCATTCTTCTAACGGTGGCCATTTCTTCTCCATTGAGAAATGCGGACGAAGAGAGGTATGGGGTTTGTTACGTTTAACCGGAGTTACTAAAAAGTAAATCTAATTATAATTCTAATGGGCTTCGAATTAAATGGATTAAATTTAAGGATGCCCGATAAAAAATATTAATCGTCCGTTCCATAAAAAGCTTCACCTTTACTGTTTTACGTTGTTTAAGATAAGTTGTTCTTTTTGACTAAATTTGTTGATTTTAGAGAGTATTGTAGTATTTTTATCCAATAAAAAAGTATAAAGTAATGATATGTGTGTGAAAAAATAGTGGCAAATTTAAAATTAATGTAACTTTTGGGGTAGTTAGATAAAGTTATATATATATTTTTTTTGGATGTGAAGGGTTTTGTGGGACAAATAAATAAGGGAAGTATGAAGGGTATTGTAGGACAGGAGAGTAAAAAAGATAAATTCAAAATTAATTCATATTCTCTCTATTTCATTTTAGATGACACACTTTTCCAGTTCTCTACAAAAGTTTGTACATTCCTAAAAAAGTAAAAGTCAAATACAATTATCCTTCCTCATACACTTTATTTATAAAAAAAATCACTTCTACCTAATACACCTAACATACTTTATTATTTATTTTTCACAAAAAATATTATAATACACAAAATTATTACTTCTTTTAATATACTCCCTCCGTCCCGTCCAAAAGGTTATTTTTGCTTTTTGCACGTGGATTAAGGAGTATTACTTAATGTGTAGTGAGTAGTTGTATTAGTGAGAGTGAGGGTCCTATATATTTTAATTGTATTAGTGGATGTGTGTGGATCCCATGTGTGTAAAAAGGGAAAGATGACTCTTTGGGTGGGAAGTCCAAAATAGTAAAAATTAACTCTTTGAGTGGGACGGATGGAGTACATGCCAAAAGAGAGGTGCAAATATTTATTGGACTCAGGGAGTACATTGTTTAAAGTTTGAGAGAATTAAAATTAAGCAAAATTTTATGTAAGACCATCTCACAAATTTCATTGCGTGAAACTGATCTCTGTTAATTCAATTTAACTGGTTTTGAGAGTTTATATACTCTCTCCGTCCCAAAAATATTAACATATTTTTATTTTTGGGTTGTCCCATAGAAATTGATATATTTTCTTTTTAAGGATATGAGATCCACATAAAAATAATTTATTTATTTACATGGGCCCACACACACACATCAGACTCACCACTAATACAATTATCCACTACACATTAAATATTATTTCTCCTACTTCTCTTTACATTAAATTATTATACAGTACTTCTTAATCTCCGTGCCCAAAAAAATGTGTCAATTATTATGGGACGAATGGAGAATATTTGAAGTCAAAAGTCATTAAAATAGTTTGCTGTTTCATTGGCAAAGCATGTCTTTTCTCAAAGAAATTGAAACGACACATCATTGACCAGACAGAGTGACTTGATTTGAAAAACGAATTTAAGATTGAGTATTTATTTGTTCGGCGAAAAAGTTGAAACTTTTAATATAATTTTTTACCTATAAAAATTTATAAAATATGTTATATACTCGCTCCATTCATCTTTAATCTATCCATTTTATTATTTTGGGTTATCCACTTTTAATCTATCTATTTTTCTTTTTAGACTATGGGACCCACACCTTCCACTAATACAAATAAAATATGGAATTGCACTCTCTACTAATACAACTACATACTACACATAAAATAATACTTCCTCCGTCCGCTGCAAAGGTAACCGTTTCACTATTCTTGGCGTCCGTTTCAAAGGTATCAATTTCCTCTATATAGTAAGAAAGTACACAATATGACCCAACACTTTACTCTAATACAACTACCCACTTTACTTATAATAATAATCCTCCTTAATCCATGTGCAAAAAATAAATAAAGACCTTAGAATTGTCCACGTGCAAACAGCAAACGAATACCTTTGCACTGGACGGAGGTAGTAATACTATTTAATCCACGTGCAAATACTACACATAAAATAATACTCCCTCCGTCCCATAAAAGTTGTAACATTTTCCTTTGTGGGTTGTCCCACAGAAGTTGTCACATTCCTTTTAAAGCATATGGGACCCACACAAAAAATATTAACATATTCACATGGACCCACACACACTCCACACACACCACTAATACACTTACCCACTACACATTAAATATTATTTCTCTCACTTCACTTTACATTAAAATATTATACTCCTTAACTTCCGTGCCCAACAAAAATGTAACACCTTTAATGGGACGGAGGGAGTAATACTCTTTATTCCACATGCAAAAAGCAAAGTTATATATTGACAATGGGTTCCTTAATTTACATGCAAAAAGCAAACGTATAGATTGACAATGGACGGATGTAGTATATTAGGTGAGAAAGGTAAATTTAAATTAAGAAGTAATCCATCTGTCCCACATTAAATTTCACACTTCTCGTTTTTATCCATCTCACAATAAATTGCACCACCCAAAAAAGAAAACATCACATTAATTTCTAATCTTAAAATACATCTAAATTACAAATTTAACAATCTTGCCTAACATACATAACATACTTTATAATTTATTTACTCTATGTCTCTTAATGTATTTCAATATACTTAATTTATTTCAGTATACTTGTGCGCAGTGTTTAAAAAAATTTTATTTTTAATGTATAAAGTAAGAAAGCGAAGATATATTTTAGTTCATTTAATAAAAAAAGTATGTAAAGTTGTTGAATGTGTAAGAAAATGAGTATTATATTGGAAAAAGTGTAAAAAGTAGGTATTATTATATTTTTTACTATTTTTAGTAAAAGTAAAGTGTGAAATACTTTGAGGGACGAATTAAAAAGGAAAGTGTGAAATATAACTAGGACGAAGGGAGTATTAACTAAAAATACTATGATACCCTCAAAAAGTCAATCAAGTTGATAAAAAAAATAATTTTTAAACTCAATATATATAATAACGGTGCAAGTAGATGTGGAATTGAGGGAATATCTTTAAGTTTAGAAATTGATGTAATTTTTTATTATTTATTTATTTATTATTATTATTTTTGGTTGTTAAGTATCATGCATTTTTTGATTTTGATCTTTTTATTCTGAGTTGTAACCTTTTTTGGCTGTGCTCACTAGGCAATTATTATTCTTCCTCTATGTTCCTATGACATCAGTGGCATAGCAGGAAATGGTGCACATTCCTACATCCCAGAAGAGTGCATACATGTCAGAGTCGCAATCGTTGCATTGCCTCTCCCACCCATGTTTACTTGCATCGTTACTGCAAATACGAATTTTAATAAAATGTATGAAATTTAACATGAAAGGGTGGTTTTACTTATTTTTATGTTCTTAGCGATTAATATCCTAGATAGTTCGCGCACACAAATTTGAGCTTCATAAAGATGCAAAATAGTCAGCAATTATATTGGAAAAGATACCAGGATTCTAGAGTTATTATATACATATCCTAACAACAGTAATAAGATTCGTGAATTTATCTGCAATAAAGATCAAACTGGCCCAAGATAAGCCACTTGTTTATGGGGAAAATAAGCCTATTCGTCCCTAGGAATGTTGTCAAGGTCGACAACTGCATCAAGTACCTTGACCCTGTCGAGCTGAAACACAAATATCAAACAATGAAGATCGTATCAAGTTAAAAGCCTCACAATGCAATGATGATCCAACTCGAGTTGCAGCCACAACAATTGTAGCAACAAATTTAGCGACGCTCAGTGACAGTTCTAATTAATTGAATGACATTCACTCTAATTCAAGTTTCAAGAATCTTTCCACTACCTGTATTAGAGGAACGTTCTTTTTTCAAAAAGATATTTCTATAAAAATAACCAAGTGGCTCGATTGCTTATGCACATCACTTGTTTTCATCTGACGCAGTCCATGTTCGACTTCAATTGGAAGTCAGGAAGGCATTCATTAATATACAATGAAACAGAGTGAGAGTTTGGAGTCTGTTAACGACCTGACAGAAACTCTCATAAGTTGCAAAGGGGGACTAAGCTAAATCAGTCTTTGGCATAACATGTGATTAGAATAAATTCAGAAGAGATGATTCATAAACAATGGGAATTAGGTTTCTCATGCATTTTAGGGTGTGATAGCGTTAATGTAAATTTTTCATTTTCCAATTTTAGTTGAATAGGGATGAGAAAATTTTTGTAAGCAGGCAAACAGCTATGAACAGGCCAACATGTCAACAGAAGGCATACATGTCCAGAGAAAGAAGATATAAATGCCTGTGGCAGTTATAGACTAGCAAGACACTATAGATAGATATCTTATTCTTCTAGGGAAAAACATGTAGCCCTATGAAGTTCCTTTCCCAGTACACCTCCATTTCTTCTTTTACAGATCATCCTCTTCTATCAAAATTTCAAAATCAAAGGACATGGAGAAGGAAAGATTTTAACATCCCAAATGCATAAGTTGCTGCTAGTGACAATCTTCTATCAATATATCTAAAACAAAAGCATATGGAAAGGGAAAGATTGACATGCTAAATGCATAAGTTTGATGCTAATGAAGATCTTCAATCAATAATTCTAAAACAAAATGACATGGAAAAAGAAAATCATCATCATAAATGCATATGTTTGCACTAATGAAAATAGCATAGAAAGCTGTCAAATAGAGAAAACCTTACCATCCTCACTCTCAAAACATTATATAGATCTCTATCAGACATGTTAGCTAGTGCTGTCAAATCGACCTGCCATTTTCCACAAAAAGTTAGTTATCATACTTGTAAATCATGCGTAAATAATATAAGTAAAAGTGGTTGGGAAGCATACTTTCTTATCATGACATACGTCCAAGTATTTCTCAAGACCAAGGGATTGCAGGAAGCTGTCTAAGGTCCCAATCTGCATAAATATATGAACTTGAGTAGGGTTAAAAATAATTAACAGGACAACATACAGACCCACACCTTGAGTGATAAACTAGAAAGAATCAAGATGAGAGGACAACGGACGAAGTACACAAGTCAAATCTTTCATGATAAAATAAAGGCCATTGGTTGCCGTACCTTCTTTTGATCTCCAGGTGCTCTCCTTTCTTGTGTCTTGCTCAGAGTGCCTCCGACGCGCCTCAAGACACACACACACCTCTTGAGGATTATGCCTATTTTGAACTGTTTGAGTATTTATCTAGATTTTAGATGAAATAGCAACTTTGTCAGTTAAAAGTTTTTAGGCAACTTTGTCGGTTAAAAGTTTTTAGGCCAGTAACACCCTTCCCGAATTTGTGGACCAATCAAGCCTACCCAATTATAAATCATATCAGCTGAGATTCCCATTCAGTGTATCCCTGCTCAAACCACTGAATTTAGGGTTACAAATGACTAGGGTTTTAAGTGATTCCTCGACACCTCCACATATTTGCCTCCACGGTTGCCACAGCCACTCTCCTCAGACCACTGGATGCAAATGAGGTTTTAAGCTAATTTGAAAACTGAGCTGTAAAGAAAGAGAAGATTATGAGAGGCTCTACTTTAAGCTTAAGACATGAGGAGGGGGATGCAAAAGATGTTGGATTCGAAGAAGATGGAGATTTTTATAAGGAAGAAGAACAGCTCGACTATGATGGGGATTTAGATGCAAATGAGGAGATTAGTATTTAGATTATTTTGGTTGTTAAAATATTGAGTGATTAACTTGTTTTATTTCAGTTGTGATGGATTGTTGCATATGCATTTTCAGTTTTAATGCGTCATATTTGAATCAATTATTATATTATGTGCATCAAGTTCCAAAATGGCTAACGAAATAGCAAACTATTCTACATGCCAGTTTGGGGGCAAGGGCAACGACAAGGGAAAGGGAAAGTTTGAAAGAAACAGTCTCTTCTGTGTAAGAAGAATAGAGCTAAAATCTTCTTTTCTGCCCAATATAAGGGATAAGAAAGAAAAATTTTACAAGAGACGAAACAAACTGTAAGAACATAACAAAATTAAGTTTGGGAGGTAGATACTAAATAGGCCGGCTGGATAAGCACTACGCAGGAACATGTTAGACGAGAACTTAGGAGCTTGCCTGCAATTCAACAGCTGCAAGCCTGCATTTCCATAAACGAGGCTCTCATCCCAAAGAGTCCTAGGAGACACGCCTCTGACAACTATCTTATTAGGTGGCAAGCACTTAACAAAATATTTTGCTTCTTGAAGAGATATTGAAACCACATGCTTTATATATTATTCTATGAATTTCCACAGCATCTATGCAAATGAACTTTTCAATCTTACCACAACCCGAATTTGTGAACCAATCAACCTACCCCATTGTAAATCATATCAGCTGAGTTCCCAATCAGTGTATCAGTACACATCCCACAGCAGCACAGCCTGAATCATACACCGCACTCCAGGTAACTTGGCTAACAGATTTCCACCCAAAATGAATATGGTTAAATTGTAAACCAACGCTACTGCTAAGTTAACTCAAGATCTATCACCAAGGTTAAAGGTTTATCAAAACTTAGCCCGATAATCAAACAAACCAAGCTCTAAAGAAGATTTTTCATTAGTAATACTAAGCTCACATGCTAGTTAAGTAGAAAATAACATAATAATGGACAAAAAGAAAAAAGCAAAAAAGAAGCCAGAGTTCAATTCTTGTGTTAAAGCTTATAAAAACACAATTCAATTCAGCCCAACTCTTCTTTTACTAGCATAACTAAGCAATGAAAAAAAAAAAAAGGAAAAGACTGAAAAGCACACGAAGCCACGAACACAAAAGCCGCAAAAAGGTTCCACTCAAAACTTTGAATCCCCTCGTTAAGCACCTTGGGTACATGGGATTCTTATGTTACTTGTACAAAAAACAACAATCAATCCTTTACATAACCTGTAGGTTCTGGCGTACCGCATATGTCTCATAATTCATCATCATGTACATCTCTTATCAATGTTTAAGTTCAGTATCTGTTTTAATAGTTTATTTTGAATGTACTCCACTTCTAATCTAAGTTAATGATTCTCTATGACATGTCATGCTGGGATGTACAGAGGACACATATGCACATGTTCAATCCACAGTGATTAAAGGCACGCTGATCAAAGCTACAGACCTTGTGCCTCAAAATAATGGTGACAAGGAACTGATCTCCAGGTGCGCTCCTTTCTTGTGTCTTGCTCAGAGTGCCTCTGACGCCCCTCAAGACACACACACACCTCTTGAGGATTATGCCTATTTTGAACTGTTTGAGTATTTATCTAGATTTTAGATGAAATAGCAACTTTGTCAGTTAAAAGTTTTTAGGCAACTTTGTCGGTTAAAAGTTTTTAGGCCAGTAACACCCTTCCCGAATTTGTGGACCAATCAAGCCTACCCAATTATAAGGGATAAGAAAGAAAAATTTTACAAGAGACGAAACAAACTGTAAGAACATAACAAAATTAAGTTTGGGAGGTAGATACTAAATAGGCCGGCTGGATAAGCACTACGCAGTGCTAAGAGTAGGGGTGTGCAAATTTTGGACAAAACCGAATAAACCAGTCAAACCGAACCGAATTAAACAATTTGGTTCGATTTTTGGTTTACGGTTCGATTTACGGTTTTTAAAATAAAAAACTTCGGTGTTCGGTTCGGTTTTCGGTTTTGAAATTTGAAAGTTCGGTTAACCGAAAACCGAACCAAACTTTTTATTAATTATATGTATATACATATACGTATATATATATATTAATTACCAACAATTAATTTTCTTTTCTTTTATCTTAAATAAAGTATTATTTAATTTTTAATATCAAAATTTACTTCAAACTTAAATAATTTCATTTATTCTACATGTTTTCTTTAGATCTTATACATTTTTATTATAAAAAAATAAAATTAAATATACATTTCTTATATATATATATATATAATAATAATAATAATATTATTATTATAGTGTACATATATTAAAGATATTTCTTTTAAGTAATGAAAATGTAATAAAATGATATAAAGAAATTAATTAGTAAAAAATAAAAAAATAAAAATTCAATTTTCGGTTAACCGAAATAACCGACCGAAATAATCGGTTCGGTTTGCATTGGTTTTGAAATATTTCGGTTTGGTTTTGGTTTTCTAAAATATTTAGGTTCGGTTTTTGGTTTTGGAAATTCGATCGGTTCGGTTAACCGAACCGACCGATGCACACCCCTAGCTAAGAGGAACATGTTAGACGAGAACTTAGGAGCTTGCCTGCAATTCAACAGCTGCAAGCCTGCATTTCCACAAACGAGGCTCTCATCCCAAAGAGTCCTAGGAGACACGCCTCTGACAACTATCTTATTAGGTGGCAAGCACTTAACAAAATATTTTGCTTCTTGAAGAGATATTGAAACCACATGCTTTATATATTATCCTATGAATTTCCACAGCATCTATGCAAATGAACTTTTCAATCTTACCACAACCCGAATTTGTGAACCAATCAACCTACCCCATTGTAAATCATATCAGCTGAGTTCCCAATCAGTGTATCAGTACACATCCCACAGCAGCACAGCCTGAATCATACACCGCACTCCAGGTAACTTGGCTAACAGATTTCCACCCAAAATGAATATGGTTAAATTGTAAACCAACGCTACTGCTAAGTTAACTCAAGATCTATCACCAAGGTTAAAGGTTTATCAAAACTTAGCCCGATAATCAAACAAACCAAGCTCTAAAGAAGATTTTTCATTAGTAATACTAAGCTCACATGCTAGTTAAGTAGAAAATAACATAATAATGGACAAAAAGAAAAAAGCAAAAAAGAAGCCAGAGTTCAATTCTTGTGTTAAAGCTTATAAAAACACAATTCAATTCAGCCCAACGAAGCCACGAACACAAAAGCCGCAAAAAGGTTCCACTCAAAACTTTGAAAGAAAGGTCAGTAATTCATCTTATACAAATAAATAAATACCCAGAGGATATAAATAATTACACTAGAACACACATTAAAAAAAAAAGGATTAGGTGAAAGTGAAAAAGCACATGAACGCAGAAACTGAAAAAACCATCAACTCAAAACTGTGAAGGAAAGGTCAGTGATTTATCTTGTACACAAATTAATACCAAAAATTATTACATTAAAAAAAAGGATCAGGTGAAAATATTGCCAACCTCTTTTCGATGATAGGCTCCTGATGACCAGACACGGTGGCTGAATCCAAAGAGATTCTTGTACTCTGAACAACGTCATCCAGATTATTTTCATTGATCATAGTCGTACATAAACGAGAAGAATTGATAAGATCATACAACAATTGATTAATATTAATTATGGTTGACCAATAAAGTTTCTTCAAACAAATACAACTAGATACTTATCATTCAGCAATAACAAACAGAACTAACTAAAATCAAAATAAGAATGTCAGGTTTAAGCAACATATGCAGAAGAATATGTTAATTCTTATGCTACCAGAATATTGGAATCTAGTAATAGATGCTTATTTCGATTAGAGGGTTAGAATTAAACAAACAAAATAAGACAATGATAGGCATCAAACCTCAGGAGCAACTACGTCCGGCTTAAGAAAGCACTCTAAAGAAAATATGTCAACTTTAGTGTGACAAATAAAAAAGGAAAGTGTGCCAACTTTTATGGGACGGAGGGAGTATTTTAATGTAAAATGGGTATGTGTGTTAGTATTATGTAGGGTCCTATATGTAATAATTAATTATTTTGTGTGGACTCAAATTGATAAAAAAGAAAATGTAAATCTTAACTTGGTATAAATCAAAAATAAAAAACGTAAACAGAACTTAGACTCAATTTAGGTTAAAATTGATTAAGGTAAGCGAACCTTATCGTTTGTAGTGAGTGACCAAGTTTAAATATCGATCAAAGGGAGATTTAAATCAAGAGTGTATCCGTGTTTGTTTTCAATCATCCTTTATAGGAGTGATCGGATTTTGAGTTGAAAATTAACAAGAGCAATTAACTACCAATTATCTAAGCAAGTAACAAATAAGAACAATTAACAACTAAGATGATCAAATGAAGTGTCAAGTAACCACAATTAAAATAAAATGGATTTAGGACAATCTAAAGAAGAGCAAGGCTAACCACATTCAAGATCAAAGACACAATATGGATTGTCAAATTCAAATGGCAAATAGCAATGATCATTGGAATAGAAGCAATCACATATACACCCCTAATCCCTAGGCCAAGGTAATTAAGTTCTAAACTCATTACAAGTTTTAAGCACAAAAGATTGAATCTCACTGTCAATTCTCTTAAGGTACTATGATAACAAGATTGGTCTCCTCACTCAATTAATCAACCAAATATGATAAAACAATTAAGTGTTCTCACATGAATGTTCTAAGCATATGAAAATGTTACCACATACTTCACATACTAACATACAAAATTCATATTACAACATGATTCAACCAAAACCCTAATCACAATATTGGATTGGCCCTCCTAATACTATAACTAGATAATTCAACCACACACATCATAATACAAATTAAGTAAATCATTGATCATGTAAGAAATTCCAAAGATCACATTAATTAAACCATTACAAATTCAATAAATTCATAGATCCTTAATCCATAAAGTGGCTAGCCTCATAAAAGGTCTAGCCAACAACAAACATCATCAAAACATCAAATCAATGTTTAACAACATCCATTGTAGCAATACAAATTAAGAAAATGCAAATCAAAGGTAATTTCTCCCCTATTTTGGTGATTGGCTTGAAACTATCCTTCAATATGCAATCCTCCTTTCTTCCTTGATCTTTCTCCTCACTTGGATGGTGGATTTGATGGTGGAATGATGATAGATGGAATGGATGATGAAATGGATGGAGATGGTGGTGTAAAATAAAAGAAATTGTGTGTGATGTGTGTGTCCAAGTGAAGACATAATCCATCCTTATTTTGAATGTTGAACATGAGAGTATTTATACCCTTTCCTAACTTGGGCCTCGAATTTTGTGTCAACTGGGCTTTAAAACACATTCTCCACGCACTGGAAAGTGAAAATTCGGATTTTTGGCCCAAAATGACCTTACTCGACTTGGTCTTCCTTACTCGAGTTAGCTACTCGAGTCGAGTAGCATGTGATGAAACTCGAGCTGACCCAGCTCGACTCGAGTTAGCAACTCGAGCACTCGCCTGTTCGGTCGTGTTGCGACACTCTGAACCTAAAATGCTTCCGGTAGCCAGCTCGACTCGAGTTGCAAGTCGAGTGATGACTTGCCAACTCGAGTTGGCACACTGTATGATTTTTTTGAACGCTGCTCTGCTCCGCACGACCTCCAACTCAACCTGGACAATGCCCCAACACGACTCGCGTTGCAACATGCAAGTCGAGTTGGCTCTCTGGACAACTTTCTGACCTCAACTCGACTCGAGTTGCAAGTCGAGTTGGGTCTTGCAACTCGAGTTGGGTCACTGCATGATTCTGGACATTTTTCGTGCCTCAACTCGACTTTCTCTCAACTCGAGTTGCAAGTCGAGTTGCACCTTGCAACTCGAGTTGGGTCCCGTCGGTCCCGTTTCTTGCTCGTTTCAGCTCCCGACTCTATTTTTCACCTGTTTTCAACATATTTAGGCTCATTCACACATATTTCCATGAAAACACATAACACAACCAAAATACATATAAAATACGGATAAAATAATACGAAAATACATACAAAAAGATACTAAAATTTAGGTGAAAATAGTGACGATCATAAACCTTAACGGGACGAAGAAAGCATGTTTTTATTCGTATAAGTTTTGAATGTGGATGTACGCTGCACTTGGGTGTACAGAAGATTTGTCTATTCATTAATATATACTCCCCCGCAAATATTCTTACATTTTACTCTCCGTCCCACACTTATGTTCACATTTTCTGTTTTCGTCCGTCTCACACTTAGATTTACCACCAGAAACTTCACATTACCAACAATCTCAAAAGTTATCTTAATTTCATAAATAGCACTCTCACCTAACACACATAACATACTTTATAATTTATTTATTTATTACCTAAAAATACCACAATACTTCTAAAAAATCAATAAATTTAATAAAAATCAAAATTTCCTAAATTATGTATCTACGGTAATGGTGAACATAACTATGGGATTGAGGGAATATTAATTAGGACGTCCCACAATTATTGTTACTTTTTTCTTTTTGATAAATATGACTTACTATAAATAATTAATACAGAAACGGTCCGAAATCATTATTCCACAATTGTATTTTGGTTCATATTTTATAACTTGCTTTTAATTAGAATATTACTCCCTCCATCCCAGCTCAAAGGGTCCATTTTTTTCATTTTGGGCATCCCAGCTAAAGAAGTCTCATTTCTTTTTTTATAAATATGGGACCCACTCACATTCACTAATACAATTAAAATATGGAGTCCATACTCTCACTAATAAAACTATCACTATATAATAATACTTTTTATTCCACATGTAAAAAACAAAAATTACTCTTTGAGTGTGACGGATGGAGTATATTCTAATAGTGAGACGAACTACTGATTGGTCGTTATAGTCCGGGCGACCAAGCAACAAAATATCGAACCACAGGGAATTTAGGATTCATGGCCTTTAGGTATAGTATCGTGATTAGTTAGGGACGATCGGAAAGGAGGTTTAAAAATAAAAGAAAATAAAATGCATGGAAAAATAAATCTAATTACAATATTTTTGGATTTTCAATGCCATGGTAGTCTTCATGATACACTCATATAATCAATCATCCAACATCTTTAATTGTTTTCCATTTTTAAGCAAATCATGGTAAGGGCGATCACTATTTCCACCTATCCCCAAGGGCCATGGTGAATAGGATGTAGATTATTTTCATAACCCCTAAAAAGCTCCTAGGATCGATCCTACTTACAATTCCCTTCAAGGTACTATGCTCGTATGGATGGGGTTCCCTTCACTAGTTTAATCCTCGGGCACAAGTGATCTCACTAGTGTTCATTTATGTTGTTCTAAATATAAGGACTCCCGGCCAGGCTCCCCTTATATTAAACCCATGTGTAATAAATGGAAGAAACTCACATATGATAATCATGCAAAGCAACTAAGGGTAAAGCAACGACAAGACATGTCGATACACCATACACAACCTAATCACTGTACACTAATACCAAAGACATAAATCCCATATTATTACAAGACATGTGAATTTCATAAATAAAACCTAATCAAAGCCGGAAATTCAATCAAGACATTTTCATAAATTAATCAATAATCATGCCTTCAATCAACCACCAAAACATAGAAAATAAAGATAATAAATAGGATTAGATTACACCTTAATGAAGTTTTTACATCCATGAAGATCATCTTCTCCTTGGTGTCTCCACCTTCTTGGAAAGCAAATAAAATCCTAAACTAGAAAAACATTAAAACTACGGATCCCTCACCCCGAAAGGGGGAGGGATCTCAACTATGGAGATCTTGCTAAAAAAGCCCTTTCTCAACTATTGAATCTTGAAAAGATTCAATTTTATTGAATTTAAATGGATGAAGGAATTGGTTCCAAGAGTTGGTCCAAATGAGGGTATTTATAGGTGTAGGGTGAGTGGATTTTGTGATGATTTTCGATGTGGGACAAGAGTGAATTTTATAGAATTTTCGGTTCCAGGAATTTAGTATAAGAATAAATTGGGCGAGTATTAATCACATGTGATGGCTTGGCAAAGTGGTTAGAGGCGCCCTTGTACATGCATGAGGTCTCGGGTTCGAATCCAGCCTCCGCATATTTTTCTTTCAAAAGTGCATAAAAACACGGGCGTGTTTTTATGCATCTGCCCGTGTTTTCTTGCAATTTTTCAGCTCTCTGGACAATTTTTGCACTTCTGAATAGACAACACTTTTCTGAAAAGTGTTGTCTTTTCTATGTTGTCTTTGCCAAATTTTCTCTTTTTTTTCGTCTTCGTCCCAATTTAATTCCCGTTTCTTCCATCACTCTTTCAAGCTCAAAACACCCCTTTTCTGCAAAAATACATAATAATACCTCTCTCAAACTAATTAAGCAATTAATAATATTTTCATTAAAATCATGCTTAATTATTGAATTAAATCCAAATAAATCCACATAAATTCATGCAATTTAGCCCATAATTCTAGGTGAATTTCACACCGATCAAACCCCCCAAACTTAAAGTGTTGCTCGTCCCCGAGCAACGAAAGAAAAGAAAGAACGAGGAGGGGAATTCACCTAGAATTGAATCAAGATATCAAGTCATTTCAAAACCATTTCAATTCAATCAAAACAAGAGACAAGACATCAATTTAAGTGCATACAAGTTAAGCTTAGGAAATATACAAGCAAGTGAGACCTTCACTACTCCTCTCTAGATTTTGCTTTTCACTCTCACACTCAAAGGGTGTATGGGAGAAGTGTATACTCTCATAAATCAATTCAAATACATGTCATTACCATATGCTTGACAAAAGTCTACGCTCTCCACCACTTGTATGTGTGTTAATTATTGGATCAAGAAGGTCTTTATATGGGGTTGTAATGTAGGCTCTTTGGTATTGGGTAGGAAAAATATTTAGGAAAAGTAAGCTCAAGATTAGTAGAGAATTTAAGTTGACGGCCAATATCAACTCTCACTCTCTCTTTTCTCAAATTAGTGAAGAATTCAAGTTGGTTGGTAGCCTCAACTCTCATTCCCACTTTTTTTTTTCTTTTTCCACCTTAATCACAAAGAGAATTTTATCCATCCAACAAATAAAAGAACCTTTTTCTTCTCTTTTTCCACTATTGAGTTTTTTTTTCTCTCTCTTTTCCACAAGGGCTCTCTTTCCATTTTTCTAGTAGAGCTCCTTTATACTTCTTTTATACAAGCTTTACTCAATTTTTTTTCTCAACCTCCATTTTTTTTTTCTTACTTCATCTTTTCTCCCTCTTTTCTTGCACTTTCACCACTCTCTTTCCAAACTCTCTTGTAAGCTCAATTCAACCACTTCATCCCCATTAATCCTCTACTAATCGACAAAGGTGATTAGGATATAAAATATGGATAAAATGGCTAAATTTGTAGGTTGCCAAAGAAATAAGGATAATAAGCTCAAAGGGGCAAACTACGAAATGATTTCATTTGGTAGGATAAATTTGGCTAAGTGACTTGTCAAAACAAAGATGGCCTTAAATCATTTCTAACAATCTTCACACACATGTAGTTTCAAGAAGACACAATGGCAAGTTCTAGAATGCACACAAAAGAACGATGCACACACAAGAAAGGAAAAACCATTTGATTTCATGATTTTAAGGCTCAAAAGCTCACGGGTTTGTAGTAGTGAAAGAAACACGAAACAAGCATAAACCATAACTCAACAAGTACACAAGTAAAAATCCACCAAGTCACAAGTTCCAACCAAAAATCATAGCCTCAAAATTTCTCACAATTAAGCACAAGAGAGCCAAGAAAGATTTTCTCCTTATTGAAAGCAAGAAAAAGCGAGAAAAGCATGAAAAAAAAAAAAAAAAAAAAACGAAAACAACAAAAAAGGAGAAAATACGTGCCAAGGAAAAGAGTAAGGACTTAAACGTGCGCCGGTGCAATATGCTCAAGTAGGAGTTCATGGATACAATTTATAATTCAAACCGTAGAAAAGTCAAGTAACAAATGACATGCCCCCCAAACTTAAATTAGACAAAGTCGAATTTAAGTTGGGAAGATGTTCGTTACCTCAATTTGCACCACTCCTTTGCTCTTCAAGGCCAATACCATGGCTCCACGCTTTAGTCCCTACAAACACAACCATAAAACGAAAAACAAATCAAAAAAAATATCCCTATCCTAACCACTCAACAAACCCAAAGTCACAAATACAACTAAATTCCCCGGCAACGGCGCCATTTGATTGGTCGTTATAGTCCGGGCGACCAAGCAACAAAATATCGAACCACAGGGAATTTAGGATTCATGGCCTTTAGGTATAGTATCGTGATTAGTTAGGGACGATCGGAAAGGAGGTTTAAAAATAAAAGAAAATAAAATGCATGGAAAAATAAATCTAATTACAATATTTTTGGATTTTCAATGCCATGGTAGTCTTCATGATACACTCATATAATCAATCATCCAACATCTTTAATTGTTTTCCATTTTTAAGCAAATCATGGTAAGGGCGATCACTATTTCCACCTATCCCCAAGGGCCATGGTGAATAGGATGTAGATTATTTTCATAACCCCTAAAAAGCTCCTAGGATCGATCCTACTTACAATTCCCTTCAAGGTACTATGCTCGTATGGATGGGGTTCCCTTCACTAGTTTAATCCTCGGGCACAAGTGATCTCACTAGTGTTCATTTATGTTGTTCTAAATATAAGGACTCCCGGCCAGGCTCCCCTTATATTAAACCCATGTGTAATAAATGGAAGAAACTCACATATGATAATCATGCAAAGCAACTAAGGGTAAAGCAACGACAAGACATGTCGATACACCATACACAACCTAATCACTGTACACTAATACCAAAGACATAAATCCCATATTATTACAAGACATGTGAATTTCATAAATAAAACCTAATCAAAGCCGGAAATTCAATCAAGACATTTTCATAAATTAATCAATAATCATGCCGTCAATCAACCACCAAAACATAGAAAATAAAGATAATAAATAGGATTAGATTACACCTTAATGAAGTTTTTACATCCATGAAGATCATCTTCTCCTTGGTGTCTCCACCTTCTTGGAAAGCAAATAAAATCCTAAACTAGAAAAATATTAAAACTACGGATCCCTCACCCCGAAAGGGGGAGGGATCTCAACTATGGAGATCTTGCTAAAAAAGCCCTTTCTCAACTATTGAATCTTGAAAAGATTCAATTTTATTGAATTTAAATGGATGAAGGAATTGGTTCCAAGAGTTGGTCCAAATGAGGGTATTTATAGGTGTAGGGTGAGTGGATTTTGTGATGATTTTCGATGTGGGACAAGAGTGAATTTTATAGAATTTTCGGTTCCAGGAATTTAGTATAAGAATAAATTGGGCGAGTATTAATCACATGTGATGGCTTGGCAAAGTGGTTAGAGGCGCCCTTGTACATGCATGAGGTCTCGGGTTCGAATCCAGCCTCCGCATATTTTTCTTTCAAAAGTGCATAAAAACACGGGCGTGTTTTTATGCATCTGCCCGTGTTTTCTTGCAATTTTTCAGCTCTCTGGACAATTTTTGCACTTCTGAATAGACAACACTTTTCTGAAAAGTGTTGTCTTTTCTATGTTGTCTTTGCCAAATTTTCTCTTTTTTTTCGTCTTCGTCCCAATTTAATTCCCGTTTCTTCCATCACTCTTTCAAGCTCAAAACACCCCTTTTCTGCAAAAATACATAATAATACCTCTCTCAAACTAATTAAGCAATTAATAATATTTTCATTAAAATCATGCTTAATTATTGAATTAAATCCAAATAAATCCACATAAATTCATGCAATTTAGCCCATAATTCTAGGTGAATTTCACACCGATCAACTACATTGTGAAATACTCCCGGTTATTCCATTTGGGAAGGTAATGGCCCTAATGGGTACATACATTTCATTTTCCAAATATGCAAATAAAAGGAATTAAAGTATTAAAACTATTAAAGGACAGTAATATTTATAATTAATTATTTAATACTGAATACTCGCGATCCAATATCTACCTAACACGCTCTGAGTGGCTTCCCACAGAGGCAATCATTGTACACAAACGACGACGCTTCAAGATGATCAAAAGGCGATCCCGACGGTATTGGGCCACAGAGATGGTTATGGCTGACATCCAGGTGCCCGATAAACGTCGCCGATGATATAGACTTCGGAATGCTGCCCCTCAAATTGTTGTACGACAGATCCAACACAGTGAAGTACGAGCTCGGCCCGAATGCATTTGGAATGACGCCATCAATGGCGTTCCTGCTCAAGTTCAGTATGCTTATCCTTGAATTAATCAATGTCGGTGGAATCGGGCCCGACATCAGATTCCCATCCAGATTCAACGTGGCGAGCACCGCCATTTTACCCAAGGAAGCCGGAATCGGGCCGGACAGCTGGTTAAGTGATAGATCCAAATCGGAGAGTCGGTAGATGTAACATATGGATTCCGGAATCAGCCCGTTTAGCTTGTTCTTGCTCAACAAAGCCCGACTCAACATTCTCAATTTACCAAAATTTCTCGGAATCGTACCCGAAATTTGGTTACCTCGGATATCCAAGTGCATTAATGACGAGAGATTGGTGAGCGAGCGCGGAATGGTGCCGGAAAGCTGGTTATCGGCGACGTTCAACACGGTGAGTCGACTCAGCCGGCCGATGTCAGCGGGGATCTCTCCGGTGAGCTTGTTTCCTATGAGGTCGAGGATTCTGAGGAAAGGCAGGTAAGCAATGCAGGGTGGGATTGGGCCGGAGATGCCCTTCCAATCGGCGATTGTGAGGCTGGAGAGTCGGGTGAGGCCGCAGATGGCCCGCGAAATCGAACCGGTCATGTAACCGGTTCGATTGGCCTTCTCGAAGATGGGGTCCTCCGACTCGCCTCGGAGGTTGATGTCGGCGACCCGGTGACTTTCCGGGTCGCAACTGACTCCGTACCAGTTGTGGCAGCAGTCGTAGCCCTTCCATGAGTTGAAGATGCCCAAATAGGGCTCGTTTAGGGCAGCTCGGAAGGCCAATAGAGCTGCCCGATCGGACGGCAGGCAGGCGTCCGATCGTGCAGCTACAGAAAGGAGAATAAGAAGGGATAGTAGGGCGGTAGCAGCCATAGCTTGAGTTGGTTTTACTGCTCTGTTTCTCTCTCTGAGTTGGGGTTGGGCTTCCTCTCACAGTATTGCATGTGGAAGTGTTGCTTCACCGCAGGATCATGCATGTTAAGCAGCCTGCCTTGGGTTTTAAATACTTTTTGTTAAAATGACGCTTTCATCCCTCACGTGTGTTGTTTGGATATGGGTGTCCAATCAACATGGTTAGGAGATAAGATCGGAATGAACTAAGAAAATGACTAGTCGTAGGCCTATAAACGAGATGAGTCGGGTCGAATTTTACGAAGATTGAATCCTGTTTGTTAGGTAGAAAACGAGTTTGAGCTTGAGTTGTTTAAAATTTTAAAACCTTGTTTGAGTTTGAGCTCATTAGTTAAAGATCTTTTTGTATATGAACATGTTTGTTAATATGTTCGCGAACTTTTGTTCGATAACTTGTTCGCGAACAGCTGTATAATTTCATTCGTGAACATGATTAACAAACCCCACTATAATCTAAAGGCTAAAATAATAAAATATTCATCGACTAATAAAAAATAAAGAAACTCAAAATATATAAATACTTTCAATAATTTTAATATTATATTTATATTACAAAGAATAAAAATAAATTACATATATATTTAATGTTCGATAACTTGTTCACGAACATGTTAAATGAGCATCAAACGTGCCTGTTCATGAACTTTTAACAAATAAGTTATACAATGCTCAAATTCTATTTGTTTACATAACAAGCTCAAAAATGAGCTCGTTAAGTATTTATTAAATTAATCGAACAAACACGAATGAGCTTTTGATGAGTCAAGTCATGAACTGTTCCTTGCACACTCTATTTGCTTACGCTCATAAACTTAAGTTCGCAGTTATGAATGGACCTATATTGGTATATTTATAGTTTAAGAAAACTACTTTGCACAACCACAGCGTGTGGCAGATGGTGCACGACGAGTCTTTGGACAGGGACATTGTGTCGACCGGAGGCCAGGTGGGGAAGGAGGTATCCGCAAGCTGGTTCGGCATGCAACCTGTGGATTTTCTGATACCTCATGTGTACCAATTTACTTACACCCTCAGAGATGGAATCCTCATTGCTTCGCACATCGGCTTATCAGAAAACTTGCGTTTGAGTCTGCTCAAACAGGGTGATTCCCCCTTTTATTTTACCATCACAAAAGTTAATGCAACTAATCCCTTGTCGTCTGTTGTGTAATTGTCACAAAACTACCTTAGCTTGCTTGCTCACCACACGAATCCCCTGCACCATTTTGTCTATATCATTTCTTGTATTCCCTCCGTCCGTCGTCGAAAAGGTATACATTTTGCTATTTTGGGCGTTCGCATCAAAAGTATACATTTTTTTTAACACATGGGACCATACACATCACTAATATATTTAATATATGAGTCTTACACACCTCACTAATACAACTGTAACAACAAATTTTTGTATTTATAATAAAATAAATACAAGTTAATTACAATAATAATCCAGAAGGATTAAACTTGATAATTAAGGAAGCGATCTCTATCAATCCTCTGATTCTTCTCTCGAACCAACGTAGACTTTGACTGGTTGTGTTGACGGCGCTGACTGTGTTGACTGCGCTGATTCTGACTTTGTTGACTGGAGTATACGCTGACTGTGTTGACAGCGTGTGTGGAGCCGGATCTTCAATTGAAGCTTGTCCGAGCTCAAATTTGAGACTTTGTAATGTTTATCCAGAGGCATCGAGCCTTTGTTTGGATTAAACGTATTTTTTGATGTAAAAAACACTCGATCTGGAGGGCTCAGCACCTTAATCCAGGGTCGTATGTTGTTCTTGGCGCGAAGAACACCGAAGAACTCAGTATATGAAGAACGCTAGATTTGGGGGGCTCCGCACCTTAATCCCGAATCGTTTGCCGTTCTTGACTTCAAGATGCTTGAAGATCTCAAGGGAGCACTGCTCGTGTTCTTGATCTCTTCAGAGCGTTTATGTCTTCAAGTATTTGAGTGTGTGTCTGGAACGAATTGAGGAGACCCCTTTATATAGGTGAGAGGTGAAGACCCCCTCATAAATGTCCTGCATTCTGATTGGCCCAGAGTTATTTGGGCCATATCCTGCGGGCTCGGGCCTCCACTTGTTTGGGCTGTAATCAGGCCTATTTTATTTGGGCCTGATTTAATTTGTATAGGCTTGTTTGACTTAAGTAAGGCCTCATTTGACTTGGGCTTGCTTGACTTGGGTCAGGCCTCATTTAATTTAAGCTCCATTTAATTTGTTGGGCCCAAATTATTTATTAATTTACTTTAGGAATTAATTTATTTAAATTTCAAAATAAATTAATATTTAATTAATAAAATCCACATATCGCCATTTAATTGGACCGTAAATTTTAATTGCTTACAAATGCCCCTTGCGATTTGTTTCACGGACGCCATGTCTTGTTGTGAAGGAATCGCAAAAGTCCCTTTTATTTTCAGCATTTATAATTTGGGCTTTTGCAATTGAAAAAAAAATTACCTTTTCCAAACTTTTTTTGTCCCAATTTTAAGTGGTCCAATTTATTTTCTTATGCCCAACTTGTTTCTTGTCCACCAAGATAAGAGAATATGGGACACATTTATCTCTTGTTCACCAAGATAAGAGAATATGGGTCATATTTGTTTCTTGTTCACCAAGATAAGAGAATATGGGACATATTTGTTTCTTGTTCACCAAGATAAGAGAATATGGGACGTATTTGTTTCTTGTTCACCAAGATAATTTCCATAATTTGCTGCGGCCTCTTCACTATATAAGAAGGCCCAAGAAATCACCAATCGAGTGTAAGACATTTACAGGTCTTCTTTTCTTTTCTCCAATTTTCTTCACAGGTAGCATAAATTTTTTTACTTCTTTGTAGACTTCTTTCTGCTGAGATATCAAGGGAGAATACCTTTCATACTAGAAAGGTAATCACTCATCACACTTCTTTTTTTTTTGGTTTTTTTTTTTTGATTACTGTATTTTTGTGATCTTCCTGTCAACCCGTCCCTCTTCCTTTCCGAAAAGCCCGACGAGCCTTACCCCGTAAGGGTTATCCCTTTAACATTTGCCCCTCGGTTGTCCCTCAAATTGCTGATGAGCGTCATCAATAGTAATCTGACGATGAAACTGAGGCTGAACATCAGTGCAATCAGTAGTAATCTGATGATGAAATTGAGGCCTAGTCCTATTTGTGTGTGATGCCAAAAACAATGGCGCCGGTGGTGACTGCGCTTCGATGGCTTGCTAGTGGTCAATCTGGGCAAACAACGCGATGACGTCTATTTCCAGCGGTGGATAACAGACTGGCAGTGAGTTCGCGCTTCCGGCGAGAATGGATGCTTCGCGATGATGAATCGGCAAAGGGCAGTCTTGGCTTCTGGTGAGCTCGATGAGATCCGGGCAGCAGCGTGTGGCGGCGACTTTGAAGCGACGGAGAGGAACGACAGAAAGTGGAGTGCGAGCCATTGGCGTATGGTGGCGGGTGGGCATCGCCACTTTCGGCTAGGGAAAGAGCGGCATCAATCGGTGTTGACGTGGCCACTGGTAGAGAATTCTTCCAGATCGCAACAGTGATGGGATTTGGCGGCTGGTTGCGGCAGACCTTGAGCTTACAGTGGTCGATCTGGGGTGATGAGCGAGGGGTGTTGGCGATGCGGAAGTAGGAAAAGCAGCGACCGATGGGCGATCACGGAGGTGGCGATTTGCAGCGGCGGCGAGGCAACCGAGATCGGTGGCTGGCGAGCGGATCTGGCGATGGCGAGCGGATCTGGCGATGCGGTGACCGAGATCGGCGGCTGGCGATCGTCGGTGAGCTGCGGCGAGCAGCCGAGGGGATGGCTTTCGGCGTGGCGTGAACCTCCGGTGGCTGATGGACGCTGGCGGGCGGTGGCTTCGCGATTTTTTTGTGGCAGCAACGGCGAAGGCGTTTTGAAGCGGCTGGCAGTGTATCTGTGGTCAGCGACTACGGCGGAATGGGTTGCTGCTTCGTTCTTGTGTCGTGAGAGCATAGTGCAGCAGATCTCAATTTCTTGATTCTTGTAAAATTGGGTACTGCATGCTGAAAATTCACGTGGGAAAGGTGGATCAATTTTGACTTCCCAAGTTAATTTTGACTCCTTTGGCCCATTTGATTAAATTTGGGCCCTAAACAACTTTGTACCCTCCATACAATTTGGATTGGACTTTTATAAATTGATGTCCCATGTGAAAGTTAACTTTGGCCATGGATTTTTATATAAGTTGAATCAAAATTTTGGGCTTTAATGTTGATTTATTTGGGCCAACATTTCCTTTGTCCCTTATTACTCCCACTTAGCCTGATGGATTTAATCCAATTTGGGCCTATTATTTGACACACTAGTCAATTTGGGCTTGAGACCCACCATTGTGCTCATTTCAATATTTAGACCCTTCCCATCATACGTTTAATTTATAATTTTAAATTTAATAATTAATTGACCCATGAATTTATTTTGGGCCTTTTAATTAATTAAATCAAAGAAATATAAATTAATTTGAACTACTTTTGCTGATATATTCTCTCATATTTCCTTGCAGTTAATTCAACTTCAAGATGGCTTACTTCGCTGGTATGGTCATAGACTCCAATAAGCGCCAATTGGTGATTCTTGACAATAAGAACTCACCATCCGATGGAGCAACTTATCTTTCGATTGAGAGACCCTTGATGGGTGCACCTATAGACAAAATTCCTTGCGAGAATAGCGAACCTGATCTAAAGACTTGGACTGAAGATCTGAACTTGGGTGAAACCGAAGTTGTAATTTTGAAGGCGATTAACCATACCGAAGATGAAAACCTTGACCCTTTGCCCACATTAGGGCGCCGAATAATTGATGATCATGCAGCGTGGGGCAATTCGGTGAATTTTCCTGGAGAATTCCGTTATACTCCTGGCTATTGGGAATGGACTGAAGTTGTCCTAAGCAGATATCATGACGATCTTGCAAGAATAAAGATTTATGACCCAATTTTTGCATCCTTATTCACATACGACTGCAACCAAGAGATCATCAAAGCTTTCTGTGAGGCGTGGTGCCCTGTTACCAACACTTTGCTCACTTCTTTTGGAGAAATGTCAATTTCTCTATGGGATTTGCACAACTGGACGGACTTGCCACTAGCCGGTCATTTATATGAAGAGGTTGTGCCCTATAAACCTGAACTCTTCAACGATCGTGACCTCAATGGCTTACGTATTCCATCTAGTTGTCGGCACTTGCTGCACGCCTACCATAGACTTCGCAGTCTTGATGGTACTGACTCTGTTTCACTCACTCGATGGGTAAAATTTTGGTTTTGTCGGCCTATAACATACAAGAAACCTCATGTACGTGTAGAGAAGAGTAGGAAAAGCCGCCGTAAGAAAACACACAACCTAAATGGGATTATTGGTGATCATAAAAAATGGACCTCTGCAGAAATAGGACCCTTCAAAATGCTCGGTATTGATGTTATGCACCAAGATGAGACATATCTGGCTGCTTATCTGGCTTGCTGGCTTTGCTCTTTCGTACTCCCTACTGATGAAGTAGATTTAATACGTCCTGGAACCTTTAAGGTAGCTAGCTTGATGGCTACAGGCAGGTCAGTTGGACTTGTCATCCCAGTTTTGACGAGTATCTATAGAGGCCTGAACAAAATTTCAAATGATCCTAGACCCTCTGAGCTGAAGTCAGCATTTCCCGTACACTTTGTGTACACCTGGTTGGCTCATTATTTCAATACTCATTATCCAAATCCACATGAACTGAAGATCCCTTTAATGGTAACATATTCAGGTGAGAATGGAGCAAAGTTCTTTACTCCAACTAATGCTCGCAAAAGACTTCAAAATGGAGGTAATGCTTCCTTGCTTTGTAATGTTCGCCGAATAAATAATCCAAGGGAGTATATTGATATTGACCAAGCATCTTGGCGTGATTGGGGCTTCTTCATTGCTATTCGTATAAGTTATCTCACTCTACGACAGAATTGGAGATTTTTTATTGAACCTTACAGCCCACATCGATTCAGCCGCCAATTTGGCTTTTATCAAGAAGATACTCCAGGGAAACTGAGAACAGACCTTCGAGAGTCTACTTTAGAGCAAGGGCTTCAGCTTTGGAGGCGATGTATCTTACGCAATTCTCGCTCTAAAGCGACTTTTTCATGCGCCCCCACAGAGTTCAGAAACTTCGGCTCACCAAAGTATGCTGAGTGGTCCTCTCAAATTCATGGGACTTATTTTATAGATCATATGGCAGATCTAATCAAAATTGTTCCGAACCACACCGTAGAGGAAGAAGTTGACATTATTGGTAATTCGGATAATGCCAAGATTGATGAAGCAGCTGTACCGTTAGACGCCCCACCTCCTCAGAAGGTGATTGTTGGAACGTCAGGTGTAGCAAAAAAAAGAAAGAGTGGTCTCTCTTATTCAAATGAGAGTAGCACAGACCGAAACTTGAAGAGGACCAAAAGAAGCAAATCTCCTGTGCATGTCCTGACAACTCAAACCGAGGTTTTCAATCCCCTTTTTTAATTATGAATTACATACTTTCATACATGTAACTATTTTCTAATATCCTTTTTTTTTTTAGCATCTGGATGCTGTATTTGGCTCTGATTATGACGAACTTGAGGAAGAAGGATCAGCTTCCGCTGCAGCCCTTAAAGGCTTAGTAGATGATGTATTTCCAAATCAAATTTCTCCTATTATGCCCAAGTCTCATCCTCCAATTATTACAATGGAAGCTCCAGAAATTACAACATTTAACTTTGATGCCGAGATCACGGATGCTAGGAAACTAGTTAATATGAAAGTGTGAAAAATCTTTCAAGATAAGTTGAAGAGGACTTCTGTCAGCTCCTTATCTTCTATGCGGAATGAGGGACTCAAAATGGTGAATAATTTCAAGAGCGCTCCAGAGATTGACGGATCTGCTTTAGAAGCATCATTTGACTTCTTATTTACTAAAGCTGATGCGTATGATGCCGTGAAGATAAAACTTGCTGATGGGCTGTCCAGGAGAGAAGTTAATAAGCGCCTGACCGATGCAAGGAAGCGTGCTGATGAACACAAAGGCAAAGAAGCTGTAGGTATCAAGCAATTGCAAGAATCCGAGACTAGGTTGAAGCAGATTGCGGAAGAAATTGAGACCCTGTTGAAGGAGAAGGAAACAGTATCCCGAAAGGTTGAACGTCTTCATGAATCCGTTCAAAATGCAAAGCTTGGAGCCCAAACTGCTGCCAGGGACATTGGTGTACTAAAGAAAACACCTATCCTAGAAGATTCCATTGCTGATGAATTAAGGACTGTTACACAAGCTTTGGAGGCCGCTCGAGATGAGTTATCCAGTATGAATATTTTTCATTAGTTTGTATTGAAACCATTTCATTTTTATGTCTTTTTTTTTTAACTGTAATGATATTATCAATAAAATCCATATTCTCTCTTATCTTTTTTTTCTCTTCTTATTCATCACTGCATCTTTGGCTTTGCTTTACTGCTTTTAGGATGTTTACCTGCTGCCTTTACATCTTAATTTGCTTTTTGCTTCACAAATTTGATACAAACAAACGAAAACATGACTGAACTTAACAAATGTTAAGCTGCCTACGTATCTCTTTAAAGAGAATCAAGTCATAACGTAGTTCAAAGGGACATGGTTTTTGATTGGGGGTGCCGTGCACAGTTTATACTCATGCGGGCCAGGAGTGTGTCGTGCACAGTTTATACTCGTGTGGACCAGGAGTTTATCGTACACAGTTTATACTCGTGCGGACCAGGAGTAACATGCAGTTTAGGCTCATGCGTCATGGAGCGTTGTGTTTGAATTTGCTGACAACTTATACTCATGTCAATGAGTCTTGAATTTGAACTTGTAGACAGTTTATACTCGTATCAAGGAGCCTTGCATTATTTGTGTCATATAGTTTAAACTCATATCAAGAAGTATTATGTGGACAGTTTTAGCTCATATCAAGGAGCGTTGTATCTTGTAGTTGTTTTACGCGTAATAGCGTTTCAAGAATTTTCCATTTATGGGGCCAATGTTTACGCCATCTTCTGATATCAACTTGTAGGCGACATTTGTGTATACTTCCTTTACAACATGAGGGTCATCCCATTTTTGGAGAAATTTATTTCCAACACGATGTGTGACCACAATAGGTCTTCTCACGGCAAGCACCAAGTCGCCAACTTGAAAAGAACGTATCTTCTTCCTTTTGTTGAATGTTCTGGATAAGCGAGATTCATAACACTCAAGTCTCTGTTGGCCTCTAACCTCTTCTCATCTAGAGCTTCTAACTCTTGAAGGCGCAACTTTGCATTTTCTTCTTCGGTTAAGCCTTCTTGTATGGCCATCCTTAAAGAAGGAATTAGTTTCTCGAGAGGTACCACAGCTTCAACACCATAAACCAAAGAATACGGAGTAGCCTGAGTAGGAGTTCTATAGGTGGTGCGGTACGCCCATAAAGCTTCATTTATTCTTTCATGCCAATCTCTTTTAGACTTGGAGACTACCTTCTTCAACAGACTGCACAGGGTTTTGTTGAATGCTTCAGCTAGACCATTGGCAGCTGCATTATACATTGACGACTTCCTTTGTTTGAAGTTGAACTTCTCACATAACTTATCGATCCAGCTGTTGCTGAATGGCTTTCCATTATCGGTGATGATATAGCGGGGAACACCATATCTGTAAATGATGTTGATCCGAATGAAATCAGCAACATTTTCCTTCTTTACTTCCCTCAAAGGCATAGCTTCAGCCCATTTGGAAAAGTAATCGGTGGCAGCAAGGATGTAGAGATGACCACCAGAAGATTTTGTGAGAGGCCCCACCACATCTAATCCCCAAGCATCAAAAGGCCATGAAGCAACTGTCGGGTGCAAAGGCTCCGGAGGTTGATGGATCAAGTTCCCATGAAATTGGCAAGCCTGACATTTTTGTGCATACTCCGTGCAATCTTTCACCATTGTTGGCCAATAATAGCCCATTCTTTTGACTCTGAAGTGTAGCTTCGGCCCAGACTGATGAGCACCGCAAATTCCGGAATGAGCTTCCTCCATTGCTTGAACAGACTCTTCTTTACTTAGGCATCTCAAGAAAATTCCATCAAATGATCTTCTATACATTGTGCCTTTGAAGTAAATAAATCGAGGTGCCCGACGCCGAATATCAACCCTTTGACGTGGCTCATTTGGCAATTTATCATACTTGAGATAATCGATGAGTGGTTGACGCCAATCCTCTTCTTTAATTTCGAAGACCTCCACCAAATGATTTTCAACTTCTTCATAATCATCATCCTCGAAGATTGGTGGTACAACCCAACTTTTGCACACTGAAATTTAAACTTGCGCCTCCGGCATAGCTATATTTGATGCTAGCTTGGCGAGGGCGTCAGCTTGCTTATTCTCTCTTATGGGTAAATGCTCGATATCAACATCACCAAGCCAGCTCATCAGCTTTTGAGCATACTTGTGGTATGGGAACAACTCAAGCTTCCTTACTTCATACACCCCAAGTAGTTGGTTTATCACAAGTAACGAATCGCCATACAGTTTAAGGTGTAATTGCTTTATATCGACGGCCATCTCTAAACCAAGTATGAGTGCTTGATACTCGGCTACATTGTTAGAGCAATTTTCTGTTAAGGAAAATGAGAATGGCAAAACTTCACCACTGGATGTTACGAATACGACTCCAGCACCGGCCCCTTCCCTATGAGATGCTCCATCAAAATACATTTTCCAAGGAGAAGCTATCTCAACAGCGAAAGCATCTTCATCAGGGAGTTCATCAGACAGTTCCCATTCTGCAGGCTATGGATGATCAGCTAGAAAATCTGTCAACACTTGTCCTTTTACGGCCTTCTGAGGGACATATAGAATCTCAAACTGTTGAAGTTGGAGATACCACCTGGCAAGCCGATCTGAGAGTACTGGTTTTGACATGACGAACTTTAGTGGGTTAGCTTTTGAAACTAGCCGAACTGTATGAGCATGGAAGTAATGTTTCAACTTCTGAATCATGAAGATAAGGGCCAAGCAGATCTTCTCAATTGGTGAATATTTCAACTCGTTTGGAGTCATGGTTCTACTCAAATAGTAAAGGGCAGTTTCTTTGCCATCATCATTCTCTTGTGCGAGTAAAGCTCCAACAAAACGTTCTTGAGCAGCTAGATAGAGAATTAACGGACGTCCAGGTATTGGTGCACACAACACTGGTGCCTTCATCAAGTACTCTTTAATGCTATTGAAAGCATTATTGCAAGCTTCATCCCATTCAAATATACTGCCTTTCTTCATGAGATGACTAAACGGTTGACATCGACCGGCCAAGTTTGATATGAATCTTCTCAAGTATGCCAATTTTCCTTGCAGACTTTTGAGTTCATGGATGTTCTGAGGCACATGCATCTTCATGATTGCATCAATCTTCGCCTTCTCAATCTCGATTCCTCGACGGCGAACAATAAATCCAAGAAATTTTCCGGATGTAACCCCAAATGCACACTTGAGTGGATTCATCTTGAGTTGATGCTCCCTTAAACGCTCAAACACTCGCCTTAAATCATGGAGATGATTTTTCTTTTTCTTTGATTTCACCACAATGTCATCAACGTAGCGTTCGATGATCTTATGAAGTATGTCATCAAATATCTTCTGCATGGCTCGTTGATAAGTAGCACCAGCATTCTTTAAGCCAAATGGCATCACATTATAGCAATATATTCCTTTCGGAGTACGAAAGGCTGTTTTCTCTTGGTCTTCGAGACCCAGACCAATCTGGTTGTAGCCAGATGATCCATCCATAAACGAAAGGACCTCATGCCCCGTTGTTGCATCTATCATGAGCTCAGCAATCAGCAGTGGGAAGTCATCTTTCGGACACGCCATGTTCAAATCCCAAAAATCAACACATACTCTGATTTGCCCATTTTTCTTTCTCACTGGCATGATGTTAGAAATCCATGTAGGATACTTGACTTCTCTGATCTTGCCTGCTTCAAGAAGCTTATTAACTTCATCTTCAATTAATGGAATTAACTCTAGTCGAAATCGACGCTGCATTTGCTTAATTGGCCGAATTCCCTTTTTGATGGACAAATGATGCACTGCGATCTTTGGATCCAAGCCTGGCATTTCTTTATGCGACCATGCAAAGACATCCCGAAATTCTCGTAAAAGGCGGATATATTGTTCTTCTTCCTCATTACTTAGCAGGGCACTTATGTAAGTAGGACGTGAGTCGCTTTTGTCACCTAAGTTGATTTCTTTCAACTCATCAACAGTGGCTTTCACACCCTCCTCAAATTACGGAGGGGCATCCTCGGCATCCACTTCCTCCACTTGAGAATCCTCAAGAGCAGTGATATGGTTGGTGGAAGCTACACTTTCTTTATCATCATCATTGTCTTCTTTAGTAAAGACAATTGTATGCTTCCTAGTCTTCAACTCTCTTCCACATGAGACTGTCAAGATATTTTGCCTCTTCATACGAGAAGGGATTTGACTTCGGAGTTTTGGGAAGCTAGGAGACTTGAAATTATTTTTCTTCCCAATCTTGTTCCTTTCGCACAGTTCGAGCCTTTCGAAAACACTTCCAAGCCTTTCGAAGACAGAACTCCTCTTGATTTTCCTTCCACTTTCATCAAAAATGTCTTCTGTGGACGAAACTTCTCCTTCTGTGATATAATTTGTGTTTGCTCTCCTGATTGCTATGCGGACTGGCTTTTGAGGGACATATCCCAAACCTGGCTTAGCATTCTTGACAGTGTGGCCACTATTTTTCAATGTTTTCTGAGTGGCATTGAGCCCATGTTCAGATGAGATGACAGTCTCTTGAGGCAACTTGCTCATCACCGGTTTCTCCTTTGGTTCATACCCAGCCTTCTTGAGGAGTTTGAAAGCTTGCGGGCCATATGACTTAGATATTTCTGCTTCAAATACTTTACCATGCTCGGTTTTTGCTCCTTCAATAGGACGTACGAATCCTTTGAGCGGTGGAGAAGAAGTCTTACCTTCATCGATTTTTGTTAAAGGCAATGTTAATTCTTCCTGGGCCTCAAGCTCTTTGCCTTTGTTCTTTTTGAGAGTGGTGGATGATGTGCTACCTTTCTCCTTTATTTGTTTACTGCCTCCATTATCTTGTGCTGGGGCTTCTTCTCGGTTCACTTTCTTTGATTCTTGAAGAAGTATTTAGCATCAGCAAAGTAAGATTCAGCTTCAGTAAACGGCTTATCATCGTCGAATACCCTTTTCACACTGTTGCCTTCACTATACTTGAAACACTGGTGTAATGTAGAAGGGACCACACCATTCTCGTGCAGCCATGGGCGCCCCAAAAGCATGTTGTATGAAGTTTTTGCGTCTATGACATGGAAGAGCACCGTTGATCTCATCTCATCAATCATCAAATCAAGAACAATCGTGCCGAGAGTCCTTTGCCCTTCATGATTGAACCCTTGGATCATCAATCAGCTATGATTGAGTTCATTCACCGGTATCTCTAAATTTTTCAACATTCTTAAAGACAGGATGTTTACTGCTGAGCCTCCGTCAACAAGTATACGCTTTACTTGCAGCCCTTGCGTATAACCAGTTACAAATAGAGGTCGGTTGTGAGGCTGTGAACCCAACAACATGTCT